>OY754334.1:98749417-100104975 GCA_963573305.1 Pyrrhosoma nymphula | reverse complement strand
TAAGAAGATACTGGTCAGAGCTTAATTCTTCCAAAAGGGATCCAATTTATTCCAAATTTTGAAAGTCGAGAGTACGAAGATGGATTTGTCACAGCCTCGATAATACCTTATTCCGAAGCGCCAAAATGGGATATTGCCAAGGCATTTGCGTACAGATTTTGTAATTTTCGTGACACTACAGTTAAAGGTTCTCTCAAAGTATGACACTTTAAATCAAAAGTATACATTCAGCCCCAACGGGAACATTTGAAACGGCTCAACCTTTTCAAATGTTCTCGTTAAGGAACAGCATTAAGAATTTGCCTGGACTAAAAAATAAGTTTAAAGTGAATTCACGAAGTAGGTAATTAATAAATTCATAAGAGTAAACTTTCCCCAAGTCGCCGGACGCTAGGACGCAAGGTCATGGAAGAAGATGGCATGAGCAGGCAGGTCTCATGGCAAGGTGTTCCTCAGTCTACGCCTTGCATTCCGAATCGTTAGATCAACGGGTCTCAATTATTACACTCAACCAACCGAAGAGGAATCCAGTACCCGGAAAACTTACTTCTCGGAATTCTTGACTCCGTTCGCTAGAATTCCTCGGCTAATCCTGGGTACTATTCGTGTCTCAGAAATACAAGTGTGTCGGTAATTCGTGAATGCTTGTTTATGAATGGGCAGCGGCCGGCCGCGATGGAAACACCGGTAACCGTTGGATCCCGACGTTTAGGCACCGTTGGACTCTGCCCGGAGGGGAAATATTCCTGCTATAATTGTCCGAGTGCTGTTGCACCTGACTAAAAGAGGAAGACAGTGAAAGCGAAATGACCTTACCCGTCAAAGCACGTTAAACTCAAAGCACTAAATATTTTTGGAATATGTTCTTTGGACGGCAAACCATTCTTATTTTTTTTGCTTTTTTTACTTTTACAAAATTATATTCTATCCTCTCTATTTCGTCTCACATCGTGTTCACTTATGTTTAAAGTATTGACATTGATTCATTCCATGAGCGGTAATGGGCCACCTATCTCTGATAGCTCATGTAAGTACAATTTATGAAGAGGAAATAAACCTTTAATAAGGCCAAAATTGACGGCCTTCGAGCGATCGTTCCATCGCATCGAACCTAACTAAAGTTTTTTTAACATGCTACCCAAAGAAATTAAAAGTGTAAATTACTGTAATTTTTTTTACAGATAGCCAAATTATGACCACCGGCCAAGGAGGACATAAACTATGAAAAATCCATAATTAGCATTAACTACTCGAATCTTATACTTAAGTATTTTGTATCTTAATCTTTTTTCCTGATAGCTGAGGTTGTTGTACGTGGAAGCAATATTTTATAAAAATTAAAAGCAAAAAGTTAGAATTTATTATTTGTTTTGACTCAATTAGTCAGTCACGGAGGGTCCTCTTTAAGCTAGCTGATTACGAAGAAAAAGAGTTATTGCTCATTTTGAACCAATTAGAATTTACCTTGGTGGGTACCAATGCGTAACCAGGGACGACTTGAGAGAATGGCAGAAATTAACACAATATATAATGGTGTACAAAATGTATACATTTTGTACACCATTATACCATTAGGTTTTGTACACCATCCAAAAGGAAAGTCAATATATGATGTAGAAATGGAAATATTCTTGAAATAGTCATTATAAACGACCAAATTTCTTTTAAGTCGACCATTCAACTCGAGAGCGGAAAGTCGTATTCTCAATGGCAGGTTGGAAAATATGTTCTAAAGTAGCCTAACCTGAAGTTACGCTAAGGTCAGTTGTTATGTTCGATGATTGATGTTCCCAATCGTACTCGGAAAAAAATACATTTTTAACCCTGTCCGTCCTACAGTCATGTGCTCTGTCTGTGATCGAACCTACCATAGATGTACGGAGGGTTTTACATGTGCCTCAATGCTTTGGCAAATATGTTGAAAGGTAGTGCGATATTTGGCTAATATTTTGGGTTATCATTAGAAAGATGAGATCTTTTTTCTTTATAGTGTAGCCAAATTCATTTTATTTTATGTCTCGCTCAAAATACCTTAAAAATTTTAACAAAGAAAGCTACACTCAGACACCGCCTATGTACTATGACAACGACCACTCTGTCAATATCTCACATATCCTTACGCAATCATGCACGTAAATCGGCCATCAGAATGACTTAACGACTTAACCGCCGTGAAGTGAGTCTCATAGCATGCAAATTGGTGTGTAATAAAGTTTAAAAATGATCCCAAAATGGGGAAGTCGAGGTAGAGATTATCCAAAAATACTTCCAGGCGGTTGGTAGCTAAACCATATGCCAAACGATGATAATGCCGTCGTTATTGGTAACCCTTTTAAACGGACTGGCCTCGGTTTCTGTCGAGGGGCTGGCTCAGGGAAAGGGTATATATCTTGGGTACGGAGCACTGGTGAAGGTCTTACGCTTCCGGTCTGGGATGGCTGCTGGAGTGTTTCAGATAAGGGGCGTCAGTTAAAGTTGGAGGAGGGAGAGGGGGGAAGAAAGGGGAAGGGGTAAGGAGGGGAAGGTGAGATTAGAACGAAGGGAGGGAGCCACAGGGAAGAGCGTGTTTATGGAAACTCATTTCTCATTTTATCTCACCCCTGCCAATACTCATTTATTTCCCTACCACCATGGTCACTCATTCGTTCTAGCTGTCAAGAATTCCGCTTGAAATCCGGGATTTAGTGCGGTTAAAACAACTGTCCTCTCCCCCATGCATTGTTGCAGGGGCACTTCGAAGTGAATATTACGTGTTCGGGACGCAACAAGTTAAGCATGGTACTAATACATGTGTTAGTACCATGAAGTTAAGTACGCGTCTTAACACGAGCGTTTTGGTACTGCTTGTTGTCGATCAACTTTGGTTGCTTTCCATTCGCTTTAGTGCGCTGTTCACTTCGTAACACAACATCGCAGTTGCCTTTCATTCGTTTCAGACCCGTGATGAAGAGTTAGCTTTTTTAAGTATGTAGTTTGAATGAGTTAGCTCTCGCTCGTTTAAGTAGCTAATATTTAAAAAATCAACCGAGACTATGCGTACTTATAGAAAGCTGAATGAAACCTATTGGCACTTTACCAAGCGTTTCGCCGCGTTCATATTTCCAATTCATCGTTGTTGGTACGCGCCGGAGATTTCCGCTAGCTTCAAGGCTTTGAATGGGAAGCTTCTTTTACTTCAGAATGGAATCAAATACCTTAGCAATTCAACTTAGCAACAAAAATTTGGTTCATTCAATATAGAATTGTGATTTTACGTGAATCAACACAGAATTGTTAAGGTTTTCAATCCCTTTCGCCCGTTTACGATGGAATTCAGGCTAGTGTTGGCCTCCATCAACACTCCGACTAGAGTGCTGTTGACAACAAGAAACTATTTCGCGATAGCTATTATCGCATCAACACGCCAGAATTACTGTGCTGGTGCTAATAGGAAATCTCTAACGAATACGTGAATAGCGATATCACACGGAGCTACGCTATTAGTGAGTTTCAAACTACACACATTTTGAAATACCAAACGTATTTTAAGTTGGAAAGTGGAACACTACTTAGCAGAAGGAACTGGTTAGTTCTGTGGCTAGGGTCTTGGCATCTCAACTTTAAGGGCAATGGGTTCAATGAAGGCAGCGACAAATGGGCTCTTAAGTAGAATCTTCCAGGATAACGATCCCCTCTTGGGTGCTATGTAGACATATGATTAGCAGACCTTTTGAGATTTAAAGAACAAAAGTAATGAAGACCTATAGTCACACATTTTTTCGAAAAAGAAGCGTTGGACGAAAAATATTTGTTCGAAAAAATAATCAATTCTTTTATGGGATTATTTGCATTTCGCTGTCAGCATTAGTTTATTAATTTATTTTTCTTTATAAATATTATTGGTTTATTACAAATTCTTCGCTTCTCCTAAGGAAATGTAGGCGTACTTTTATTCATTTAAAATTTCGCTCTGTAGAGCTAATATGTTTTAGTGATGTATTTACGTATCGTTCGCACGAATCCAGCATTAGTAGACATTATTTTCTATTGTCCAGAGAATACTGGACAGGAATCAAATCCTTGCCGGACGTATACCTTACTCGTTAAGGAGATTCCATCATGACCAAGGGAATTAAAAAAAATATTGAATTCCACGTTTTCCCTTGCATTGATTAAAAATACTGCTTCCGCAAATGCCTTAGCTATTAGAAAACAAAATCCAGAAGAGAAATATGCATACCATTTGACGAAAATTTTTATTTTATATACTGTTTATTTGGTCATAAAAGCTGACTCACTCCATAGAGAATTTTCAATTTTCATTTACGCACTTTGACTTACATTAATGCCATAATATGCTAAATACTCAAAAAACATGACGGGCAGGAGACTAAATTTTATAACCCTTCAATTCCCTGGAATGGAAATTATCTTCCAAGTAACTTTTTTCGTGGAAATATAAAATATTTTTCTTAGAATGAAAATTCGTATTAGTTAGAAAATACTATTTACACGCATATTTCTCTCATTATCACATGCTTGAGCAAGATTTTTCACTAGTCATAATAGAGACAGTGTACGAATTTTATTTTTCAATTGAATCAGCCATAAGAAGCTTGAAGTAAATACTAATATAACAATAACACAATTTTTTTATTTACCTGAAACCATCGGTAATTAACTAAACATTCATATCAAAGGCTTAAACTTGACTCATTTCTCTCACCTCGTACAATGAAAGCGCCTTCACATCCGGAGGATTTTTTTTCCTTTTTGCAAAAGGTTTTGCGGTGAGCAATCAATATATTTTTTTTCATAGCCGAGAAAGCATATATACACACAGTTAAATTTCTAATGCTGTGTGCGTTATAACTTCAATACTTTCTCAATAAATTCGCTCTGAAGTGGATAGCTGTACCATATCGCATGGAAAACGGCTTGTACGTTTTGACAAATAACTCAAAAAGTAGTGTGGTAAGCGGCTGATATTTTGGTATCAGTGGAAAGTTTAAATAATTTTCATCATAACGAGGACACATTAATTGAATTTTATCGGACAAGAAATCTCGCACAAACTACTTTATCACCACGCAAATTCAAGTTCAATTTGCGAAAAAATAGCGTGGATTTTTCTGTCCTAATCAATTAGGGGGACACGTTTTCCTTTAATTAGTCAAATTATTAATAAATATAATCTGTTATTTTACGGTGGTACCACCTTGAAAATAGGACATGTCCAGGAGCAACCGAGCATCTAGTGAAAAGAACTTGTGCTGCAGTGCCAGGACTCAGACGTTGTCGCATAGCGCGTCAAACTGTGTGCCACATGGCTATCGTTCAGGTAGACTTTCCAACGCCGGGTTTTTCTCCACCCATCCTCCATTTTACCAATCAATGCTAACTGTAACATCCAATTCAATTTTCCTTACTGGTGCAAATTTCCTCATTTGCTCGGTCGCCTCCCAGAATAACTACCCACTGCCGATTATGCTAGTTTGAAACGCTTATAGTGTTTTCCTATGCCAAGGCTCCTGTATTTGTGATATACCGGCAATTTTTTTCCTGTTTGGTTTGGTAAGTAAGCCCGAGAAGACAGTATAAAGTGTCGAATACATCTTCCAAACCCACCAAACTCGAATCGGATGGTGTAAACAGACGGACGCGTACACAAGAGCTTTTTTAGTCTTCCCCCTGTCAATGCACTGTGGAAATATTTACATTCCTCGGTTTCCGACCGCTGTCCGAACAGAATCGTACGCCTCATAGCGTTCGGTCTAAGAGACGAAAATTTGATGCCAGTCTTTTGAAGCGTCATCTCATTTCCGTAGTATTGTACGATATAAATGGCCGCCGGCGTCATGCTTATCGGGCTTAAGTGCTCATCTTCCAACGCTAAGGTCACGGGTTCGAGTCCCGTCCAAGTTGGATATTTCCACTCCATGGGTGTAAATACCGGTGTATATCCGTCCAACGTTGTATGTTAATGATATCCTATGTAAAAAGGTTTTGCATGGCGTTTTTGGGGGTCAGTGAATAATAAATAAATTAATATTGCTAATTTCAACAGATTCAGTCTTCATATGGTGGAAAAAAATCCATTTTACATCACACACAATTGCTCTTTTCTACAGGATATTTCATTTGCTCGACCTCGGGTTAGAGAGAGCTAGTAGGGGAGCAGGGATGTGTCTATTCATCTTTGAAGAATTTTTTATCGATTCTACCGTCCTGCTTGTGTCCAATGTTCAAAATGTTTTTTTTATTTCAAAAATTGTATGCAGGGTTAACTCGTAGCGTTTTATTTTTGTATTTTTCAACTTCAGAACTACTGCTAGTCACTGAAATGCTAAGTCTACGATCGCTTTAAGCGTGAGGTGTGAACTCTAATATCAGTTCGCCATAAGTATTTGAAGGCGAACGATTACTTTTACGCCAAGCCGATACTTAATGGGTCACCTCAAGTCGCCAAAGCTGAGTTCGACAATTATCAACTTCATGCATAGACGTCTGAAGGCTGAAGTCGTTCATGCGCGGTTCGAACTCTTAATCCCAGCGAATAAGCTACCATATCGGAGAAACTAAAAACTGCTGAAATGAGTCACATTTAGTTTCTTTAGAACAAGGACTTTCTGACATGTTCTACATCATTACCTCTCTTCGGCGTATGTAATAAAAACATTTGAATGTCTAACGCAGTATACTGTTTGGCCCGTATATAGATGAAGCATCAGGACAAGAAGACTTCGAATACTTCAATGGTGAAATCTCATTAACGGCAAGCGTGAAGAACCCTCCGTTTGACGCTTATAGTTGGTGGCTAATCGTTCTGTAAGCTAAATAGTCTCCAGGGATTCTGAAGTGGTTTGAGCTGCTCGAAACGGCCTCTGAGAATCGTGTCAACGGTGTAAACAGACACGTATTAACAGAATATTTCGCGCTCCCTCGCGACTGTTGCGGTATCAGTTGATACCACTCCGATGAAAAGTAGAAGGGCTTCTATTCTGTCCAATATCTCGAGCTAGTGTCTATTAGATTTCGGACAATCTTTAATCGAACCAATAAAGATTTAGGTTCTCTCCGGCGTATGATGTGGGTGAAGAGTTCGCAGGTTATCCACCTTGTCAGCTGCCTATGTTTCGGTGACTGACTCTGACATCGTCATCAGGTATTCTCTCACATCCCTGGATTAGAGGAGTAGATCAAATTTTATCGACTCTGGGAATTCTGGATTAGATCTTATCCCTGTTGTGCAGTTGTCATGCTCTACCTATCGGAAAACCGGGAAAATTTGCCTGAAAATTCATCACGGCATGCAAAAATAAGTGGAGATTACGCGGTAATTAGTCACTTGAAGTTTTACTGGGAAATTTGGCGGTCAGTGCATGCGTACTCCGCCCTCATAACCTTCCAGTGCGTCATTCTCAAAGCCGACGAGCGTGCCGCAGGTCATTTGACGCTTGCCTTTTTTAGACCGATGGACCCAAATATTTTCTTTATTTTTAAGATTAAGTTCCGATCTGCGTAAACATATATACTCAACGTAGAACACCGAGTTTTTCGTATTTTGTGTCTATTCTTAGTTATTTAACAAATTGATTCATTACTGATTGGAATTCTTTCTCTAACGTCGAAATAAACCTTCTGTTCTGGAGCCACTTTCAGCGTGCGAAGTGTTGCGAACACGTAAGGGCATTTTAAGCTTTAAGTTGTTATAATTTTTTAATTTCTTAGAATATAAGTAACATAAAATAAAATGTTTGCACCATGAGTATATAAGTATTCCTCATGCAACCTCATGATTCTCACAACTGATTTCAGTTTAAAATAAAATTCGAATATTATGTTATGAAAAAAAATCTCCCTTTCAGGTAGTTTGAGCGATAAATCAATTCACGTAGACTTGGATGAATTTGACGTCGTTTTAAAGAAATAACTTCCTTATTTTTATGATGTCAAAATATTAACCCCTTGCCGAACAACTTTTCGAGCTATTTGGCTAAAAATATAAGCTGTTTTACATGGGATAGATTACGTCTGTGCGATTCCGAGGGAGAATATTGAAAAAAATTGGAATTTCTAACACCTAGATTTCGTCGAAAAACTAACACTGTATAGTTTTTATGTTTTCTCAACTATTTATAAAAATTAATCAATTACTAGCCGAGGTACGTTTTACAGAATCGCAAAAAACCTTCTATTTGGAAGGCGATTTCACCACGCGGGGTGAAAACATGAGTCAAGTTAGAGACTTATGCGGTTATATTTATTTAATTACTGAGAATTTTTGCCATATAAAACTATATTTTTGCACCGTTAATATTATTATATTTACTTCATACTTTACTACTTCTTGAAGACGCTGAAATTAAAAAGTAAAATTCGAATATGGTCTCCATTATGACTGGGGAGCTATCTCGCTCAAACTACCTTAAATTTAAAATAAAATTCGAATATTATGGTTTGAAAAAAATCTTGCTTTAATTGTCATTACGATATTGATGGCCTGCTGGCAAGTCACCATTCGGATCACTGATTGTTTGGGGAATTTTGGCGCCAAATGATTTCACCTTTGGTTGATCAATTGACGCTCGCCTGTGAGGATGTGGCAGCCCTTTTTAGTCGACACTTAAGTCGACGCCGCCGGAGCGTCGCGACGCCCCTCCTGTCTGCCGTCCTTCCCTCACCTCTATCGCCCGCGTCCACGCCACTCCCATCCCAACCACTCCAAAGTTTACCTAATGATCCGGATGACGTCACTGATTGAACGCGTCCCACATCACTTAGCACGGAGGAGGGAAGTTTGACGTCGCTAATGGAAACCGAAGCGAGAGACTTGCGTATTCAGTTTGTGAAGATTGGGCCGAAGATAGTAGGTCGCTTTAAACGGCTCAAATTATTTGAGAAAGAACCATACAGAGATTTCATCGTGGAATGAATTAACTAGTAGTCGCAGCTTTAAATTTAAGGAGAGAGTATCAGGAGAGTTTTTTTATACATTGTATCTCGGAGCACGAAAGTGAGTCCTGTATTTTTTTTTTCGAAAAATAATCCAACAAACATGGCTATAGAGCGGATTTTTTTCATGAATTTTATGAAAAATGCAATGCTTCTTTGTAAATTATTCCCATATTGCATTTTTCTAGATTAGTGAACAATGTGTCGCGGCATTCCCGCTACTAATACTTATGTTATCGGTGTATTAACTGCACAACTGATCCATTCAACATGGCTGATTGCACATTTTAATGGATTCATTTATCCCCCTGTGATATCGTACCATCCCATCCATTATCTTCTTTAGTCGATGGTCCCAGCCATTTTTCATGATTATTTTCCCTCTGTTCCGCAATGTTATGAACAGAGTTAAAACACACTTTTTACTCGGTTAGTTAAATAAGAAAACACACATAGTTAAATTAGAAAAAGTAACTAGTTGTATCACCTACAATGACATAACCAGGTATATAAATGCCTCTTGAGTGCCAAACCAATAGCACGTTTTTATTTATTCGTTAATTGCATACGATTTGATTAGAAAAAGTACCTATTGGTTACACCTACAGTGACATAATCAGGTAAATAAATGCCTCTGAGTGCCAAACTAATCGCACGTGTTTTAATTAAAAGTTTTGAACCTGACAAAGTAACAAGTGTGTTTTGCTATGCTATAATGCTGTAGTTCCACGAAATTACGCTTGACAATGCTCAGTTCAGCAATTTCATTTGTTATTTTGTTCTTTGTAGAAAGGAAATATGGTACGTTGTGCGAGACGAACGTAGTATATAAACTCGCGATAATATTACGCCAAAAGAAAAGATTAAAATCAGAGATTTTTATGGTTTTAATCCATTTAACGAAATACGGCGGTTCGCCATTTTCTCGGATTTTGGATGGAGATATTGTTAGATGCTATTCTCTTCATTTCGTGTTACAAATAGAAGAACGTGTTCTCCACCAGATAGTGAATATAAAATCTTAGTTTTCCACTTTTATTTGCGCATTGAATAGGAAACTTCATGGGTTTCCAGGCAACATTGGAAAAAATTTGTTGGAAAAGTAGTATATTTGCATGTTAGAAGTGTCATTTTCGCAAATAACTGATATGAAAAGCGAAAAATTGTATCAGGAAATAAAATTCTGCTGCATTGAAGGCACTAATCTCTCTTAGTTGTTGAGTTGTTGGCAAATTGCTGCACTCATTAAGGTAAAACATTCGCCAAGTCAATAGCCATGCCGCTACAGTAGCCACTCCAGTCAGAAGTTGTATGATGTACATATTTTCTAAATTCATGGTCCAGTGAATTTCTTTCATCTTGAATCGGCTATGTCCCAAATTTTCCTCATTGCGTATTGTTTGTCAAGTTTTTGTTTAGTATCCCTCTCTGTCTCATTATGCTTGATCAATATGCTTATCAGAAATATTTTCGACTCATCTGGGTTGGCAGTTCCTGTATTACGTTTTTATTTTCAGTGCCTGAAGCTGTGTGTTTATACTGCAGGTTTTCTCTGTGCAATCTCGACGGTGATTTCAGAGAATGTCGTTCGTTTTCTGAAATTAGTTTTCGTGAAAGGAATGGTGACACCTTTGCTTTCAAGTACCGTTGAGTTGAATATAGTCGTTAATTGTCATTCATTGCACCATGCAATCCCAAATTACTGTCTGTTATTTTGGATTATTGAAAGGCAATCCGAAGGCCGAGTTATAGAAAAAAAATATATAATAGAATAGATTAAAACATTTATATAAAAAACCACGTTTTTATTTCAACTAAAAAGAAGAAAATTAGCCACCCTGCCTTGGCCCAAGGTCCCACGATTAAATTTTACTGATTAAAGACTATATGTTCAAAACAAAAAACGTCGTGCGCATCAATTTCAATATCTATTTATTATGGAGCCCTGAGCTTCCTTGATGATTAAGTGACTTCCCCAGAAGTAGCTTTAACGAATCGAGTTATCTGTTTTTTTCTCTCATGTTCATCTCCTGTCTCTAATAAAATCGTATTCTCGTAAAGGTGTATGAAATGTCATAAGTATTAGAACTATGTTTCAACTCTGAAGCAAATTTTATTACGCTTTACATTTGACAGTGGAGTGATATAAATTCATCATCATATATTTGAGATTTTAGTTGTACCATTGTAATGAATTTTTACAGAGAAAGAATTTAATTCAAGCTATTGAAATTGATGCGCACCACGTTTTTGGTTTTGAACATAGTCTTTTATCTGTCAAATTTAATCGTAGGACCTTACGCCAAGGCAGGGTGGTTCATTTTCTTCTTTTTAGTTTAAATAAAAACGTGGTTTTTAATATAAATGTTTTAATATATTGTATTTATATTGTTCTTATTTTTATATTAAATAAAAACGTGTTTTTTAGATTAATTTTTTAATCTATTTTATTATATATTTTCTCAATTTTATTCCATATGTGCAAAAATACAGAACATTCTATTAATTAGCCTCCCTCGTTGAGTTCCAATTTTGATTATTTGGAGTACCAGACCCAAGCAAGTTAACGAAAATGTGACAGCATACAGATAGAGAGAGAGGGGGGTCTCAGGCTGCGTTACGCTTCATATTGAGCTTGTATACAACCCCTAATTATATGTTCAACTCTTCATCTTGCCAGCCTATCTTGTCCTGATATCATATATTATTATCACTTTCCTTATTTCTGCAGCTTCTTCTCGTTCCGGCTGCTCCAGTGTTTCCGGAGGAATGTAGCGGACGATATCCGCTTCGTCCATGCGCGCAAAGTTGTTGATTATCAAGTCCTAGTACAAAGGATTATTGCAGCGTATTCTCGCTGAGAGGCAAGGCGAGAAACATAGGACTCCGGAGACTCATTCACTCGAGCTAAGAACTTTCGTTTTCGATCTTTAGCAAGCGGCGAAATTTGATCGCTTTCATTTCGATTTCGAGCAGCAGACGCCTTCCGCTCGCGATCTTTTTGTCGGGTGGCAAGTCGAAAGGACAAACAAACAAGAAAGCGACTCAATAAAAACGAGGTAAAATGGCTCACTCACTCACTCAGTGCTTCAACCCGAAGGTTGGTTTGGGGTAGGTGAGGGTAGAGCTCACCTCAGACTAAGCCAAAGGCATGTGAGTTTCACACATTCAGGGTAGGGGGGCCAGTTCCTTTCCCTGGGCCACCTCGCAACGCGAGGAAATGGCTGTCAAATCAAACAGCTGATCGATTAATACAAATGTATATTGTCGAAAATAGCGGCTCATATTGCCTCAGAAGAGCTAGATATATTGTGGGAATGCATTGTCGTCTGGATCTGATCTGTACTGAAAATATTAAGTCGATAGCTAATATTTTCAGTACAGATCTAAATAATCTAAACTTGAGTTGCAAGATTTTGCCTGGAAGGACAAACAAACATGAAATCAACTTAATAAAAACGTGGTAATAACCTCTCATAGCCAAGGAAGTATTTTCAAAGAGAAAGAAAATAATGAGAGAAGTCTAAGTAGAGACGTAAAGACTGATGAAAAGTCTAGTACGGAGCGTGGCGTTATATTAGTCGGAAACTTGGTCATTGTGGAAATAGGGTGTATGTAGACTAGAGACTTTTGCAATGTGGGTTCGGAGAAGAATGTAGAGGGTGGTCTGAGTGGCGAGGAAGACGAACGAGGAGGTTTTGAATATGGTGGGAGAGGAAAGGAAGTTTTTGGCGGAGGTTCGGAGAAGGCATACAAGGTGAATGGATGATGCCTTGAGAGGCAAGGGCATGCTGAAAATGGTGGTACAGAGGGGTTGAACGCTGGGGAATCGTGGAAAAGAAAGGAAAGGGAAAGTGAGAAATGCATATGAGAGATAGTGCCAGAAATTTGGATGTTAGGATAAGGACTATCCAAAAACATACTAGTCTACTGTTGCAGTACCCAAATGAATGGAATGAATGAAGACCGAATAAAAGGTTTTATCGCCAAATTAATGTAATGCCATTGAAGTGTTCATGTAAAATATCAGCGTAAATTGGACGCCGTCTGTTGGTGCTGATTGAACTACTTTTTTTGAACGCTCATGGCATATAGGTAGTTAACGTTTAGGAACTCAATTAGGTTAAAAGTCAATTTGTCTCATCATCATCATTAGTCATAAATACGAAGATTGGTTAGCAGCAGCTCTTTATTCGAATCTCCTCTCAGCCAACCGCTTCATTCCAACGCAATTCTTCTCTTTGATGTTTCTCATCATTTTCTTGGTGTATTCCATTCTTGATCTTCCTCAGTAATTCTCCCCATTCGTTTCTCCTTCCATTATTGTTTTAATAAGTCTGTTGTGTCGCAAATTGTGTCCAATAAGTTTGTCTCTCATTCATCGTAGAGTGATCATTATGCATTTTTTCTCTCCAGCTCTTCGTAGGACTTCTTCGTTAGTGATTTTCTCCGTCCATTTGATCTTCGTCCTTCTTCGGTAACACCACATCTCCCTTGCTTCCCATCTCCTTTGCTTCGCTTCTGTTATAACAACTGATCAATATAATGATTACTATGACATTCATTTGTTCTTTGATTTATTTGCCCTTCAGATTCTTACTGTCCTTATGTGATGTAATTAAACCTATTACGATTGACACAAATAATCACTGGAATAAAGTATTACGACACTGCTACCGTATTCTAGCAGCACACTAATTCATATTTGACCAAATCTTACGTTATTTTCCATATCATTGTGTATCGCGCATATTTTTCCGCAAATGTTGACATTGACGGCAATCCATTTTGATAACTTACTCGTTGGTGTACTCTGACGTTCATTTAGTGTTAATTCATTCCATGCACCGGCCATTACTCGTTATTCTCCTTTATCGTGGCAAGACAACTTTAGCAGTGTTTGCGAGGTCTTTACTCGAGGTCTGCTACTGCAGAAACCTCATTTTGGTGCTAAAAATACCACATCCGGAAAAATAATATTCAAGATATGTATTTGGAACCGCAATGAAAAGAGGTCAACGTTTTTTCGGCAGACTTGACTTTGTCTCAATAGAGGGGAAGGAATTTACTCCAATGATTTCAGTGTGGACAAACAATATCGATTTTCCGGTCTTTAAGGCGTTTGGTACCACTGGAGACTGGCCTATGAACTTGATCATATCCCGTGAATCATCTCGTGCGAGGAAGAGTTCGATTCCTCTCGCATGCAACTTGCATGCGACTTGCATTGCAGCGACCTTTCCTATTATAAAACTGAATCGCAATAGCACGTGGTCCATTGGGAACGTGAGCGATCAAATGAAGTCGTTTATGTTCGGTTGAATTTGTCGTTGACTTGGCGCTGATAAATGTTATGGTGGTTTGAGCTAAAAATCACTTTACCTAGAATTTGATGAATTTGGCCTCACTTTAAAGAAATAACACATCTTTCCAAATGTATAAAAATATTAATCCCTTGCCGAACTACTTTTCGAGTAAATTGCCTACTAATAAGCTATTTTACATGGGATAGATGACGGCTTTGCGCTCCAGAGGGACATTATTAAAAAAACTTAGGAACTTCTAGTGCCTAGATTTCGTCAAAAAAACGAATGTTGCATTGTTTGCATGTTTTCTAAACTATTTATAAAAATTAATCTATAACTCGCCGAAGTAATTTTTACATAATCGCGGAAAAACCTGCTATTTTGAAGGATTTTCAGCCGTACGGCGTGGAAAAATGAGTCACGTTAGAGACTTATGCAGCTTTATTTATTTAATTAGAGAGCATTTTGGTCATGTATAACTATATCTTTGCGGCATTAATACTAAAATATGTATTTCTTATAGACGCTGAAATAAAAAATAAATGTAGAATATGGTCTCCATTATGATTAGGGAACTATCTCGCTCAAACCACCTTCAATAGGACAATCACTCATTTAAATATGACGGAAATGGAAGAAAACCACCACCAAAACTTATAATTCTCAGGCTCGGTCCTCTGTATTTGGCGGTGGCTTACGTAGGTGCATGGCCTGTTCAAAGCATCAATTGGCAATATGACATGAGCATAAACTACTCCTCGTTTCTTCCTGAATTCTAGTTCTGGTAGAAATTCAACGCATGCCTTAAAGTGAACCACTCACGTGCGAATACTGATCATCTTAGAACCACGATCTCCTACGGTTTCAGACTTTCCCGGTGAAGAGACTGGATGGAAGGCTTCTCGGGTTTCCATCCGGGTGATTGGGTCCATGACCGACACTTCGGTAGCGTACACTGCTACAGTCATCAAGGTGATGAGTGACGATGACTGGGTGCAATAGCTGCAATATATGGCTATCTCAGGCAGACCGGTGTCGGCTGATTTTCGTGCGTTTTCTCCTCTCTCTCTCTCTCCTTGTTTCACAGGAGAAAACGGGGGAAAATCAGCCGACACCGGTCTTCTTGAGATAGCCATATGTTGAAGCCAATTCCCAGTCATCGTCACTCATCACCCTGATGACGGTAGCAGTGTTCGCTGCCAAAACGTCGGTCATGGACCCAATCACCCGGATGGAAACCCGAGAAGCCTTCATCCACGATATCCTACTTCTGCGAAAATCAGCACGGTCCTATGTATCGGCTTATGCGTTCTACATAAATCGATAACTGATTTAAACTTCCTTGGGCCATGTCACTGATTTAAATAATACTATCGGATTACGAATTTTACTCCTATGAAGAAGCCCATGGTGATGGAGGTATTATTTAAAACGTTAAGGTAGCTTTAAAAAAACCCTCTTAGAAGACATATTATGGCGCTGCGTCACGCTATTTTAGTGTGGAACCACCTTTGACTCGCATAAACGAAAATGCTACACTATGTCATGATTGACGTTTCCCAGACATCAAACCACGAATAAATTCTTCTCAGGATTTCTACCGGGCTAAGTTGGCTAAATATACCGATGTTTCGACGGACCTTCTTCCATCTTCTTCCATCTCCATCCATCCATCGGTCCATCTTCTTCAGGGTAATTCCGTTGAATTAAGGAGGATCCACCACGACGGTGTGAGTAAAAAAATCTAAATTGTTTATTTGATTAAAAACCACTAATTTCGGTGATGGCCTGTGTTACATATTGTAAACCAAAATTAAGGTACAGAGTATGCAGGTTACTCCGCGAATATATTTTATATAAGTGCTTTTTTCCAGTCGTATGAGACGACTACAGCGCTATTTCTATGGAATTACCACATTTTGGCCTCAAATATCGCAGTAATTGGCTAATAACTCTCAAAACATGACGGTAAGATACCTATATTTTATTTTTATAAAATTTATCAGGATTTTTACTTTTTATTAACATTTTTCCGAGAATATGGCTCATATATAACATGGAAACACTATTGTTTCCCATGATTCTCCAATACTCTCAATTAACACCATGTAATTTCAAGTTAGGAAAAAATAACGTGGGAAGGAAAGATTTTGTTGTTCATATCCGATAGACGTAAGGTTTATCTACAAGTAGCTAGTATACGAATAAAATCAAGTTTAAGCCGTTTTATGGTGGAACCACTTCAAAGTATGTCAAGCTTATGATCTGCGTCCAACAATCAGGTGACTCCTGATTGATCGGAGGGTGAAATTTGAAATACGACGGCGGAAAGGGGTATTCGTTCTATTATTCCCGATTATCTTCAAACTCTTGGAATTCCATTTTGAAGATAATTAGGAATAATTGATCGAATACTCCTTTCCGTTGTAGTAATTTTCGAATTTCACCCTCCGACCAATCAGAAGTCATCTGATTGTTGGAACCAGGTTATAAGCTTGCCGTACTTTAATTCAACGAAATTTACCCTGAAGACGATGGATGAGTAGTCCGTCGACACGTCGATATTTTTTGCCAATTTAACCCGGTGGAAATCCCGAGAAGAATTTACGCTAAGCATTCGCCGGGAGAGTATTAAATATTTTTTCGACCCCGTGGTATTTGCTGAACGAATTCCTGCTGTCCGCATGCTTTCGAACGTATTCCTTCCTAGCTAACGAGTTTTCTGCTCACGCTAGACACTTTTCCTGCTGTCCGTAGACTCTCGCGTTGCGCTCAGTGAAGAGAGGTCGACAAGACACGTTTCGAAATGTTATCGAGTGAGAATAAAGGTTAAATTTAGTTCACGCGCGCACAAAACACTCCTTCCGTCCATGGCTGGCCGCAGAATAAGATTAAAAAGCTCGAAGCAACTCTCCGGGCGCGGACTTGAAAACACTTTCGCACGAGGTGGGTGATGGGAAAAGTCCCGGTTCCGGTTTTGGCGCGTTTCTACGCAGCGGCGGCGGACGGACAGCTGAGACCAAGAACACTGTTTAAGGACGGCTATCTCATGGACTACAACCTTGTCGTGGTTGAAGGGCTTGCGTGCTCCAATGACCCCTAGAGCTGCACTGGCGGGAGCATTGCTCCTGGTAGGGTCACCCATGCCAGATTGGTCGAAGGTTAGGAGACAGACGAGTGGTAGTCCGCGCAGCGTCTGTACCTCAGAGAGTCGACTGCAAAAGGCGTCTGATCCCAGTGGGGCGGCCTCTGGAGTGATGGTGTCACGTAAAAAACACTATTGGGATAGGCCACGGAATACTATCTCAATTAAAACAAAAACCTTGAAACTATGGACAGTTCTCAATTGATAATGAATCCTGGCAACTACGGGACTCGGCCTAGAGGGCCGGGTGTCGTGCCCGGCAGCGGTGGGAGCAAGTCCCCTGCGGTCGTCATCACACGAAATCCTTGCTCAGACGTAGCAGCAGCAGAGGAAAAGAAGAGGAACGAAACTATCAGAATAGGCACTAAACGAAACTATCAGAGGGCGGGGAAGCTAGAGAATATAAAGCAAGAAATGGAGAGGGTGGGTGTAGACATCATGGGTCTGGGTGAAGTAAGATGGAAGGATTACGGGGATTACTTGAGCGGCGAATATAGAGTAATTTATAGTGGAGGGAATGAAAGTCAGCGCGGGGTTGCATTCGTAATGAATAGGAAACTCGGTAGAAAATTAGTGTATGCAGAACAGATGAGTGATAGGATAATAGTCGTGGAACTAAAAGCAGAACCAACGAATTTAGTTATAATCCAGGTTTATATGTCTACCTCTAATCATAAAGAGGAGGAGGTAGATGGGGTGTACGATCAGCTAGAGGAAATAATTGGTAGGATACCAGGAAGTAAGCCCCTGGTGGTAATGGGGGATTGGAACGCGGTGGTGGGTGAAGGAAGAGATGGGCGGGAGGTGGGCGATTACGGGCTAGGAAGGAGAAACGACCGGGGCGAGAAAGCTGTGGAGTTTTGCTGCAGAAATAACCTAGTAATTACAAATACATGGTTCAGACATCATCCTCGACGTAGGTACACTTGGAAGAAGCCGGGAGACACAGATAGGTTCCAGATAGATAATATAATGGTACGTCACAGATACAGGAATAGTGTTAAAACTCGCGTACTTATCCAGGAGCTGATGCAGACACAGACCACAACTTATTAGTCATGAAATGTCGGGTAAAACTGAAAAAGATAAGAATGGGAAGGAGGGTACGAAAGTAGAATACGGAGGCATTAACTGGGGCAATGAAGAAGAAGTATCGAGAGAAGGTGAAGGAGATAATGGGTGAGGACCATGGAGTTAGATCAGTGGAAGATGAATGGGGAATTTTGAAAAATGGAATTGTAGAAGCGGCGAAAGCAACGTTAGGCGTAGTGAGTGCAACTAAAACTAGAAAACCGTGGATGACGAAGGAGATGATAATGGAGATGCAGGAGAGAAGGAAATGGAAGAGCGTAAACTCCGAGCTAGGTAAGAGAAAATACCGAGAATTTAATAACAGGCTTAGAAGAGAAACAAAGAAAGCAAGAGAGGCGTGGTGGAGAGAACAAATCGATTCGTTAGAAAAGTACCAAAAAGAGGGAAGAGCTGATGCATTATATAGGAAAGTAAAGGAACTGACGGGTGGTAATAAGGGAAGGGGAAGTACAACGATAACAGACAAGACGGGAAAGGTGATCGTAGAACCGAGAGAGATCCAGGAGAGGTGGAAGGAGTATGCTGAAGAAATGTATGGTAAAGACATAAGGCCCAATAGGTTAGATATAGAAAGGGAAGACGATATCGACAGAGATGGCATCGGACCAAGTATACTAGATAGCGAAATCGAAAGAGCTCTACGAGACATGAAAAGGAATAAGGCGGTGGGAATAGATGACATACCTGCAGAGTTTTTAAAGAGCATGGGGAAGAACGGAAGAGGAAAACTTTTTTCACTTATTCGTAGGATTTATGAGGATGGAGTGTGGCCGGAAGACTTCACGAAGGCTGTAGAAGATATGAAGAATTGAAGAGGGATCTAATAACGGGCCGTCCTTAGGAGGGAAAGCGAGACAATTTCTATTAGGTTGGGATACAGAATGGGGACTGTCCAAGAACCTACCAATCAGATGGTAGAATTGAATGAAAATGAATCTTCTGTCTCGATCGTGTTGCTAATGGACTGGTAAAGTGGTGACGTCAGTCGATTGCTAGTCAACTGTTTCATTTTCCAAACAACTTCAGACGGCCTATTTAATAGCATTGAAAATCTGGACTTTGACAATTTATCAATTTTTTATTGCTCATAGAGAGACATGTTAGTATTAAATTTAACTGAAATGGTATCATTAATCATGGCGTTAATGATTTCTGTTTTTATTAGGCATCATCAGGCGTTTTAAACTACGAGATCTTGATTTCAAAACAAAAAATTTCCGCAGCACCGCCATGTTCCCTAGATGTAAGCCCTAATAGTTACAAATTGTTCCGTAAGCGTCTGTGTCGTATAATTCTTATCTACGGCTATAAATTAGTTCTAGTTAAACAAACGTTATTAGCTTCTCTACGGACCTTCGATAACTCTATTTTGTAGTATTTAGTGCAACTAATTATTTTTTAATTACTCGATGACGAGATATATTGAATTTTCTCATAAAATTACGATACTGAACTAGAGTTTCTGAGTAGAGTTATAGATGTGAAACTACACGCTTTCCGCGCCATGCAACAAGATATGTAACTTTGATGCGCGATGTTGAAGTAAGCATTGTCAACTAGTTGTTATCAAATTATAGCAGTATTATTTAGTCATTCCATCGATTAGTATTTAAATTAAAATAATCTGCAGCAATATTGTGAAGGATATGTCTAAGTTGTGGTACACGACTTTTTTTACGATAATGGGTTGATTTCCTCTATTAAAGCATATATTTCCTCTATTAAAGCATTCTCTTCGGGGTCAACCTTTATCTCCAGCCGGAAATATAAATAAAAAAATTGCAATCTGGAAAGAAACACATATCCATTAAGTGAATTTCCATTAAAAGTATGCAAAGCGGGCAGGGTAAAAAATGCCAGCATATGTGTATATAGCTTTGGTAAAAATACGCTGCCAGATCGAGTTTATCGACGGAGAAATTCGATGAATCTCCGAGTTACATACGTAGAAACTTCAATTTTCTCACTCAGAATATACGTTAACTATAGGAATAATGGTAGGTCGGTACATTTTGGCATTATACAGAACAAAAGATAGAAAATACCATTTGGGACCATATGCAAGTACACACCATGTATTTAGAGGAAGTCTTAGGTTTGGAAGGTTATTCTTTAAGCCATTATAACTAAATTAAATCCGCATTCTGTATTTGTATGCCTACTTCTGAAACTATCGTAATTCGTAGGACCGCTGCCAACGACGTCGTCTGCTACGGTAATACGAATGCGTTTTATGAATCAACATTGGTCACGAGGTAAATAAAAAAAATTAGGAGAGTAGTTGACACCTCAAAGCAACTATTTACTGTGAAAAGAGTGATTAACACAATCATAGTAAACAGAAATAATCCATTCATTCTTTCCTTACGGGAGAAACTGCTGTAACGCAGATTTGTTCGGAAAGAAAGATGGCGATCACCATGGCAACCGGGGGATGTGACGTCACACTTTACCAGTCCATGGCCGCGAAATAATTGAAGTTCCACTTTTGGCCACAGGCTGCGGTGCGATCGGCGGTAAGGCATGTAGCAGACGGATACATGTCTAACTATACGTGTTTTTTGAGTTTCCAATTTCTCTTCATGTACGGAAGTATGATGAGTTACACTTCAAGTAATACTTCAAGGCATTTGATAGTAATTTTATGTACTTAAGGTAAAGAGCCATCGACGAGAAAACTCTCCAGAGCATCGCGAAACAGAAATCATTTGCACCAAGGGCCTACGGAATTAGGTGATGTTTCGGTGGGTTCTTATTCCATATTTCGCCCGAAAATTTCTAATGTAAGACATTCACAAACAGTGCATTAAAATAATAAATAATGCAAATAATTTGAAAGCTAGTTCACTTCCGGTAAGTCGTTGTCAATTTACGTATTTAGATTACGCCGCTAGCGAAATCAGCTGATGTTATTGATGCCATGACAATCACAATGATTCCAAACCACATCCCATTAGTAGGGCGTAATAGAAAAGTAAAATGCATAATGAAAGAACACGTATACACACAGAAGAGTAATGAAATTCATTTCCGTGTTACGACATCATAATATCCAGTTATACCAAGAGTAACTTCTCAAGATTATGCTTCCGGCCGGCCAGATATCAAAACAAGGTTATTTGTACCGAAAGTCGTCATGACGTTTGATAAATTAACCATTGATAAAGCCAATTAACCATTGTGAATCCCTTGCCTCCATTAGCCTCGTCCATCTCTCACTTCTAAGGGGAAGCGAGCAAAATACTGCTTTAGGTGTTGAAAAAAACCGTATCAGTCACTTGATTGCTTTAATTAGAATCCTTGGAAACTTAATCTATGTCTAAAACAAATTGTTACTCGTTATAAACAAACAATCAAATATGCAATGATTGTATATAATTATATATATGAAAATGTATTATCAAATATCAAATCAAATATGAAATTTATTGTAGAAGATGCAGGTCAAATAAAAATGCACAACTTAAGCTCAATAAAATCCCTGAAACTGGGGACGTAAATTTTATTTTCTGCATCACATAATACAATACAAAGTTGCTATATTAGTTAAAAATAATGAGCAGGGGTCCCTGTCAAAGCTATTTATCGCTTCAAAATGAAAAAAATCTATCTTTGAAGTTTCATTGTAATTAGGAAACGTGTATCTTGAATCTCAGTCCTATTCAAAAGCTGTGTGAAGCCTTTGAGTAACTAAGATTTTAGGTAACTTAGATCAGTAGCACTCAAGTTGAACAACATGAATGTAGCCACGATAATAGAAACAATAAAGATAGGCAGCAGGCAGATAATAAGGCACACTTTCATGTACGTAATGTTGGAGGTACAAGGAAATATAAACACTGAATGCATAAAAAACCCTAAACATTTACACCTTGGTAAGGACTTGGGTTCTAAGGCATTTAAATTTCTAGCCATAGGTGTGCCTAAAATGCATTTCTTCCTTAACCCCTAAAAAATGCACGAATCACTTCATAAGCCTTCATAATCACCTTCTTAAACTATTCTTACCTCCTACTCTCTGTCTCATTATTCATATGGTCTATGGTCTCTTATCGTAAGCAATACAAAATATCATTTGAAATTCAGTCCGTTCTACTGTTAATTTATCTAATTTTAAGGTAATTAACTAACCATATGTGGAGTATAGGGTGTCGTAAAATGATTTTGACGTCATCAGAAAAAATATTGGATTTGAAATTAATGGAAAGATTAACTCTAAATTTTTACCAGCTATCTGATAGCGATTCCCATCTTTTGCCGTGCTGCAGTTAGCTTGTACAGCGTAGCTTACTGAGCAACACTACAGACCTGTCTAATGCTGCTATCGCACCTTGATGTGGGCGAAATGGTGAATCTTTGGTACTGACGGAGTGGATTTGTGACGGAAATTCGTCCACTCTTACATCCTTTTTTTAACCATCACGATCGCATGTCTTCCCGGAAAGCAAACAAATTGAATGTCCGGGAGGGACATTTCGTGGAAATCTCTGCGGCGAGATTAAAGCCAGTCGGGATTAGGAGAATCGTCAAATACATGGACTGTATTTGCACATCATAGGGATGAGGTGAACTAATATGTTGAGGACTGATTATACAGATTAGGATAAGAAAAAGGAATCGAGATGAGATAAGAGGCCTCCCCGTGTTTTATTATCCCGTGATTATTTTGGAAGGGGAGAGAAAAAGTTTGGCACGATGTATTTTATCCCGGAGCTAAAAAGAATCTGGTCCTAGAGGAAAACGAATGACGGAATAAAAGCGGGGATACCATTCACGGATGATGGCTTGCCTCGCGCGAATAGTGAAAAAAATGGCTCCAATTGTTGAAGCTTCTGTCGTCCATTCAGTACTATTTTTTTCCCAGTAAAATTAAAGTCAACCCGATGTTAAACTTTAGAATTGAGCATAGGTATGGTGGAAAAACTTGACAGTGGCAGGCTTCATTTCGTAGAAAGTTTTAATGTTTTTACGAACGATAAAGTAATTAATTTGTACTATTGGTATATATAGTTACGCTCATCACTGACTGACTGACAGACTGACTCAGTAACGCTGTAACATATAAAGCTACAAAAAGCTGACTGACTTACTCATTGATACGAATTCCTTGGCATTTCTAATCAAGCCAGAAGGATAACATTTTCAGGGGAGGGATGGAATTTGGTATCGCGTCAGGAAAAAATCGAAAATCTCAATATTTTTCATTCTTTTTGAGCCCAGATGTGATTTTGTTTTTCAATGGGATTTAACGGGAACAACGAATAATTTTCATGTAGAGTAATTTTTTTCATTCATTATAATGTGAAATAATTGAGATAGAAGTTTCATTCTTCAACCAAAATGAGGCAAAAGCGTCAAAAAATTTACTTTTTGCAATTGATTTTTTCTTTCGATCGATAAACTGAATTATTTGAAGTGTAAACGCAATATAAATGCAAATTTATATTTCTTTCATTTTCGTTATCAGGCAATTTTTTCATTGTTTCCGAGGCCTTCAGAACCTTCATATAAAATCTATTTGCTATATTGACTATTTAGGCAGAATTTAGGGAATTTGAAGTTCTTGGTGCGTATTTCAATAGCTTTTAACGATATTATGCCTTCAACGTACACGATTTAGAATGTTTTATGATGATAAACATAAACCGAACTCAAGTCTACGCACATCCTCCCTTTGCAATGACCAAGTTTCCGACCCATATAGCGCCACGCTCCATATTAAAGTTTTCACCGGCCTCTTCTTTACGTCTCTTCTCAGTCCCCCCCTCATCACTTCATTTCTCTTCGAAAATGCTTCTTTAGCGAGCGTCATTCTGCATCTGTTGTCCCTACCACTAAACCCATTCTCCTCCAAAATAGTACCCAGATACGTAAACTGCTCGACCCGCTCTATCTTCTGCGTTCCCACCCTTATATTCAGCCCCGCCTTACGTCTAGAAAATCTCATCACTTTCATTTTCTTGTGGTTGATATTCATCCCATATCTTTCGCACTGCACCTCTAACGCATTCACCATTGACTGTAACCCCTTGGCAGGCTGACTAACCAATGCTTCATCATCTGCAAATCTCACTGATTTTATCAGTTCACCTCCTGCCTTTATTCCAACCTCCTCCTCCCCCCCATGCCTCCCTTACCATTTCTTCTGAGTGCACGTTAAAAAGCAACGGCGTTAGTGAGCTCCCCTGCCGCACTCCCCATCCTATCGTGGCCCATCCCGATTCTCCATCGGCTACCCTAACCTGCGCCGTCTGGTTCATATACAAATTCCGAATCAGACGCCTGTCCCTCCAATCGATCCCTAATTTCTTCAACACTCCCATTAATTTCGTCCAGGCCACCCGATCACACGCCTTCTCGAAATGTACGAAGCATGCAAAACATCCTGCCCATACTCTAGGTTTCTTTCTACTAACGTCCTCATCACCGCTATAGCGTCTCGCGTTCCCGTCCCCCTCCTAAAACCGAACTGGTCGTGCTCGAACCAATGCTTGGTCATCTGTTACTGACGAATAACCTGCATTTTTAAAAATCTGAATCTTGTTTCTTAAAAGCTAGGGACTGCCATAATTGTGTATGTTAAATATTATGCCAATATTTTATTAAACAGTATACTAGCAAGATGGATTTCAGCCTTCGTTAGGACTCGTGTAGTCGTGGCGGAACTTTCTTGATTTAAAACAGCTCAAATTCTCATCAAAGCGATTTAAATGGATATGCGGTTACTGGCACGTGCATCCCTATCGGCACAGGAAAACAAATCAAATTTATCTCTAAAAATAAACGTTTTCCTAACAGGATAAAAATATACCTCATTGATTTTTGTTTTTGGGAAAAATCTGCGCAAGGTCTTCTGTAAACCGCAAATTCCGATCCTGAGGTCACTGTTTTAAGGAAGTTCCGCTGCGACTGAGAAAGTCAAAACAAATAATGAATTTTATATTATCGCTTGCACGCTTTAAAATGAAATATTGTTTAGACTGATAGCAGTCCTTAGCTATTAGGAAGCCTGATAGAGAAAGAAAATATGCTTATTATTCCCAGATACATGGAGTTAGTTATCTATACTCCTTGCCAAGATTATATTTTCAATTATTACTTTTCTCCGGCTATCTGAGCCAACTGCATCGCCATTGCCATTGAACTAATGCTTTTTGACTTCAGTTTCCGTAGTTATTTTCTAACGACTATAAAAATAAAGTGCATCATTTCCTCTACTTAATAACCTTACAATTCCCTGGAAGTATTTTCTTTTCATTTACAGTTTTTCGCGAAAAAGGCATTATTATGTATGTATTATGGATGGAGAAATTCTTGTATTTACTCTTTTATCACCAAAGCACCTAATCAAACATGAAACTCTTTTTACTTCGTTAAACTTGCTTCGGGCGTGCAAAATGTTAGGATTAGGCTCAAATCATCAAATTGTGACGTGATTCTCTTGATGCATATAGCTTATAAGAATTACTTTCTATTTAAAAATCAGTTTATCACTCTCATATGGCATCATGTAATTTCAAGTTCAATTTAGGAAAAAAACAAGCGTGACATTTTGGTATTAATACCAATCATAGTGGCGATAATATAAATAAACCGACCGGTAAGTCATTTTGCGGTGGAACAATCTAAAGGAGTAGGCTAAATGCAGTGGGAATATGGTGCCTGAGCAGTGCTTGCGGCAAAAGTAGGATGGATAGGGCCGGGAATGATAGGGTCATGAAAGAAAGTGGGCTGGATGCTCCAGTAATGGGCATATATGAATAGGGTGTACTTCGTTGGTTTGGCCATGTTGAGAGAATGGATGAGTGTCGAATAACGAAACAGATTTGTGATAGTGGAGTGAGTGGTGTTATAGGAAGGGGTAGACCACCAAAGTCATGAGTGAATGTGGTGGGAGAGTCTCATTAAGAGTAGGAATATTAGGAGTCATAGGAAAAGGAGAGCGTGTATGAAGAAATGCATGTGTGTCAGAGAAGCGGAAGAGGTTGCCATGATAGGGCATTATGGAGAACACTCTTTAAAGAAGGCTAGTTTTATTGGCCCAACATCAATAACTAAGTGTTTTTGATTTTGCCTACCCAGAAAAGGAATGGTATATATGTATACCTTTGGCATAAAATGAAAACGTGAGCACTTAAGTAGTTTCAAAATACGGTGAGCCAATTACCAACCTGCTCTGAAATCAACGGACACTATCATGTTTTCAAAGGGTTCGTTAATTTTATTAAGAGAGTTAATACACACTTGTTACTTCGTTATTTCCACAAAAGAAAATGCACTGCCGGTTTAACCGCAAATGACTAAATCATGTATATAACTGCCTCTAAGTGACAAACCAATTGTATGTTTTAAAATTAAATTTTGTGAAATTTACAAATAACAGCTGTATTTTACTCTGCTAATACGCTGTAGTGCGATACCAGTGAACTATTTCCGCCTCTTTTCTTGGACCATGGTAAATTGCTATTGCCATAGTTGACGTTATAATCGATTGGTTAACATTAAACTAGTATAGAATTGTAGAAAATTGTCTCTACTTTTAGATTTAACCAAGTACCACAAGAATCCACCGATTAAATGATTCTAAAAGTTGGTCAAAACCTAGCAAACAACTTTTAATTGTTCATCGTCTGTCCGTCACGTTTGACTCTTTTATTATTACTTTTACTAGGGTACTCTGCCAGTTAAAGAAGATTCAAATGGAAGGGGATAAGAACCCTCGAGATATTTACTGGCGCAGACACCTATCCCTCCTCACACGATTTCTTACTTCATCTTTAGCACAAGTCCTACCTCTTTTCTTCCCGTCCATTAAGTTTCCCACTAAACTAACATCCTCCCCTGCATCACGGTTTTTAAGCAACCCTTTGCACCCAATTACGTTTTCCAACCACTTTGTTAGTTACCTTTACCTCCTCTCAATCTCCTCCAGAATTTTCCTCTCCTCGCTCACTAGATCAAGAACTTCTTCGTTTGTCTTCCTTTTTGTTCATCTCACTTCCTCCATTTTCCTCCACTCCCAAATTCCAAATGAATGCAGCCTATTCTTGACCTCTATTATCATACACCATGGTTTCTGCACCATACAACGCTACACTCTATATTAAATCCTTCGCCAACCTTTACTTTCTTACTAATGGGGAATCTTTCATAGAGACTTCGCATTTGAGTGCGTTACCTTTTGATTATTTTCCATTGAAACATGATCGAGATCCTGCTGCCCTGAGCGTTTCTCGCAAAGCAGATATTTTTTCTGCCATATACATATAATAATTCTGCCGACATCCGCATTCTCGTGAAACCAGAAATAGTTCCGGACCCAGAAAAGTGCTTATGCCAGCGTAGTGGTCTCATGCGTGCATGCATACTAGTCCACAACAGACGGGTATTTGCTGTCCCTTAGTGGTGATTCAAAAAATACGAGTTAAAATTTTGCCATAAATCAGATTATCACATTCAGGGACGACTGTGGAGTGCGGATCCCTAAGCAATTTATTAAGCGGGATCCCTAAAGTATTAATAATCCGAATATTTACTAGTTTTATGATTTAAAAATACTTTTTACAACTTGAATTTCGATTTTTATGAATGAAAAGCTGCGTGAGAGATAGATGAATGGCACTTGGTGCATGATCTACAGATAGTTGAAATGCGTGTTGAGGAAGGGTCATCGATAGTAACGCAAACCACTGAAAAAATCACAAATTTTATTAACAAATTTGTCATCCTCTCATACAACTTATAAATTCCTCTATAGGGTAAGAGCGACCCAATTCCGGGGAAGGGCGAATGGTAAGGGAAATGAAATGGAGGATTTTCGTCGGTGGTATTTGACGAGAATTGGCTGTCCGTCGAAGAAGCGGCGTCGATTCGTCTCCAGGAAAACATAACACTCCTGGCTAGCAATGGATTAAAATGTTGTCGGAACGAAACGGCTGCAGCCGCAACAGTTTCGGTGAGACAACTGTTTCAAATAACTGTTGAAAACAGTAGGTTAGTTTCGTGATCGTGCCTCAGCCGCGCCGTGGCGCTCTGTGCAGTGCAGCGGAAACTGATAGGTGAAGTTGACTGTTTCGTCTTCTATTCTGTTCCAGTTGCACTGCACGTTTGGCTGCGTTGCGATGATAGACTACAATTAGTTGAATTTGAATCTGTTGCCGACGGTTGCTGGTTAATTCAGCCAACACATGTCGGTTCATCGCTGCAGATAGAATAGGAACTGTGAAGTACCTTTCATGAATCCAATTGAAATTTTTACTTTATTTGAGTGAAAGATTTCTTATTACATAGAATACAGAACTACCAGCCATGTTCTAAGAGCGCCGATCGATCGCCTGTTGCTTGGTGTGACTGTAGTTGTTGTCCGCAACAGGGTGTTTCACGGAGATGTTTCGTTTTGAAACTGCTTCGGTTGCAAAACAGTTGCGATGAAACTGTTGTGTTCTTTTAGTGCCACCACTACTCCTGGCCGTACCAACACGAAGAGTGCGCGAACCAAAAATTCCTGTCTCTCGGACGGAACTCCTCTTTTACACGCAGGGACCCCTTTGGACTCCTGACTTCGTAGTCCCTTTTGACAGGTTTGGGACATAACGGAGGATAGCACTCCATTCTGCTCACCTCATCTCTCCCTTCCAAGGAGAGGAGGACATGGTTCGACGAACAGCTGATCGTTCTACGGTAATCGTGGACGTTTCTTTCAATGCAATTAGCTACAGCTGCAGTTGAGTTTGACGCTTGAATTAATCGTAGATTAGGCATCTTGTAGTGCGGATGGACTCGGCTTATGCGAATTAATGAATCCAACCAAGCATTATTAACTTAATTTTATTCAACAAAACGAAAAATGTAAGGGGTAACTTTGTGATATTTTTCCATGATTGAAAAGGAACAAACTTTGCAAATTTCACTTGTAAGTTTTTTATTCACGACCCAGGTTTCGACCGTTTATGCAATCTTCAGGAGACGTCACCTGAAGATGACATAAATTGTCAAAACCCGGGTCGTTAATAAAAAAAACTTACAAGTGAAATTCGCAAAATTTGTTCCTTTTTAATCATTAATTCTATTTGTTTACATTTCAAATCTTCATTGTAATAATGCATGAATTTGCATTATAGCCACGTAAGCTTCAAGAAAATTCTAATGCTGGTGGAATTTGACACTTTCACGAAAAAACCTTGAAGTGGAATATATTTAATTTTATTTGTTTACATTTCAAATCTTCATTGTAATAATGCGTGAATTTGCATTATAGCCACGTAAGCTTCAAGAAAATTCTAATGCTGGTGGAATTTGACGCTTTCACGAAAAAACCTTTTAGTGGAATATATTATCTAGTGTGACATGTCCCTATATTACTCACGATTT
The DNA here is from genome assembly GCA_963573305.1 of Pyrrhosoma nymphula. Classification (NCBI taxonomy): domain Eukaryota; kingdom Metazoa; phylum Arthropoda; class Insecta; order Odonata; family Coenagrionidae; genus Pyrrhosoma; species Pyrrhosoma nymphula. The sequence goes on along the minus strand of OY754334.1, from coordinate 100,075,128 downwards.
TGTAGTTTATTGCTCATATTTTGGTTTCTGAAAAATGCTTCACCTATTCCTTGGCGGAAATTATTTCAGATTTCCTATTTGGCTGATTTACAGCACATCCCCCTTTGATACCTTCTCACTATCAGCCAATTATGAATGCTATAGTCCAATTCATTTTCGTGATAAATCGCAACTTAATTAAGCAGCATTCCCATAGATTTTCCCATTATCAGACCTCGACCACAGAAACTTGGGCGTTTTTTTTCAAATCTCCCCTCTTGGTGTTAGAGGCACTTAATATTAGTGTGTGTGATTTGATGCTTTTAGTAACGTAGAAATCTGTCTCCATTAACTTGGCAATAGCCACCGAGAAGAAGCTAAACTATATCAGTTTGAGGTCAGTTTTAATTATAGGTACCAACTAGAATGATCGTATTAAATATCGTCTCATTGGTAATATATGATTGATTCCGATTAGTTGATTGGATTTATTTAACTTTATATAACTAAGAAACTGAAAAACCAAATGTTAAAGCTTTAACTTAGTAGAAGGTTGTCATGTTAGTATATCATACTTTCTAACTCCCACATATATATTAATAATGTAGAACCAGTTTTGACCTTTACGCCGTCTTCAGGTACACGTACCTGAAGCTGAATGAATGTACATTCTGAAGATAGTGTAACAGCCGAAACGAGTTGTAAATATAAATAAATTTGTGTATGTGACAAATTTCGATTTATTGTCTTTAGGGAAATGTGAGAAAACTTAAATTACCTTTAATATGTGTTTAATATAGTCGTACTCGCGATTCAGATGAATGATTCCCCCCCATTTTTAAAAATAACATTTGTTTACAGTAAAAGAAATCATCTGTTATAACTGTGCAAACTATCAAGAGGAATAACTGTAAATTTTATTCATGAATGTCTTATTGAAAACTGACGAACTACTCATGGATTGAGATTGGGTGGCAAAATTACTTCGTAAACAATTGTGAAACCTTCATTTCCGTGCATTAAACGTTTATCTCTCGTTTCGAACAATTTATACAGAAGTTTGATTTTTGACCTCTTGGAACGACCACGATATGTTTACCATTTATCTGTGGGCAAATATATTTTTTTAAAGTCCAAAACACAATGGTATACTTTTTTTAAATAATTTTTTATTTTTTATTTTGGCAGAAAGGGGCTCTCAAGTACTTCCCTGAAGATTATGGGATTCTCCTCCTGCGTCAAAACGTTGTCGCTGCTATCGTCTGTTTGAAAAATGTACCCAGGTAAGCATAATGTGTTACTTTTGCTGTTACCAATTATATTTATTTAATTACCGACTGACCTTAGTTCCTCTCCCTGATTAAAATACGCAAACATTTCCATTTTATTTGTAGGAGCAACGTCGATATGTGATATAAAACTGGACTAATGAGGTTGATAGTCTAACTATCGATAGATGTTTTCCTTGCGGAATCTATTAATTATGCTACGTATTTAAAGGAGTTTGCCTATCCTGCTCGAAATATCTTTCTTGCTTCTTATTTCGTTGGTGATCCTGCTTGCGTGATAGCAAAATTCTTCTACCAGCTCAATTTTTTTGTTTCCATGTTTGACGGCAATCCTGTCTTCTTGATTTCTTCCAAGTTTCGACAAGCCATTAATTTAGATTGTGGTAATTTTGTGACAAATAAAAAGTTATTGATGAAATTCTGAAAAAATTTTAAGATGTGCCTCTTAGTCATTAGAAAATATTCAAGTAAATACAAGAGAATGCATGCTATGTTAAACCGCGTATGATTCATCATCGATAAGTACCTATATGTGCATAGAGGAACGAGTACGACGGCGTTTGGAACGTCGGAAAGTTAACCGTTAGCCTGGACGTGTTTACATTAAACCCACGAAACTGACCCGACATGGCCACACCGGACCTTTTGTTCATGAAGAATCCTCTCTTTTATTCTCACATAATTCCTACCCATCTGTCTGTCGTCCTGACAAGTCATTATTTTTTAACTTGGTTTCCCGTTAATGACCACCTTTACCGTAAATCGCTTACATCTGACCTTTTTTCTTCCATATCTGTCATTGCACACGCCATACGCCGTTCCATCTTTCTTGGAATTTTGTCCCAAAACTTCTTCTCTTTCCTAAACATTCTTATTATGCTCTCTATTCCTACTTTTCTCCGACTGGCTTACATCACACACGCTTATATTTCGTTCAAGTTCTATCTATCTTTGAAGCCTACACCCCGTATCATCTCTGACGCCTCTCTGTTCCCAACACCATATTCTTGTTTGTGAACATATAAAATGCCATATTCACTGCTGGATGGATGAGTGGGGTGGGCATTATATGTTCGGTCCGTGCTCGATAGGCAATAGCGTGGTTGGCCCGCTGGGGCCCGTATATAACGTACCAATACCCGCATAATGGGAAAAAGAGCGCGTGAATGATGGATATAAGAATTGGAAATGAAAACTCACCATTATTAGACGTACCGGCTTATGTGGGATTTTATTTCATTCTACTAGGTGTTCCGTGTTAGCCCCTCCGACATCCTTGCAGTTAGCGAAACCTAATTGAGCCGAGCCAGGCCCCAAGTCGGCCTGGCCTGTCTCGTAACCTTGGGATAATATTACCCGTGCATACCTCCGTCCAATATAGCAATCCTTGTCAAACGAGAAATCGTTATAAAAAACTTGCGTGTGTGTTCCGCATGTTAAACTCGTGTTGAAAGACAATGAGAAGCGAACGATGACTCGTAGAAAAGTGGAAAAAAGCAACTACTTTATTTCTGCGAAAGTTCATTACAACCACAAATCGGATAAAGAAAGGCACGGCTTCTAAGGATGCTGTATTAAAACTGAAGATTGTGGCAGCGTAAGTAGAACTTGGCTAGTTCGTTGAAAGCTTTAGATTATATTGGTAGTGGTAGATTGATTTTACATTATCTTTCCTCTGGCGCAATCTGGCGCAACTGCTGTGATAATATTTATTAGGGGCGATCTGCCGGTAGAAGTAGGTTTAGATGAAGTAGGAATACCTTAATCGGTCTTTGACGATTGGAGGTCCTTGTCTCCATGCCTTTATGTTATTATGCTCAACATACGTCTTATTTGACAAAACTGATGGTCGAGATTTCAGCCAAAAAATACAACCCTTCTACAGCAACACAGTAGTACAACAAGGGAAACAAACGTCAACAAACCATGTCGCTTGTTTGAGTTTCAAACCGCTAGTGATTGCGTCAGAATTGTATATCAGGAAAAGCCGCTACAAGAAAGTTTGGACGAAAGTTTGAGTTAGTCAGGCTTTCCCTTACTAACCGTTGCACGGAAGTCGTCTCGTGTGACACGGTATTAATGACGTCAACCTATTTTAATTAACGGATTATTTTATCTTTCTGCAGCGCTTTTCTCAATAATCAAACCTTGCCATAAGATCTTGAATGGACGTCACAGAATAAAATTGCAAAAATATCTCTTTATCGGATTACCGCAATCGTAGAAAATAACGACTGGATACTGTCGAACAGAAAATCCATGTGAGGTGTTCTAGGGATTACCACCAGGTTATCTTTCATAGGCAACCCATAACCACGTTTTCACGCAACAGCCTCGAAAATGTACCTTTTAGAATGACCGTCGAGATTTTTCGAGGCTGTCTTGTCAAAATATGCTTATCATGGCGACGATTTCGAGTTTTTACTGAGTAAACCCCCTGATATAAAATGTGTATGCTGATGAAGTCTCCTTGGATTTCCACCAGTTGCTGCGGCTAGATCGAAATTTGGAATGAGAAAAGTCATGATAGGTATCATGCTATTATTGGGAGTTTCTAGAACAATTCCCACGTCAAAAATCCACTGTATATCCAAATGAGCCATATTGTAACCTTGTTCTCTGATACTATTATTCTCTAGCTACATGTATCTATGCTTATTACCGTATTCAACTCATCGTATAGCCTGAAATTATTTTTATGCCGTTTAAGAAATATTATTGCAAAAAATATATTTTGCCAAACTATCGGCATCTTTAGCGCCAAAATAGTTCCTTTCCAATGGATTTTGCAGGAACAGCTTTCATTGCATAATATATTTTGGAAGAAAAAGATTTATTCCTGCGCTAAAATTAAGTTCAAAAGAACATAAAATTTCTAACGTGAACTTAAGGTACACTGTAGAAAAATCTGATTTGGGTGATTTACATTATTCTACGTTTGGCTGCTGTTTCCAATGCACCCTGAACGATCATATACAGGTAGAAGTGAGTTAACCATTTAAATATTCATATTTGAATAGCAAAAGATGCAATGCAATATCATAAACTAGCAAGCCAAAATATGTTTGCTGAGACCACTGAACATAATGTTTAAATCTTTAGTGGATAAGTTTTACTTTAGTTGATATATTGCATGCAATATAGTCACATATGGAGGACTCGGTGTTTAAGTGGGCCCAAGTCCATCGAAAGAAAACGCATTTGAAGTTTCGTGTATTCATCCCGTAAATCAGCTAGACTCGGTGCTCTTGAGAACTGCTACCATATGGATGTCAACATTCGAACTTTGGACTTGGTTCTCCTTTGCACTTAAAATATACGACTCTAGCCATCCTATTCTGCTATTAGTTAAGAAATGCAAAAATGGACTAGGCCTATTTTTACGTTACCCTCCATATGTAGGTGGTGGAACATAATTTTGGATTTATCAAATTATTTACCCGGCAAGACGCAAGCCTCCCTCCTTGACATGCCTTCGGTCCCTTCCATTCATCGCTTTCTTGTGAGAAAGATATATGCAATACTTTCGTCGATTCTGGGAAACGGTAAAGCCGGTAGCCCGAGAGCGCGACTGTGTGGAGGGCACACGCAGCCGCCGGGCGATAAGGAAGCCGCGAAGAGAAAACACCTTTTCAACGCATTCGTACGCAATGCAGAGATTTCTCCGAAGCGGTTCCTCGGAGGGGAATGGTGGGAGTGGAGAAAATGAGGGGGGACTGTATCCTTGGTTGGAATGCGAACGCTCTCTTGCAAGATATGAACAGTTGGTACCTACCTACCTGCCCGCAAGCATTAGGAAGCGCCGTCTTCTGCTTTCCTTTTCTCTTGCTAACATGTCCTCAAATAAGTGGGCGACGGCCTGCCTCAATGGAAACGCTGATTCCCGCCCTGTCACCTTAGTTGAGTTGGGCTCGGCTCGAATTCGGATGTGGTGATCAGCGAGTACCGTTGCCACTGTTTGCGAGGAGAGGGGTAACGGCTTGGTGTGGTGGCTTATATACTGGCTTCCCACCCCGAGTTAATGAGTTCAAATTCCAGCGGAGACGAGGATTTTTATCCTATCCCGATCCGTGTTTGGATGATTTGTGGAGATAACTTCAAGTAAAGTACTCCTCCGTCGCATGGGATGTTAATCTGTATTCCCCTTGTCACCTTTAGTTAAAGCCCTGTACATACGGTGACATTTTTGTCGCCATAGCTGGTGAGGGAAGTGGTTAGTGGCAACTTTCTTCCTGTGAATAACCAAATCGCATGCCATCTGCTGCCTTGCAATATAATTGCTCGCGTTTGCCTTGCTCTGGAAGGGATAAGAGCACGTACAATTTTTCTAGCGATGTGGCAGCAAAATTGTGCGCATGTCCACCTTCATTTGTTTGTGAATAGAGAATTGAAATCCCACGAGGGGGAATATTTTGAAACGGAAGTGTGGAACATAGACCTATCTCATCAGCAAGTAGTAAAATCATTATTTTTCATTTGCGTTATTATTATTTATTTTCCCAAGAAATTATGCACAGATACGCAATAAACTAGTATGCTTTAAAAATAATTTTCACTTCGAAGATCAACTAACTCTAGTCAAATAAATAATTCATAGTTTTAACATTATCGCCTATAAAACTTGTACGCCATCCATTTTATCATCCGCAGTTCTATCCGATATGGCCGGGTGCAGGATCGCATGCCAACTCTGGCTCAGAAAGTGCTCTCGAATTTAGAGGGTTTAAGAGTAGAGTAACTCCAAAGCCTGGTTTCTCTTCATCCTTCCTCCATTCCCACGACTTGTTTCTAAAAATCATTCCTGGTTGTAGGGTGTTATCTCTGTAATACTCTCACATATGAGATAATAATATTTTCTGATTGTAAGTCAGAGGTTTACAGTACATTGCTTAGCTCCCCATTATGAAACATTTGTGTTGTGTTTCTTATATTTCTTCTATTGTTGGTTAAAATATTTATATAGTTTCAAACTGTTTTAATATCATACCCTGACATAATGAATTTATCATGTAATTCATGCAATTCATCGTTAGTGATGTGCTTTAATTATAATTATTGTTACGATGACGGAACTTATAATATTTTTTTCTGCTGCATTGGGTTATCGCTTACAGCGAATAGTGTGTTAGTGTTATTACAATATTTTATTTATTGCTATGGATTGTTTTTGTTTTTTTAGAAGTTACCTCCGACAGAAATAGATTCATCGTCTTCTTCTTTCCCATAAAATCCTACAATTACCAACTTACCGACCAATCCTTCGCGGGAGTAAATTAATTTAGTTATCGGTCACCTCCCTAAAGCAACCAATCAACCATACAAGTGGCCAGCAGTCAGTGTGGAAAGAAACCGTGAAACTTTGAAATCTTGGAAGGTCAAGGAAATAAGGGTAGAAATAGTACAAAGTTATAACTATGCATTTTGAATGTCGACAGCTTACAGCACAGATATTACCCTAATAATGTTAGGTACACCAACCAATCCGCTAGACCTAATACGGATGCACGTAAAGTCAGTTGTGTACTACCTCTGTCCGATGGATATGGGGAACTCAGGAAACTTATTTAACAACTTAAATCAAGGAAAATTCGTTTTTTTAATTCATACTATAGTCTAAAGAAGTTTTTAAATGTTAAATAGTCGCTAAACTAATAAAACCAATAACCTACATTCGAGCAAAAGGTGCCATGACAAAAATGAAACATTTACCTGCATGAGGTGATTGGTCAAAGTCTGACTGGTAATACACTGCTTTAGTTTCATTTCTTTTTCAGAAAATGATATTTTATGTCAGCCGTCGAAATGCTTATTGCTTAGAAAATTAAAATTTTCTTAAAGCGATGTGAGCTATTTTTTTTCGTTTTCCAAATCATCATTAGTCTCTGTATTTGATAGGCAAGAAGTTTTTCATCGCCATTGGTCTCGAAACAATTTAAATAGTTAAATGATTAACTAATTCTTCCAACATATTCTTTAATACGTGAGAATCTAAAACATTTCCAGCATGCCTACAAAAGATTTATTCTGGACCGTAACATCATTTGTATCCTTGCGTTTCAACCAGGTCGCGTCTTATGGCCTTGATAGAGAATGATAAATCAGTTTCCTACCCTGCATTGTTTGCTATACGCTGCACAAATTGCCAGGCACCGGAAGGAGAAGTCATAAGAATAAATTAGCTAAGATTATCTTGAGATGGTTTTAGTTCTACGAGAAAAATTTGCAGTTGCGCACAACTGGGGTACAACTTCGTTAAGTTATTGGTCACATCTACGTTGAAGACGGAGAAACAAATCTGAAATTTCCACACTTTTAATAACCACCGACCTTGATTTCGGCACGTTATGCCATCATCAGGTTGTCGAAACAAAGTTCGGTGGTCATTTAAAGTGTGGAAATTTCACCCACACAAAGTAATATTTATCCATCTTAAAGATGAATATATTGTTTCCAAAAGTGCCAATATTCTTTCATTTACTATTGGTTACACATTTTACTTGAGTTTTTCCGGCTATTGTGCCGTAATCAGTTTCGTTGAGGTTTATTTTTGCTACTGCTGATTTGACTTCAATGCCATGCCTACTTTACAGCCAACATTTTGTTTTTTTTGTTGGCCCAGTTGTGCGATTTTGGCTCGAGAGTGAAGAGAATTTTTAATGGAATTAATGCTGTAAGTCACAATTCTTTCTACTGTCCGCCGCACGTATTTGAAGACCAGCGTAAAGGTTAATTTTAGTGATAAAGAGAATAAAAATCGCATTTAAATTTTTATGACGGACAATACGTTGTGATTGTATGTCTTATCCATTACAGTTTTTCTAATTCCACTTGTGTTACGTTTTTATTTTTTATATTCAGGAAAACAAGATATAATACTCAAATCGAACCTATATGTAATTATTATGTGAGCTGGAGCTTGCGTTTTTAACACGGGGGAGCATGTGTGAGAGAGAATGCACTAAGTTGTTAATATCAGTTGTTATTTGGTGCCTGTTGATCAAATTTTTTTAGAAATTCTTGACCTAAGGAGGTATCCGTTGTCTTTCCAAATGAGGAACCTTCAAAATTTTACTACAACGATTAGTCTATCTGAGTCGCATACATTGCTACAAACCTTACGCAGAGCTAAATAACTTTTAGTCAAATGCATCTCATTTTTTTATCGACTGAGATTCAACTGCGATAGTGACTGAATAGAGCAATCTAGCAACCTTTTTACCCAAGGAGATACTAAAAAAGGCTCATATTTTGATTGAAGGACCAAACGCCGACCACGTTCCATCTGTAAAGAGCAACTAGATTACTTGTCATTTCTCGTCGCTTTTACAAATAATTTGCACCAAATATGTGTATTTTGTTTGAGCATTCTTGTGGCAGAACTGGAAAACATTGACACGATTATTTGATGAAATACTACAGATTCAAACATAAAATAGGTGATATTCTCTTTCGTCCTGATTAATATTCACGTTCTTCCCCGGCTCTCTCATGTGATGGTTAAGGCATGGTGAATACGGGGAAGCACCTGAGATAAAAGGCTGAGAAGTCACGTGTCACGTACTTTGGTGACGTAACTCGGTCGAGAAGACGTTTTAAGACACCTTAGCGAGTCGTCGATCGGTCGCAATAGAAAGAGTCTCAAGGTGTGCTCTTTCCATTCGTTTTGTCACGCGTCCAACACGTGTCGAGCGCGAGCAGTTCCCACGAGGAGGAAGGAGGAGTGAGCTCCATTCTCTAGTCGACTTTGAAACGTTTTCCTTCATTCCATCGCGGCAAAAGATTTCTCCGATTTTCCTCTTCTTAGAACTCTTAAGAGAATAAATCTTGTCTTAATTTCGCATGCGATTCTCGTAATTATAATCAGCACCTCAATAGGTATCGAAGGTTACATGTTAAAAACACTTCTCGGTATGCGATCTGCAGGTAGTTTGCGGTCTGCAATCTATATCTATTTAACTGAAACTCAGTTTATTGGAACGCGATTGACTAATAAATATCCTTTGACGGATTCAAAAGCATTTTGGGACACATACTCCTTAGGACCTAGAAAATAAATTTTTATTGAAGCATAAACCTTTGCTACAAAATAAAATAAAGCCTTATATATTAGAATGACCCAAATTTTCCAGGGGCCCCCACGTAGGCCCTTTTTTTAAACCAAATTTTACTCACGCAATGAAAGAATTGGATTCGGCGCAGAGGTTTCTTTTTTCGCTATTTTTAATTACTTACACTCATGATATAGGCTTTGAATTTTCAGGATCGGATTACTGAAAATACAAGGTTTTTAGTTTATACATACGATTTCCCCATACACTTGAAGCGTTTCCTAAAATTAGAGTTTTTGCCTCCAAAATCGTAAATATTTTCACTATTTCAAAAATAGAAGATGTTAATTGCCTTCTTGGCAACCATAGAATATACTTTAAAATGGAGGTTATGCCCAAGGGGATCATGTCTCTGGTTAAATTATCAATGCAACAGAATAACAGTGATACTTTAGATGGGGAATTTTTCACCACAAACTCACCATGTGTCGTTAATATAATAATTTGATGAAAGAATAATAGTATGATAACTGAATAATTGTCATGAGACATAGCAACGTTTTAGCATTATATTTTAAAGGGATATTTTACAATGACCTAAACATTTCATAATCTCAATATTACACAAAAAGTGTGACGCATAAATGCTCAGAAAACAATTTCATTTTAGTTTTTTAACCTCCACCGTCTCTGTCAAATGTGTGCTTCTACTATGCCCATAAATGCCAATATGGGCGAAGAACGATTTTATTCTCCCAACGAACTACGTCTTTTGGGTACGTTATCACAGACGTAGTACCTAGGCGTTTTTATCTCGATCGTTAGAAGAGATCTAAGGTCATTCACACGTAGTTCTCTTCAAGTATAAAATGCATTTCCATTACCCTTTTCTACCTTCTTCGGTTCAAATTATTTCTAAGAATTCCTTCGCAAGCATGACAAATAGAATAGTTATCCTGAAGACGATGAGCAAGTCTCACATCGAAACGTCTGCGAATGTGGAGGAGCTAACCTGGCGAGTGTCTCCCGAGTAGAGTTTACGTTCAGTACCAAATATCGGAGCAAAACGTATTGGACACATTTTGCGACACAATAGACTAATGAAAGCAATATTGGAAGGAGAAAGGAATGGGGAGAATTATAGAGGAAGACCAATAATGGAATACATCAAGCAAATCTTGAAGGACGTCACAGTGAATAATTATGTGAGAAAAAAGCTGCTAGCTGAAGGGAGAATAGAAAGGAGAACTGCTGCCAACCAATATTCAGATTAGTGACGAATGATGACGATTTGATATTCGAATGTACGTTATGGCAGGAAAACTGAGGGAATACAATTTTCTCGAATAAAAAACGAAATTTCAACGATAAAAGTACGAGGGCGAACACTGTAATAGATAAAACTACCGTATTTTCCGGCATCGAGGACTGATCTCACTAGAAAAAAGAGAATAAAAGAAGAGAATACATGGAAACATACTACACGATAGCACAGGGAAACGTTGAATGCATTAAAATGTACAATCTGCGTAACGCAATAATTGATTCACAACATTTAAAACTGGAAATAACACAAAAAGCATTGCATTTATTATTCATAACATGTATGGGAAAAGTGTGCACAGGAGCCATGTTAGGTGGATTGTTTTTATAAAAAAAAGAAAAGGTTTCAATTTCCTGCGTCAACTTGTCTTCTTTTAATTCTAATTTTTAATCATTTAAATGTCTTCTTTTATTTTTTTTTAGTAGATAAGCTTAGTGCAGAGGTTCTCAATCACTGAATATTCCCATCAGGGGGAATTTAGGGGGGTACAAGGGGAATAGTAACAACGGTAACAACCATTTAGCAAAATGTGATGTTCAATATACGTGCATAGCATATATATTGAACATCACACATCAAAAGGGGTTCAATATATGTGTTATCATATGTAACATTGTAGTTTTTATTTATTGATTATGTGGCGTTCAATTAAGTATATATTGAATGAAACAGATTAAAATTGATTCTTGATTATGCCTATGATTTTCAATTGCGGATTTGAATTTTTCATTAAATTAACAATAATGATTTGTATTGGGAAGGGAAAATGATATTCTGAAAAGTAATGAATAGGGGAACTGAACTAAGTGAAAGGTTGAGAACCGATGGCTTACTGGAAGGAAGAATTATTTTGTGAAAGATTGGGATTTGTTGGTGAAAAATCAGCGTAGAAACACACTCTTCGTGGAAGAACGCTGTTCTTGCGGGAGGATCAATTTCCACGCTTTCTAAAAATAGTGACTCGGAATAACAGTGGGTGAAATTATTTGTTATGCTGCTTTGTCATTGATTTCATCGGGAAGTGCCGCTCGGTTACGGTTACTTACCGGGAGGCTTATCTTGAAGTGATTTACGGTACGCATCAATACGCGATGGAATGAGGGTTTTGGAATGGGGGAGGTGGTGTAAGTTGGGAGCAATGAATTCACTAAGGGGACGCTTTTCAGGTGTAAAAACCCCCATCTGTTTTGGTGAATCATATTGGGATGCCCCAGAGGTGAAAGCGGGCCACTTGATCGAAGACAATGGATAGGAGATATAATTGGGCAGCTACTTGCATGACAACAATACATACGACACCTCGAACATGGAGTTGTAATTATGTCGTTATGAGGGACATGATATTTTAATATCTTAAGGTGGCTGGAGCGGTAATCGTGAGTCGTCGAAGGCACATTCTAATAACTGTTCAAGTAAGTCGAAAAAAAATTTTTGGACCACATTTCACTCAAGTACACCTGCTTATACGTTGGAAGTCACCATATATGCAGTAATGTATATGATGCAAGAGTTATATTTCAAATTTTCACCTTAATTAAAGCATTGTTTTGACTTGGATTTTCGGCGCGAAATTCGAAATTTACGAAAAAAGCATATCTAAATACGCTTTTCTTACTCGGCATTATACCTTGATATTTGTTAGAAGCTGTTTTAATAATATGAAACTCATTGTTTCGCATTTAGGAGAAAATCTATACATAAGTCATCGAATTGTTTCAAAATATATGCCGTGTACTATAAGAGTACTTGTTAAAATATCATTGAATTGCCAGGAAAGCAAATCGGTAGCATGCAGTATTTTTCACTTTTATCGATAGATATTACTAATAAGGACACGCGTACAAAGTTTCACACAAATCTGTACAAAAACAAAAATCGCTCCAGCCATATTAAGGCCAATATTTGATCGGATTGTATTTTCTGTATAATTATTAATAAATATAAATCGCACGTGTTGAATAAACTAAGATTTGGAACGTCGATTGAAAACCACGTCGCATGCAATTAACCCTATAAGTGCCAGCCTCCCTCACCTGGTTTCTGTGTAAATTTCCAGGGCTATTTAGACGAATTTGACTTTAAAAAACATAGCATTGTCATTGAAACATCTCGTCAGTAGTGATAAAGAAGCATGATAGACACTGAAAATGTGTCGACGAAAGCTATATCACGCACAGAGAAGAGGGTCAGAGCGTAAAAACTCGGCCAATAGATCGGCCCATGGCATTTTTCGCAGTTACCCCACGGGCCGATAGATCGGTCCACAGGCACTAAAAAGGTTAAAGAGTACGAGAGTCACTCGCCCTCTGTCCTTTGAGGACGATGGTTCGATGGGCCACCGAAATCGAAAGTTTAACTTGTGTCTTTTGTGTGCTGATATATGTTTATCGGCCACCCTCTTGGCATATATTGTTTACCTATATTCATAAAGCGGAAAGTCCGTATGTTTCTTTGGGTGTTTGAAATGTATAGCAACCTTTCAGGTGACTTAGGAAGTTGAAATTAAGCAGGAACACAGGTCTTGATCTAATATGGACGGAAAAAATGGTGAAAACCCCGAGGAACAATTTAAGAGGTTTTTTTAAACCATACTCTTTAACTTTTAGCCCAAATCCGGCATAGCCGAATAGCCCAATGCCCCAATAGCCGTATAGCCGTAAAGGTTTCTTATTTTGCTTTTTTAAACTACTTTCACTATAGATATACGGTTGAATCTGTCATCCTTACCATACTAAACGCTCCAGCCCTTATTTCCTCTCTATTCGCGGCCATCGGATCAGTAAAAATGCCCCCTCTCTGAATAAATATACTGAAAATCTTCGTCTTTCCCTCAGAGAACGCGAATACCTGAAAAACTACTTTTTAATAAAATCCTGCCTCCCAATGCTAAATATATCCCTCAAACCAAGACCCACCAACCTGACAAACTTCAGGCAAATTGTACCTGGAGATGGCTAAGTAAAAAAGCCAAAACGCGTGTTGTCAATTTAAAATAAAGTGGACAGTACTATATAGACTACTTTTCATTTTTTATTTTGACATGTTGCGCGGAAAGACAGAAAAATATGTCTGTCCTGTATCAAGTTGTCCTCATTATTCATGGAGATAGCTCCAGACCTTTAATTCTACCTGTTTCTCAGTCATATCCTCTTGTGTTGTTGCTTTTTTCTGCTAGCAATTAACGTTCCGAGGAAGTACTTAGGTGACAATAATTTGAGCGGCCAAGGCGTTAGTATTTGAACTGCATGTGCTGATAATGCATTTATGAAAAGGAGGGAATTAAAGAGGGAACTCTTAATGTGTACATTAGGATAAGATTAGTTGAAACTTGACTGTGCAGCATAGCATTTTAAAATTCGGAAACGTGGTCATTGTGAAATGAGGATGAGCTTAGGCAATTGAAGGCTTAGTGAGGTCTGGGTGCGGAAAAGGATGGACTCCAAGAAAATGCATAAAGAAAAGACTTTTGGAAATTTTAAAGTGAAGGAAATCGTTAGGTATACCTCCGGATGGAAGAATTGGTCTCTACAGGAAGATACTGAGCTTAAACGGAAGTTCTTTGAGACGTGGTTATTGAGATTATACATTGGGTATATGTTGGGCAAGAAAGAAGACAACTGGAGAAGTAAAATCCACAGCTTCAGGCTCTACTTTGTAGAAAATTTTAATATTCATTACAATAAAATGTGTACTTTAAAAAAGTGTAGAAAATTACAAAACTTTATTGTAATGAAAACTGAAGAAAGAGACCAGATGAGATAAGGTAGGGTGGAGATTAGGAGGCAGCAAAAGTGGATTGGGAACTTATTGTAGTTGGTGGTATGAGGGAGAACGCTTAGTAAGTGCGTATTTGGAATAAAATAATTAGGAAATTTGGAGAACTGGGTTACGTTAACAAAGCATATCTCTTGGAAAAGTTGAACGAGGTATGTACTATGGTAACGGATAATAAACTGTGCGATATAAAATCTGTGACGTCAGCGTGGCCCACGTCCGTCAGGAATTGCCGAAGGAAGTAAGTCATCATCTCTCGACTGAGAACCGGCCACTGCGCTCCGACTCACTCTCATCTCTTCATTGAAGGTAAAATCCACCCCCAATGCAAGACATGCGATTCTCCTATCACTGTCAGAAACATTGAAAGGAACGTGACGATTACCTGGTTTTACGCGAAGGACTGAAAATTTTAGGAATACTAGGAAACATTTTGAGTGATAAAACGGCGAATGCCAGCCGGGTATTAAGAATTTTTAAAAAAATAGGCCTTATTTTAAACTGTGAATGTTATTTAAAACATACCAAATATTTTTCCATATTTTAATTTGTTTTAACTCAAAGTAATAGAAATAAATGGGTTTGAGCTAGGAGCAAAATGACAATGACAGTCGAGCCACCCAAACTCTATTTATTCCCACGTACTTACCTAATTATGGACGATCTAAGGGGAATCAGAGAGATTAAGAAAAAGAAAAGACAACTTGCTGGTCAGTACGTAGACTTAATGGCATATTTCTGCCTTATGATGCATCCAATGAAGCAAATTTATTTGCCCGTCTCAGCAACTGGTCTAAGACATCCCTTTCCCATCTGCTTTCGTAGTAGGAAGATTCACCCGCGTTCGTCGATGCCTAAGGTACCAAGCAGAGGGATTAAGAGGGGAAATAATAAGGAAAATCATGAGCCATCTCCGAATTTGTACGCAGTCATAGTAGTATTTCTTATGAAACTGGTCCTCTCCACGTCTTCCGAGAACCATCGTCTCTATATTCGCGGTGCTTCGGCCATTTCCTTGGAAGTCTGCCCGGAAGTAGTATTTTCGTTGCGCGTGAGTTTTTGTTTTTTTATCTAGTTTTTATTTTTCTCTCGTGGCCACTCGGGATAACCCAGTAGAGTGGAAGCACCTGCGGTTCACTTCCCCCTCGTGGGTCAGTTGTTTATGTTGGCGAATTTTCACGCGACGAATTCCAAGAGTGTATTGTTTTGGTATGCATGCCTACACTAAAGCCGCATGGGTGTGCCCGGACTTCAGATATTTTCTGTCGCGGTGAACTGTTCTTTTCATTAAATATGTAGTTGACCTTGAATGGAAGGGATTTTTTGGGTTGGGAAAACCTACCCTCATGGGAATATTTTCATCTGCTCTTTCGGCGAGGTAGCCAATGCATGGTAATCAGGGGATTTATGCATGCACATTTAAGTCCAACAACTCTGTTACTGAAACCTCTTCCTTTTCCTTCCATTTATAATGACTGTAGTCACCCTTTGCCACACACCTATGAGGTGGCTTGCAGGGTAGTATGTCGATGTAGATCAAATGGACGGATCGAATCGCTAATGAATAGAGTACCACCTCGAGATGTGGAGAAACGATGCCATTAACACGAAATCGTTATACTGCTTTATATATATCGTATTAATATATAAAAATGTGATGGCTTCTGTGTGTGTTTGTCCGTTACTCAATCACGCAAAAACTCCTGAATATAATAAGTTGAAATAATGCATGTACATAGGTAATATACCTTGTCCAAACATAATGGCCTAATGCCGATTTATACTTTTCACCGTTTCAAGATTACAGTCATTTTAGAGACATTTTAAATTCCTCTATTGGAAACATTTTGGGGGAAGGGCATATTGTTGCTATGGAAATATTTATTTTGCGCGGAAGATTCTTGTTGCTGGTAGAGGTGACTTAAAGTTAAGACTTGAGGATTCTTAAAGTTCTCTTTAGGAAGCATTGGATTAATTGAGATTTTTACTCACACAAATAATTTTATTACTAATATTTTCAGTAAAAAACGAATATGTGTAATAGAAGAAAGATTAATCTTTCACAAAGATCTGCTAAGGCAAGGGCATTGTCCTCTTTGCGGTAAAAGGAATCTCAAGAACGCGAGTACGACAACAGATGGACGCTGTGAGACACGATTGTCAATGTGCTTCAGAAGCCCGAGGAGCCCAGGAGGAGCGTCAGGTGCAATATTAAAATATGTCCTCACGTCATATCTCTTACAGCAGCTTTATTTTGATTACAAATTTGAATATGGTTTCCTTTGGTACTGTAAAAAAATCTAGCTCAAAATCTATTAAAAAACATATGCTTGAAGTTTATGGCGATCTTCCCCAAAACCCTCTCGCGAACCTGGAGTACTTTTTTAGTTTTACTGTTTTACGAATAAACAATTTCAGTGAAATAGCTAACTATGCATCATCATGAATCATAAAATAAACCATGCATTTCATGCATCATTAGGCGACAAAACGGACATTTTTAAGTAACTTACACTTTAAATCTTAATAACAAAACTAAGATGAGAATTGAGAAGTTGCGATTCTTTCCCGTATGAATAGACTTATTTATTTATATTATTATTCATATAGGTATATAGACGTACATCAATTCTTACTTTTATCTCTCCTGATGCGAATCATCGTGAATTTCTGCTAGTGATTCATAAAATGAAAAAACAGCGTGACACTAACGTGAAACACGTCTTTAACATGCATTTTACCTTTATCCTCTCCCCACTCCTTTTCCCTGTACCCTCCCCTTTGCATGACTGGTGTCCTAACACCCCCTGCCACACGCCCCTGCGTCGGTTCCCAGGGTAATATGTTGATGAAGATTAAATCAACCCGAACTTAGTGATGAGATGAATTACTTTATAAATCTCTTAACTGTCGACTTTATAATCTAAATGTTTGTGCAGCCGGCCATTAGCAACGTAGGAGCAGCTTCAAGAACTTACATTTTCCAAGCCCATGTAAAGTAAAGATATACAAACGACTGAATACACTTAGTTTGACTTTGATAGGGTGTCCTGAAAGACAGCATACATTTAAAGCAATTTCATTGCATAAATATGGGTCAGTCCCGTATTACACGACGTTGATTTCAGTATGCAAATCGAACCTAATTCGGCATGATCAAAACAACATTGAAAAGAAAAGATTTGATCTTAATTTGATGAATGCGTCCAGTAGCATTTTTGGTACTGAAATGAGAAATAAGAGAGATTGTTCTAGTTAAGTCTAGCAGTTAACTACCAATCACAGGGGAATAGAGCGTCTCAAGAAAGTGTCAGAGTTGGAATCAGCTAAATATGTTTTTCATCACTGCGGTGAGATATCGTGTGTTATGAGCTTTCTGCTGACTGTAAGATGTGCCTCTGGACCAGAAACGTTTCTTTAAAATTGACCAAAGGGTATGGAAGTAGGGATTTTTTGTGCATTGCAAAAAACTTTCATCATTTATGTATGAATAATTTAAACCATGGGTAATTAAGGATAACAGACCCCTAACTTCGGCATGATACCTTTTTTGAAGCCGCCACACAGTGGGCCATTTAAAAAAAAAGTGGGAAAAAAATATTTTATCGTTTTACTCACGATTTTGAACTTTCTTAAGGATCGTAATTTACTTCTTTTGAGAAAAATTGTTATAGTTTACTATATAACTTAATAAATCCGTAAAAATTACAAAAAATAAATCGAATAATCGCGCGCGCGCCACTGTCGTACTGAATACAGATCAACCCAATGTAAACAAACGCGGTATTTACTTTTGTATTTCGTACTGTGGGAAATTACGGCTAGTTGGGAAGCAACTAATGGTTCTTTCCGTCAAATAATAATGTTAACCACACATGATATATGAATTGAATAGCAGAAAACCCCTTCATTAACCTATCATGGATCATTCGAGAGTGCCGACGATCTATGGCAGCCGTGCGACTGCGATAATGTCGTAACCAGATCTACGTTTCAAATTTTCCATCATAGGGGTTCAACAGATAAAAGGAAATCCTTTGAAAATGATGGGCGTTGAGAAATATGTTTTTATAGAGAACGGCTACAAAACAAAATCATTAGCGTCGGTATGGACAATGAGCGTAATTTACGAGTACTTGAATTCGGTAATAAATACCTTCAATTATCACATCAAAGAAATTTAAATCACATTGAGAAAAAAAACAAATTCTGTCAAAATAATAAAAGTTCTGCAATGGATACATAGGTAATCATCATCATCGACCATACCTTGCTAAACGGTAACGTGAAGAGTAAAAAAGAGTATTTACATTAGCCTTAAATAAACCTTTATTCTTCACACCTAAAATTTTGTTATTTAAAACTGTAGTGGAATACCCTGTGGATCATCTAGAAACAAAGCAAGATCTTTACTCATTTTCAGTGAAGCAATCATTCTTCTATACCAAAAATCAGAATTCCCAAACAATCCGCTATTCGTAAACAAAGTGACAATATGCATGCATCCGATCCCCTTTTAAGCCACCGGCTTCAAGGTACGGCTTCAAGGAATGAAACAAAAAACAATGGAAGCGCACTGCACTTGACGGGACTGATTTAAACAAACACGACAGCTTCTGCGCACGCACCTCACAGAAATGGAAACGGAGACGTGAATCGTTGGAAAGTGTTCATACGAAACGTTCAGCAGCCAATTTTAATCATGCTCAAATGAGTTCAATTTTCAAGTGATTTGAGCTGTTCAAGAAATTAATGTAAAATGGCCTCAATAAGCTTAATATATTTAGTAACTTTCAGTATCCTATTGTTTCCTTAGTTACGTAACGGAAGGGGAGATGAAGTTTGAATCGGAGGCCAAAATAGGGGAACAATTAACAACAACAACAACTGAACAACAAATTACCAGCTGACATAAGGTACTGATTTTTTTGGTGCCTTATTCACCAAAAAAATCAGTACCTTATGCACCAAAAAAATCAGTGTCGATTATTCATGTTCTGCAATTTGGTTGCAATGAATTCAGCTGCGAGATTTAATTTATTCCAGATACAAATACTCTTTGTTCATAGTTTTTTTCCAGTCATTTCTTCGAAGAATCTCTATCACACCCTGGTAATCTCTCAGTGAAAGCTACTCCCGCGAACGCAAATAGTTCGCCAAACATGTCTCAATTAGCACTGTAATAACATTAAAGTTGTGGTGGCCCTAATAATTGCGGGGATAACCTACTCGTATGCTAATGCACGTATCTCACCAATAAGTTGTTGCCCCCGAGCGTTAATACGAAGGGAAGCATTAATGTAGCACTGTAAAAGCATTGATACTTGAACGGCCGTGAATTCTTTTACTGCTCCATTTGTAACCGGTTCGGAGTCTGCGGAGCACAGCATCTGTGAGATCACTAACTTTTAAAGCCGACGAATATGGTAAGGGGCGCAAAAAAAGCACAAAAAAAATCAGCACTGGTCAGGCGGCCAAGTTCATTTTGGGCAATCGATGAGCCTTCGCTTCTGCTTTCAAGGCTCGTATCTCGTGGAAAAAAAGTTTAAGCCCTTTTCGATCATTTTTTTTTAATGTGGCTTGAGGACGTCTGGAGTCCAAGCTAAGTTTCAATGCGGAGTGAAGACGACTCCGAACAAGCTTTGATCTCTTTTCCTAACCTGTGAGTTCTTGTTTCCCGCCGTACGTTGGAGGGAAGCGGGTATGGTAGCAGGGAGATGAGATGGAGAATTGCGCTAGCGATGGAGGTATTTACTAATAGAAGAAAGCTGACGATGGGGTAGTAGGGTAAGAATGTAAAGAAGAGTTTGGTGAAGGGTTTGAATATGAGTTGCGGTGTATTATGGGGGTATTTTGTATGGAGAGTATTGCGTGTTGCAGAAGCTCTGTTAAAAGTTGACGAGAATAGGCAGCAGGTTTATGAAATGTGGTTGTGGAGGAGAATGAAGGTGTGGGAGACGGTAAGGAAGACGAACGAGGAAGTTCTTGATATGGTGGGTGAGGAGAGGAAATTTCTGGTGGAGATAAGAAAGAGGCAGAGAAGGTGGTTGCAAGAGGTAATGACGGGCGAAGGAATGCTGAAGGTCGAGATGGAGGGGAGGAATTTCGGGTTATCGGAAGAAAGAGAATAAGTTTAATGGACAGGATGGAGAAGCGAGTGAGAGAAACGTATGTTGAGATGAAGAAAGAAATCGTGGACGGAGATCAGGGTCTCTGCCTATAAAGTGACGAGGATTTTCGCTCTCTTCCATTCAAACCTATCTCAACCGGAAATTTCCCTAATATTAGTGATGCTGTAAAATTATGCGTAAATTTGCGTAGATCCCGGTCAAGGCGAATGATTTTTCCTCTGTGGAATATCGCACTTACGTACACTTGCGGGTAACTCCGTAAAGGTTACTACCGTGGCTAGTCCCGGTTTCCTCAAAATTAGTATGCGTAAATTGTTTCACAATTACAGTTTCAAACTGCTAATTTTTTAAAAACTCTATTTTTTTTAATTTTTTTATTTTTTAGATGAGGCAACAGTCGACGAATTAACTTATTGTGATGTCCGCGATTTAACGAAGGTAACACTTATTAATAATCCGCTCTTTATTTTAACAAGGTCTATAGGTTCCAATGTTACACATGAGTCATGTCGTCCCGTACTCTCTAGAATGTGTCGTTTGTGTGACTGCGAAACCGGTAAAAGCTGTTAAAATATTGTGTGGAATGCGCACTGCGAAGTATTAGCTTTGCTAACATTATAAAACAGCGCCTGATAGCAAGTAAACCTTACTGTTAATCTGGTTTTCTGGAATGTTTTCAGAATTGTTATTGGTTATATTTCCATGAAACTGTTTAATTAAATTTGTACGATAGTATTTAAATAGCTCTTTTGTATCGCTGAAAATGTTACCATTGGAACTACCGGCATTAGAAACAACACGTGGTGCATAATCCACGCAAGTGTGAGGAAAGTTAATGGACACCGAAACTTATGGATCTTGAGAAAATAGGTTTCACAAGTCGCCATACAAGTCTAATGCACGTTTTACTCGGCCATGAACATGTACTGAAATAGCTATGAAACTTTTGTACCCCTGAAACAGTGTGGATATGATCAATCTTCTTAAACAGAGCTGTCCAGAGAGGTCAGTTTGCTTACCTGAAAGCACCGATAGCCGTCAATTGATACGTGGAGATTGGTTTTTAACGGATGGTTTTAACACTACAAAAATAATTTTATTTTAAGATTACAAAATATGAACAAAGGATTTGAAATAGCGGTCAAACCTTGTGGTTAGGACGCGTAGAGGGTATTCGCTTAGAAAACCTGCCAGAGTTAATCTCAGCGATGCACTGGTGTGATGACGTCTTCGAGGAAGGCATTGTTCAACACGATGGGGCGTGACGCTTCAACCGAGATGGTAGAATTACTTCAGCATCGATTTTCCATTGTGTTCCGGTCCAAGGGGCCATTACACTGAATCAGACGTCCGCGAATCGGCTCGCAGGCACGCCCTATCTGGGATAGGAATCGATGGTATGCTATTGCTAGTCATGCCACTGCGACACCCAATGAAACGTAACTACCTGATCTAAAAAATATTACGTAAATTGAAAAATCCACCGACGAAAAATCAATCGGAACTCGAACCCGGGAAGTGGGAAATAATCAATTGACCGGAACTCGAACCCGGATCCCTCGATACAGAGTGACTACGTATGGTACGTACGCTAGAGACTTGGAGGCTACACGCTACGCTTAGATTGCTTGAGAGCTTCCGAACGGGTGTGTTTCAGTATGACACGGAGAATATCATTTTGACGCCGCAATACATCTCTAGGTCTGACAGGAAAGACAAAATAAGAGAGATACATTGCCGAAAAAATAGCTAAAAAAATTGTCCTTCCCACACAAAATAAGTGACCATAATAAAAACCGAGAGCCACTGAAATCACTGCCGAAATACACTTCACCTTTTCACCTCCCTACAACCTACTCCTTTACACATTTACACGGATGGTGTCCTAACACCCTCTGCCACACGCCCATGTCGCAGGGTATTATGTAAATATACTAAAGGTAATAACCGTGGCTCGTCCCGGTAGCCTCAAAATTTGTCAATACGTAGAGTACTTTGGTACTCCAGGTATACTTTAATCGTAGCTGAATTTTGGTGTAATGCTTGTCTCAAAAATTATTCCACAATGCTCTACTCATTACCGATTCAAAAACTTTCGCGATTTTATTGCGTTTTAATTGATAATTCAATTGAAGCTAGCTCATCGTTTTTAAAGTACAAATGGTAGTCATCAGTGTTTCTTTTTCGAATTCAACTTTCAATTGCAAAAGTACAAAAATACTACAAAAACGGAAATGAATGTAACTTAATGCGTGTAGTACAGATTAACATTGTAAAAACATGGAGTAAGCATGTTACTAAAAACATTCTTAATGGTTTTTGCCTTGACAAATGGTCCCTGTTGAATGGCGTTTGCAGCTGAAAGAAATGGAAGTGGCTGCTCCAAATCACGTTCAGCGGCTGTCCTAAGGGTCAGCAACGAGTGGGAAACAACGTTGTACGTGTAGGTAGATAATTGATGCTCGCCGTACTAGTTTTAATGCATTGATGAACAAAGTCCGGTCGTTCTTGATTGCTTTCCTCCGGGTTACAAAATGCTTCCCTGAAGATTTTTTTAACCATAGAATCCTGGCGAGGAGAATGATGTGGTGCCATTGCATGAACTAAGCCTCATGCTAC
Source organism: Pyrrhosoma nymphula (assembly GCA_963573305.1). Taxonomy (NCBI): domain Eukaryota; kingdom Metazoa; phylum Arthropoda; class Insecta; order Odonata; family Coenagrionidae; genus Pyrrhosoma; species Pyrrhosoma nymphula. The sequence continues at coordinate 100,051,964 of OY754334.1, read as the reverse complement.
AATTCTCAGTAACAAAAAACCTGTGGTTATGTTATCTGACTAGGCAATCCTCAGCTGAGGCCATTTGAATCGTTAAGGTATTTCCGCATTAGAATAAATTATGTGTGTCTTAGTACATACTCTTGCTACTTACATACAAAAATGTGACCTCTTATTGATAGCAAGAACAAAATCATAACTTTCCACCCAATTTTTTCCGTCAATTGAACTGCCAATGCTAGAATGGGTGAAGCATGGATAAACATAATAGTAAAAGAATCAAATACTTCCAGTCTATACTTGATTGGTAATCTATTCGTAAATTGATTTTTATAAATTTACTACAGGAACGAAGGTCTAAATGGGGTAATTCATTATAAATGGCCTGCAGTTGGCTCGTGTGTCCAGAAAAAAATGTCCATTAAAATTATAAGCATGTAATTATCTGCATATTTTGTATCTTAATAATAAAATAGCTAAGCACCACTAACAGTGTAAATATCCAACTTTTTAAACACTATAAACGGAAAGGTGAAAATTGGCATGTATTTCGACTCAAGGTCGCAGTGAAACCTCTTTAAGGATAAGTCAGTAGGTTGGTAAGGGAAGTATGTTATAGGAAATCAAGGAAAAGTAGAAGAGAGACCTAACGCTTGCATTAGCTTACTCGTATCGAAAGGCTCCCAGGGCCAAGAAAGATTTAACGTCTTATCCGATGGACGAAGTATTACTCTTGAAGGGATCTTCTCAAGACACCCATGTAAAGGAATAGAATCCCATTGAAAAATACCCACCGCTCCTGGGATTCGAACCATGGTTTTCGGGATGGGAAGACTTTGCTCAAGCCACCGTCGCAACTCGATCCCCGCATTCCTTGCCATCTGCAGTTATAAATTATGATTTCTAGAATAGATGAATCTTGATACACGTATAAAAATAGTGAATAATGTCAATCGCAAACAGCTATTGGAGAAGAACTAGCTTCCAATGAAAACGTAAATATTTTCCTCTTAGACCTGTTTTCCTTCAAAACTTGTAATGTAGGAAGAAAGAAAGGGAAACCGTTGCTCACTTCCTGTTCACCGTTAATCTTATTCCAGTGCCTTCGCATTTCATGAATGTTACTTGTTCGGCAAAAATCTATATTGTGTACCTTACTGCTCCAGTTAAGATTGTATTCTGCTGGAATTACTCATGCTCACAATCAGCGTAGAAGTCATAGCCAACACCAAAATATGTCTGCTATTTTCACTGGAAAATGAAGTGACTTAATTAAGCTCTGCGTGTTTATACATACATACGTCCACATCACGTCATTCCCTTTAACAATAGGCAAAGTCAAAGAAATAGTTATTGTTGTTAGGCCGAGAAAACTGGCTCTCTTTTAATAATTCCCTATATATTGTCCTGTGTGTAGCGTACAAGCGGCAGGGAAGCTGGTTACTAAAGTCACTAGGCTTCAATTCTGCTTCTTTCAGCCACTCACGCGTTTATACCTATGTTTAGGTGCATTTTTCACCTAATTGAACACAATTAGTATGCGTATAAGAATTTTAGTACATAGTCTGCTTTAAAAATCCGTTTTGAAAATTTCAATCGGGCCTTATGCTATATCGGAACTATCCATGCAAGTTGTTTCATAAAAGATGCAAAATGTAATTGTGCGAATGGTACTCCGCTGGCAGCGCCCAATATTTCACCCACGTAATATACATGCTATTCACTACCATTTCGCGGGGCTACGCCACAACTTGTAAATTGGCAAAATTGTGATTTTTTTGGAAAAAAACTCCTTTTTCTGGTTTTGTTTTTCTCGGTTAAAAATAAACCGATCAAGTTGCTCAATAGCTCATTTTGAAATATTTTGTATTCTCACGAACCTTTCTTTTATAGCACCAATATTGCTTCATTACTTTTCATTTTAGAAGCGGCAACTAGAACAATTACGTTTTTACCTGATTACTCCTGATGCTTATTGTTAAAAAAATTATCAAATAAAAATTGAGAGTTAAGAGCACATAAGTTTTTGTCCTACAAACCAATTTTCAAACCGTGAAACAGTCAGTTGCCCGCCATCTTTTTTTTCGTGAAATCGCCTTTTTATCTTTTGTGAGTTGGAGTACTACGGAACGCAACAGACCCAGATTTTCCTCTACACGCTACCACGTTGAATCTCATTTTCCTTCTCCAAACCTTCATTTCGAAAGATTACAATTAACAAACATCGTTCATATACATCTAAATTATGCACTGCGCTATATCCTAAAAGTTTTGATGAAACTACGGCTATTAATGCATTAGAAAAAACCTGAAAATAAATGTCAGGGCGTGAAATTTCACCATTATGCATATCACAAGATGCTTTCAATGGTACTGAAACTATGAGATTTGATGTATTTTGCAACTGCATGATTGCACAAATATACAAGAGTCAATTGAAAACATGCGAGTCGTTAGCTCTACGAATCAGATTAATAAACAAGCATTAAGTAGTTAATAAAATTGGCAACACTGCACATTGACACACGGAATTATAAAGTCTTAGTGATAGTTATATGATCTGTTATCGTTCGCAGGGAAAACGATATTTTAAACCTATCTGTTCTGCAGTCTTTTTACAAAATTTTATTCTCATGATCTAATCTACCGTTGTATGTTGGGTTTCGTTCCTCGCTAATCAGGCTATCTACGACCTAAATTTTGGCTTCTGAGATATTTCCTTTGCATGAATAAAGCTAGTATTTTGAGTTAAATATTTATCCATAAAAACGGTCAACAATATCAGAGAGACTGACTTTTGTGTGACAATCTTGTCTCTCAGTCTTTTCCGCCTGTCTTCCTTGTGCAGCCGATGAGTTGGAAGCTTAATTTTACGTAAGAACTTATTATTCTCGTTGTGTGGTGGTAAGTAACATGCAAATTGGCTGTTAAATTATGCTGATACAACAAACACTGGTTAGTATAGTATTGTTATCCTAATACACGCATCGCCATGGTTCAGTGCGCAGATTCTGATAGTTTTAGTGAATAAATTGACGCAACAATCCATCCTCTTCATTAAATAACCTTTATCGACAAACTGAATGGCGTTATGCTCACAGCGCAATTCATACACTGCTGGGAAACAGGAAGTTAAGGACACTTTAAAGAAAAATTTGAGCCTCTTAAGATTGCATGGAGTGGTGTTACATTGTGACCGGCGGTCGTTATCTTGGGGAAACACGGAGAAGGCCGCCAAACGTTTGGTTCACATGAGTCTCACTGAAGTGAGAAAATAGTATGGCGGAGTGCCAAAAAGTATCGAGGATTATCCTCGGCAGTGACTCTCTCTCATTAAGGAGAAATTGCAAAAGCAAGAACCATCGCCTTCCCTCGCAGGAATACGTTGCTAACACAAATCAAGTGAGTGAAATGAAAACATAGGATCGGATTAAGCTTCTTTCGCATAACTAGTTCCCTTAGTAGTTAGGTACTACTTGGAGAGAGGAAGCAGATATGAATGCCAAATGGCATGCAGCTGGTTCCTTGCCCTTGTTCCAATATTTAGTTGACTATTTAGGCTAGGCGACGATTAGCATATTTTTTTCGGGATTTCGTCCACATGAGCTGCATACGAGACAACAGTTTTTATTGTACACTTACCAGCGACTTGAGGTCAAATATTTCACAGATCATCATCCAGAATGCAGGAAAAAAACCATAGATCATCATTCAAACACCGCGGAAACCAACTAACCAATATTGGCCAACAACTGAGGAGATTTGCATTCCATGAAAATCTCCCCCACGGACGGGATTCGAATCCAGGTCTATGGAATAAAAATACACTGCTCAAGCCTCCTCACTTATCAGTTTCTTTCTTCTATTTTTTTGAATGATGTAGCATGGGAAAAACCACATTTATCCTGCAGTCGGTTTAAAATTTCGATCCCTTAGTATTTTTAGATTTTCAAGGATGTGCCGCGGGTTGAATAACCCTTGATAGGTGAGGTTGAGACTTTTTGCATAGTCAAAGCTATGAAATAACTATTACTATTGCTTACTTTGACTATATGTTTAATACTGTTGTGGCGTCGGACTGTGTCTACTCATTCACAACACTTATTTTACATTGATTTATTAGGATATACATCTGGTACAGAGCAGCTCTGCCAGCTTCCAGTCTTTTTTTTCATTCTTCCTCTTTTTTTTTTTCAACAACCCCCTAGCAACCCAAAACATTCCAATAATCCATCAAAAGTTTCCACGCTAAAATAAATAAAAACATTGAAACAAAAATTACATCAAATTAAAGCAAAAATCAAAACAAAACAAAAGTAAGTTTCAAACGTTACACTGTGAACTAACTTTCTCGTTGTATCCTGAACGTGAAACTGAAACTTGTTGAAGCAATAGAAAATTTGACAGCCCTAATGAATAGTGTAATCGCAAAGCCAATCTCTCAATTTCCCCCTGGATGCTGATTTTTAAAAGGTAAGGATATTGTTGAATGCGGTATTCCATACTGTTTTGCGGAAAAATTCCCGAAAATGCAATTTTTAATCTGCAGACTAGGTAGGTACCCATGCTACACTTTTTAGGCGTGAGTGCTTTTTGGTTTATAGTTTGGCGAGAAAAGCTGAGTGATGGAGGAAATTTGACATTCGTATTTTCTAACTGAAAAGAATTGGAGGATTTAAGGGTACGTCAAGACGAAATGGGCTCTCTAAGGGTACTCTAGTCAAACCACTGTTATACAAAAAAAATAATTATTGCCCTTAAAACAGAAAATTATAAAAAAAGTGATAAACTATGTCATGGATTAGTGACGAAGGTTCCTGATTCATGAAGTGTTTTCAATGCGAAGCTAAACAGTGACAGTACACTTCCTTTCCGTGGATGTCAAAGAAATCAAATCTAAACCACAAAAGTAAACATCATCCAGCCCGAATACCAACTTCTAGTGTTGTAAACGATAACGATTTCGTGATCATGAGAAAGTGAAATATGTAAACAAGATATTAAATTGTTGATGAGCGACGATGGTACCCGATTAATCGGAAAATTTCAATGCGGAACTTAACGGAGACGCCTATTTAATTTCTTTCTTCTGTGCCATGCAAAACCAAACTGAATACCCAACAATATGCAGATCGACGCTGGAAAACTATTTTTTTCCGTATCGCAGACACGATACTCTCATGCTTTTGACGTAAAAAGAGTAAATAAATATAATCAGTCAGACGAGCGAGTGACCATGGTGTCTGATTAATCAGGAGTTTTCGGTGCAAACCATTATATTGAAGATTCGATTTCAGGAATACCTAACGGAACTCTGTAGTAAAAAATAAGATTCCGAAAAACGTACTTGTCAAGTTTTGTAGCCATGAATAATTCGTGTCATTAACAGGAAAAAATTTATTTATAAATTTAAATTTATTTTACGGTGGGTGAGCTACTTCCCCAATTAGTCAGGCGTTATCAGTCCGAAATACTGTGCCTAGTAACCTGTTGCTTTCTTCTGTTGTGTCGTTGTCATGGGAAGAAATCCGAAACCTCAATAATAACCACACCATGCCGGAAGACCATCTTTTGGTGTTGTGGACATTAACTGTTCTTACCCTTAACTTATAAACATTGATAAATAGATGGGGAAAAATTAAATGGAGCAGTATTCATGGATTAAATCCATTTTAAGTTTTCAATGTGTAACAAATTGGTCGGGTATCATGCTTTAGGTGATCGCCATGGAAATCATCCGTGACCACAACAGTAGGTAAACAAAAACATCACATCGGAAAAACTAACTTTTCCTGTCGCAGGCGTGAATGAACCCTGCCTTTAATGTGGACAAGTAAATGTTTAATTATGGTAGTTAGACAGTACTTTTTGATTAATTATAAGTTTTAAGCCCAAAACATACATGCAGTAGCACTTTTCCTTTTCATTGATGTCACGGAAACCAAGTTAAACCACAATAGTAAACTAAAAACACCTCGAGGGAATCATTATTTTTTGTTTTAGACGTGAACGATACGTGCAGTTAACATAGAAAAATGGACAAATGTGAAAATATGTAATGGATGAGTGGCAATGGAGCAAAATTAATTCTGAATTGTCAGCGCATAACTTGAAGTTAAAACCATGCTTTTATTTTTTGTAGACGTCATGGAAACCAAACCGTAACCACAACAGTAAACAACACAACGGCGGAGCATGCGAGACGCAGAAGAAATATCCTTTCAAGACGTGCAGTTATCGTCAAGGAGCGGAGAAAGATTTCTTGACGAACAAAAAAGTAGTAGGCCCGAGAACAAACCTTGGTTCACGTCCTCGGCAGTTGCCAACGGCGACAGGGAACAACAAATTGCGATTGCCATGGCAAGGAATAGGCTTCCGGGGCCCCTGCGGAGCGGCAAGCGCCCTCCCATCCCGGCGACGATCCTTGCGGAGACAGCGGCGTGCGAGCAAAGCAAACTTCCCTTCCGACACGAGATAACCAGATGTGGGATCGCCCACCACTGAACACCCAACTAACTTGACTGACCGCGGCGAGAACTCAACCGAGCGAGATGCTGAGGGTTTTGCCGCCTCTCCCTGTGCGCACCGCGGAGTTGGTGTGTCGGTTTTCTCAGAGGTGGCAGCACGCGACGCGCCCTAGTGGCATCCCACGGAGGAAACGTGAAGCACTTAGGAATTGGTGACGGTATTGTCATTAGCATGCCGGTGCTTTCAATGTTGTTCCACTCTGGGATTTTTTCATGGCCGGTGAAAATCTTCCCAATAATTGTTGAAGACTGCATGAGTGAAGTATACAAATGGCGCATACTCTTTTAAATATTTAGCCGCATTGATGAACGGGAGCGTGTGCTGTGATATTTTGTGATACAAATGAAATATGTACGCGAATATGTACTTTACGATTGCAGCATGGTGTTGTAGTTGTAATATGTGATACGACATTACATTTATCTGAATAATCCATAGTTTTCCTTTGTTCATTCGCCATTTTGTTGGTACTAAATGAATCCATCTTTTAAAAAACACGCTACAGTACATAGGTACGTATATTGGAAATTAGCACAGACTTATCTAGAGTTATTGCTTAGAATTGGTTGTTTGGATGTCTGATAAGCAAAGCAGCAACACAAAATATGAAGTAAATCATGTTGGCTAGCGGCTGGGTAAAATACTAGCCTAATGATCCCTGATTTGAGGGTTCTAGTAATCCCACAAGGGTTTATATTTCGCCCCAAATTATTTTAAAGTTGAGACCCTTTCATACATATTAGGGGTTCTTATTGAATATTTAGTAAATTAGAGTAATATAGTTTACTTATATGTGAAAATACTGAGGCACACATGTCTTGAATTACATGTTGATAATGCAGGTTTTGGGGGAGGCCTCATGATTGATCTTTTTTCCGGGCTATCATATCCTGCGAAGGAGCTCGGAGAGGTTTTCCCTAAACATATGGTTAATGTCATCAATGTTGTGTATTGTAAATAATAATATAATTAATATTGTCTATTCCTACAGCCGCGATCTTTTTCACCGTCCGTAACGTTTTCGGTTTATCAATTCTTTCTGGTCTTTTCTGGAGCTGTCCTGTCGATGGCACACAGCCCTTTGTCACATGTGTAATTCCTAAACATTCCCTTTTTTGCCAAATCTTTATCAGTCAAACTTGTAGTTTTATTGAGTTGTCTTCTTTCACTTTAGTTCTTCTTGTCAATTCATTCACTTATGTGTAATGTAACTTCATTGTATGTAATTCTTCCGTTTTTCCATCTAAAGATTTTTCCAAATCATCAATGTGTTCCCTCCACCAAGCAACTCTTGCCCTTTTGGTGCCGCGTTTCAGCCCGTCCTTTTTTCCCTGTCCTCTAATAAGTCCTAAACGTTCTTGTAACTTTTCTGTTTCGTATCCCGTGTTCATTGGTCTATTTATTTGTCTTTTGGTCTTCCTTGTTGCCATTTTACCATCTACTTTCTGTTCTATCATGCTTCTTACGAATTGGTCGTGTCTCAAAGTGGGGACATCTGGACTTTTGTCTTTTTGACAGGGCTCCATAAGGTTTTTTTTTCTCCTCTATTCTTTTGGGCACTTCATCGTTTCTGATCCAATCCGCCCACTAAATTTCTAAAGCATCTATTTTCATCTATTCCTGCTATCCAATGCCTCTTGTCTCTGAGCCGTAGAGAGAGAGACACTCCACTCGAATGTTTTCAGGTACTTCTTCTTGATTGTGTGAAACTCACGGTGAAAAAAAGTATGGACTGGGATTCGAATCCTGCCCCCTCGATTTCGTGCAGAGTGCTCTATGTTCGTGTGCAACGTGCCACTGCCCACGAGGTAATGCCCAACTTTAAACACACAAGGTTCTTCGTCAAAATCAAAGAACTGCGAAACTGGCCGCGCAGTTACTTTAACGAAGTCATCCGCTGATGGTCGCACGATTTTGTGGAAAAATTGACAGTGGAAGAGGACGCCTGTAGGGCGATTGCGTATAACCACGTGCTTCATAACGCCGCGCTTTGGAACGCCCGAAATATCGCCCCTTGCGATTAGGTAACTGCAGGCGATTTTCTCAGCGTCGGCGTTATCGGGGAGCTACCAAAAGTACGAGAGACTTATATTGCGAATTAATTCCTTTCGGCCCTGCCCTTGTTCGAATCTTTCCATCCGATGCGGAGGAGAGAAAATGGTCACGTGATTGCGTTTCGGAAACAGAAGACAATAAAGGAACTCAGCTGAGGAAGAATGTAATGATGCAATATATTCATTAAACTGTGGTTTTTAACATTCTGAATTAAAATATATCGATGAAATTGGATATGGAAAAACGGCAATTCATGTTAATAGTATGGAAACGAGAAAAGCGGGGGCCAGATTATTATTTAGAGGTATTTCATAAGGAACTCAATCAATTTACCGATGATTAGAAAGAATCCGTTGTTATTACTTTTTTCAACCTAAATTACCACGTGATGTTATACATAAAACACTACAGCGAGATAAAAATGATATTTATTGATGCATCAATGCTCTCTTATAGATCTCGTAAGCATAGATTTAAGCTGAAGTGCAAATGTGAGCATTTGCTATGCATTGTGTTTTCGAGAGGCTGACAGGAACGGAATGGTATATCTTGTATGAAGTATTTTTCGAGTCTTCGCCATCCAAAGTAACTGGAAAACTTTCATTGATGGAATCACCTTCATTCGCAAATGTGTTCTCTAAGTTTGAAATATTATCGTGGGCATGAAATATTTCCCTGATGTGTACGTATGCTCACCAACGAGATTTGAGTGAAATAAAAATACTGTCTTGTAAATATTAACAATTATTATACTTGTATCTATAGAACGTAAAATAAAAGGCAAAACGGATTTTGAATATATCATAAATGATTTTGCCACATAAAATCAAGAAACATTGTAATTTGTAATATTGTATCTTTACATATAAGTAATAGAAATACAACTACTTGTTTAACACCATCTCAAAAATGTCTATAATTAACTTTGATGTGTACGACTTTTCAAGGGAAATGCGGCTATTGATAGCCCGCTCCGTCCGTCTCAAATTGTGATGCCTCAGAGGAGGAGGCATACCCAGCAGCTTTAGCCTACTGCTAACAAAAGAGACCGATAAGTTGGGTGATTTTACGTTCCATCTGCTTGACTAAATATTGCTTCTTATCTGCTAGTAAGTTGAAGATGTTATAGGTTCTCTTTGACCCTTATTTCCATTAAGAGAGTCCAGTGAAGCATAATACTTCAAAATTAGTAATGATGATTTTTATCTTGGGATTTTTAGACAATTTTTCTCGGTGAGTTGGATTTTCTAACAGCGATTTCATCCTTTTTGTCGTGGTAAAAAAATCAGCAATCTTCAGATCCGTTGCATTTCAAAGCCAAATAATTTAAGTAGGACAACCATAATTGCGTGATAGCCTTGACATTTATAGCAATCGAGGGCTTACGAAAAAAGTCAACGTTTTGCATTAACAGTGGCGCTAATTCGTTTTTTCTCACTCGTTACATGTAAATAAATTACATTTAATTCTCTTCACTCTTCCTTTTTTAACGTTAAAAAATTGGCATTAAGATATCTCCGCTAACGTCGCCTTCGGTAGATTTTCCTTGCTAGCTGGGTATGTCAGGATAGTGCTTTGGGAATAGAGTTCCTGTGACGTGCCAGTGGTAAGGTAGGATGGATAGTTAAAGAGTAGAGCAATTGAAAAGTACATTAAATTAAAGATTATTCCAAATTACCAATATATGCAAAGCAAATAGACTCCTATGCATGCATTTCGGTCATCCAGGTGACCAATCTCTGGGAGATGATTCAAATCTCATGAGCACGTGTGTGTTGCCCAAGGCTAAAATTCCAAGTGTTTGTTTTGGATTAATCTATCTAAATATATTGATTTTGTAGCGTGTCAGTCAGTCAGTCATTCTGTATCCATTTTGTTTATTTCTGTCTCAATTCTTGAGATAGAGAAATTTGGTTTGGTGCATTAAATGTGGATTCTTTGTCTGTATGATTTGGTAGTAGTTTTGGATTTTTAGCAGTTGGTGGTGCAAAGAAAACCGTGGCTATTAAGCTATTAATGCGTAAAAACTGCTTAACAACGAAGAATTTATTTAGGTTAGCAACAGTGAAGTAAACATACAGTACTCATTAAATTACAATCAGTTTTAAACCGTATGGGCATATAAACGTTTTAAATTTATCTTTTTCAGATAAATGTAGATTGCACTACGATATCTGTATTACTTTATTTTCATTTATTTTATTTACCTTGATATATAGCTACTTTTACGCAAATGAAGTTATTTAGTGAAGATATTTAGAAATTATCCGGGTGAATGTTTAACTGTATGCCACTCCAAAACAATAAGGTTCATGTCAAATTCATGTAAACTCCACGTCAATATAGTTAATTAAGTGTTTTGATATTGCCGTTCCTTTGATTTGGTTTTATTGCATAAGAAATACGGTTAACTAGCGTAAGTGAAATGAACCTCAAGAGTTTTCCATGCATTAAAGTGTCTCGATAAATACCTAAGGTCGTAAACGTTTCAATACATTTGCGTGTGCCTCACCACGCTCATTAAATTACAATCAGTTACAAACCGTGTGGGCGTATGTTAATTTATCCTTTTCAGGTAAATATTGATTGCACTACGATACCTGTATTACTTTATTTTCATTTCTGTGAAATGAAAGTGGGTTATTTTTTAATTTTGATGAAGGATCTTAGCCACATGTTTAAGAATATTTTGGAACCCTTTTTCACAAAACTGAAGCATGTGTGATGAAGTGACCCTGGCATAATATTATAGTTTTGTGGAATTTTTTCACTGGAGTGATTGCTGTAATTCCTGAAGTGTATAGTTCGTATGTAAACCACCAACCAGTAGCATCAATATGTATGTTTCAGCACAGTTGCTAAAACGTTAATTGCGACCTTATTTACAACAATATTCGACTGTGGCTGGGGTGTATATGATCCTCCCACCCCCCTCCCCCAACCCACCTCAAAAAATTTCCCAAAATATGGTTGGTTCCTCTGAAAATTTGGCTTTTTACTAAATAATAGCTTTTATTTCGCTTATTAACAATGCCTGCGATAAATAATTAACAGCGATGGAAAGAGGAGTTGATTTACGTAAAACGATGCTTATAACATTCTTTCCATCTCGATAGAAACGCTTAGTTTTTCGTTTCTTTTTCGTTGTCCCATATGAATTCTTCAGCTTATTCTCGCGAGAGAGGTATTCACAGAGTCTTGCGACCGACCTTCAAGTACTTGATCGCACTTCCTGCTTCAACCCCCCTCTCTCTCCGCTTCTCTCTCTCCGCTTCTCTCTCCCGCGTTTAGGAAGGAGGGTGGGGGGAGTAGGAGGGAGTATTTCCCCTCCTCGCTCTTTGACTTCGAAGTAGACCTCTGATTATTGCTAAATATCTTTTTTGAACGGTTGGTTGGATCTGAGATTTGATTACTTTTATGTGTGGAGAATTAAATTGTCCACAAGATACAAACTTCTTTAGGAGGGGGGTTGGTCCGTAAACAATACCAATGATGTCAATTTTATGTTCAATGTCAATCCCGCAACGTTGATGCAAAGAGATGCTTAATTAAGAGTATGTAGCTCGCATGGTTTAAGCACTCTTCGGAGAGACGAAACTAGTCTCTTATTATATTCACGATGAAACAAATGAAGATCGAACGGTGTGGACATCATAAAATCCTTCAAAATAAGGCTGTATCCTAAAAAATAGTCGTGAACTTCTCTTTATTTGTTAATATCGGCCTTATTAACGATAATATTCGACTTGTTTTTGGCAAACATAACCCTCTCATCCCCACCAACCACCTCCATAAAAGTTGTAAATTACACGCGAGTCTCATTATTTTCTGCTTTATTTAAGGCATTATGGATTATATCTCGCTTAATAATAATCAAATAATTAGTATCAATGTAAAGGACAGTTATGTATGCCATGATTTGTTAGCAGCCCTAATCAATCTTGTCTCACATAACTGTGTATTTGAAGTTTAGATTTATAATAATACCACGCCCATCTTAGTCGTTCTTTTGCCAGGCAACCGATATAGGTAACATGCACCTATGCAGACCAATATTTCCGCCTCACTCCCTCGACCAGGATGTTTTTGCAATTTTGCCCCAGCGTACTCATAGACGCCACATAAGTCCAGTCACTTGGTTTCATACACATATTTAGATCGTAGACTTTAACACCACACTTCTCCAATCGTAGGCATGAAGATGGCACCTAAAATCGCCAGTTTGCTGAAGCTCCCCACAGCACTCGTTAAATAATAATCTCAGACGCACACATCAAAGAGGAGAGGGTTTTTGTCCCGAAGCACCACTTATTTCCTTGCCAATAACCCCTCCCCCATGCGTACATACCTCAGCAAACGTTTAATAATAATCTCAGGCGAACGCATCAACGAGGAGAGGGTTTTTAAAATGAAAAAATCACATGGAATAGTTTTGAAAATTTATTTATTTATTTATTTTGGTAAATCAAGCAGGATAATTTTTGACAAATTTACTTTTGATACTTCAAACTGTGGTTATATATTTTTAAACCAAGAGGTAACTCTCATGTGTAATAGCTCGCAAAGATACGACACCTCTATTCACAGAAAACTAGCACTAGGTCAAACTCATTGAAAGATGTGAGGTACAGAGAACGAAAGGAGAGCGCTTACCTCCCCTCACGTGACCAGCTCCCCTCCACGCCTCTTACGAACCTCCCCTCCGCGCATTCTTCCCTCCCTCCCCCACTCACAACCAGTTACGAAGAGCTACGTCAATAACTTACGTTAAATGATGGTACCAGTGCAATCATTTGGCACCTCCGTAATCGTATTGTGGGAATACCAAATTACGAAGGAAAAGAAAAAGGCGAATCATTATTACATATACATCTTCTGCAAGAATTACCAATACATGACGATATATTGACTTAGGATGAGGCAATCGCAGTTATTATATTTGTTTATACATACAATCAGAAGTGAGTTACACCGGTGAAATGAAGGAGCTCCTTATGCTATTACCAAATTCCTTTGACAGCTATTGATATTTGAAAAATATAATAACCGAAGTCGGCCATCACCCCCAATTCCGAGGATATTACCAAATATCGTCAAATATTACTTGACGGCAATATTTGAAGGCCAGGCGAGGTGGTAGTATTTTTGTAATACAAAAATGCTGCCACCTCCTATGCGAGCATGTGCGCCTGGTATAATTCGACGGTTTAAACGAGTTTGAACTTGTCTATAGAGTTTGACTTTGTTGGAGGTTGGGTTTGGAATGCGATTTTTAAATTAATACAAGTTTATGGAATTTAAAGGATAAGTAGGGTGGAGCGAAACCCAGCGTGGGCCTGCTTTTAACGAAAGGCACCAAAGGGTCCACAGTTAAACGTCCCATTCGATGGACAGAGAAGGTACTACATTTGGATGTGCTCTCCACAGGACACCCAATTAGAGGTTGAGATTTCATTGTGAACTCTCCAACCCTGCTGGAGTTTGAACCCATGCCCTCAGGATGGGAAGCCAGTGCTCTTAGCAGCCAGACTGACCTGATCCCCAATAGATAGAGAGCTATTTGGAAGAAAACCAGTTTCCTTCCATGGGCATTGACATTGGAGGTCATCTCTTTATGCCTGTCTACTAAAACACCCCAATTTAAGGTCCTATTGAACTGGAGCTCTTCTGTGGGCAGAGGTGAACAATAGACTTGCATGATGAGGCTGACATTAAAATATTCTAGACACTACGAATGCATTTTCAAAGTAAGTCTTCAAAAATGTTTGAGTCTCAAGCATATTAAATGACACCTTTCTATCCTTGTCCCGTCTCCCAACTGTCAAATATAGTCAGAGTAATACAAATATACCTAGTCCAAGAGTCCAAATCTTTTTTTTTTTAATAAAGACTGCACGAATTTATATTCATGACCAGTGCGACGCATACACGAGAAGGAGTCACTCGAAATAGGTATTTCATGCGTCACAAAGGGGGTGGGTGCTACACCGGAATTTGTGTTTTCAGATCGTTGGGGTGTTAAACGCCGGTCATTTTCCTTTCTCTTTGAGAACTTTGAATTTACTCAGGTCACAATGCCAAGAAAGGTGTTGCTACAGGTAAAAAAAATGTTTAAGAAGCTTTTTCAGTTTGCATTTCTATTGGCTGGAGTGATTCAGAAAAGTTTTAATGGTTAAATATCCTTAAATTTTGACAGCGTTTTTTGGAAATGTCTAGGATGAGCTCCAATAGGTTCTGAATTTTTACTGGTTATATAGCCTAAGTGATTAGACAGAAGAATATCTCCCTCTCAAACTAGCCAAATGGTAAATGCTCGTTCCGGTGCGGTTAGCACTCGTTTCTTTCAAAAATCAATCAAATGAATGGAGAAATTCCTTCACCACACCTCTACCCTGTGAAAGTTCATGCTCTCTCTTCACATTCTTGCTTACTCATAACGATAACTCCTTAGATTAAATTATAGCTAAAATTAATTCATAGCTACAACTCATTCGATCAGAGGATTTTAGTACGCCTCAAGATATATTTGTGAATGGCTGCTCTTCATGTTTACTTCTCAAATGGGAAAAATGACTACTCGGTGGTGAACGTGGTAAAATATCAGATTTTAGAAACGTGCAATGATATATCTTTATTAATCTGAGCTACAGCGTCGCTAAAAGCTAAATTTAGTTCAAATAAAGATAACTAATTGATGTAAATCCATCCCCGCCGTGAATTTTAGCTCATTTATTTGAATTTTAGTTGTGATGGCTAGCCTAATTCCCTTGGAGACTGTTTCCATCGTTCAACTATCACTTTTTCGGGCGTCTAGTGCTACTTAATTAATAATTTCTACTTAAGTTCAAAAGAGTAAATAGCTCGTCAACAGATCCGAAATACTTAGGTTTCAAAGCAGTCTGCCAAGATTCCATCGCGTATGTTGAGTCAATAAGTTTATAAATCTAGGTAGGATTTTGTTCGTGGAGCAGTCTAGGCTCATACTATAGTCCATTGAATTTACCGCCGTCAATTCATATTACGAATGCTTTTGATTTCATATCTATTCGGGACCTTTTAAGATAGAACCTGCGCTTCGAAACACCAGATTCATGGAGCCAATAAAGTCGGCCGTAATGAGAATGTATAACTGAAAATGATTATGATATTAATTAAGAACATGCCTATTACCTATTATTGAACATGCCTTTACGATACAAGGTTTTCCTTCCAAATGTTCTTATTCAGCGGTTTGATTATGAGGACTAATGGGGTTTACATTGACGTATGTCTCTGATAATCATCGACATTTCCATGGAATAAAAACAAAACTGCACAATGATTGAATAAACAATTAAGTAAAATTTACCAAACATAGACATTTGTTGCGTCTGCTCATCCCTTTTCAATCATAATTATGTCAGTCTAGTGTGATTGATAAGGCACCTTGAAAAAATAATATATTCTGCAATGGTTTAGTTGAAACATATTAGTTTGTGAGAAAGCCTTTTTGTGGTAAATATCAAGAAATAAAATATAAAACCGAAGCGTGTCACCATTCCGCCATAAGGACATTGTAATTCTGAGACTGAAAAATAATGATTTTCAAATCCTGTTATCGGAGCTGAAGAGCCGTTAATGGGAATAATTTATCTGCAATGTATGAAACAAAATCTGTGCATGTTATCGTAGGCACTTGTGACAGAGACTTTTCCTTAAGTGTGGGATGGGTTTCCGCTGTTAAATTGTTCGTATCCTCTTCGCGGAAGGTCTTGCAAATGTTAGCGTATATTGTTTCTAATACATAGGAAATGCCTAATTCATAAAAAATATGAAAAAAAGATGTGTACGTGTAGTGATTTAAAACACTGATTGCATGATGTGATGAATATTTTTTAAATGGTTTGACATTGATAGCGCTAATTTCAAACCCACTACATTGGTTCTTCTTCTAGATGATATTGCTGCTAGCCCCAATGCAAAGTAATAAAATGTGAGAGCTTCATTGAGTTTCTCTGACTCTTTGATTGTTACTAGTAGTAATTTGCTTTAATATAGCATGTAACAAACAGTGAATACTGTATTTAGGTAAATTGATACACTATATTACACTGTAGAACCATAATTTAATTCGAGGATGCACACGTAATCTTGACATCACCCTTTTTATAGCATGAATGAGATAATGGATGTGTAATAAACGAAATGGAAATCAAAAATTTTTCTCTATTCTTTCAAGCATCTTGTGCACAACGGATTTGGTCTTTAATGCTGCATGCTGTTACATATAATAATTATTTGTTTCGCTGATAATAGGAGCCTAAGGGATTGGCAACCATTGATAGATTCATTTATTTTCTAATAATCATTTAGTCAATTTATGAATATTAATCAACTGTTAATATTAATGAATATGCCATGCCTTGTTTAGCTGTAGTGGAAATTAGCAAGGACAATTAAAGCTCATGTTTGGGTCATACATGCTAGATGGGACGAAGAGCAGGAACCAGGGCAAGATAGTCCACTCAGCATCTGTGGATATTTTTTCCTCGTGGTAAATGGCTTGATAGCTCACTCCAGAGCAGGGATTGAGAATGGATATTGAGGGAAAACCAATACAGGCATAAGAAAACTAGCGAAAAACATTAATATTGGAATTAAGTTATAACAGTGACAGAGTTTTAGAGGAATGCGGTGTTCTACTCAAGATATTAAAATACTTGTATTAGCAATATTCAAGTATTTACTGATGGGGTACAGCTGGAAAGATGATAAAGTCGGTTACAATCGCCGAGGATTAGACCTTAGTTGACCATTCATCCAGAGGATTGCACATGCAACATTAGATGCATTAGAAAATCAGTTCGGGAAATATGGAATGAGGACTAATCATAAGAAAATTAAAGTCATCAACCGTTTCCTTTGTGTAACGCCATGCGCTTTTTCCAGAACGAGCTTTGTTTATATCTCTCTGAAGTTTTGAGCTAGAGAAATGAGGTTTGGTGCATTAAATGTGGATCCTCTGTCTGTATGGTTTGGTAGGTGGTAAATTTTTGGGTTGTTTTTACCCCAATATTGTTAACATTGACACCCATAAGAAAAGTATTGAATTCGGTGCAGGTGTTTCTTCATTTACTTTTTTAAATTACTTGCACTCAAGATATTGGATGGAGATTTAGATCATAAATACTACATTATTTTATGCGTTCTAATTCTTTCATTCAATTTTCTTATACGCTTCGTAGACCGATCTACAGATTAATTAAAATCGCTTACAGTGTCATTTTCAAGACAACGTATGTATGTAACGTGTAACTATGAGTGCGTGCCTTGAAAACGTCGCCGTAGTTCGTTGAAGCCGATGGATTTGAAATGTAATATTGTTTAAACTAATGTCGGTAGCAAAGGCCATTTTGTGAATCACAAAAATGAGTTTGCTGCTAAATTTCTGTTAATTTAAACCCAGGTTGCTTAACATAATGCGTTACTTCCTGGGGTAGTTTTTCTCGTAAACATTTTAAAATTCGGCTGACGTCCTCGGAATGATCACCAAGGACTTATCCTAGGTCTACCAGGTTTAAAGTCTCTCGCGTGCATTTCAGTACACACTTCGTCAGGATGTGTCGCTCAGTAAAGGAAGGGCCGCAGTTATCACATCGGAGCTAGTCCTTCTCTTCTGTAAAGAGACAAGTCTGCGTAAGGGCGGAGTACCCTATCCTCAGTCGACAGAGGGTGACTTCTTCCTTGTGAGCATTCCTGACGGATGTTGGGTAAGCTATTATCACGGGCTAGATTGTATGCAATTTGTTGTCGGCGGTAGTCGTCCGAAATTCCTTCCACTTTTAAAGGGACTACGTTCCTCAGCGTTGCCTTGAGATAGTCTGGGGGTACCAGCGATAGTTTGCCGTCCGGAGAACTCAGGGCATCTTAGGGCAGGCCGCTGAGTACAATGTGTCACTAATTTGTCGCCATGGTGATCATCACATGACTTCTGTATGAATATCTGTTAGCTGTGTGATACATCATAGCGTGATTTTTTAAATCGAAGAATATTACATCTACTTTCTTTTCCTGTTGCCTGATTTTAGGGTATCATAGAGTGATAGCCGTCCGTGTTTGCTCATATTGCTGGAAAAACAGCTTCTCCGGCGTCTTTAGGTCTTCAAGTGATTTTTAGAAAGGTTTTATTCTGTCCAAGACACATTATTAATGTACTATTACATTATATGTACAATAATATATACTATTATTATGTTAAAGTACAATGTTATTGTTATGTTAATGTATTATAGTACATATTGTATATAGTACGTATATAATGACACTCATTTGCTCGAAAATCTTACAGAAAAAGGAAATCCTCCAAATAAGGTGGTATTATGCTGAATCTTGGTAGTTTCAGGCGTTACTTGGTGGAACTTATTCATTGTATAAATGAAAAACTTAAACTTTGTGGTCACATGTGGTCACAAAATTATCATTGTGAAAGCACAAAGTTTAAGTTTTTCATTTATATACTGAATCTTGTTTGGTGCCACTTTCAAAATACTTAACATAACGCTTGAAGGAATAAAAAAATTAACGACTCAATGCCACTGCAGAGAATTAAAAAAAAACGCGCCCATTTACATCGAATTGTTCATCCATGGCGTTTAAACAACTTTCCACATCGTCTGGTTTACTGTGAATGCACAAGTAGGTTTTCATTTAGGATGTACTACGAACGTTTGCTTTTAATGACCGGCAATCGCCGAAAGAATCGACGGAAACAGGTTTCTTGACCACCGTTGTCCAGACAAGTCACCAAATGGATTTTTTTTTACCATCTCCGACCCAGATTTCGTGTGGCATTCGCTTCGAGTCGAATGAAGGAGCCAGGTTGTCGTAATACAAACATTTAAGGAAGTTTATAAAGGCACCAGTTTCGACATTTCGCTACGGGTTCAGGAGGGGTCGGGAGATTGGGCAATTGTTTTTAGAGGGGGGGAGGAGGGGGGGCAGAAGGGGATGCAGCGAAAGGCTTTTCATGATTTTACGGAAGGGGAGTTACTGTAGCGTTTTACTGTAAGGGTTGAGGTTCCTCAAATCCCTTGGATCCGGAAATAGATTCGAAATTTGAAAACTCTGAACTTTTTTCGTCAGCCAAATCACTCAGGGCCTAACATACTAACCCGTTCTGCGTTTTAGCTAAAAAAGAAATTTTATGTGCATTCAATTGCAATGAAAGCACTCATTTGAAAAGTAAAGCCTTGAATGTTTCAAAATTTGTTTTGATTTTCAAATTTGAATCTTTGTTGACACCTCGTGCCTTAACTTTTTCCCGTATTTGGGTTCAGTTCCTTCTCTAAAACCACTTACCTGTTTTCTTTTCTTCATATATTTTACTTACCCTTTAATAGCTGTCCTTTTTAGAGTGGGAGCTGATTATGGAGAGCTTGTGTAAGAATCTGAAAGAAAAGGCTGCGAATAATCAAAGAGAGACATGGAGTGTAGCGTTAAATGGCGCAGAAACTGTGACTCTGAGAGAAGAGGAAGATTAAAAAGGCTGCAGGCGTTTAAGATGTGGATGTGGAGGATGTAGTTTGATGTACGTAAAGTAAGGCGAATGAGGAATTACTTGTCGTAGTCTGGAAGGAAATGAAACTTGTGCGGAGATTGGGAGAAGGCAGAGCAGGTGGTTGTAAGAGGTTATGAGGAAGTTGAAGACAATAGATCTTGAGGGTAGGTAGATGCTAGGTAGGATTTACGCCGAGGTGAAGAAGGATATGAAATAATGAGATCGGGGCCTGCACATGTATAAGGGGATTGGGGATTTTTAATCTCTTCCATTTAAACGTATCGTAAACCGTAGTACACCTCCCAAGGAAAGAGGATGGTAATAGGCTGTAGGCGTTTGAGATATGTGTGTGGACGTGAATTGAGAAAGTGCAGTGGACGGAAAGGAAGAGAAATGAATAAGTGCTTGGTATGGTAAATGAGAAGTGGAAATGTCTGGAGGAGATTAGGTGGAGGCAGAGAAGGTGGTTGGAAGAGGCGATGATGGGTGAAGGGATACTGAAGAACGAGATTAATTGATGGATGTTGGGTAGGCAGTTATGGGTTGGGTAGGTTGGCAACAACGAAGACAATACGTTTAATGGGCGGGATGATGATGTAGGGCATATTCTGGAATGAAGAACGAAACTTCACGATGACACAATATCCTGCGGCTGTAAAAGATTGGAATAGATATGTTTTAATTTTGGTTAGATATTATTTTTATGATTACAATTTGTGTATTCTTAAACAATTGTGAGTGTACGGATTAGCTGATGGTGTATTGCTAACACATGTATAGAAATTAGAAGTTTAATTTGCAATTTTATTTCATTACCTTTTCTTTCGAGTTTGAGGTGAAGTTCAAAACGAAATAAAGTTTTGTCTCTTTAAATATTTTAAATTTTAATACTGTATAATTGCTTATATATAACATAATTTTTCGTAATAATGTACAATGCATAAAAATATACTCTTCAGTTTTCTTGAAATAAATGCTTGAAGTTAATGAATATGTTGTTGCTGATGATGATTGGAGGAATACATTTGGGGCTTAAATAAATATTACATGATTTTTATTTTTGCCAAAATAATTAGAAGCAAATAAATTATTATAATAATACTCTTACTTCCATGTAAACTTTCATAAACCGTTAGATCGCCTATAATTATTAAAGCGTCGCTTAATACAATCGTTCACAGCCTCACACGAAAAGCATCGTTGTGCGTTCCAGAAAAATAGTGCAAGGTTAATTCATATTATATTTTGACCCACAGGGCACTGAAGCTTCAAAGTGTTTCGCAAAAATT
Source organism: Pyrrhosoma nymphula (assembly GCA_963573305.1). Classification (NCBI taxonomy): domain Eukaryota; kingdom Metazoa; phylum Arthropoda; class Insecta; order Odonata; family Coenagrionidae; genus Pyrrhosoma; species Pyrrhosoma nymphula. The sequence goes on along the minus strand of OY754334.1, from coordinate 100,030,577 downwards.
TTGGAGGAAATATAAATCTTTGGCTATTGGGCCGAGATCTTACACGGTGTATTCTCAAGGCGTCTTGCCGACCGGTTCCCTACCACTCTGGTGAAACTTAATTTATCGGTCACTCCGCGCCGTATCTTGACGTCACCGATGATTGCCTTGAAAATGCGGATTCTGTGAATGGAGGGGAAGATGGGGGAGGACACAGATTAGTAGAATTGGTTGGGACTGAGGGGTGTGTACAAGGTCACTAAGCTTAGGTTAGGGTAGGTCTTCCAACTCTCACACTTTCCTCAAATTCAAGGATGTCGTCAGTGCGGAAATATACTTTCACCGCACGATTTACGGTTTTAATCTTCTTTAGTAATTTTTATTTGGCTCGTTTTCTTGTAACCTCGGTGATATATCGTTTGTGATGTCACACCCAAGACGAGTTCTCATCATTCCATGTATTAAGGTGGTTCCACCGTAAAATGACTAAAATGTCATTTTATTCATATTCTGTCTACTTGTAGAAAAATTTGTCCTCTATGTGATATGAACAACAAAATAATTCCTTTCCGCGGTATTTTATTCTATAATTGAAGTTGAAATTTCATGGTGTTCAATGGGGGAATGAGAGAAACACATGGAAAAATAGTATTTTTCCATAAAATATAAATACCATTTTTGCGGAAAACTATTTATAAGTAGGAAATAATCAAGAGAAATAGAATAAAAATAAAATAGAGGCATCTTACCACCTTATATTTTTAGTTATTAAGGAATTACTGTCGTAATTGAAGTCAAAATGCGGTAATTCGTAGCAAATAGCGCTGCAGTCGACTCCTATGGCTGGAAAAAAGTGCTCATTTAAAATACATTCGTGGAATAATCTGCATTTTTTCTACTTTACTTTTGGTTTTCCATAGGTAACGCATTTCATCAGTGAAAGCAGGATTTTTTGGATAAAATATAAAAAATGTGGAATTTAGTATTTATTTTGACTCACACAGTCGCGGCGGAACCTCTTTAAGGGTAATTTTTTTAAAGGGCACGACGTAATGATTTCTTATTTATGGAGGCTCAACAGCGTCAAGCCCTTCATGCAATGCGGCATTATGGTCGACTTATTCTGACGTGATTTAAACGGACGGTCGTTCAGTTTTTTCTTCGTTTTCCCGTCAAGGACTGTGTTACGATTGAGTGGAGTATTAGCGCCAGTTTTTGACCGTTTTTTTCAAAATGAGTTTCCATCGGCTGCTATGTATTCTTTAGTATTTTTATTTCATTATCAAAATGTAAATAATCCGCAAAAAATACTGACGAATATTGCTTCAAATATGTGTAATTGTAAAGGTAAAATTTAAGATGGCTTATTTGAAAGGAAATTTTGTACATATCGTAGCGTCGGATTGTGTGCACAAATAAGAAATACCTAGTTTCAGTTTTCTTTATTCCACACTTCTTTTTATTCCTGCAGAGCCACTTCCAGACCGCTCTCCTAATCCCATAACAACCCATCTCCTCTCCCCAAAACAAAACCTTCGCAACCAAACATTTTAACAATTAAACATTTGTAAACTAAAATAAATTAAAACATTTGAACAAAAACTATACCAAATCGAACAAATTAAAAACAAATACTGCGGTACGGTTCAAACGTCTTCCTCCACCCTTTGAAGAATTTCGTTCAGGGATCTTACAAAAATACATCCCTGGACAAAATATCACTGCGAACTTTTGGGAGTACCTCTTGCCGAACGGTGCTACACTCCGAACACCGTTCTTGACCCCCAAACTACATGTCGCGTTCGAGTCTACTTTTTTTCTTTCTCAAGTATTTTTCCTTTCCTTAGTTCATCTGCTACTTCCCACCCGTCACTGTCTTGTTCCTGCTTTCTAATGTTGTCAACTTTTTCTTTCTTACCTTTCCTAAATTTTTCTTCATCTTTTCATTCACTTCTTGTGTAACGAATTCTCTCTTGCCTCCTACCTGACCTTCCTTCCTTGCTAGTTCTTTGATTTCATCCGTAAACTTATCATATTCTCTTTTATCATCTTCCATGCTTTGTGCCTCCACTACTCCACCTTCTTTCAGTTGCAAAGTGACTTTGCCATCCAGCAAAACTTGGTATTTTTCCTGAGGTACAGAGCCCTCTTGTCTCTCAAGTTCTCCTTTATTTGGATCCTTAACTTCTTCAGGAATGTCCCTTTTCTCTATTCTTTTCCTCAATTTATCATCCCTTTTATGTTCTTTTTCTTTGTACTCTGTCCATTCTATCTCTCGACTCCTTTCTTTACTCACTGCTATCTCCTTCTCATCAAGCCTGTCTCCCAGTCTCTAGGTCCAGCATCTACAGTATATCAGATGTTTTCCTGTCTGAAGTCTCATCTGGAAGCTGTTGATACCTTTCTTCCAGTGCTTTTATCTTATCTTCTTGTTCTTGGATTTTATTCTCCTGCTCTTCATTTTCCTTCGAAATTGTATGCAATCTTTCTTCCTCTTGCTCTCTGCTTCTTTCTATAAATGACAGCCTTTGTTGAATCCCAGTAATTCTTTCATTAAGTGTGGAAAAATTAATCAACTGATCACACTGATCTCTGGAAAAACATTTATCCTTAGTTATCTTTGCTGCTCCGATCTACACCACATTTCTCCAATCTCTCTTTGATTGCTTTTCTCTACATATTTCGATTAGCCCTGCAGTGGCATTTCCCAATATGTATATACCCCTATCCAATTCATTTGGCACAACCACAGCTTTCTCAAATGCTCTGCCAACTTCGCCAATTACTTCTACTTCTGCAATGGGAAAATATTGATCGTGTACCTCTAGAGCTTGTTATATCCGCACTGTTTCTCCCGTATACATCTGCGGGGAAACATATTTCTGGACCACTATATCAATTGTTGCACCCGTATTACGCAATATCTTCATTTGATTGCCATTTATCATTCCAACACTCAGATATTTCCCAAATATATTTTCACTATTCCCACATTTTATGAAATTCACAAATTCTTTTCCTTCATTACCCTTTTCCATTTTCTTTGGACTAGCCGCAATCTAGTGTTGAGTGGAGCCACATCCATAACACAGGGGTTGAAATCTTTTCTCAAAATCTAGATCTGAAGGTGCTGGTCTAGCCTTCCATTCCGGATAAAAGTCTCGTTTCTCTTCAGCGAGATTTACAGAATCAAGGTTTCTTTGGCTTGGTGGACTGCATTTATTTAATTTTTTTGATCGATGATCTGTTGTCCATGTTTTCTCTAATAGCGTAAAAAATATCCAGTTTCTCAGCCAACACTTACGGATCCTTTAAGTTTGGCCATTCATCTATCAAGTGATCTCGCACCCATAGGGGCTCCTTTCTTTTCATTTGATCAGTCACTATCAGTTTCTTTAACTCTTCAAAAGAATTCACGTGCATACCATTAATCCACCCTTGAAAATAATTGGTCAGTTTATATACGAGGCGTATTTTTTAAGTAAGTACCGTTTTGAAATTAAAATAAAACTAGTACACTTTCCTTAACTATTTTATTTTTACGTGAAAACCTAAGCCTTAATCTCTTTTTCTAAATAATTTACACTAATATTAAGGCACTTCTCGTATCGTAGAACCAGCTTTTGAACCCCTTCCTCATAGAAGCCTGCCGCTTGATTTGACAACCACTGTAACACGGTCGTTTTGGTTTCATCATCATTGTTGTGGCACTGACCACCCAGATGCATCTTCAAATGCAAATAAAGGAGTCAGAAGGCACTAGATCTGGGCTGTACAGAGGGCGATTAAGTTGTTCCCAGCAAATTGATCCGATGAGATCTTGAGTTTGATGGACGGGCATTGTCATGCAGCAATCAACATTTTCGGTACCCAGCGTGAGCAAACTTTCGATAATTTTAACGTTTTTGCGTCCATCTCTAAAAGCTCTAACTCATTTCCGCACCATTCCATCGCTCAAATTGTTTTATCCATAAACGTCACTGATCTGACGATGAATTTCAGCCACCTTCACGCCTTTTGCTCTAAGAAAACGAATCACAGCGCGTAAATTGCAGTCGGCGGGATTCTCAATCGGCGGAGGCATTTTAAATATTCACAAACAAACATAAACACGGCCGAATGTTTCCGTAACAGCGTCTGTGGCTTCCTAACATATGTAGGTACACAGCGTGCATATGCCAAATGCCCACCGCAGCACTGCAGCGGCCGAATTTAAAAACGGTACTTACTTAAAAAACATGCCTCGTACTACATCACTCCATGCCATGCCACTTAATTTAGACTGCTTGTAAAACCACTGTCTGAAGACTTCTGAGATGAACTTATGTTTCTTGAGTAGTAAATCCTTGACAACTTCATAACTAGAAATCCTAGAAATTATATCGTTAATCTCGTTTGGTAGTAACCCAGTCACATAAAATACCAGTTGATGTTCTGGAATACCGGCCCTATCAGCCTGTCTTTCAAACCGTTCGAGATACAAACTAATATTTTCACTTCTAGGGTCAAATTTATCCATATGCCTCGTCAAATCTATCTTCGGCGATACCGTTTGGGTAGTTTTCACTTCTGATCCGTCGCATTCGCGGTTTACATTGATCCGAGAAATCTTGGGCCTTTCAATTTCTAATTGAAACCTTCTTTCTTCTGCCAATCTTTTCTCCTCCACTTCTGCTTCTCGATCCAATCTTTTCCTGCGTTAAAAACTTCAACATTTCTTGAACAAATTCCTCATCATAATTTTCACTATATAATATCGCTTTCTTATACTCCAAGATTCTAGAACTCTCTCCCACATCAGCGCGGACTTCATACGCGATCTTTCTCAAAATGTCCTTAGTGGCTTTAGCCAAATACGCTATTATGAAATCTTACGAAATTTATTATGAAAATTACGATAAAACTGCGGCAATACACGTGGAATTCAAGAGCAGTACCCAAAATGCGCTAGCCATTCGGTACTCACCTATTCAACTGCACAGTATCACAGCAAAGTGTCCGATCGCAAATCCGTTTCTCAGTTGCCGATAGAAGAATCCAATATGTCACTGCCCGGAGTTCCTCGGCTATGGCTTCCACTCGTTGTCACTCTTCCCCGCAGCACCTCGTGCCTCCTTCCCCGTCTCGGCAACCGTAGACACAAATGATCCGTCCTCGAAAGGATGCTGATCTCCAAATCCGTTCAACGAACGGACAATCCTTGACTCGCGAGTCTTCTCACTATTCCCGGGCTGCTCCCGAAACAAATATCCCACCGCTGCCACCAGAAAACTTAGGTTCGCGTCCACGTCTGTAGCGTCGGACGGTGTGCACAAATAAGAAACACCTACTTTCAGCTTTCTTTATGCCACACTTCTTTTTATTCCTGCAGAGCCGCTTCCAGGCCTCTCTCCTACTCCCTTAACAACACCTCTCGTCTCCCAAAACAAAACCTACGCAACCAAACATTTTAACAATAAAACGTTTGTAAACTAAAATAAATAAAAACAACTAAACAAAAACTATACCAAATTAAAAACAAATACTGTGGTAGGGTTCAAACGCTACAATATTGAGACAGAGCTCTTCTATTGGCTGCCGTTGTCGTAGCATCACGTGTCGTAGCGTAAGTTAAACTTGTAGGGTGGGATTACGATCGAATTTTACTGACGTGATGGAAACTGATGGTGGCGTTCAGTTTTCCGTTTTATTCCCATCAATGAGGAGTGTATTACGATTGACGGGAGTGCCAGCGTCAACTGTTGCCGGTTTTTGCAAACGCAGTTATAAACGGAAGCGAAGTTCCCAGTCATCTGGCATTTCATTGTCGAAATACTACACAAATTCGGTATACATACTATTCACTAAAGAGGGTTGTGTGTAACTGTTAAGTCAAAAAGTTAGACGAACAATCTGGAACTGATGTTTTGTAAATTCTAAAGAAAAAACTCATCTGATTGGCTGTTGTAGACGCAGTATCGTGATTCTACAAGTACAAGTACTAGTAGAAGCTGAGTACAAGTTCTAATAACTCGAATGCGGTTTTGAATCCAGTTCAAGTCAAATTATTTTTTCATGCCGAATTTCTCCGTATTTGGTGTATATCTTTGCATCCGTGGGCGTGACTGCGTACCATATCATTTTTGCAATCGCAATGGTTGGAAACTTGTCAAGGTAGTCGTTCTAAAGCAACAATGTTGGGTTTATTCTCTGCGACCGTGGCATATCATGTACGACCACGTCTCCTGTGCTACAATGTAGACTGGGGACGAAAACAACTTGTTCGTATAGTAAACTCCCCGCTGAAATTCGCCTTGAATTAAGATGGCTTGATAGTGTGACTAGCTAACATACCTGGCCGGAATTTGGGTGATCCGGGTTCGAATCCCGGTCATGTCAAATATTTGTCTTAGTGTATACCAGGTACCCGTCTTTGATGTACACCCGGTAAACTTGTTTACCACAGCAGAGTTACTAGGGTTAGAACTAGTTACCGGAATTTAAAATGCGAGTGTACGGAAGCTACTTGAAATCTTGGTTGAAATGAGGGTTAAAAAATTGGCAGTGGGAAAGGGAAATTGGAATTCTCCTGGGCTAATACAGCCAGAAAGTCCATCCAAAGACTTGATCAAATTTACATTCTAGACATATATGCAATGTGAATAACGATCATTACTACTGCAGGCAGGTAGGACGCTTCAATTGTTTTTAAAAAGTGATTTCTTGTATCAAAGTGATATGGTAATTTGTATATGAAAACTCAAATTTTAGTTTCAAATGTAGCAAATGCAAACATGATATACAGGAATTAAAAGAAAAATTCTTCTAATTATCTGATATAAAAATTATAATATTATATCATGAGTGAAAGTCGTTCATAAAAGCAGAAAATTAAACCTCTACACCAAATCCAATGTTTTTCTAAGGTGGGTTATCTTACTTACTAGTCAACTTGTAAGTTGACTAGTAAGTTACTTGCAGCAAGCGATATTTGTCGTAAATTCCACGTGTAACCGGCTCTGAAAGTCCGCTTGCGGAACTTATAAAAGTTTCGGCAATTCGCCTGAGAAAGCGTATTTTTGCTTATGTAAACTGCAACAAATCTGTCCCTGCACTAACTTGTGAACCATGTGTATTTACACGCTAGTTCTTGAAGAAGAAACTTTCGGAAGAACCTAGGACTTGAGGACTAGCCAGTCTTATTCCAACCTTATGGAAGGTTGGTTACAAAAGTTCCCACATATGGGACCCTGAAGACCTTGGACCTTTTTAATATAGCCTACTTATCTTTCTGGGTCCAAAGGAGAATGTGTACCAAATATTCTTATATTCATCTCGGGGTTTGAAAGTCTATGGCGGTAAAAAAACAGAATTTCAGTTTTATAAACATAGATTAGGAATTCTGAATGCGATTAATTAGATGGAAAGAGTAGTAACCAACGGTTTAACTTACTGCGCTAAACTTACATAACTCCATGTCCCGCGGTTCAATTTTCTTTGTGAATTTCTCTAAAAACGACTGCTTATAACTAATCGTGTAGCATTGCGCGTGTGTATTCGTGTCCGGATTTAGGATTGGCTTGGTTTTTCCTTAAGATTACTGATTTGGCTTGGAAGGAAGAATAATGGAGTGACGAAGAGTTAGTAAAGGAACCCATCCTTTGAGGAATATTTTGAGCTTCAGTATTTTTTATTGTTGAAATAATATTTCAAAATTTAGCGTCCTTTACTGGGAGCTTCGTCGGGAATGAATTGTCTCGTCCGAACCCAAATCCAGGTGCCACAGCAGAGTCCCTCTGCTAGCGGAGTTCTATTTCCATGGAAATGATTTGTATATTGTAAGTTGATGCATTTTATTCGTTACCGTTGGATTGGATAGGAATATCAGAAATCAGGAAGGAGGCCCTACAGCGCCCGTGGGAATGAATGAATATTTATTGCTATTGAGAATAAATGATACATAGCTTAAATCAAATCACGATTTCACCACAGTTAAAGCATAAGTGATGTATGATAAATAAAACTGCAAAAAGCTAACATAATCAGTAGAACCTATAGCTTTTGGTATCTCCATAAGGCTAGCTTGTACTCGGGTCACTATTGTTATATCGTTATCGAGAGAATCCTCGCTCAACTAAAAAAAACGGCAAATAAATTATTTAGTAACAAAAATTACTTAATTTTCAAAGAAGATTTTAAATTGAATATAATTTTAAAGCAGTTTGCTATAACAATCGGGAAGTCGTTTATCAGTCATTAAATGAGAACAAACTTTGATCAATGAGAGATTAAAAGATACTTTCTAGTCTTGCGTAATTGAATAACAGTTGTGTAAGATGCCTTTAGAAAGACATCTAGAAATATTACTAATGTTCTGAATATTTTTCTGCTGTAGATTGAATATTTTAGGTCCCTTATAAACATAACTTCGCTAAGATACTGTTAGGGTGGGCTTTGGTGACCCATATGGCTCTTCTGAGGTAGGTTGCATGGAAAGGGTTTATTTGTTATCTTGACATTACTTCCCTAGTATTTTATAAAAAATATAGCTCCTTTAAATAAAGATCTGGTACTGATGGAATATTTGAAGAGAAGAATCTCTTAATACCACTACTTGTTTTTACTCTTGAATCTTGGGAAAAAACAGCAGGTTTTAGAGCATTGCTATATGTCCCACCACAAAGATCAATCGTTAGCTTAAGTCAGAATAGGCTGTCATAATAAATAGCTACTAAAAATGAAAAAATGTAAGTTATTTTTAATGAGACAAAATGTGAAGGGCTGTATTTTAAAGTTTTGATATAATTTTATTAAATGCATATTTCGAATATGAAGAAGGCGAACTAATTAATATGAAGTAGGCGAACTAATCATATACCTGCCTGAAATATACTCAAATATGTATACTTTGGTAACTATCGAGAATTTTAGCCATGAAAACAAAACTTTGCGTCGTTAACATCATTATCCTTCGTGCTTCAATCGACTGTTCAACTTTTTAAACAATTGTGGTCTCTTTTAGAACCAGAGAAAATCCTTGCTATTATAATTACCTATATCCTTCCTTCTTCCAGGGAGGGAGGGAACCTTCTTCTAAATTACTTCAGGGCAACAAGAAAAATGTTGCTATTGTACCACTGCTCTGATTTTAGTTTTGCACTCTCTAGTCTCTTTTCTCGAGTTTTGTCGAATTATATACCCTTCGGTGTACACTCTAACTACATTACTTTCTTATCTGGCTCGACGCCGATGAAGCAAGTAGTTTTCTTTCGATGTAGCTCCTGCTCTGCGTCAGCTTGCCCATTATGTACTGGAACCAGTTTTTTTCGGTGGCATAATAGATGTTGGTTTCGCAAAAGCAGATTTTGGGGGCATAAAAATCTTCCCAGACAGGTTTGTTCGGTCCGGCTGAGAATTGGTGACGCAAATCGTGACGAGAGGAAATTGGTCTGCATTTCATGTAGCGATTGTCGAAATTGAAAGTTCCTCAGATCAGCGTTATATCTCTGTAAACATAAGACTAAGGTAGTGTGAACGAGAGTTTTTTATGTCGTAATAGAGACCAGATTTAAATTTTATTTAAAAATGTAAGCAGTTTAAATAAATTATTACTTACTTATTCCTGGAGCCATTGAAAACCAGGTTGGTCTTTGGCCTCGCCAAAAGCCGTCTCCAAGCACTTCTGTCCTCTGCCATCTCCAATCCTGCTCCCATCTTTCTCAAATCGTTCTCTACTTATCCTTGCCACCTCAATCTTGTTCTCCCTGGTGGTCTCCTTCCGTGTAGCCTTCCTTCCCATTAGCTCTTAATCATAGAATTTTCATCCCCTCGCAGTACATGGCCCAGCCATCTTAATCCTTGCTTCTGACTACTGCGACAATGTCTAGCATGCTATACAGCTCTCTTATTTATCTCTTTCTTTTTATTCACCATGTTTCTCTTTCTAGGTTAGGGCCAAATATTCTTTTTAATACTTAATTCTCAAAAGTAATGAGTTTATTTTGTGACTCCTAGACCTCCGTATAACAATACTGGCTGTACTATCGTCGTACATATTCTCATGTTTGTGCCTCTCGAAAGAATTTTAATTAAAAAAAACTTAATGAGACTCCAGTATTTTCTGATTAAAATTTCAGTCTCCTCTCTGCTGTCATGTGTTAAGGTCTGGTAACTAAATACTTGAATTGATTTGTTTTGAAAAATGTATAATTAATGACTGTTATGTTTTCATCCTGTTCCTCTAGCCTGTCGGTTTTAGTGAAATTCGTCTTACTTCATTAACGTGCAGCCCAACTTAGGAAGCATCCTTTAGGTACATTAGTTAGTAACTTCTTATCAAGTCTTTTTTGTTCTTGCTATCAGTTATAATGGCTTCATCGTCCGCAAAGGCTAACAGCATTATTTTCTCTGGAAAGTAAGATCCTCTTATTAGGGAATCTCTCGTTTTCTGTAGTGCTTCTTCTATAAGACAAAACTTGGTTTTCATGACATCATAAGCTTAACTTAAGCCTCAAGTTTGGCTTGAAAAGACCTTCAGAGCCAAAGGAGTTTTTTCGCAACTTTATAAAAAGGATCAAGTAAATTTATTGTATTTAATATTTGACAGCGCATGCAAATTACAAACCATTACATTTATGACAAGATCATTAGGTTTCTTCTTCCTCAATTTTTAAAATAATGTCTATCGTACAAATTCTTATGGAAAACGGCTCACATTTTTTTGGCAAATGCATGTTTCAACCATTAGTGCAATGAGTGGATGATACTTCATGCAGAAAAAAGTCTCGTATACCTAACGGCACAAACAAGACGAATTCCTTGAATATTTTTCGTAGTTATGTCTCGATCACACTGTGATAAGATGATATTTGATTTGATATAAAATCACCTTTGGATTCATTCAAACCTTTTATCAATTGCAAAATGTAATGAGAAATAAGAGTCGTACGAAATCGGGAGACGTACCAATAGAAATAAAATTGATTTGAGATTCTTATTTATATAGCTGACTGCTGTCGAAATTGTGAAAAATTTATTAAAATGTTTCAATATTTAGCAGACTTTTTGCGTTTTTAGTTATCGTCCCTATAACGACCATGCTAATTGTTGAAGCCGAGATTCCGTATTATATTCACTCTGAACTAATTAAGGAATAAATAAATGACTGCACGTTATAAATACTGATAGTAATTGAAATTAGCGGATGGTAAAACTGATGGTAGCAGGCCTGACATCGTGGTAATGATGAATATCCACGATAAGAAAAATCAACTTTGTGATTTCCATTTACACAGTTGGTTTTTCTCATCGTGGTAAACGAGCGGTAATTGAAAAGATTTTTTTAATCCTATGCACCAATTTTAATTTTTTTCTTCCATTTGAATTTCAACGGGCACCCTCTCCTAGTACTATTATTAATGGAAGAAATTATCAGTCAGATTGACTGCTTCAGGGGTTGACAAAATGAAGATTATGAAAAGGTTCTTGTGTTAAATTGTAGTTCCCTCCGCGTCTTTCGATATGAGATTAAAGACACCGGGTCTTTCTCCACCCTTTGTTCATTTACACTTTTGTCATATTTTTCCCCTTTCCCAAATAAACCTTGCCTAGCTATTCTTCCCACGTCTCCATAATGGCGCAAGTTGTCGGTATCTCCCCGGAAAAAAACAAACAAGGGGGGGGGGTGTCCAGAACCACTGTCGTGTGTCACTTACATGATCATAATACCTACTTGTCCCAGAAGTAAGAAACCTGGTCTGCAGGAAACACTATCGAAGAGAAACACCTAAATCCGATCGGTACCGATGATGGGTAGCAAAACGATTGCAATACTTACCTGTTTCAGAAGTACGTCACGTTACGTGAAGGCAATGGAAAGGTTGTGCAAGAAATAAATACATTTTTCAAACGTGTTATCATAAACATATTAATGTACCTTTCGCATCGTATTTATTATATATGCCTAGTACAGTTTAAGCAATTTATATGTACACCAGACGTTCACATTATTATATTCCCTCGAAGAGTCTTCCACACCCTTACACCATGTCCTTTTTATCATAATTTTTTGGTGTTATTTCACAGAGTTATTCCCAGTGTCCTTATAGTGAAGTTAAATTTATGCACGTTGCTATTCCAACCTCCCATGCACATTTTCTCATGACTTTGAGACTGAGCCCGCGTTTCTTATGCTAGAATTTACCAAAACAATTGTCACACGTAGTTTAGGTGTTCACATTTTCTTGGAAATCTTGATCTCTGCTACAATCGAGTGCTCATGCCCTTCTCTAACTTCTCATAATGACGCAGTACCCTGTTTTCCAAGGATTCGTACCAGACTGTCGCAAATTTCCGCCCGCGCCAAATGGCTATCCTCAGCAGGGCATTGATGAAAGCCGTCACCCAATACATCTTGCAAAGGTAGCAGAACGTGATCTTCTGCACCTTGAAGAAGAACCACTCGAACCAAGAACTGACGGCCAGGAGACGCGGCGTGTCCACTCCGATCAGCCAGCTTAAGTACAAGAGAGACCCACCGTACGTATTGCAAGTCACGTAGTAGCTCGTTCCCATCACCACGCACCGGTACATGTGCTCCCATTCCCTTGAAGCCTCGCTCATCGTCGGCTTCATCCACCTGTCGAGAACTAACCGACATCTCTGTCTCGTCTCCTGAAGACTCTCGGAGCAGAAGTTGTACTTGTCCTTGATACCCAAGTAGTGTCCCAGACCTCGCCAGAGGTGGATAAACGCCTCCAGGTCTTCATCGGAAACTCCGTGCACACCGAACTTTTCTGGGTACAGAACGATCAAGCCCATGAAACCAAACTGCGTGATGGACAGCTCCAGCTGATTCAGGTGGACCTTGTTTTCTTCCACAGGATGGCCTCTGCTCAAGGATGCTGCTTCGGCGAACGGACAGCCTTTGGGAGGCCTCCTAACTGATTCTGCGTAGTCTGTCTGGATGGGCTTATCGTGAGAACTCAGGATGCCGATTCCGCGACCTTCCAGAGTCATCAGATCCAGGAGCTCCTCACGATCGCTGGCGTTCAGCCTGCGGGACACTGAAGCGTGCATGTTCCTGACGACTTTCATGTTATTCCGTGCATCGCCATCGTTCTTCAATACATCGCTCTCGTACCAGCTGATGACCCTCATGACCGTGGACATGTACCGCTTGAATGCCGTGATGGGCGTGTTGGACTTTCCGGTGAAGACCAGGGCCTGCAAACTTCCCTTCATGGACAGAAGGAGTGCCAGGGATACCATCTCGGCGTACACCACGGCCAGTAAGTACCTCAACGCAAACTTTCTTCCCCTGTTCATTTTCTCCTGGTCCAGCCAATCTGGTTGGCCGTCCATAGAAACTGCAGTGTCCAAAGGGACGTTTTGGCCCTCTATCAAGGTTTCTAGGAAGCCTAGTTGGCCGTCGAGATCCAAGCGAGATTCTTTAGTCTCGGGAACACCTTGCCCGCCCGTGACTGGTGGAAATTTGCATGAGTCACTCTTAAGAGATCCTTGATCGGAGACGCATAAGTAGTTTTTATGTTCGTCATGGCTGCATTCGCTGTTGCAAATTGGTTGTCGGTTTAGAACTTTGTCTAAGATTCCGTTTTTCTTTAGGTAAAAACTTCTTGTATTAGGGAGGTTTTCGTGGCCGACCGTCTCGATAATTTCTCCGTTGGGAATTCTTTCAGTGATTGGACCACCGATTTCGACATTGCTCACGTGTTCAGTAGCATCACCGTAACCGTCCTCGCATTGATGGGAGCTGCTCCCGTCGATAACTCCGCCGTTAGGGCACATGGTGTTGTTCACCAGAGTCTCTTCATTTAGTGAGGCATATGATGTTACCCTGATTTAATTTGCCGGAATCACCGATATATACTATCCCCTAAAACACAAGCCTCCTTCTTGGATATCTTCTTTTGTAAGCCTTATCTCGGTGATATTCTCGCTTTTAGAATGGGATGTAGAAGTTTTTCTTTCAGATCTGAAGTGCCTTGCAAGATGTCGCGCAGTATGTTCCACCATCAAACGTAGACTCGTTGTTTGTAATAAATCTGAAAAAAAAAAGAAAATAAAATTGCATCATAAAGTGGTTTGAACCAATGACGATAGCTGAAAATATATTGTAAAAATTGTTCGATAGGTATTTAAAAAAAGAAAGTAAAAATTGTCCGATAGATATTTGAAAAAAGACAGTAAAAATAGTCCGATACATACTTGAAAAAAGATAAAAAAAATTGTCCGATGGGTATTTTAAAAAAGATAGCAAAATTTGTCAGATAGATAATTGAAAAAATATAGGTGAAATTGTTCGATAGATACTTGAAAAAAGATAGTAAAAATTGTCCGATAGGTATTTTAAAAAAGATAGTAAAAATTGTCCGATAGGTATTTTAAAAAAGATAGTAGAAATTGTCCGAAAGATCCTTTAAAAAAGATAGTAGAAATTGTCCGAAAGATCCTTTAAATAAGATAGTAAAAATTGTCCGATACGTATTTTAAAAAAGATAGTAAAAATAGTCCGATACATACTTGAAAAAAGATAGTAAAAATTGTCCGATAGGTATTTTAAAAAAGATAGTAGAAATTGTCCGAAAGATCCTTTAATAAAGATAGTAGAAATTGTCCGAAAGATCCTTAAAAAAGATAGTAGAAATTGTCCGATGGATATTTGAAAAAAGATAGCAAAATTTGTCCGATACATACTTGAAAAAAGATAGCAAAATTTGTCCGATAGATATTTGAAAAAAGATAGTAAAAATAGTCCGATACATACTTGAAAAAAGATAGTAGAAATTGTCCGAAAGATCCTTTAAATAAGATAGTAAAAATTGTCCGATAGGTATTTTAAAAAAGATAGTAGAAATTGTCCGAAAGATCCTTTAAAAAAGATAGTAGAAATTGTCCGATGGATATTTAAAAAAGGATAGCAAAATTTGTCCGATAGATACTTGAAAAAAGATAGTAAAAATAGTCCGATACATACTTGAAAAAAGATAGTAGAAATTGTCCGAAAGATCCTTTAAATAAGATAGTAAAAATTGTCCGATAGGTATTTTAAAAAAGGTAGTAGAAATTGTCCGAAAGATCCTTTAAAAAAGATAGTAGAAATTGTCCGATGGGTATTTGAAAAAAGATAGCAAAATTTGTCCGATAGTTATTTGAAAAAAGATAGTAAAAATTGTCCGAAAGATCCTTAAAAAAAGATAGTAGAAATTGTCCGATGGATATTTAAAAAAAGATAGTAGAAATTGTCCGAAAGATCCTTTAAAAAAGATAGTAGAAATTGTCCGATGGATATTTAAAAAACGATAGCAAAATTTGTCCGATAGTTATTTGAAAAAAGATAGCAAAATTTGTCCGATAGATATTTGAAAAAAGATAGTAGAAGTTGTCCGATGGATATTTGAAAAAAGATAGCAAAATTTGTCCGATTGATATTTGAAAAAACATAGTAAAAATAGTCCGATACATACTTGAAAAAAGATAGTAAAAATTGTCCGATAGGTATTTTAAAAAAGATAGTAGATATTGTCCGATACATACTAGAAAAAAGATAATAAAAATTGTCCGAAAGATCCTTAAAAAAAGATAGTAGAAATTGTCCGATGGATATTTAAAAAAAGATAGTAGAAATTGTCCGAAAGATCCTTTAAAAAAGATAGTAGAAATTGTCCGATGGATATTTAAAAAACGATAGCAAAATTTGTCCTATAGTTATTTGAAAAAAGATAGTAGAAGTTGTCCGAAAGATCCTTTAAAAAAGATAGTAGAAATTGTTCGATACATACTTGAAAAAAGATAGCAAAATTTGTCCGATATATATTTGAAAAAAGATAGTAAAAATTGTCCGATGGATATTTGAAAAAAGATAGTAGAAATTGTCCGATAGATATTTGAAAAAAGATAGTGGAAATTGTCCGATAGATATTTGAAAAAAGATAGCAAAAATAGTCCGATACATACTTGAAAAAAGATAGTAGAAATTGTACGAAAGATCCTTGAAAACAGATAGTAGAAATTGTCCGATACATACTTGAAAAAAGATAGTAAAAATTGTCGGATGGATATTTGAAAAAAGATAGTACAAATAGTCCGATACATACTTGAAAAAAGATAGTAAAAATTGTCCGATAGGTATTTTAAAAAAGTTAGTAGAAATTGTCCGAATGATCCTTTAAATAAGATAGTAAAAATTGTCCGATAGGTATTTTAAAAAAGATAGTAGAAATTGTCCGAAAGATCCTTTAAAAAAGATAGTAGAAATTGTCCGATGGGTATTTGAAAAAAGATAGTAGAAATTGTCCGACAGATCCTTTAAAAAAGATAGTAGAAATTGTCCGAAAGATCCTTTAAATAAGATAGTAAAAATTGTCCGATAGGTATTTAAAAAAAGATAGTAGAAATTGTCCGAATGATCCTTTAAATAAGATAGTAAAAATTGTCCGATAGGTATTTTAAAAAAGATAGTAGAAATTGTCCGAAAGATCCTTTAAAAAAGATAGTAGAAATTGTCCGATGGATATTTAAAAAAAGATAGCAAAATTTGTCCGATAGATATTTGAAAAAAGATAGTAGAAATTGTCCGATAGTTATTTTAAATAAAGATAGTAGAAATTGTCCGATGGATATTTAAAAAAAGATAGCAAAATTTGTCCGATAGTTATTTGAAAAAAGATAGTAGAAATCGTCCGAAAGATCCTTTAAAAAAGATAGTAGAAATTGTCCGATACATACTAGAAAAAAGATAATAAAAATTGTCCGAAAGATCCTTAAAAAAAGATAGTAGAAATTGTCCGATGGATATTTAAAAAAAGATAGTAGAAATTGTCCGAAAGATCCTTTAAAAATGATAGTAGAAATTGTCCGAAAGATCCTTTAAAAAAGATAGTAGAAATTGTCCGATACATACTTGAAAAAAGATAGCAAAATTTGTCCGATATATATTTGAAAAAAGATAGTAAAAATTGTCCGATAGGTATTTTAAAAAAGATAGTAGAAATTGTCCGAAAGATCCTTTAAAAAAGATAGTAGAAATTGTCCGATACATACTTGAAAAAAGATAGTAGAAGTTGTCCGAAACATCCTTTAAAAAGATAGAAAAAATTGTCCGATGGATATTTGAAAAATGATAGCAAAATTTGTCCGATAGTTATTTGAAAAAAGATAGCAAAATTTGTCCGATAGGTATTTTAAAAAAGATAGTAGAAATTGACCGAAAGATCCTTTAAATAAGATAGTAAAAATTGTCCGATAGTTATTTTAAAAAAGATAGTAGAAATTGTCCGATGGATATTTAAAAAAAGATAGCAAAAACTGTCCGATGGATATTTGAAAAAAGATAGCAAAAATTGTCCGATGGATATTTGAAAAAAGATAGCAAAATTTGTCCGATAGTTATTTGAAATAAGATAGTAAAAATTGTCCGATGGATATTTGAAAAAAGATAGCAAAATTTGTCCGATAGATATTTGAAAAAAGATAGTAAAAATAGTCCGATACATACTTGAAAAAAGAAAGTAAAAATTGTCCGATAGGTATTTTAAAAAAGATAGTAGGAATTGTCCGATGGATATTTAAAAAAAGATAGCAAAATTTGTCCGATAGTTATTTGAAATAAGATAGTAAAAATTGTCCGATGGATATTTGAAAAAAGATAGCAAAATTTGTCCGATAGATATTTGAAAAAAGATAGTAAAAATTGTCCGATAGGTATTTTAAAAAAGATAGTAGAAATTGTCCGAAAGATCCTTTAAATAAGATAGTAAAAATTGTCCGATGGATATTTGAAAAAAGATAGTAGAAGTTGTCCGAAAGATTCTTTAAAAAAGATAGTAGATATTGTCCGATACATACTAGAAAAAAGATAATAAAAATTGTCCGAAAGATATTTGAAAAAAGATAGCAAAATTTGCCCGATAGATATTTGAAAAAAGATAGCAAAATTTGTCCGATGGATATTTGAAAAAAGATAGCAAAATTTGTCCGATGGATATTTGAAAAAAGATAGCAAAATTTGTCCAATAGTTATTTGAAATAAGATAGTAAAAATTGTCCGATAGATATTTGAAAAAAAGATAATAAAAATTGTCCGATAGGTATTTTAAAAAAGATAGTAGAAATTGTCCGAAAGATCCTTTAAAAAAGATAGTAGAAATTGTCCGATGGATATTTAAAAAAAGATAGTAGAAATTGTCCGATGGATATTTAAAAAAAGATAGCAAAATTTGTCCTAGATATTTGAAAAAAGATAGTAGAAATTGTCCGATAGGTATTTTAAAAAAGATAGTAGAAATTGTCCGATGGGTATTTGAAAAAAGATAGCAAAATTTGTCCGATAGTTATTTGAAAAAAGATAGTAGAAATTGTCCGAAAGATCCTTTAAAAAAGATAGTAGAAATTGTCCGATACATACTAGAAAAAAGATAATAAAAATTGTCCGAAAGATCCTTAAAAAAAGATAGTAGAAATTGTCCGATGGATATTTAAAAAAAGATAGTAGAAATTGTCCGAAAGATCCTTTAAAAATGATAGTAGAAATTGTCCGAAAGATCCTTTAAAAAAGATAGTAGAAATTGTCCGATGGATATTTAAAAAAAGATAGCAAAATTTGTCCGATAGATATTTGAAAAAAGATAGTAGAAATTGTCCGATAGTTATTTTAAAAAATATAGTAGAAATTGTCCGATGGATATTTAAAAAAAGATAGCAAAATTTGTCCTAGATATTTGAAAAAAGATATTAGAAATTGTCCGAAAGATCCTTTAAATAGATAGTAAAAATTGTCCCAAAGGTATTTTAAAAAAGATAGTAGAAATTGTCCGAAAGATCCTTTAAAAAGATAGTAAAAATAGTCCGATACATACTTGAAAAAAGATAGTAAAAATTGTCCGATAGGTATTTTAAAAAAGATAGTAGAAATTTTCCGAAAGATCCTTTAAAAAAGATAGTAGAAATTGTCCGATGGATATTTAAAAAAAGATAGCAAAAATTGTCCGATAGGTATTTTAAAAAAGATAGTAGAAATTGTCCGAAAGATCCTTTAAAAAAGATAGTAGAAATTGTCCGATGGATATTTAAAAAAAGATAACAAAATTTGTCCGATAGATATTTGAAAAAAGATAGTAGAAATTGTCCGATAGTTATTTTAAAAAAGATCGTAAAAATTGTCCGATGGATATTTGAAAAAAGATAGCAAAAATTGTCCGATAGGTATTTTAAAAAAGTTAGTAGAAATTGTCCGAATGATCCTTTAAATAAGATAGTAAAAATTGTCCGATAGGTATTTTAAAAAAGATAGTAGAAATTGTCCGAAAGATCCTTTAAAAAAGATAGTAGAAATTGTCCGATGGGTATTTGAAAAAAGATAGTAGAAATTGTCCGACAGATCCTTTAAAAAAGATAGTAGAAATTGTCCGAAAGATCCTTTAAAAAAGATAGTAGATATTGTCCTATACATACTAGAAAAAAGATAATAAAAATTGTCCGAAAGATCCTTTAAAAAAGATAGTAGAAATTGTCCGATGGATATTTAAAAAAAGATAGCAAAAATTGTCCGATGGGTACTTGAAAAAAGATAGTAAAAATTGTCCGATGGATATTTGAAAAAAGATAGTAGAAATTGTCCGATACATACTTGAAAAAAGATAGTAGAAATTGTCCGAATGATCCTTTAAATAAGATAGTAAAAATTGTCCGATAGGTATTTAAAAAAAGATAGTAGAAATTGTCCGAATGATACTTTAAATAAGATAGTAAAAATTGTCCGATAGGTATTTTAAAAAAGATAGTAGAAATTGTCCGAAAGATCCTTTAAAAAAGATAGTAGAAATTGTCCGATGGATATTTAAAAAAAGATAGCAAAATTTGTCCGATAGATATTTGAAAAAAGATAGTAGAAATTGTCCGATAGTTATTTTAAATAAAGATAGTAGAAATTGTCCGATGGATATTTAAAAAAAGATAGCAAAATTTGTCCGATAGATATTTGAAAAAAGATAGTAGAAATATTCCGATAGTTATTTTAAAAAAGAAAGTAGAGATTGTCCGATGGATATTTAAAAAAAGATAGCAAAATTTGTCCGATAGTTATTTGAAAAAAGATAGTAGAAATTGTCCGAAAGATCCTTTAAAAAAGATAGTAGAAATTGTCCGATACATACTAGAAAAAAGATAATAAAAATTGTCCGAAAGATCCTTAAAAAAAGATAGTAGAAATTGTCCGATGGATATTTAAAAAAAGATAGTAGAAATTGTCCGAAAGATCCTTTAAAAATGATAGTAGAAATTGTCCGAAAGATCCTTTAAAAAAGATAGTAGAAATTGTCCGATACATACTTGAAAAAAGATAGCAAAATTTGTCCGATATATATTTGAAAAAAGATAGTAAAAATTGTCCGATAGGTATTTTAAAAAAGATAGTAGAAATTGTCCGAAAGATCCTTTAAAAAAGATAGTAGAAATTGTCCGATACATACTAGAAAAAAGATAGTAGAAGTTGTCCGAAACATCCTTTAAAAAGATAGAAAAAATTGTCCGATGGATATTTGAAAAAAGATAGCAAAATTTGTCCGATAGTTATTTGAAAAAAGATAGCAAAATTTGTCCGATAGATATTTGAAAAAAGATAGTAGAAATTGACCGAAAGATCCTTTAAATAAGATAGTAAAAATTGTCCGATAGTTATTTTAAAAAAGATAGTAGAAATTGTCCGATGGATATTTAAAAAAAGATAGCAAAAACTGTCCGATGGATATTTGAAAAAAGATAGCAAAAATTGTCCGATGGATATTTGAAAAAAGATAGCAAAATTTGTCCGATAGTTATTTGAAAAAAGATAGTAGAAATTGTCCGAAAGATCCTTTAAAAAAGATAGTAGATATTGTCCGATACATACTAGAAAAAAGATAATAAAAATTGTCCGAAAGATCCTTAAAAAAAGATAGTAGAAATTGTCCGATGGATATTTAAAAAAAGATAGTAGAAATTGTCCGAAAGATCCTTTAAAAAAGATAGTAGAAATTGTCCGATGGATATTTAAAAAACGATAGCAAAATTTGTCCGATAGTTATTTGAAAAAAGATAGCAAAATTTGTCCGATAGATATTTGAAAAAAGATAGTAGAAGTTGTCCGATGGATATTTGAAAAAAGATAGCAAAATTTGTCCGATTGATATTTGAAAAAACATAGTAAAAATAGTCCGATACATACTTGAAAAAAGATAGTAAAAATTGTCCGATAGGTATTTTAAAAAAGATAGTAGATATTGTCCGATACATACTAGAAAAAAGATAATAAAAATTGTCCGAAAGATCCTTAAAAAAAGATAGTAGAAATTGTCCGATGGATATTTAAAAAAAGATAGTAGAAATTGTCCGAAAGATCCTTTAAAAAAGATAGTAGAAATTGTCCGATGGATATTTAAAAAACGATAGCAAAATTTGTCCTATAGTTATTTGAAAAAAGATAGTAGAAGTTGTCCGATGGATATTTAAAAAAAGATAGTAGAAATTGTCCGAAAGATCCTTTAAAAATGATAGTAGAAATTGTCCGAAAGATCCTTTAAAAAAGATAGTAGAAATTGTCCGATACATACTTGAAAAAAGATAGCAAAATTTGTCCGATATATATTTGAAAAAAGATAGTAAAAATTGTCCGATAGGTATTTTAAAAAAGATAGTAGAAATTGTCCGAAAGATCCTTTAAAAAAGATAGTAGAAATTGTCCGATACATACTTGAAAAAAGATAGTAGAAGTTGTCCGAAACATCCTTTAAAAAGATAGAAAAAATTGTCCGATGGATATTTGAAAAAAGATAGCAAAATTTGTCCGATAGTTATTTGAAAAAAGATAGCAAAATTTGTCCGATAGATATTTGAAAAAAGATAGTAGAAATTGACCGAAAGATCCTTTAAATAAGATAGTAAAAATTGTCCGATAGTTATTTTAAAAAAGATAGTAGAAATTGTCCGATGGATATTTAAAAAAAGATAGCAAAAACTGTCCGATGGATATATTTAAAAAAGATAGCAAAAATTGTCCGATGGATATTTGAAAAAAGATAGCAAAATTTGTCCGATAGTTATTTGAAATAAGATAGTAAAAATTGTCCGATGGATATTTGAAAAAAGATAGCAAAATTTGTCCGATAGATATTTGAAAAAAGATAGTAAAAATAGTCCGATACATACTTAAAAAAAGAAAGTAAAAATTGTCCGATAGGTATTTTAAAAAAGATAGTAGAAATTGTCCGAAAGATCCTTTAAATAAGATAGTAAAAATTGTCCGATGGATATTTGAAAAAAGATAGTAAAAATTGTCCGATAGGTATTTTAAAAAAGATAGTAGAAATTGTCCGAAAGATCCTTTAAATAAGATAGTAAAAATTGTCCGATGGATATTTGAAAAAAGATAGTAGAAGTTGTCCGAAAGATTCTTTAAAAAAGATAGTAGATATTGTCCGATACATACTAGAAAAAAGATAATAAAAATTGTCCGAAAGATATTTGAAAAAAGATAGCAAAATTTGCCCGATAGATATTTGAAAAAAGATAGCAAAATTTGTCCGATGGATATTTGAAAAAAGATAGCAAAATTTGTCCGATGGATATTTGAAAAAAGATAGCAAAATTTGTCCGATAGATATTTGAAAAAAGATAGTAGAAGTTGTCCGATGGATATTTGAAAAAAGATAGCAAAATTTGTACGATTGATATTTGAAAAAACATAGTAAAAATAGTCCGATACATACTTGAAAAAAGATAGTAAAAATTGTCCGATAGGTATTTTAAAAAAGATAGTAGATATTGTCCGATACATACTAGAAAAAAGATAATAAAAATTGTCCGAAAGATCCTTAAAAAAAGATAGTAGAAATTGTCCGATGGATATTTAAAAAAAGATAGTAGAAATTGTCCGAAAGATCCTTTAAAAAGATAGTAAAAATAGTCCGATACATACTTGAAAAAAGATAGTAAAAATTGTCCGATAGGTATTTTAAAAAAGATAGTAGAAATTTTCCGAAAGATCCTTTAAAAAAGATAGTAGAAATTGTCCGATGGATATTTAAAAAAAGATAGCAAAAATTGTCCGATGGATATTTGAAAAAAGATAGCAAAATTTGTCCGATAGTTATTTGAAATAAGATAGTAAAAATTGTCCGATAGATATTTGAAAAAAAGATAATAAAAATTGTCCGATAGGTATTTTAAAAAAGATAGTAGAAATTGTCCGAAAGATCCTTTAAAAAAGATAGTAGAAATTGTCCGATGGATATTTAAAAAAAGATAGTAGAAATTGTCCGATGGATATTTAAAAAAAGATAGCAAAATTTGTCCTAGATATTTGAAAAAAGATAGTAGAAATTGTCCGAAAGATCCTTTAAATAAGATAGTAAAAATTGTCCGATAGGTATTTAAAAAAAGATAGTAGAAATTGTCCGAAAGATCCTTTAAAAAAGATAGTAGAAATTGTCCGATGGATATTTAAAAAAAGATAGCAAAATTTGTCCGATACATACTTGAAAAAAGATAGCAAAATTTGTCCGATAGATATTTGAAAAAAGATAGTAAAAATAGTCCGATACATACTTGAAAAAAGATAGTAAAAATTGTCCGATAGGTATTTTAAAAAAGATAGTAGAAATTGTCCGAAAGATCCTTTAAAAAAGATAGTAGAAATTGTCCGATAGGTATTTTAAAAAAGATAGTAGAAATTGTCCGAAAGATCCTTTAAAAAAGATAGTAGAAATTGTCCGATGGGTATTTGAAAAAAGATAGCAAAATTTGTCCGATAGTTATTTGAAAAAAGATAGTAGAAATTGTCCGAAAGATCCTTTAAAAAAGATAGTAGATATTGTCCGATACATACTAGAAAAAAGATAATAAAAATTGTCCGAAAGATCCTTAAAAAAAGATAGTAGAAATTGTCCGATGGATATTTAAAAAAAGATAGTAGAAATTGTCCGAAAGATCCATTAAAAAAGATAGTAGAAATTGTCCGATGGATATTTAAAAAACGATAGCAAAATTTGTCCGATAGTTATTTGAAAAAAGATAGCAAAATTTGTCCGATAGATATTTGAAAAAAGATAGTAGAAGTTGTCCGATGGATATTTGAAAAAAGATAGCAAAATTTGTCCGATTGATATTTGAAAAAACATAGTAAAAATAGTCCGATACATACTTGAAAAAAGATAGTAAAAATTGTCCGATAGGTATTTTAAAAAAGATAGTAGATATTGTCCGATACATACTAGAAAAAAGATAATAAAAATTGTCCGAAAGATCCTTAAAAAAAGATAGTAGAAATTGTCCGATGGATATTTAAAAAAAGATAGTAGAAATTGTCCGAAAGATCCTTTAAAAAAGATAGTAGAAATTGTCCGATGGATATTTAAAAAACGATAGCAAAATTTGTCCGATAGTTATTTGAAAAAAGATAGCAAAATTTGTCCGATAGATATTTGAAAAAAGATAGTAGAAGTTGTCCGATGGATATTTGAAAAAAGATAGCAAAATTTGTACGATTGATATTTGAAAAAACATAGTAAAAATAGTCCGATACATACTTGAAAAAAGATAGTAAAAATTGTCCGATAGGTATTTTAAAAAAGATAGTAGATATTGTCCGATACATACTAGAAAAAAGATAATAAAAATTGTCCGAAAGATCCTTAAAAAAAGATAGTAGAAATTGTCCGATGGATATTTAAAAAAAGATAGTAGAAATTGTCCGAAAGATCCTTTAAAAAAGATAGTAGAAATTGTCCGATGGATATTTAAAAAACGATAGCAAAATTTGTCCTATAGTTATTTGAAAAAAGATAGTAGAAGTTGTCCGAAAGATCCTTTAAAAAAGATAGTAGAAATTGTTCGATACATACTTGAAAAAAGATAGCAAAATTTGTCCGATATATATTTGAAAAAAGATAGTAAAAATTGTCCGATGGATATTTGAAAAAAGATAGTAGAAATTGTCCGATAGATATTTGAAAAAAGATAGTGGAAATTGTCCGATAGATATTTGAAAAAAGATAGCAAAAATAGTCCGATACATACTTGAAAAAAGATAGTAGAAATTGTCCGAAAGATCCTTGAAAACAGACAGTAGAAATTGTCCGATACATACTTGAAAAAAGATAGTAAAAATTGTCGGATGGATATTTGAAAAAAGATAGTACAAATAGTCCGATACATACTTGAAAAAAGATAGTAAAAATTGTCCGATAGGTATTTTAAAAAAGTTAGTAGAAATTGTCCGAATGATCCTTTAAATAAGATAGTAAAAATTGTCCGATAGGTATTTTAAAAAAGATAGTAGAAATTGTCCGAAAGATCCTTTAAAAAAGATAGTAGAAATTGTCCGATGGGTATTTGAAAAAAGATAGTAGAAATTGTCCGAAAGATCCTTTAAAAAAGATAGTAGAAATTGTCCGATACATACTAGAAAAAAGATAATAAAAATTGTCCGAAAGATCCTTAAAAAAAGATAGTAGAAATTGTCCGATGGATATTTAAAAAAAGATAGTAGAAATTGTCCGAAAGATCCTTTAAAAATGATAGTAGAAATTGTCCGAAAAATCCTTTAAAAAAGATAGTAAAAATTGTCCGATACATACTTGAAAAAAGATAGCAAAATTTGTCCGATATATATTTGAAAAAAGATAGTAAAAATTGTCCGATAGGTATTTTAAAAAAGATAGTAGAAATTGTCCGAAAGATCCTTTAAAAAAGATAGTAGAAATTGTCCGAAAGATCCTTTAAAAAAGATAGTAGAAATTGTCCGATACATACTTGAAAAAAGATAGTAGAAGTTGTCCGAAACATCCTTTAAAAAGATAGCAAAATTTGTCCTATAGATATTTGAAAAAAGATAGTAAAAATAGTCCGATACATACTTGAAAAAAGATAGTAAAAATTTTCCGATAGGTATTTTAAAAAAGATAGTAGAAATTGTCCGAAAGATCCTTTAAAAAAGATAGTAGAAATTGTCCGATGGATATTTAAAAAAAGATAGTAAAATTTGTCCGATAGATACTTGAAAAAAGATAGTAAAAATAGTCCGATACATACTTGAAAAAAGATAGTAAAAATTGTCCGATAGGTATTTTAAAAAAGATAGTAGAAATTGTCCGAAAGATCCTTTAAATAAGATAGTAAAAATTGTCCGATAGGTATTTTAAAAAAGATAGTAGAAATTCTCCGAAAGATCCTTTAAAAAGATCGTAAAAATTGTCCGATGGATATTTGAAAAAAGATAGTAGAAGTTGTCCGAAAGATCCTTAAAATAAGATAGTAGATATTGTCCTATACATACTAGAAAAAAGATAATAAAAATTGTCCGAAAGATCCTTTAAAAAAGATAGTAGAAATTGTCCGATGGATATTTAAAAAAAGATAGTAGAAATTGTCCGATGGATATTTGAAAAAAGATAGCAAAATTTGTCCGATAGTTATTTTCAAATAAGGTAGTAAAAATTGTCCGATGGATATTTGAAAAAAGATAGCAAAATTTGTCCGATAGTTATTTGAAATAAGATAGTAAAAATTGTCTAATAGGTATTTAAAAAAAGATAGTAGAAATTGTCCGAATGATCCTTTAAATAAGATAGTAAAAATTGTCCGATAGGTATTTAAAAAAAGATAGTAGAAATTGTCCGAATGATCCTTTAAATAAGATAGTAAAAATTGTCCGATGGATATTTAAAAAAAGATAGCAAAAATTGTCCGATGGATATTTGAAAAAAGATAGCAAAATTTGTCCGATAGTTATTTGAAATAAGATAGTAAAAATTGTCCGATAGATATTTGAAAAAAAGATAATAAAAATTGTCCGATAGGTATTTTAAAAAAGATAGTAGAAATTGTCCGAAAGATCCTTTAAAAAAGATAGTAGAAATTGTCCGATGGATATTTAAAAAAAGATAGTAGAAATTGTCCGATGGATATTTAAAAAAAGATAGCAAAATTTGTCCTAGATATTTGAAAAAAGATAGTAGAAATTGTCCGAAAGATCCTTTAAATAAGATAGTAAAAATTGTCCGATAGGTATTTTAAAAAAGATAGTAGAAATTGTCCGAAAGATCCTTTAAAAAAGATAGTAGAAATTGTCCGATGGATATTTAAAAAAAGATAGCAAAATTTGTCCGATACATACTTGAAAAAAGATAGCAAAATTTGTCCGATAGATATTTGAAAAAAGATAGTAAAAATAGTCCGATACATACTTGAAAAAAGATAGTAAAAATTGTCCGATAGGTATTTTAAAAAAGATAGTAGAAATTGTCCGAAAGATCCTTTAAAAAAGATAGTAGAAATTGTCCGATGGATATTTAAAAAAGGATAGCAAAATTTGTCCGATAGATACTTGAAAAAAGATAGTAAAAATAGTCAGATACATACTTGAAAAAAGATAGTAAAAATTGTCCGATAGGTATTTTAAAAAAGATAGTAGAAATTGTCCGAATGATCCTTTAAATAAGATAGTAAAAATTGTCCGATAGGTATTTTAAAAAAGATAGTAGAAATTGTCCGAAAGATCCTTTAAAAAAGATAGTAGAAATTGTCCGATGGGTATTTGAAAAAAGATAGCAAAATTTGTCCGATAGTTATTTGAAAAAAGATAGTAGAAATTGTCCGAAAGATCCTTTAAAAAAGATAGTAGATATTGTCCGATACATACTAGAAAAAAGATAATAAAAATTGTCCGAAAGATCCTTAAAAAAAGATAGTAGAAATTGTCCGATGGATATTTAAAAAAAGATAGTAGAAATTGTCCGAAAGATCCTTTAAAAAAGATAGTAGAAATTGTCCGATGGATATTTAAAAAACGATAGCAAAATTTGTCCTATAGTTATTTGAAAAAAGATAGTAGAAGTTGTCCGATGGATATTTAAAAAAAGATAGTAGAAATTGTCCGAAAGATCCTTTAAAAATGATAGTAGAAATTGTCCGAAAGATCCTTTAAAAAAGATAGTAGAAATTGTCCGATACATACTTGAAAAAAGATAGCAAAATTTGTCCGATATATATTTGAAAAAAGATAGTAAAAATTGTCCGATAGGTATTTTAAAAAAGATAGTAGAAATTGTCCGAAAGATCCTTTAAAAAAGATAGTAGAAATTGTCCGATACATACTTGAAAAAAGATAGTAGAAGTTGTCCGAAACATCCTTTAAAAAGATAGAAAAAATTGTCCGATGGATATTTGAAAAAAGATAGCAAAATTTGTCCGATAGTTATTTGAAAAAAGATAGCAAAATTTGTCCGATAGATATTTGAAAAAAGATAGTAGAAATTGACCGAAAGATCCTTTAAATAAGATAGTAAAAATTGTCCGATAGTTATTTTAAAAAAGATAGTAGAAATTGTCCGATGGATATTTAAAAAAAGATAGCAAAAACTGTCCGATGGATATTTGAAAAAAGATAGCAAAAATTGTCCGATGGATATTTGAAAAAAGATAGCAAAATTTGTCCGATAGTTATTTGAAAAAAGATAGTAGAAATTGTCCGAAAGATCCTTTAAAAAAGATAGTAGATATTGTCCGATACATACTAGAAAAAAGATAATAAAAATTGTCCGAAAGATCCTTAAAAAAAGATAGTAGAAATTGTCCGATGGATATTTAAAAAAAGATAGTAGAAATTGTCCGAAAGATCCTTTAAAAAAGATAGTAGAAATTGTCCGATGGATATTTAAAAAACGATAGCAAAATTTGTCCGATAGTTATTTGAAAAAAGATAGCAAAATTTGTCCGATAGATATTTGAAAAAAGATAGTAGAAGTTGTCCGATGGATATTTGAAAAAAGATAGCAAAATTTGTCCGATTGATATTTGAAAAAACATAGTAAAAATAGTCCGATACATACTTGAAAAAAGATAGTAAAAATTGTCCGATAGGTATTTTAAAAAAGATAGTAGATATTGTCCGATACATACTAGAAAAAAGATAATAAAAATTGTCCGAAAGATCCTTAAAAAAAGATAGTAGAAATTGTCCGATGGATATTTAAAAAAAGATAGTAGAAATTGTCCGAAAGATCCTTTAAAAAAGATAGTAGAAATTGTCCGATGGATATTTAAAAAACGATAGCAAAATTTGTCCTATAGTTATTTGAAAAAAGATAGTAGAAGTTGTCCGATGGATATTTAAAAAAAGATAGTAGAAATTGTCCGAAAGATCCTTTAAAAATGATAGTAGAAATTGTCCGAAAGATCCTTTAAAAAAGATAGTAGAAATTGTCCGATACATACTTGAAAAAAGATAGCAAAATTTGTCCGATATATATTTGAAAAAAGATAGTAAAAATTGTCCGATAGGTATTTTAAAAAAGATAGTAGAAATTGTCCGAAAGATCCTTTAAAAAAGATAGTAGAAATTGTCCGATACATACTTGAAAAAAGATAGTAGAAGTTGTCCGAAACATCCTTTAAAAAGATAGAAAAAATTGTCCGATGGATATTTGAAAAAAGATAGCAAAATTTGTCCGATAGTTATTTGAAAAAAGATAGCAAAATTTGTCCGATAGATATTTGAAAAAAGATAGTAGAAATTGACCGAAAGATCCTTTAAATAAGATAGTAAAAATTGTCCGATAGTTATTTTAAAAAAGATAGTAGAAATTGTCCGATGGATATTTAAAAAAAGATAGCAAAAACTGTCCGATGGATATTTGAAAAAAGATAGCAAAAATTGTCCGATGGATATTTGAAAAAAGATAGCAAAATTTGTCCGATAGTTATTTGAAATAAGATAGTAAAAATTGTCCGATGGATATTTGAAAAAAGATAGCAAAATTTGTCCGATAGATATTTGAAAAAAGATAGTAAAAATAGTCCGATACATACTTAAAAAAAGAAAGTAAAAATTGTCCGATAGGTATTTTAAAAAAGATAGTAGAAATTGTCCGAAAGATCCTTTAAATAAGATAGTAAAAATTGTCCGATGGATATTTGAAAAAAGATAGTAAAAATTGTCCGATAGGTATTTTAAAAAAGATAGTAGAAATTGTCCGAAAGATCCTTTAAATAAGATAGTAAAAATTGTCCGATGGATATTTGAAAAAAGATAGTAGAAGTTGTCCGAAAGATTCTTTAAAAAAGATAGTAGATATTGTCCGATACATACTAGAAAAAAGATAATAAAAATTGTCCGAAAGATATTTGAAAAAAGATAGCAAAATTTGCCCGATAGATATTTGAAAAAAGATAGCAAAATTTGTCCGATGGATATTTGAAAAAAGATAGCAAAATTTGTCCGATGGATATTTGAAAAAAGATAGCAAAATTTGTCCGATGGATATTTGAAAAAAGATAGCAAAATTTGTCCAATAGTTATTTGAAATAAGATAGTAAAAATTGTCCGATAGATATTTGAAAAAAAGATAATAAAAATTGTCCGATAGGTATTTTAAAAAAGATAGTAGAAATTGTCCGAAAGATCCTTTAAAAAAGATAGTAGATATTGTCCGATACATACTAGAAAAAAGATAATAAAAATTGTCCGAAAGATCCTTAAAAAAAGATAGTAGAAATTGTCCGATGGATATTTAAAAAAAGATAGTAGAAATTGTCCGAAAGATCCTCTAAAAAAGATAGTAGAAATTGTCCGATGGATATTTAAAAAACGATAGCAAAATTTGTCCGATAGTTATTTGAAAAAAGATAGCAAAATTTGTCCGATAGATATTTGACAAAAGATAGTAGAAGTTGTCCGATGGATATTTGAAAAAAGATAGCAAAATTTGTACGATTGATATTTGAAAAAACATAGTAAAAATAGTCCGATACATACTTGAAAAAAGATAGTAAAAATTGTCCGATAGGTATTTTAAAAAAGATAGTAGATATTGTCCGATACATACTAGAAAAAAGATAATAAAAATTGTCCGAAAGATCCTTAAAAAAAGATAGTAGAAATTGTCCGATGGATATTTAAAAAAAGATAGTAGAAATTGTCCGAAAGATCCTTTAAAAAAGATAGTAGAAATTGTCCGATGGATATTTAAAAAACGATAGCAAAATTTGTCCTATAGTTATTTGAAAAAAGATAGTAGAAGTTGTCCGATGGATATTTAAAAAAAGATAGTAGAAATTGTCCGAAAGATCCTTTAAAAATGATAGTAGAAATTGTCCTAAAGATCCTTTAAAAAAGATAGTAGAAATTGTCCGATACATACTTAAAAAAAGATAGTAGAAGTTGTCCGAAACATCCTTTAAAAAGATAGAAAAAATTGTCCGATGGATATTTGAAAAAAGATAGCAAAATTTGTCCGATAGTTATTTGAAAAAAGATAGCAAAATTTGTCCGATAGATATTTGAAAAAAGATAGTAGAAATTGACCGAAAGATCCTTTAAATAAGATAGTAAAAATTGTCCGATAGTTATTTTAAAAAAGATAGTAGAAATTGTCCGATGGATATTTAAAAAAAGATAGCAAAAACTGTCCGATGGATATTTGAAAAAAGATAGTAAAAATTGTCCGATGGATATTTGAAAAAAGATAGCAAAATTTGTCCGATAGATATTTGAAAAAAGATAGTAAAAATAGTCCGATACATACTTGAAAAAAGAAAGTAAAAATTGTCCGATAGGTATTTTAAAAAAGATAGTAGAAATTGTCCGAAAGATCCTTTAAATAAGATAGTAAAAATTGTCCGATGGATATTTGAAAAAAGATAGTAAAAATTGTCCGATAGGTATTTTAAAAAAGATAGTAGAAATTGTCCGAAAGATCCTTTAAATAAGATAGTAAAAATTGTCCGATGGATATTTGAAAAAAGATAGTAGAAGTTGTCCGAAAGATTCTTTAAAAAAGATAGTAGATATTGTCCGATACATACTAGAAAAAAGATAATAAAAATTGTCCGAAAGATATTTGAAAAAAGATAGCAAAATTTGCCCGATAGATATTTGAAAAAAGATAGCAAAATTTGTCCGATGGATATTTGAAAAAAGATAGCAAAATTTGTCCGATGGATATTTGAAAAAAGATAGTAGAAATTGTCCGAAAGATCCTTTAAAAAAGATAGTAGAAATTGTCCGATGGATATTTAAAAAACGATAGCAAAATTTGTCCGATAGTTTTTTGAAAAAAGATAGCAAAATTAGTCCGATAGATATTTGAAAAAAGATAGTAGAAGTTGTCCGATGGATATTTAAAAAAAGATAGTAGAAATTGTCCGAAAGATCCTTTAAAAAAGATAGTAGAAATTGTCCGATGGATATTTACAAAACGATAGCAAAATTTGTCCGATAGTTATTTGAAAAAAGATAGCAAAATTAGTCCGATAGATATTTGAAAAAAGATAGTAGAAGTTGTCCGATGGATATTTGAAAAAAGATAGCAAAATTTGTCCGATTGATATTTGAAAAAACATAGTAAAAATAGTCCGATACATACTTGAAAAAAGATAGTAAAAATTGTCCGATAGGTATTTTAAAAAAGATAGTAAAAATTGTCCGATAGGTATTTTAAAAAAGATAGTAGAAATTGTCCGAAAGATCCTTTAAAAAAGATAGTAGAAATTGTCCGATGGATATTTAAAAAAAGATAGCAAAATTTGTCCTAGATATTTGAAAAAATATAGTAGAAATTGTCCGAAAGATCCTTTAAATAAGATAGTAAAAATTGTCCGATAGGTATTTTAAAAAAGATAGTAGAAATTGTCCGAAAGATCCTTTAAAAAAGATAGTAGAAATTGTCCGATGGATATTTAAAAAAAGATAGCAAAATTTGTCCGATAGATATTTGAAAAAAGATAGTAGAAATTGTCCGATAGTTATTTTAAAAAAGATAGTAGAAATTGTCCGATGGATATTTAAAAAAAGATAGCAAAATTTGTCCTAGATATTTGAAAAAAGATAGTAGAAATTGTCCGATAGGTATTTTAAAAAAGATAGTAGAAATTGTCCGATAGGTATTTGAAAAAAGATATTAGAAATTGTGCGAAAGATCCTTTAAATAGATAGTAAAAATTGTCCGATAGATATTTGAAAAAAGATAGTGGAAATTGTCCGATAGATATTTGAAAAAAGATAGCAAAAATAGTCCGATACATACTTTAAAAAAGATAGTAGAAATTGTCCGAAAGATCCTTGAAAACAGATAGTAGAAATTGTCCGATACATACTTGAAAAAAGATAGTAAAAATTGTCCGATAGGTATTTTAAAAAAGTTAGTAGAAATTGTCCGAATGATCCTTTAAATAAGATAGTAAAAATTGTCCGATAGGTATTTTAAAAAAGATAGTAGAAATTGTCCGAAAGATCCTTTAAAAAAGATAGTAGAAATTGTCCGATACATACTAGAAAAAAGATAATAAAAATTGTCCGAAAGATCCTTAAAAAAAGATAGTAGAAATTGTCCGATGGATATTTAAAAAAAGATAGTAGAAATTGTCCGAAAGATCCTTTAAAAATGATAGTAGAAATTGTCCGAAAGATCCTTTAAAAAAGATTGTAGAAATTGTCCGATACATACTTGAAAAAAGATAGCAAAATTTGTCCGATATATATTTGAAAAAAGATAGTAAAAATTGTCCGATAGGTATTTTAAAAAAGATAGTAGAAATTGTCCGAAAGATCCATTAAAAAAGATAGTAGAAATTGTCCGAAAGATCCTTTAAAAAAGATAGATGAAATTGTCCGATACATACTTGAAAAAAGATAGTAGAAGTTGTCCGAAACATCCTTTAAAAAGATAGCAAAATTTGTCCTATAGATATTTGAAAAAAGATAGTAAAAATAGTCCGATACATACTTGAAAAAAGATAGTAAAAATTGTCCGATAGGTATTTTAAAAAAGATAGTAGAAATTGTCAGAAAGATCCTTTAAAAAAGATAGTAGAAATTGTCCGATGGATATTTAAAAAAAGATAGTAAAATTTGTCCGATAGATACTTGAAAAAAGATAGTAAAAATAGTCCGATACATACTTGAAAAAAGATAGTAAAAATTGTCCGATAGGAATTTAAAAAAGATAGTAGAAATTGTCCGAAAGATCCTTTAAAAAGATAGTAAAAATAGTCCGATAGGTATTTTAAAAAAGATAGTAGAAATTGTCCGAAAGATCCTTTAAATAAGATAGTAAAAATTGTCCGATAGGTATTTTAAAAAAGATAGTAGAAATTGTCCGAAAGATCCTTTAAAAAGATCGTAAAAATTGTCCGATGGATATTTGAAAAAAGATAGTAGAAGTTGTCCGAAAGATCCTTAAAATAAGATAGTAGATATTGTCCTATACATACTAGAAAAAAGATAATAAAAATTGTCCGAAAGATCCTTTAAAAAAGATAGTAGAAATTGTCCGATGGATATTTGAAAAAAGATAGCAAAATTTGTCCGATAGTTATTTGAAATAAGGTAGTAAAAATTGTCCGATGGATATTTGAAAAATGATAGCAAAATTTGTCCGATAGTTATTTGAAATAAGATAGTAAAAATTGTCTAATAGGTATTTTAAAAAAGATAGTAGAAATTGTCCGAATGATCCTTTAAATAAGATAGTAAAAATTGTCCGATAGGTATTTAAAAAAAGATAGTAGAAATTGTCCGAATGATCCTTTAAATAAGATAGTAAAAATTGTCCGATAGGTATTTTAAAAAAGATAGTAGAAATTGTCCGAAAGATCCTTTAAAAAAGATAGTAGAAGTTGTCCGAAAGGTCCTTTAAAAAAGATAGTAGAAATTGTCCGATGGATATTTAAAAAAAGATAGTAGAAATTCTCTGAAAGATCCTTTAAAAAAGATAGTAAAAATTGTCCGATGGATATTTAAAAAAAGATAGCAAAAATTGTCCGATGGATACTTGAAAAAAGATAGTAAAAATTGTCCGATGGATATTTGAAAAAAGATAGTAGAAATTGTCCGATACATACTTGAAAAAAGATAGTAGAAATTGTCCGAATGATCCTTTAAATAAGATAGTAAAAATTGTCCAATAGGTATTTAAAAAAAGATAGTAGAAATTGTCCGAATGATCCTTTAAATAAGATAGTAAAAATTGTCCGATAGGTATTTTAAAAAAGATAGTAGAAATTGTCCGAAAGATCCTTTAA
This sequence comes from Pyrrhosoma nymphula, assembly GCA_963573305.1. Lineage (NCBI taxonomy): Eukaryota > Metazoa > Arthropoda > Insecta > Odonata > Coenagrionidae > Pyrrhosoma > Pyrrhosoma nymphula. The sequence goes on along the minus strand of OY754334.1, from coordinate 99,995,549 downwards.
AAAAGATAGTAGAAATTGTCCGATGGATATTTAAAAAAAGATAGCAAAAATTGTCCGATGGATATTTGAAAAAAGATAGCAAAATTTGTCCGATAGTTATTTGAAATAAGATAGTAAAAATTGTCCGATAGATATTTGAAAAAAAGATAATAAAAATTGTCCGATAGGTATTTTAAAAAAGATAGTAGAAATTGTCTGAAAGATCCTTTAAAAAAGATAGTAGAAATTGTCCGATGGATATTTAAAAAAAGATAGTAGAAATTGTCCGATGGATATTTAAAAAAAGATAGCAAAATTTGTCCTAGATATTTGAAAAAAGATATTAGAAATTGTCCGAAAGATCCTTTAAATAGATAGTAAAAATTGTCCGAAAGGTATTTTAAAAAAGATAGTAGAAATTGTCCGATAGGTATTTTAAAAAAGATAGTAGAAATTGTCCGAAAGATCCTTTAAAAAAGATAGTAGAAATTGTCCGAAAGATCCTTTAAAAAAGATAGTAGAAATTGTCCGATGGATATTTAAAAAAAGATAGCAAAATTTGTCCGATAGATATTTGAAAAAAGATAGTAGAAATTGTCCGATAGTTATTTTAAAAAAGATAGTAGAAATTGTCCGATGGATATTTAAAAAAAGATAGCAAAATTTGTCCTAGATATTTGAAAAAAGATATTAGAAATTGTCCGAAAGATCCTTTAAATAGATTGTAAAAATTGTCCGAAAGGTATTTTAAAAAAGATAGTAGAAATTGTCCGAAAGATCCTTTATAAAGATAGTAAAAATAGTCCGATACATACTTGAAAAAAGATAGTAAAAATTGTCCGATAGGTATTTTAAAAAAGATAGTAGAAATTTTCCGAAAGATCCTTTAAAAAAGATAGTAGAAATTGTCCGATGGATATTTAAAAAAAGATAGCAAAAATTGTCCGATAGGTATTTTAAAAAAGATAGTAGAAATTGTCCGAAAGATCCTTTAAAAAAGATAGTAGAAATTGTCCGATGGATATTTAAAAAAAGATAGCAAAATTTGTCCGATAGATATTTGAAAAAAGATAGCAGAAATTGTCCGATAGTTATTTTAAAAAAGATCGTAAAAATTGTCCGAAAGGTATTTTAAAAAAGATAGTAGAAATTGTCCGATAGGTATTTTAAAAAAGATAGTAGAAATTGTCCGAAAGATCCTTTAAAAAAGATAGTAGAAATTGTCCGATGGATATTTAAAAAAAGATAGCAAAATTTGTCCTAGATATTTGAAAAAAGATATTAGAAATTGTCCGAAAGATCCTTTAAATAGATAGTAAAAATTGTCCGAAAGGTATTTTAAAAAAGATAGTAGAAATTGTCCGATAGGTATTTTAAAAAAGATAGTAGAAATTGTCCGAAAGATCCTTTAAAAAAGATAGTAGAAATTGTCCGAAAGATCCTTTAAAAAAGATAGTAGAAATTGTCCGATGGATATTTAAAAAAAGATAGCAAAATTTGTCCGATAGATATTTGAAAAAAGATAGTAGAAATTGTCCGATAGTTATTTTAAAAAAGATAGTAGAAATTGTCCGATGGATATTTAAAAAAAGATAGCAAAATTTGTCCTAGATATTTGAAAAAAGATATTAGAAATTGTCCGAAAGATCCTTTAAATAGATTGTAAAAATTGTCCGAAAGGTATTTTAAAAAAGATAGTAGAAATTGTCCGAAAGATCCTTTAAAAAGATAGTAAAAATAGTCCGATACATACTTGAAAAAAGATAGTAAAAATTGTCCGATAGGTATTTTAAAAAAGATAGTAGAAATTTTCCGAAAGATCCTTTAAAAAAGATAGTAGAAATTGTCCGATGGATATTTAAAAAAAGATAGCAAAAATTGTCCGATAGGTATTTTAAAAAAGATAGTAGAAATTGTCCGAAAGATCCTTTAAAAAAGATAGTAGAAATTGTCCGATGGATATTTAAAAAAAGATAGCAAAATTTGTCCGATAGATATTTGAAAAAAGATAGCAGAAATTGTCCGATAGTTATTTTAAAAAAGATCGTAAAAATTGTCCGATGGATATTTGAAAAAAGATAGTAGAAGTTGTCCGAAAGATCCTTTAAAAAAGATAGTAGAAATTGTCCGATGGATATTTAAAAAAAGATAGCAAAATTTGTCCTAGATATTTGAAAAAAGATATTAGAAATTGTCCGAAAGATCCTTTAAATAGATAGTAAAAATTGTCCGAAAGGTATTTTAAAAAAGATAGTAGAAATTGTCCGAAAGATCCTTTAAAAAGATAGTAAAAATAGTCCGATACATACTTGAAAAAAGATAGTAAAAATTGTCCGATAGGTATTTTAAAAAAGATAGTAGAAATTTTCCGAAAGATCCTTTAAAAAAGATAGTAGAAATTGTCCGATGGATATTTAAAAAAAGATAGCAAAAATTGTCCGATGGATATTTGAAAAAAGATAGCAAAATTTGTCCGATAGTTATTTGAAATAAGATAGTAAAAATTGTCCGATAGATATTTGAAAAAAAGATAATAAAAATTGTCCGATAGGTATTTTAAAAAAGATAGTAGAAATTGTCTGAAAGATCCTTTAAAAAAGATAGTAGAAATTGTCCGATGGATATTTAAAAAAAGATAGTAGAAATTGTCCGATGGATATTTAAAAAAAGATAGCAAAATTTGTCCGATAGATATTTGAAAAAAGATAGTAGAAATTGTCCGATGGATATTTAAAAAAAGATAGCAAAATTTGTCCTAGATATTTGAAAAAAGATATTAGAAATTGTCCGAAAGATCCTTTAAATAGATAGTAAAAATTGTCCGAAAGGTATTTTAAAAAAGATAGTAGAAATTGTCCGATAGGTATTTTAAAAAAGATAGTAGAAATTGTCCGAAAGATCCTTTAAAAAAGATAGTAGAAATTGTCCGATGGATATTTAAAAAAAGATAGCAAAATTTGTCCTAGATATTTGAAAAAAGATAGTAGAAATTGTCCGAAAGATCCTTTAAATAAGATAGTAAAAATTGTCCGATAGGTATTTTAAAAAAGATAGTAGAAATTGTCCGAAAGATCCTTTAAAAAAGATAGTAGAAATTGTCCGATGGATATTTAAAAAAAGATAGCAAAATTTGTCCTAGATATTTGAAAAAAGATAGTAGAAATTGTCCGAAAGATCCTTTAAATAAGATAGTAAAAATTGTCCGATAGGTATTTTAAAAAAGATAGTAGAAATTGTCCGAAAGATCCTTTAAAAAAGATAGTAGAAATTGTCCGATGGATATTTAAAAAAAGATAGCAAAATTTGTCCTAGATATTTGAAAAAAGATAGTAGAAATTGTCCGAAAGATCCTTTAAATAAGATAGCAAAATTTGTCCGATAGATATTTGAAAAAAGATAGTAGAAATTGTCCGATAGTTATTTTAAAAAAGATAGTAGAAATTGTCCGATGGATATTTAAAAAAAGATAGCAAAATTTGTCCTAGATACTTGAAAAAAGATATTAGAAATTGTCCGAAAGATCCTTTAAATAGATAGTAAAAATTGTCCGATAGATATTTGAAAAAAGATAGTGGAAATTGTCCGATAGATATTTGAAAAAAGATAGCAAAAATAGTCCGATACATACTTGAAAAAAGATAGTAGAAATTGTCCGAATGATCCTTTAAATAAGATAGTAGAAATTGTCCGATGGGTATTTGAAAAAAGATAGTAGAAATTGTCCGACAGATCTTTTAAAAAAGATAGTAGAAATTGTCTGATACATACTAGAAAAAAGATAATAAAAATTGTCCGAAAGATCCTTAAAAAAAGATAGTAGAAATTGTCCGATGGATATTTAAAAAAAGATAGTAGAAATTGTCCGAAAGATCCTTTAAAAATGATAGTAGAAATTGTCCGATGGATATTTAAAAAAAGATAGTAAAATTTGTCCGATAGATACTTTAAAAAAAAAAAATAGTAAAAATAGTCCGATACATACTTGAAAAAAGATAGTAAAAATTGTCCGATAGGTATTTTAAAAAAGATAGTAGAAATTGTCCGAAAGATCCTTTAAAAAGATAGTAAAAATAGTCCGATAGGTATTTTAAAAAAGATAGTAGAAATTGTCCGAAAGATCCTTTAAATAAGATAGTAAAAATTGTCCGATAGGTATTTTAAAAAAGATAGTAGAAATTGTCCGAAAGATCCTTTAAAAAGATCGTAAAAATTGTCCGATGGATATTTGAAAAAAGATAGTAGAAGTTGTCCGAAAGATCCTTAAAATAAGATAGTAGATATTGTCCTATACATACTAGAAAAAAGATAATAAAAATTGTCCGAAAGATCCTTTAAAAAAGATAGTAGAAATTGTCCGATGGATATTTAAAAAAAGATAGTAGAAATTGTCCGATGGATATTTGAAAAAAGATAGCAAAATTTGTCCGATAGTTATTTGAAATAAGGTAGTAAAAATTGTCCGATGGATATTTGAAAAATGATAGCAAAATTTGTCCGATAGTTATTTGAAATAAGATAGTAAAAATTGTCTAATAGGTATTTTAAAAAAGATAGTAGAAATTGTCCGAATGATCCTTTAAATAAGATAGTAAAAATTGTCCGATAGGTATTTTAAAAAAGATAGTAGAAATTGTCCGAAAGATCCTTTAAAAAAGATAGTAGAAGTTGTCCGAAAGGTCCTTTAAAAAAGATAGTAGAAATTGTCCGATGGATATTTAAAAAAAGATAGTAGAAATTGTCCGAAAGATCCGTTAAAAAAGATAGTAGAAATTGTCCGATGGATATTTAAAAAAAGATAGTAGAAATTCTCTGAAAGATCCTTTAAAAAAGATAGTAGAAATTGTCCGATGGATATTTAAAAAAAGATAGCAAAAATTGTCCGATGGATACTTGAAAAAAGATAGTAAAAATTGTCCGATGGATATTTGAAAAAAGATAGTAGAAATTGTCCGATACATACTTGAAAAAAGATAGTAGAAATTGTCCGAATGATCCTTTAAATAAGATAGTAAAAATTGTCCGATAGGTATTTAAAAAAAGATAGTAGAAATTGTCCGAATGATCCTTTAAATAAGATAGTAAAAATTGTCCGATAGGTATTTTAAAAAAGATAGTAGAAATTGTCCGAAAGATCCTTTAAAAAAGATAGTAGAAATTGTCCGATGGATATTTAAAAAAAGATAGCAAAATTTGTCCGATAGATATTTGAAAAAAGATATTAGAAATTGTCCGATAGTTATTTTAAATAAAGATAGTAGAAATTGTCCGATGGATATTTAAAAAAAGATAGCAAAATTTGTCCGATAGATATTTGAAAAAAGATAGTAGATATATTCCGATAGTTATTTTAAAAAAGATAGTAGAGATTGTCCGATGGATATTTAAAAAAAGATAGCAAAATTTGTCCGATAGTTATTTGAAAAAAGATAGTAGAAATTGTCCGAAAGATCCTTTAAAAAAGATAATAAAAATTGTCCGAAAGATCCTTAAAAAAAGATAGTAGAAATTGTCCGATGGATATTTAAAAAAAGATAGTAGAAATTGTCCGAAAGATCCTTTAAAAATGATAGTAGAAATTGTCCGAAAGATCCTTTAAAAAAGATAGTAGAAATTGTCCGATACATACTTGAAAAAAGATAGCAAAATTTGTCCGATATATATTTGAAAAAAGATAGCAAAATTTGTCCGATGGATATTTGAAAAAAGATAGCAAAATTTGTCCGATAGTTATTTGAAAAAAGATAGCAAAATTTGTCCGATAGATATTTGAAAAAAGATAGTAGAAATTGACCGAAAGATCCTTTAAATAAGATAGTAAAAATTGTCCGATAGTTATTTTAAAAAAGATAGTAGAAATTGTCCGATGGATATTTAAAAAAAGATAGCAAAAACTGTCCGATGGATATTTGAAAAAAGATAGCAAAAATTGTCCGATGGATATTTGAAAAAAGATAGCAAAATTTGTCCGATAGTTATTTGAAATAAGATAGTAAAAATTGTCCGATGGATATTTGAAAAAAGATAGCAAAATTTGTCCGATAGATATTTGAAAAAAGATAGTAAAAATTGTCCGATAGGTATTTTAAAAAAGATAGTAGAAATTGTCCGATGGATATATAAAAAAAGATAGCAAAATTTGTCCGATAGTTATTTGAAATAAGATAGTAAAAATTGTCCGATGGATATTTGAAAAAAGATAGCAAAATTTGTCCGATAGATATTTGAAAAAAGATAGTAAAAATTGTCCGATAGGTATTTTAAAAAAGATAGTAGAAATTGTCCGAAAGATCCTTTAAATAAGATAGTAAAAATTGTCCGATGGATATTTGAAAAAAGATAGTAGAAGTTGTCCGAAAGATTCTTTAAAAAAGATAGTAGATATTGTCCGATACATACTAGAAAAAAGATAATAAAAATTGTCCGAAAGATATTTGAAAAAAGATAGCAAAATTTGCCCGATAGATATTTGAAAAAAGATAGCAAAATTTGTCCGATGGATATTTGAAAAAAGATAGCAAAATTTGTCCGATGGATATTTGAAAAAAGATAGCAAAATTTGTCCGATGGATATTTGAAAAAAGATAGCAAAATTTGTCCGATGGATATTTGAAAAAATATAGCAAAATTTGTCCAATAGTTATTTGAAATAAGATAGTAAAAATTGTCCGATAGATATTTGAAAAAAAGATAATAAAAATTGTCCGATAGGTATTTTAAAAAAGATAGTAGAAATTGTCCGAAAGATCCTTTAAAAAAGATAGTAGAAATTGTCCGATGGATATTTAAAAAAAGATAGTAGAAATTGTCCGATGGATATTTAAAAAAAGATAGCAAAATTTGTCCTAGATATTTGAAAAAAGATAGTAGAAATTGTCCGATAGGTATTTTAAAAAAGATAGTAGAAATTATCCGAAAGATCCTTTAAAAATGATAGTAGAAATTGTCCGAAAGATCCTTTAAAAAAGATAGTAGAAATTGTCCGATACATACTTGAAAAAAGATAGCAAAATTTGTCCGATATATATTTGAAAAAAGATAGTAAAAATTGTCCGATAGGTATTTTAAAAAAGATAGTAGAAATTGTCCGAAAGATCCTTTAAAAAAGATAGTAGAAATTGTCCGATACATACTTGAAAAAAGATAGTAGAAGTTGTCCGAAACATCCTTTAAAAAGATAGAAAAAATTGTCCGATGGATATTTGAAAAATGATAGCAAAATTTGTCCGATAGTTATTTGAAAAAAGATAGCAAAATTTGTCCGATAGATATTTGAAAAAAGATAGTAGAAATTGACCGAAAGATCCTTTAAATAAGATAGTAAAAATTGTCCGATAGTTATTTTAAAAAAGATAGTAGAAATTGTCCGATGGATATTTAAAAAAAGATAGCAAAAACTGTCCGATGGATATTTGAAAAAAGATAGCAAAAATTGTCCGATGGATATTTGAAAAAAGATAGCAAAATTTGTCCGATAGTTATTTGAAATAAGATAGTAAAAATTGTCCGATGGATATTTGAAAAAAGATAGCAAAATTTGTCCGATAGATATTTGAAAAAAGATAGTAAAAATAGTCCGATACATACTTGAAAAAAGAAAGTAAAAATTGTCCGATAGGTATTTTAAAAAAGATAGTAGGAATTGTCCGATGGATATTTAAAAAAAGATAGCAAAATTTGTCCGATAGTTATTTGAAATAAGATAGTAAAAATTGTCCGATGGATATTTGAAAAAAGATAGCAAAATTTGTCCGATAGATATTTGAAAAAAGATAGTAAAAATTGTCCGATAGGTATTTTAAAAAAGATAGTAGAAATTGTCCGAAAGATCCTTTAAATAAGATAGTAAAAATTGTCCGATGGATATTTGAAAAAAGATAGTAGAAGTTGTCCGAAAGATTCTTTAAAAAAGATAGTAGATATTGTCCGATACATACTAGAAAAAAGATAATAAAAATTGTCCGAAAGATATTTGAAAAAAGATAGCAAAATTTGCCCGATAGATATTTGAAAAAAGATAGCAAAATTTGTCCGATGGATATTTGAAAAAAGATAGCAAAATTTGTCCGATGGATATTTGAAAAAAGATAGCAAAATTTGTCCAATAGTTATTTGAAATAAGATAGTAAAAATTGTCCGATAGATATTTGAAAAAAAGATAATAAAAATTGTCCGATAGGTATTTTAAAAAAGATAGTAGAAATTGTCCGAAAGATCCTTTAAAAAAGATAGTAGAAATTGTCCGATGGATATTTAAAAAAAGATAGTAGAAATTGTCCGATGGATATTTAAAAAAAGATAGCAAAATTTGTCCTAGATATTTGAAAAAAGATAGTAGAAATTGTCCGATAGGTATTTTAAAAAAGATAGTAGAAATTGTCCGAAAGATCCTTTAAAAAAGATAGTAGAAATTGTCCGATGGATATTTAAAAAAAGATAGCAAAATTTGTCCGATAGATATTTGAAAAAAGATAGTAGAAATTGTCCGATAGTTATTTTAAAAAATATAGTAGAAATTGTCCGATGGATATTTAAAAAAAGATAGCAAAATTTGTCCTAGATATTTGAAAAAAGATATTAGAAATTGTCCGAAAGATCCTTTAAATAGATAGTAAAAATTGTCCCAAAGGTATTTTAAAAAAGATAGTAGAAATTGTCCGAAAGATCCTTTAAAAAGATAGTAAAAATAGTCCGATACATACTTGAAAAAAGATAGTAAAAATTGTCCGATAGGTATTTTAAAAAAGATAGTAGAAATTTTCCGAAAGATCCTTTAAAAATGATAGTAGAAATTGTCCGATGGATATTTAAAAAAAGATAGCAAAAATTGTCCGATAGGTATTTTAAAAAAGATAGTAGAAATTGTCCGAAAGATCCTTTAAAAAAGATAGTAGAAATTGTCCGATGGATATTTAAAAAAAGATAACAAAATTTGTCCGATAGATATTTGAAAAAAGATAGTAGAAATTGTCCGATAGTTATTTTAAAAAAGATCGTAAAAATTGTCCGATGGATATTTGAAAAAAGATAGCAAAAATTGTCCGATAGGTATTTTAAAAAAGTTAGTAGAAATTGTCCGAATGATCCTTTAAATAAGATAGTAAAAATTGTCCGATAGGTATTTTAAAAAAGATAGTAGAAATTGTCCGAAAGATCCTTTAAAAAAGATAGTAGAAATTGTCCGATGGGTATTTGAAAAAAGATAGTAGAAATTGTCCGACAGATCCTTTAAAAAAGATAGTAGAAATTGTCCGAAAGATCCTTTAAAAAAGATAGTAGATATTGTCCTATACATACTAGAAAAAAGATAATAAAAATTGTCCGAAAGATCCTTTAAAAAAGATAGTAGAAATTGTCCGATGGATATTTAAAAAAAGATAGCAAAAATTGTCCGATGGGTACTTGAAAAAAGATAGTAAAAATTGTCCGATGGATATTTGAAAAAAGATAGTAGAAATTGTCCGATACATACTTGAAAAAAGATAGTAGAAATTGTCCGAATGATCCTTTAAATAAGATAGTAAAAATTGTCCGATAGGTATTTAAAAAAAGATAGTAGAAATTGTCCGAATGATCCTTTAAATAAGATAGTAAAAATTGTCCGATAGGTATTTTAAAAAAGATAGTAGAAATTGTCCGAAAGATCCTTTAAAAAAGATAGTAGAAATTGTCCGATGGATATTTAAAAAAAGATAGCAAAATTTGTCCGATAGATATTTGAAAAAAGATAGTAGAAATTGTCCGATAGTTATTTTAAATAAAGATAGTAGAAATTGTCCGATGGATATTTAAAAAAAGATAGCAAAATTTGTCCGATAGATATTTGAAAAAAGATAGTAGAAATATTCCGATAGTTATTTTAAAAAAGAAAGTAGAGATTGTCCGATGGATATTTAAAAAAAGATAGCAAAATTTGTCCGATAGTTATTTGAAAAAAGATAGTAGAAATTGTCCGAAAGATCCTTTAAAAAAGATAGTAGAAATTGTCCGATACATACTAGAAAAAAGATAATAAAAATTGTCCGAAAGATCCTTAAAAAAAGATAGTAGAAATTGTCCGATGGATATTTAAAAAAAGATAGTAGAAATTGTCCGAAAGATCCTTTAAAAATGATAGTAGAAATTGTCCGAAAGATCCTTTAAAAAAGATAGTAGAAATTGTCCGATACATACTTGAAAAAAGATAGCAAAATTTGTCCGATATATATTTGAAAAAAGATAGTAAAAATTGTCCGATAGGTATTTTAAAAAAGATAGTAGAAATTGTCCGAAAGATCCTTTAAAAAAGATAGTAGAAATTGTCCGATACATACTTGAAAAAAGATAGTAGAAGTTGTCCGAAACATCCTTTAAAAAGATAGAAAAAATTGTCCGATGGATATTTGAAAAAAGATAGCAAAATTTGTCCGATAGTTATTTGAAAAAAGATAGCAAAATTTGTCCGATAGATATTTGAAAAAAGATAGTAGAAATTGACCGAAAGATCCTTTAAATAAGATAGTAAAAATTGTCCGATAGTTATTTTAAAAAAGATAGTAGAAATTGTCCGATGGATATTTAAAAAAAGATAGCAAAAACTGTCCGATGGATATTTGAAAAAAGATAGCAAAAATTGTCCGATGGATATTTGAAAAAAGATAGCAAAATTTGTCCGATAGTTATTTGAAATAAGATAGTAAAAATTGTCCGATGGATATTTGAAAAAAGATAGCAAAATTCGTCCGATAGATATTTGAAAAAAGATAGTAAAAATAGTCCGATACATACTTGAAAAAAGAAAGTAAAAATTGTCCGATAGGTATTTTAAAAAAGATAGTAGGAATTGTCCGATGGATATTTAAAAAAAGATAGCAAAATTTGTCCGATAGTTATTTGAAATAAGGTAGTAAAAATTGTCCGATGGATATTTGAAAAAAGATAGCAAAATTTGTCCGATAGATATTTGAAAAAAGATAGTAAAAATTGTCCGATAGGTATTTTAAAAAAGATAGTAGAAATTGTCCGAAAGATCCTTTAAATAAGATAGTAAAAATTGTCCGATGGATATTTGAAAAAAGATAGTAGAAGTTGTCCGAAAGATTCTTTAAAAAAGATAGTAGATATTGTCCGATACATACTAGAAAAAAGATAATAAAAATTGTCCGAAAGATATTTGAAAAAAGATAGCAAAATTTGCCCGATAGATATTTGAAAAAAGATAGCAAAATTTGTCCGATGGATATTTGAAAAAAGATAGCAAAATTTGTCCGATGGATATTTGAAAAAAGATAGCAAAATTTGTCCGATGGATATTTGAAAAAAGATAGCAAAATTTGTCCAATAGTTATTTGAAATAAGATAGTAAAAATTGTCCGATAGATATTTGAAAAAAAGATAATAAAAATTGTCCGATAGGTATTTTAAAAAAGATAGTAGAAATTGTCCGAAAGATCCTTTAAAAAAGATAGTAGAAATTGTCCGATGGATATTTAAAAAAAGATAGTAGAAATTGTCCGATGGATATTTAAAAAAAGATAGCAAAATTTGTCCTAGATATTTGAAAAAAGATAGTAGAAATTGTCCGATAGGTATTTTAAAAAAGATAGTAGAAATTGTCCGAAAGATCCTTTAAAAAAGATAGTAGAAATTGTCCGATGGATATTTAAAAAAAGATAGCAAAATTTGTCCGATAGATATTTGAAAAAAGATAGTAGAAATTGTCCGATAGTTATTTTAAAAAATATAGTAGAAATTGTCCGATGGATATTTAAAAAAAGATAGCAAAATTTGTCCTAGATATTTGAAAAAAGATATTAGAAATTGTCCGAAAGATCCTTTAAATAGATAGTAAAAATTGTCCCAAAGGTATTTTAAAAAAGATAGTAGAAATTGTCCGAAAGATCCTTTAAAAAGATAGTAAAAATAGTCCGATACATACTTGAAAAAAGATAGTAAAAATTGTCCGATAGGTATTTTAAAAAAGATAGTAGAAATTTTCCGAAAGATCCTTTAAAAAAGATAGTAGAAATTGTCCGATGGATATTTAAAAAAAGATAGCAAAAATTGTCCGATAGGTATTTTAAAAAAGATAGTAGAAATTGTCCGAAAGATCCTTTAAAAAAGATAGTAGAAATTGTCCGATGGATATTTAAAAAAAGATAACAAAATTTGTCTGATAGATATTTGAAAAAAGATAGTAGAAATTGTCCGATAGTTATTTTAAAAAAGATCGTAAAAATTGTCCGATGGATATTTGAAAAAAGATAGCAAAAATTGTCCGATAGGTATTTTAAAAAAGATAGTAGAAGTTGTCCGAAAGATCCTTTAAAAAAGATAGTAGAAATTGTCCGATAGGTATTTTAAAAAAGATAGTAGAAAATGTCCGATGGATATTTAAAAAAAGATAGCAAAATTTGTCCTAGATATTTGAAAAAAGATATTAGAAATTGTCCGAAAGATCCTTTAAATAGATAGTAAAAATTGTCCGAAAGGTATTTTAAAAAAGATAGTAGAAATTGTCCGAAAGATCCTTTAAAAAGATAGTAAAAATAGTCCGATACATACTTGAAAAAAGATAGTAAAAATTGTCCGATAGGTATTTTAAAAAAGATAGTAGAAATTTTCCGAAAGATCCTTTAAAAAAGATAGTAGAAATTGTCCGATGGATATTTAAAAAAAGATAGCAAAAATTGTCCGATGGATATTTGAAAAAAGATAGCAAAATTTGTCCGATAGTTATTTGAAATAAGATAGTAAAAATTGTCCGATAGATATTTGAAAAAAAGATAATAAAAATTGTCCGATAGGTATTTTAAAAAAGATAGTAGAAATTGTCCGAAAGATCCTTTAAAAAAGATAGTAGAAATTGTCCGATGGATATTTAAAAAAAGATAGTAGAAATTGTCCGATGGATATTTAAAAAAAGATAGCAAAATTTGTCCTAGATATTTGAAAAAAGATAGTAGAAATTGTCCGAAAGATCCTTTAAATAAGATAGTAAAAATTGTCCGATAGGTATTTTAAAAAAGATAGTAGAAATTGTCCAAAAGATCCTTTAAAAAAGATAGTAGAAATTGTCCGATGGATATTTAAAAAAAGATAGCAAAATTTGTCCGATACATACTTGAAAAAAGATAGCAAAATTTGTCCGATAGATATTTGAAAAAAGATAGTAAAAATAGTCCGATACATACTTGAAAAAAGATAGTAAAAATTGTCCGATAGGTATTTTAAAAAAGATAGTAGAAATTGTCCGAAAGATCCTTTAAAAAAGATAGTAGAAATTGTCCGATAGGTATTTTAAAAAAGATAGTAGAAATTGTCCGAAAGATCCTTTAAAAAAGATAGTAGAAATTGTCCGATGGGTATTTGAAAAAAGATAGCAAAATTTGTCCGATAGTTATTTGAAAAAAGATAGTAGAAATTGTCCGAAAGATCCTTTAAAAAAGATAGTAGATATTGTCCGATACATACTAGAAAAAAGATAATAAAAATTGTCCGAAAGATCCTTAAAAAAAGATAGTAGAAATTGTCCGATGGATATTTAAAAAAAGATAGTAGAAATTGTCCGAAAGATCCTTTAAAAAAGATAGTAGAAATTGTCCGATGGATATTTAAAAAACGATAGCAAAATTTGTCCGATAGTTATTTGAAAAAAGATAGCAAAATTTGTCCGATAGATATTTGAAAAAAGATAGTAGAAGTTGTCCGATGGATATTTGAAAAAAGATAGCAAAATTTGTCCGATTGATATTTGAAAAAACATAGTAAAAATAGTCCGATACATACTTGAAAAAAGATAGTAAAAATTGTCCGATAGGTATTTTAAAAAAGATAGTAGATATTGTCCGATACATACTAGAAAAAAGATAATAAAAATTGTCCGAAAGATCCTTAAAAAAAGATAGTAGAAATTGTCCGATGGATATTTAAAAAAAGATAGTAGAAATTGTCCGAAAGATCCTTTAAAAAAGATAGTAGAAATTGTCCGATGGATATTTAAAAAACGATAGCAAAATTTGTCCTATAGTTATTTGAAAAAAGATAGTAGAAGTTGTCCGAAAGATCCTTTAAAAAAGATAGTAGAAATTGTTCGATACATACTTGAAAAAAGATAGCAAAATTTGTCCGATATATATTTGAAAAAAGATAGTAAAAATTGTCCGATGGATATTTGAAAAAAGATAGTAGAAATTGTCCGATAGATATTTGAAAAAAGATAGTGGAAATTGTCCGATAGATATTTGAAAAAAGATAGCAAAAATAGTCCGATACATACTTGAAAAAAGATAGTAGAAATTGTCCGAAAGATCCTTGAAAACAGACAGTAGAAATTGTCCGATACATACTTGAAAAAAGATAGTAAAAATTGTCGGATGGATATTAGAAAAAAGATAGTACAAATAGTCCGATACATACTTGAAAAAAGATAGTAAAAATTGTCCGATAGGTATTTTAAAAAAGTTAGTAGAAATTGTCCGAATGATCCTTTAAATAAGATAGTAAAAATTGTCCGATAGGTATTTTAAAAAAGATAGTAGAAATTGTCCGAAAGATCCTTTAAAAAAGATAGTAGAAATTGTCCGATGGGTATTTGAAAAAAGATAGTAGAAATTGTCCGAAAGATCCTTTAAAAAAGATAGTAGAAATTGTCCGATACATACTAGAAAAAAGATAATAAAAATTGTCCGAAAGATCCTTAAAAAAAGATAGTAGAAATTGTCCGATGGATATTTAAAAAAAGATAGTAGAAATTGTCCGAAAGATCCTTTAAAAATGATAGTAGAAATTGTCCGAAAAATCCTTTAAAAAAGATAGTAGAAATTGTCCGATACATACTTGAAAAAAGATAGCAAAATTTGTCCGATATATATTTGAAAAAAGATAGTAAAAATTGTCCGATAGGTATTTTAAAAAAGATAGTAGAAATTGTCCGAAAGATCCTTTAAAAAAGATAGTAGAAATTGTCCGAAAGATCCTTTAAAAAAGATAGTAGAAATTGTCCGATACATACTTGAAAAAAGATAGTAGAAGTTGTCCGAAACATCCTTTAAAAAGATAGCAAAATTTGTCCTATAGATATTTGAAAAAAGATAGTAAAAATAGTCCGATACATACTTGAAAAAAGATAGTAAAAATTTTCCGATAGGTATTTTAAAAAAGATAGTAGAAATTGTCCGAAAGATCCTTTAAAAAAGATAGTAGAAATTGTCCGATGGATATTTAAAAAAAGATAGTAAAATTTGTCCGATAGATACTTGAAAAAAGATAGTAAAAATAGTCCGATACATACTTGAAAAAAGATAGTAAAAATTGTCCGATAGGTATTTTAAAAAAGATAGTAGAAATTGTCCGAAAGATCCTTTAAATAAGATAGTAAAAATTGTCCGATAGGTATTTTAAAAAAGATAGTAGAAGTTGTCCGAAAGATCCTTAAAATAAGATAGTAGATATTGTCCTATACATACTAGAAAAAAGATAATAAAAATTGTCCGAAAGATCCTTTAAAAAAGATAGTAGAAATTGTCCGATGGATATTTAAAAAAAGATAGTAGAAATTGTCCGATGGATATTTGAAAAAAGATAGCAAAATTTGTCCGATAGTTATTTGAAATAAGGTAGTAAAAATTGTCCGATGGATATTTGAAAAAAGATAGCAAAATTTGTCCGATAGTTATTTGAAATAAGATAGTAAAAATTGTCTAATAGGTATTTTAAAAAAGATAGTAGAAATTGTCCGAATGATCCTTTAAATAAGATAGTAAAAATTGTCCGATAGGTATTTAAAAAAAGATAGTAGAAATTGTCCGAATGATCCTTTAAATAAGATAGTAAAAATTGTCCGATAGGTATTTTAAAAAAGATAGTAGAAATTGTCCGAAAGATCCTTTAAAAAAGATAGTAGAAATTGTCCGATGGATATTTAAAAAAAGATAGTAGAAATTGTCCGATGGATATTTAAAAAAAGATAGCAAAATTTGTCCTAGATATTTGAAAAAAGATAGTAGAAATTGTCCGAAAGATCCTTTAAATAATATAGTAAAAATTGTCCGATAGGTATTTTAAAAAAGATAGTAGAAATTGTCCGAAAGATCCTTTAAAAAAGATAGTAGAAATTGTCCGATGGATATTTAAAAAAAGATAGCAAAATTTGTCCGATAGATATTTGAAAAAAGATAGTAGAAATTGTCCGATAGTTATTTTAAAAAAGATAGTAGAAATTGTCCGATGGATATTTAAAAAAAGATAGAAAAATTTGTCCTAGATATTTGAAAAAAGATATTAGAAATTGTCCGAAAGATCCTTTAAATAGATAGTAAAAATTGTCCGAAAGGTATTTTAAAAAAGATAGTAGAAATTGTCCGAAAGATCCTTTAAAAAGATAGTAAAAATAGTCCGATACATACTTGAAAAAAGATAGTAAAAATTGTCCGATAGGTATTTTAAAAAAGATAGTAGAAATTTTCCGAAAGATCCTTTAAAAAAGATAGTAGAAATTGTCCGATGGATATTTAAAAAAAGATAGCAAAAATTGTCCGATAGGTATTTTAAAAAAGATAGTAGAAATTGTCCGAAAGATCCTTTAAAAAAGATAGTAGAAATTGTCCGATGGATATTTAAAAAAAGATAGCAAAATTTGTCCGATAGATATTTGAAAAAAGATAGTAGAAATTGTCCGATAGTTATTTTAAAAAAGATCGTAAAAATTGTCCGATGGATATTTGAAAAAAGATAGTAGAAGTTGTCCGAAAGATCCTTTAAAAAAGATAGTAGAAATTGTCCGATAGGTATTTTAAAAAAGATAGTAGAAATTGTCCGATGGATTTTTAAAAAAAGATAGCAAAATTTGTCCTAGATATTTGAAAAAAGATATTAGAAATTGTCCGAAAGATGCTTTAAATAGATAGTAAAAATTGTCCGAAAGGTATTTTAAAAAAGATAGTAGAAATTGTCCGAAAGATCCTTTAAAAAGATAGTAAAAATAGTCCGATACATACTTGAAAAAAGATAGTAAAAATTGTCCGATAGGTATTTTAAAAAAGATAGTAGAAATTTTCCGAAAGATCCTTTAAAAAAGATAGTAGAAATTGTCCGATGGATATTTAAAAAAAGATAGCAAAAATTGTCCGATGGATATTTGAAAAAAGATAGCAAAATTTGTCCGATAGTTATTTGAAATAAGATAGTAAAAATTGTCCGATAGATATTTGAAAAAAAGATAATAAAAATTGTCCGATAGGTATTTTAAAAAAGATAGTAGAAATTGTCCGAAAGATCCTTTAAAAAAGATAGTAGAAATTGTCCGATGGATATTTAAAAAAAGATAGTAGAAATTGTCCGATGGATATTTAAAAAAAGATAGCAAAATTTGTCCTAGATATTTGAAAAAAGATAGTAGAAATTGTCCGAAAGATCCTTTAAATAAGATAGTAAAAATTGTCCGATAGGTATTTTAAAAAAGATAGTAGAAATTGTCCGAAAGATCCTTTAAAAAAGATAGCAAAATTTGTCCGATACATACTTGAAAAAAGATAGCAAAATTTGTCCGATAGATATTTGAAAAAAGATAGTAAAAATAGTCCGATACATACTTGAAAAAAGATAGTAAAAATTGTCCGATAGGTATTTTAAAAAAGATAGTAGAAATTGTCCGAAAGATCCTTTAAAAAAGATAGTAGAAATTGTCCGATGGATATTTAAAAAAGGATAGCAAAATTTGTCCGATAGATACTTGAAAAAAGATAGTAAAAATAGTCAGATACATACTTGAAAAAAGATAGTAAAAATTGTCCGATAGGTATTTTAAAAAAGATAGTAGAAATTGTCCGAATGATCCTTTAAATAAGATAGTAAAAATTGTCCGATAGGTATTTTAAAAAAGATAGTAGAAATTGTCCGAAAGATCCTTTAAAAAAGATAGTAGAAATTGTCCGATGGGTATTTGAAAAAAGATAGCAAAATTTGTCCGATAGTTATTTGAAAAAAGATAGTAGAAATTGTCCGAAAGATCCTTTAAAAAAGATAGTAGATATTGTCCGATACATACTAGAAAAAAGATAATAAAAATTGTCCGAAAGATCCTTAAAAAAAGATAGTAGAAATTGTCCGATGGATATTTAAAAAAAGATAGTAGAAATTGTCCGAAAGATCCTTTAAAAAAGATAGTAGAAATTGTCCGATGGATATTTAAAAAACGATAGCAAAATTTGTCCTATAGTTATTTGAAAAAAGATAGTAGAAGTTGTCCGATGGATATTTAAAAAAAGATAGTAGAAATTGTCCGAAAGATCCTTTAAAAATGATAGTAGAAATTGTCCGAAAGATCCTTTAAAAAAGATAGTAGAAATTGTCCGATACATACTTGAAAAAAGATAGCAAAATTTGTCCGATATATATTTGAAAAAAGATAGTAAAAATTGTCCGATAGGTATTTTAAAAAAGATAGTAGAAATTGTCCGAAAGATCCTTTAAAAAAGATAGTAGAAATTGTCCGATACATACTTGAAAAAAGATAGTAGAAGTTGTCCGAAACATCCTTTAAAAAGATAGAAAAAATTGTCCGATGGATATTTGAAAAAAGATAGCAAAATTTGTCCGATAGTTATTTGAAAAAAGATAGCAAAATTTGTCCGATAGATATTTGAAAAAAGATAGTAGAAATTGACCGAAAGATCCTTTAATTAAGATAGTAAAAATTGTCCGATAGTTATTTTAAAAAAGATAGTAGAAATTGTCCGATGGATATTTAAAAAAAGATAGCAAAAACTGTCCGATGGATATTTGAAAAAAGATAGCAAAAATTGTCCGATGGATATTTGAAAAAAGATAGCAAAATTTGTCCGATAGTTATTTGAAAAAAGATAGTAGAAATTGTCCGAAAGATCCTTTAAAAAAGATAGTAGATATTGTCCGATACATACTAGAAAAAAGATAATAAAAATTGTCCGAAAGATCCTTAAAAAAAGATAGTAGAAATTGTCCGATGGATATTTAAAAAAAGATAGTAGAAATTGTCCGAAAGATCCTTTAAAAAAGATAGTAGAAATTGTCCGATGGATATTTAAAAAACGATAGCAAAATTTGTCCGATAGTTATTTGAAAAAAGATAGCAAAATTTGTCCGATAGATATTTGAAAAAAGATAGTAGAAGTTGTCCGATGGATATTTGAAAAAAGATAGCAAAATTTGTCCGATTGATATTTGAAAAAACATAGTAAAAATAGTCCGATACATACTTGAAAAAAGATAGTAAAAATTGTCCGATAGGTATTTTAAAAAAGATAGTAGATATTGTCCGATACATACTAGAAAAAAGATAATAAAAATTGTCCGAAAGATCCTTAAAAAAAGATAGTAGAAATTGTCCGATGGATATTTAAAAAAAGATAGTAGAAATTGTCCGAAAGATCCTTTAAAAAAGATAGTAGAAATTGTCCGATGGATATTTAAAAAACGATAGCAAAATTTGTCCTATAGTTATTTGAAAAAAGATAGTAGAAGTTGTCCGATGGATATTTAAAAAAAGATAGTAGAAATTGTCCGAAAGATCCTTTAAAAATGATAGTAGAAATTGTCCGAAAGATCCTTTAAAAAAGATAGTAGAAATTGTCCGATACATACTTGAAAAAAGATAGCAAAATTTGTCCGATATATATTTGAAAAAAGATAGTAAAAATTGTCCGATAGGTATTTTAAAAAAGATAGTAGAAATTGTCCGAAAGATCCTTTAAAAAAGATAGTAGAAATTGTCCGATACATACTTGAAAAAAGATAGTAGAAGTTGTCCGAAACATCCTTTAAAAAGATAGAAAAAATTGTCCGATGGATATTTGAAAAAAGATAGCAAAATTTGTCCGATAGTTATTTGAAAAAAGATAGCAAAATTTGTCCGATAGATATTTGAAAAAAGATAGTAGAAATTGACCGAAAGATCCTTTAAATAAGATAGTAAAAATTGTCCGATAGTTATTTTAAAAAAGATAGTAGAAATTGTCCGATGGATATTTAAAAAAAGATAGCAAAAACTGTCCGATGGATATATTTAAAAAAGATAGCAAAAATTGTCCGATGGATATTTGAAAAAAGATAGCAAAATTTGTCCGATAGTTATTTGAAATAAGATAGTAAAAATTGTCCGATGGATATTTGAAAAAAGATAGCAAAATTTGTCCGATAGATATTTGAAAAAAGATAGTAAAAATAGTCCGATACATACTTAAAAAAAGAAAGTAAAAATTGTCCGATAGGTATTTTAAAAAAGATAGTAGAAATTGTCCGAAAGATCCTTTAAATAAGATAGTAAAAATTGTCCGATGGATATTTGAAAAAAGATAGTAAAAATTGTCCGATAGGTATTTTAAAAAAGATAGTAGAAATTGTCCGAAAGATCCTTTAAATAAGATAGTAAAAATTGTCCGATGGATATTTGAAAAAAGATAGTAGAAGTTGTCCGAAAGATTCTTTAAAAAAGATAGTAGATATTGTCCGATACATACTAGAAAAAAGATAATAAAAATTGTCCGAAAGATATTTGAAAAAAGATAGCAAAATTTGCCCGATAGATATTTGAAAAAAGATAGCAAAATTTGTCCGATGGATATTTGAAAAAAGATAGCAAAATTTGTCCGATGGATATTTGAAAAAAGATAGCAAAATTTGTCCGATGGATATTTGAAAAAAGATAGCAAAATTTGTCCAATAGTTATTTGAAATAAGATAGTAAAAATTGTCCGATAGATATTTGAAAAAAAGATAATAAAAATTGTCCGATAGGTATTTTAAAAAAGATAGTAGAAATTGTCCGAAAGATCCTTTAAAAAAGATAGTAGATATTGTCCGATACATACTAGAAAAAAGATAATAAAAATTGTCCGAAAGATCCTTAAAAAAAGATAGTAGAAATTGTCCGATGGATATTTAAAAAAAGATAGTAGAAATTGTCCGAAAGATCCTTTAAAAAGATAGTAAAAATAGTCCGATACATACTTGAAAAAAGATAGTAAAAATTGTCCGATAGGTATTTTAAAAAAGATAGTAGAAATTTTCCGAAAGATCCTTTAAAAAAGATAGTAGAAATTGTCCGATGGATATTTAAAAAAAGATAGCAAAAATTGTCCGATGGATATTTGAAAAAAGATAGCAAAATTTGTCCGATAGTTATTTGAAATAAGATAGTAAAAATTGTCCGATAGATATTTGAAAAAAAGATAATAAAAATTGTCCGATAGGTATTTTAAAAAAGATAGTAGAAATTGTCCGAAAGATCCTTTAAAAAAGATAGTAGAAATTGTCCGATGGATATTTAAAAAAAGATAGTAGAAATTGTCCGATGGATATTTAAAAAAAGATAGCAAAATTTGTCCTAGATATTTGAAAAAAGATAGTAGAAATTGTCCGAAAGATCCTTTAAATAAGATAGTAAAAATTGTCCGATAGGTATTTTAAAAAAGATAGTAGAAATTGTCCGAAAGATCCTTTAAAAAAGATAGTAGAAATTGTCCGATGGATATTTAAAAAAAGATAGCAAAATTTGTCCGATACATACTTGAAAAAAGATAGCAAAATTTGTCCGATAGATATTTGAAAAAAGATAGTAAAAATAGTCCGATACATACTTGAAAAAAGATAGTAAAAATTGTCCGATAGGTATTTTAAAAAAGATAGTAGAAATTGTCCGAAAGATCCTTTAAAAAAGATAGTAGAAATTGTCCGATAGGTATTTTAAAAAAGATAGTAGAAATTGTCCGAAAGATCCTTTAAAAAAGATAGTAGAAATTGTCCGATGGGTATTTGAAAAAAGATAGCAAAATTTGTCCGATAGTTATTTGAAAAAAGATAGTAGAAATTGTCCGAAAGATCCTTTAAAAAAGATAGTAGATATTGTCCGATACATACTAGAAAAAAGATAATAAAAATTGTCCGAAAGATCCTTAAAAAAAGATAGTAGAAATTGTCCGATGGATATTTAAAAAAAGATAGTAGAAATTGTCCGAAAGATCCTTTAAAAAAGATAGTAGAAATTGTCCGATGGATATTTAAAAAACGATAGCAAAATTTGTCCGATAGTTATTTGAAAAAAGATAGCAAAATTTGTCCGATAGATATTTGAAAAAAGATAGTAGAAGTTGTCCGATGGATATTTGAAAAAAGATAGCAAAATTTGTCCGATTGATATTTGAAAAAACATAGTAAAAATAGTCCGATACATACTTGAAAAAAGATAGTAAAAATTGTCCGATAGGTATTTTAAAAAAGATAGTAGATATTGTCCGATACATACTAGAAAAAAGATAATAAAAATTGTCCGAAAGATCCTTAAAAAAAGATAGTAGAAATTGTCCGATGGATATTTAAAAAAAGATAGTAGAAATTGTCCGAAAGATCCTTTAAAAAAGATAGTAGAAATTGTCCGATGGATATTTAAAAAACGATAGCAAAATTTGTCCTATAGTTATTTGAAAAAAGATAGTAGAAGTTGTCCGAAAGATCCTTTAAAAAAGATAGTAGAAATTGTTCGATACATACTTGAAAAAAGATAGCAAAATTTGTCCGATATATATTTGAAAAAAGATAGTAAAAATTGTCCGATGGATATTTGAAAAAAGATAGTAGAAATTGTCCGATAGATATTTGAAAAAAGATAGTGGAAATTGTCCGATAGATATTTGAAAAAAGATAGCAAAAATAGTCCGATACATACTTGAAAAAAGATAGTAGAAATTGTCCGAAAGATCCTTGAAAACAGACAGTAGAAATTGTCCGATACATACTTGAAAAAAGATAGTAAAAATTGTCGGATGGATATTTGAAAAAAGATAGTACAAATAGTCCGATACATACTTGAAAAAAGATAGTAAAAATTGTCCGATAGGTATTTTAAAAAAGTTAGTAGAAATTGTCCGAATGATCCTTTAAATAAGATAGTAAAAATTGTCCGATAGGTATTTTAAAAAAGATAGTAGAAATTGTCCGAAAGATCCTTTAAAAAAGATAGTAGAAATTGTCCGATGGGTATTTGAAAAAAGATAGTAGAAATTGTCCGAAAGATCCTTTAAAAAAGATAGTAGAAATTGTCCGATACATACTAGAAAAAAGATAATAAAAATTGTCCGAAAGATCCTTAAAAAAAGATAGTAGAAATTGTCCGATGGATATTTAAAAAAAGATAGTAGAAATTGTCCGAAAGATCCTTTAAAAATGATAGTAGAAATTGTCCGAAAAATCCTTTAAAAAAGATAGTAAAAATTGTCCGATACATACTTGAAAAAAGATAGCAAAATTTGTCCGATATATATTTGAAAAAAGATAGTAAAAATTGTCCGATAGGTATTTTAAAAAAGATAGTAGAAATTGTCCGAAAGATCCTTTAAAAAAGATAGTAGAAATTGTCCGAAAGATCCTTTAAAAAAGATAGTAGAAATTGTCCGATACATACTTGAAAAAAGATAGTAGAAGTTGTCCGAAACATCCTTTAAAAAGATAGCAAAATTTGTCCTATAGATATTTGAAAAAAGATAGTAAAAATAGTCCGATACATACTTGAAAAAAGATAGTAAAAATTTTCCGATAGGTATTTTAAAAAAGATAGTAGAAATTGTCCGAAAGATCCTTTAAAAAAGATAGTAGAAATTGTCCGATGGATATTTAAAAAAAGATAGTAAAATTTGTCCGATAGATACTTGAAAAAAGATAGTAAAAATAGTCCGATACATACTTGAAAAAAGATAGTAAAAATTGTCCGATAGGTATTTTAAAAAAGATAGTAGAAATTGTCCGAAAGATCCTTTAAATAAGATAGTAAAAATTGTCCGATAGGTATTTTAAAAAAGATAGTAGAAATTCTCCGAAAGATCCTTTAAAAAGATCGTAAAAATTGTCCGATGGATATTTGAAAAAAGATAGTAGAAGTTGTCCGAAAGATCCTTAAAATAAGATAGTAGATATTGTCCTATACATACTAGAAAAAAGATAATAAAAATTGTCCGAAAGATCCTTTAAAAAAGATAGTAGAAATTGTCCGATGGATATTTAAAAAAAGATAGTAGAAATTGTCCGATGGATATTTGAAAAAAGATAGCAAAATTTGTCCGATAGTTATTTGAAATAAGGTAGTAAAAATTGTCCGATGGATATTTGAAAAAAGATAGCAAAATTTGTCCGATAGTTATTTGAAATAAGATAGTAAAAATTGTCTAATAGGTATTTTAAAAAAGATAGTAGAAATTGTCCGAATGATCCTTTAAATAAGATAGTAAAAATTGTCCGATAGGTATTTAAAAAAAGATAGTAGAAATTGTCCGAATGATCCTTTAAATAAGATAGTAAAAATTGTCCGATAGGTATTTTAAAAAAGATAGTAGAAATTGTCCGAAAGATCCTTTAAAAAAGATAGTAGAAATTGTCCGATGGATATTTAAAAAAAGATAGTAGAAATTGTCCGATGGATATTTAAAAAAAGATAGCAAAATTTGTCCTAGATATTTGAAAAAAGATAGTAGAAATTGTCCGAAAGATCCTTTAAATAATATAGTAAAAATTGTCCGATAGGTATTTTAAAAAAGATAGTAGAAATTGTCCGAAAGATCCTTTAAAAAAGATAGTAGAAATTGTCCGATGGATATTTAAAAAAAGATAGCAAAATTTGTCCGATAGATATTTGAAAAAAGATAGTAGAAATTGTCCGATAGTTATTTTAAAAAAGATAGTAGAAATTGTCCGATGGATATTTAAAAAAAGATAGCAAAATTTGTCCTAGATATTTGAAAAAAGATATTAGAAATTGTCCGAAAGATCCTTTAAATAGATTGTAAAAATTGTCCGAAAGGTATTTTAAAAAAGATAGTAGAAATTGTCCGAAAGATCCTTTAAAAAGATAGTAAAAATAGTCCGATACATACTTGAAAAAAGATAGTAAAAATTGTCCGATAGGTATTTTAAAAAAGATAGTAGAAATTTTCCGAAAGATCCTTTAAAAAAGATAGTAGAAATTGTCCGATGGATATTTAAAAAAAGATAGCAAAAATTGTCCGATAGGTATTTTAAAAAAGATAGTAGAAATTGTCCGAAAGATCCTTTAAAAAAGATAGTAGAAATTGTCCGATGGATATTTAAAAAAAGATAGCAAAATTTGTCCGATAGATATTTGAAAAAAGATAGCAGAAATTGTCCGATAGTTATTTTAAAAAAGATCGTAAAAATTGTCCGATGGATATTTGAAAAAAGATAGTAGAAGTTGTCCGATGGATATTTAAAAAAAGATAGCAAAAATTGTCCGATGGATATTTGAAAAAAGATAGCAAAATTTGTCCGATAGTTATTTGAAATAAGATAGTAAAAATTGTCCGATAGATATTTGAAAAAAAGATAATAAAAATTGTCCGATAGGTATTTTAAAAAAGATAGTAGAAATTGTCTGAAAGATCCTTTAAAAAAGATAGTAGAAATTGTCCGATGGATATTTAAAAAAAGATAGTAGAAATTGTCCGATGGATATTTAAAAAAAGATAGCAAAATTTGTCCGATAGATATTTGAAAAAAGATAGTAGAAATTGTCCGATGGATATTTAAAAAAAGATAGCAAAATTTGTCCTAGATATTTGAAAAAAGATATTAGAAATTGTCCGAAAGATCCTTTAAATAGATTGTAAAAATTGTCCAAAAGGTATTTTAAAAAAGATAGTAGAAATTGTCCGAAAGATCCTTTAAAAAGATAGTAAAAATAGTCCGATACATACTTGAAAAAAGATAGTAAAAATTGTCCGATAGGTATTTTAAAAAAGATAGTAGAAATTTTCCGAAAGATCCTTTAAAAAAGATAGTAGAAATTGTCCGATGGATATTTAAAAAAAGATAGCAAAAATTGTCCGATAGGTATTTTAAAAAAGATAGTAGAAATTGTCCGAAAGATCCTTTAAAAAAGATAGTAGAAATTGTCCGATGGATATTTAAAAAAAGATAGCAAAATTTGTCCGATAGATATTTGAAAAAAGATAGCAGAAATTGTCCGATAGTTATTTTAAAAAAGATCGTAAAAATTGTCCGAAAGGTATTTTAAAAAAGATAGTAGAAATTGTCCGATAGGTATTTTAAAAAAGATAGTAGAAATTGTCCGAAAGATCCTTTAAAAAAGATAGTAGAAATTGTCCGATGGATATTTAAAAAAAGATAGCAAAATTTGTCCTAGATATTTGAAAAAAGATATTAGAAATTGTCCGAAAGATCCTTTAAATAGATAGTAAAAATTGTCCGAAAGGTATTTTAAAAAAGATAGTAGAAATTGTCCGATAGGTATTTTAAAAAAGATAGTAGAAATTGTCCGAAAGATCCTTTAAAAAAGATAGTAGAAATTGTCCGAAAGATCCTTTAAAAAAGATAGTAGAAATTGTCCGATGGATATTTAAAAAAAGATAGCAAAATTTGTCCGATAGATATTTGAAAAAAGATAGTAGAAATTGTCCGATAGTTATTTTAAAAAAGATAGTAGAAATTGTCCGATGGATATTTAAAAAAAGATAGCAAAATTTGTCCTAGATATTTGAAAAAAGATATTAGAAATTGTCCGAAAGATCCTTTAAATAGATTGTAAAAATTGTCCGAAAGGTATTTTAAAAAAGATAGTAGAAATTGTCCGAAAGATCCTTTAAAAAGATAGTAAAAATAGTCCGATACATACTTGAAAAAAGATAGTAAAAATTGTCCGATAGGTATTTTAAAAAAGATAGTAGAAATTTTCCGAAAGATCCTTTAAAAAAGATAGTAGAAATTGTCCGATGGATATTTAAAAAAAGATAGCAAAAATTGTCCGATAGGTATTTTAAAAAAGATAGTAGAAATTGTCCGAAAGATCCTTTAAAAAAGATAGTAGAAATTGTCCGATGGATATTTAAAAAAAGATAGCAAAATTTGTCCGATAGATATTTGAAAAAAGATAGCAGAAATTGTCCGATAGTTATTTTAAAAAAGATCGTAAAAATTGTCCGATGGATATTTGAAAAAAGATAGTAGAAGTTGTCCGAAAGATCCTTTAAAAAAGATAGTAGAAATTGTCCGATGGATATTTAAAAAAAGATAGCAAAATTTGTCCTAGATATTTGAAAAAAGATATTAGAAATTGTCCGAAAGATCCTTTAAATAGATAGTAAAAATTGTCCGAAAGGTATTTTAAAAAAGATAGTAGAAATTGTCCGAAAGATCCTTTAAAAAGATAGTAAAAATAGTCCGATACATACTTGAAAAAAGA
Source organism: Pyrrhosoma nymphula (assembly GCA_963573305.1). Lineage (NCBI taxonomy): Eukaryota > Metazoa > Arthropoda > Insecta > Odonata > Coenagrionidae > Pyrrhosoma > Pyrrhosoma nymphula. Next base: position 99,968,356 of record OY754334.1, on the reverse strand, counting down.
TAGTAAAAATTGTCCGATAGGTATTTTAAAAAAGATAGTAGAAATTTTCCGAAAGATCCTTTAAAAAGATAGTAGAAATTGTCCGATGGATATTTAAAAAAAGATAGCAAAAATTGTCCGATGGATATTTGAAAAAAGATAGCAAAATTTGTCCGATAGTTATTTGAAATAAGATAGTAAAAATTGTCCGATAGATATTTGAAAAAAAGATAATAAAAATTGTCCGATAGGTATTTTAAAAAAGATAGTAGAAATTGTCTGAAAGATACTTTAAAAAAGATAGTAGAAATTGTCCGATGGATATTTAAAAAAAGATAGTAGAAATTGTCCGATGGATATTTAAAAAAAGATAGCAAAATTTGTCCGATAGATATTTGAAAAAAGATAGTAGAAATTGTCCGATGGATATTTAAAAAAAGATAGCAAAATTTGTCCTAGATATTTGAAAAAAGATATTAGAAATTGTCCGAAAGATCCTTTAAATAGATAGTAAAAATTGTCCGAAAGGTATTTTAAAAAAGATAGTAGAAATTGTCCGATAGGTATTTTAAAAAAGATAGTAGAAATTGTCCGAAAGATCCTTTAAAAAAGATAGTAGAAATTGTCCGATGGATATTTAAAAAAAGATAGCAAAATTTGTCCTAGATATTTGAAAAAAGATAGTAGAAATTGTCCGAAAGATCCTTTAAATAAGATAGTAAAAATTGTCGGGATAGGTATTTTAAAAAAGATAGTAGAAATTGTCCGAAAGATCCTTTAAAAAAGATAGTAGAAATTGTCCGATGTATTTTTAAAAAAAGATAGCAAAATTTGTCCTAGATATTTGAAAAAAGATAGTAGAAATTGTCCGAAAGATCCTTTAAATAAGATAGTAAAAATTGTCCGATAGGTATTTTAAAAAAGATAGTAGAAATTGTCCGAAAGATCCTTTAAAAAAGATAGTAGAAATTGTCCGATGGATATTTAAAAAAAGATAGCAAAATTTGTCCTAGATATTTGAAAAAAGATATTAGAAATTGTCCGAAAGATCCTTTTAATAGATAGTAAAAATTGTCCGATAGATATTTGAAAAAAGATAGTGGAAATTGTCCGATAGATATTTGAAAAAAGATAGCAAAAATAGTCCGATACATACTTGAAAAAAGATAGTAGAAATTGTCCGAATGATCCTTTAAATAAGATAGTAAAAATTGTCCGATAGGTATTTTAAAAAAGATAGTAGAAATTGTCCGAAAGATCCTTTAAAAAAGATAGTAGAAATTGTCCGATGGGTATTTGAAAAAAGATAGTAGAAATTGTCCGACAGATCTTTTAAAAAAGATAGTAGAAATTGTCTGATACATACTAGAAAAAAGATAATAAAAATTGTCCGAAAGATCCTTAAAAAAAGATAGTAGAAATTGTCCGATGGATATTTAAAAAAAGATAGTAGAAATTGTCCGAAAGATCCTTTAAAAATGATAGTAGAAATTGTCCGATGGATATTTAAAAAAAGATAGTAAAATTTGTCCGATAGATACTTTAAAAAAAAAAAATAGTAAAAATAGTCCGATACATACTTGAAAAAAGATAGTAAAAATTGTCCGATAGGTATTTTAAAAAAGATAGTAGAAATTGTCCGAAAGATCCTTTAAAAAGATAGTAAAAATAGTCCGATAGGTATTTTAAAAAAGATAGTAGAAATTGTCCGAAAGATCCTTTAAATAAGATAGTAAAAATTGTCCGATAGGTATTTTAAAAAAGATAGTAGAAATTGTCCGAAAGATCCTTTAAAAAGATCGTAAAAATTGTCCGATGGATATTTGAAAAAAGATAGTAGAAGTTGTCCGAAAGATCCTTAAAATAAGATAGTAGATATTGTCCTATACATACTAGAAAAAAGATAATAAAAATTGTCCGAAAGATCCTTTAAAAAAGATAGTAGAAATTGTCCGATGGATATTTAAAAAAAGATAGTAGAAATTGTCCGATGGATATTTGAAAAAAGATAGCAAAATTTGTCCGATAGTTATTTGAAATAAGGTAGTAAAAATTGTCCGATGGATATTTGAAAAATGATAGCAAAATTTGTCCGATAGTTATTTGAAATAAGATAGTAAAAATTGTCTAATAGGTATTTTAAAAAAGATAGTAGAAATTCTCCGAATGATCCTTTAAATAAGATAGTAAAAATTGTCCGATAGGTATTTAAAAAAAGATAGTAGAAATTGTCCGAATGATCCTTTAAATAAGATAGTAAAAATTGTCCGATAGGTATTTTAAAAAAGATAGTAGAAATTGTCCGAAAGATCCTTTAAAAAAGATAGTAGAAGTTGTCCGAAAGGTCCTTTAAAAAAGATAGTAGAAATTGTCCGATGGATATTTAAAAAAAGATAGTAGAAATTGTCCGAAAGATCCGTTAAAAAAGATAGTAGAAATTGTCCGATGGATATTTAAAAAAAGATAGCAAAAATTGTCCGATGGATACTTGAAAAAAGATAGTAAAAATTGTCCGATGGATATTTGAAAAAAGATAGTAGAAATTGTCCGATACATACTTGAAAAAAGATAGTAGAAATTGTCCGAATGATCCTTTAAATAAGATAGTAAAAATTGTCCGATAGGTATTTAAAAAAAGATAGTAGAAATTGTCCGAATGATCCTTTAAATAAGATAGTAAAAATTGTCCGATAGGTATTTTAAAAAAGATAGTAGAAATTGTCCGAAAGATCCTTTAAAAAAGATAGTAGAAATTGTCCGATGGATATTTAAAAAAAGATAGCAAAATTTGTCCGATAGATATTTGAAAAAAGATATTAGAAATTGTCCGATAGTTATTTTAAATAAAGATAGTAGAAATTGTCCGATGGATATTTAAAAAAAGATAGCAAAATTTGTCCGATAGATATTTGAAAAAAGATAGTAGATATATTCCGATAGTTATTTTAAAAAAGATAGTAGAGATTGTCCGATGGATATTTAAAAAAAGATAGCAAAATTTGTCCGATAGTTATTTGAAAAAAGATAGTAGAAATTGTCCGAAAGATCCTTTAAAAAAGATAGCAGAAATTGTCCGATACATACTAGAAAAAAGATAATAAAAATTGTCCGAAAGATCCTTAAAAAAAGATAGTAGAAATTGTCCGATGGATATTTAAAAAAAGATAGTAGAAATTGTCCGAAAGATCCTTTAAAAATGATAGTAGAAATTGTCCGAAAGATCCTTTAAAAAAGATAGTAGAAATTGTCCGATACATACTTGAAAAAAGATAGCAAAATTTGTCCGATATATATTTGAAAAAAGATAGCAAAATTTGTCCGATGGATATTTGAAAAAAGATAGCAAAATTTGTCCGATAGTTATTTGAAAAAAGATAGCAAAATTTGTCCGATAGATATTTGAAAAAAGATAGTAGAAATTGACCGAAAGATCCTTTAAATAAGATAGTAAAAATTGTCCGATAGTTATTTTAAAAAAGATAGTAGAAATTGTCCGATGGATATTTAAAAAAAGATAGCAAAAACTGTCCGATGGATATTTGAAAAAAGATAGCAAAAATTGTCCGATGGATATTTGAAAAAAGATAGCAAAATTTGTCCGATAGTTATTTGAAATAAGATAGTAAAAATTGTCCGATGGATATTTGAAAAAAGATAGCAAAATTTGTCCGATAGATATTTGAAAAAAGATAGTAAAAATTGTCCGATAGGTATTTTAAAAAAGATAGTAGAAATTGTCCGATGGATATATAAAAAAAGATAGCAAAATTTGTCCGATAGTTATTTGAAATAAGATAGTAAAAATTGTCCGATGGATATTTGAAAAAAGATAGCAAAATTTGTCCGATAGATATTTGAAAAAAGATAGTAAAAATTGTCCGATAGGTATTTTAAAAAAGATAGTAGAAATTGTCCGAAAGATCCTTTAAATAAGATAGTAAAAATTGTCCGATGGATATTTGAAAAAAGATAGAAGTTGTCCGAAAGATTCTTTAAAAAAGATAGTAGATATTGTCCGATACATACTAGAAAAAAGATAATAAAAATTGTCCGAAAGATATTTGAAAAAAGATAGCAAAATTTGCCCGATAGATATTTGAAAAAAGATAGCAAAATTTGTCCGATGGATATTTGAAAAAAGATAGCAAAATTTGTCCGATGGATATTTGAAAAAAGATAGCAAAATTTGTCCGATGGATATTTGAAAAAAGATAGCAAAATTTGTCCGATGGATATTTGAAAAAATATAGCAAAATTTGTCCAATAGTTATTTGAAATAAGATAGTAAAAATTGTCCGATAGATATTTGAAAAAAAGATAATAAAAATTGTCCGATAGGTATTTTAAAAAAGATAGTAGAAATTGTCCGAAAGATCCTTTAAAAAAGATAGTAGAAATTGTCCGATGGATATTTAAAAAAAGATAGTAGAAATTGTCCGATGGATATTTAAAAAAAGATAGCAAAATTTGTCCTAGATATTTGAAAAAAGATAGTAGAAATTGTCCGATAGGTATTTTAAAAAAGATAGTAGAAATTATCCGAAAGATCCTTTAAAAAAGATAGTAGAAATTGTCCGATGGATATTTAAAAAAAGATAGCAAAATTTGTCCGATAGATATTTGAAAAAAGATAGTAGAAATTGTCCGATAGTTATTTTAAAAAAGATAGTAGAAATTGTCCGATGGATATTTAAAAAAAGATAGCAAAATTTGTCCTAGATATTTGAAAAAAGATATTAGAAATTGTCCGAAAGATCCTTTAAATAGATAGTAAAAATTGTCCGAAAGGTATTTTAAAAAAGATAGTAGAAATTGTCCGAAAGATCCTTTAAAAAAGATAGTAGAAATTGTCCGATGGATATTTAAAAAAAGATAGCAAAAATTGTCCGATAGGTATTTTAAAAAAGATAGTAGAAATTTTCCGAAAGATCCTTTAAAAAAGATAGTAGAAATTGTCCGATGGATATTTAAAAAAAGATAGCAAAAATTGTCCGATAGGTATTTTAAAAAAGATAGTAGAAATTGTCCGAAAGATCCTTTAAAAAAGATAGTAGAAATTGTCCGATGGATATTTAAAAAAAGATAGCAAAATTTGTCCGATAGATATTTGAAAAAAGATAGTAGAAATTGTCCGATAGTTATTTTAAAAAAGATCGTAAAAATTGTCCGATGGATATTTGAAAAAAGATAGTAGAAGTTGTCCGAAAGATCCTTTAAAAAAGATAGTAGAAATTGTCCGATAGGTATTTTAAAAAAGATAGTAGAAATTGTCCGATGGATATTTAAAAAAAGATAGCAAAATTTGTCCTAGATATTTGAAAAAAGATATTAGAAATTGTCCGAAAGATCCTTTAAATAGATAGTAAAAATTGTCCGAAAGGTATTTTAAAAAAGATAGTAGAAATTGTCCGAAAGATCCTTTAAAAAGATAGTAAAAATAGTCCGATACATACTTGAAAAAAGATAGTAAAAATTGTCCGATAGGTATTTTAAAAAAGATAGTAGAAATTTTCCGAAAGATCCTTTAAAAAAGATAGTAGAAATTGTCCGATACATACTAGAAAAAAGATAATAAAAATTGTCCGAAAGATCCTTAAAAAAAGATAGTAGAAATTGTCCGATGGATATTTAAAAAAAGATAGTAGAAATTGTCCGAAAGATCCTTTAAAAAAGATAGTAGAAATTGTCCGATGGATATTTAAAAAACGATAGCAAAATTTGCCCGATAGATATTTGAAAAAAGATAGCAAAATTTGTCCGATGGATATTTTAAAAAAGATAGCAAAATTTGTCCAATAGTTATTTGAAATAAGATAGTAAAAATTGTCCGATAGATATTTGAAAAAAAGATAATAAAAATTGTCCGATAGGTATTTTAAAAAAGATAGTAGAAATTGTCCGAAAGATCCTTTAAAAAAGATAGTAGATATTGTCCGATACATACTAGAAAAAAGATAATAAAAATTGTCCGAAAGATCCTTAAAAAAAGATAGTAGAAATTGTCCGAAAGATCCTTTAAAAAAGATAGTAGAAATTGTCCGATGGATATTTAAAAAACGATAGCAAAATTTGTCCGATAGTTATTTGAAAAAAGATAGCAAAATTTGTCCGATAGATATTTGAAAAAAGATAGTAGAAGTTGTCCGATGGATATTTGAAAAAAGATAGCAAAATTTGTACGATTGATATTTGAAAAAACATAGTAAAAATAGTCCGATACATACTTGAAAAAAGATAGTAAAAATTGTCCGATACATACTTGAAAAAAGATAGTAAAAATTGTCCGATAGGTATTTTAAAAAAGATAGTAGATATTGTCCGATACATACTAGAAAAAAGATAATAAAAATTGTCCGAAAGATCCTTAAAAAAAGATAGTAGAAATTGTCCGATGGATATTTAAAAAAAGATAGTAGAAATTGTCCGAAAGATCCTTTAAAAAAGATAGTAGAAATTGTCCGATGGATATTTAAAAAACGATAGCAAAATTTGTCCTATAGTTATTTGAAAAAATATAGTAGAAGTTGTCCGATGGATATTTAAAAAAAGATAGTAGAAATTGTCCGAAAGATCCTTTAAAAATGATAGTAGAAATTGTCCGAAAGATCCTTTAAAAAAGATAGTAGAAATTGTCCGATACATACTTGAAAAAAGATAGTAGAAGTTGTCCGAAACATCCTTTAAAAAGATAGAAAAAATTGTCCGATGGATATTTGAAAAAAGATAGCAAAATTTGTCCGATAGATATTTGAAAAAAGATAGTAGAAATTGACCGAAAGATCCTTTAAATAAGATAGTAAAAATTGTCCGATAGTTATTTTAAAAAAGATAGTAGAAATTGTCCGATGGATATTTAAAAAAAGATAGCAAAAATTGTCCGATGGATATTTGAAAAAGATAGCAAAATTTGTCCGATAGTTATTTGAAATAAGATAGTAAAAATTGTCCGATGGATATTTGAAAAAAGATAGCAAAATTTGTCCGATAGATATTTGAAAAAAGATAGTAAAAATAGTCCGATACATACTTGAAAAAAGAAAGTAAAAATTGTCCGATAGGTATTTTAAAAAAGATAGTAGAAATTGTCCGAAAGATCCTTTAAATAAGATAGTAAAAATTGTCCGATGGATATTTGAAAAAAGATAGTAGAAGTTGTCCGAAAGATTCTTTAAAAAAGATAGTAGATATTGTCCGATACATACTAGAAAAAAGATAATAAAAATTGTCCGAAAGATATTTGAAAAAAGATAGCAAAATTTGCCCGATAGATATTTGAAAAAAGATAGCAAAATTTGTCCGATGGATATTTGAAAAAAGATAGCAAAATTTGTCCGATGGATATTTGAAAAAAGATAGCAAAATTTGTCCGATGGATATTTGAAAAAAGATAGCAAAATTTGTCCAATAGTTATTTGAAATAAGATAGTAAAAATTGTCCGATAGATATTTGAAAAAAAGATAATAAAAATTGTCCGATAGGTATTTTAAAAAAGATAGCAGAAATTGTCCGAAAGATCCTTTAAAAAAGATAGTAGATATTGTCCGATACATACTAGAAAAAAGATAATAAAAATTGTCCGAAAGATCCTTAAAAAAAGATAGTAGAAATTGTCCGATGGATATTTAAAAAAAGATAGTAGAAATTGTCCGAAAGATCCTTTAAAAAAGATAGTAGAAATTGTCCGATGGATATTTAAAAAACGATAGCAAAATTTGTCCGATAGTTATTTGAAAAAAGATAGCAAAATTTGTCCGATTGATATTTGAAAAAACATAGTAAAAATAGTCCGATACATACTTGAAAAAAGATAGTAAAAATTGTCCGATAGGTATTTTAAAAAAGATAGTAAAAATTGTCCGATAGGTATTTTAAAAAAGATAGTAGAAATTGTCCGAAAGATCCTTTAAAAAAGATAGTAGAAATTGTCCGATGGATATTTAAAAAAAGATAGCAAAATTTGTCCGATAGATATTTGAAAAAAGATAGTAGAAATTGTCCGATAGTTATTTTAAAAAAGATAGTAGAAATTGTCCGATGGATATTTAAAAAAAGATAGCAAAAACTGTCCGATGGATATTTGAAAAAAGATAGCAAAAATTGTCCGATGGATATTTGAAAAAAGATAGCAAAATTTGTCCGATGGATATTTGAAAAAAGATAGCAAAATTTGTCCGATAGTTATTTGAAATAAGATAGTAAAAATTGTCCGATGGATATTTGAAAAGAGATAGCAAAATTTGTCCGATAGATATTTGAAAAAAGATAGTAGAAATTGTCCGATAGTTATTTTAAATAAAGATAGTAGAAATTGTCCGATGGATATTTAAAAAAAGATAGCAAAATTTGTCCGATAGATATTTGAAAAAAGATAGTAGAAATATTCCGATAGTTATTTTAAAAAAGATAGTAGAGATTGTCCGATGGATATTTAAAAAAAGATAGCAAAATTTGTCCGATAGTTATTTGAAATAAGATAGTAAAAATTGTCCGATGGATATTTGAAAAAAGATAGCAAAATTTGTCCGATTGATATTTGAAAAAAGATAGTAAAAATTGTCCGATAGGTATTTTAAAAAAGATAGTAGAAATTGTCCGAAAGATCCTTTAAATAAGATAATAAAAATTGTCCGAAAGATATTTGATAAAAGATAGCAAAATTTGCCCGATAGATATTTGAAAAAAGATAGCAAAATTTGTCCGATGGATATTTGAAAAAAGATAGCAAAATTTGTCCGATGGATATTTGAAAAAAGATAGCAAAATTTGTCCGATGGATATTTGAAAAAAGATAGCAAAATTTGTCCGATGGATATTTGAAAAAAGATAGCAAAATTTGTCCGATAGATATTTGAAAAAAGATAGTAGAAATTGTCCGAAAGATCCTTTAAAAAAGATAGTAGAAATTGTCCGATGGATATTTAAAAAAAGATAGTAGAAATTGTCCGATGGATATTTAAAAAAAGATAGCAAAATTTGTCCGATAGATATTTGAAAAAAGATAGTAGAAATTGTCCGATAGTTATTTTAAAAAAGATAGTAGAAATTGTCCGAAAGATCCTTTAAAAAAGATAGTAGAAATTGTCCGATGGATATTTAAAAAAAGATAGCAAAATTTGTCCTAGATATTTGAAAAAAGATAGTAGAAATTGTCCGATAGGTATTTTAAAAAAGATAGTAGAAATTGTCCGAAAGATCCTTTAAAAAAGATAGTAGAAATTGTCCGATGGATATTTAAAAAAAGATAGCAAAATTTGTCCTAGATATTTGAAAAAAGATATTAGAAATTGTCCGAAAGATCCTTTAAATAGATAGTAAAAATTGTCCGAAAGGTATTTTAAAAAAGATAGTAGAAATTGTCCGATAGGTATTTTAAAAAAGATAGTAGAAATTGTCCGAAAGATCCTTTAAAAAAGATAGTAGAAATTGTCCGAAAGATCCTTTAAAAAAGATAGTAGAAATTGTCCGATGGATATTTAAAAAAAGATAGCAAAATTTGTCCGATAGATATTTGAAAAAAGATAGTAGAAATTGTCCGATAGTTATTTTAAAAAAGATAGTAGAAATTGTCCGATGGATATTTAAAAAAAGATAGCAAAATTTGTCCTAGATATTTGAAAAAAGATATTAGAAATTGTCCGAAAGATCCTTTAAATAGATTGTAAAAATTGTCCGAAAGGTATTTTAAAAAAGATAGTAGAAATTGTCCGAAAGATCCTTTAAAAAGATAGTAAAAATAGTCCGATACATACTTGAAAAAAGATAGTAAAAATTGTCCGATAGGTATTTTAAAAAAGATAGTAGAAATTTTCCGAAAGATCCTTTAAAAAAGATAGTAGAAATTGTCCGATGGATATTTAAAAAAAGATAGCAAAAATTGTCCGATAGGTATTTTAAAAAAGATAGTAGAAATTGTCCGAAAGATCCTTTAAAAAAGATAGTAGAAATTGTCCGATGGATATTTAAAAAAAGATAGCAAAATTTGTCCGATAGATATTTGAAAAAAGATAGCAGAAATTGTCCGATAGTTATTTTAAAAAAGATCGTAAAAATTGTCCGATGGATATTTGAAAAAAGATAGTAGAAGTTGTCCGAAAGATCCTTTAAAAAAGATAGTAGAAATTGTCCGATGGATATTTAAAAAAAGATAGCAAAATTTGTCCTAGATATTTGAAAAAAGATATTAGAAATTGTCCGAAAGATCCTTTAAATAGATAGTAAAAATTGTCCGATAGGTATTTTAAAAAAGATAGTAGAAATTTTCCGAAAGATCCTTTAAAAAAGATAGTAGAAATTGTCCGATGGATATTTAAAAAAAGATAGCAAAAATTGTCCGATGGATATTTGAAAAAAGATAGCAAAATTTGTCCGATAGTTATTTGAAATAAGATAGTAAAAATTGTCCGATAGATATTTGAAAAAAAGATAATAAAAATTGTCCGATAGGTATTTTAAAAAAGATAGTAGAAATTGTCTGAAAGATACTTTAAAAAAGATAGTAGAAATTGTCCGATGGATATTTAAAAAAAGATAGTAGAAATTGTCCGATGGATATTTAAAAAAAGATAGCAAAATTTGTCCTAGATATTTGAAAAAAGATATTAGAAATTGTCCGAAAGATCCTTTAAATAGATAGTAAAAATTGTCCGAAAGGTATTTTAAAAAAGATAGTAGAAATTGTCCGATAGGTATTTTAAAAAAGATAGTAGAAATTGTCCGAAAGATCCTTTAAAAAAGATAGTAGAAATTGTCCGATGGATATTTAAAAAAAGATAGCAAAATTTGTCCTAGATATTTGAAAAAAGATAGTAGAAATTGTCCGAAAGATCCTTTAAATAAGATAGTAAAAATTGTCGGGATAGGTATTTTAAAAAAGATAGTAGAAATTGTCCGAAAGATCCTTTAAAAAAGATAGTAGAAATTGTCCGATGTATTTTTAAAAAAAGATAGCAAAATTTGTCCTAGATATTTGAAAAAAGATAGTAGAAATTGTCCGAAAGATCCTTTAAATAAGATAGTAAAAATTGTCCGATAGGTATTTTAAAAAAGATAGTAGAAATTGTCCGAAAGATCCTTTAAAAAAGATAGTAGAAATTGTCCGATGGATATTTAAAAAAAGATAGCAAAATTTGTCCTAGATATTTGAAAAAAGATATTAGAAATTGTCCGAAAGATCCTTTTAATAGATAGTAAAAATTGTCCGATAGATATTTGAAAAAAGATAGTGGAAATTGTCCGATAGATATTTGAAAAAAGATAGCAAAAATAGTCCGATACATACTTGAAAAAAGATAGTAGAAATTGTCCGAATGATCCTTTAAATAAGATAGTAAAAATTGTCCGATAGGTATTTTAAAAAAGATAGTAGAAATTGTCCGAAAGATCCTTTAAAAAAGATAGTAGAAATTGTCCGATGGGTATTTGAAAAAAGATAGTAGAAATTGTCCGACAGATCTTTTAAAAAAGATAGTAGAAATTGTCTGATACATACTAGAAAAAAGATAATAAAAATTGTCCGAAAGATCCTTAAAAAAAGATAGTAGAAATTGTCCGATGGATATTTAAAAAAAGATAGTAGAAATTGTCCGAAAGATCCTTTAAAAATGATAGTAGAAATTGTCCGATGGATATTTAAAAAAAGATAGTAAAATTTGTCCGATAGATACTTTAAAAAAAAAAAATAGTAAAAATAGTCCGATACATACTTGAAAAAAGATAGTAAAAATTGTCCGATAGGTATTTTAAAAAAGATAGTAGAAATTGTCCGAAAGATCCTTTAAAAAGATAGTAAAAATAGTCCGATAGGTATTTTAAAAAAGATAGTAGAAATTGTCCGAAAGATCCTTTAAATAAGATAGTAAAAATTGTCCGATAGGTATTTTAAAAAAGATAGTAGAAATTGTCCGAAAGATCCTTTAAAAAGATCGTAAAAATTGTCCGATGGATATTTGAAAAAAGATAGTAGAAGTTGTCCGAAAGATCCTTAAAATAAGATAGTAGATATTGTCCTATACATACTAGAAAAAAGATAATAAAAATTGTCCGAAAGATCCTTTAAAAAAGATAGTAGAAATTGTCCGATGGATATTTAAAAAAAGATAGTAGAAATTGTCCGATGGATATTTGAAAAAAGATAGCAAAATTTGTCCGATAGTTATTTGAAATAAGGTAGTAAAAATTGTCCGATGGATATTTGAAAAATGATAGCAAAATTTGTCCGATAGTTATTTGAAATAAGATAGTAAAAATTGTCTAATAGGTATTTTAAAAAAGATAGTAGAAATTCTCCGAATGATCCTTTAAATAAGATAGTAAAAATTGTCCGATAGGTATTTAAAAAAAGATAGTAGAAATTGTCCGAATGATCCTTTAAATAAGATAGTAAAAATTGTCCGATAGGTATTTTAAAAAAGATAGTAGAAATTGTCCGAAAGATCCTTTAAAAAAGATAGTAGAAGTTGTCCGAAAGGTCCTTTAAAAAAGATAGTAGAAATTGTCCGATGGATATTTAAAAAAAGATAGTAGAAATTGTCCGAAAGATCCGTTAAAAAAGATAGTAGAAATTGTCCGATGGATATTTAAAAAAAGATAGCAAAAATTGTCCGATGGATACTTGAAAAAAGATAGTAAAAATTGTCCGATGGATATTTGAAAAAAGATAGTAGAAATTGTCCGATACATACTTGAAAAAAGATAGTAGAAATTGTCCGAATGATCCTTTAAATAAGATAGTAAAAATTGTCCGATAGGTATTTAAAAAAAGATAGTAGAAATTGTCCGAATGATCCTTTAAATAAGATAGTAAAAATTGTCCGATAGGTATTTTAAAAAAGATAGTAGAAATTGTCCGAAAGATCCTTTAAAAAAGATAGTAGAAATTGTCCGATGGATATTTAAAAAAAGATAGCAAAATTTGTCCGATAGATATTTGAAAAAAGATATTAGAAATTGTCCGATAGTTATTTTAAATAAAGATAGTAGAAATTGTCCGATGGATATTTAAAAAAAGATAGCAAAATTTGTCCGATAGATATTTGAAAAAAGATAGTAGATATATTCCGATAGTTATTTTAAAAAAGATAGTAGAGATTGTCCGATGGATATTTAAAAAAAGATAGCAAAATTTGTCCGATAGTTATTTGAAAAAAGATAGTAGAAATTGTCCGAAAGATCCTTTAAAAAAGATAGCAGAAATTGTCCGATACATACTAGAAAAAAGATAATAAAAATTGTCCGAAAGATCCTTAAAAAAAGATAGTAGAAATTGTCCGATGGATATTTAAAAAAAGATAGTAGAAATTGTCCGAAAGATCCTTTAAAAATGATAGTAGAAATTGTCCGAAAGATCCTTTAAAAAAGATAGTAGAAATTGTCCGATACATACTTGAAAAAAGATAGCAAAATTTGTCCGATATATATTTGAAAAAAGATAGCAAAATTTGTCCGATGGATATTTGAAAAAAGATAGCAAAATTTGTCCGATAGTTATTTGAAAAAAGATAGCAAAATTTGTCCGATAGATATTTGAAAAAAGATAGTAGAAATTGACCGAAAGATCCTTTAAATAAGATAGTAAAAATTGTCCGATAGTTATTTTAAAAAAGATAGTAGAAATTGTCCGATGGATATTTAAAAAAAGATAGCAAAAACTGTCCGATGGATATTTGAAAAAAGATAGCAAAAATTGTCCGATGGATATTTGAAAAAAGATAGCAAAATTTGTCCGATAGTTATTTGAAATAAGATAGTAAAAATTGTCCGATGGATATTTGAAAAAAGATAGCAAAATTTGTCCGATAGATATTTGAAAAAAGATAGTAAAAATTGTCCGATAGGTATTTTAAAAAAGATAGTAGAAATTGTCCGATGGATATATAAAAAAAGATAGCAAAATTTGTCCGATAGTTATTTGAAATAAGATAGTAAAAATTGTCCGATGGATATTTGAAAAAAGATAGCAAAATTTGTCCGATAGATATTTGAAAAAAGATAGTAAAAATTGTCCGATAGGTATTTTAAAAAAGATAGTAGAAATTGTCCGAAAGATCCTTTAAATAAGATAGTAAAAATTGTCCGATGGATATTTGAAAAAAGATAGTAGAAGTTGTCCGAAAGATTCTTTAAAAAAGATAGTAGATATTGTCCGATACATACTAGAAAAAAGATAATAAAAATTGTCCGAAAGATATTTGAAAAAAGATAGCAAAATTTGCCCGATAGATATTTGAAAAAAGATAGCAAAATTTGTCCGATGGATATTTGAAAAAAGATAGCAAAATTTGTCCGATGGATATTTGAAAAAAGATAGCAAAATTTGTCCGATGGATATTTGAAAAAAGATAGCAAAATTTGTCCGATGGATATTTGAAAAAATATAGCAAAATTTGTCCAATAGTTATTTGAAATAAGATAGTAAAAATTGTCCGATAGATATTTGAAAAAAAGATAATAAAAATTGTCCGATAGGTATTTTAAAAAAGATAGTAGAAATTGTCCGAAAGATCCTTTAAAAAAGATAGTAGAAATTGTCCGATGGATATTTAAAAAAAGATAGTAGAAATTGTCCGATGGATATTTAAAAAAAGATAGCAAAATTTGTCCTAGATATTTGAAAAAAGATAGTAGAAATTGTCCGATAGGTATTTTAAAAAAGATAGTAGAAATTATCCGAAAGATCCTTTAAAAAAGATAGTAGAAATTGTCCGATGGATATTTAAAAAAAGATAGCAAAATTTGTCCGATAGATATTTGAAAAAAGATAGTAGAAATTGTCCGATAGTTATTTTAAAAAAGATAGTAGAAATTGTCCGATGGATATTTAAAAAAAGATAGCAAAATTTGTCCTAGATATTTGAAAAAAGATATTAGAAATTGTCCGAAAGATCCTTTAAATAGATAGTAAAAATTGTCCGAAAGGTATTTTAAAAAAGATAGTAGAAATTGTCCGAAAGATCCTTTAAAAAAGATAGTAGAAATTGTCCGATGGATATTTAAAAAAAGATAGCAAAAATTGTCCGATAGGTATTTTAAAAAAGATAGTAGAAATTTTCCGAAAGATCCTTTAAAAAAGATAGTAGAAATTGTCCGATGGATATTTAAAAAAAGATAGCAAAAATTGTCCGATAGGTATTTTAAAAAAGATAGTAGAAATTGTCCGAAAGATCCTTTAAAAAAGATAGTAGAAATTGTCCGATGGATATTTAAAAAAAGATAGCAAAATTTGTCCGATAGATATTTGAAAAAAGATAGTAGAAATTGTCCGATAGTTATTTTAAAAAAGATCGTAAAAATTGTCCGATGGATATTTGAAAAAAGATAGTAGAAGTTGTCCGAAAGATCCTTTAAAAAAGATAGTAGAAATTGTCCGATAGGTATTTTAAAAAAGATAGTAGAAATTGTCCGATGGATATTTAAAAAAAGATAGCAAAATTTGTCCTAGATATTTGAAAAAAGATATTAGAAATTGTCCGAAAGATCCTTTAAATAGATAGTAAAAATTGTCCGAAAGGTATTTTAAAAAAGATAGTAGAAATTGTCCGAAAGATCCTTTAAAAAGATAGTAAAAATAGTCCGATACATACTTGAAAAAAGATAGTAAAAATTGTCCGATAGGTATTTTAAAAAAGATAGTAGAAATTTTCCGAAAGATCCTTTAAAAAAGATAGTAGAAATTGTCCGATACATACTAGAAAAAAGATAATAAAAATTGTCCGAAAGATCCTTAAAAAAAGATAGTAGAAATTGTCCGATGGATATTTAAAAAAAGATAGTAGAAATTGTCCGAAAGATCCTTTAAAAAAGATAGTAGAAATTGTCCGATGGATATTTAAAAAACGATAGCAAAATTTGCCCGATAGATATTTGAAAAAAGATAGCAAAATTTGTCCGATGGATATTTTAAAAAAGATAGCAAAATTTGTCCAATAGTTATTTGAAATAAGATAGTAAAAATTGTCCGATAGATATTTGAAAAAAAGATAATAAAAATTGTCCGATAGGTATTTTAAAAAAGATAGTAGAAATTGTCCGAAAGATCCTTTAAAAAAGATAGTAGATATTGTCCGATACATACTAGAAAAAAGATAATAAAAATTGTCCGAAAGATCCTTAAAAAAAGATAGTAGAAATTGTCCGAAAGATCCTTTAAAAAAGATAGTAGAAATTGTCCGATGGATATTTAAAAAACGATAGCAAAATTTGTCCGATAGTTATTTGAAAAAAGATAGCAAAATTTGTCCGATAGATATTTGAAAAAAGATAGTAGAAGTTGTCCGATGGATATTTGAAAAAAGATAGCAAAATTTGTACGATTGATATTTGAAAAAACATAGTAAAAATAGTCCGATACATACTTGAAAAAAGATAGTAAAAATTGTCCGATACATACTTGAAAAAAGATAGTAAAAATTGTCCGATAGGTATTTTAAAAAAGATAGTAGATATTGTCCGATACATACTAGAAAAAAGATAATAAAAATTGTCCGAAAGATCCTTAAAAAAAGATAGTAGAAATTGTCCGATGTATATTTAAAAAAAGATAGTAGAAATTGTCCGAAAGATCCTTTAAAAAAGATAGTAGAAATTGTCCGATGGATATTTAAAAAACGATAGCAAAATTTGTCCTATAGTTATTTGAAAAAATATAGTAGAAGTTGTCCGATGGATATTTAAAAAAAGATAGTAGAAATTGTCCGAAAGATCCTTTAAAAATGATAGTAGAAATTGTCCGAAAGATCCTTTAAAAAAGATAGTAGAAATTGTCCGATACATACTTGAAAAAAGATAGTAGAAGTTGTCCGAAACATCCTTTAAAAAGATAGAAAAAATTGTCCGATGGATATTTGAAAAAAGATAGCAAAATTTGTCCGATAGATATTTGAAAAAAGATAGTAGAAATTGACCGAAAGATCCTTTAAATAAGATAGTAAAAATTGTCCGATAGTTATTTTAAAAAAGATAGTAGAAATTGTCCGATGGATATTTAAAAAAAGATAGCAAAAATTGTCCGATGGATATTTGAAAAAGATAGCAAAATTTGTCCGATAGTTATTTGAAATAAGATAGTAAAAATTGTCCGATGGATATTTGAAAAAAGATAGCAAAATTTGTCCGATAGATATTTGAAAAAAGATAGTAAAAATAGTCCGATACATACTTGAAAAAAGAAAGTAAAAATTGTCCGATAGGTATTTTAAAAAAGATAGTAGAAATTGTCCGAAAGATCCTTTAAATAAGATAGTAAAAATTGTCCGATGGATATTTGAAAAAAGATAGTAGAAGTTGTCCGAAAGATTCTTTAAAAAAGATAGTAGATATTGTCCGATACATACTAGAAAAAAGATAATAAAAATTGTCCGAAAGATATTTGAAAAAAGATAGCAAAATTTGCCCGATAGATATTTGAAAAAAGATAGCAAAATTTGTCCGATGGATATTTGAAAAAAGATAGCAAAATTTGTCCGATGGATATTTGAAAAAAGATAGCAAAATTTGTCCGATGGATATTTGAAAAAAGATAGCAAAATTTGTCCAATAGTTATTTGAAATAAGATAGTAAAAATTGTCCGATAGATATTTGAAAAAAAGATAATAAAAATTGTCCGATAGGTATTTTAAAAAAGATAGCAGAAATTGTCCGAAAGATCCTTTAAAAAAGATAGTAGATATTGTCCGATACATACTAGAAAAAAGATAATAAAAATTGTCCGAAAGATCCTTAAAAAAAGATAGTAGAAATTGTCCGATGGATATTTAAAAAAAGATAGTAGAAATTGTCCGAAAGATCCTTTAAAAAAGATAGTAGAAATTGTCCGATGGATATTTAAAAAACGATAGCAAAATTTGTCCGATAGTTATTTGAAAAAAGATAGCAAAATTTGTCCGATTGATATTTGAAAAAACATAGTAAAAATAGTCCGATACATACTTGAAAAAAGATAGTAAAAATTGTCCGATAGGTATTTTAAAAAAGATAGTAAAAATTGTCCGATAGGTATTTTAAAAAAGATAGTAGAAATTGTCCGAAAGATCCTTTAAAAAAGATAGTAGAAATTGTCCGATGGATATTTAAAAAAAGATAGCAAAATTTGTCCGATAGATATTTGAAAAAAGATAGTAGAAATTGTCCGATAGTTATTTTAAAAAAGATAGTAGAAATTGTCCGATGGATATTTAAAAAAAGATAGCAAAAACTGTCCGATGGATATTTGAAAAAAGATAGCAAAAATTGTCCGATGGATATTTGAAAAAAGATAGCAAAATTTGTCCGATGGATATTTGAAAAAAGATAGCAAAATTTGTCCGATAGTTATTTGAAATAAGATAGTAAAAATTGTCCGATGGATATTTGAAAAGAGATAGCAAAATTTGTCCGATAGATATTTGAAAAAAGATAGTAGAAATTGTCCGATAGTTATTTTAAATAAAGATAGTAGAAATTGTCCGATGGATATTTAAAAAAAGATAGCAAAATTTGTCCGATAGATATTTGAAAAAAGATAGTAGAAATATTCCGATAGTTATTTTAAAAAAGATAGTAGAGATTGTCCGATGGATATTTAAAAAAAGATAGCAAAATTTGTCCGATAGTTATTTGAAATAAGATAGTAAAAATTGTCCGATGGATATTTGAAAAAAGATAGCAAAATTTGTCCGATTGATATTTGAAAAAAGATAGTAAAAATTGTCCGATAGGTATTTTAAAAAAGATAGTAGAAATTGTCCGAAAGATCCTTTAAATAAGATAATAAAAATTGTCCGAAAGATATTTGATAAAAGATAGCAAAATTTGCCCGATAGATATTTGAAAAAAGATAGCAAAATTTGTCCGATGGATATTTGAAAAAAGATAGCAAAATTTGTCCGATGGATATTTGAAAAAAGATAGCAAAATTTGTCCGATGGATATTTGAAAAAAGATAGCAAAATTTGTCCGATGGATATTTGAAAAAAGATAGCAAAATTTGTCCGATAGATATTTGAAAAAAGATAGTAGAAATTGTCCGAAAGATCCTTTAAAAAAGATAGTAGAAATTGTCCGATGGATATTTAAAAAAAGATAGTAGAAATTGTCCGATGGATATTTAAAAAAAGATAGCAAAATTTGTCCGATAGATATTTGAAAAAAGATAGTAGAAATTGTCCGATAGTTATTTTAAAAAAGATAGTAGAAATTGTCCGAAAGATCCTTTAAAAAAGATAGTAGAAATTGTCCGATGGATATTTAAAAAAAGATAGCAAAATTTGTCCTAGATATTTGAAAAAAGATAGTAGAAATTGTCCGATAGGTATTTTAAAAAAGATAGTAGAAATTGTCCGAAAGATCCTTTAAAAAAGATAGTAGAAATTGTCCGATGGATATTTAAAAAAAGATAGCAAAATTTGTCCGATAGATATTTGAAAAAAGATAGTAGAAATTGTCCGATAGTTATTTTAAAAAAGATAGTAGAAATTGTCCGATGGATATTTAAAAAAAGATAGCAAAATTTGTCCTAGATATTTGAAAAAAGATATTAGAAATTGTCCGAAAGATCCTTTAAATAGATAGTAAAAATTGTCCGAAAGGTATTTTAAAAAAGATAGTAGAAATTGTCCGAAAGATCCTTTAAAAAGATAGTAAAAATAATCCGATACATACTTGAAAAAAGATAGTAAAAATTGTCCGATAGGTATTTTAAAAAAGATAGTAGAAATTTTCCGAAAGATCCTTTAAAAAAGATAGTAGAAATTGTCCGATGGATATTTAAAAAAAGATAGTAGAAATTGTCCGATGGATATTTAAAAAAAGATAGCAAAATTTGTCCTAGATATTTGAAAAAAGATAGTAGAAATTGTCCGAAAGATCCTTTAAATAAGATAGTAGAAATTGTCCGAAAGATCCTTTAAAAAAGATAGTAGAAATTGTCCGATGGATATTTAAAAAAAGATAGCAAAATTTGTCCTAGATATTTGAAAAAAGATAGTAAAAATTGTCCGATAGGTATTTTAAAAAAGATAGTAGAAATTGTCCGAAAGATCCTTTAAAAAAGATAGTAGAAATTGTCCGATGGATATTTAAAAAAAGATAGCAAAATTTGTCCTAGATATTTGAAAAAAGATAGTAAAAATTGTCCGATAGGTATTTTAAAAAAGATAGTAGAAATTGTCCGAAAGATCCTTTAAAAAAGATAGTAGAAATTGTCCGATGGATATTTAAAAAAAGATAGCAAAATTTGTCCTAGATATTTGAAAAAAGATATTAGAAATTGTCCGAAAGATCCTTTAAATAGATAGTAAAAATTGTCCGAAAGGTATTTTAAAAAAGATAGTAGAAATTGTCCGATAGGTATTTTAAAAAAGATAGTAGAAATTTTCCGAAAGATCCTTTAAAAAAGATAGTAGAAATTGTCCGATGGATATTTAAAAAAGGATAGCAAAAATTGTCCGATGGATATTTAAAAAAAGATAGCAAAATTTGTCTGATAGATATTTGAAAATATATGTTAAAAATTTTCCTATATGTATTTAAAACAAGATGAAATTTAACCGATAGATATTTGAAAAAAGTATATTTTTTTTCAAATAGGCCTTTTTTATTTGATTGGTAGATTCTGCTAATTTTTTGTCTTTTTCTCTTTTATTACAGATTTTGTATACATAGGTCTCATGCATCAGCCCTTATTATCTCCTCATCCCTGTGCTGCCTCATCCCAATTGATGCGGGTCAAGATTTCTCCTGCCCTAATAAAACCAATCAAGTCTTTTTGAAAACGTATACCTCAGCTATGTACCCATGGTATACGCATGTTTTTCTGTACCTGTTTTACACATGTCATTGGAATAAATTTATAGAATTTAATCTGATCCAGAATGTTTACATCAATTTTTGCTGAGGTTTACTCAGGAATAGTGATGTGCCATTTCGGAACGATTTGTTCTTTTTGAACGAAGTCTACTGGTGGGGATACGACCTTGAAACATGACATGCCTGTCATGTTTCTCTGGTTAACCCGACTGTAAAATAAAAATATAAAATAAAATCACTTTTACTCCTACGATATCTACCCTGAACACATGGCGACGCTTTTAGCGAACGGTGTTGGTGTGTAGGAGACAGTAGGTGGCAATGAAAAGGATACGTGGAGAGGAGGGGCAGTTACGGAAGATGGGATGAAAATGTTCGACTATTTATATACGTAAAATGGTCAGGAAATATATAGTTAAATTGGAGGACCAATACTGCGGTCGCATATGATAATCCATTATTTATTGCTTGATTTTATGGCTATAGTAGTTTCCAGTGTTCCTTGTTGGAAGCGATTCCTGATTAATTGAAACACTGTGAATGAAATGAAACACTTCCACCTGATAAGTTTAATCACATCCTAGGTTTCTACTAACAGCATCCTGCTGACCAAAAATCCTTGGGCCTGTTTCTCAAAGCTACAAGTTACGTGTCTACTCAGTTGTACCTTGTGCAATTCTGTTTATCAAACGGACGTACTAGAAGTCTGCAAGTGTTTCCATGATTACGACATATTCTGTTTCTCAACACTTGTAACTTATAATAAAATTTCTATTAGTCCTCCGAGGTCACTGTATCACAGTAAATCGGAAAACTGATGAAAAGCGACTTGCGATCTCCTATGAGAAGTTTCAACTGTCAAAAGTGTATTACTAATAATTACAATTTTCTAATAATAATTAGGCTAGTGCTTTGATTATTAAATTCCCTGCTTTTTCGCTGCATTTTCTGAAAGAAATTTTTCATTTTACTTCCATAGTTTACTCGTAACTATTGCGACCTGGGAATTTCCACTCATAGATCACTTGGAAAGAATAGTGTGACGGTAGATAGCTGTATTTATTGAAGAAAACAGCTAAAGATATAGACGCATGATACATGTTATACTTAACTCCATGGAATGAGGATGATGCTGTAGATATTGGGAATTAAAGCGGAGAGTATCATCTATGCTTGACGGCTTTGACCTATTAACCCAGGATTTGACGAATATTACATCACCGTTCGGCTGTAAACTCCAGCAGTTCCCCCTTCACCCCACATACTTACAAAGCCTGACGAAGACATTTATATTTACATGTGTCCCTTTATACGAAATTGTATTGTGTTAAGCATTGCATGAATATGATGTTGTAAAGCGTCGCGAAATCGCAACTCGTCGCTGTTTAACCATGTTTAATTTAACCATGGTTTTGACATGAATATTAGTTACAAATGTTCAATTAACAAGTGGCTGTTGTTCCAATATACTTCAAACCAGAAGAGAAGTGTTTTTCAAAGTTAGCGGGAGTGAGAGGTCAAAGGAAATATCTCGACTATTTCGTGCATTATGATATTATTATAGCAAAAAATGTAACCCTGGTGAATGACCTACTTTCCGCATTATTCCCGCTCCCTTCACTTTCCTATTCCGCGACCTCAACTACCCTTGAACTAACCGCAAAATACGGTGTGAGACGTCATCAGTCGCACTGCCATTCTCCTCTAGTTCCAATCTTCCTTCCTGTACTGTGTGAGATGAAAAATGTATTTGACGCTGTCATTAATACAAGATAGCATAGCCCGTGAGAGGTATCGCCGAAGTCTCAATACTGAAATTTTTATAATTTAATTAAAATTTCTTAGGAGTAAAAACATATTACCATAAGTGGTTTTATTAATGACGCAAGATTTATATTACCACAAATTAAAAAAATTAATATCTGAGGATTTAAATTGACTTAATAATTTCATACGGTACGCCAAAAAGCCTTTGACACAAAGTTATTTTTTTATCGTTCAGAAAGCATTCAGTTTGCACACCGTTACATTTCTGCTATGTTTTTGTCGCACGAAGACAGTACAAATCCCATGGGAAATGGCTTTTTATTTTGCGCAAGGATTTCGGAAATTACTGCAAAGACTACTTTTGGTACAATTAGAATAATGAGATATTTTTATTAACAATAGTGAGTGGTGGTTATCGAAATGCAGGCGAAATTTGTGGAAATTTTACTGGAAGAATTTGATTCTTTATAGTAAGGTTTTATTCATTTTCCTAGCACTAGTTGCAGGATGTGCTCTAGGATATTGCAAAACCTGCATTGTATTTAACGACGTTTCTAAGTTCTGCTCAAGTATACGTATATTGGAGATTGTGAGGAAAAACACTTGCCATGGGAATAAATACTCGACATACAAAATGGCTGATTAACGTAGATTATCTTCGCTTGATTGACAATATAACGTTGTTATTTCGTACCTACGAAAGATAAACACTGCACTATATGATTTCTTGACATATAAGAATTATGGATAACGTTCATTTCCAGTACCAAAATGAACCAAAAAACCGTTTATCTTATACACGGTTTTCGCTTCTACCCCTCTTATATCTAAAGAAAGTATCCTTCGATGTTTTTTTTAGCGTTGTTAACATGTTTCTCTTACACCCAGTTTCTGCCGATCATGGTGCATTTTGCCTTGGTATACAGTTACACCAGGATCATCCAACGAGTGAGTCAATTTTAATTGAATGTCTATATAGTTGAAGACCAGGCAATTGAAGCACTCACGCTAGAGAGCAAGAGATTAGATTTCTTGTTTGAGGAATAACATGACAGTTCTCCAAATTAAGAATAGATTAAGATGTACTGGTGGTAGTTAGGAGATAGGCAGGACAATTAAAGATGCAAGACATTGCGATAGTGCTAGATATGGCCAAAAACTGTTTAAAATATTTTGCCTGGAAATTCATAATGAACATATTTCGTAGTCATGGGTCTCAGTGGTCCAGTGATACCATATGTTTTTCACTGAGTCTCCTATAACGCAGTCCTTAAGCACAGTCTAAACAAATACTTTAGATTGTGCCTTAAGTTTACACATTTTTTCCGAACACTTTCATCTACCCTCTGTTCGTACGTGGTAAAAGTATGTTTAGGGAATAAATACCAAATGTGGCCTGGATCTACGGGTGATTATGCTTTTGAAAGAGAAGGCAAAGAACTTGAAGGAGGCCCAAAGGTTGGTTAATCTGAGCCTGGATTAAATAGCATTTGTGAGGCATTTATCGTACAATAATAGTGTAGATTATGTCTGTGGCTTAGAGGACTTGGGTTCCTTCAGAAACAGTAATATAGCAAGTCCAACTCTACTGCTAATGATAAATAGATTATTATATAACTTAAGGCAGCCTATAGGGTATTTCTTTTTCGGCCAGTCTGTAAAATAAAAACATTTTCAAAAGTTATTCAAAACTACTCTTGAAATACTTTCTAAAGAAGCGTTTACCGTGAAGACATGTGTGACTGACCAGGGTTCAAACTTTGTTCTGATGTATTTAGTCAATAGAAATATCAACTGATTTATCTTAGGTTAATTCAGGAAATCAGACTATTTTTTATAATATTCCACATTTGCTGATTAGTTCCAGAAATTATCTATTTAAATATGATTGGTTCCATTTATTAGAAAGTGGGAAGAGTGTGTTGATCTCTTTGGAGGTCATTTCTGAATATTTCTCCCTGGATTCTAAGAATACAGTCAGACCCATACAGTGCACCCATAGTTAAAGAATACAGTGCATCCATAGTTTAAAAAAAGCCGTGACTCCCCCTGTCTTCTCAAAAATTGAAGGCCAATTCTCTAGCACATACACTAGGTCATTCTATCTGCCACAAGCATTCATATTTCTTGTGGATTAATGTCTGTTTAGTCACTGGTAACACCAAAATGTGTAAAAACGTAAATTATTTATTCGATATTTTCAACTCCCACGGCATTATTTCAGCTGCGACACTGATAGTTACTATCACAGGTGAATATGAACACATTGAAGCTCTCTAGGCAATGAAAAATTGGCTAGGATCAATAAGGATTGAAAAATTGGCTAGGATTTGTGAATCAAACAAAATGCCCCTTCCAGAAAGATGCAGCTCAGAAGTACACTTATGATTATATTCACACATTTATAGGCACCGAGCAACGTGCCACTGACTATTGGTTATAGAAGATGGTTGGAGAAACTCGCAAAATATATTGATAGCTTCAAATAATAGCTAAATGTGGACTGGACGTCCGCTATTTTCACTTGTAAAATCTTTGTTCACTCGTGGAGAATTCATAAGTCCTCCGTTTGAGAAACGCTTCTGAGATTCCGACTTGTGGACTTGTTACCTTTGCTATACAGGAAACAATGGGAGCGGCTGTTAAGATGAATTGGAAGAATGCGAATAATAAACGGAAAACCTCCGCAAAGAAGACCGAGGAATGGATACATACACCAGGGAAATAGGAATATTAAATAGAAGAGCTACATTCAGGAGTCGACAGATAATACCAGGGAATGCTTACTCTCGTGTAGGAAACTTCCTTAAGAGATGTGTGTCCGATTTCACGCTTTAATCTTAGGTATTTTCTCTTTCTTCATTCAGTTGACCGTGATTACCTATCCTCGCGTGCTCCGAATATTTTTTTACCGTGACTTACGTGGGTGGAGAAAGCAATGTATCGGGTGAGATGACAATTTGGAAGGAGATAGTGAGGAAAAAACCATCGACTTCACTCCTCCAATGGATAGAACTTGAGGCCATAAAGATTCTTTAAAATCCTACTAACTGTCCATCAGAATCCTTGGCTTATAACCTTTAAAGTGAAGGTCATGTGTCATTCTGTCCATCTGAAAATTTTGAAATTGATCGCGGCCAACTCCTTTCGTATGACGGAAGAATATATATGCTCCACCGGATATAGGTGTAACATCACGTGTTACCGCAGCTAAATATCGGCGTAGCTCCTCGTTAAATCACGTGATAAATTATTGAATGCTACCATTTGAAAGCGAACACTAGTATGGGATGAACCAAGCAATAAACTGAGCTATTACATGTTAAACGCATTACGTTGGTCAAGCTAAATGTATTGTTTGATAAGTTACATATTGCACAATCAGTGAATTTCAGGGATTATATCAAATATCACCACAATAACGTATGAACTGCCTGCAGAAATAGTTTACAAGACGAAAGAGCATCGGAAAACCAAGGGGCTAGGAGCCCAGTATAGTATAATGTCAGGATAATTCATTCATCTTAATTCTGGCCGGAATGACTGCTTTGTACCTTACTGGCCTCTGGATTTTTCGAATCACCTAAGTCCCTTTCCGAATGGCTTTTCCCCGTTATCGCAAGAAAAATTTCGTTGCCTCTCGCAGTAGGTCACCAGAATATCTATTATACCTTTTTCGGCATTCCAATTTCCGAGCTCTTCCCCTCAACAATTCCCATTTTCTCCGTGACTTTTCCATCGGTTTTCACGTCTGACGCCCCAGTCGTCCATTGTCTCGGATCGAGGAGCGCGTAATAGCCGTCTTTTGACGTGTGACCACCTCTCCGTGACCCCCTCCCCATTTCAACCATCCTTCCTCCTACTTCTACCGTTCTGTCGTCGTCCAACGAGTCACTAAGTGAACCATCTCCCCTACTTACCCTTTCGCTACGAACGACAAATCAAGTACACTCCTTATGTTTAGCTCTACAAATTTAAACGGTGTTCTACCGTTATTTTTAATATAGTTCGTGTGTAAAGGAATCTCCGAGAGAATTTTTGTTTTTTATTAAAGTTTTCTATGGTTTTAAGTTAGTTAGAGAGTTATTATGTTTTTAGGTAAACAACTGCATGTTACTCTTTTATATGAGTTGACGATTTCTGTTTTAGCATTCGCTTAGATTCGCGCACTGATGATGCCAATATCCTGAATAAGGACATCTTAAAGGTATAATAACTTTTATCGTTGAATAATCATTACCGAGTGCGAAATACAATGATGAAATTATTTATTTAACCATTGATACGATTTTTGTTGCTAGAGAGTTTAATATGAATGGTAGAATTTGGTTTAAAAGTTGTAAAGGCATTTTAAAAATGATTCATTTCCGATTTAATAAATATCGAGGCTGTAGCAACGATTTTTTTAACAATACAATCGCATAAAAAATAGTTGACCGCGACCGCATGCCGTTATGGGCACCCCAAGCGGAAAAGGGCGGATATTATCTCCTCCCGGTGGCCGAGAAAAAGGTTCAACACTCCTCTAGGCCCCGACCTAAGATAGGGAAATACGAGTAGGTACCTGAGAAGATCCTAGCGTACAAGTGTTGTGTTTTATGGACTTTTCTTCTCTTACTCAAAGAATGACAAATTTTCCTCCAAAAACGATACTTAAACACGCACCGTATCAATATATGCTAATTTTGCCTTTTTTTATGAGACAAATATGCCGTTGATATGATGAATCATTCATGGTTGAATGATTGAAAAATGTACCTTGTCACTTTGACTACCGATAAACCCGCAGCGTATACAATTTGGCAAGGAAAAAAAGATTCAAGTGAAATTCAGAGGTAGATGAAACACAGCAAGGGTTGGTGCCAAGAGATTAGACTGAAAATAAGAGAGAAGCAATTGTGTCAGAAGCGTCGCGGCATTAATTTAGCTCATATTGGCGAATGCAAGGCTGCATCGTCTAGGGATTAATTCATGTAGTGGTTTACCGCTGCCTTCCAAATCGCAGTATTCAGGCCGATTACGTAAGTTCCATTCTGGCCCGAAGCAGTGGCATTTGATACCTGACCGTTCTTCTTCATCTGCGCCATAAGTACCTGCAGTACGGCAGGGTAAACTAGCAGGATAGCATTTAGGGTGTAGAATACTCTCGTTGCCTCGGAACAGATTTTTTTCATTAAAATATTCTTTCAAAATCGGGAATCAATGCCGTCAGTTGATCTTGAGCCTGCGACCATCCGATTAAGAGTCGAACAGGTTACTCCTGGGCCATCTCGGCATGGATATTTCACAGTTGCAGGCCCTTGTCTCCCGAAGAGACTTCAATCTTTAAATCTGAATAGGTTCTATCCCTCTTTATCTTCCCCTTCTTCCCTCTCCTCTATCACAGCTTTCCATTCCTTTACCTTTCACATTACCTTCTCCACTCCTAACCTTCTCTAGGCGTTTTATCTCCTCACCGACCTACCAAGCTTTCCTTAGTTTGTCTTCCTTTCCGCCAATCGCACTTCCTCCATCCATTCATAAAGTATTTTCTTAGAATTCTAGGATATTAATAAACGAGACTAGATAAAAATTAATATATTGTTCGAGGCATTATTAGGAGAATTGTGATATGAATGTATACGTATGGTGAAACAGTGGCACCCACCAGCAAAGAATCAATGGTCACTGAGGGTAAATAAAGCGTTGATGAGCGGGAAAAGGTACCGAAGAACTCCCCGAGTGACATTTGGAGGAAGATTCGGCCACTTAATCCCACATCACTTTTATGCTTTCCTCTCCCTTGCCTTATAATTCGCTACACTACACCTATACCCATCTGGCGTGAAATAAACTGCATTTTTCCGAACTAATGGTCACACTTCCCACAAGATAATTGTGTTCGCTTCACCGACCTACCTTTATTATTTACAGAATTTATGTATGCTTTCATTCCTTAGTGAATAGATAAGAGTCCTTTGTGGAAATGATCATGAAAAACGACGCTTGGTGTTTTTCGTTTATAAAGGAAAATACGCGCTGAGAATGGTTATCGTCAGGTATGAGGTATGTCGTGAATATTTCGTCTTCACTAAACCCTTCGAGAAAGAGAAAATCTTATTAGGGCACTTGGATCGTGCGTGATGAATCACAGACCTAAAGCATTCCAAGCATTTTGGGTAATTGACCATGGCGTCGAAATATGAATGAAATCTAAAATTTATTCCTAGGAGTGTCGAAATATTTTCACAACTTACGACGAATGCTTTCGCCCAGTTTGAAAGGCTTTGGAAATGGAGCAGCATTAGGTAATTGAGCATTCAATTAAATATTTAATCGGTATCTCGGAATAACAACCTGCATTTTATGGAAACTCGAGACATTTTCTCTCTTAAAGAAAGTGTTTTTGTCAAGGATTTTGATAGGTAAGTCTAAATCGTATATTTTGATTAATTGAATATGGTATCGAAATGCCATAGACATCGCGAATCAGTCTGCATATTTACGGGGGAATATCGGCATTTTATCGTTTCCCAAGGAAATTCCCTGCAGGGCTAGGTGAAAATTGTGAAATATTACTTACTTATGATTTTTACACCTAAATGGGTGACACTTACAGATTTTACCCGTCACTGATTGGGAGAAAAACTAGAAATCATGGCTAAAACCTCTGCGAGGAAAGATTGTTCATTGACTAGGTAATTAAAATATCGAGGTGTTTGTATCATAAAGCAGAGAAATTCTGGCTATGATTAATCATTAGTCTACACTAAGAGTAAATTGGATTATGTGAGACCGTTTGCATAATGTCATTTGTTCTTGATTTTAATGGTTACCGTTTTGACCGTTTATGTTCTTGTGGCTTTTAGTTTGAAGAACATTGCTTGTTAATTCGTCTTAGAACTTGACCTTTCCGTGTTGGAACACTTAAAACATTACTTTTTGTATTTATAATTTGTAAAATTTAGGAAGCAAAGAGTTTTAGATTTGACGAAAACAATAATTAAGAAAATTATTAGGACCCATTTTTGAAAATAGTTTGATTCTAAACACTTAATCTCTGGCAAAATCTACTTCTCAAAGAGGTTAGGTCACAACAATGGCATTACGTAGTATTTCATGCCGTAAACTGCATCCATGTACATAGTTTCCGTTAGCCTGTGCGAAACAACTTATAACTACCTTGTGTCCTTGGGTAGGCTCTACAGTGTCTGTCTTTAATTGTCCATTGCATCGAAAACATTGAAAAAGCACACCAGAAAAGATAAGAAGCATTCGAAACCTGTTCTTGGAAGAGGATACTGAAGACCAAATGGAAAATATTGCAAAAAATTGCTACACAGTCTCACCGACACACACATTTAGGGCAACCCAATGGTTTCTGATTTCTATCCGAAACTTATCGGAAGAACAAAATACATATGCAGCCAACCAAGAGACCACAGCGCTGCTATATATGTAAAGATATGGACACGGATCGACGTTCTGCCAAGCATTTGAAAGGTATTAAAGATGCGCAGGGGAACATGAGGGGCTAAACTGTACACGAGAAGACCCGGTAAAATGCTGCGATTGTGGAGGCCTACAAGAAGCGAAATCCGCGAATTGTGAGACATTCAAAATAAATACTTATGGACGCAATGTAGAAATACAGAAGCTAAAGAAAGAAAAAAGGTGCCAAATAAAAACGACGTGGAGAATACTCGCCCGGCCCCTCCGCCGAAAACAAACGTCTGGACAGTGAGACAGAAAGAAAGAAAGGGAAACGGCTAGCGCTGGGTCAAAGGACGACTGGCAAAAAGTCAACAGCGACAGGCAAACCGTGAGGAAATGAAAATTAGGAGAAAGGAAAAGTCGATAGCAACTCGCAAAGGCATGACTCCGCAAACACTTGAAAGGAGAATAGAGATGGAACTGGGTTAAATGGTGGAATGAATGATATAATGAACGCCATCAGAATGTTAGGAGACATGATGCAGATGTTCCAGCAAATGATGTCTCAATTACGGGCATGCTTTTGAAATCTACCGTTTTGATGGATAAAGCTAACAAAAACAAATCCTTTCGCTTTGGAACGCGTATGGCGACGTTAAAAAAAACGCCGGAGCTTGTAAAATTACTGAATAAATACTTCGTAGACGTATGTCTCATGTCGGAGACACACTTGAGGGAAGAAAAAGCAAAAAGCATGGGAAGTGCCGGGATACAAGGTCACGAGGAAAGACAGAAAAAGAGATTATGGAGAAAAAGGTCAGTGGCGGAGTGGCTATATTGATGAAAGACAGTATCTCGAAATACGACATTCAACTGAAAACAATGACAAACCTGGAGGCAGTCGGGATAAAATAGAGACGGAGATAGCAGGAGAAAATATTCATTTCTCCTATCTGCCTCCACGTGCTAAATTCCAAGAGACTGAATTTGACCAATGAATGACGATGCACCTATGCTTGTGGGCGGAGATTTTGATTCTAAAAACACGTACACTGGAATTGCCCGAGCGAAAATGCCAATGTACGAGTACGTACGTAAATTTTACAACTGGACGAACGTCAATGAATTGAAGATATTAGCACCGAACGAGCCGACGCGAATGTGTGGAAACAGTGTAGTTGACCTGGCAGTGACAAAGGGACTCAGAAGGCCGGCCAAATCCGGCCTTCTGAATCCCTTTAATTCATTAATGAACTGAGCAGTGATCACTCTCCTGTCTTGATACATATTTGAGTATTAACCATATTAATACCAGATCAACGGAAACGATATTACTATTGCCTTGCCAACTGGGATCTATTTAGAAAATCAGTACGCAGCTCCATACTAAACGGTAAAAACTCTCCCAAACATAACGAAAGCATTGACGAAACGGCAGAAATAGTAGTAGAGGCGATAAAAAGGGGCATGCAATTGGCCATTCCTAAGAACAAGAAAAGATCGGCAGATGAAATAAAGTTAGATGACGAGATAAAGGAAAAATTTAAAGAACGAAACTATTTCCGAAAGAAATATAAACTAATTGGAACATCGACCAACAAAAATAAGGTTAATGAACTTAATAAAGAAATTAAAAGAGTAGTTAACATCATAAGGGAGGAAAGGTGGAATGAGCAACTCGCGTCGATGAATACTAATGACGGCTCGCTATGGAAGCTTTCGAAATCCATGAAGAAAGTACCACCTCGTGACCCTGCGATAGTGAGTGGAGACGAAAGGTTTTATGGGAGCATGCAATTAGAGAAGAGGAAATACCCAAGGATTGACATTAGCACAAATAACAAATATAATTAAGAATCTGCCAAATAGAAAATCGCCGGGAGAGGATGAAATACCAAACATGGTTATTAAATAAATCCCTGTTTAACCGGGGGAGTATATATTACTGATAGTGAATAAAGCTATGCAAACAGGGTGCTTTCCTAAATTATGGAAAATGACGATGATAAAGTGCATCCCTAAAAAAGGAGGGAAGACGCTCAAGCCAGATGACATGAGGCCATTGTCTCTTCTTTCTAATTTAGGAAAACTCTTGTAAAGGGTGGTGGTGCCGTTTATTTCAGAATACGTAGTAACTAACGACATATTGCTGGTGGAGCAGTATGGATTCAGAGAACTACACTTCACGACGCAGCAAATTCATAGTGTAGTTGATTTCATCTCTGACGGATTCAACAGGAAGGAGACGGCGGTGGGAGTTTTTCTTGACGTATCCAAGGCATTTGACAAGGAATGGCATAACGGCTTAATTTTTAAAATGGACGTAGGTGGTATACCGAAATGGATGGTTAGATGGACGGACTCGTATTTAAAAGGAAGGACATTCTTCGTGAAATGGGGAGAGGAAAAAAGTAATCGGCGCAAGTTCGGGACTTGCCCCGATACTGAAAAATAATGCAACCCCTAAAAATGCTAAAAGACTATTCTACGACAAGTATATTAAAACAAAACTATTATATGCCACACCCACATGGGTTGGTTTCCTAAATAAAAAGCAAATGGAAACATAGGAAATAACTGAAAGGAAAATAGTACGATCGATTTTCGAAATACCATACTCTGTTACAAACGAAAATCTCTACTTGAACACGGGCATAGTCACATTAAAAACGCAAATAAAAACACGTCGAAAACTACTTTAAAAAAACTAAAAGGAAGTAGTATAAAGAAGTTTAATGAGCTGAGTGAGAACAAGGTACAAGGTTCAGATTATGTAGAAACTAACGAAATATTGCCGGAGGAGCAGTATAGATTCATTCATAGTGTAGTTGATTTCATCTCTGCCGCATTCAACAGGAAGGAGACGGCGCGGCGGTTTTTCTTGACGTATCCAAGGCCTTTTTCTTGACAAGGTATGGCATAACGGCTTAATTTTAAAAATGGACGTAGTTGGTATACCGAAATGGATGGACAGACTCTTATCTAAAAGGAAGGAAATTCTTCGTGAAATGGGGAGAGGAAAAAAGTAATGACAAAGTGATAACTGCTGGAGTACTACAAGAATCCATACCTATATGCCCCACTACTATTTAACCTGCCCACTTCTTCTGACTTTGCGAGAGATAAAGACGACTGACATACCGTAGTATATTTATACGCTGACGATGTGGCAATTTTTTCGCGGAGTAAAAAGACGAAATTAGCTGTGGATTACGCTCAAAGAAACATAGACGAGATAGTACGCTGGTATGAAAAATGGAGATTACTACTAAACACCAAAAAGACACAAGCGGTAATATTTTCGAAGCACAGAGACTCCAAGAAGGCACTGTATGCGAATCAAAGAGCAACCAATACAATGGCAAGATAAAGCCAACTACCTTGGCGTACAACTACATAGTAAACTAAACTTCAAAGGTCATACTAATAAAATAACAGGACAAACGTTCGGGACTTGCTCCGATACTGAAAAATAATGCAACCCCTAAAAATGCTCAAATACTAATTTACGACATGTATATTAAAACAATATTACTATTATATGCTATACCCTCATGGGTTGGTTTACTAAATAAAAAGAAAATTGAAAAATTGGAAATAACTAAAAGGAAAGTAGTACGATCGATTTTCGAAATACCATACTCTGTTACAAACGAAATTCTCTAATTGAACACGGGTATAGTTACAATAAAAACACAAGTCGAAAACTAGTTTAAAAACTAAAAGGAAGTTTAATGAGCCGGGTGAGAACAAGGTGCAGTAAAGGGATAGATTTAAGAGGACTGAAAAAGCACTTCTTTAAATGGCAAGTGAAGCCTAAAAAATAGGCAAAGAGGGTCACAGAGCAAAATCTTAAATTATTTAAGAAACCTCTGAAATAAAGCTGCTTGTTTTCTTTCCATTATAAATGCTATTTTTGAAAAAAAACTTTACAAGAAACAAAGACACGTAGTCAATCAAATAAAAATAATATTTGTCACCATGCCATATTATTTATTTAGCTATTAGCAATTAACTACAATAATCGAAGTCAACATTCGGTAGTTCAAGAGGCAGCGCTGCATTCTGTCCCTAAATGGCTGGGAAAAAGTATTAATTTAAAATATATCCGTTGATTTATTTGCATATTGTCTGTTTTAACTAAGCTTTTTAATATATCAGGCATGTCATCATTAAAATATAATTTTTTTAATAAAGCAAAAAAAAGGTTGAACTAATTATTTCTTTTGACTAACAATGTCGCGGTGGAACATATACGTAGGGAAGTCAACCAATATTTGAATTGAACGACGAACGAATAAATGCATAGTAAAATACTACAACAGTGCTATCAATGGTCAAATAGACCTACAAACAACCAGAAATTTTCAACGTAGCATTCTAAAAACAACCACGTCAGCCCAACCATTGTGAACCACCCAGCGCCAGCTGATAGCATTACATGCATACCAAGTGAAGCAACAACATTCACTAGCCAACAGAGGTTGACGGGTCAAGGTAAAATTCTACTCTCGTCGTAAAATAATTTGAGACCGCAAATATGACGAGTCTCCAGAGCTGAATTCTCCGATAATGTTCGCATCGACCGACGTTGTGATTACCCGTCATTCGTGAGGAGTTTCGCTGCATCATTATGACTGATGAAAGTCAATGTTTTCAAGCTGACTGAGGTGGTTATATCATATCTTAAGTTCTAGCAA
Source organism: Pyrrhosoma nymphula (assembly GCA_963573305.1). Lineage (NCBI taxonomy): Eukaryota > Metazoa > Arthropoda > Insecta > Odonata > Coenagrionidae > Pyrrhosoma > Pyrrhosoma nymphula. The sequence continues at coordinate 99,933,717 of OY754334.1, read as the reverse complement.
GGGCATATACTGCATCGTGATTGAGAAAAAATTCTAATGGGGTGGTAAGTATACCTATGCGCTCATTGAAGAGGTCTGGTTGCTAAATGAGAATTATTTCATTTGTTTTTATATACAAAGTACTCACAAAAATTAGTTCGATGTGTTTACTTTGCGGGACTGCCTCTTCTCTTGATACCACACCATTGTGAAATCGTATAATACGTGAAATAATGATGGATTAAAGAAGTAAAGGGCTTTGCCTTGATAAAGTCGTATCTTTCTTGTAAAATACTTTTGTAACATTGGTATTTTTTTCGAGAATTGAATATTATTTAACGGTGTTACATTTATTCATTATGCTTAAAGTGAATATTGTTTTGTTGTAATCAATATATTAAAAATGTCTTATTTGGGCTTTTATTTTTACCTCTGGTAAAATACGTAATCAGTGTAGCTAAAACTTTTCCTCTTCGATAACGCTCACCCAACTAAATAACAGTCTGTTTCAAAATGCGAAGCCCTAACTCTCAGTTGACATCAAGTTAGCGAAAAGGATGCTTCATCTTACTGATAACGTTAACCTAACACTATGAAACTAGGGCTATGCATCTTTCATAAAAAATCACGCGTCAGCTACATTTCAATTTTAATTTCCCTCTTGTTATTCTCTATAGCTTAGCCAGGTAAGCAAGCACATTATTTTATTTGGCACACACATTTTGAAACGAAAATTCTCTTCCGTTTTTACTTGTGAAGTCACGATCCAAAATTCTTGGGTTTTTTCGGTGGATTAGATTTAATTCTCAGTTGTTTGTCTAGACCAGCGATCGACTACATATAGCTTGTGTGTACCTTCGCGTGTCCAATTTCGCATAATACTAAATTACAAGCCGAGTCCTACGTGTTGACCTTACATAAGGAAATATGGGAATAAGTAAGAACGACGTAAAGTTTAATTTAATAGTCGTCTTCTTGACGTGCCATGAAAAGCTACGTGTCCCTTAGGTTTCCGATCGCTTGTGTAAGGTCAACATTAGCATTCCAAAATCGATCTCGTGCTAAAACTTGTACAGCAGCAGCGTGAGAGAAAGGTAACCTTCAAGGTCACTGATTCACAAGGTCACAATTATCTCCGACCGGTTTCAAAATCGAAAGTGTTCATGAAATCGCTAAGCCCGGTAAATTTTATTCATAATTTTTTTCAAGCAAATGCTGAATTAATTCTTATATGGCTCTTCGTTTGCGTTGTGTAGTGCAGAACCGTGGACTCTTAGGGAAAGAGCATGGGAATAGTTTGTAGGCGTTAGAGATGTGGGTGAAGAGAAGAATGGGAAAGCTACGATGGGAAAGAGTCAGGACAATCGAGGAAGTGCTTGGCAAGGCGGATGAGGAGATGAAACTTCTGGATGAGATTAGGAGGAGGCAAAGTAGGTGGTTGGAATGGGTAATTTAGTGTGAGAGGACTCTGAAGGCGGTGATGAATGGAAAACTTTTGAGTAAGTTGGGAAGAGAATGGGATGAGAGAGGTAGGACGTATACAAAGCTGAATTACTAATTACCTCACGAAAAACTACAGTTGGAAACAAATTACGATGCGATGTTGGTTCGGGAACATATGCGAGCGAAAATTTATTCCCTTTTATTTACAGATATAGGAATCATTGCTTGTTTCTTCTAACACCGGAACGCTTTATTTCCAAGAACCACAGGAATGCTTAGTTCCAAACGATATTGATCATTATATATCAAAATTTTGGTAAAAAATAGCGCAAATTTAAAAGAAAAAAGTTAAAGCATATTTATCGGAAACAAAGTAAGTAAAAACACAGCATAGTAATTCTTAGAGATAGGAGTTTACTTTTTTAATTTTTTTAAATTTTAACATCTTACTACTGCCTTTTAACATAGAGTTGAATGTCTCCTAAAATAGTTGATATTAATCGACCGACTAAAATATCTAGTTGCCGACATTATAGGCCACAGTCCGTAGAATACGAATATACAATTCAAAATTTCTACTAAAAAAGTTTTAAAAACCTATGGCCAGCTTTTTTTTATTTGGGACCTCTGTGGAAAGTTAATTGTTTTAAAATACGGGCATCGAGTAATCGTTCATCAAAGTAGATTTCAGCCGTATAAATTACTGAATTCAGACATATATTGAGTCTGAAAACGGAGTTTTGCCGCTCCGGAACGTGGAAAATGAGGGGAAAATAATGAAAACTGATTTCACCGTGTCGAAAGATATTTTTCTCTTGGTTTGATGGGCCTTAAAAAAAACGTAGTCGCACACTCGTTCTTCATTTTTTTAACTGCGGTCGTCCGCGGTCGTCTACGCCTACAAACACTTCCAAACTGTGGTTTCTTTCACTCGTTCGCCGAGCGTTCTTCACTTTTTTATTTCACTTTCGATTCGCCCGTGTTCCGTCATCACGCGTCGTGATTGCGCACGCATGGATGCATGGCTGACTGCCGGTGACACACTTTCCGCCCTCAAAACGACGCATGGCGCCGGAAAATAAAATAAAGATAAAAAGGAAAAAGCAATAGGATGGAAGAACTCACAAAAAACATCGAAGGGTTGGTTTTGGGAGGACCTCGTGACGGAAGAATCTAACTAAGACCGCAACACTTTCCCTGGCGATGGCTGGAACTTAACGCCGTGTGAAAGGTAGAAATGGGGCCGTTACTGTCGACGTAAAAATAGTATAGGTCGACTCTCCTAAATGCGTAATAATTATGGAATAAGAAAATATTAAATGGTTAAGGCGATTCGGTATTGTTGAAATGTCTCATCCTGTCAGAACGTGATAATTATAGCATGAAAGGTATCAAGTAGTGGTGTGGCTTGCGATACCTTAAACGAAATCTGCAGCTATTGATTTCGATTAATGTCACGACGTTCCGATAATTTACTCCTTGCGGCTTGATTTTCAATATCCCGTGACCATTTTGCACGCGAAAACAGCCAACTGCTTCATGATTTCGGGTATCGCATGCTACAGAACCACTCGATGCTTCCCAATCCATAATTTTTGCATGCGGCAAGATTTGATTACTCGAGAATTTTGAATCGACGAATCCATGTGATAACATTAGTACTTTCGAATGCGAGTATCATCAGGGCGTATCGGGAATCAATGCCCAGAACGTTAATGCATGCATCGTAGGGCATAAAGATAATTCAATATTCTTTTAAATGGCATGCATCTTGGGTAGAAACAATTCACCTGGTCGTGGTGAGTCATCAGAAATAAAGTTTATAGTAGTCAGACATGGTCATACTAATAACATTTTGGAACAGCGATCGCGCAACAGACAGCAAAGACCAACTTTCATCACCATTAAAATATTCACTTCTAATGCACTCTACACGTTTTTAGGGTCCCATATTCTTTTGATATGATTATTTATGACTATGATTTCGAATAAAAATTTTGATTGGAGTCTACAAAATGTGTCTCAGAGAAAACAAGGCCTTAATATGGACGCTCTCAAGCAAATCGAAATTACCAGCCACTCCACAGACCAATGCAACAGACAAATAATGCCACAACCCTCCCCAATCCTTTTCTGACAAAGTTTCCTTGAAAAAACAATAACCTTTCCCTCATCATCGGCCCCAAATACACTTTCATTCTGGCCTCGGCTCGGAAGTGGCGGCCTCATGAAGTGCTGGACCTTTAGGGAGATACTCTTTAACTTTCAAAATTGGCAATATTAATGTTATTTAAATTGAAAGGCTTGGTTGGTTATGTTTTAATTTGATTGACAGTGACACACATATTTCTTATTTGATGAATTGCAGTACCTAATAACTTTCTGTGACATACTAATTTCATGGATGTTAAATCTAGTTTAGAAAACGTTTATTACGGTTATAACTGCGCATAAGTGTATACCCATTAGTATCAAAATTCATTCTGGCTAAATAAGTAATGAGACCATTTATGCTACACCGATTGATTCTTCGAAGCCTGTTGAAAAAGTGCTTTGACTCCAAGATTTCATAAATTTCTTGGATACATGTGACGTTTCTGAAATCCGCCAGAGGACAGTCAAAAGCAAGTGAAGTGAAGTGAACTTCGCTGTCGAACAGAAAGGTTCAAGAATCATTTATTCTCGTGCACGTCCCCTATGCAATAGGAAAAGGGCGAAGACAAGATTTCCACCAAGACAAAACAAGCTAATCCATTCCATATCCCCTATATGCACGGGCGCCCGTACAATATTTTCCAGGAGGGGGGCAAGGCAGGTTCAAGAAGGGGGTGTCCGAGGAGCCCTCTCCCGGAAACTTAAACTTAAAGTCTCGGGAGTACCTACATTTTTGGAACATCTTAGGTGAATGAAATTTTTTTACTAAAATATTAATTTAACCCTGCAAAAACAATAAAGTTTTCCCTTCTGTTTTTTATTTTTCCGGGAGGCTGGTGGATAGCCGCGGCCCTCCACTGCCCCCGAGTATAGGCGCCCATGCCCATGTTTCCGTAACCTTCCTTCCTATTGCTGTTGTCCTAATTTCCACTGTTACGCCCCCTTGCGACGACTCGTTGCGTACATATTCTTAGGTGCACTATATAAGTAACATGTCTCTACCATTTCATTGAGCATGAATATCACTTTCCCTTAAGAGTTTTCGCAGAGGCGCAATGGAGTAGCTGCAATTGAACTTTAAAAATACCGGAAATAGAACGAATCAGCGGGGTAATGCGGTAACCGCAGTGACAGCACTGAAATGAGATAGCGGGTGCAAGGCAATAAGCCAAATTCCGTCCATGCTCGCACTTTAGTTCACTCGGGGAGGCTGCCGTTATTTTTCCTAGCTACTCGCTGGCTGGTTACATTTTCCAGTATTCAAAACTGGTTTCCATTGAAACTGTCGCACCCCCGCAAATATTCATTCATTCCTATGAAATGGACTCAATCAGACATAGCCAACGTTTCGTCAAATTTATTGACTACCACAGGGCTACAAAATATAACAATAAACAGAACTAGGATACCATAGATTGATTGGAATATAAAATTAACAACGAACATTTCTTAATATAAAAACTTGGCCAGTACTCCAAAATAATATCCTTAATTTCATTCATTGTAAAGGTTATTTCATTCACTGGTTAAAGGTAGGTTTCCATGGAAGTCAGAGAAAATCCTCCAGATATATATACGTGCAGGCTACTATCTATCACAAGAATTTCTTTCTTCATCTCAGCGTACGTCCTACTCTTCTTCATCCCGTCCATAAAACATATTCTCTTTCTTCCCTTTCCCCGCTCGCCTAACATCCATCTCTCTTCCACGGCCTTGAGAAACCCATCACCCCTCACTACCTCTTCCTAAGACAATCACCATAAGTTACCTTGCCTCACCAACCATACTCCATCGTTTGTCTTTCTTTCCGACCACTTTATAGTGCGTACACTCTTCACCTACATCTCGAAAGTCTATCCTCATCCTCCTTTCTCAGAGTCCACATTTCATACAGCTCCACTATCCACATCAAGCTCTTCACCGCCTCTTCTTTATATCCTTAACCAAGGTCCCCGTCATCAGCTCCCTTCTATTACTCAACACTTCCTTCGCTAACGCCTGTCTGCATTAGTCAAAAATTTAATTGATCTCTCCTGCTATAATTTCCTTATCCTTTTCAATTGAAATCATAGGCTAAACCAACTAATGAAATCAGTTGGTGCAGGGTGATCAGCCATGTTCCATTAAATTTACAGCAGTAAAAACTTCCGCTTTTCTGAGAGGCAACTTTCATACGGATGTGAAGCAGGAAGAAATAATTCGCCGGCATCTGTTTAAGATCGTTACATTGTAAAAACCGGTCTTTCTCATCAATTGTAAGAGCACGGTAAAAATTTTGTAATGGACGCCAACCTATACGCCATATAATTAATTGGTGAACCATTCACTACGAATTATTCGATCATTCGGTTGAACCCCCTCTAATACAGGCCGGAACATGGAATTTTGGCAACGCTGTGTGTTAGTCCTATCGTTTCTGTTTGGAAGCATGGCGTCTTACGGGAGATGTGTGTCCGTGTGATTAAAAACGTATGAATTCACTAGTTGAAAAGGCCGAACTGGACTAATTTTTTGTATATTGTGTTGGCTAAAGGTACGTAAATTCGTTTAAAGATATTTTCTGTGAGTTTAAGGTGGAAAATCACGATTATTTCTTCAAAAGCATTTTGCGATCGCTTGCCGGCCGGCCATTATTGGAATGATATTGAGAGTACAATAATGCTGGATTAAAAGGCAGAGCAGGGCTTATTTTGATGTATATTGTTTTGGCTAAAGGTAAGTATAATAGTGTTAAGATATTCTCTGTGAGTTGAGGGTGGAAAATTACGGTTATTTCTTCTAAAGCATTGCGACTACTTGCCGGCCGGCCATTACGGAGGGAAATTGAGAGTACACAAATGCAAAGTACATTATATGTTAGGAATTTAGCAGCTATTCTGTTTTTATGCTAATATTATTATTATTATTGGGTTAACAGTGATTGTTATTTTTGGTGGGTATTATGAATTACCATGGTGTAGTTGTGTCTACATGAATCTCGTTTATTATTGAAGAAACAACGGCTACTTCATGAGTCTATTGATGTGTCTAAAGCCGTGTTTACACGATGCATTTGCCCGCGCGGGTAGATGCGTGAACACAATCACCATCAAAATTTCATCGTGTAAACACTCAAAATTGCGCAAATGCGTGGACAGAAAATAGTCCGTTCTAATTTGCTGAATGTGTTCACGCATCTGTCCAGCCACGTACTTGCGCGGGTAAATGCATCGTGTAAACACGGCTTAAGAATTGATGTCACTCAGGTTTTCTAAAAACAATCATAAATGTACTACACTTCGCTGTGATTAGCAAAACGATGTTTATTCCTACAACTTCTCTTTTTTAAATTAAAGATGCCCCGGCGTGTGCCAGGTTGCAAAAGCAACTACCTCTCCACCAAGAATGAGGGGTATGTGTAAGACGAACGCAGTAGAAAGCAGTGGCTGAAGAATATTCCTAGGAAGGACTGGAATCCTTCTTCAAACGCAGTAGTTAACATCAAGCATTTTGCTGAGCGGGATATCCTCCACTTTTCAACTTTCACGGATAAGAGCGGTGAAGTGCAAAGTTACCAGTTACAACGTCCAAAGTTGTCCCCTGGTGCTGCTCTTACTTTGTTCAATGTTACTACTCCGTGTTCACCTCCCTCAGTACTCATGGCCCCATATCCCATGTTTGTGAAAATGAAGTGAAATATAATTAAGTGAAGTGCTGTTCTTTGCTTTGTGAAGTGCAACATGCGATGTGAGTTGTGAGTAGCTTCTAAGGGTGTGATAGTGAATGACAGTGAATTGGTAAAATAGTTTCATTGTGTATTTTTAATTGTCCAACCTCACATACATTACAAACAACACTGATACATTAGTCTTACAGCTAGCAATCCTCTTCAGCTTACACCATTTTCACGGCTGAATATCCATGCGATTACAACTATCTACCTCAAGTAAACACTCGTAACGTAAATGCTTGTATTTTTTAGTAGTTTATCATTTTCCAAAAAAATTCCTTTTTTCAACTCTCCCACCCACAGCGAATTTCAACCGTTACATGTATAGCCCACAAACGCGTGACACCGCATTATCCACTAGACTGAGAAATTTCATTGGCCTGTATGTAATATTCTTGTGGTTATTTGCAATAATTCCTCCTGAAAATCACAAAAATTCCACATTCTCGTTTTCTTGTATTACTTACATACATTATTTTCAAACCGGTGAACACTGCTTCCAATTCCAATTGCTTCCAATGTTGCTTTCTACTTCGTCTACACATTATGTTAGTTTTTAATGTGAAAAACAAATTTTTTTGAGCTTACATATTCACACTTTTCTCTAAAACTTGATTTTTCAAAATGGTGAACACTACACCACAGGTATCTGTGCTGTTATTTCTCTCTACCTCAGATTCACACCCTCAACGTGAAATATTTTACATTCTTAGTAGTTTATTATTTACAAAAAAAGACTAATTTTTAACTCTCCCACCCACACTTTTAAAGCTATGGAATTTCAATCGTTTAACGTATGGCTTTCAAATTACACACAAACGTGTAACACTGCATTTATCACTTAACTGAGAAATTTGATCGGCCTACGTGTAATGTCCTCAAGAGTTATTAGCCATCACACCCCCTGATTCTCACAGATAACTACACATTCTAAGTTCCTTGTAAAACATTCATTGTTTTGAAACCGGTGAACGCTGTACAGCTGATACCTATTTCACAGTATACAATTGTTTAGACTGTGCCTGTTCCAATACTACTTTCTACTTCCCCTACTTATCTTAGTGTTAAGCTTTATTATTTCAAAACAATTTACTTATAAGCTTACATTTGAATATATGTCCTTTTACACTTGATTTGTGTCAAAATGGTGAACGCTACCCCATAGATATTTTTTCCTTTGGTAGTCTTGTAAAACTCGTTGAAAACGATTTCTGGAAATCATTCATCAGTGAATTTAATTGCTCAAGGATGTGTCGTGACTGTTTCTTTGCGAGCCTGATGATGATGCGGTGCATCAAAACTCGTGTCGATTAAAAATTTATATCTGTGGAAAATTGCATCGTCTTAGTTCTTATTGTGACTGTTTCTGATTGGAATTCAAGTGTATTACTTACAGCAGCTTTTAGTTATTCCATATTCAGAAGTTTAATTTACACTTTTGATGGTCGTTTGCACTGTGAAATTTGAGAGTGATGTTATTTGATCTACGAAATTGCTTCTTGTAAGTTAATTTACTCATGATGGATTGATTACGTGAGATTATGTATTTTATGCTATTTTCCTTTGAAATAGATGTGGTAAAGTTTTGAAATGTTGAATTATTGTTTCATTCCTGAAATAATCCTGGTGATAGCTGCAAGAAGATAACCGAAAACCTTAAAAATATTTTGTTCGCTTTCTCACTATCCGGGACGGATGTGCATCCAGGTAGGTGTTAACACGGTCCTGTATTTTCACAGCCGTTTAATGAGATAGCTTTGTGATGATTTCAATATTTAAGTTAAGCTTCCCCTTTGAAGTTAAAGCCTAATGCATATTTCAACAACGTATCATGGAGAAGCCCTGTCAGCTGTCGAGACTATATATTTCTAAATTAATACTGCTGGACAGCCATTCATTTGCATAACTTTAGTTACTTAACTAACCTAAAATTCCTTCCTGGGCTGCAAAACATGTTTTTAATCGAAAATGCTGTGAGATTAAATTGCCCAAGTTCATCACTCGTCTCACTTGCCATTACCAATTATAACATATGCCTACAACAAAATGGTATAAAAATAAGAAATAGGTATTAGAATTACTAAAATGATGCAACCCTATGTTATACATTAGCATAACTGATGTCCGTTGTGGTAGTTACATCGTTCTATCCCTACTCGCAACGATGATAGCCGGCAGAATAACAGGACCACGGGCGATGCAGTAGGACCACTTACGTCATGCAAAGCGCTGTTGACAAATTGCATGTTCCGGCCTGTATTAGAGGGGGCCATGGTTGAACCCATTGTTGATGATTTTTTAGTGTTGGTAGAAATAACAATTTACTGTCACTGTTTCTCAATTTAATGCACTTACGTGAATGAAATGGGGAATCGGGTTTGTTTGTTAACGAAAAATAAAACTTTTACTATCCACAATGTTTGGACAAAACATGTATGCACAATCCGGATTTCAATGCTTATGCATCAGGTGCTTGATTGACGCGGTGAGGTGCAAGGTGCTTGATAAATCAAGCATCTGATGATGATGCAAACGCATTGAAATTCGGATTGCATGTTTGGACCAAATATTGTGGAATATAAAAGTTTTATTTTTCCTTATGAAATGTATTTCCACCAAGTCAAACATTCTTTTACCCTTTTTGTATCTTTGCCTCCCCATCCATAGGGTCCGAGTTCGAATCCTGGCAGCAGCAAAAATTTTTCATAAGGAATCTCGACATACATGTGGGTGACTGGAGGTATAGCACTCTTGGACGTAACAAAACGGCCGCTGGGTCGGACGTAAATTTTATGAGCTATAGACGTCCTTCAATAATGCCAATCCAAACCCGCCGGCAAATTTTATTCTCATAAGTCATTGAAATCCGGATTTCTCCACTACTATTCCTCCATTTCCCCAATAATTGGTCTCTTGCCAGCTTTTATCTAGGTTTTTTCATTATTTTCTCATATATTTATTTTTTCTCAAATTGCCTACCCATGTATTTCACTTTGTATTTTATATTGCTGTGATTAACTTACGTTAGATTTATTATAGCAATGAAGAAACCATGTGACTTTCCCTGATTATTAGAAAAATAACGACCGGTTTCTGCTGTCAAGCCATCCTCAGGTACAACGAATGTACATACCTCAAGATCGCTTGATAGCCAAAACCGGTCCTTCTTTTTCCAATAAACAGGGGAAGTCACAAAGTTTCTTAATTGAAAATATGGAGTTCTTTTACCACGTCATAGCTTCTAATTTCGATTTAATTATGTTAGCTTCTCTATTCGTAGGTTTTTCACTCATCCCCCACACGCCTTGTGCTGGTGTTCTCCTTCGTCAGGCTTTGTTTATTATTACTATTTAGTTATGGACTAGAGCCAAATTTTTATCTTTTTTTACAGTATTGTTTTTATCGTTCTTACATTTATTAATACTGTATTTACTACCGTGATAAATTTATAGTGCGTAATGACGTGCCGGTAGAGTAGTCACGCAAATGTACGTCTTTCTTTGATTTTAAGTATTTCCATTGACAAAGTTTTAACTGTTGGCCTGTAAAATTGGGAATATTGTTCATTCTTCCTGTATGGTATACCTGCATAGATAATATGCTTGTATTTAATATTTATATGAATTCCTTGTATTATTTTCCGTATCTGACAAGGGTTTTGGTGAAAGAAAGAACTCCATATAGTCTCTCGCTCTGCTGATGGCACCACCATGACTTAGATGTCATTTTATTCATGTATTGGTAATTTATAATAAAAATTGTCCACTGTTTGATATTAACAACTCAATCCTACATTTCCACGCAATTTATTTCGCAAATTGAAATAATGCCTTTCTCGCAAAAACAATTAGTAAGAAGTAAGTTCTAGCCAGTAACAGCAAGTAATTCTTGAACGGTAGTAAAACGAAGACACTCTTCAATTTAAATGTTTGAGTTATAAACAAATTACTTAAGTAATTAAAATTAGTTCATTTGATGTATATGGAGCAGAATTCGGTTCCTATACCTGGAAATACCTAGTGTTTACTAAAAATATAAACTTGACGAGCAATCTGCATATTCCTTAATTGTCTTAATTTTGTTTTCTGAAAGCTAATGCATGTTATCAGTTAAAGCAGTATTTTTAGTCAATATAAGCGGAGTGGTAGTACACAGCATGTGTTTCATTCACAAATTGGCGGCCGAAGTCGTTTATCTACCTGTATATCTTGCCTTCCTACTTTAGTGAAGCTATGTGGAAACCTTACGGTGGCTTGGATATTAAGTGCACATTTTAATAATTTTTCAAGTAAGGCAGAAAAACACGGGGGTCACGTTTCTTTCTATCGCATCAGTTTACTTAGGAGAACTCACCATGCCTACAGTAACGTGAATGATACAAGAATTACATTTTTACCTTTAATTTAAGCATGTTATGACTGGAACATGTTTTCAGCGCTGCATTCGAAATATAGGAGAACATTATATTCAATGGTTTTACAAATATTTCACTCGGCGCGACACCTTGGTATTTGTAATATACCATTATAATAATATGAAAGGTAGTACTTTGCGTTTAGAAGAATAAAAAAATTGCTAAATGTATATCATGTGCCATAAGATTGCGTGTTAAAATAGCACTGATTAGCGAAATGAACCAAATTGATTTTATACATTTATTCCACTTCTATCTTTAGACGTCACTAATTAGAACATGTGTGCAATTAGTTTCACGTAAATCTGTGCATAGACGCATAAATCCATATGTGCATAAATACTAATCTCTTTGTTCCTGACGCCATATTTAAATGCCAAATATTTGCGAACAATATTAGTAAATTGTCAGATTGATGATATGCATTACATAATAATTCCACTGCTAGATTGAAATGGACACACGCCACACATGCAAAATCAGTTACTTTAAATGGAATTCTTATTGCTTCTGTGAAACGTTATTGATGCATAATTATCCCCGACGATCAGAAGATGATTATATTATGAAGAAGATTATTTATAATTCCCAAATCATAATTTCAAATTATTAATCCTCCTTCGATAATATTATTTATATTAATACGTAGTGACGTGAGGATTTTATTTCATTATTGAAGTGAAGGGGAGGTGTATCATCAATGCAGATGCAAGTATGATGTTGTAAGTATGAGCAGAATATTCCAATGTAACCTTTTAAATGTATGTTTTCCGACACAAAAACTTTGAAAGAAATAATTAATCTCGGTAACTTCGATTTAGTTGGTACCGAAAACCGATCAGGAGCAAGCACCCTGGATTCAGATTCGTGAACTAAGGAATTTGAAATTGATTAACTGTTGTAGATAGTCGTTAAATGATTTTAAGAAGAATATTGCACATATATGGTGACATGCAGGGTATTTATGCTAGTTTTTATGTATAAAAAATTGACATATGCTCTGGCAATCAGAAATGCTAAATTGTGCTCTGTATGGGGAGGAGAATAATTATTTCCCCCAAAATCTAACGCGAGATGGAACACCGGACTTTCGTAACTCTTTTAAGGTCCGTTCCAATGCTCAACCGACCTGCAATGAAATCGATCTAGATGCATGGCATCTGAAGCATGGCAAGGTTTAGAAATTGATCCCCTTTTTGCCCACTTCCAATTCTAGAAATTAAATTATTAACTACTTCCGCGTTCGCAGCAAGGCTATTTCTCCCTTGCTTCATTCCAAGGAATGAGTTTTTTCAGTCCAAGTGGGAGCGAAGGACAATTCACTGATGGATGAGCGTTGCTATTTGGGCCGAAGATGTGTAGTTCTCCCGTGTTTTATTTCGCATTCTTTGGGTCATTCAACCTATATTTATGACGCAGTAGCTTTTTTATTATTTAGGTCCCAGAATCGAGAAGGCTTTCCGAAATTTCTCTGCGGAGGGAATGATTTTCGAGGCTTTTCCCCCCGTATCTGTCTACGCTCCATATTCTACGCTTGTTCGCTGCCCTGAGTTTTAGTGAATGCTTCGTGTGAGAACATGTAATTACTCTAGATTAAATTCTGATACCAAAGACCTTACGGCGAATGAATTATTTTATAGATATTAAATTAAAATTTTGGGTATAGTAACTCTGCATTCATTTTATCTTCGGAGTAATTTCTACGTACAACTAAAATAACATCGTAAGGTGCCAGTATGGAGCAGACCTTGTTTTTCACCGCCTACAATTGCCGACGTCGGTGGCGGTGGGGTTTTATTCCCCGCCTGCTAACCTGAGGTCGGGGGTTCAATCCCAACCCGAGTCAAGTTACACCGTTTTGCTTTTTTCATTTTTTTTCGATTTTCCGAGAAAATATTTTTCTGCTATGATTATTTCCGTGATGACAGTTTTTTCACTCGCATTTTCGCAGATTTTATATGCAACTTAGTAAGTACTTTTTAATTCATTTCAAATACGGAGAAAGTTCTACGTACAACTAAGTAGCCACCGTGAATATTAGGAAAAATTCAAAATCCGATCAAAGAAAAACAATTTTCTGTCTATTATTGTTAAACGTGATCGATTTTTTCCATCACAATGAAAAACAGGCAAATAACATTAATAGAGACTAAATCCTATCAGACGTATTTAGTCATTAGCCTGCCCCAAATACCGCTTTAATCGAAACACTATAAACTGGCGAGACTGCGGTTCACAGAAGGTTCCTTCATCAGTCCGTAGGCGTTTTGGAAACATACAACTTTTTGCTATTTAAATGAGAATTACTTCCATAAATATATGAAAATATAATTATTTTCATTAAATGTAAGCGAATAAAATATTTTAAGCTTCCATGACAGGCTCTACCACTCAGTAACTTCAGAAATAACCTGACAAAACACAAACACCCTATCCAAAAAGTAAAATCTAAAATAAATTAGGGCTAATAATCTAAAATAAATTAAAAAGTAATAAAAATAAATTAAAAAATAATCTAAAATAAATTAAAAAGTAAAAACTAAAATAAATTATAATTAAAAAATCGATCTTTTTTTCAATTGCGACATTTAAAAGTCATGAAAAAATGAATTCAACAATGTTAAAAAGAGCGTATATATATCCAATAGAATCACATGTAAATTATAACGCATTTACTCATGTAAATCTATCACGGGCTCTAAATTTTTAAAAACGAATTGAAAAACATCCTGAGAAATCGTGGATCTGGACGCATATCCTATAGCATTCGAGGACTGCTGCCGGCCCACATAGTAAGGTGCCAGTATGGAGCAGACCTTGTTTTTCACCGCCTATAATTGCCGACGTCGGTGGCGGTGGGGTTTTATTCCCCGCCTGCTAACCTGAGGTCGGGGGTTCAATCCCAACTCGAGTCAACTTATGCCGTTTTGCTTTTTTTCATTTTTTTTTCGATTTTCCGAGTAAATATTTTTCTGCTATGATTATTTCCGTGATGACAGTTTTTTAGCTCGCAATTTTCGCAGATTTTATATGCAACTTAGTAAGTACTTTTTAATTCATTTCAAATACGGAGAAAGTTCTACGTACAACTAAGTAGCCACCGTGAATATTAGGAAAAATTCAAAATCCGATCAAAGAAAAACAATTTTCTGTCTATTATTGTTAAACGTGATCGATTTTTTCCATCACAATGAAAAACAGGCAAATAACATTAATAGAGACTAAATCCTATCAGACGTATTTAGTCATTAGCCTGCCCCAAATACCGCTTTAATCGAAACACTATAAACTGGCGAGACTGCGGTTCACAGAAGGTTCCTTCATCAGTCCGCAGGCGTTTTGGAAACATGCAACTTTTTGCTATTTAAATGAGAATTACTTCCACAAATATATGAAAAAATAATTATTTTCATTAAATGTAAGCGAATAAAATATTTTAAGCTTCCATGACAGGCTCTACCACTCAGTAACTTCAGAAATAACCTGACAAAACACAAACACCCTATCCAAAAAGTAAAATCTAAAATAAATTAGGGCTAATAATCTAAAATAAATTAAAAAGTAATAAAAATAAATTAAAAAATAATCTAAAATAAATTAAAAAGTAAAAACTAAAATAAATTATAATTAAAAAATCGATCTTTTTTTCAATTGCGACATTTAAAAGTCATGAAAAAATGAATTCAACAATGTTAAAAAGAGCGTATATATATCCAATAGAATCACATGTAAATTATAACGCATTTACTCATGTAAATCTATCACGGGCTCTAAATTTTTAAAAACGAATTGAAAAACATCCTGAGAAATCGTGGATCTGGACGCATATCCTATAGCATTCGAGGACTGCTGCCGGCCCACATAGTAAGGTGCCAGTATGGAGCACACCTTGTTTTTCACCGCCTATAATTGCCGACGTCGGTGGCGGTGGGGTTTTATTCCCCGCCTGCTAACCTGAGGTCGGGGGTTCAATCCCAACCCGAGTCAACTTACACCGTTTTGCTTTTTTCATTTTTTTTCGATTTTCCGAGAAAATATTTTTCTGCTATGATTATTTCCGTGATGACAGTTTTTTAGCTCGCAATTTTCGCAGATTTTATATGCAACTTAGTAAGTACTTTTTAATTCATTTCAAATACGGAGAAAGTTCTACGTACAACTAAGTAGCCACCGTGAATATTAGGAAAAATTCAAAATCCGATCAAAGAAAAACAATTTTCTGTCTATTATTGTTAAACGTGATCGATTTTTTCCATCACAATGAAAAACAGGCAAATAACATTAATAGAGACTAAATCCTATCAGACGTATTTAGTCATTAGCCTGCCCCAAATACCGCTTTAATCGAAACACTATAAACTGGCGAGACTGCGGTTCACAGAAGGTTCCTTCATCAGTCCGCAGGCGTTTTGGAAACATGCAACTTTTTGCTATTTAAATGAGAATTACTTCCACAAATATATGAAAAAATAATTATTTTCATTAAATGTAAGCGAATAAAATATTTTAAGCTTCCATGACAGGCTCTACCACTCAGTAACTTCAGAAATAACCTGACAAAACACAAACACCCTATCCAAAAAGTAAAATCTAAAATAAATTAGGGCTAATAATCTAAAATAAATTAAAAAGTAATAAAAATAAATTAAAAAATAATCTAAAATAAATTAAAAAGTAAAAACTAAAATAAATTATAATTAAAAAATCGATCTTTTTTTCAATTGCGACATTTAAAAGTCATGAAAAAATGAATTCAACAATGTTAAAAAGAGCGTATATATATCCAATAGAATCACATGTAAATTATAACGCATTTACTCATGTAAATCTATCACGGGCTCTAAATTTTTAAAAACGAATTGAAAAACATCCTGAGAAATCGTGGATCTGGACGCATATCCTATAGCATTCGAGGACTGCTGCCGGCCCACATAGTAAGGTGCCAGTATGGAGCAGACCTTGTTTTTCACCGCCTATAATTGCCGACGTCGGTGGCGGTGGGGTTTTATTCCCCGCCTGCTAACCTGAGGTCGGGGGTTCAATCCCAACCCGAGTCAACTTACACCGTTTTGCTTTTTTCATTTTTTTTCGATTTTCCGAGAAAATATTTTTCTGCTATGATTATTTCCGTGATGACAGTTTTTTAGCTCGCAATTTTCGCAGATTTTATATGCAACTTAGTAAGTACTTTTTAATTCATTTGAAATACGGAGTAAGTTCTACGCACAACCTTTAATCTCCCACCGGGAGAGTTAGAGGGAGTACACCCTCCATCCCTGGTACTGGGGCGAGGCGGAGGACGTCATTCGTCCGTACGTCTACCGTGGTGCTCTTGTCCCCTGTCTGCAAGTGGCAGACAGGCATGGGGTTGGCACAATGGACCAAGAAAGGTCTAAGTGCCCGGGCTCCTGACGAAGGCCCCCCCAATAACAATCTAACGTACAACTAAATAGCCACCGTAAATATTAGGAAAAATTCAAAATCCGATCAAAGAAAAACAATTTTATGTCTATTATTGTCAAACGTGATCGATTTTTTCCATCACAATATATAACACGCAAATTAGATAAATAGAGACTAAATCCTATCAGACGTATTTAGTTACATTACTTTTAGTTCATTAGCCTGCCCCAAATACCGCTTTAATCGAAACACTATAAACTGGCAAGACTGCGGTTCACATAAAGGTTCTTCAACACTCCGCAGGCATTTTGGCGTAATTTCTACGTACAACTTAAAAGCCGCTGTGAATATTAGGTAAAATGTAAAATCTTTTTAAAGGAAAACATTTTTCGTCTATTTTAGTTAAACGTCGATTTTTTTTCGATTTTCCGTGATGAATATGCGATTATTTTCGCAGTTTTTATTTGCGTTTTCACATTAGCCGTTTTTTTTATTTAGTTTTTTGGATATGGTAACTCTGCATTCATTTTATCTACTGACTAATTTCTACATCAAATTAAGCCATGGTGATAATTTAGAAAATTTTAAAGTTTGATTAAAATAAAACAATTTTCTCTCTGCAAGATGTTTAGTTAATGGATTATTTTTACCGTCACATAAAATTAGATTTACGCACTAATTTGCAGGTTTAAAAAAAAAACGTTGGAAGAGATTTCATTTTATCGACGGAATATTGCATTATTATTTTAGTAAAAGATGTCACATGATGGAATTGAAATTAAAATGAATGGAGCCATGAAGTTTTGATGGTTACAGAATATTGGTAACAATGAAAATATGATTTTAAAGGACTGAAATGATGTTGGAGTGATTCCGCGATGAGGATGTCCCAAAATAGTGGGGAGAAAAGATTTATGATAAAATGACGAGATAGATGGGACAGATAAATGAGGAAATCACGTCCACGCACTCGTTCTGCCGATCCGTGCCTTTTCTTCCGGTCTCCGTAGGACGGCTACGTAGTTGGACCGGAAAATGCTGAGTCGTCGTCTCCCAAGGGGATGTCAACGTAGCGGAAGTGAATGAATGCCCCAGGAACAAGGAAATGGAACAGAATGGTTACTTCACTTCTTGAGGGCGGATATGCATTTACAGTCACGTTTGACATGCTTTCTTTTTGCAGTGAAACGGTGCGTGTCGAACCCAGGTTCTTCTCGGATCTAATTCAGAAGCCTAGCATTTCATCAACTAAGCAACCTTTGCATAAAAATGAGAAATCCATGAGATAAACTGTCTGGGATATGAAAAAGAAAACTTCAGAAATAAACACATACATTGTACGATGATAATGATCATGTTCAGCTTTATCACCAAATTAAAGACGAATACAAAAAGGGTTGAAAACACACAAGAAAGATATCGAGTAAGTTGACTTCCATATAGACGATAGAATAACGAGAGGAATTAAGGAAATAACAAATTTCAGGAAAAACCAAATTAAAAGGCGAAAAATACCTGATGAAAAGAAAGGAGAATCCATGGTGAAAAAATGAAGACATTTTGGGGAAGAGAAATAAAACTAAGCACACAAATTGATTTCCCCGGTCCACAGTAGGGTAAAATCGAAAATGGACAGAAGAAACAGAATATATTTGTTAAACTCACTTTAAGGTAAGGGAATAAGAGGTAAGAGAATTATTGGTACTACAGAATGTAATGGTTCAAAGATATTGAGGTGATGCAAAGGCGATGCAAGATCGCGGTGGTCTTTGGCTTTACAGGCATGGTTTGATGACTCCTTTAACAACCAGCAGATGTCTTCAAATTTGAAACAAAAAAAAACTACTATAGCGTTGGGATAGAGTCATACGCAATGGAAGATAATATATTCCTGATGTATTTTCCGTTTCAATTCATTAAAAATAAAGGATCTTTTCTTACAACCGATAAGCGTTGCAATTTTATGCATCAACGTAATATAATACAATGAGACGATATAATTAACATCGTGGAGAAAGCAAAAAAGGAACCGATGAAGTTCATCACCTAGATGTGATATTTGATCCAAAGACAGTGATAGTAAAATAAATTTACCAGTGTGTAAGTTAACTTCGTAATTCATGTTGATTTACTCATTAGCTTGTGTCAAAAGCAGGAGGATTTGCTGTTGATGATGCTAAATAAACCCGATTCGTGGAATATATATTTATCCAGAATTAAATATCTTTGAAGAACATTGTAAATTACGAATAATAGTGGAACATGAAAATGTTACAGTGTGGTGAAAGCCATCGTCCAGTTACTTCAAACCCAAGTGTAAACTGTATAAATGTGTGCTTTAATGCGGAAGAGTAATAAAATTATAGTAATTGTGCTGGAAAAAAATTTTAAATGCGTAAAAAGTGGCAGGAGGAGTAAGCAACCATGTATGTTATAGGCGTGTCGGTAGAGTGGTAGCAAAACATGGTGGCTATGGCGCCTATCCTTTTAATTAGAAGAGTTAATTATCGCCCGATCAAACATTTTATCAAATTGCACAAGTACCGTTTGTAAATGAAAACCTGTCGTAACTTATTGTTGCAAGTATATACTTGTGTGCCACCTGTTGCCCACACGTCTCTTTCATTTGTGCGGGAAGCTTTATGAAGGACTACAAAATACAAAACTCGCTCAAAACAAAAGAGTGTTCGCATTTCAGTGATGATTTGTTTGCCTAACATTGCATTTCTTATATCTCATGTCTATGTGATCAACATAATGATTTGCACACCCTACCATATCATCAATGAAAGTAAAAAATCAGTTCCCAACTACCTTTAGGACATTTTACGAGTTTTAAATTTTCAATAAATTCAGAAGTCTATAAGAAAGTTTTTTCAGACCAAATGTGAACGCTTTTGTGAGAAGCTTCCTTTCTCCACGCCGTTTGCTTATCATTAACGTACAGAAGTTCACCCAGAATCAGTATCTGATATGTCTTCATCAGTGTCAACCTCACTTTCTTGCAGGTTATCCGAGTGGTCTGTAAATAATGTAACGCCAATGACTTCTCTACTTCTCCGATAACTTCGTATAGCTGCAAAATTTATTTCTTATCCCTTTCGTATGCTATATTGCAAACTAAAATGTGCATAGTAATGAAATTTCTTAGCAGTATTCGACTTTATTTAAAATTAAATATAGGTTTGTGCGGCCAGTTTCGATGCATGACATAATTGTCAAGCACGTTATTATACTAAATATATGATATGAGATATAGTATCATAACGTGCTTGACAATGATTAAATGCATCGAAAATGGTCGCACAAACCTATATTTTATTTTTTTTTTAAGTGGAAACCTGCAAAGAAATTTCATTACTATGAATGAGTTCCACCGCATCTGCCCTGATACAACTTTATTTAAAATATGCGTTTCATAATCTCAGAAATGTAATGTTACGAACTGTGTAATACTGTGAATTGTGAAATTTAAAAGTAAGTTTTGCGGTCGCATAAAATTGCGAAATCCAGAAGTGGAATAAATAATCAAGGTGCTCATATTTACCAAGAGCACTGGCCAGATTGCTTTTCCAGCAAAAGTCACGCGTCTTTAGAAATAAACTGAATTAAAAACACAGCGCGAGGAGGACACGAAATACCGAGAACACAACTCGATAACTGAGAAGATTTTCAGAAAATATGTTAGAAGGGGAGGAGAGTGGATAGAAAAAAATTGAAAAACAGACACACGGTCATATCACATTACTTTGAATTGCTTCTGGACTCTTGAGAGGGCCATGAGACAGTGACCAAAATTTGTCGCACTACTACAATCTGTGGGTGCCATACCAGCCAAATCATCTTAAAAAAAGTAAAAAATTAAATAAAATAATGTTCAAATTGATGAGCTATAATTAACTATAAACGCAGCTGTACTAGAGATTCTTAAGTCATCAACCCAAAGGTTGGTTGGCGGCAGTTCTCCATACGCTTCGGTCCTGAGCCATTCTTTTCAACTGCACATAAGTGGAGCAGCCTAACTCCATTATTTGCCCCATAAACTCCAACCTAGGCCTGCCTCGGCAGTTGGTTCCCTCTACAGTGCCTTCTAAGATGGTGGCCAGCAATGTTTCGTGCCTTAGTTGGTGCCCGATCCAGATATTTATTCTCTTTTTCAGTAGTTTCAGCAGACAAGGGGACTCCCCCACACGTTTGAGAACCTCTTCGTTACTGATTTTGTCCACCCAGGGAATCTTTAACATCCTCCTGAAACACCACATCTGGAATGCTTCCACCCTCCTCTCTTCTGCCTTGCCCAACGTCCAGGTCTCACTGCCATATAAAAATATGCTCCACACATAAGTTTGAAGAAGGCGTTTTCTTAGGTCTAGGCAGATATTTCTGGATGTTAGGAGTTTCCCTTTTTGATAAAACGCCTTCTTTGCCTGGTGAACTCGACTTACTAAGTCTCTTTTGCTCCTTCCATCGGCTGTTATTTTGCTTCCCAGGTAGGTAAACTCCTCTACGTTCTCTAATCGCCTGTCCCTTAAATACACTTTAGCTTGTCCCCCATGCTTGCTAACCTTAAGTACTTTGGTCTTCTCTACAGAGATATGGATTGGATAATGTGGACGAAATAAGAAAGTCCCTCCGAAGTTTTAAGTCCCTCCGAGTGTGATATACCTAGGCGACCGTACCCTTACTAGATGGTTAAGGAAATAAATTAAAATATAATTATTTTACAACTTCCATTTCTGCCTGTGTGGTGAGTTCCAGCGCATAAACGGGTGCACTTAAATGAGATGTAGCCCTAGTAATTTGTTTTCTACTTACTTAAAAAGTTTATTAAAATGTACACTCAATGACCCACGTTTACCGCTCCAGCACCCAAACCATACGCATCTGAATGCCAAAATGTTTGGGTACCACAGTAATTATACGAATTTTTAGAATCGGCTGCGCAGGCATTATCCGAGAGAGGTTTTGAGAGGGAAGTGAGCCTTCAGCATCACGACAGAATTTCATTAGTGCAAGGATCTTAATTCAATTGACATTTTGGTGGCGGGAACTAAATTGTACTCGGCGAAAGTGATTACCTAACCTGCTTGGAAAAGAGTTTGAAACACTCAGCGCGCAGCATTACCCATAAAATGCTGTGAATTCATGCTTGGCCTATCACATCATTGTCCATCTATGATATTTGCGTAAGCACGAGTCTGCTTGTTTATGTGGCATTTCACCTTTATTGTTTTAGATTATTTCAGTAGTAATTATTTCGCAGAAATTCGTTTTTAAAAACTAAGCAGACATATTTCCAATCTATTACAGTATTTGAGGTAAAGTGGAATAGCGTCAAATCAATGTATTGATCCTTTGATCATTACCATTGATCCTTTGATCAAAACCATTTGATCCTTTTTTTTACTTCGCAGAAGAAAAACTGTTTTCTTCTGAGTAGTTTAGACTGTGGCATAATAGTGGTCTGCGCTCCGCGAAAGTAAATATTTTCTTTGTATGATGCTGATATCCTCCTTTTTCTTGTTTTATCCCCGAAAAGCGTCTGTTTCTTTCTTGTCTAAAATAAAATGAGTCTTTTTGTGAAGTTATGTGATGTAAAGACATGACCAGTGGTTGAGCTGTGGCTGGCGCCATCAGTGGCCAAGTGTGCGCACGGCCTAAGGCTTTATGGATGGGAAGAAGAAGGAGAGAGAATGTATGCAGATATGAAGATTGAAACCATGTTCAGAGATATGGGCCTTCGTCATTAAAAGATTTTTATAGTTATCTATTCTTCCATATAAACCTAACATTAACTGGTAGATTATCTCAAATAATGTAACTTCATAAAATGTATGGAGGAGAGTTGTGCTATATATTTTTTCTTCACCAAAGCCACTTTATCTAGGAAGCAACGTTTGGTCCTGTAACGTTTGAACCTTACCTCAGTATTTGCTCTTAGCTTGTTATAATTTGGTATAATTTTTGTTTGAATGTCTTTTTCATAAATTAAAATTTTTTTATAAATTATAAAGCTGTTCAATTTATTATGCATGCAGGAAAACAAGCATTTTTTCATTATTAACAAATATTTTGTCCTTAAGTGGACGCCGGTGAACTATCATCCTTTTTTTATCATATTTTATATATGCCGCATTTCCTTAGTTTTCATGAATTGTTATAAATTCTCAAAAATTAGCGTGCTCGTGCGAATATCAAAGGATAAAGTTTCGCTCAAATCGGTAGAGCAAGTTACATGTCTCAATGTTTAGTTGAACCTGTAAAAATCAGCAAAACTGAAATATATTTTTGTCTTCACCTTTGAATTTCGGGAACTTCAACATTCATAGTACAAGTAACTTTGCCGTAAGAAGTTAATTTTTGTAGGTAGTAACTTTTAATGTGTCTATTTACTGAATTCCTTTTTGATAAAGATTAACGTTTAATTTTTAAATTTACGGTAACAGACTTCT
The DNA here is from genome assembly GCA_963573305.1 of Pyrrhosoma nymphula. NCBI lineage: Eukaryota > Metazoa > Arthropoda > Insecta > Odonata > Coenagrionidae > Pyrrhosoma > Pyrrhosoma nymphula. The sequence continues at coordinate 99,910,163 of OY754334.1, read as the reverse complement.
AAAAAAATATACATTCGAAAATCTCCTAAAAATATTTTTCCTATTGGAAACAAATGCATGCAATAAGTATAATAATTGATCAAAATGGTAGAAGTTTATTTTTTAATGTATACGGACATGGTATGTCCACTGAAACTCCCAATATAGATGAATTCTCCCAATTTATCAGTGTGGAAAAATTGTCACGGACTTATCTCAGCCATGGGAACCAACTGATTCCACGAGTTGCTATACACAAACGCTTGTTTGCCACTACAAAAATTAATGGCATTATTCATTATATTTTAATATTAAATTAACTATATGTTTAATTGCTATTGATGTAGGCGGATATAGTAGTTTTTAAAACTGTAGTTTACACGGCACACGAATATTAGCTTATAGTGCAAGTGAATGCCGAGTAGGTCCAATTTCTTGCTTATTCATCTACAAATCAGGTTATTCACGTATCATTCTTGTAACTTTCACGCATTCCAAGAAATAAGATACTATGAATTTTACTTTGCTCTTCTCATGTAAAATTTAATTTTAAATAATGAACATAATATTTTTAAACAAGCAGCATAAGATAAAATTTCAATTAGGATAATTTCTACACCTAAATGTATTTTATTACTACACTACGGTCCCTCGTTTGTTTTGTTTATAAAACGCGTTACATCTTTTTTTTCGTCTGCTAGTACGTAACCGTTTCTTTTCTACCAGATATAAAGTTACAAATTTAATCATCATATGTAAGCAGATTCCCTTCTTGTACGTTTGTACGTTATTGTTGGCAGGACAGGATATATTGCACCTGCCCGATTGCGCCGGAGCACAACAGCCTTGTTCTTGTGCTTATATGAGACAAAGAGAGGAAGAAAGCTGTAGTAAATATATGAATAGAAAGGCATGTATAATATGGGAAACAGATCAAGTATCAGAAAAATGTTTTGAATGGGATTGGCCGCAGAACTAAGAATACACAGTGGTTAAAAATGAATCAATGTCCATCTATAAACCATTTAATATAGCGTGAAAATCTAATGCAATACTTCCTTGAAAATTGTGGCGAGGACGCAGCAGTTTATATTCTCTTTAAAATCAGAATGAAAGAATTCATCTATGCGCAGTGAAAGTAGGTACTCGAATAGTTGTCACCAAGGGTCAAGGAAGGAATCAAGCGAGGAGGAAGACGCTATAGGGCTTCGACGGACGGGATAGGACGGGCTTCACGACCAATAGGTCGTGAAGCCCATTTCACACGATATTTGAACCAGAACAAGACAAATCATGATAGCCAGTACTTATTATTGCAGACGGAATCTAGTATGATTTGAGCCGACCTGGTGAGTTTCTTGCACCGGCAAAGAAAATGTATTTTCATTCATATCGTAGCGCATATGTACTATAATTTTGAACTAATAACATATATTGCAGCAGACGATCAAAACAACTATCGGAGCATTTTCATCCATTGTTGATTTCACGGCTAGAAAATTACTAATATATGCAAAGAGTTCTAGTAGGCGCTAATTTCAGATAGTAGAGATCGCACAGCGACTGTAGTGGCCAACGTGAATTGACAACAGCAGCTAGGTTCCATTGGACGTGAGTAGCAAACTAGTGCGTAGTGTGATACGGCCCGAGTCACCCCGCCACCTCCACCCCTTCTGTCTGCGGGCCTTGACTACGAAGCCAAATTGGGCAAACGAGGAATAAGCTCGCTGCTCTCAGGCTATGAGCTAAAATGTGAAGCGGACCACGTTTTTCATCGACTATAATTGCCGACGTCGGTGGCGGCGGGGTTTTATTCCCCGCCGGCTAACCTGAGGTCGGGGGTTCGATCCCGATTTGAGACAATTTTCACCGCCATCATTTTTTTTATTTTTTTTTTCTGTTGTTTGACTATTTTACGATTTTCCGTGATGATAATTTTTCGCGCAATTTTCGCAGTTTTTATTAGCAATTTTATAACAACCGTTAGTTATTTTGAAATTTAGTTTAATGGGCTTGGTAACTCTGCATATATTTTATCTGCGGAGAAATTTCTGCTTAAAACTAAATAGCCACCGTGATAATTAGGAAAAATTAAAAATCCGATTTCAGAGAAACTATTTTCTCTCTACTAGTGTTTTAGGCGATTGATTTTTTTCCGTCACAAGAAAGTACACGCAAACTTTGCGCCCTAATTCGCAGGTTTCAAATGAACGTTCAAAGAGATTTAATTTACTCCAACGAATTTTGCATAATTCTTTTATTCAAAGATGTCGCGTTAGTATCACGGATGAAGGAATACAGTCTTATAATATGAACTAAGGAGTAATGTTACAGTAGGATGGCGCTCATTTATCAAAGTTTGAGAACATTCCCTTTTATACATACCAACTCAGGCGTGACAAGCTAAAATATAGGGACACAAAAAAATAAACGTGTTTTTAATATTCCGGTGCAACGAGCGCTATCTTCCGAACTAAAACGAGTAATCATTAGGATCGTGCCGCCGAGATATTACAAACAGTTGTGTTGGTTTCGTTTTTTGTGTGCCTATATTTTTTAAATTGTCATAGAGAAGACACAAAAAGGAACACTCACACCTCTTGTCTTGAAGAAGGGCCTGACCGAACATTTTAGTATTTTTTTCTTGTGAGTGTTCTTTTTTGTGTGCTATCTATTTATTTTGCTAAGACTCTTGGCTCTACGTATTATTTTTCGCGAACTGTGAAACTTACTTGAACACATATATTTATATAAACACACAGTACTAAAACATTACGTCTAAATCCCTGCATATGATTTGCTTATGTTCATGGCATACGAGCTACGAGCATACGATAACTTGCGATACCGGCTTGAGGTCCGAAAGACTCTAAAGAAACACGAGGAGGAGGCGCCGTCGAGGAAGCAGAAGCCAGGGAGCTTGCACATCCCTTAGCGGACTTTGTGGGTCATTAGAGAGAGATAATGGTGGGGTATGATTAGCGCGCGGGTCTGTTACACTTCTCTGCCCGAGTGGTGGGGTTGCGAGTAAGAGAAGGTGAAAAGGATATTGGCCAAAGCCTTGTCACACGAGTTTCTACACAACAAATCGTACGACATAGGGCTCGCGCCGTACTTAATGCAAATATTTTCGTAGCGTTCTTCTGCCCATCATAAATCTGACGCAACAATCACTACAAATCACCAATGGGTTTCTGACCATGGGAGGAGAACTCAACCACGTATATAATACACTCAAACTCTCAACTCAACCACGTATATTACATGCGCATCGTTTTAAAAATAAGCAGTCACAATGACTTACTTGTTTTTACTTATCACCAGGATAAAAGTACTTTTATTTTTCTCAGCTGACCCGTTTCGAGGGTATCACATAATTTTCAAAGGCAGGTAACCTAGAACCCGCCTTTGATAATGATGTTAGACCTTCGTAACCAGTCAGGTTAGGAAAATGTGGAAAATTACCAATTTTTAATCCTTTCGATAAGTAAAGAGTTCATTCAACAAAGCTGCGGCTTCCAAAATGGCTTCTTCGTTTTTTGAATTCATTGCTGAGTTATTGGACTATATATTTATTGCTCAGAATCAGTGAAATGTCAAATAGGTATAGCAATTGCTTCAGCAATGAAAATGCAAAATGAATGTAACACCACAATCACTAACGTAAGACCAACTCTCTAAAGTGTGATATGTTTACTCATCACCTAGTCTGAAACATTGCTCCAAAGTGATTAGCTATTGCTTTCAACATTCAGAGAAAAATTAAGCTTACCTTGCCCCCTCCATATACGAGTTTTCGCAATATTCTTGTACAGTTTCATCACGAGTCCACTTGAATGCGAGTTGCAGGAAAACTCGTCTGAGTGACTTTGGCCCGGTGACAATGTTGCGTGTAACGTAACCTACCAAACTTACTTACGACAAATATGCAAAGAGTTCGTTTCATCGCGCAGGTTAGTTTTGTTACGTCTCGTATTAGATGATAATTGTTCGTTATTTTCCGCATGCTGATTGTCGTTTAATCGGTGTCGGTGGACTTTTTATTATTATTTTTTGTTTCGAAGCAATTAGTGAAGCTCTGCCAGCTAAATTTCGATTGGTCGTGAAGAAGAATTTACGGAATTTCTACTAGATGCGAATTGCAACTCATCATAGTTAAGATTAAACAAGATATTTTTTCACTTTATAAATCTATACTTTTCATATTCCACACTTTTTTATTTCTGCCCATCGTATCGATAATCACTGTCTTTGTAAAGGTGTATATTTTTCAATCATTGCCATTATTAAGGTTATTCGACAATGAATGTCATTGATGACATTCATTGTTGAATCAATGGTCGAAAATAAAAAGGTGTGGATTACGCAAAGTACTAAGTGAACCAGTTCCCAAAAGTTACGACGGAAAATCTTCGTACATTTTGTCTTGACGTACAAAAGTGGTATTTTTTTCGAAAAATTATCAACTCCAAATATTTATCGCGCATAATTTCCTGAAATATTTTAAGAATAATGATGTGTTTTTTCGGAAAATATTTCATTTTGCAGCTTTCTAGATACATTTTGTAAGGTAACATGACAATTCTACCACTAACAACTATTTTTTCAGCGTTTCAACTGCACGACTGATCCATTAAATATAGTTTGCCTAATGCGCATTACAGCTTCTGCAGTATTCTCTTGTGTCGTCGAACCATATAGGATGAAAACATGGTGAGAAACTAACTAGAACTCATAATAACCACGGGGGAAGAAAATGAGAATATAAAAGTGGCATAATACGAAAACAAAATACCAAGGCAACGAAAATAATGAGGTTGTGTAGGACAAAGCGAGGATTACCATGAAATTTTGGGTAAGTTTAATGAAGGGAGCCTTGTGTAAGAGTGTAACGAAAAGATTGTCGTAAAGTACAAAATAGAGTGTAGCGTTGCATTGTGCAGAAACCTGGACTGTTGAGAGAAGTTGACGAGAATAGGTTGCTGGCGTTAGAGTGAGTGTGGGTGCCGAGTAGGATGGGGAAGGTGCCGTGGACGGAAAGGAAGACAAACGAGGAAAGTGTTCAGAATGGTTGGTGACGAGAGGAAACTGTCGGAAGAGGTCAGGAGGAGGCAGAGTTTGTGATGAGGGGCGAAGGGTAATTTGAAGACCGTTATAGAAGATTCAAGGTAAGCGGGGAAGAAGAAGAATAAGGCTTTATGGATGGAATGAAGAAGGCGAGAGAATGTATGCCGGTCTGAAGAATGAAATCTTGTTGAGAGATATGGGCCTTTGTCATTAAAAGATTGTTATAGTTATTCCTACTTCCATCCAAACCTAACATTAACTGGCAGTTTACCTCAAACAATTAAACTTCATAAAATATATGGAGGAGAGTTGTACTATATATTTATTTCATCACCAAGGCAACTTTATCTAGGAAGTGACATTTGGACCTGTAACGTTTGAACATTACCTCTGTATTTGCTTTTAATTTGTCATAATTTAGTATGAGTTTTACTTAAATGTTTTAATATATTTTAGTGTACAAATGTTTGATTGTTAAAATGCTTTGGTTACTAAGGTTTTGTTTTGGACGAGAGGATGGGTTGTTGAGTAAGAGAGAGAGCAGGACTGGAAGCTGCTCTGCACGAGTTAAAAGAATTACAGAATGAAGAAAGTAGAAAATGAGTGTTACTAATTTGTAAACACCATCCGACGCTACAGGTTCGAATATTCTAGTATATGGGATGAAGAAGGCGAGAGAATGTATGCCGGTCTGAAGAATGAAATCGTGTTGAGTGATATGGGACTTCGCCATTAAAAGATTGTTATAGTTATCCATTCTTCCATCTAAACCTAACATTAACTGGTAGATTATCTCTAATAATAAAACTTCATAAAATGTATGGAAGAGAGTCGTGCTATATATTTTTTCATCACCAAAGAAACCATATCTAGGAAGCAACGTTTGGTCCGAATATACTAGTATATTGAGCATCTTTATGCATTATAACTTCATAAAATGTTTGAAGGAGATTCGTGTTATACATTTTTATCAGCATCAAAGCAACTTAATCAAGGAAGCGACGTTTGTTCGAGTATACTAGTTGGTATATTGAGAATCCTTATCCATGTGTCACCTGCACAATTACACAATTTGGCAAAACCCTGATACTGATCATAAATTTCATGGTGTGATCAACTTTCTCGTTTACTGTGGGTTATATCCGATAATTATATCGCCATATCATGTTTCTCAAGTCAAATTCTAAACAGAGAAAACTTATTTCGCAATGCGAGTTCAGCCAGGAATTGCTCTTTTTTTATATGCTGCACAAAGTGGAATGGAATAACACTAAAGCCATTGGAACGAGGAGGAAAAAAATCCCGGAAATAACACAAGCGATCCAGAAAGAAATTGATGTAATTGAAATGAGTTCTCCGACTGACGTCACTGTGAAAGCTCGATCATTGACACGAATTTCTTTGGTCACCGAATCAAGTTTGCCAGGTCCAGAATGCAGATTGACAGTGAGTGACTATTCAAGGTGCACAAGATGTGATATAAAAGTAAAGAATATGGAGAGAACATCATTCCACCAGCTGATTGGTAGAAATATAGACAGTCCTAACCCGCACTTCCCTATTCGGGACATCTGTTCACTTTCCTCCACATTTATTGCTCGCCGCACGTATTTATCGCCGCGCCGAGGGCGCGAGTATGAGAGCCGTACTGGAGAATTTAATCTCCATTACCGGTAGGTGGTTAGACGCATTTAAAAAAATAGCGGGAGTCTATTGGCTGTGTAGTGATGGCTTATGAGAAAAAGCAACTTAATTCTATTTTGAACACACGATTAATAAAATTAAAACCTAATAACATTGGAAACTAAAAGGTCCTTTTCATCTTTTTTAAACAATTGAATTAAACATTACTAAATGTAATAGATTTCGTGATTTTTTTGTTGCAGTAGTAGATTTATTGGTTTTTATCATTTTTTCTTTTTATTTTCAACTTATATCATTTTTTTTCTAGTGGTTTTAGATATATTTTTTATTTTTAACTCATCTTCTGCACGTGATCAATAGGTTGGAGTTTTATTTATTTGAATAATTATTTTCTTAATTTTGTATTTATTTTTTATTTTTTATGACTTCACGTGCACCACATTGGCAGTGTAGATTTTTAAGAAGAGGTTAATTGATAGATATAGGAAAGACTCATAGGAGAGAGTAGTAAGGCAGTGTAATTTTGTGTGTGTAGAAATGCACGGGGTACTAAGAGCCGCCCTAATCGGAATGAATTTATGCAATTTGAGTAGTCTGTGGGCACGTATGAAGAGACGGGGAAAGCTGATTAAGGTAAATTCGACAGTGTCGGGCGATCGGGGGACTGCAGACCTGATGATGACGCCCTTAGGAGCGTTGAAACACGTGTTGTGTATTTCACAATAAATTCAAGTGGACAGTACAATTACTGTATTTTTATTTATTCTGATTAAGGTGAACAGTGAATTAATATTATGTTCCAGGAGGAACGTTTTTTTGCAGCTATGGTGGTGAGAGAGTTGACTTTAGACATGACACCGAGGAACCACGAGTGTAATTCACTGGTGATCGCGGGGTTTGGAATAACGGAAGGGTTTGAATGAGAATTTGAAGAGGAAGAGGGGTCGGGGGAGTAAGAGGAAGACGAAGCGATTGCGGAGTAAGACTGGGTTTGATGAGGGGAAGCAGGAGCAGGGTTGAAAGGAGTAGCTGAAGGCGGGCCGTGAATTTTAATAAGAATTTCGCTTTTCTTTGTCTTGTGGACGGGGCATCCTCGGTAATTAGCCGGACATTTATTGCTCGACATTAGGTCTCTCTTTTATACCTTCGCTCATGATCGCTGATAACTTTTCACAAGTTATACCTGAAGACATAACCGTCGCGTCGTGCAAATTTGTGGCTCATTTTGAATTATTCTTGAGGTTTTGGCAAAAATCATTCTCTGGCGACTGGGATTATTTTCCCGAAGTTCCACTCATTGCATCCAGATAATACCGTTTAGCTGTGCTAACATTCGGGTACCAGGAAACGCTCATGTAATTTCGAGTCCAGCTCGTCATGAAATTAAGGTCATAGGAAAATGTCAAGAGGAAAAGTTGTGCCGCGAGATCAGGATTTGAGGGTCCGACCTGAGGGCATATATGCGGACGTGTTTACAACCACCTCTTCGAGCATCCCTCGTACTTCCTCGAGACGATGGAAAAGGAAAGCACACACGGCAGTGTAAAAGCGAGTTGGGAAACATCCCCATAGCTCAGAGAAGTGCGAATTTCTTCGAATGGGTGATGATTAACGAGCGGGTGTCAGGTGGTCGTTTTCCCGTTCATGATTCACGCGCAATGATCCACAGCTTGTTGTTCCAGAAACTCCTCCTTAACGATCTTCTGTTGAAAAAGTGGATTCTTAGGGCGGGTTTACACTGGCAAGTTACTTCTGCGAGTTTTTTCAGCAATAGATTGTTACGGAAGATTTTACTCGGACGTATTTTTATCTGTATTCATCATGGAAGCAGCCCTGATCTGCGCAGACTCGACACAATTACCTACCCCATTTTTCGGCTCATTTTGAACAATTCAGGAAATGTAATTACTTACTCCCATAGGTATTTATACCCAAGGTGGTACTAGGCCTCGTCAACTGTCTACTTCCATTTCATCCGTATTTACAAAAATATGCAACAGCTGAACAAATACCAATGACACTAATGTAAAGTAATAACACTCATGTGACAGTCAACCCCTAAAGAGGATTTTTTAATCTAAAACAGGATACCATTTTTGATGATTGTCTGTATTGTAATTATTTGTGATATAGTATGTATTGCATTGTTTAACATAGCTGTCATTGGTGAATAAGCACTTATTCATCAAACATCCGATCTTCATGTTCAGTGACCTTTCCTTGATTTCTTTCACAAGTTAGTGCATAGTTGGTTTCCATTTACACCGACAACCGATACGCTTCTGCAACCGACTGGCCGAAACTTTTGAAAGTTCTGCAAGCGGACTTTCAGAGCCGTTTACACCTGCAATTTACGTCGAAAATCGCTTGCTGCAAGTAAATTGTGCAGTGTCAACCCACCTTCGGCCATAACGACATTGGCGAAGTAAGGTTATCTGACATGTAAACTCAACGAATTTCACCTCATTTTGTATAAAAGATCTCGTTCTGAAAAGAAATCCAATTGCATTGTAACGCATAAAATGAAGTAGAGACCCTTACTCGATCTAGTAATTAAAACATCGCAAGGATTGGCATGAAGTACTTTTTTATTACGCAGTATGGATGATACTTAAATTTCGTATTTGTTTAAGAGGTCAAGTCCTGCTTCCATTAAGATGTTGACCACGTGAAGGCAATTATTGTCGTTGAAGGAGCAATACCGCCTATCTGAGAATAGAAAAAAAATTCATGAGACAAAAAATCGTACCCTTCCTGCTAATTTTGGATAAATTCAAAGCCATATGCAAGGAGTCTATATATGTAGTATCCATGGCCATGTGTGCCATAGTGCTGCTATCTGAGATTTTTTTTAACCCTTTCCCTTTCATGCCATTTTAGGTTTTCAAGGTCAGAAAGCTCACGTCTTATTTCTGCAAATTTCAAGATTTTTTCAAATATTTTTTGTTAGTCTGTTTTTAGGTCAAGGATATTGAAATTTTAACTAAAAATGGAAAACAGTTTAGTTTCTATTTAAAAATTTTGGATGTGACAAAATAAATAAAAAATTATAAAAAACATTTACAACAGACATAAAACTTTTTTATTGAAACACAAAACTTTTGTTACAAATGCATTTTAAAACTGCGCGAGCACTCGAGCTTTCATAGTAACTATAACCTGATTCTCCCAAAAAATATCAGATAAGTAGTAGTGATAGGTTCAGGCACTTAGACTTTTATAATAGATACCTATTTATGAATAAACGTAAACCTTAAACAAGTTAAACTGTTGAAACATGCAGATGAAAGAATTGCTTAAGTTGATATAATATAAAAATTCAAAGTCTGCCTCAAAAAATAGTATCACCTACATTCGGTTTAGGTGGCTGGAGCGGTAAATCATAGGTCATTGAAAGCACATTTTAATTATTTTTCAAGTAATTCGTAAAAGAATTCTGGCACCACATCTGTTTATGTGGTGAAACTCACATTACATGAAGTGACAGAAATGATGTAAGAATTGAATTTTACTTTTTTGCATTAATTAAAGCATATTATGACTACAGTTTTCGGCGCGGTATTCGAAATTTAAACTAAAATTATATTTAAGTGGATTTTGTCAAATCTTTAACTCGGCGTGACACCTTGATACTTGCTAGGAACTACTATAATAACATTATGTGTTATTTTGCGTTTGAAGGAAAATATGTACATATGTAATCGAATTATTACGAAATATACCTTCTTTGCCATAAGGCCACGTGTTAAAATAGCACTGAAATGCCATAAACCAAATTGGTAAAACGCAATTTTTTTCTCCTTGACCCACCCAGCCTGACCATCGCTCAACTATTAAAACCACATGTAAGACCAACGGTACAGCAGGGTCTGAAGAACCCAGTAAACTTGGCTACCCCGGTATGCGGTCCACGGTGTATTTAGGTCAGGTTTATGTAAGATTCAAGGCAATATCAAAATTACACATCGATAAAATCGATGAATCATGCTACCGTAAAATCGAAATTTGCCAACGGAAAGTGCTAAGCATCGAGTTTGCATGCCAGAGGCTGAACTGCCAACGAGACTTGGACCTAGGAAGTGACCGGAATGATATCGGAAAAGGCTTATGTTTTTCTACGTACAAGTTGGAGTGTTTTTAATTGAATACAAGTCTATTGTCCACTTTTTGGGGATAAATTAACCGTTCAGCGTCAATAATCAGACTAGTATAATCGCCTCGTGACCAGGATAACGAATACGCAAATAATGTGTAGCTATAATTAGGCTTTTCTTTAAGTTTAAAATATAGCTTTTGAATGAGATTTTTCAATAGATTAAAAGGTTAATGTCGATGATTTGTGGACAAAATTCACCGCTGAGCGTCCGTCGAACTATGGCTTTAACCGTTTTGTCACCAGGATATGGGTTACGCAAATGATTTGCCACTACATTTGGCATTTTTGAAATGTTGAAATGTAGTGGAGCTGATCACGTTTTCCGGGTTCCTCACAGCAAATCCTCCTTACTATAAGCGAAAGTTGCCAATATCCGATGAGAGAACTTCTGATTGTCTGCATTTAGTCGGTAGTCCGTATTACAGTGAGAATTTTTTTGAAAACATTTGTAGGTACAACTCTTTGTTACATTACTGACTCAATACGTGCCCCGGAACTACCTCTTATTAAAAAAAGTCTATCTGGAGTGCAAATTCGTACGATATAACATGGAGAACGACATTTTTTTTGATCGCTTATTAGTGTTCTAGTGTCGAAGCACTCAAAACCTCTCATTACTTCTATAATTGCTAATCGAATGAATCGAATGTCGAGGTTTTACTTGGTGAATATCGGTCAAATAGCTTCCACTGAACTTCGCGCTTCTTCGCGTGGGTGAGGAACATTTCGAACTGGGACAGACTCTCGAAAAAACAAGCGTTCACCAAAACAGAAACAAACGCATCGTGAAGTGCGATGAACTCGTTTTCGCAGCTCGAGGGGGGCCTTCCGGCTCAGCTACCCCTCTTCTCCCCTCTACCCCCTCTCCCTACCAAACGCCCCCTCCCCTCCACGTGGGAGGTGGTGGAGGGAGGGAGGGAGGGGGGCGCTAAAGAGATTCTCGGGGCTGCTCGCTAAACCGGCACCGAGCAAGGTGGAATGGAGGCGTCAAGAAGAAAGATGAGTCGCTTTCACTTTCTTCAATCTCCAGGCGATCTAGACCGCCTCGCGAAGTGTCTCACCTCCCTCACGTCGCCTCAAAAAAAAAGCCACGGCCTTCACATCCAATCCTTCGCCCTCTTAACTTATCCCTTTCCCAACCTTCAAAGATTCAAGACTTATATCCTCATGTTTTACCCGCAAGCGTACGTATTATCCTCACACTTGAACCTGAAGGCGGCGCTCTCGGGTCTTTACAGCGTGCGTTGTTGCTTATTGCAAACAATTTCGCTAACTTTTTTCAGGTAGAAGTGACGATGCGAGATTAATCGATAAGGTGTTTACTCCGTGGCTGGTAGTAGATGCATTAGAAAAGCAGTGCAGGAAATACTAAATAAAGATAAATCATAATTAAACAAAAGTAATGAGATTTTCTTGGACAAAGAAAGCGAGGCTGGTCATAAAAGTAGGAGGGTGCAAACTGGAAGCAAGTCGCGCATTTTAATTTCTTGTGTAGTGCACTAGAAGAAAATGGGCATAGTAACAAAAACATAAGGAGGAGAATAGTGTTTGCGAAGAAGCGTTCTGTAATAGAAGGGAGCTGATGACGGACTTAAAGAAGAGGCTGGTGAAGAGATAGATATGAAGTGTAGTGTTCTATGGTTTAGAAACGTGGTCTCTGAGAAGGGAGGACGAGAAAAGGCTGCAGGCGTTCGAGATGAGTGCATGGAGGAGAATGGAGAAGGTGCGGTTGACTGAAAGGAGAACAAACGAGCAAGTGCTTGGTATGGTGGGTGAGGAAAGTAATCTTTTGGATCAGATGGCTGAAAGAGGTAATGAGGGGCGATGGTTTGCTGAAGGCCATGATATAGGAGAATATTTTGGAAACATCAAGAAAATTATTACTCTTGTCCATTTAAACCTACCTTTACCTTTAGATTACACTAGTAGTGATGTTGAAATTAATGATGGAAGGAGAAATTATGGGGAGAAATTCAAGAGGAAGGTTAATAATACGTTACTGATATGGATCTTGGACAAATAAATGATTTGATTAAGTGGAACAGGCATAACTTGTACAATTAGCTGTGCTTACGTACTCACTTAACACGCAACATTATTATTTACGTTCAACACAACGTGAAGACCTTCGCACGTGTCTTCTTCAAAATTGTCATTCTTGAATCGAGTTGGTGTGGTAGTTTGAGTGCCGGCACTACATCCTAATGACCCGGGCATGAATCCAAATAGCAGCCTAGATTTTTGCAAAATATTCCACATTCACTTTGTTTTGCTCAACTTATCGGCGAACTCTCTCATGCCCTCTGTTGACGTCACACTTCTCCTACGTCAGAGATAGAAGAATTAACACTGCAATTCCACACTTCAGGTTTTCACCTGAAGATGCTGCTCAGCGGCGAAACCGGTCGTGTCAATAAATCTATTACCATGTGGAATTGCAGTGTTAATTCAATATCCCTGATATCAAGGAATTCCACCAGGTAAGGTCCGAAACTATCTCCCGATGGAAATCCCGAATAACCTTCCACGATACAATACGCCGGGAAAGCCTGCGATCATTCTCCAAAACTATCATCTACTTCTCCTACGTGTCATTTTCGCAAACTACAATCTCGAAAAATTTAGTCCCGTCCCATATCTTCCGCTAGGTGAAAAACTATATCTAATTTCTCAATTACAATATCTCATTTTAATTCGTGGATCAACCACAGCTTGTTGGGTGTCATTTCATTGGGAAAACTAAAAAACCGTCATCATTTTACTTGAAGTTTCTACTTAGATATTGCATCATACAATGCTGCAAACTTTGATCGTTTATTTTAATTGAATCTTCACGGTTTAAGCGTGGAGTGTCATGGAGTATAATAATTTCACCCATTTCATTAGAATCATACGAATTATTTGGTGCTGCGAAATGCCATGCAGGAAGGTTTTCAGTGACATTTTGGCTAATTTGAAAGGCAGTAGAAAATTATAAATCAGCGAAAGAACATAGGATAATGAAAACTAGTAGGAAGAGGTATAAGCTAGTTACGAGGTAATGAAGTATGGCGGCAATGTAGGTTCAAGAATTTTCAGCCGTTTATCCCCAATGTTACCTACGCTAAGTGTGTCAGTGATCTTTCGGGGTTTACACCGGGTATTTAGGTCCATGGCGGTCAACGTTTCGACGCTCGAGTAGAGCATCGTCCTCAGGGCAGAGGTAGGTCGAAAATTTGGCCGCCATGGACCTAAATACCCGGTGTAAACCCCGAAAGATCACTGACATACATCTTCGCCGGGAAAGCCTGAAATCATGTATGCTAAGTTTTTGCCATAGTGACATTGCCCTGTTTTCTTGGTTTTATCATTTATCACTCTTTGACATGTAAGACCGTCCATGATGTATTTTTGGGAAAATCAACCAACTAGAGACTTTTCCATAGGCTTTACGAGGCTATACGATAGGCTTAGCTTACGCACTTGAAAAATTCTGACCAGGTGCATTTCAGGATGGAACAGATGATTTTATTATTATCTCGCACAATATATCTATAGCTGATAGAAGAGGAATAATAAAAGGGATAAACTGCAGGATTGACATTTTCACAAATTATATCTTCTCAGGCACCATTATTTTTCATCATTATTAAGTGATCTACCGGTCAAGGTAGGTTTAAATGTGAGTAGGTAACACTACTTTTCATGGTTGAGGCCTTTACTTTGTAGAAATCCATATTAAAAGAAAGAAATAGAAATACTTTGCTTATTTTCTACAATTTAACTTTAATTGTCGACTAGTTTCGATACACTGTATCATCTTCACTAGTCCGTTTGAAGATGATACAGTGTATCGAAACTAGTCGACAATTAAAGTTAAATTGTAGAAAATAAGCAAAGTATTTCTATTTCTTTCTTTTAGGTAACACTACTTTTGATTTTTACAAGAGCAGGGCCCTGTCTACCAACATTTCTTTTTTCATCTCAGCATACTTCCTACCCTTCTTTATACCGCCCAGAAAACCTATTCTCTTTCTTTCCCTTCCCCGCTTACCCAACATCCTCCCCTCGATTGCATCCTTAAGTAACCCTTCGCCTTCCCTCCAACCTTGCCCCTCGCTAATCTCATCCTGAAGTTTCCTTTCCTTACCCACCGTACCAGGCACTTCCTCGTTCGTCTTTTTTTCCGTCCACTGCACCTCCATCATCCTCCACACCCACATCTCGAACGCCTGCAGCCTATTCTCGTCCTTTCTCAGAGACTGCGTTTCTGCTCCATACAACACTGTACTCAAGCTCTTCACCAGCCGTATCCACTATATCCTTACTCAAGGTTCCCGTCATGAGCGCACCAATAGTGACCGACGACCGTGATAATAACAGAGCAAGATCCTAGAGCACTCCTGCATAAATAACTTTTTTCGCCTTTCTTCTCTTCCGATTCCTTTTTCATATTCCCTCCGTTTATTATGACTGGTGACCTATCAGTCTTACATCGCCTGTCATACCACCTTGGGAAGTATGTAGATATCGATAAAGCATTGCCCTCTGGTAGTATTTATCAGTTTTATAAAAACTTTTCGTTTCCAAGCTCATTTAAAACTTTTAAAACTCATTTAATGATTTTCGATGGGCAATATCCAAAGTGAACTTCTTTAATAATATAGCCTCATAAAAACTAAGTTTTTATTACACTCTCTTTATTATCATATGCATTACGTCAAGTTTTAATGTCTCATATTCTCAGTGCATTTTATTATATTTTTTCATTGTTTTATGGTATCTTTGCCATTAAATATTGTATCATCAAATTGCTAATAAATTTAATTTGTGAAAGGAAATCATTCTATCTTCACTGATTTGTCAAATTATTCAGACATTCGACAACAATTAGGAACAAATTAGTAATTCGATATGACATTTACTATATTCATTGTTGAACATTCAATAGCGATAATCACAGTTGTTTGCTCACCACGGTCCATCTCCCACAACGTCCAAGGGCTAAGTGCTAGCTTTGATCGCCGTCATTAATGGATGATGAGTGAGTAAAATATTGCAAAAACAATTTAGAGGGTAATCCGATGATGAAAACAAAATTTCTAAATATGTAAGTGAAAACGGCTAAAAAAACCAAGAAAAATAATTTCCCCAACAGGGAATCAAACACCACACCTTCCGCTCCAACGGGTTTGTACATACACAGACAAGCAGACAGACAGTTTGAGCTAGTATAAAGGGAGTAAAAAGATGTTCCAGGAAGCCATTTGTCCTGCGTGGTCTTCTTTCAAGACGACCACCTACCTGTGCACTGTCTGCCTTTTCAAATTATTTTTCGAATTAAGTGCGTTAATGGTTAGATTCGCCAATTTGGAAAGGGAAACTGAATAAGATAGCGAAAAAGGAGATTCATCTAACTCCTGAGGATGCCTGAAATCTAGCATTCAATCTCACTTCCGCTGAAAATTTTCATCTCTATCTTCCACACCAGTGCCGTTAAACTTTGACTTCTATCTTTAGAGGCTTTGGCGGATCTAACTGCAAGACTTGCTTTCACTACGTATCGGATTAACCAAACCATCCATCAACATGCTCTCACCTCTTGAACACCTCTATCTTTCGCTGCCTCAGCAAAACGAAGCCGTCATCAAAACTCGTTATTTAATAGTGCCATATAAATGTTGATAACAACCTCTTCCTGTATATATATACAGGGTGTTTCAGGAGGAAGTAGCAATACTTCTGGAGGAGGTTGGGGACGTGATTTTAAGCATTTTTTGTCCTATGAACATGGGGTCGCAACTCCTTAGTTACCGAGTTATGGCAACGCAAACATTTTGTCACAAGCATTCTGCAGTTACCATGAAAACCCCCAAAAGCAGTGGCATCCAGCAATACTTACAAATAAAAACTGGTCTAAATTGTACTTTAAGTTTATATCTTTCTTTTTCTGCCAAAAATTAAGCATGTTGCTCACATATTCTGAAGTGGTAACTGAAGTTGTCAGTATTTTTCTTCTCCAAAAAATTATTTTTTAGAATAACTTTTTCATTTTGAGATATACGAAGGGGTTAATAGACACTTGAAAATTGGAAAATTTAATTTTATTTCCATAACTGGTAAAATTATGTTCATAACTTTATTTTTAGCGAAGATATGGCATCTTAAACGGTACCGTTACATGAGCACATTTTTCGACGGCTATCTTCCATGCATGGAACTGATCTTGATTTACCGATAAAGACAATTACCTTCACCAATCTAAGCTTGAGCACTTATTTTTAAACGTTGTGAAAAGAATAACCAACCAATGAAACCCATATTTAGGTGTTTATCATTTATCTCCATGGATTAATTGTCGATCACTCGCGCTGAGATTCATTGTTTAAGAAGCTTTTTCAACTTATAAGATCTTCTAAGAATATTTAATTAATTGCATGTCTTATTCATTGGTAAAGTATCGATGTGATATGATATTAAGACAATAGGCATCACATCAGAATCAATTAGAATATTTTAAGAATAAATAAATGAAACCAAAAAGTAATATTATATGCCTTACATTTGTTTGGGGAATAAAGGTTTGGGTTTAGAAAAAAAGCAAAAATGTTAGAGAGTTGTACCTATTGTACATTTTCAATTTAGTTACAAACACTCCTACAATAATATCGATGTCATTTTTTATTTGATAGTCTGCCCCTTCCGTTGCTCATCTAGGTTCATTGCGGTTTTCTTTAATGGGATTAGTGCGTTCAGTATGCAAAGTAGATATGCATACCATATTTAAACTTTACTGTTGTACCCAGGGCATTTAATTCAACCGTAGGAATAAAACTCTTAAAATTTTTATGTCGGCATAACTCGTAGACTACTTATAAACAGAACTAAGACCAATCCAATGCCCAGGTAACCCTTCATTTTGTCAGTTGACTACGACGAGGCAACGACGACTTTCACTTTGTCAGTAGGTACATCTGCTGTCTCGTACCGCTCGTACCTAACGACATTATTCCCTTTCAGTAAAGTCAAACTGTTTTAAAAAATGGAAGGTACAACTCTTTTGTTAGACATCATCATAAAATAATTGTACAGAGTACCTGCTACCTGAGTATTCCAAATAAAACGTTTATTTAGAACCACTGTTAAAAGCTGCTTTCGATAGTGCCACGGGGGTTTTTCTATTGACCAAAATAAGAATACAATCTGTCTTCCCACCGTCTCTTTGGAACCGAACTCCGTCGGTAAATGAGATGTATCTGTAAATATGGCGATTTCCATACGACCATTAACGAAGCGATTCAGCTGTCTGGCAAGATGTCTCCATGGAGTATGTTGGAATCGCCGCATATGAACTGGATGTATGACTTCATTAAGCATTATTCTTTATACTTTTGTCGGTGAATCCTTAGAAACATGCTAATTCTTCTTGAACTTGCTATAGGACTACGCTATGACTACGGCGATTTCCCATTTCTCACCCTGCTCTAGCGAACCAAATGCTCGTGAGACATGTGAGCGCAGGGAAATTAGCCTGTATCACTATGGTGTTGAAAACCCAAAAAAACACTAGACTACTCGGGATTTTTTGGGTCTAAAACGATAGTAGGTACTTGGCGACAGCGTTTCAAACACAAAGGAGGGAAGGGTTTCTTCATATTCAGTACTAGTAAAATCATGAGTCGTTCTGAAGGTCTCGCTGGAACGTACCGAAATACCATGAACCTGTTCATACTTGTCCCCATTTTCTCTCTCATTACATTGACAACATATCCAAGAATTAATGATGCAACTGATATAGTATCCGTAGAAGAACTTAGAAGTTGAAATAGCTTCTTAAACAATGAATCTCAGCGCCAGTGATCGACAATTAATCCATGGAGATAATCTCCACTTGAGATCTTTGTTGCCGCTTAATTGTTTTCTTCATTTGGTTCACAAAAATTCACCTATATTTTAGTTTCATTGGTTGGTTATTCTTTTCAAAACGTTTAAAAATAAGTACTCAAGCTTAGATTGGTGAAGGTAATTGTCTTTATCGGTAAATCAATACCAGTTCCATGCATGGAAGAGAGCCGTCAAAAAATGTTCTCATGTAACGGTACCGTTTAAGATACCATATCTTCGCTAAAAATTAAGATATGAAAATAATTTTACCAATTATGGAGATGAAATTAAATTTTTTAATTTATATGACTATTTACATTTTCGTACATAAAAAATTATTTTTTAGAATAACTTTTTTATTTTGAGAGGAAGAAAAATGTTGACAATTTCAGTTACCATTTTATAAAATGTAAGCAATATGCTTAAATTTTGGCAGAAAAAGAAAGATACAAACTTTAAGTACTATTTAGACCAGTTTTTCTTTGTAAGTATAGCTGGATGCCACTGCTTTTGGGGGTTTTCATAGTAACTGCAGAATGCTTGTGACAAAATGTTTGCGTTGCCATAACTCGGTAACTAAGGAGTTGCGATCCCATGTTCACAGGACAAAAAATGTTTAAAATCACGTCCCCAACCTCCTCCAGAAGTATTGCTCTTTCCTCCTGAAACACCCAGTATATAATATCTTGGTAGAAAATCACTCTCAGCGACGATGCACATGCATAAATAAAACAGCGATAGCCTAAACAAACACAGAAACACGCAAAAAGGACACTTACAAAAGAAAACTTGGACGTTTCGACGGTCAAGCCGTCATCATCGGCAGTTGAAGACTGAAGGATCTGCTCTGTTCCCTTGGGGAGGAAAGGGCAGAGAAGGAGGGGGGTAAGAGCGAATGGGTAGTGGTGGGGAGAGAGAGAGAGGTGGCTATTGGGCTATTATTTTAAATGGGCTAGGTTTAGTCCGGACTTTAGAATGCCCTGGTTACCCAAATATGAGCATACTTTCGAATTTTCTATGATTTCTAGTGAGAAACAATCGTCAAATATTTGGGAATGGGAGGCGGTATTTTTGGGGATGGGATCAAGAAAAGGTGGAGTTTTGGTGGCATGGCGGTGATTTTTCATGTGAATATTGAGAAGGGTGGCACATTTTCCCTCGTAGAAGGCAGGGCAGAAATAGCAGGAAAGGCGGTAGATGATGTTGCAGGTGGTACATTGGCCCGTAGGGAAAGATCTTTTGAGGGAGGGCGAGGCCAAAGGGCGGTGGAGAGAGCAGCACCTACTGTCGGCACAGAAAGTATGCGACCCAGAGTTTGAGACTTCATATCTCTAAAACAGATTGGCCAATTTAAATGAAATTAGCATCAATATTTAGCTTGTTTCAATTTACGCCAATACCGTTCATTCGATGGCAGTCACACTTAAACACTTTATTTCTCAAACGTATATTAGTGATTTTGTTAAATTTCAAAGCTATATCTTTATTTGTTGAAATATTGTAGGTAGTTTGCTGGTGAAACTTTATCTCCGTTCTCACGGCAAGCAGAGAGATTTTTAGTTAGTCTCTTGTCGCCGACGATGACGCCTTGCCCGTCGAAACGTCCCGTAAATTATTCTGTGTCATTTTAATTTTCGTGTGCCTGTGTTTTCAAAGTATATTTATATTTGTATATTTATATTGGTATATATATATATATAATATATATATATATATATATATATATATATATATAATATATATATATATATATATATATATATATATATATATATATATATATATATATATATATATATATATATAATATATATATATAATATATATATATATATACAAATATAAATATACTTTGAAAACACAGGCACACGAAAATTAAAATGACACTATATATATATATATATATATATATATATATATATATATATATATATATATATATAAGTACATTAAAATAAAGGTTTATTCAATACTTATTTTTATTTATATAACTTTATAGCTTAGTGATCCCCGAAAGTTGGACATTGCCTGTCGTGGGCCAAAAAATGGGTTCTTTTTACCTTTTCTCTCAAGAAACAAACTTTTATTATAGTTTTTAAAAGTTTTCTTGTAATCACAAAGTAAATGGAATCAAGCTAAATATTGATGCTAATTTCATTAAAATTGGCCAAGTTTTTTTAGAGATATGAAGTCTCAAACTCAGGGTCGCATACTTTCTGAGCCGACAGTGGGGCGCTAGCAGGTTGAGGAAAGTGGTGGAGGGGCGGTGGTTTGGAGGGAGGGTCTAGTGGATTTTAGATAACTACGTTAAAAACAACGGTAGAACTCAGTTTAAATTTGTAGTTGTAGAGGTAAGGAATGTACTTATAACCCTTTTTTTAATCACACAAAAACTTCTTTATTTGTTGTTCCACTGCACCACTGTTCCACGGACACCTGCTGTGAGTGGGGCTCCAACTGCGACGAAGGGTCAAGATTATCCTCTCCCATGGACCAAGAAAAGGTACCCTACGGCGTCCCGAGAAGAAGTCCTTAATGACACACACCTTTTAGGCCTGTTTAAGGGTAGCTTAGCGGCAACGCCGTTTTAACACGTCGTTCGTTCGTTTGCGTAGAAGAATTTACGCCGTGGTACAACGTAGTTCGTAGCGAAAGGGTTAAGATCCAAATGAATGCCATCTCGCGAGTCCTCAATTTGATATTTGTTGCTGATTCGGGGATGACTTCTAATATATATATAGAGAGAAACATTTATTGAAGGTTTTGCGATGAGAAGTGGTATGTTTAGGAATGGGATCAATGAAGGGAGGACATGTGGTGAAGTGGCGGTGCCTATTCATTCGAATGGAAAGCGGGGTAGTACACTCGCCAACGTAAAATGCCGGGCATAAATTGCACGAGAGACAGACGATATTTGCGGAAGTACAGTTGGCTGCTGAGGAAGATTTATTGGAAGAGGGCGTAGCAGAAGAGCGTAGGAGGGAGCAGCATTTGCAGCTACTAGTAGGACGGTCGCAAGTTGAGGAGAGTGTTGGAGATAGATCTATGTAGATCTATATAAATATATATCCTGATGCTTTACTGAAAAGCCTTCTGAAATCAGCACACTCCATTCTCACCTCTTCCCCCACCACTTCCTCACTTCCTCCCTTATTCAAAGACCTCCCGTGCTCTCCTTCCGTCACCCTCCCAATCTAAAAAATAGTCTCTGGATCCGTGAGATCCGTCAAACTTCACTTGCAAGTAGTGTTACCAATCTCTCTCCTATTGGCTATCCCCCTTGCAACAAGCCCCGTTGCCTCACTTGCCCAATCAACACCTCTTCCCGTTTCTTTACTACTCCGGTGACGAATGTCACATATCAAATACTTACTCGGGGAACCTGCTCCTCGAGTAATGTAATGTATCTTATAAGCTGCAAGCAATGCCAGGCTTTCTACGTTGGCATCACCAGCACACCTTTAAATATGCGAGTATATAATCACAGGAGCAGCGTGATGCAACAGTTGCAGTTGCCTGTAGCAGAGCACGCTAACTCGCATAACCTTCCCTTCAACAACTGCTTTAATATAAAAATAATTCGCGCCCTCCCACCTGACACACCAATAATAGAGCTCCGCCACTGGGAGCTGTCTTATATTTACATTTTAAAGTCAACCTGCCCGCCTGAACTCAATCTTCGCTAGCTCCCTCCCCTCCCACTCCACCCCCCTGCACTTCCTTCCAACCAATCCCCTTTCCCCAACAACCAACCCCGTACCAAGACATACCCTAAACTCTCAACTCCAGTGTGACACTCCTTAGTAGTGAATCTCCTCCAGCTGAAGAAGGGCCCTTAGCCCGAAAGCTACCCTAAGCAGTGGACACCGGTGTCGTCATGGATCATCTGCCAGTGAGTGTCCACTGATTTACTTTCCTATCCTTCCCCAACCTCAACTCCTTGTTGCTAGCTTATACTTTTATATTTATTTCCTTTCTCTTTATATATATATATATATATATATATATATATATATATATATATATATATATATATATATATATATATATATAATATCTAATATCTAATACTATGATCCTTTTTATTTTAACAATTATTTCGCGCGCAATACAATGTATTTAAATTTCCTCGCAATGCTACCCAAAAGTAAGAGTGCTACATCTTTTTATGTTTATAACTCCAATAATGTCGTAATTGACAAATATGATTTGTTGTGGGTACATATTGCATAGGCATTATATATAGACTAACATTCGAGGAATCATTCGACTATGATTAAGTTATTAACTAAAATACAATATTATATACTATGTTTTATGGCAAAATTAACTGAAATTCATAAAAACTAGTTAAAATAGCCAGCACGGCTGGAGCAGAAAAAATGAAATGGCCAGCACTCAAAAGTGTTACACAAGGGAAATATTATGACCTTAATTTCGCTGACCAAGAGCCTGCAAAATCGCTTTGTGTGAGCTGGTATTATTTCTGCAAATTCAATCTCTGACCGCATATTTTTGCTACTTGAAGCCACTTAATCATAGCATATAAATTTAAAAAATGCTCTCGAAATAGTAAGTGTCCTTTTATGTTTTGAATTCCAATGAAATCATAATAAATAAATATGCTTGGTTTTGGGTTGCACATACGAGGAAAAATAAGTAGGTACTCATGCATAATTACAAATTGTCCAAATACTAGAAAAATTAATAATTGGAATTATGCATCGAAAAATTGCAACTTTTTAGTAATTATTTTTGCAATGGATATTGTTGTTGTTCCTTATATTGTAGTAAACTTAAATTTCATTGTAAACTTAAATATTTTTGCTCAGCTTCGTAAAAATTATTTTCGTCAACTAATTGCTTATGAAAATAGGGATATAAATGTTACATTGCTAATCGATTAGTCTTATTTTCATTTCAATAGAGGGCAGCAAAATGTACAGAAAAATGTAAGATGGTGCGGGGCAATTAAGCTTAGTACAAGTTTGCTTCCTCGAATGTAATGTAATCTTGTGTGGAGCTTGTCAATTACACGTCTCATAGCGAAGTCTGTCTTTTATATTCTGATGAAACTAAACAATTGGCGTCATAATGATGCACCAGGAAAGTCATAACGGCAATCGCATATGTTGTAATGGATGCATCTCTACTAGCGCCTCGCACTGATAACTCGCTTAACACACGAAGACTTGATTGTAAGCAAGATAACTCTTATCCACATTTTTGGAAGAAAATCGCTGCGGAACGCTTTCTGATGGTGTCCGCTGCCGAAGGGGAAAGCGTTAGTCTGCTACTAAAAAGATTCAGGAAGTAGGAAATGCCTAGGAAAAGACTAGGAATTAGATTGCCCAAAGCAGTCAAGATGAATTATGTGATAGCAGTATAATCCAACAGAAAGTGGAAGGCATAATTCGGAAAGACTGTGTTTACGTCGTGAATATAACATCTGGGAGGAACCGTAAGATATGCGACGTTGGATGAAAGAAAATGTTAGGCCGCAGGATGTGGTGTGGTCGTCCATTTATAGTTTGGTAAAATATACGTTCACGAAAAATCACACAAGTAATAAATTGTATCGTAAACGGGCATATTACTATTATGCATATATCTCTCCGCCTTTGCATCTATTTTTCCTTTCCCGGAAAAAATCAAATTTCTCTGTAAGATGAGATATTATTTCGGTAAATAAAAGTCAGACCACGTCGATATTCATGCCGCTTGCGATCTATGGGTTGTTATTGCTTGAGATTGTAAGTTTTAGCATCTCTAAATTTACGATTCCACCCATTAATTCTAAGTTTTGCATTCTATAGCATCTGATAACTATGAATGCAGCGTGTTTTAGCGCGTGGTAGTTTTCAATAATAAATACGAATTATTTTCAGTAATAAATGCTTCATTAATGACCATATCATTAAGTATATCATGTATGTATTAGATCTAAATAACTGCTGATGCTCAACGTAAGAGTTTACTTTATGCTCCTGTCACTTCCGTTGGATCATGTTGGGTACACACAAGAATCTCAATGTTTTATCACATATATGTTGCGTGACGGACACGATCCCGTTTTGGTAATACACGATTTCAACTTGCATCCTACGTCTAATGAGTGTGTTCTTTCTTGGAATCCCCCGAGTTCGAACCTAGATGAATTTCACGATTGGGGTCAAATAAAAATAAACAATCGAAAATCTAGGAATCCGATGGGAGTGAGACAGTCCTCTTATGATGAACTCAACCGCGATATCTGAAGGATCAGAGTCCGATTTTTGGTCAAGGCGGGTGATTTTTCTTCCTTGGAATTTTCGCGCTTCTGCATACCTTGCGGGTGAGGCCGCAAGGATTATGCCGCGACTAGTCCCCGGTGCCCTCAAAATAAATTCAACTTTTGGAACTGGGAGACGTACTGCATATTAGCTAATCCTGTATACTTCATAAGGGTAGGGCTGCTAAGGAAAGAAAATATTCTTCAAGGGTTAATGATGAAAAAATCAGTGAACATGGGTTTGGAGAATATGCAGCATAAAAAGATTCTATATTATAGCAGCAAATATATATTCTGGTCACAATTTCCAAAATTCAATTCCTAGTATGACATTTATTCCTCCTATGCACCTAATGAAAATTCCTGTAAATAGAATATGTTCCACAGAAATTGTTCAAAATAATAAGATAAAATGTATTGGACAATTGCCATTTAAAATTGAAACGAAATAAATTACGAAAAACGGATGCATAAAGTAGTTTTGCTGGTGAAAATCCAAGGCTAATTATGAAATGACAATAATAATCTCGAATTGCTATCAGATAAATATGCCAGGAGCTCTCTATAAACATATGGACACAATTAACAGTAGGTATAAATGGAATTACTCTAGGCTGCAAAGCTCAACCTGATTACGAAAATGGTGAGAAAAATAAGTGTGAAATAGAAAAGCGTTGCATGTTAACCGGAATATGATGAATCAAACGTTGGCTCAAGTTGTGAAGGTATCCTCAATTGGTGAAGATATAATTTCAGTGATTGTGTACTTATTTCGCTAAAGTCAAGAATATCATATGTATTTCACCGTTATCGCAAAGGCTAAAGTCATTCTCTCCAGTTACAGTATACAGGCATAAGGGATGAAATTTTATTCGTTTATTTCATAATGATATTTGTTTTTTTAAACAACAGAATCCTACAAGTTCACGATTCTCTGCATTAACAAAGGTGCTATTCAGCATCGAAACTACGGTCTTTTGCCCATTACTTTACTACCGGTATGGATCACTTTTAGCTCACTCTAACCTTATAGATCGTTCCACGATGAAATAATTTACTAGTAAATGCCTTGTAAATTAATCAGGGCTTGCGACAAGGAGATGTGCTATCCACCATGCTCTTCAATGTGGTCCTGGAGCGAGTGATGAGAAAAGCAGAAGTCAGTAACCCAGGTGGTACTTTGTTCAACCGTATATCGCAAAACTTAGCCTATGCTGATGATGTCGATATGATATCAAGAAGACTCAAAGATCTTGAGGAAGGACTGGAGAAATTAGAAATGGAGGCAGGAAAATTTGGGTTAAAAGTGAACTGTGCCAAAACTCAGTACTTATTCTCTTCCAGGAAAAATACGAATGTAAAAGATAAATCTATAGAATTAAATGGTAAGAAATATGAGAGATGTAACAACTTCAAGTATTTGGGAGTGCTGGTAACAAAAGATAATGCAATGCAAGAAGAAATAAAAGCTAGGATTGCAGCAGGCAATAGGGCTTATCGAGCTTTGTTGAAGGTGCTCAAGACACGGAACCTTAGTCGGAACTTGAAAACGAAGGTTTATCGAACAGTGATTAGACCTGTGGTTATGTATGGTTCAGAAACATGGACCATGACTACTGCAGAAGAAGAGCTACTAAAAAGATGGGAAAGGAAAGTGCTAAGAAAGATTTTTGGTGCAGTGAAGGAAGACGGACATTGGAGAATACGGAAGAACAGAGAACTGGAGGAACTCTACAAGCATCCCAACATAGTGACAGAAATTAAGAGTAACAGGTTAAGGTGGTTAGGGCATGTTGAGAGAATGCCTGAGGATAGGATGGTGAAAAAGATATACCTTGGACATCCTAGTGGCAGAAGATTGAGAGGAAGACCTCGGAAAAGATGGTTGGATGATGTAGAAGATGATCTGAGAAAGATGAGAATAAGAAGATGGAGAACTCATGCAGGATATCGTGACGTCTGGGCTAACATTGTGAGAGAGGCCAAGGCCCTACAAGGGCTGTAGCGCCGAGGAGTAAGTAAGTAAGTAAATGCCTTGTAAATTTCATCACATTTTCAGGCTACTTATAGAAAATTGGATGGATTGCAAAATTCTTCCTTCCTACGCCATTTTTTGTGAAGAAAAATCGAAATTATTTGGTGATAATTGCAAGAAATACATGGCTGAAGCATGGGGAAAATTGTACATTTCTACCCAATATAAACGTAATTTACGCGAAATACTGTTTAAGAAATAAACAAGCAAAATCACCTAGGAAATTGAATGTTGATGACATTACGACACCCATCCATCTTAATGTTTTGAGTTACTCGCCCATAACTTCCAGACCTGGAGTCAAAAGGGGTTACTTCATTGAATTGTGGCTACAAATGGCTTATACGGCTGGAAAGAACTCATCATTAAAAGAACAATAATCGGAATAATTTTTACATTTAGTGCCGTACTCTGATTTCTAATAGCAAAGGCTTAGCATCCAAGAGCATTTTAACAGCATCAATTAAAGCTAGACTTTTAGACAATACAAACGAAAAGGTGGAACTCAGTATTAATTTTGAATGAAGCAGTTGCGGTGGAACCATGTGATCCTTTAGTTAAGTGCCGACAACAACTTCTGTTATTAGGGTCTATGAGGCATGATAATTGTACTTTCTTATAGGAAAGTTTAGTGTCACGCTTTTGCTTGAGACAGTTCTCCCGTATTCTCGGTTGTCGTGAGAATTTTATGTTTCTATATCTGTTGCGAGCTACAAGTCTGAGCCACCGATTTGACCCAAATAGCACCTATGAAAATCGACATCAAATGGGGCGTTGAAACTGCTCAAACGTTTAAAGATCGTCGTCACGAGCATATAGTTTGAAAAAATAATAATAAGAGTGGGTATAACTCGCTGGATGAGTGAAGCTGATGAAAAGGGCGTGCTAATTCATCCGAGTTGTGAACATGAAACCACCACTGCTTCGAGATGGAGGCAATTACATTTATGTTGATGTCTTTTTTATATCTTAAGCATCCTTGTCTTCAGCAGGCGTCACACGTGACCTTGTGTGATTTCACATTCCCTAATCCTGAGAGCGGTTGGTCGCGAAATCAGGAAAATTTTCCGAAACTCCTTGAACGCAATAATAATGAATATGTCAGGAGACAATAGTCGAGAATACCTAAACATCTGGATAGTGAATATATAGTCCACCTCAGCTCCATGCAATATTTTTTTCGAGGAATTTTTGTAATGCAAATATATATTATGCGCATTACCTAATGTTATGGCTAAGCATATATTATAAGGATATCCAATGATTTTGTTTTCACTCATCACACTCATTACAGTGAAACGTATCAATTATAATTAATTATATAAAATTTTCGACCACGCATTCACGATACCATATGCCCATACTTACTTTTCCATACGGAAAATTTAAATGTTATTAGATAACACAGCCATGTGAGGGTGCTTAATTACCTCCACTGTCTAAGCACTAGAAGAAAAAAATACTATCGAGCGTTCCACAGTTAGTTGACCGTATGGACTACACTGGTGACAAACTTACGCTCCATGCTCCATGAGCGCCTTACCTCTACGCCACGTGAACAGCAATTTTCCAGCACTGTGATAAATTAATGCAAGTTAAATATTAAAATTATCATGATGCGGGTGTATGCCGCGTGTTGTTTCGGCTGGCCTGGCGATACGTGACCCACTGCTGGTCACTACTTCATGGGATAGAGGGTTGCCTAAACGGTTACATCAACGAAGCTATTGCCCGAAATCTCAGTAAGACAACGAAGAAGGACAATGGGAACCCATCTGAAACTACGGATATCACCAGCCAGAAGAAGGCCTTCCTCCCGTACATTAACGGCACGACCGATAACATAAGCAACGTCCTTCGTAAATATGACATAAGGCCACCACAGCTGGAAAATCACCAATTTTTTAACCACAGGTGCAAGTAAAACACCTCATAGGAAATGTGAAGGCCAAAACACTGCTTCAAATTGAAGGGGTTTTTCTAAATTCCCTGCGGAACACGCGGTCAAAAATACATCGGGGAGAAAGGACGCTCAGTAAAAACTTGGCTGGAAGAGCACAAACAAAATTTGACTGGGGCAAACAACTAAGTCTGCA
Organism: Pyrrhosoma nymphula; assembly: GCA_963573305.1. NCBI lineage: Eukaryota > Metazoa > Arthropoda > Insecta > Odonata > Coenagrionidae > Pyrrhosoma > Pyrrhosoma nymphula. The sequence continues at coordinate 99,881,052 of OY754334.1, read as the reverse complement.
AAGGCTGAGCGTGAATCCTTGGGACATTCGATAGACTTTGAAAAATCCAAAGTCATCGCTAAGGTGGGAAGATTCACACCCTGACTCATCCGTGAGGCCAACAAGATAAAGAAAAATAAGCATAATTTCAATAGAGATGGTGGCCTGAAAATCAGCATCACATGGAACCCATTCATCCGTAAAAACTCTCTACCTCCCCCCCTTCCAACTCTCCCACTTGAACCAACTTAGTGGATAATAGATACATAAGAACAAACAACGGCAAACACCCTAATTCCCATGAAGAAGTGACCAGAAGTGGGTCACGGAACGTCGGGCAAAACCGAAATAATACGCGGAATACACCCGTTTTATGACAATTTTATTAGTCATTATGAGCCGGGATATATTCAATGGATTAATTATGCAAGTTACTTGCGGATACAATATTTGTATATTAGAAAACTCCCTGCTGTACATACATCAGGTCAACTACAGAGTACTGCGATAGGTTTCCTTCTGATATTGGCAACATGAGACTTTCTAGAACACACAAAGCAAGGCTGACCTTAAAAGTAGAAGAGCAAAAACTAGAACAGACAGGGCAATTTTATTGCATGGGTTTGTACGTCGAAAGAAAATGGGCGTAGTTGTAAATAAATTTGCTAAAGAATAACCTTGTTGAAGGAGGCGTTCACAAATAAGGAGGAATTAACGACGGGGCCCTAGTGTTATCATGTAAAGAAGAGACTGCGTAAGAGACTATGGAGGAGTGCTGCGCTTCAGGCCCCGTAAACGTGGACTATGATGAAAAGGAATGAGAATAGCTTGCGGGCGTTTGAGATGTGATTGAGGAGGAAAATGGACAAGGTGCAATGGACGGTGAGGAAGACGAACGGCGAAGTGTTCACCAAGGTGGGTGAGAAGAGAAAATGCTTGAGGAAATTAGAAGAAGGCAGAGTAGGTGGATAAAACAGGTATTGATGGGCAAAGGGATAGTGGAGGCTGTGATATATGGGAGGATTCAGGTTAAATACTGCATTCTTTTATGCGTTATATGATGCAAACCTCCGTCCAATATCTTGAGCGCAAGTAATTTAAAAAAGCAAATGAAGACAAACCTACACCAAATTCAATGCTTTTCTTATGGCTGTCAATGTTAAAAATATTGGGGTAAAAACAACCCCAAAATTTACCACCTACCAAACCAAATTTACAACCAAATCATACAGGCAGAGCTAAAGAACTCCACCACCATGGCCACATCCACTTTCGGTAGACAAAACCGTCCGTACAAAACCAGTTTGTAAAGCCATTGAACTTGTTCTCATGAAACCTTGTGGCTTTGTATATCAGCAAAAAGAACTGATGATGAAAGGTAACTAAAGGAATATGCAAGGTATGAATCATAGGAATGGTAAATGAAAGGAATAGAAGATGAGATAAAGTGTCAAAACGAAAGTATTAAAAACGTAAATAACTAAGCCGGAACACCACAAAACGCGAAGTCACAGGTACGCAGTTTCGTTATTCATTTCACTGCGCATGCGACGCTTGCCGCGAAGAACGCCTTCGCGGTAGCTCTGTACTAGCAGTGAGCGTAGGAGCTTAGAAAACGTATTTTAACGGCATGCTCAATGGAGGAGACTTTCCGAACATTGAGCATTTTAATCGAGGTATATTAATACATGTTCACCAGATTTTAGGGACTCTGAAATACAATAGTAAGTACAGTCGAAGATAATTCCATATACCTCGCAATGTTGACTATCTACCTGTTACGTCATCATAAAAGCTGCCGCTGTCCCGCCATTTCCGAGCCTTTTAAAATGAACTTAAAATTAACATTCAATTTTCTTGGAAACTAAGACTTTTTAATCCAAATAATTTGCGTGTAATGAATACGTTTATGCTGGGGCACCATCCGCAGTTAATGAATTCTGTTTTCTTTGATGAAGGAAACTACCCTATTCTCACTGTGGTTGACCGAGGTGAGTACCATTTTTTAGATACATTCACTCCGACGATTGGTAAGTCATAGCTAAAAAGAGGGCAAAAATTACGCTTTCTATTACACAGAGAGCCAAGGCAGTTTTTGCACATTACATTGTTTTAGGTGCCCCACTGGCAATTTTACTTCCCCAAAAAAGCAAGCACAGGAGCAATATTTGACATTTATATATATAAAGCTACAAAACTGACTGACTGACTCACTCATTGACACGAATTCCTGGGCATTTCTAAAGGAGGTAGAAGATTGAGATTTTCAGGATAGGGTTGGTATTTGGTGTCGAGTCAGGAAAAAATCGAAAATCTCAATATTTTTCATTGGTTTCGAGTCTAGATAGGATTTTGTTTTTTAACGGGTTTAAATGGGAAAAACGAATAATTTCCGTGTAGAGTAATTTTCTTTCATTCATTAAAATATGAAATAATTGAGATACAAGTTTCATTCTTTGACTGAAACGAGGCCAATACACCAAAGAGTTTAATTCTTGCAACCGATTTTTCTCTTTCGATCGAAAAACTGAAATATATGAAGTTTAAACGCAAAATTTATGCAAATTTCGATCTTTTTAAATTTTCGTTGCTAGGCAATTTTCTCATTGTTCCCGAGACTTCCAGCTTATACTCGGGCTATAAAGGCTGCATTTAAAGGAATTTAACCTTCTCGGAGCATATTTCAACAGCTATTAACGATATTATGCCTTCAAACTACACGATTTAAAATGTTTTATGATGATATACATGATTTATGGTCGTTTATAACCCTGTATTCTTGCAACCTATCGTATCTTTGATACTCTCCTCCATACTATACCATAGAATCATCATATCTCCTCATAACTATCGGAGTAATACTGTTAACACATGCCTACCTATGATATGCCTATACATACCCATACTCGCAAATGATTTGAATTACGAACCAAAAGTAGGTGTTATATACCTGGCCACTCCCGTGCGTCAATGGAACTATGAGAAGTAATTTTTAAATGTTTATAACGTGATAGTCCGAGAAAATACCTTCCATTCATGATAATAATTCTCTGACGTTAAAAAATTAAAACCTATATTGCCACACAGGATGAATATGAAGTCAACATTGCACTCGAAACCATGCAATACGGAAATGAGACCACTGGACCAAATGCAACACGCCGCACACACCATGCTTATTTCAGGATCACATACAATACAACTGACTCCAGAAGTCAAAGGACGGCAATACAAGTCAAAATAAATCTATGTAAATGCTTCGTTACTACCATTTCAGTTTTGTGTAAACTAAACACCACGAATATTCCAATGAACATTGTCGTTAGACAATTTAAATATACCTGGTTTAAAGATGTTCTTTAAATGTTCATCTGGGGAGCATTATTGAATAAAACTTTGAGGACAGAAAACGAACGATCAATGAACAGCTTACAATGAGTAGTTCACACTTGAACAGAAAAGGAACGTTCTGCGGTTGCATGCTCAGGATAAGTCAGTTGTGGACTATTTATGAATTAGTTCATCACTTACTTCTGCATGCACACAAAAACAAAGCATATATATCATGAACCCATTCCTTTAATGCTAGATTCTCAATATTATATTTTAGGTCACCAATGCACCCCACTAAAATAATTTAATTTCCATGAGTAGTAAGACTAAACTGCTTTCGTCTTACTTACAATGTACTACCATAAGCTCTACGCCTTCCGCTTGCAAACTGCAAGCACCCATTTACTAGTTTATATATATAAAGCTACAAAACTGACTGACTGACTCACTCATTGACACGAATTCCTGGGCATTTCTAATCGAGCTAGAAGGTTGAAATTTTCAGGATAGGGTTTAAATTTGGTGTCGAGTCAGGAAAAAATCGAAAATTCCAATATTTTTCATTAGTTTCGAGTCCAGATGGGATTTTGTTTTTTAACGGGTTTAAATGGGAAAAACGAATAAATTCCGTGTAGAGTAATTTTCTTTCATTCAATAAAATATGAAATAATTGAGATACAAGCTTCATTCTTTGACTGAAATGAGGCCAATACATCAAAGCATTTAATTCTTGCAACCGATTTTTCTCTATCGATCGATAAACTGAAATATATGAAGTTTAAACGCAAAATTAATGCAAATTTCGATCTTTTTTCATTTTCGTTGCTAAGCAATTTTTTCATTGTTCCCGAGACTTCCAGTACCTTATACGCGTGCTATAAAGCATGCATTTGTGCGTATTTCAATAGCTTATAACGATAATATGCCTTCGACCTACACGATTCACATTGTTTTATGATGGTACATATATGAACAGTAATTTTTAACATTGTATTTTAGCAAACTATGAGCGAAAGGAATAGAATTATTAATCAAAAATATATCAATAAATGACATAGTATTAGACTCTCACATCTATAAACCGTAGTAATGCTCTGATATTATATTAAAATCAAGGAAAAAGTAACAAGCTCTCTCATTAATAGGATGTTTAGAAAATGTATTAGTTGGAGACCATGAATTGATTAACACCTGCTAATATATTCCATTTGCCTGTGATTCCCTTTCTCTGTTTCCGGTTAACTTAAATCCTTGCCCCTCCTTTCTGAAATATACCTTAGAAACACTGTTCTACAAGTCCAAACCATGTAAAACAATAATTAACAATGTTGCATTATCGCTTCGGTGCAGAAATTATGAATTCAAATACTTTGCCATTTGTTTAAAAGGTTCAATTTGTTTATATTAATTGAGATCAACAAATATAAAAATGAAATGTGAAAATCCATTGTACTTATTTTTATTTAGGCTGATATTGATTGAATTTTATACTGCCAAATAACTGTAATCATGTTTAATTACAAATATTTACTTCAAAATTGCTCAATGGCATGAAAATAAAAGGAAAAATATAGCAATTACTAAGAAGAACAAAGTACATAAGTCATTGGACCATTCGTTTTATGCTATTTTCTCATTATTATATTCTTAGGTCAGAAATTGACCCAGCTAAAATAATTTCCATAAGAAGTAAGACCTTATTGCATTCGTTTTTAATGATTTACAATGTACTATCATACACTTTTCCCCTTTTGCTTGCAAACTGCAAGCACCCATTTACTAGTATATATATAAAGCTACAAAACTGACTGACTGACTGACTCACTCATTGACACGAATTCCTGGGCATTTCTAATCGAGCTAGAAGATTGAAATTTTCAGGGAAGGGTTTTAATTAGGTGACAAGTCAGGAAAAAATCGAAAATCTCAATATTTTTTATTAATTTCGATTCCAGATTGGATTTTGTTTTTTAACGGGTTTAAATGGGAAAAACGAATAATTTACGTGTAGAGTAATTTTCTTTCATTCATTAAAATATGAAATAATTGAGATACAAGTTTCATTCTTTGACTGAAATGTGGCCAATACATCAAAAAAGTTAATTCTTCCAACCAATTTTTCTCTCTCGATCGATAAATTGAAATATTTCAAGTTTAAACGCAAAATAATGCAAATTTCGATCTTTTTTCCTTTTCGTTGCTAAGCAATTTTTTCATTGTTCCCGAGACTTCCAGTACCTTATACGCGTGCTATAAAGGCTGAATTTAAGAGAATTTAAACTTCTTGGTGCCAAAACTATTTTTTATGGATATGGGTCGAAGAAGCTAAATGGCACATAAATTGTGACAAGTATTTCCAGCAAACATTTTTCAAAATCCAAAGCATTTATATCGAACCCAAATTCACTCATTTACGGTTAGGTTCCTTAAGTTATACGATTTGCTGATATTAATTTTCAATTGTCTAAATATTAAAGATTATATTACAGTTTTAATTCTAAAGCATTAAAATTCATTGTAAAAAAGGGGACGCCCGGAGCCCGCGGGCCGTTTTGCTACCCACGAAATATTTTATGCGGCCCGAGAAAAAACATGTATTCGGCCCTCATTGCTTACAGCTGCTAATCATTTTAATTTAAAGACCAAGTCATTCAAGGTAAGATGTTCTTGATCATTTTATTAACTTGGGTTTATCACGTAACCTTCAGAAGTATGATAAGGTTCACAAGCATGTTGCTGTCGCATATCAGATTTTACAGAGAAACATTATATCTAAAACTTGCATACAATTTTCAATTACAATGCCATTTTCATCTTCAAGTGTCCACTCAATCAAGCCTAGGTTTCACCAATTCTTTTAAATTTCTTAGTATTCGCTACTTTGAGAATTTTCGTGGACTTTTTAAGCATATTTATTACGCTCTTATGTTTTTTCAATGCATTATTATGTAAAAACAACCACGGGATTGCTCCGAGTTCCGGACCATAAAGGATTCAGTTTTTTTAAGTTTATAAAAGAGTAAAATTAAAATTTTCCATGTATAACAAAGTTCTTTCTAGAATTCGTGCATGAAAACTCCCTACAACATGAAACTTAGAGAACAATATGCCCAATAGACCAAGGGTTAAAATTCTGCCACCGATTTTTTAAAAATTGGTTCATTATTTCGCAATTTTAGTTTAACCGCTTTGTTATAGTGAGCAGTAAGACCTTATTGATTTCGTTTTAAATGATTTACTATGTACTATCATACACTTTTACCCTTTTTGCTTGCAAACTGCAAGCACCCATTTACTAGTATATATATAAAAACAAAGACTGGTAATGAATGATCTCAGAGGTCATTTTCTCGCACATTCATATATCATTCGTAATGGTATAGTAGTACTTCTAAACTTTCGACGTGAAGTTTGTACCAATATTAAAACAGCGGCACACGCAAATATATTGAAACGTTGACGACCTTTGGTATTTATCCACACTTTAATTCATAGAAAACATTTAAGTTCATTTCACTTACGCTAGCTAATCGCATATCTTATCTAATGAAACCAAATCAATGGAACGGCAATATCAAAAAACTTAATAGATTATATTAACGTTGAGTTTACAGAAATATGACATGAACCTTATTGTTTTGGAGTGGCATACATTTAAACATTTACCCGGATGATTTATAAATATCTTCACTAAATAACTTCATTAGCGTAAAAGTAGCTATATATCAAGGTAAATAAAATCAATGAAAATAAAGTAATACAGATATCGTAGTGCTATCAACATTTGCCAGAAAAAGATAAATTAACAACGTTTATATGCCCATACGGTTTGCAACTGATTGTAATTTAATGAGTGCTGTTTGTTTACTTCACCGTTGCTAACCTAAATACATCCATCGTTGTTAAGCAGTTTTTACGGATTATGAACTTAATAGCCACGGTTTTTTGCATTTTTCTTTGCACCACCAACTGCAGAGAAAAGTAGCATCTCCATTTCAATGTTTAGTCCGAGGACTTTCTATATCCTAGTTTCTTTAAGTCAGCTCCGCCATTGTTCCGAAAGTGTCCCCACGTTAGGACTGAAGTTACGGGGATTCCCTGGCACTCGGCTTTTATCTGACTTTAATGCAGAATTTATTTCCTTGTAATTACTATAATTCGGCTCGTAGAATCTGAGGAAGACTCTTAGCTATTCGTGTTTTGATTGATTATGCACTTAATTACATTAACAATAAAACTTCTACAGTTTTAGAATCAATAAAAACTCTATAAGGAAGCCCTCACATTGAAAAAATAACCTGTCCAGCTTTAACTCTCATCATAAAAAAGAGCTCATAACTTTCCATTTCTGACCTTCAAAAGGTTTCACGAAAGACACTTTTAAAAGTAAACGTTTAATTCCATATTGACAACAATGCAATTGCTGTTTTAGGGAAGAAAATTATTCTAATTTTTTTTTCATTCTTGGGAAACATATCCACTCATTTAGCAACATTTCCCACTGCTTCCAATTGAGTAGTGCAAAAAGAAAGGAAAAACACAAAGTTCACTTCGAGAGCACACCAGACAGAGACTGCCTGCAAAGAAGGCAGCAGGTCTGCTAGTCATACATTTAAATTATCATTATTGCTGCAGGGAAATATCATAGATTCACTTCGAGTATAAAATTCCAAAAAATAAATTTTAATATATTTTCTTCTAAATTTCGATTACCGCGCCGAAAACTCTTAGTCATAACATTCTTTAATCAAGGGAAAAAATTAAAATATAAGTATTTTATCATTTCCATTAGTACTGCCTGTGTGCCTGTTCATGCCAACGTATAAACAGATGCACTTAAGGTAGTTAAGGTGAGATATTTCCCTAGTCATAATGGGGATCATTATGGATTTAATATTTAAATTTCAGCGTCTGTAAGAAGTGTGAATTAAATATTGTAATATTATTGATGCAAAAAATAGTTATGTGAGACCCAAATTCTAAGTAATTAAATAAATATATCCACTTAAGTCTCTACTTGACTCATTTATTCACACCGTACGGCTAAAAATCCTCCAAAACAGCAGGGTTTTTGTGCGATTCCGTAAAAATTACTGCGGTGAGTAATAGATTAATTTTTAAAAATAGTTGAGAAATCATACAAACAACACTGTCAGTTTTTTGACAAAATCTAGGTGTTATAAATTCCTAACTTTTTTCTATATTCTCCCTCTGGAGCGCACAGCCGGTTTCTATCCCATGTAAAACAGCTTGTATTTTCCGGAAAATTGCTCTAAATGTAGTTCCGGAAAGGGGTTAATATTTTGATATCATTGCAAAGATGAGTTTTTTCTTTAAAATGTGGTCAAATTCATAACATTCTAGGTGAAGTGATTTTTCGCTCAAACCATCATGAATGAAATGTCGTTCAAAAATGTTTGTTCAACTTAAAAAGTTAATTAAATAAGCATGCTCTCAATGACCTACGATTACCAAAATGGAACATTCACCATTATCGGTATCTAAAGTCGAGTCTACGTAATGTTTGCATTGGCATTACGCATCTGACAACGCAGTTTGTTCTGGCCCTAGGCCCAGAGAGGCCTCCTCAAGGAATAATGATCCCTCATGAGGAATACACACTTAAGTATTTCGGGAGAGCGCGGACTGGCAAACCTGTTTTCTGGGCGCCACGGCGGTTCCCCCGGCGCGCCAGGGGAACCGCATTGTTCAACCAAATGCTGCGCACACAACTTCCCGTTTTCCATTCCAACCCCAATAGCTTGCACTTGTACCCAAGTGCGTCAGAGGCGGCGCTTAAGGGAGGACATTCACGCCGCAGCCAACAATTTTTCCTTCCGCGATAATTTACGTAATTTTAGGGAGAGGGAGAATTCGCGAAAGATTAACTCACCTGCCGCGACGAACGGCAAAGTATGGGTTAAAAATTTCCGGGGAAAATATTGTTTCTAGGACTAAGGATCGAACTGCAGGCCTACTGCTTTTCGGGCCCATGCGCAGACCACGGAAGTTGAAATAATTCATGTCATGCGTTGTTGTAACAAGCTATCTCTTCTCATATCACAGTGGGTGCCTGTAAGTAAACCTGCCTTGTGAAATCCACGTCTCGATCCAATGCCCCGCTAAACTAAAAGTCTCCCCTCTATAACTAATGTCTTCAGCACCCTCTTTCCCCTCATCAACCGTTCGGACCAACAACTTCCTAATCTCCTCATAAGTTTTCTCTCCTCAACCACCAAACCAAGCACTTCCTCGTTACTCTTCCTGTCCACCCAAGGACGTTAAAATGAAATGGAAGAGTCATGGCCGTGAACGCTCATGGGTGAGAGTGAAGCAGGAATAGGCATGGGAGGGATTTTGTGCCGAGTAGGTGTTGCCAAACCAGCCACAAAACATCGCCTTGCCTGTGGTTTTATACTGAGATATGACGAAAATCGAACGCGACCGCCGGACACGTAAGCCAGAGGAAGGTCTAAACTGTGCAGACTGCAATGGCGGAATTGGGTTCAAGAACCAAGTGGTATGTCGCCTCCATTTCTTTTCTAACCTCCTTGTTTCCACCCGTCCCACCATCTTCATCCTCCTCCACACCCACATCACGTTTTTGCTTTTTACTTTATCGTGCAGGGAGCCATGACAAATGATCATTTGCAAACCATCTCTTAAAGATTCCAAACATTGCCAGAGATATGGGAGTCTAAAGTTGAATGGAAGGGTAACTTTCCCATTTAGGCCGTGACGTAATTTAATCCATCGCTTCTTCCCTCTTCTTCCCGATAAGAGATGCCTTAAAAAGGCTTTTGTATGATATCCACTTCTGCCGTAAATACAACAGTATAATGATTTAGAAAATACCTTAAAAATATCCGTCTTCACCGGGAATCAAACCACGGGCCTTTGATCGAAGGATCAAAGACGTCAGAGGGCGTTCAGAGGAAACAGAAAGAAGTGCAACTTTCTACGATTAGTTATTTGGTTACTGGGCCTTAATGTTTTGAAGCAACTCTGAAAATCTATATGAAAACCTTTTAAAATTTGATTTCAACTGTAATGTCGGAAAAGCATTCGAATGATAATCCCCCACTCATAAGCCTGCTAGCCCATTTTCATCCTCTTTTCTCAAGAGTCCACGTTTCTGCACCATACAACACCACGCTCCACATTGCACTATTCACCAGCCGTGTCTTTACATTCTTGTGGAAAGTTTCTGCCAGTTATTCTTATGAGCGAATGTCACTTCCACGTACGCAATTCTCCTGTGACATGTAGTTATTGTTCAAATTACTAATAAGCCGTCTATATTTTCATTATTTACATTTTCTTTAGTGTTTACAGTACTTAAATGTACTCAAATTTACTCTGACAATTGCCTTCTCGAAGGGTACGAAGTAGGCAAACACTTGCTTGCCGTATTTTAAATTTCCTTCTTTCAGAGTAGGTACAAATCACTCTTGAAGCGTTCCGCGTTCCTTCACTACTTCTTAAGCCAATATGTACGTTATCTACATAGTCCTTAAATAAAATTGATTATTTACAGCTTAATTAGATGGTGCAAATGAGAAAATTTATATATAACATCTAATGGCACGTGCCATTCATTTCCACAAGTTAACGCCTGATACTGTGAAATCTGCTTCGAGAGAATATATTATTGTTTATAACTCAACAAGAATAGGTTTAACATATTTTCCCGTGTTATACATGGTGTTAGGTACCAAGAACTGTGGGAGTGGAATGGTATGTTCATATAAGATTTCTTATTTAGCGTAGAGATTTTGGGAATCCAAATTTTTTAATCCACGAAATATAGGTTTAAAGACAGGTGAGGCTGATGCGGTAAGACAGAGCTCTGGAGGGGTGGTTAGGGATATTTGGGTGGGGTAGTATAAGGATGGGAGTACCAGATGTCCGTATTCAAGGAAATTGCTTGATCTCCGTGTCTGACTAGAGAAGATGAAAGTGCTCTCTGAGAATTGCTTGATGGCGAAGGAGAGCCGGTTTACGTCATCATTACCTATATAGGGGTTTGGAGCCTAGTTTTTGTTGGAGCACTATTTTTGGACTTTTTTTTACATAACGATAAGAGAGTAGCCTTGAAGTCAGACTGTATATAACACTTGGCTGTGCACTATAGTGAGTCTTATTTTTCGAAAAAGTGAAAAGTTCCAACAGCAAAAGCATTCATTCTGATGAGAAAGCACATGTGTGAAATTCGTGTCGGTTTGCGGCGTCATTAACCCGTGTGCAGGATGGGGTATAAAATACCCCACCCGAAAATTTGAAATTTTCGTTTATCAAAGATTTTCTAATGGAAAAAATGCCATTTCTCCGGTGGAAAATTTCATTTATTTTCTGGTTCTGTTTGTCAGCGATGCGTGAAATATGGTGACAGATAATCGAAATCATATGCCAATGCTAGTCTGAAGAGCCATAGATGCGGGTGTGGAGAAAAGTGGAGAAGGCTCGGAAACTGGAAAAGAAGACATGAAGGGTAGGGTAGAAAGTTCTTTGAGGAAATAATGAGAAAGTGAACGTAATTGAACCGATTGCTAATTGCTGTATCTCACAGCTCAGGATATTCGCGCCATGGGTAACAACGTAACGGCGACTTTTGTCCAGTTCGTCACTTCCTCTCCTTTCTCGGTTATTTAGGAAGGTCAAGGAAGATGTACTCAGTTGTCTCAGGCGTGACTTCGTGGAATTTGCTTAATATTGTAAATTAAAAGAATAACTTAGTTTTTACACTTGTGTATTGCTTTAATAAATCTTTGGAAAAACTAAGATATACTTTTCATTTACAATGTCAAGGAAGATGTGACGTAAAAGGAAATATGCGCCTTTGCATTTATGCAGGTTGACTTATAACTACCTCTGGGATTTCAAAGATTTATTATTTAACAACAATAACAGATACAGTAATAGCAGCATATCATTACATTAAGAAACTCTCCAACGTTTGTACGAACATTAAATGAGCTCGATACGTGTAACGTGGATATTATTCCTAAATTCAAGTTCTTACTGCATGTGTTGCAACACATAATGATCGATACAAGCAGCTGAACTTCCGATCCTTGAATTTGTTTTACTATGCATAAATTCGTAGGCGCTTCTTTTTTATATTTTGTCCAAAATCTCTGCTGCAGCAACCGACAACCTTTGCTGTATCCACAACCGACTCACATTTTGCAAATTCTAAGACGCAAAAACCTTTGTTCACCGGTGAAGACGATGTATCAATACTACTCCCATCTTTTACAAAAATATGCAAATAAGCAATACCACTAATTACAAATGCAAACTTAAAGAGTTTATAAATCTATTTATATGCTTCTTTTTACTGTAACAGTTAAAGTAACTGAGAAATAAACATACAAAACCACGGAGGTAATTATGAATCACCCTGTTTGCATTTACTACAAGAAAAAAGCGTCTGACATAAAGTTACCATATTTAAAGTTATCCTTCCGAATATTTTTTGCGCATATCACAAAAGAACTCGACTTATTGGTTATTTTAAAACAAAACAAAATTTTAATTGTTTATGGTTCGTCCCGGTAAAGGTGACTGATTGATCCACTGTGAAATTTTCGCAATTATAACGGAAGGATTACATGGGAAATGCAGGATAGGTCGGAGAGCAACTCGGCGTCGGCGTTGCACATTCCTCTTAATGAAAGCTGCCAAGGGGACCAGAGTAAAAAGCGCCATACGAAAGACAGAACATTGCAATTGAAATACTCTCTTCACGTGCTACATACGCAGGGTTTGATATTCCATTGGAGATAAACGGCCATCCGCTTCGAACCCTGGTCCTCAGTATTGGAAGCTAGCATCCTAGCCACGATGAAGTAGCTTCATAACATGAAGATATACTGAGCTGGCGATGGTGCCAAGAGCACGAGGAAAGCATATCCCATCTACTGTGCGAATGTCCAACAGTTTCGAATACTATAAATCGCTATTTGTGTATTCCCTATCTGGAACCCAAGGGTATCAAGGATATTATGTTGCGAAACATTTGGCTGATGTCGCAAGAAAAGACGATAGCATGTCGTCTAAAATGCAACAATACATCAAAAATACTGTTCTGTAATTTGGGTCCTGAAAGTAAGATATCATTCAGGGAAACATTATTTGAAGTACGAGCACTAGCATCAAAGACAACTCGTAGTTTCTTGATAGAGCCTTGTTGTTTAAAAATCCCATGATGAGGAAGAAAGTAATGTGGTGAACCAATGGAGTTGGATGAACACTGAGTCATGTGTCCGAATCTAGATAATCTCGCATGAACTCCGTGTACAGGTTTTTAAATTCCGGCTGTGACGAGAATCTCTTCTCTAGAGAGGAAAAACGTCTTTTCGCCATGTCAGACGATTCTCCGAGAGGGGGGTGGTTCCTTTTAAAAGGAAGTCGCACGTCGTATCTTCCTGAGGAGTTACGTTTAAAAGTAGACAAAGTTTTCTTCCGCATATAATTCTTCTGGTGAGCGAGAGGAGTAAGGTGGTTCCTCAACTTGCCAAAACTGTTGAATCGCTGAATGGAGATCCAGATCACTGGTAGTCAGTAGTACTACATCCTCATCCAGATCTCTCGAGTCTGATGTAAGACGACATGATCCCATCAGGACAAATCCAAATATAGTTTCAAAGGCGACAGGCATATCAGGACCAAGGGATAAGCGTTGTCCTGTTATTGCCTGCGCAAAGAGATCAGCTCCAATTAACATGTCCACCGGGGAAGGAACATCAAATGTGGGATCTGCTAAAATCAATGAGCGTACTTTCTTCTTGACCTCTGACGAAATTGTTGAGCGTGGTAAATTCGAACATATTTTTTCAACAATTTGCACAGGATAAGATCGGACTAGTGAATCTCCATTTAGCGCATCGACATTCAAGTGAGTGATTCCTCTTGTTTGCACGTACGCTTGTGATAACCCACTAATTTTGTTTTGGGTCCTGTTGCGCCGTACCATTAAAAGCTGTGCGCAGTGTTCGGATATACAGCTTGTTTGGGCTGCGGAGTCCAGTATTCCCCGCACTACGCAATAATTGCCTTGAGGGGTTGAGAGTTTTACTAGTGTTGTAGCGAGAAGTACTGACGTTGTCGATTGGGCAGCTGAAAATCCAACAAATGTGGTGGACTGCGCATTTTGTGTTGATGGACTGGATAATGGCGATGGTTTATTAATCTTCAGCGACGAACTTGAAAGTTCAGTTTTATTTACTTTAAGAGACGCATCGATATGTAGCAAGGAGTGGTGCCGTTTGCCACATACTCTGCATACTCGCGTAGATTTACAAGAACTTAACGAGTGAGAATCACCTGAACAAGTATAGCACCAGCCTTTAGAATGGGCAGATGCACGGCGTTCCTCGGGTGATAATCTGGAAAATAAATCACAAGTATACACGTTGTGATCAGAGCTACTGCAGAATTTGCATGTTCGTTTGGCTAACGAGAGAAGCGTGACCTTGGTGTTACGTGAAGATGTGCTACTTTGTGACGACTGTACACAATGACGTCCAATAGATGCAGCCTCCAAATGAGAACATTCTTTCTCTAAGAATTCAATCAGGTCCCTGATTGAAGGTATTTCACTTTCCGTACTCTTCACGTCCTCAAAGCGTCTTCTAGTTTCCGAATTCAGCTTTCGTAGAAGGAGTGTCAGTAGAAGTAGACTTTCATTAGTGATATCATGTCCTAGGGCAATTAGCGCTTGCGTATTTTCACGGAATATGTCCAAAAAGTTTCGGATGCTCTTCAATGAAGCGTTTACATTAGGCAAGTCAATAACATTGCTGATATGATAGCTCACCAAACGCCTAATATTATTATATCTTTTATAAAGCAAGTCCCAGGCAATTTTATAGTTGTTGGCGGAGATGGGCAACCCCTTAACGACATTTAGAGCTTCGCCTCGAAGTGAGGAAAGAAGATACTGAAATTTTTCAATTTCAGAGAGACATTCATTCTGATTAATCGTTTTTTTCGAATAAATTAGAAAAATAAATCCAACCACTAAGATCTTCAGCAAAGTGAGGCAAATCGAATCTAGGTAATCTCACTGACGTAATAGGCAACGGCGAGGCGGGTAGAGGGGCAGCATGGGTTTGGACATCTGCCTTTTCTTCTGATCTTAGTAACGTTCTAATTGTTGCCTTCACGTCACCATAAATATCCGAAATTTCGTCCGAATAGATTCCGACGGCCTGATCATTGATCTCGGAGGTTTCGTCGCCAGCATATAACCTTTCAACAAGGTTTTGGAAATTTAGGTGCTTTTGTTCTACTTCCTCTAGGTAGGAAAGTAATTTTTCCCTCTTGTGGTCGGGAAGTCGAGCATCAGGAGGAGGTAGGATTTGTTCAACATAGTCCTTTATTTTAGCAAATCTACTTCTTATTAAGTCTGCTTGGCGAGAAAATGCTAGATAACGCATTACGACAGCTGTTTAAGCTTAAGAAGACGAAAAGTAAGCGACAGCTATTGGGGGAGGTAGTGAGCGAGCGAGTGAAGAGCAGCAGTCGACCTTGGAGATTACCAGCTGGAGAAGCGGACGGCGAGCGACGAGGACGTACGCAAGAGGAGGGGGAGTGGTATGAGAGAGGATCAGGGCTTTGGGAAAAATCAAATGAGCTATGAGTTTTCCGACGCGAAAGAATTTGCCCCGACTAACTGCCACAGGAGTACGCGTACATTTACAATATATTGCACAGGTCATAAGTCGACATAACAAAATGATTAGAGCACAATAAAAAACGACAAAATACAATAGCAAGCACGGAAAACAACATAATAAAATGCGGTAAATGTGAACAATAGTGAGGAGAAGTGACACTGTAAATCTAAAGCTAAAGTTCAATGAAATATTTAGTTGGATACGTGTATAGAATACCAACAAATACATCCGGCCCGAAGGACCAAAGGATGTCGAGTATCGAGATCGTTAAGCAATGTTCCGAAGGACCAAGTGATCACTTACACTAGCGCGTAATGAGAGAAAAGAGATTAAGTGATCACTAATTTAATGAAACACAAATGAAATATAACAAGTACAAATATAACACTTTTCACTGCGACAAACATCTAGAGAGTACTTAAGTTTCTGCTGCACGTTGAGGGCTCCTGAGCAGGGAAGGCCGGCCGTGGGGGGAGGGCGGAACAACGACACACGCATACCCTGTTCCGGGAGCACTTAAACCTCCGAGTTGCATCGTTGCATCCGAGTCACTTTACTAGTTATCACCGACTGACTGACTGCTCAGTCGAACAAGTTCCTTTGAATTGAATCACCAAAAAAAGGCGCCCTCCTGTGGCAATCTTACGGTACGGGTAACAAAAACGAAACGAAAAGAACGAAACAGTGTCTTTAATAATGGTGTCTTTATTTCAGCGAAGTAAGTCTATTACAATTAACTCAATGTAACGTTCACAGACATTCATTCTCTTAGAGAGGGATTCGAACCCGCACCTTAGGGTTGGCAGGCTAGGACTTTACCCTTTGCCCTGCCGCCACCGAGGCCGGATACGTGAGGAAATGCTTTTGAGATAAACTAGAAAATTGACACCAGAGATCGGAGATAAGCCAGGAGATATCCCGATAGAATCAGAATAAATTCAGAAAAGGTGCAAGAGAGTACGCACTAGAACTTTATTGTAATCATATTAAGCCAAGTGGCACAGCTGAGTTAGACATTTCTGAACTAACCTTTTGAGAGATATATAAGGAATAGGAATTTTTGAAGGTTAAAGTTTTCCACATTCAGTAATTTAATTATGAAGTTAATGTAAACTACGATAGTTACGTTTCAATAAATGGACTGATAGTGAGAGTCATCCACCAATCAATGCGATACATTAAAGAAACTAGAGCAACAGCTATTTCCATTTCTCATTAATGCCATGTTCATCGATTTTAAAAATTGTTATGAAAGTGCCTTTTGAATTTGACGATTTTAATATTCTGGCGAGTTAGAGGATTGAATTTGTGACAATCACTATTTTTGTCTGTTCCTGGAAAGTTTAGAAAGAGTTTTTGAAACCATCATCGAAACGTAAAAGTCACAGTGTTAGTCGGCTGATGAGCTCAGTCGTCCATCAAATAAAGTATTATTTAAGGAATGATTAAGCGGAATTGGCTACTACCCATTGACAACATGGCAATTTTACGTTGCATATTTCATTTCCACAACGACAATGGTCGTGATATTCCTCCCCCTATCTGTCATTATTCTTCATTAGGATGCAATTTAGGAAACTATTCAAACGTGCATAGAGCCTGTGGAACAATTTAATTGTATTTGAAATTCTCGCAGACAAAGTAATTTGTGCATACATGCATCTTGACTCATTATCGAGAATTAGATTGGGAAAGAGAGAGGTGGATTTTTTATCGATCAATAATCGATCCATCCCTCTTCATTCTCTACTACTAGTTGGAGTCTCCGGGACATGGACTGAACCACATTTTGGCATAACCGTAAGGGAACCCTGTCCCACACTTCTTCCACCATTTCCCACAACTCATGTGCATTGTGGGGCCTTCTATTTTCCTCCCACATTTCTCTCATCATATTTGCCCAGATATTTTCAATTGGGTTGAGATCTGGGCTACGCGCGGGCCACTGCAACAGGGTGACATTGTTTTCAATGAACCAGCTCCTTGAGTGGTGGCACGTGTGAACCCTCGAATTGTCCTGGGTGTGGAGTGAAAATGAATGTTAATGAGATACATGTTACATGCCAATAGTTCGCAAAACATACACTTTTCGTGAGGAAATGCAAACGCTATTCACCGAATTAAAAGCCGGCTTACTAGAGGTGTAATTTTTGCTTCGACGAACTGATTCGTTGCCATACGTGCGTACGAAAAATCGTCGGCTGTAAGAAGCAACATCGTCCAGTTTTTTAAGCGGCTCGAAATTCTGCCTTCACTCTGCCCTGCCAAACCTCGAGGGATCTGCCCTCGAGAACATAAAGCGAGAGAGAGCGTATGAGGCGATAAGAGCGCACAAGACCCTGGAGGTATTAGAGGTATGCGAGCGGGGCTGGAGGACTCAGGAGAGGTGGTCAAATTTTACTGTTCAGTCAACTGCCGGAAAAAATTGTTATGGTAGTTAGGGGTTGAATTTTAATTAATAAAGGTTAGTGACATTTAAGGAATCATTACATCCTGCGGACCTCCTGCACACCTCCTGCACTATTAAGCGAAAATTGATGGCCAGAAAAACGGATTTCAGTAGTTGGATAAATTCACGAGGCTTCACCGAGATTTGAATTCGCGATCTTCATGTCGAAAGCCGCATGATTTACCCACTACACCACCGGAACTTTGCTGTAGGCTAGCGGTTTCTATGTTCATTATGTGTGCTGCGTTCACAGATTCCCCGACGGCAGCTACTTGGTGAGAGATGGGTGATGATGGGTGATGGGCGATGCATATGATTTAATATCACTGGCACGAAGCGTATGAATTTTGAAAATTCCCGGTTGTATGAGAAATACTGCTTTCAAATTTTCGGAAGGTGGTATACTCCAAGAAGTTCCCGTGTTCGCCACATTCACAGAAGCGTTAATTTTTAACCTTTGCGTTAATTTTTTCCGCCACTGTACATGAAACCACACATGCATTCGCACAATTTTCAGGGTACGTATTTGCGATTGTTGTTGTTTTTCTATTCATTAAGCGCAACATTCAAACCATTCAAGCGTTCATAAAGTCAACCTACCTATAGAATACCTACTATAAAGCAGAATAAATTTATATTATACGTATAATAATAAAAATTCAGAATTTCAGCGGTAATTAACTCAAATTCCACATTTGTTTTCCCTAGTGGTAGTTCCTCAGATGAAAGATACTCGAATGGACTTGCTAAATCCCTTTATTTATGTCTCGGGAATTATATTGCAGTTACAATGAGGTATATTTGTTTACTCGAAAATCAAATAATCATATTAGAACGAATACACTGGCTTAAAATCTTATTTAAATGTTAGCTGTATGATACGCGAGGTATTTCCTGTCGAGAAAAAGTGCGATGAAAAACCCTTTTAATACAGGATCGATAAGAACGCTTGTGAATATATATGTATTGAATGAAATTCATGAGTAAACTCAAACTATCGTGGGTAGTAACATAATGGATCGTAAAAACATAGATTAAGTTATTCTCGGCACGTTTGGGAAAGGAAGTCGGTAGTAGTATTGGAAACAAATGTAAAAACTTGCTCTTAAATGGATATCGTTACCTCATGTACATGACGGTAATCTTTAATTATCTCTCCGGTTCCTACTTACTTAAGTTCTTTCATGTAGAATTGGACGTATATAAAAACAGCTGATCCAATTTCGAGCACGAAGCTGTTTCTTGGATGCTCTGCCAGTGAACTAAGTACCCGATAACATACAACAATGTGAGAGTCGAACAAGCATAAATTGTTGTTGAAGAAAAACCAAGTAATTAACGGCCAATCACACATTCGTGTCGCGAGCATCTTAAATATTTACTGCACAAACAAGGCATTTTGTAATTCACTGTTCTGCGGTACTGGACTAGCCCTCCCGACATTCATGACCTTGTTGAGAAAGAGTTTAGCTCTGAAATGAAATAGATAAGTACGTGAAATAAAAGGAATGGTCTTCTAATTAATGCATTTGAACCTTTATTCTACTAATTCCGACGGAATGTGTAGGAGGGTAGTCCAAGTGAGGGGCAATGGTCTATAACAGGAGAGGTCCAGCGATAGCGAGAGGTCAATAAACGTAGCGCATAAGTATTCCAGCAAGTGCTAACAGTGCCAAGTTCAAATAGTAGAGCGAAGTCCTAATGGAGCAGAGGTCAAAATAAATACTAATAGCTGAATCAAACGCAAACAAACCAAAATTTAGAAGTACACAAACACCATACGAGCAGAAAACATTATTTCCGTTATCTACCACTAGGTGTCACTGAAGCACGAGCGCAACATGTACGAATGCATGAACCAAATTAGAACAGGTTCTATTTTCTATTCACGCGTTCATGCATTCGTACATTTTGGTGTGTTTACACGGTGAATTTTCTCGTTCATTCTCGCGTTCATACATTCACACATTAACTTATACATGTTAATGTATCGTGTAACCAGGGCTTAATAACAGCTTAAGGCACATTGGGTGTGTGAACAATATAATTGAAGGAAAATAGAGGTAAAAGTCCTGAGAGGAAGGCCATGAATACATAGACCAAATAAAGAGAAAAGTGCATAGGAGGAGCTGCCATAGAGTAAGGGAACTAGCATTAGATGGGGAAGGATGAGAGGACTGCATTCAACCAATTTTAGGATTGAACAACCAGTAGCCTACCAATGAATGATGAGTCTAATTCAAAAACTTATGAACTCCAACCCAAGGCCAACGAAGGGCCAACGAAGGGAAAAGCAATACGCATTTTGTTTTGAATACGAGCTTTGGTATAAACTGATACAGTTTTGAAATATTTCTTTTATGCTTCCCTCACGTTAACAAGACGTCAACAAGAAAATTATCCGTAGCCTTGAGAAAGTGCTGAGTTTTCAGCTTTTCTAGAATTCTCTTTCAATCGGAATTATCTCCTTTGCTTGTCCATAGATGACTGTATATAGTTGGGTTTAAATAAAAAATTCAATGAATTTACCTTTTGTACCACTTCCAAGAATAAAAAACTCATCAAAAATGACATTGCACAGCAATGATTTCATGCTTTGCACCTAAGGAACTGGCACGAAACAATCATTACATAAAATAGCATTTCGGAGCGACCAATATAGCCACTCTGTATATAATAATAATAATGATAACTAAGAATTTATACCTCAGTATCTATGTGTATAAAAATGGATGTTTGTATATTTGTTTGTTTGTCCGAGATTAAAAGACTTCGACACCGTTTCACCGATCACCATGAAAGTTGGCACATATGTATTTTTTCAAGGGGAAGGTTTTTATGCTATCTAAAAATACCTCAGGGCCCCAAAAGGTGCCATAAAGGGGCCCAATGGTGGTTTAAGCTACGAATTGGGTTTTGTGCAGTGGTTTCAGTTTTAGCTTTTTAAAACTACGTCCGTTCAAGATATACGGTTGGGATTATCAAATGGCTAAAAGAATGAAGTTTGAAAATTTATTAAATTAAAGTAGTTCATCTAAAAATGGGTCATACATTGTACAAGTAAAATTTGATTCTGCTAAAAGTAAAAATGCAGCTCTTACAGGCAGTCAATACCAGTGTACTTAGCAACAGTTTTTCAAATAACCTTAACCAGTCGTTATGACCTTGTGTAGTCACTTAAATTACAAACTTTTAGCGGAAATATTATTACTGGAATTATATTTTACCATTTTTAGTCTGACCTTATGCAAAAGGTTGCAATTAGAAATAGAGACATTAAGTTTTAATATACATAAATATTTTAGCAAAACAATGGAAAATATGCCCTGATGTCGTAAATAATGTAAGCATAAAAAGTTTGTTTCATCCTCATAAGCGAAAAACCATTTTTTACTCCTACCTGCATACTAAGCATTAGCGGTTGATGTAGACGACGAACAATATTTTTGGGCCCTAGGAATAAATAACGCTGCCAAAATTTCTTTTTTTCTGACTAGGTATGGTCATATGGTTATGATATACTGTGGTCTTGTGGTGGAGGTAAATAATCGTTTTTTGTCTCACTGTGGAACTGAAACCAGGGGTAGAATCACGGTTACTTCTTTCCCGTCGTCGCAATCGTCATCCAAAACGCTAACTGCATAAAATACGGGCTATACTCACAGTTACTGTCGTAAGAACGCAATCCATTGCTTTAAAATAGTGATTTCAAGCCCCTCAAATTTCAAAATTGAACGAATGACGATCACGTTTTCACTCTTGAGGGTGCAACTGAAAAATAACGATAACGCGACCCCACGCGCTATGGCAACGTGTGATCATGGCCCATGCTCGCAAGAGCTGGGATCGGAAACATTCCGCGCTGGACTCAATTCGCCAATGAGATCATTCACTCAATGAGATTTTTCATTCGGTAATGATCGCGCGCCGGTTTCGAGCAGGTGGTAATTGTGGTGAAATTCCAAGTTCGGCGTCCCACTTCCATATTGATCTGCGTGCTGGAATGATTCTATACCACGAATGCGAGGCCAAGGAGATATTCCTTTGAAGAACCGTCGTATTATATTACAGTGAAAGACGACCTTCAAGCATGCTCCATCAACCAAAAATTGCAATGCTGTGCTCGAAATCGAAAAAAGTCTATATCGTAAAAGGTCGATGAAAATTCTGGCATTTATGAAATCATTTATCTATATCAGAAAAGCCCTTTTCACTCACTCACTGACTCAGGAACGCTGTAAAATGGAGCCACGGTCACTAACATTTGAAAATGCCGTTATTCAACTACTTTCAAAGCATTTCATAAAAGCGAGAATCATTTCTGATTTGGTTCCGACTGAGACAACGCTCCCTTTCATCTTGCAACGACGACAATTTCCAGTGATTCCGGCACATGCAATTACAATCAACGAGTCGCGGGGTCAGTCGTTAGACCACGTTGGACTTCAACTCCAAACAGCAGTACCTACTCTATGTACGTTGCGATCTCTCGCAAATAAACTGAAAGAATGTAATTTTTTTTAGTGTTGGGAATAAACTCATGATATCAAGTGTCATTAAATTTCAATATCTTCCTTGAATAAGTGAACGCCAAGGGCGTATTTTAAAACATAATTTATTATAAAAACTTTTACAAGCCACACAAATTTCAAAAAATCACGACCCGGGTTTCGATGCGTAAGAAGCATCATCAGGTGAAAGGTCATCGCAGGAACTATCTTGTACAGGAAGGAGGGGATGAGAAAGGAGCGGGGAATGGGGTTTTCAAAAGGAAAAGTTTAAACAGGATTAATGAATTACCACTGAGAGAATAGGGGGTGGGAAGGAAACAAACACTCGTTGACGACAAAAACGTCAGGGTCGCTGAGTCTTTTTTAAATCCCCAACTGTTATAGAGCATTAAAGCTCGCGTCAATTGTTGTCACAATGCAAAATGTTAATCACCGTTGTGTGTATTACAAAGCAGGTGTTTGGAAAAGTTGCTTATATTTTCACAGCTATTTAAAAGGGTACTAATATGTTCTTTTGTCCTAACATAAAAATTTCTTTGTGTTTGACCAACATAAACACAAACAACATATACCTCTCTTCCCTCCCTTCTATTCCTTTCTTGCTCCCCTCCTTTATGTTTTGTATATAGGAAGAGTTCGTACGACGACCTTTCACATGATGTTGATGGTTACCCATTGAAAAAAGGGTCGTAATTTGTAAATGTGTGTGATTTGTTCAAGTTACCATTAAATTCTCTAATAATGGAATATCACAAAGTTAAACAAGATCTTGTTTTATTAATTATAAAAACGCCAAAAAAACAAAGGCCTTTACATTGGGTTAAATAGGCAGAATAAATAAGAAATATTAGTAACATTTTGGTTTAACGTTCTTCGGCGGCTAAGATCATTTCGTACTTACTGTCTGGCACGTGCAGACAGGGACAACATCACTCGGACGAATAATAGGATCACCCTTCCCAACTCGAGCCGAGCCTAACGATGCTTAACTTCGGTGGCTGATCGGGAACCGGTGTTACCATCGTGGCAGGCTGTTTCCCATAAATAAGAAATAACTTGAAAACAGAAACAACAGTACTTACTCAAAAGGGTCGTAATTTGTAAATGTGTGTGATTTGTTAAAGTTACCATTAAATTCTCTAATAATGGAATGCCACAAATTTAAACAAGATATTGTTTTATTAATTATCAAAACGCCATTAGGCAAGTGTTGTTCGGAGGAAAAAAGGCCACTGAATAATGAAGGTGGGTGGTAGAATTGTGATCGTTGGCCGAGTAGTGGAGGGACTGTCTGTGGGTATGTACATTAGACTCATATTGCCAGTGGTACTGCCTGGGATGAGGAATGAAAAGCATGATAGGAGAGGATCAGAGCGGAAGGACCCGTTCATGATATAGTGTAGGAATTTAAGGTCAGAAGTCAGCCGGCGATACGTGTTGATAGAGGCCTAGGAATGATAGGAATTAGGGTAGAATGAGCGAAAATTTTCTCTAGCAATAATAAAATCCATATTCAAATTTTAATTTAAAATATAAGAAGTTATATACAGCACGGATAAAATATATTTATTTAAATGACATTTATGACTGAAATTCTCAGTAGTTAGTTAAATATGTACACGTATTTAAGGCTTTCACTTGATTTGCTTGTATAACGCTGAAACGATCTTCAAAACTGAATACTTTTTTTTAGTTCGTCTAAAAGTTATTGCACTGGGCAATAAATTTATTTTAAATAACAATTGAGAAAACATATGGATTACACTCCTACTTCACTGACGCGGTCTGCGCATCTGATTTTTCACGTCTGTCTGGAGTTGTACCATAGCTTATAGAAAACGGCTTCTATGTTTTGGCATTTCTCGATAAGTAGTGGGATAAGGGGCTTTTCACGTAGTGGATAAGTAGTGGGCTAAGTTCCTTCTTTCCAAGCACCAATGTTGGTTGTAAAAAAAGAAATGAGAAACTAATATAAGAAATATCTTTAACATGCAATTCACTTTTGTTGTATCCGCCTTCCTTATTATTGTGAACAATTAAAATGTCTGTAACCTCACTTTTTAGCAGGTGTTATTTTAAACCATTATATTGACTGCAACAGTTTCATTTTTCAACTAACATTCTTTACATTTTTTAACTTAAATTTTGCCGTTTTTGCCTTCTAACTTTGTATCTCATTTGATAGTATTTTCTTTACCTACATATTGGATCTTTTATTTTGTTTTTTTCCCTGTCTCTCAATGTAAATGGTCATTTCCTTTTGCCTTTTTGTGTGTCATATATTTTGATGCTATTCTTTTGTAAGTTGTTTGTAAGTAAGTTAAGTAAGATGTAATGACTTGTTTGCCAGCTATGTTTTTTTTCGAAAGCAGGACTATGTATGTAACTTTTGTATTGCTCTTATGGGGAAATCTAGAGCATAATAAACATTCATTCATTCAAACCTTTTCCCTATTCCCTCCGCTTTCATGACTAGTGCCCTAACACCTCCTGCCACACGCCCCTGCCTGCGGATCGAAAGGTAGGATTGTATCTAGTTTCATCGGAATGTTAGATATTTTTCTCTATTATGTGACAGCATTGAATGCTATATTCAGTGATTATCTCGCTAATACTACTTTAACGTGGGCGTGGTACTTCAGCATTTACTTGTACGGAACTGAAGCATCACTCATGCTGAGCAAGAAAAAAATAGCTTTGTGCCATTCCACACACTGTTTAAACTACTTGATAAGTTGAACATCTCTAATGCTTCACTTCATGGTTAGTAATAAAGATAAAGAAAAATACCTCACCTTTCTCACTCATCGGTCGTTCAATCCTAGGATTGGTTGACTGCAGCCCTTCCCTAACTAATGCTATTTCGCTCACTCCCTGGTAGTTCTTCAAGGGTAGGTACTTCCACCTTCATTTGGTCTAAGTATTTATCCCGTGGCCTTCCACTTGGTACTTCTCCCTTCAATTACATTCTTCCCTGTCCCCTTCCTTTCCTTTTCCGTCCATTACATTCCTCACTAAACTGTTGTGCCTCAAAGTTTACCCGTGCCATCTGGTTCTTCACTTACGTAATTTCTCTGGGGATAACAAAATATCAGCACCTTATCGCACTAACTTTCGTGATATTTGCAAAAAATTGAAGCCGTTTTACATCGGATATAGAATTACTTTAACTTAGTTCACCTTGCATTTGCTGGCCACGAGCGATGTGACTTCAGGATCGACGTCACCTTGCTGCTGAAGATGCTAGCTGCAACGCGAGGGAAACGTTGTGCCAAAAATGCTCCGATCGCAGCAAAACTCAAAAGCCACAACAGCATCTAGCAACTACTGCGAAAGCCTACACTTTGGATATAGTGATATGTAGTATAGTAATAAAAACTGAGAAAGTTGCGTTTTGGCTGCCTATTGTCTATATGCGTGAGGGGGTGCCGGAACGAACCATCAAATCACCATATCTGAGGGGCTCCAGAATGCCGGAAGAAGGCATTGAGCGTGTGATGCTAAATTGAATATTTATTCGGGACAGCTTTCATCCTCTCTCCCCATAAACATCCCGTTGTGCCTGGGATGCATGACACGCTGTATTGAAAGA
Organism: Pyrrhosoma nymphula; assembly: GCA_963573305.1. NCBI lineage: Eukaryota > Metazoa > Arthropoda > Insecta > Odonata > Coenagrionidae > Pyrrhosoma > Pyrrhosoma nymphula. Next base: position 99,854,505 of record OY754334.1, on the reverse strand, counting down.
CCGTCGATTTTATTACTGACTTTCCCAAAGGTGATCGTTCCTATTTGAACATCACAAAGGATTATTTGTGAATTATTCAAGAGGTTCTGATTTCACCCGAGCCTAGCTTGGGGTCTTTTTGTGGGTGGAAGGACTAGGTTGGAAGCCACTATAGACTAGGAGACTACACGCTAGGCTGATTGTTTGACCTAGGTTTGAAAATTTTATATCAAGCGAGTTTCTATGTGATAAGGATACAGTTTTAACATCCGCACTACATTTCTAGAGCTAAAACAGAAAAGGTACTTTGAGAGGGATACCTTGCCGAAATGATAGGAACAAAAAACCTTCCCACACTTTACGGATACAACAAAAAGACAGCGAAACACTAAGACATTCCGTTAACATAAAGTTCACTTTCTTCCTTTCCCTCTTTCTATCCTTGTTCCCTATTCACTCCCTTTTACATTGCTGATGTCTTACCCACCCCTGCCATAGGCCCCGTAAATAAATAAATAAGAATGAAGACGAATGCATAAGAGTAGACAAGAAAGATACCATATGGAATACTATACAGAAAAGAAGAACCAGATGGATTGGGCACGCTGTGAGACACAATGGGTTTCCGAGGAATATAAGTGAAGGAAAAATAGAAGAAAACCCCTAGATAAAGGCCAAGGAACAAATATATAAACCAAATAAAGAGAAAGGTGCATAAAAAAAACTGCTTGGAAGTATTATATAGGGTAGGATGGAGAGCTGAAGCTAATCTTAAGATTGAAAACAAATTACGATTACTGTACGATCCCTCTGGCTGGTGGGACGGTAAAAACCAAGAACTCCTTTCTTACTTGCGCTAATAGTTATCTGTTAAAACCATCGGGTTTATATTCACATTTCCTTCGTTCCCAAACTAATATCCCACTAATCTTCCTAAGCGCTATCACCTACACTAAGCGTCCCTTTTTACCAGATTTGTCATTCGGCTATGCAAGCAGCAAACAACCAGTTAGTTCAATGACCCTCTCCCATATGCGGGTGACTCCGTAAAGATGCGTCTAGTCCCGGTATCTTCAAAATTTGTCTCAAATCTCATTTCCGTTCACATATGGAGAAACCCAAAAAAATTAGACGGTGTTGAGAATTGATGGCATGGATAAAACATCTATTCCATTTACCATATAAACTTTTTGGTTACGAAGTTTAAGACGCTTTGGTTATGAAGTTTGTAATGCGTAATAGCTCAAATTCGTGAAATTAGGAAAAGATTAATAATGTTGTAATGAAAGTAGTTGGCTGAGAAGAGAGGTACGTGGTGAGCTGCAGTAAACAAATCTTCGGATTGATGACTGCTAATGACCAGTTAACACAAAACTTTTTCCCCATCCAATTTTCACGAGAAGCTCTTCAGCCAAATTTGTGAGATACTTTTTGTCTACATCGTGCGCGTGATTTTTCTAACACACGCGATCGCGTTTCGAAAGCGTGACGCGGGAGATTCTCGTGTAATTTTGCCTGGAACAATTTAGTCGTCGTACTTAGCGCTCGGGAATTCGTCGTCAAGCAATTACCATACGTTTATACCCACCGTGAAACTTCTTGATGATTCAAACAAAGACGGATGTGCATGAATGTACCTATCAATTAACTGGCTGAGGAAGTCTATGGACTCGGTATCGTCAAGCGTGTACCAGCATATAATAAGTGGTTTCATTTGCACGTAGGATACGTTGAAGAGCAGGTTAGAGTTGGTAAATTATAAGGTAATTTTTGTGATTGTTCGCAGAATTATATTTTTTTAACATTCAAACGGGCACTTTCTCTTCCAATGCGTCGTTTCGCCACATTTATCTAAAATTAGATTTTTCTTCTTATTTTAGATACCTTCGGCATTTCGTAAGCTAAAACGGTTGCAATCAATCAAAATCGCCAAAAAAATCACAATTGAATATCTTAAAAGAGGTATACATTGAGAGGATTACCTTTTGATGCTAAAATATTTCTCGTAAATACAAATAAATCTTCAATATCTATAAAACTGAAATTTTGTTCGTTTCCTCGCTATAGACTTACAAACCCCTTGACGAGTTCGAACAATATTTTCCACACATGTTCGTTAGGGCCTAGAAGGAATTACAGGCTATATCAGAAAGGTCCAAGGGCCCAACGTACTCTACCCTACGGGGTACCCTATGTGGGACCTTTTTGTTAAACCATCTTTAACTTCCAAAAGGAAAGCATCAGATTCAGTGCAGGGATTTCTTTTGTTGATCTTTTTATATTACTTTCACTCATAACAATGACTTAAAATTTTAGTATCGGATGACGAATGGACAAAGTATTTTATTCTTGCATTTGAAATCAGGATACGTTTTTTTCCTAAAATGTCAGTTTCTGGCTCCAAAATTGATGAATCGTGCACTTCTTCGACAGTAGAATTTTTTATTTACTTGAAAATAGCAGCAAAGGCTTGGAATGGGAACTTATGCCCGAGGCACTTGTACACTTCTGGTTAATAAATCAATATAAGTACTAAACAGAATTGCAGTGAGATATCAGAAGGGATATTTTCACCCCACCGTATCCATGTGTGGATACTGACCGCTACATAGCATTTGAATTTTGAATGTCACGCTGGATTCTTTAAACCCTAATTAATGTTTTCTTCTTCCCGTTGAAATTCAACGGGCACCTTCTTCTAGTAAATATATACGCAATTCATTGGAACTAAGACGTGACCTTGGAACTACGCTGGGTCATCATTTCCTCTTTCAAAAACGAAATTATTGGAAACTAACGACTTCACTGATTGTTACTCTTATTTTCACTGGACTCCGTCCTTAATCCATTAGACATGCTCTGGGACGACCACTATGAATGACCTCTTATCACCGAAGAACGGCGCGTGTAGCAGAACAGCATCCGCTTAAAATCTGTACCATAGAACTTCACCCAATAATGACAACAGCTAGGGAGTTTGAAGATATGAAATTATCGCTTAAGAGGTTTATTGGGAAGGAAATTGGAAACCTTACCTAGTCTTTTGAAACTTTGAAAGGTTAGAATTGGGCTGTGAACCAGTTACCTCGTTCTAATGGAAATCAAGGCTGTAAATTGAAATTCCTCATCTAGTTGCTCAATGAAGTGGGATTTAAAATACGTGAAACATTTCAGCTAGTAGAAAAAAGAAGTTTCCAGAATGTTCCACCGGCAAAAAATGGGTGTCGCATCACCAGGCAGTATCGCGATGCAATTTTCGATAACATTACTAACAATGGAGCTTCCGTAACTTGCATGCACGCGTAAAAGGCAAATAGCTACGGGAAAAGTGAACCGTGGTTGTCAGAAAACCTATTCCAATATTTCCACTATTAGATGCACTGTACCGGAGTTCATGAAACAAGGCGGTAGATGGAACGATAACGATTTCGTCGAAGCACAAAGCCACGCTACGATAACAGCAAACATGCCCGCATTCTTTTTTCGGCGAAGCGAAAATAAGTACTAGAGCGCTTTATTGCTTAATTAAGGAAAAAAATATTATTAAAGAATATCATTAATATTTATTATTCTAGAGCAATTTTATATTTAAAAAATAGAAATAATCAGCATACAACCCTATTGGGTTCGTGTACTCCTATAGATCACCGTTAAAAATACCGTAAGGATGCCTGTGATGGCTAGAGTACTGACTTCTCTATCAGGCCCGGGTGCTAGACCCGAGATTTTTATTGAAACCCTAATTGGGTCTCATATGGGGATTACTCCCAGTGCTGTACTCCGTTCATATTATGGGATATTAAAATATGGACCCCTTGGTACCTATCGTTAAGAGTTGAACAATTTTGGCACTGGTTTTTTTTCCACTTACAAGGGCGTAACCAGGGAAAGCTCTTGGGGTGGGGGCCATTACTTTTTATGCCCCTTCCCTCCCCTCGGCGACTCTTACCAGTGATGATCGCCACAGTAGTTTCTTGGAAAACGTACCTTTAATAAGGACTTTACCTACCACACGTCAAAACCGATTACACGCGCTTGATTTGCATTTATCAAAATTTGAGTGTAGGATATTAAAATTGAGCTTTCTCCCCCTGGTTACGCCCTTGAATATCCTCAAATTCCTCAAATCCTACAGATTTAAAGCAACCTACATATCCTCAATTGCATAATTCACTTAAGTTTTCGATCATTTCCACAGATAACCATAGATCGGTGGGTCAGTTGGCAAAGAGCACCGATGCCACTCTTCTCCAAACCCACATCTCCAATGCCTCCAGTCTAGGGACAACCTCTCTCCCCAATGACCAAGTTGCCGACCTCGGTTCTACATAGTGCCAACTCAACGAAGCTGGACTGCCGAGCGTTGAATCCCGGGTCCAGTCCTGTATATGCGCTGTGAGTCCGCCCGCTTAACACCGTCCGAGTACCGAGGTGGTCTCGTACTCCCCGGTTGGACCTGCGCGAGCTCACATGCACGGCCGGTAAGCCCGGTTTTTCGGAAGGCAGCACATTCATTACCTATCTGAATCCGTCCATAATATTCCCTTTTATATTGAAACTGTTCAACTGCCCTCCTACGCTTTCTTTCAGCCCCGCCTATCTACTTCAAGAGGTCATAAACGCCAGGAAAATTCGGTGGATGCTACGTTCAGGAAAAAAAAGATTCTGTGATTGATGGAAGGGAAGTATCAACTCTGCTTCCCGTATGCGTCCCTTGGTAGAATTCCTTTATGCTACGTATACAATGAAAGCGAAAGTTGCTGTTTCTCAAACACCTAACACTTTTTGGCGACCGGTTTCGATGCGGTGAATGAAATCTAGTTTCTTTCAGCCATCATATTAATGATACATTGCATTGACATCCGGGTCGTAAGTAACGAAAACTGTAATTTTTGGGACAAAAAATCGTGTCTTCTCTCTTGTGATGAGAATTCTTCTGCCGAGATGACAGAAGTTAAAGGAGCATTAGCTAAAATTGTGTTGAAGCCTTCGTCGGTTTTTTATTATAATGATACAACTTAAAGCGAATTGAGCTATACGACATGCTCCCATCTTTAGGCTCCAGGAAGTCAATAATTTCAATTTGATTATTTAACATAACGTTTTGTCCCTAGCGATTCCCTATTTTCAGTCCGAATCAGGTTGCAACAACCATTCAATCACTTTTAGGCTACAGTTTAGCTGAGACCTTTGTGGGCGAAACTAATTTATGTCACATTTTATGCTCATCATTGAAGTGACCAGTGGCTGGTTTTATTACTGTACTCTGACTTTAATATAGTCTTAACACGCGTAGTATCCAAGGAGTACTTTCCAATATTCTTACTGATCGTCGCGGAGATAAAATTCCTAACGTTCGTATTTTTATTCATGTTGATTGGAGGTCATTCGAGGTACATGTAACGCAGGAGAAGTTTATTCATTTTTTAGTGAAGTCTTCGTAAAACTCTGCACGCTGACTGGTCGCTTCCAATCATAAAAGTTACTAAAAAAGAACCGAAATCATTACAAAATTGTTGAAGCACGGATAATATCATTCCTCACATACTTACAACAGTACTAGGGAAAATCGCGCATGAATATTATGAAAAGAAACTTTTACCGACCTGCTTATGTTGCCATTATATGCCCCAAGGGCTGACTTAAATATTTAATTATTATAATTACGAATCCGTAGTGATTGAATACTGTACATTTTATATGGAATTTTAGCATATGCTATCACCGTAGCTGAAAAGCGTTCCGGTATGCGATTCTGAAAGTTTTTCGTAAATTGTCAGTAAGAGCCATGCAAGCGAGACAAGCAAGACGAATCACCAGTAAGCTGAATTCGAAAAACGTTTATTAAACAAATAAACAAACAACTTCTTCAACATTAACAATGATCCTCCAATCAGCGAGCAGAAAATATCGAATGTTTACAATTTTTCGAGAATTCGTCTGAAGTTACGTACAAGCCAATGAACCTGCAGAGATTTTGATATTTTTATTTGGAAACAAAAAATCTATTCCTCAGCTACTCGCACGTCGAAGAGTCCCCAATTAGCTTAAGGAAAACAAAAAAAATCTATTACAACCGATAAGCAACCGACGACAAACACAGACAAGTTAAGAATAACGTCCAGGAGAAATGACGTAAGTCATTTCCGTGCAGTAGGAATGAAGATATCTCACCTCACAGCAGTAGCCTAACTTTTGGCCCAATCGTATACCAATTTGATGGGCACCACGTGACTGTTAGGTGTAAAAATTGTCTTCTGTCTGTACGCTGTACCACTGGAACTTGAGGCAGTTGGAAAAACATTGGGAAGGAGGCTAGAAGAGTTTGAACTATGGTGATATGGGAAGTTAATGAAAATTCGTAGGACGCAGGAGATCTTCGGCAATATAGTCCCCCAAAATATTGAGCAACAGTCTATAAATTGGATAACCATCGAACAAAAAACAGATGAACGGATGAGAAAGATTTTAAGGCTCATAGAGAGGATAAAAAACTACAATAGAGGGTACAGGTATAGCGAAACTTGGTGGCACTCACCAGCGGAGAATCAGAGATCAGTGAGTGTAAATCAAGCGTTGATGAGCAGGCAAAGCTACCGAAGGACTACTGGAGTGACACCTGGAGGAAGACTCTGCCACTTTATCCCACACCACTTGTATGCTTTCCCCTCCCTTGCGTCATACTCTTAACAAGCAAGTGCCACCACGTTTCGCTACACCTATAAAGTTCCCTGAAAAACTCCAGAGGTCGACCTAGATCGAAATATTTTTTGAAGCTTATAATAAAAGGTGTCAGCTGCACATTCCATAACGTAATAAGACGGCTGGCAGATGATAGAAATCTATGGGAGAATGCAATTGCTGCCAACCAGTATAAGGACTGAAAACCAAAGAAATACCTACTACATACTCCTATCGCAGTCTTCCAACTCAAGCGATACCTACAGATATTTGTGTACTTATTGGAACATACTTCTTCGAAAAGTATCATAAGCCAACACCAGAAAATCATAGCGATATATTATGCCGAACCCGGTGTACTAAATGTCTACTCCCAGGGCATTACTCACTGTTTATGCGTGATGTCCTTTCGGTTGTATTCCCAGAACGGTAGTCAGACTCATTGGAGACCTACAACTAGTCACCTATGTGCACATTAGAATTTGTTTATTGGATAAGTTTCTTAAGTCAACAATAATAATGCTGCATTAGACATGGCCGCATTTATACATGTCGTATTCGTTCTACAGGTTGTTTGAAGTCTTCAATAGTGTACAATGAGTTTATGAAAGAAGAATAATATTCTAACGGAATAAATACTTTTCATTAACACCATATTTTAAATAGATATGTTATACCCAATAATAACTCAGTTCCAAAATTTTAGGTAATTTCAATCTGCTACTACGAAATCCATCTATATTAATATAGGTGAACAAAAAGTTTCTTCTTTTTCTTACGGACTGTGTCTTTAGGCAGTCACACTTAACGAACCTAGTAACCACGCGCTCAGTAACTGATCTCTCCTTTTATAAAATTTGGTTACCCCCTACATGCATGACACCGTGTAAGTGCATGATCATCATCTATCAATTTCCTTTTTTTAGGAACGTATAGGTAGGTAGAAATTGCCGGAGAAAAAAAAAGATTCGTGGTTCGATTCCACGTCAAGGTCTATTTTTTCCAGTGGCAATTTCTACGTTTTTCATCGTGATATTTGCGGCAGGCATGAATGTCTCCAGTATAGGCAAGGTCAGCTAAAGTTTTGTTTGTTTCCATTATAATGCAAAAAACAGACCCATATCTTATATCCTTAAAAAGAGAAATAACAGCACTTGGGGACCTTGATAGAGCATTTTATTTTACAACTTTAAAATGTGATAGCATACACGTAAAACAACGAAACTTGAACTAAATTGCGCGATAAAGTTAAAGTTTTATTTCTCTAGCGATCGATTTCGACTTTCGGGTCTAAAACAATTTAATAACGGGCAAAAACACTATTTTGGCGTTTTTATCACACTTTTCAAGATTACCCAAGATTTACCAATTTTCAAGATTTCGTTTACAAACGTTTTTGTTTATTTACAAAAAAGGATGATGTATGCCGTATCCGGAGCAGTGAGCAATTTATGCACTCAGGCAAACGTTTTGCACGACATTCCTAAAATTATTTTGCTCATCACGAGTGAAATTCATGAATGCCCCTAAATAAAAATTACAATCCAATCGAAGATCGGACGCCAGATATTATATATAAATAGCCCGGTAGTTCGATCGCTTATTTATATCAACAGATTGAATAGGTTCATATGAGTTTTTTGTTAAGAGGGAAGAAATATTTCACAAGACCGAATACGACATGAATACCCTCAGTCATCTAAATGTCTACTCTCTGCGCTAAAAATTCAATGGAAATTGTACTCACCGTTTAACGTCAGATATCCTTTAGGTTGTGTTCCGCTTCTGGTCCTCCCACGTGGTCTCCCAGCAGTCCATCCAGTCCTGTGTTAAGGAGACCTCCTGACCTGAGACGTCGGCACACGGGAACTTGTTCGTAAAAAGATAAGTCAGGATTGCAGCGCGTCTTGCCCGGTGTCTTGCCGGCGAGAGACTGTTTCCTTCTACAGAGCGAACACTAGTCTACCGTGCAGCGCGCGGACTTTGCCCTCCCCTCCCCGCTCTCGATTCCTGCCCACTCCACCCGTCTCAAACACCCCCTCCCACGTCTTACCCACCAAACTTTCCGGCAGGGTGCCCCTACCTCAAGCCTCAATTTCCTCCCTGTAAAAAAAAACATTTTTTTTTAGTTTCTCACTTAGTTCGGCGTTACAGTATTGACGCCTGACCCCTTTCTCCTTTCCCCTGCCATCTCACACCACCAAATTTTCTCCCATCCCTCCCTCATTCGATTCAAAACAATCATTTGACTCTTCCCCACACACTAATTCGGGTTTTATCTGAAGATGAGTAAGTTATTCATGATTATATTAAGTAATACCTATATTATAGTTGGGAAATTCTCAATGAATATAATTCTTCAAGCCTTGAACGAAAATCGAACCTGGATCGCCCATTAGCCGGACAAATGTGGAAGCCAATTACGCCGCCAACACATCTTCTTTCAAGGTGACGAGAAGGTTTATGGGAACTGGATTTTTTAAGGCTTACAATTTAACGTTACAGCAGCACAATGCCGTGACTCGTTATGTTACTCGTTTCGAATAATGCAGAAAAGGCTATCGAAAGACAGTAGGTGATTTTCGTCTGTAAAATCGTCGCTAGGAAGCGATTACCTTTCGTTAAACTGTCACTTGGAATGAACAGAAACTCTTAGGATATATATCGATATTCACACGATAAATTGTAAAATAGTTGGAAAATAACACTATAGGGGGTGTAAGGCCTAATTAATCAAGTTTTGGAACCCAAATCAACAAATAGTTCAGTTGGAAACGGATCGGAATCCGAAAATGCGGACGGAAATAATGGAGTGTGGACGGATAGAAAGAACAGGGAGATTAAAATGGAGTGGATGAGACATTGCCGAGAACGCTCATGAGCGAAGGTAAAGCAAAAACAAAGGGGGGGATTTAGACGTGTCCTACCATTCATCATCGAATTACCAGTGGATTTCAACTTAGAATTGACGAAAATCAAACGCGACCGCTGAATACGTAAGCCAGAGCACGGTATAAACGGTGCCGACTCTTACGGCGGAATTGGCTTCAAGAATCAAGCGGAATTTTTATGTCTAACCTCCTCGGGGTAGAACGACAACGCCACACGTTACGGGAAACTTTCACAAACAATCCCCTTGTGCTTGAAAGAATGAAGAAAAAGCTCATAAGGAGCGTTGAAACTGGAAGTTAAGCTAACCCTTCCACTTTCGTGGCATTTGCCTTTTTAAATCTAAGAAAGCTCATGCTTAATTTTTTAATATTTCAACTATTTATTTAAATTTTTTCCGTACTTAATATTTAACGCAATACTTAAAAAAATTAACCTGTTGCTCATGATAAAATTAAATTTATCTTTCAAAAATATATCAAAAGAAACGGCTATACCTTCATTTTTCTAAATTAAGGTTTAAACAAACGAATTTTAGTATTAGCCGATAGGTCAGCAGGAGTGTGATCTAAGGAAGCCAATACATCAGCTCCTTGAACGTCTAAGGATGAAATATATGAGTTAATACTAAATCGCGTAGTTGTTTTTATATTTCTTGCCCTGTTATGAAATCAATGATTTGTTTTCATTTCGACGGTGTTTGTGAAGGGAATAGTTTTCCTAGAAGGGAGCAGAGCAAACGTGCCGTGATTGGCCGAACCACATTAACTCCGCCCTGTTGTCCACCTGTCCATTTATCGGAAGAAAGTCACTGAAATAGCATGGTTTGGACATACCGCCAGACTTTGACGTGGATCTCGATTATTTTTACTCTGGAAACGACCGGCAAGAAAGTTACAAAATAACACCCTTATTCGATTCAAAACAATCATTCAACCCTGGTTAATCGCGGAATGGAGAAAGGATAAAGAGAAGCTCGACAGCAACAATAATAATTGTAACTTGATTAGAGAGATATTAGGATTATCCATTCCTCTCCTACATATAACTCATTAAACGAACACACACAGCCATGCCCTGGGAGTTGACAATCCTACCCTGGCGGGACTCGAACCCGCGACCCTTGGGTTGACAGAGAAGACTTAACCCCACCGCGCCGCCACCGGGACCATGGCACAATGATCCTCATTTAAAGGAGGGTTCTGAGAGGTCCACAGTACAAACATAAGTGCCATCCAACGGATGAGTATTGCACTTGAAATGCTCTCCACGAAGTACCCAAATAGGGAATAAAACTTATTGTTAGTATAAATTCACAATTTAGGCATATCTCAAATTGAGGAAAAGCATATCTACCCATGAAAATATGAAACCCTACTGCAATAAAATATCAAATAAGTGAATTGACGACAGAGAAATCATTAAACCATGGGTCAATAATAACAAATATGACATCCAATAAAACACAGAGAACCACTAATTAGGCAGAGATTTAAGGAGGGCATCGAACAAAGAAATTATTCACATCCACAGCATGACAAAATTTCAGGGAATCTAAACCATATGCCCAATAAATGTCTCGGACACCATGGGATAGAATAGAAGAATAAGTGCAAAAGCAATTTAAATACAATTCGAAGTGTAGTAGCAGTATTCTGTATCATAGTCAAAATATTAAATGACTCTGAAGGACTCAGCATTGAAATATCATGATAGTAGGTGATTATTGCATTATTATATTATTTTCACTATTAAAGGAGAGCTTGTTATTGAGATATCATGAGTGAGTAATGATTAAGGTTGTTAAATAATGAGCAAAATAACAAGAGAAGAAACTAATAATTAGATGTAACAGTGGCTGATAGGTTAAAAAGTTAATTAGGCTGCAGCAATATTATCAACTTTCAGCATAACATATCATAAACTTTCAATTGAAAATTTTCATAAGCTGTACAAATTACAGGTAAATCCCATTTCTTAGGAATATTAATCAGTAAATCATGCTGGGTGCTAATTGCGACTAGGAGTGGTTCCCAGGCGATGACTTCGCAACCTCTACGCAAAAAAAAGGATTTAAATAATCCATCTATGACAGGAATAACAATTTCCACAATGGAAAAAGACCCACTAATTTGGCTACCTAACACAAGACTTCAAGTCCTTAGCCCAGAACAAAATTTCAACTTCCCAAGAAATCAGCTGACTTGGGTTCGAGCATCACTTGGATTGAACCACTGGGTCTAAAATTGCAATTTTGACAATCACCAAAACAGCTGTTTGAGATAGTGCTCACACTCCAAAACTGAGTTATGCTCTCCACAGGATTCAATAAAAATGAAAGCCACGTTTTCTTCAATTTATAAACCAAATAAACTGGCATCGTGATCATGGGTCTCGATACCAATACGTACTCTGAATAAAGTTCTAATTGTAATTATTGATTAAGGTGAAATAAAACTACCCGTCGCGCAGCGGAACACAGTAAAGCGATGCGGAGATAATTATAATTAATTTATATAAAATGCAGAGATAATTACATAACCCCCAAATTAAAATGAATGCAAAGAGTATTAACTTCTACTAAGCTTTGCTTTCACTACAATTCTCTCTATGAAACAACAGCAGAGAAGTGAGTAAAATAATGAAAGTTAAGGGTTTTGACGAACAGGATTTATTTGGTTGTGACTCAATATTAAGCTATTTTCGATAATTTGTTTCCTTCCTGTGCGCATATTTCAAGTAATGTAGAAACTAAAGTTTTGCTAGATGAATCCAAGTCAAATGTCACGTACAAATCAGGGATTATATATTGTAACACAGCAAAGATGAATGATTTAAGTAGAACTTCTCGTTGAAGAACCAAAAGCTCTGAGGTGTCCAAAATGCACCTTTCTGTATGAACCTCCTGGTTAGGTCAAAGGCTTGGGCTGCTGGGGCGAAGGGGCAAAGAAACGAAAATAAGTCCTTAATAGTGTCCCTCTGGAAGGTAAATAATGTTTCGTGGGAAAAATACAGGAGTTTTAAGGATTTGAGGGCGTGAATGAAAAGTTTACTTTTGAGAGGAGAAACCTTGAACGCGATTTCGCGTACACTTTAATACCTTAATTATTCAATACCCCCACGATTTTATACGTGTAGAGCCTGTGGAGATCGATAGCAATGCATAAATATTAAAAAAGACGAATAATAAGCGTTATGCTCCTTATGGCTTGAAAAAACTTACTCGGGTCACGGCATTTCCAGCTCTCGGCGCGCGACTCAGGCTCCGGTCGCGCGTGCGAAAAATCAAATGTAATTTTCGGCGTCGCAAACGAATTTTCAATTTCATTCCGAGTAAGATGTTAGAAGAAGAGGGATAAAAATGTTGCAAAATCAAAGCCTTAATTTTAATAGGTACTTCGTAATTAAACCCTAGTAGTTGTCACAATATTTTCACTGGTGATAGAACGCAAGGCTATAGAAAAACCCTCCTTTCTACTGCATCTCGGTTTATGGGCGAGGTTAATCTAAAAGATTTCATCAAGCAAGGAAACCATGGAACCCGTGTCTAGAAATGATCTACACCTGGGACTCCATGAACTTGCGCGGGGATTTGCGGAAGACCATAAACTCGTCATGAAGAGCGATTGTCAACTGCGGGTGAATAGGTCTACTTCGGCCGTTCAAATCGCGCATTCGTTTATACATTTGTCAAATGGGTCAATAATGGCAAGTTTGAGAAACTTAGCTTGCACGAGAAAATTCCACTATAGGATGAGATTGAGACACTGAATTAATATATTATGCGCGAGTCATCAACATTTATTGGCTTGGATTGACAACTCGGCAAGATGGTGGGCCTTTGGCAGAATACGAGGCCTGACTGCCTGAGAGGATTGATACCATTTAAAATCAACTGTAATAGCTCGACGCCAGTATATTTCTAACTCAGTGCCTTGTTTGCCGACACAATCGCGTAAAAGAAATTGCGAGGGTTTTCGTGTGGGAATTGAAATCTCTTTACCTTTAGGAACACAACTCACGATTGGAGACGAACGTGCCCCAAATTTCTGATATTATTTGATCCCAGGAAGCATTCCTACGGATTACGCCCAGCCAGAACGACGACACTAAGCAGGTAATTTAGACAACAGAATAATGAACAGGTGCGACCTCATAGTCAGCTTAGATAGCTCTAGCAGCTCTGAGGTTTTTGAAATCAAGCGAAACCAGTCACCAGACGAAGAACACGAAAATGCAGGAAAATCATCAATCAATTGCCGAACAACACGTAAACCGTCTGAATTAGCCGAGTCAACAAGGGAAACACCGCGCTCGGGAGGAGCAGCTACGTCCTCATTTGACACAGCATACGTCAAGGGGAGAATATTCAACATTCGAGCGAGCATTTTAGCGATTACGCCTATCTGAGAACGTCATAGCCAGTGGCGTACGGACGGGGGGAGTGGGTTTAGTGTTTAAACCCCCCCCAAAATCATGTTTACCTGAATTCGTTGTCGTTCGTTTACCTGAACTAGCGTTTAGAATTTTGCCAATTGTGCTGAAAAATATAGTTGAATTGTATTCACGAAAAGAGATTGGAAATTTATTTATTGTTTTAGTGAATGATAATCGAAATATTACATGATGATGTTGCACAAAAATGTTAATTAACCCCCCCCCCCCCTGAAGTCAATCCTGCGTACGACACTGGTGATAGTATAGACCCTATCATACAGGTCATTTTGTTTAGTGGCCATACCCATTAACTGACTGAACTAGGCACACAAGAAAAACTTAAGCGAGGAATTTACGAAAGAGATAACCCACGTAATGTCACGTGCAGCAGAGCTTCGCACAGAGGAAACGTAATAAATAAGTCGATAGAATACCAATACGCACACCAGACACCGTAACATAGGTAGCATAAAACAATAAGTACCTAATTAATACTATACACACCCCTGAACAAAGTTCTGTGGACGAAAAATATATGTACCACGTAGAATATAAAGGAAGTCAATCCTCAACTGCTTGAACAACAAAAATACGACTCCCGCAACAATAGCCACTAGTCAATTCGACCAAAATCCTGGTTACGGCATAATTTTGCGATGTAAATCATTGTAATTCTTCGTCGCGATTGAACTGAAGCATGTAGACGTAGTCGAAAGAAATAAAATGACAATAGCCTTAGAATTGGATTGACTTCCAGCAGAAACATTTATATAAGTAACACAAATGCATTTAAGGAGGTACATACCGTGAGGTCTTGGTATTTCCAGTATGCCTCCAGTCGAATCTCCCCGATGAGGTCTGGGCGGCGGCGGGTCGGCATCTATATAAAAATTGAATAGCGAAAGTGATTCCCGGTGTCAGTAGCGCCATCTATAGTAGCGGTAAGCTAAAATGAAACGTTTAATGCTTATTTTATAAATTATAATGTATCCACTACTTCTTATTTTTTATTGTAGGTATCGTAAATTCCTTTAGCTCGTAATATTTAATTCACAGAAAGTTATTGTTTCATTTTAAGAGGTTTTCGCGAACATCTGACAAACACAGTGCGCACCTACTACAGTGCCCCTTTTACACTAACTACTAGCTTTCTACGCTAGTAAAAATTTCGTCGTGTGAACGCAAGTTGGCGCTAACTCAAGTAAACGTTTTTACCGCTATTACTTTACTAGGGCTGGCGCTGGTTACTGGCATTTGAAACGGGTGTGAACGGAAGTCATTTAAATACCAGTTACAAAATGGCCTCTAAAAGGGTATCCTCTGGAAAATAAAATCCTCACGCAAGGCTAACCTTCTGTTGCGTAATATTGTATGGGCATAATAGTTGAGAAAAGCGACCACCAAAATCCCACTTTCTCCGCAATATCAATCTTCTTCAACCGTGCGTATAATATTGGTTCTTCATTTAGCTGCGCGCAAGTCGGATGTTTCAACTGTTTTTAGCTACTATTTTACTATTCACCAGAGGTCATCACCATTTCTACTACAGTAAAAGTGGAATACGTGTGAGTGCATGTTATTTAATTATGCCATATTGATCATCATTCAAACCTAGTAATGTTAACGGGGCATTACAGTTTTCGAAAATATGAAAAATCTTATTTTTAGTGAAGGTAATCCTTTCCAAAGTACACGGGAAACATGGAAAAATGTACAAAATGCGCAATAATGTTGCAGTTAGAGGTTGAGTTGGGTTGTGAATATAAAATGCGTAAGTTAATAAGTTAGCTATAGGTGATATTTTCACTTATCAGGGCATGATAATGTCTTCATCCGTTGTTGATTGTAAAATTCCCCAATGCAGTGGCCATAGGAGCTGTTTTCGGTGGTCATGGAAAATAAATAAATTTAGAAAAGTATGTGCCGCCATAGTCCACATCCTTTTACTTGCTGCACAGCTAAACTCTTCTACAGGCATAGAAAATGTATAGAAAATTTTTTTGAACATAGGCAAATGAACTATAAATGCCTTTAAAATTAAACTATTTGGAAAATATGCCATATGCAAATCATTCATTGCATAAAAAATAGCTGAACAAACTAGGCTGACAAGGGGCACAAATGGGACGATTACCAGTAAACCCTGGGAAGAGTTTGTCTCAAATTCATTCAAATTTTGTAAGCTGTGTGTAACTTGACCAGCGTACATAGGATTCAGGAACTATATGAAGAAATGCTATTAATCTTCTACACTATAATCACCAAGAAACCAACACTATAAAATGCAGATGTATGTACCATAACGAATGAGAATAATAATATTACTTCACTTGCTTCTATGGCCAGAGAGCAACCTTTGTTCCCAAAGGTTGTTATTATAGGTGCTTAACAAATTATCTTGTTTCCAATGAATGAAACACTTTGCTGCAACAATTGTTAAAGGAAGTATATACTTATGCATCTTTTCTTCAATCCTCAAATGGAGATCTCTATCAGCATTTCTATACTTAGACCCTAAAATACCTATGAATTCAAAATTAAATTGAATACATAGGTATGAATAAATGAAAATGTCAACTTAGGGAATTAAGAATAAAAATAGAATCCAGCCTCACAGGAATTGAGAACGTTGCACTTTGCCTATCTATATATACCAAACCTCAACCTCAATACCGACAATGTCATAAATCTAGTAATTGTCTCCCTGCACCAATGGCAACTGTCTGAGGCTTCACTAGTTAATCTGTAGGTGGAGCCTAAAACCAAGAGTCATGGGAGGTACATACATACTATTGAATGAATGGGACTACATAACTAATACAAAACTATGAACGACGCACCTTCAAAACATTAAAATTTCTGAATAAAGAACCTCATTGAAGACAGCATGAATGCTGTCTTTACATTACAAAATTACACACTCGAGTAACCCACATTCAGGACAATCTCAGGGGTCAGCCTGCCCATCAGGCAATGAGCAATATAGAGTGAATGGAACAAGAGGAAGAGGTAGACTGAGAAAGTCATGGATGAATGAGGTAGAAGTCTCTCATAAAGATGAGGAATATTAGAAGTTTCAAGAATAACAGATCATGTCACACAGGAATGCAGTAGATGCAAGGGTGGGGTTCAAGGAATGAGCAGTACCTATAGAAGTATCTATTAAAAAGGAGAGTTTTGTAGGCCTATCAGCAATAATATAGCTCTTTTGTTAGTACCTACCCTGAAAAGGAACGTGATTGGTAGTACCTTTGTCCAAGTTTCTCTGAGGTTTATTTTAAAGTTCTTAGAGTGAGCGGACAAGACATTTTAGACATATTTACAAGTAGCTACTATCTATATCAAAATAATTCCCTTGCATCCTTACGCAAAACTCTCAGCACTTATACAATGCTTCGATTACTCCCTGAAAGCCCTTGAGTTGATGGCAGATGGGCAATCCCAGGACTTTTCCAGATCAAAATGAAAATTTCACCAGGAGAAAGAGTTCTTTGGTAAGTGGGTATTTTATAGAAGGTGTAAGAATAGGAGCACAACATATTGACACACGTACTACGAGAAGATAATTTTTCACAACAAAAGGAGCGTCACCATTATCGCTCTGGGGAAATATCGACTTCCTTTCTGGTAGTGTATTAATTTAGGCCACGTCCACGGCAAGGAAAATTCAAGCACAGTGAGGTGGTGGACTCATCGTTCAAGTTGGTCACAAATTATCAGCTGTTGGCCCACCCCGAATGTTATTTGTGCTAGCCACCAAATGGTGTAACATTAAGGTAACCTTGCATGCATTTGGAATGTTCTATTTACCTCTCTCATTCTCGCTGTACTTAAGAGACATTACTAATGACTAAATACCAAACATGAGCTCCAATGCCTCATTCAGGCAAGGTTCTTAAGTCCACACACTTACAGACATTGCCTAAAATGGTACTTCTCACTTATCGAGAACAAACAGATTTTGACCATGAAAAATAAATTTCCAGGCTACCATATATACTCGAGTAAGTGTTGAGAAACTTCTTCCTTGTTTCCACCAACAAAAAACCAACCTTTGACTTACAGTAGAGCCATTACATTAGGTGACTTTTTCGGGGTCAATATTTCTGCACGTCACCTGCATAAAAACATATTTCTCTCTATTACTGATAACCCACAGAAAACATTCACCAATAAGTGCATTAGATTTATGTTCCATGTTTTCTATCAGAACTTACCACTGACATACACTAGGCACTAACATTCTGTGATATAAATGCATTCCACGAGGCCAATTGTACTGCACAAATATCACAAAACCAACACGGAACAATGCAATTAGGTAAGCAATTTTTTCACCACAACTTATATGTACTCGAGTCATGGATTTTAGTCGATATTTACAGCCAAAAAGGTAACTTCCACTTATACTCGATGATATACAGTGTTCTCATTTTCCATGACTTTTCCAAATTTTCCAGGCCCATTTTCAATTTCCATGAATTTTATAGTAATTCCAGGCCTGTAGCAACCGTTTGTCTTTTATGTAAAATGTAACAAAAAAATCATGAGCCCAATACAATAGTGCATCCTATGGGCATCGGCAAATATGGTACATTAATATAACATTAAGGTCCTAGTTTACTCAGAAGAATTTCATCGAGCCCAGACACCCAATTCACTACACCAAAATAGGCCTCACTCTACTCAATGAACTGACTCTAACAAAATGAGATAACATGGGAAGAAAGAATTGAGGCATTTTTGTTAAAATTTAACAAAAAAATGTTGAGGTGAGCATAGGCGTATCTTGAAGCGTCATGGGGGGTATGGAATACCCCCCATGTAAAATGGGGGGTTCCAATAATTTTTAAAAATATACATCTGAAAATGAAGTTTTGAAGGTGTTCTATCCCAAGTAGCAATATCTTATGAAAAAATTATTTTAAAATTATTGAGAAAATATTTTAAAAACATATTAGCTCTCTTTTTATGCTTTTAAACTCTTTTTTTCATCATTTTAAAATGATTTTAACATAAGTTTTCAATATGTTTAACTCTTTAAGAAGCTACCCAGTAAACACAAAATGCTGCAGATGCGCGTCTAGCAATCCAAAACTTCCCTTTTTTGAATGTCGGATGCACTGCAAACGGGTGTCAGGAGCGCTACACAAGCGTGTCACGATTGCTTCAAACTGCAAAAAAAAGTGTACAGCCATAGGCGACTTTTTCTTCCTATTTCCGGACCGTATAGAATTAATTTCAATCTAACATTCAAGATCGCTCCTACTCATAACTACCTACAGATTGTATACCTAACTACTACCTACGTCAAAACCTACTCACAATTGAAAAGAGCACTCCAAGAAAGTTGTATATATACGGCCATTCCCGTGCGTAAATGTGTTCGCGAGAACTAACTTTTAAATGTCAATGCCGTGATAGTTTGAGGAAACGTACCATTCAATCACGATAACAGTTTTCAGGTATTAATTAATTGAAATCTATGTTGCCACATAAAATCAATATTAATGAGAATAAACAACATTTTTCCCAATTTCCACACGTTTTTTACATTTCAATGAAGACGTAACTTACTTGCGGAAATGTTACGAACGTGAATATGCATGTATAATCAATGTTACGAATGTGGAAATGAGAAAACTGATGAATGTACTAATAAAAGCATAACAGTAATTTAGTGTACAGCGGAAATTAATTACAAAAAGCTATCAATGATAAGTGTTTACTGGCAGAACCCAAGTCTCTCCGATTCGTTTCAAAGCTTCCCATTTATGCCTAATTTTCGGTTGAAAAATGAACCACAGGCTAAACATATTACCATGTATCAAGAATATATTTCATGAAATATATTCATAAAAATATGAGGTTTTTAAAATTATTTCAAAATAATTTTTAATTTGTTTAAAATAATTTAAAAAATATTTTAAAATCATTTTCAAAATATTTTAAAATTATTTTTAAAAAATTTTAAAATTATTTTGAAATGATTTTGAAATAATATTCTCATTATTTTTGTGAAATGTTAAAAAAAGACTTTTCATTCAAATAAATGTCTCAGTACTTCCTACATATGCATATACTTATATGTTATCAACAAAATGAGATGACAGGATACAGAACTTTTTATTTTCATAGATTATTTTAAAATCCTGAAAAACTCATGATTTTAGCCATCTTATGATATTTTGATTTTAAAATTATTTCAAATAATTTTAAAATCATTTTTCAACATTCTTTTGCTACTTCAGGGTGTCCGGTGAATCTCAATTTCTTTTTTCCCTGAGTTTTCCAGGTTTTCCAGGCAAATGTTTTGCATTTTCCAGGGTCTTGCTGCACTTTGTTTCTAACATGTTTTGAATGAATTTCTAATAAAATTGGCATAATTATGCCAACATGAAAAAACAAGAAATTTCGGTCCCTACTTTGAGTTAAAAACGTTATAGTATACAAGGAATGTGGAGTATTACGGGTTTTATTTCAACCAACAAATAAACAAAAACGGTTAACTGATAACAAAATTCTGAGTCAGGTGCAATTTGAACACACTATAAAGTAGATTCAGACTAGTTTGATAAAGAACATGTAAATAAAAGAAACTGGTGTGACATTTTTCAGTGAAAGCATTTCCAATTCAATTTCAGCAACAAATTTCTCAGCTTTTCAAGAAATTACGTTACTTTGGTTTGCAGCTCTTGAACCTTTTGCAGTATGTACCTCTTTCTTATTCTTTTTATCTCGAGGCCTTGGTACCTTTCATCTCCTCCCAAAAGGTTTCGCTGTACTTTACATGAACATTTCGGAAACTGTGAATTAATTGCTTTGTAATAGGTACGGATCTAACGCCCAAAAGCATTCAATTATGTAAAACAAAATTGTATTTGTTGGACAATTCACGAATTTTAATTAGGTTGGATTGACCCTGTACAGTGGCCCTGTCGACTACGAACCCGAGGGTCGTGATTTCCATACGCAGTGACCGCAAAATGTATTTCCGCTCCTTCAAAAACTATTATGCAAACATTAAAACGAGGAGGGTGGAGATTATTTGGAAAGGATTATCAATTACAGATATAACAATACCCAATTATCCATTTAGGTTGCCGGCCGAATGGTTTTTGTATAATGCGGGAAATGCCACTGCGCGTGCTCAGACGTTTAGATTTCTCGTAAATTTGGCCACACCAAAAATTCCATTCGTACGGCTCTTCGAACCGAATCTTGATTTCCGCGTGAAATTCTGTTTCCGGTGACAGATTTCGCCATCAATTCCGATTCCATTCATAGCGGCCATTTTACATGGGAATTATTCCGTGTAGAATTTGCCTTGTTATGCAATCGGCCCCTTAGACTGCGCATAGGGAGAGTGGGGTGGGATGACGAAGCACAAGCTGAGAGCGGGCGCACAGCTATGAAAAGAGTATTAAATGAACAGGGAGCGGAAGGCTACGCTGAACCGAGTATAATGCAAGCAAAGGCGCAGGTTAAACCTTTCTCTCTACGTTAATGGAAATCGGCTGCCGTGAATTTTCCAGGGTTTTTCGGAAAAATACCAAAATTCCCTGAGTTTTCCCTGAGTTTTCCAGAACAAAATATTTCCCTGAGTTTTCCCGGTTTTCCAGGTTGCCGGACACCCTGTACTTGGGATTATGTTAAGGATGGCTATATATAGGTGCACTATTAACATGTGTTAAACACATAATTTTTACATTTTTTTTTATCAATGGGGGGGGGGGGGGGGAGGGGGGGGGGTCACAACCCCCAAAACCCTCCCCCCCTGGATACGCCTATGGAGGTGAGTGAATAGTTACAACACATAAACGCAATTGAGCACTAATCAAACATTAAAAATAAATTTTTATTTGGAATAAAATTTTCAGTCTCATAACATATTAGGGTAAACAGTACAAATCAATCATTACGGCACATTTTTTCAGAAATAAATTAGCATGCACATTTGATCACAGCTACATACATTTTACTTTCAGGAGGGAGAACTGCATGGAAGCTATTTCTTCAGGAGTGATACAGAATGGTTGAATGTAAAAATGTCGAGGAATTTAACAATGCATACTCAAAAAAGATGCACAAAAAAGAGTAAACTCACGGTTACCTGTAGTTTTAACAACAAATTAACTTAGTAGATCATTGATTTCAGACGTGGACAAAACTTTGACTCCACCGGGAGTCTGAGGAGATTGAGGATTGAAGGGCAAAAGTGGAGTGGTGACATTCCATGGGCTACCTCCAAGTGATGTCGGTGTCGCAGTTGCTGCCATTGGTGATGTCTTTGAGTTACCAAGGAGTGGTTCACGCATTCCTGGTCCTCCACTGGTCATAAATGCCATGTTTCCCATGCCAGTAGTCGGTGTCGTTTTTATAGGCATGGATTGGTTGAGACTCATGTTCGGTGCCATGCTGGAAAATCCCATGGTCGAACCAGAGAGATTTCCCATTGGCCAGATGGTGCCGGTACCCCTTGGGCTGTCCAAGTTACTCTGGGGTGCTTGTTTTGGCGGAGTCATTGCTGGTGGGGGAGGGAACGGCGTCATGCCTGGGGTAGGCATCTGGAAGAATTGCGTTTGCTTTCCCCCATTCTGAGTCCTACTCATCTCACTCAAGTTCTTCTCAAGTAAACTCGTCTCAATGTCCTTGGAAGGGAACCTTTTGGTTTCGGTCTTCGGACCTGTAGGTCTTGGGTCAAGCTGTTGTATTTGCTGCATCTGCAACTTTTGCTTTGATAACCTACAAAGTTGTAAAACTTAGTAACTCCACATGAAATTTTGTCAATTATTCAATGAAGCAGTAACCTTTTGTTGTAAAAATGTCAACATTATATGTAGAAAATTGCCATTATAAATCCACCAGAATCAGGAATTAAATCATCAACTTTAGGCCAGCTGGGTCCATACACAGACCACTATGCTACCCATGACTACTGATCTTAAGGTAGTTTGAGCGAAAAATCACATCACCTAGAATTTGATGAATTTGGCCTCATTTGAAAGAAAAAACTCTCATCTTTCCAATGATATCAAAATATCAACCCTTTGCTGAACTACTTTTCGAGTAATTTGCCTGAAAATATAAGTTGTTTTACATGGGATCGATTATGGCTGTGCGCTCCAGAGGGAGAATATTTTTTAAAAATTAGGAGCTTCTAGCACCTAGATTTCGTAAAAAAACTAACGGTGTGTTGAGTGCATGTTTTCTCAGCTATTTATAAAAAAATAATCTACTACTCACCACAGAAATTTTTACAGAATCGCAAAAAAACCTGCTGTTTTGATGGGTTTTCAGCCGAACGGTGGGAAAAAATGAGTCAAGTTAGAGACTTATGTAGATTTATTTATTTGATAACTGAGAATTTTGGTCATATATAACTATGTCTTTGCGCCATTTATATTAAAATATTTATTTCATACTTCTTACAGTTGCTGAAAAAAAAAATATTTGAGTATGGCCTCCATTATGACAAGGGAACTATCACGCTCAAACCACAAATTTCAGCAGTATTTAAGGGAATTAGACACTCTGCCTTTATAGTCAATCAAGGATGGCAATAAAGGAAATTAGCTAAGGACTTTAAAGATGCTACTCTCATGAGGCTAGATCCTTACCATCACTTAAGTGTTACATCCTATGCATATAAATGAACCCACCCATAAAAGACTTTCGTTCCTCAAAAATGTGTTCTAAAATCTGTCTGGGTGTTATAGACCAAAGGCAAAGATGTCTTTTCATGCATCCAATTATGTGTTTCCATCGGAGGTTCCCATTTCTCTACTTTCACCAATGACTGCACTGCAGCAGCAAGCTATAGGTGCATTCTCCATCACTCATTTGTTGTTGTGATTCTACAATGAATACCTTTAATAGAGTTGCTATTTTTTAAAGTTAACAATATCATTTTCTTCCTAGTAACTATTAGCATTATCAAATGTAGATTATTATATTTTTCTTCTAAACTCGTAACCTGAAAAATCAAGGTACATCTTATGGGTATGGCAGGGTAATCTGAAAGTTTTTCTTCTCCTTTTTTCTCAGGGCAGTTTTCTATCTACATAAAATAATATTTGTATTATTTTCACAAGGAAAAAACTGGGATTCTATCTGCCCATTATTTATATTTGAGCCTTTGGGTCATCTCAATGTAACTAATGACCCAATGATTACCAGAATTCATAGAATCTTTAAAATTAACTTCCCAGGTACTGCATAACCTTTCACTTCCTATCCTCTAATCCAAACTAACATTTCATTAATTCATTTCCTTCCATTTGACAAGGTAGTCAATGCATTGGACACTTGGTCTCACTCTGGAGTCATTCCTTTTACTTAATTTTTTTATCAAAATTGAGATCAGTGAATCAACTAGGATACTCTCTTCAAAGCTACTCAACATTGCTCGATTTTAATGGCAATTTTCTCCTTTCTTTGCACCTTTAAGAGGCCAATGCCACAATATGTGATTCCAACCAAACCTCTATATTCTCAGAAGCGAGTGAAGGGCAGGAGTCTGAGGGAGACCATTTTGCATGGAAAACATGAGAAGAATACTCACAGCACCATAAAAGACTGAATCGGAGATTCCCAAGAACAATGCAACAAGAAGTTCTCAAGACTCCACAACCGACCAATGCAGATGATAAAACACCAAATTGAATAAGGAAACAACTATTTCAATGCTTGCTAATTCGTAATTCATTTTTAAGTCATCTCAGAAACTTGTGCAATTGCATAACTGATTGTTTTCACAATGACTGATCATCTTCACCGGGATCTTTGCAAAGTGAACCCATTCTTATTGGAACCATTCGTAAAGTGGGGGTTACTGTATTGTGACTATACAGTTATGATATATGAGATGATTAATACCACAGCTGACGTAATGGCAAATGGCAAGAGAATGGCAAATGATTTTGGTGGGCAACATCATTAACAAAATACCTCATCTTGTCCTCGATTGTCAACATCGACGTTGGTGATGTGGGCGATGCTGCATTGTTTATTAAGCTGTCAAAATTACTAGTTCCACCTTTTGGAGCAACTTCAGCACTGCCATTCATAGCCTTCATGCAATCCTCAAGGCCAAGCTCAGAGAGCATTGAATCCAGATCTGATTGAGGGTTTGGCAGGGGTACCAAATTTTCAGGATTTCCAGTCGCAAGGGCCATTTGTAGAGCAGACCTGTGGATTTTAAAATTAAAGCCGTGTGAAACAAAGGAAAAACAATGTGTAAGGACATTGGATAAAAATAGATTTTTTTTGGAAGATGATTGCAAAATTAAAATTTTTGCAAAAGCCTCTTAATTTGATCCCAATCACTGTACATATGAGGAGCTTAGAAGCCAAGGGGTACAAGTAACTTTTTAGTTTTTTCGAGCTAAGTGCAGAAATGTGTGCCTAAAGTATGTTTAATTGTTGTGACCAAGGGGTATAAGTGAATTTACTGATTGTTGCTGAGATCTAGTGGAGTAAATTTTATCTTCTTCAAGAAACTCGTTGAAAAACAACAAGTTGAACTTTAAACACGAAGAACTCAAACTAACTTTTTGTCACTTGTACCTCTTGGCTTCTAGGCTCCTCATATTAAGGATTTTGTCTTACTTTCATAACAAATTAAACAACTTGCTTATAAGTAAGAAATGTTAAAATCCTGATATGCATCTACTTCTTTACCGATTTTGGATTACTTCTTACTACTGTTACATTTTATAGTTCCCTCCATGCAATTTGGAAGGCATGACAAGACTAGGGACACCGCCAATTCAAATTCGTTCTGAGTGACCACAGTCAGCACAAAAATTATGCAACCCTGAGTTTTAAGTAGAATATAGAGAAAGTGCTTGGGCTGATTGTAAGGAAAAAATCATCGATGCGTAGCCTGTTTTATTTTGTTGAATTGTTGTAATTGCAATTTTTTACTTAGTAGCTGGAATGCTGTTTCTCACTCAAGAATGAAAAAGGAGCCCATTTTTTGAGCCTCTAACACAGCAGTTCTCAACCTGTGGGTCGAGACTCCTTTGGGGGTCGAACGACCCTTTCACAGGGGTCACCTAAGACGATTGGAAAACACATATTTCCAATGGTCTTATGCAAGAACCCTACATAAGGACGGCTATCTTCCATCTCGAATTTGTTGCCAATACCCGCGAAAGAATTGAAGTTCCACTTTTGGCCACAGGCTGCGCTGCAGTCGAGGGCGAGGCATGTAGCAGACGGATACTTGCCCAACTATACGTGTTTTTAAGTTTCCAATTTCTCTTCCTATACGCAAGTATGATGAGCAATACTGCTAGTAATACTTTAAGGCATTTGCTAGTAGTTATATGTACTCAAGGTAAAGAGCCATCGAATAGAAAACTCTCCAGAACATCGCGAAACAGAAATCATTTACACTAAGGGCCTACGAAATTAGGTGATGTGATCGGTGGGTTTTTATTCCACATTTCGCCCAAAAATTTCTAATTTATGATGTAAGACATTCACAAACAGTGCATTAAAATAATAATTAATGCAAATAATTTGAAAGCTAGTTCACTTGTCATTTTACGTATTTCGATTACGCCGCTAGCGAAATCAGCTGATGTTATTGATGCCATGACAATCACAATGATTCCAAACCACTTCCCATTTGTAGGGCGTAATACAAAATTAAAATATATATTGTAAGAGCAAGTATACACTCAGAAGAGTAATTAAGCTAATTTTCGTGTTACGGCATCATAATATCCAGTTGTATGTACCAAGAGTACTCAAGATTATGCTTCCGGCCGGCCAGATATGAACACAAGGTTATTTGTGCCGAAAGTCGTCATGACTTTTGATAAATTAACCATTGATAAAGCAAGTTATTCATTGTGAATCCCTTTGCTCCATTAGCCTGATCTCTTACTTCTATGGGGAAGCGATCAAAATACTACTCTAGTAGGCGTTGAAAAAAAAGTATCAGTCACTTCACTAGAATCTATGAACATTTAATCTATGTCTAAAACAAATTGGAACCCGTTATAAACAAACAATCAAATATGAAATGATATATAAGTATATATATGAAAATGTATGATAAAATATCAAATCAAATATGAAATTAATTCTAGAAGATGAAGGTCAAATGAAAATGCACAACTTTAGCTCAATAAAGTCCCTGACACTAGGGACTTTAATTTTAATTTTCTGTATCATATAATACGATACAAAGTTGCTATATTAGTTAAAAATAATGAGCAGGGAACCAAGTGAAAGTTATTTATCACTTCAAAATGAAAAATTTTTTCCTTTGAAGTTTCATTGTAGGAAGGAAACATGTACCTATCTTGAATCTCTGTCCTATTCAAAGGCTGCCTGAAGCCTTTGAGTAACTAAGATTTTGGGTAATTAAGACGAATACCTCAGTAGCACTCAAGTTGAACAACATGGATGTAGCCACGATAACACAAACAGTAAAGATAGGCAGCAGGCAGATAATAAGGCACACTTTCATGTACGCAATGTTGGAGGCACAATGAAATGTAAACACAGCACGCAGTCTCTCTGGAGTAAATGAAGGAATGCATACACTGAGAATGCCAAAGCAATGGAGGCACACTTTCATTAACGCAATGCTGGAGGCACAATGAAATGTAAACACTGCACGCAGTCTCTCTCTCTGGAGTAAATGAACGAATGAATACACCGGGAATGCCAAAGCAATGGAGGCACACTTTCATTAACGCAATGTTGGAGGCACAATGAAATGTAAACACTGCACGCAGTCTCTCTCTGGAGTAAATGAAGGAATGCATACACTGAGAATGCCAAAGCAATGGAGGCACATTGAAATGTAAACACTGCACGCAGTCTCTCTCTGGAGTAAATGAACGAATGAATACACCGGGAATGCCAAAGCAATGGAGGCACACTTTAATTAACGCAATGTTGGAAGCACAATGAAATGAAAACACTGCACGCAGTCTCTCTGTGCAGTAAATGAAGGAATGCATACCCTGGGAATGCCAAAGCATTGGAGGCACACTTTCATGTACGCAACGTTGG
The DNA here is from genome assembly GCA_963573305.1 of Pyrrhosoma nymphula. Classification (NCBI taxonomy): domain Eukaryota; kingdom Metazoa; phylum Arthropoda; class Insecta; order Odonata; family Coenagrionidae; genus Pyrrhosoma; species Pyrrhosoma nymphula. The sequence continues at coordinate 99,826,482 of OY754334.1, read as the reverse complement.
AGGCACACGGAAATATAAACACTGCACGCAGTCTCTCTCTGCAGTAAATGAAGGAATGCTTACACTGGGAATGCCGAAGGACGGGAGGCACACTTTAATGTACGCAATGTTGGAGGCACAAGGAAATGTAAACATTGAAAGCAGTCTATCTCTGCAGCAAATGAAGGAATGCATATACTAAAACAAGCTTTTGTTCTTTATGCCGAGAACCTTGTTCCTCCTATTTGTATTCGTGTGTCCTGTAGAGCATCCCGGCAAAAAAACAACTCCGCAAACCCATTTTGAAGCAAATTATCCTTGTTTAACTACACAAGCACACACCAATCTCTATTCCCAGCAATGCAAAACTGATCGTAAACATGCCTCGAGCTTCGCATCAGTGCTACCTATCGGCAAGCTCCGAAATCCTATTAAATTGCTACAGCAAATGTCAGCAAAAGACGGTCGAAAGCGCATCAAGAGAAATGTCCTTTTATAGGGTTCTTGGTCTTATGATTGGATGGACTAATGATGGTCTTCTGATGGTATCCATATTTCCGGGAGTCACCACAACATGAGGAACTGTATTAAAGGGTGGCGGCATTAGGAAGGTTGACAACAATTACTTTTTCAATAAATTTCAGTGGTATTTGTAAAAGTTGCCTTTTTCTCCCTCTTAAGGTTGAAAACCACTGCTCTAACAGAAATGCCAAACTTTGCTGCATTATGGCATAATTACTCTTACTTTAATCGCTGTCAGATTTTAATATAACATTGACTCAACCATGGTTAGTGTTTTCTGAAAATTTTGATTTATTAACTTTATTTAATATAGAACTGTTGTTAATTTTGCAGAGCAACTTATCTCTGTTCATACTAGTCATAGGGACATGACCGTGACACCGCTGCCTTTGTCTTGAATTCAATATTATAATCACAGTACCTACTTCTGAAAACATGAAAACAAAGGAATAATTTGTAGCGATTTTTATTAAGCCCCTCGTGACTCACTGGTGGTGAAAGTGCACTTTGTACGTTGGCATCACTGGCAGAATGCACGCACAAGCCTTGCTAAAATGTAATATAAATAAAAATCTCAATAAATTATTTCTTTGGTTTCATGTTTCCAAAAGTACATTCTAAAATTGTAATACTGAATTCAAGACGAAGGCAACAGTGTCACGCCTATTACCCTATAACCCGTACAAAAGAAGAGAAAGTTGTTCAGCAAAATTAACAACAGCACTATAACAAAAAGTAAAACAATAGAAACTTTCGGAAAACACTAACAAAGGTTGAGACAATGTTGCATTAAAATATGATGGCGATAAAACTATGGGTAATTATGCATGCACTCGGAATTTCTGCTAGAGGCTCAAAAATTTTTTTTTTATTTTCTTGTGTGAGAAACAGCATTCCGGCTACAATGAAAAAAATCAGAATTGCAACCATTCAACAGAAAATAAAAGTCTACATGTCAATGTTTATTTCATTACAATCAGCATAGGCATTCTCTTCATATTTGGCCTCAAACTCAGGGTCGCATAATGTTTGCACTGACAATAGGGAAAAAAATTCATGGCATAAATATGATTCAATTTGAGATGAGTTAAAACTAAGTAATAAATGAGAATATGAAAGCTATTTTGAGAGCATTAATCAATGTCAAAAGAAAGAAATACTATGTAAATGTAATAAATGAAAATATCCCACATGAAATAAAGTAATGTACGTGGGAATATTTTATAGGTTTTAGAAATGATACTTTTCAGTTCTTTTTCTTTCAAAAGATAGTAAAAAAACTGGGATTTTCGGAACAATTTCTGTTGATTACAAGAGCCTATAAATACAGTAGGATATCTGCAGTAGTGGGAGAGTATAATTTTAGTTTATACAAAAAAATATCCTATCACAAACAGAAATTATACACTTCTACATCAATTTATTTTGCCACACTAAGCTATGACCACTGGATCACGAGGCAACCAATGAAAAAGTGAATGTGGTCTTGTATGTTGAAGTAACATGATGCTAATGGGAAGAGAATGGCAAAGGATATTTTACTATGATAGCAATAAAAGTTCTTCAGTTTCTGAAAATACGACTACCTACACAAACACTGTGTAGTCATCATGAAAATATTTGCAAAATATATTCATACTTTCAACAAGCTCTTAGAGAGAGTACAGGTTTTGCACATATTCAAAAGGGAGACCAGAGGATTAATAATGCCACACTTACGACTGCTCTTGTTGAATGGAGCTGAGCTGAGTGATTTTCGCCCGATGCTCATTCTCAACTCTTGAGACCATGTCTTTGATCAGAGCAGCAAGAGCATTAAACTGAGGCAATGAGAGCCCATTTTCCACCAGCAGAGGAAGAAGAAATGGCAACACTTGAGTAGCCATGACTTCTTTGGTTATTCCCAGACGTTCATGTGTTAGTGCCAACTTGTATATGCCTGCAAATGCAAATTAAGGAGCATTTAGAAATTTTCGGGAGTGATGAAAATGTATGCGTATCAAAGGATATACGCTACAAACTATGAGCAGCAGTTCACTCAATTATAATTCCAACTCAGTTATCGTATTTACTGTATCTTTGAATATTTGGATCAGGAATGTTTGTAGAACTAGTAGATTTCTCTCCATTTCACAGCTGTCACAAATGACCCAAAAATGGGAAATTGTGCAAGTTTCACTGAGGCAGATAATTTCAACATAGTAATAAAAATGTATCATAATATCCCATGTGGATAATTGTGAATATCAAAATTCCTTTTAGCTCACCTATTACAACAGTATGTATACCAGATCTACTGAGTCAATGCTGCACTAATGTACAGGGCAAGTTGACAAGACAGAAGCAATTAAGAGAGACATGTTAACTACAAAATTAAAAATACAATTGTTAGCAAAAACAATTCAAGAGCCATTTCTTTATTCCCAAAAGCAGAGCGATAGCAAGAAAAGTCATGTATGATTCTTTTCTTTTTGAGAAGCTTCCAAATGCCTCCACTAAAATTGTTTTATACGCCATTTCCACCTTTACCTATCTCACTAAGCACAAATGAATAATTAAAAAAAAATTCCGACCAAACTTTGTAGAGAACTGAAGAGGATCATTTAGTTCCAGTTTGATTTTCACAGTAAAATGGCAGCAGGTACAACATAGGAGACTAATATAATGCTATATCATCGCTACCATTCATTGAAAAAGATAAGAGTAATAATTTTGTGCTTCCAGAATTTAGGAATATTTTTACAGATGAAACCAAAGCTCTTAGCACTGGTGCAGTAGGGCCGTTTGAGAAGGGATATCCATGATCCCTGTGAGTTTAAGGGTAGCTGGTGAGTGTGGGTAAATTCCTAGGCTGCCTTTCTGAACCTGGGAGCAATTTTTCAGAATTCATGACACTCAAAATTGCATTAAAGTTCTCGTCCTGATAATGAATCTGGGTGAGAAGTAAATGATTCAAATACTGGGTCTCCATGAAAAATTCCACCCACTCCTAGCATGAAAAAGCTTCTGGTAGAGTTAATAAATATTCAGGGTGCCTTTGATGAGCAATGCTTACATTCTTCAGAAACAGCTTCACCATGGACATTACATGGGGCATGAAAACATCCAATCATTGCATAAAACAAATGATGTGGTACGCAGTAAAGTGCACGGGTCCGAAGTTATACACCAAAGACGATGAAATAAACCATGAAAAAATCATTTGATCAAATCATCAATCCCGGTCAAGTCAAATGATTTTTTCATGGCTAATTTCAGTATTCGGTGTTTTGAATGAAAATGTGTACAATATGTAATACTTTCCTCAATGTGATTCTCATTATTCATAATATACAATTAAGACAATGAACTTCAAATGCAAGTAAAAACGATATTCCATAGGAGAAAAATCATTCGCCTTGATTTTTCTCCTCTGGAATATCGCACTTACGTGCACTTGCGGGTGACTCCGCAAAGGTTACTACCGTGGCTAGTCCCGGTTTCCTCAAAAATTTCAAATGCAAGCTCAGCTGGCACGGTTCAACTCAGACTTTCATTTACCACAAAAATTGTCTACAGTTACATAATAATATATTTTCTTTAATTGATACAGATTCTATCTTCATTGCTCATCATGTAATTCTCTCATTTCAAGTTGTCATATGAATTTTTAACTGTCCAAGGGATATTTTTGGTAGCATTGATCAAGTGAGTGATTACAGTGAAATTTCAGTCATGTAACATTAACACTGACAGTTAGTTGACTGACACATAACAGTTTTAAAAATGCATTTCTATGGTTAACATCATAATTTCATCTTCCATTAATTATTACCACTGAGCAGACAACAGTTGGGTCAAATGAACAAGAAGAAAAGCTCAATTTCAAGTTCAACCATTGCAATTTGGCTTTCGGGACTTTTGACTCACAATCAGTGATATTTTGAGCAGAGCCGGCTAAAGGTGTGGGCAACGTGGGTAAAAGCAACAGGTGGCCACAGCCAGGAATAGGGGTGGCCAGTCTGTGACTCATTGATGAATGTGATAAGGGGACAGAAAGTATGGAAATAGGAATAAGTTACTAACTCCCAGCATGTATTTCAATCCAAAATGACCTTCATTAGTACATATATTCTAAAAGTGATTGACACTTTTAACTTACTTCAACAAAAAGAGCACAATAAAACCCTATAGACTAACAATTTCCTTCATTACCATTCTAGTCACTGACCCACTGACAGAAACTGGCAAAATTGTGTGAAAATTTACAGTTGAAATTACACCCACAAACAAAAAGTAGAAATAGTGTAAATAATCCTTACTAACACTTTTCCTCGTAAAACTTGAAGCTTGGAGATAACCTTCTGATTAAAAATAGAGTTCCTGGCAGGAAAGAAAACTACCAGATCTTTCTGAAATCCTGGAGTGTATGTCAATTAAATTAAGACACAGATTGATAAATCACAATTGTTGAATAAATTCTTTGTTAGGGGCTGCCAAATAAAACTTGGCTTGTAAAATAGCTTGGGCAGGCTCTGATTTTTAGCCTACATGAACCTCTAAAGATAATGGAAAAGAGTGATAAAAATGGTTGAAATTAGGATGAATGAGTCACGTGTATGCAGGGCTTCCACTCACTTTTTGATGCAGAAAAGTGAGAAAGTAAGCGATTTTTACCAAAAAGTGAGGGGAAAATGAGGAAAAAGTGATAAAATAATGAGAAAATTGGCTATTTTTACCTCATATTAGACTTCTGGCAATGACTATAACCCTAAATTTTGTAATATTTTAAGCTGGAACTCGTTTTTAAAGCAGTAGCAACAGGGATAAAAATTACAATACAAAGAATTGGACAATGAAAACTTGTATTTTAGACTCTATAACCCTTCTCTTGGACTACAACCTTGTCGTGGTTGAAGGGCTTGCGTGCTCCGATGACCCCTAGAGCTGCACTGGCGGGAGCATTGCTCCTGGTAGGGTCACCCATGCCAGATTGGTCGAAGGTTAGGAGACAGACGAATGGTAGTCCGCGCAGCGTCTGTACCTCAGTGAGGCGGCTGCAAAAGGCGTCTGACCCCAGTGGGGCGGCCTCTGAAGTGATGGTGTCACGTAAAAAACACTATTGAGTAAGGCCAAGGAATACTACCTCAATTAAAACAAAAACCTTGAAATTATGGACAGTTCTCAATTGATAATGAATCCTGGCAACTACGGGACTCGGCCAAGAGGGCCGGGTGTCGTGCCCGGCAGCGGTGGGAGCAAGGCCCCTGCGGTCGTCATCACACGAAATCCTTGCTCAGACGACGCAGCAGCAGAGGAAAAGAAGATAAAGAAGAGGAACGAAACTATTAGAATAGGCACGTGGAATGTTAGGACTATGCTGAGGGCAGGGAAACTAGAGAATATAAAGCAAGAAATGGAGAGGGTGGGTGTAGACATCATGGGTCTGGGTGAAGTTAGATGGAAGGATGACGGGGATTACTGGAGCGGCGACTATAGAGTAATTTATAGTGGAGGGAATGAAAGTCAGCGCGGGGTTGCATTCGTAATGAATAGGAAACTTGGTAGAAAAGTAGTGTATGCAGAACAGGTGAGTGATAGAATAATAGTCGTGGAACTAAAAGCAGAACCAACGAATTTAGTTATAATCCAGGTTTATATGCCTACCTCTAATCATAAAGAGGAGGAGGTAGATGGGGTGTACGATCAGCTAGAGGAAATAATTGGTAGGATACCAGGAAGTAAGCACCTGGTAGTAATGGGGGATTGGAACGCGGTGGTGGGTGAAGGAAGAGATGGGCGGGAGGTGGGCGATTACGGGCTAGGAAGAAGAAATGACCGGGGCGAGAAAGCTGTGGAGTTTTGCCGCAGAAATAACCTAGTAATTACGAATACATGGTTCAGACATCATCCTCGACGTAGGTACACTTGGAAGAAGCCGGGAGACACAGACAGGTTCCAGATAGATTATATCATGGTACGTCACAGATACAGGAATAGTGCTAAAAACTCGCATACTTATCCAGGAGCTGATGCAGACACAGACCACAACTTATTAGTCATGAAATGTCGGGTAAAACTGAAAAAGATAAGAATGGGAAGGAGGGTACGTAAGTGGAATACGGAGGCATTAACTGGGGCAATGAAGAAGAAGTATCGGGAGAAGGTGGATGAGATAATGGGTGAGGATCATGGAGTTAGATCAGTGGAAGATGAATGGGGAAGTTTGAAAAATGGAATTATAGAAGCGGCGAAAGCAACGGTAGGCGTAGTGAGTGCAACTAAAATTAGAAAACCGTGGATCACGAAGGAGATGATCAGGGAGATGGAGGAGAGAAGGAAATGGAAGAGTGTGAACTCAGAGCTAGGTAAGAGAAAATACCGAGAATTTAATAACAGGCTTAGAAGAGAAACAAAGAAAGCAAGAGAGGCGTGGTGGAGAGAACAGATCGACGCGTTAGAGAAATACCAAAAAGAGGGAAGAGCAGATGCATTATATCGGAAAGTAAAGGAACTGACGGGTGGTAATAAGGGAAGGGGAATTACAACGATAACAGACAAGACGGGAAAGGTAATCGTTGAACCGAGAGAGATCCAGAAGAGGTGGAAGGAGTATGTTGAAGAGCTGTATGGTAAAGAAATAAGGCCCAATAGGTTAGATATAGAAAGGGAAGACGATATCGACAGAGATGGCATCGGACCAAGTATCCTAGATAGCGAAATCGAAAGAGCTCTACGAGACATGAAAAGGAATAAGGCGGTGGGAATAGATGACATACCTGCAGAGTTTTTAAAGAGCATGGGGAAGAACGGAAGAGGAAAACTTTTTGCGCTAATTCGTAAGATTTATGAGGATGGAGTGTGGCCGGAAGACTTCGCGAAGACTGTACTAATTCCTATACCGAAGAAGAGTAAGGCAAAAACTTGCGAAGACTATAGGACAATAAGCTTAATATCCCACGCGGCCAAAGTAGTTCTGAGGATTATAAACAGAAGGCTAGAGAAGAAGGCAAATGAATACCTAGGTGACGACCAGTTCGGGTTTAGGAGAGGGACGGGAACCCGAGACGCTATAGCGGTGATGAGGACGCTAGTAGAAAGAAACCTAGAGTATGGACAGGATGTTTTTGCATGCTTCGTAGATTTCGAGAAGGCATTTGATCGGGTGGAATGGACAAAATTAATGGGAGTGTTGAAGAAATTAGGGGTCGATTGGAGGGACAGGCGTCTGATTCGAAATTTGTATATGAATCAGACTGCGCAGGTTAGGGTAGCCAATGGAGAATCGGGATGGGCCACGATAGGACGGGGAGTGAGGCAAGGGTGCCCACTATCGCCGTTGCTTTTTAACGTGTATTCAGAAGACATGGTAAGGGAGGCTTGGGGGGAGGAGGAGGTAGGAATAAAGGTAGGAGGGGAGCTGATAAAATCAGTGAGATTTGCAGATGATCAAGCATTGGTTAGTCAGTCGGCCAAGGGGTTACAGTCAATGGTGAATTCATTAGAGGTGCAGTGCGAAAAGTATGGGATGAAGATCAATCACAAGAAAACGAAAGTAATGAGATTTTCTAGAAGTAAGAAGGCGGGGCTGAATATAAGGGTGGGAGGGCAGAAGATAGAGCAGGTCGAGCAGTTTACGTATCTGGGTAGTATTTTGGAGGCGAATGGGTTTAGTGGTAAGGACATCAGATGCAGAATTGCGCTCGCTAAAGAAGCATTTTCGAAGAGAAGGGAATTGATGAGGGGGGGTCTGAGAAGAGACGTAAAGAAGAGGCTGGTGAAAACTTTAATATGGAGCGTGGCGCTATATGGGTCGGAAACTTGGTCATTGCGAAGGGAGGATGTGCGTAGGCTTGAGGCGTTTGAGATGTGGGTTTGGAGAAGGAAGGAGAAGGTTAGCTGGATGGCGAGAAAGACGAACGAGGAGGTATTGGATATGGTCGGAGAGGAGAGGAAGCTTGTGGCAGAGGTTCGGAGAAGGCAGAAGAGATGGATGGAGGAGGTTTTGAGAGGAGAGGGCATGTTGAAGAGAGTGATAGAGGGGAGAACACTGGGGAAGCGTGGGAGAGGAAGGAAGAGGATAGGAATTCTGGACGAAATAAGAGGAGGTAGAAGATATGAAGAATTGAAGAGGGATCTAATAACGGGCCATCCTTTGGAGGGAAAGCGAGACAATTTCTATTAGGTTGGGATACAAAATGGGGACTGTCCAAGAACCTACCAATCAGCTGGTAGAATACTTGAATGAAAAAGACTCTATAAAGCATAAGAAATAAACCAAAAATAAATAAATCTCAACTATAAATGAACTGCATAAAATATAAAAGAATGAGGTACATAATGTACCATACATTAGGAGATCAAATGTAAAAAGCAATTACAGTAAAACCTCTCTTTTACACTTTTGACGGGGATGAAGGAAAAAAGTGTAAATCGTGGGAAAATCTAAATCGAGGGTAATCGTAATTTGTAGGAAATAGAAGAAAAATCATAGCCTAATGTTAAATAATTTTATTTAAATTAACAGGTGATGTTTAATATTTGATGGGTCACCAAATAGACATAAATAAATTAATAAACAAAAGTTAACAAAAAATAAACGTATTCTCAAATTTTAACTGAACTTGATTTGAGGTGGTGTCTACCTACATATATTTATCTTTGCATCAAGGGCATAAATTTTTTCTTCAACAATAGTCTATGTCATCCATGCCTTTGTGTTGGCTCATAGAGTGTAGCCAAGGTCTTTCTTAATATTTTTAAAGCAACGTGGATTTTTGGACTTTTCAAAAACAAAGGGCTTCAGTCTCTCACTGCCATCTGGATTAGCTCCTGATAAAACAGTAAGGCGACCTTTGTTGAGCTTGGCCCCATGACAAGGGTCCCCTTTGAAGTCTATAGGGTCTTGTGTGGCATTATTTAAAAAAAAAGACCTGTCTCGTCCACATAAAAAATGTCTTTAAGCGCATAGGCATAGCCATCAACATAATTATGCAAAGTTGTGCACTTCCAGTGAGAAACTGTTTCAGGACCAATGTAGAGTACCTACACTGTTAGATTCACCAAAAATTATTTTATAGACAATATTTATATCGAATTTTGAAACCGTGTAAACATCCATTTGATTCTTTGAAGACATCAGTGCGCCGAGCGCCTCTAGCAGCGGTTATGCGGCCTTATTTTGGGGGAAGATTTAAACAATGTCTTCAATATTTCTTCAAGTTCATCGTATTTGGAGTCTTTAATGTAATTACGCCTTTTACCAATAGGGCCGCAGTCCTTAGCACTTTTCTCTATACATTTACGGGTTTTTACAGTTGTGTTCCACGTTGAACCTGGTATATCACGTTCTTCGGTCAGGGACACGCGAGTGCCCGTATTAGAGTCAATTCTCTTTGCAAAATGTCGATTTTTTCTTCCAATGATAACGATTATCTCGCACGCTTGTTTGCCATTTTAAAATACGTTTCCTCACGATTGCCGTAAGTAATTGCACATTAAATAAAACTAAAGGTGAAGTAACTAAAAACCTAAAAACACAAGATGAATGGCATTAGTGCGGGAGTTACGAGAAATAAGAAAAAGATCGCTGCGAAGGATGAGAACAAGAGTTAACGTACGTTTTAACTTTTCGCCACAATGACAGCAATAGTTGGCCAAATAATATCTAATTAAATATATTTATGGCATACGCTACAATTTAAATGTACTGTTTAAACAGCTAGTACGGCCAGGGAAGATAATTCTATTCCCCGGTATGGCTCCTTAGTATCAATTCGAGAATCCCGATCGCAAGCATTACAATATCCGCCATAAATACTTTTCAGCAATGCTATCGATGTAATGTGCTACCATCAAACAAATAATTGTGTTTTTAAAGAAAACCAAATAAATCAGCATTCATATATAATGTTTAAGCATGTATTTTATCCATATTTAACATTAATCACGCTCGAAGGGCCGCCAGCTGAAGTGCGCCAGCCGCCATCTTTATTGCCTTCAAATGTCGTAAATGGCGGGTTTTGAAAGTGTAAATAGCGGGATGAAAATACATTATAATGATGCAAACATTTTTGGGACCGGGAGAAAATGTTGTAAATCACGGGAAAACGTAAATTCCGGGGACGTAAAAGCGGGGTTTTACTGTATTACAAACAATAATAATTTTAGTCTAGGCAGGGTCCGACTGCACCTCAGGATCAAAATCCCGCTGCTTTCTGTGATTATTAAAAAGCTGCTCTCGTAGAGACGATGCCCTCTTCTCTACTTTATTTTGCAAAGGCTCCTTTTTCTTCAGCAAGTCATCTGCCTGTGACCGCAGTGTTTGTGCCCCCTCCAACATACCTTGGGCAATCTTGACTTTTGTCATATCTTTTTTGGCAATAGCCTCCTCCAGCTTCCTTTCTTGCCTCGTTGACTAGTTGATCAGAAGCCTTGTGCTCCTCAATCTCCTTCTTACTTGTCGCATGCAGGTCATCCTGCAGCTTGACCAACACCTGTCGCTCCTTCAACTGGGCAGCCTCTCGTCTTCCCCCGCAGGCGTTCTCCTCTACTTCAGCAATCACTTCAGCTCATCTTCTTTTAGTTTCCGCTGAGCCTCCAGGTACCCTTCATACTTGCTGCGTGCTTGAACAGCTGCAATGTCATGGGCAATTGTTCAGGAATGCCATTGTAGTCTCGAAGGCCATCCCTGAGGTTGAGCCTGGCATTATGAGTATGCTCCAGCATAGCTGACCTGTCAGCAGGGAGCTTATTTCTGGAAAGAGAAAATTCTCACTCAACATCAGAACTGCCATGGGCCAAACAGAGGGCAGCTTTCACCACTTAGCTTACGAGTAGATACTTGGAATCACTGGCAACATACTCTTAGTAAATATCTGGGTTCTGTAATTATCAATCCTAGTTCCAGGTTCATACAGCGGAAGGGTTTCCAGCTGCAACAATCTTAACTCGTCTCAAAGGCCATCTTTGTCCACTTCCATTGGCATCTACATCATCTCGTAAATGGATACAATGTTCTGCGAGGAGCTTTCCTTGATGCTTTGAGGCTTCAAACATTTCAGGTGAAGAGCCTCTCTTCCCTTCGCCAGGACTGATTTCTGGAGGTGGCTCGGAGCCACCTGATAATGTTTTAAAGCTTCTTGATAAAACTTCTAACTCTGGAGAGGCAAACATTCCTGTTCGAAAAGAAGCCGATCGGCATTCTTACCAATGTCAATTTTGCTAAACTCCATAATATTGTTGGTAATGAGAAAGAAGGCTTCTTCCATGCATTCTTCCTTGCTTGTGAGTAGCTCTGGCTTGCAGAACCTACTTAGCAATAGGAAATGTAGACTCTCAACCTCTTCATAAAAAAGATGGCTGATCATGTTGAAAAAGTTTTGAAAATTTTTCAAATCTTTAGCACTACACAGAACAAAGGCTATCTCTGCAGGGAATATTTTATCTTTAAGGGCATTAACAATAGCCTGATAGCACTAGGATGCAAGGAGCTTTTCAACATCTTTGCCTTTCTGACAGGGTAACACTTTAAGGAAATTGTGTTTGAGAGCCGGCAACTGCTCTTTGCTGCTGGGGACAGGGTGAGCCACCGGTAAACAACATGCTTAAGAAACTCATGCATAGGCATTTTCTTATCTGTTTGACATTTTCAATCACCTCAAAACGACTTCGATAGTCAAGAAAGTCATATACAAGAATAATGACATCAGATACCTCCATTCCAAAAATGTTTACCCCTTTCTGAAATTATGTATGGAGGATGTGCAGGTTTCAGAAACTAATGCCAAGAAGTCCTCAGTCAAAATCAGATTTGAGTTTCTGAGAAAAAAGCCTAACAACAGCTTTGTTTGCATTGGGGCCGTTGCAAGAGACCATGAGCATTTTCCCATAGTACAGTGAACCATTTTCCAGAAAAATTACAATTTTTTTTAAATAGTGAGAAAAGTGACCCAGTTTTTGAATAAGTGAGTAAAAGTGAGAAAAGTGAGTCAGTGGAAGCCCTGCATGTATGTACATCAGATTGTAACGATTAACCACATTTTGGTTACACTGGCTTGGAATGACATAAAAACTAAGACGATGTCAAAAAATGCCCTTGTATACAATAAGAGGACAGCGATGAGAAATGTTACAGCATGTTAGCCTACATTACTGTTTTTGCTGTCTCTTTAGTTCAAAAACTTATTCTGAATGAAATGGAGGGAGCTCTGCTTGCCTTAAAGGCCGTTTTACACGGCGAATGATCTTGCGCATGATCATTCGAGCACTAATTCGCGAATGAATTTCAATGATGACCTGAAAAGTTCCCATTTTACACAGTGAATTAATTCAGTGAATTTTCTGCGCAGACTGAATGCACAGTGGTAGATCTCTCGATTGTTTAACTCGATTACGGGAGATTTCCACCCAACATAGCTGTTTCGACAGACGGAGATTGGTTTAGTTTGTTTAGATCATGAATATTATTCATAGATACTTGGATATTCGTTTACATTATTATTAGGTTTAGATATTTGTTTACAATATTCACTTAAAAACTAAATAACTGCAAAAGTTTAGTGAGTGATGTTATACTATTGAGGATGGACCGTAATGAGACAATTTTTGCAACTGCTGCTGCAGTATTTATTAAGGCCGTTTTACATGATTAAAGATTTTGTTCAAACGTATGTAAGTACGTAAGATTGTGTGTTTGTCTCAACGAAATTAGAACAGGTTCTATTTTCCATTCAGGCATTGAGACATTCGCACAAGCGTTCATACAATTTGCCATTTTACACGATACATTTTGCCTCATGCAAGAGTTCACGGAAGAGTTTGTACAAACAAATGTAAATGTGTAGGCAGCCACAATTTTGTCTCACAAAACATCCACGATAGTTTTATTTCACACCAGCCTAAACATATGAATTGCGTCCTGCCTACAGAGTTCTTTTATTCATTTGCAATGAAATGGCTATATTTTCCATCAATATTTTATAATAAGGGTTTAATTTTGCAAATTGAGGTGAACTCACTATCAAAACAATGAAGACGGTCACCCAAAATTAATATCATGGTGACATCAAAATGAAATTATTGCGGTATAAAACGACATGTGGTGCTTGCAGCATGTCTAATTATGATCTGAACAAAATGTTTCAAATTTTTTTTAAATATTTTGAAAAAAACACAGTTCTGTGGATTAGGAATTTATAACGCAATGTTAAAAAATGTTTGCAAATGAACGTAGGAAAACGATCCAAAAAATTTCACCACTTAGGGGATTCGAAGCGTCACTCGCACTTCCCATTGAGAGTCGGACATGCTACCCACTAGTCTGTTGATACCTTGATTCTGGTTGAGCATTTTTACGAAGATATAGCTGATATATCCAGTCGGCGGTGAGGAATGAATGATATACTGTGAATACAAGGATGATTATTTCAATAAACAGGTCCAAAGAGATCATTGCACTAAGATCTAATCTTCTTTTCTGCATTGGGCAGTAGGTATCTCCCATAGTCTTTAGACTAAAACTTTGATGAAAGCTGTAGTGTAAATATCGTTGATATCATTACGAACATTGTTCTGCCGTACATCCTGAAGTCAAAATATGGTCAGATTTGTTGTACTCGTTGTACTGCAGCCCTGAATAAACAATTCAAGGTCTGGTCACATCTATTTAGGTTAATCCTATGAGATTTTGATGTTTTCATATTGCAAAACCTCCAAGATAGTTTTAACCAAATGACCATCCCATGTCTGCCTAAGCATGTGCAATGCATCCTGCCTACAGAGAGTTATTTCCGAATACATTTATATGGCTTTACTTTCCTTCATTATATGTTATAATGAGTTTGCTTTAGCGAAGTGAGATGAATTCAATATCAAAACAACCAAGATGGACATAGTGCGCTCGTACCATGCGATCATTCATGGGATCATGGGAGCACAAATAACAACCAAGATGGACATAGTGCACTCGTATCATGCGATCATTCATGGGATCATGGGAGCAAAAATAGAACAAGTTCTAATTTTGATCGCATGATCATGCCCATGACCAAGAATTTGCCAAATTTTCCGTATTACACGAGGCATTAATGTCATGTGCATGATCATTCCCAAGATCATTCGCCGTGTAAAACAGCCTTAATAGGTGTTAACTCATCTATTCCCTTATATATATTTTAAATCCCTAAAAGCGATGGCCCTATTGATAATAATAGCACAGCAACTTCCAGTCATCATTTCAGCATTCAGAATAGCAAATTGTGACTAAGACATGATTTTTGGGATGAAAGCATTGCATCTTGAATTGCCATTCTGGCAAGTAGTGCAGTCACCATTCCCTAGAAAACTCAAGAAAAAGGTCCCTATGCATTCAACATAATACATACATAATAATATTGCCCCATTCATGGTTTTAATAGGGGATTGGGTTGGTGCAAAGGCAAGAAAACTTCCCATCCAAGGGCCCAGGTTCAAAACCCAGCAGTGAAATTTTTAAAAAGACTCCCATTCCCTACTAAGGTGCTATGTGGAAAACTATCAAGTGCAGTACTCCATCTGTAGGATATGCCATAAAGCTGTGGTTCCCTTGGCACTTTCTGTTAAGAGCAGGCTAATGCCAACACCACATTTCTCTCCACACTTCCTCCATTCCCCTAATAATATTTCTATTACCACCACTCAATGACGCAAAATACCTGAGTTTGTGGTTACTTTCCCAATTTACCGACCAATGACTTTACTTTTGCACCAAGACCATACAAAATCATGATCATTACATGCAAATCAATTGCTTTGTTACCTCTGTAGCTGCTTGTACTACCCTTACCTGATCCTCAACCTCTTCCTTGTCCAACTTTCCACATTTCCTTACGCATGTCAGTGCCAGGGGCTTTATTCTACTCCTTACATATTTATATTTCTGCAGACCATTACATGAATTTAGTAGTGGGGAAAATTTATACACATGTGGAACACAACATAAAGAATTAAAATTTGGCCCAGCAGACCAGTGACATAGCCATGATTTAGTTTCAAGGGTGGTCCGTGTTGAGTGTAAGCAGAGGGGTGTGGGGTGAACATTTTTGAAAATCAGGAGCTAAATTGTGTGTTTAGGCAATTAAGAGTGCGATTGCAACTGCAGTGTGACAGTTAATTTTTTTATAAGATTTTTGCTGTGCAAATTACTGAAAGAATAAAATACCCATGATTTATTATATCTGAAAATTATATTATATAAATGAAAAAATTCAGAACAAAGAATAAATCTAATCAACATTTTTTAACTGAAAAAAAACTATTTTCTTCAGTGCCCTTCATTTTAATTTATTCAAAATTTTTTGGGGGGGCTCAGACCCCATGGACCTCCCCTACCCTGGCTACATCACTGAAGCAGACCTCATGTAAGGGAAATGATCAGTAGATCAGTCCTCACATCCCATGTTTGTGTGTGCTGTTATGAAAAACGCTGCTTTAACTTGAGGGTAGTTTTCTTAGAACTTAATTTTTAATGATGTTGTATTTAAGTTAAATCAAAGATTAATCCAATTTGCCAACAGAAGCAGAAAAAATTGGACTCCTTAATGAAGAGAGCAATTAACATTTTGGTTTATTTGACAATTGCTCTCTTCTTTAATGGAGTTTTATTTCCTCTGCTTCTACTGACAAATTGGATTACCGTATATTCTCGTGTAGCACGTGCCCCCATGTAAGATACACACCGTGTTTTGGGTCAATTAATTTTGGGAAAAAACTTATTTTTGAAAAAATCAGTGAAAAATACTGTATATTCTTCATGGGAAAATTAACAGCATTTTCTGAATATAATGGAACATTATTCTCCTGTTTTTTTTCATGTAAAACCAGGAGAACAATAGAAAAAAATAAAAAAATTAATGGTTTAGCATCAATGTTCTTTGTCATGATTATGGCTGCGATTAGCAGGAAAGCAACATAAATAGTCATCTTGAAAATGCACCTGCAAAGGATGATATTAATATCGTTTTAGAATTCAAACGAAGTTAAAAAGGCAAGGAATAATTAGAAAATAAAAAAGATTACTACAATGATAAATTTTTACTAAAGAAACAATGAATTCGGGGTTTGAATACTAAGGGATAACTATGTTCCTGAAACAGTATGTGCATCTAGGAATTAAATCAGGCGGGCTGAGCAATGGAAAGGCAACAAAGTAATATCGGACCAGAACTTGTTGATTCCATGTTTTGTGTATCAATGTAATCAACTTCGATTGGAATCTTGGTGGATGCTCACTTTATAAAGATATTTTTGTATTATCTGGCATAACCAATGACAGATTAGTAATTTTTACTGAAATGACATGAACATGTAACAAAGTATAAGGGAAGTTTTTGACCATCATGTTTCTTTGGCTATAAATAAATACCAATGCAAATCGAAATCCCCGTTTATGCTGCGTAGAATGTAGTAAGCGTATTGGCAAGGGAGCGACACTACAAAAAGTGTCATGTGTGCAACTGGAGGAAAACTAAAACAAACAACGTTAGACTCTTTTGTACATAATTAATGGTTTACATTAAAACTGAAAATGCATTTACGCTTTGTTTTCGCGTATTAATCTCAAAGCTTAATTGAGTATTTAAGTCTGTCGGAAGGGAAAAATGGCAATTGCTACTCAAGTCTCTTAATATTTTCTTTCACTCTGTATTTATCAATGTTGGAGATTTGCGTGAGTTAATTTTATAATTTATGAGGTCATTGAAGTTTGCAAATTATTATTTGTTGCCTATACTTGATGTAATTTGATGAATGCAGTGCCAAAGAAGTTGTGCTTTTAGTTCATTTACTTTCAATACGTCTACATTCCCGACATAGAATTATTGTAGGTACGTCGAGGGCCTAACTAAATCTTTAAAAAGAACTTATTGTGATACAACTGCTATTTCAATGAAATTGTTATGCAGGTTATAGCAGATTGTTTTTCAATGTGGACATTACATTGGATGGGAGAAAACATTCTCCAAGGCAGGATCCCTTCCAGTTTCATTTCGTCTGCAGAAACAAATGAAATATGTATGTTATTCCAAATGGCTTCTGTGAAATGTCACGAAGGACGTGAATATACTCATCATAAACATTAAGATCAACCAAGGGAAAGAGTAAAGGCAAGTAATAAATGCGATACAATTTTGATTTATCAATCATGGTTTACATTTTTGGTGAAACTAATCAAAATGATGGAATGAATTCATTAAAATGCACTAGAAAAATATAGCTTGGTCAGTTGTGCATTTGGGAAAATAACCGACAATTCGAGGCTTTTTGCATCTTTTGGAGTAGGTATGGTCCTTTTTGATTGAATGGTTAGTTGGTAAATTATGTAGGGATATGAATTACTGAGAAAACTTTCCCCTTCTTTCCGGATTTGTGCTCAGGCTCAACGGATAGAAATACTTCGGCCACCAAACCAACCCAATTCCTAGAAAAGTGTTGACAATAGGTTTAATGGTAACTATGTATTTGCTCCACCCCTGGCAAGACGATAATTCGCCATTGCGAAGATTTTCTTGGACACTGGTAGGTCTCGTTTTATTGAGGTTGCACTGTATATGGTAAACTTTAATTTATCTGTCAATTGCTCTAATCTT
Source organism: Pyrrhosoma nymphula (assembly GCA_963573305.1). Classification (NCBI taxonomy): domain Eukaryota; kingdom Metazoa; phylum Arthropoda; class Insecta; order Odonata; family Coenagrionidae; genus Pyrrhosoma; species Pyrrhosoma nymphula. Next base: position 99,808,378 of record OY754334.1, on the reverse strand, counting down.
TAATTAAATGATAGATCTAATCCCAACGCCTACCCTGGATGGTATGTAAAGATCATATGTTGCTTTTACTCTTTGTACCTGAAGTGGACGCCGCTGCGTCAAAACTAGTTGTACCGGAGAATAAATTGGTGGAATATAACAAAGCTTTCCTTTTCATTTAATAGATAGATATAAGCTTTATTTGAGTCTTTAAACCCACTTTGAAGGTGTATGTCCTCAATTTCTGTAGGAGGAAGCAGATTGAAGTATTATAAAATCTAATTTTTCAAAAACCATGGTCTCACCAAGAATACCCATCAGGACAGCAGGCTCCCTTGATGGTATCTGGGGTAGGAGTGGTAGGACTTCATCCAAAACCAGCCATTTGTCTAAGTGCTCAAGGAGACGCCCTATGCATACAAGACAGTTCACACGAACCTTGAAAGAAGAATTCCAATGGGTAAGATAGCTATTTCAAACAATGAGTAACTGAAGTACAGTAGCTTTAATGCAACCTGCACAAAGAAGAAGAGAACCTAGTCTCTTGGAATCACTCCAAAGAGTAAAGGTTTGCTTTTATGTCGCTAGATTAGACACAAATGTGGTTGAAATTTGACTCCTTGGTCAACTTATGCAGTGCTCTCATACATTTTTGAAATATAGAGTATTGATAACCATTTCAATAATGCAATTTTCAATCGAAAAGCTATTTTTTTAATTGCAAAAGAAATAACTTTCTACATGTGAATTAATGTATACTACTTTTGAGATGTGCATGTGATAAAATAAATCTAGTGGAAATACACTTCAGATAAAGCAATGTTAGTCTTTTAGGATACATAAAAGAATTACTAAGGGAGCAACTTTCTGGAAAGAGAACTTTATATCCAGAGAAGAGGAAAAGAAGAACTCCCTACATACATCTCATACTAACAATCATTTACTTGCATGGGTGCAGTTTACACACTAATGCCAATAGGTTTTAATGGATAGAAAAGGAGTACCTTTAACAATGGCATGCCTTAACATTATAACGTAAAAAATTGAAATTTGTTAGAAACATGATAGAGCTGGGTCATTCCATGTCAGATCAACACACCTATTTAACCTCACCATCTCAGATCTTAATGAAATTTGGTATGTAGATAGCCTCTACACAGATAAAGATAAATACCAAATTTCATTCAATTATATCAACCCGTTTTGAAAATGTAAAGTTTACAAAAATCACCCAAAATCGCATGACTGTCAACATTAAAAATATTATTTTCTATAAAAGGAATACATAGTTCAATTTCTCAGAAGTAGCAATTATTTCAAACTCAACTCAAGAAAAAATTAAAACATTTCTAATTTCCTGTACCAAGTACACCATGAAAGTGGTGAAGGCCAAGAAAACAGCAGGAATACTTATGGATTAATCTTTCCTAAGGCTATTCCAAACACAACAGATACATGCAAAGTGACAAGAGAAGAAATTAAATTATAAACTGCACTGGACTGGCCATGATACAGTTATACCATGTCAATACAATTATAGATCACATTGGCATATGCACTTACGGAAACATATGGAGTCGAGATGGCCAACCGCTTGAGCCTTGGGATGAGAGCATTTTTCACGGCTGTGTAATCGATCAAGGATGCAAACGAAGGCAAAACTGACAAACATAGTTCTTGGAGTGGCTGGGCATCTGAGTCAAGAGCTCTGTGCAACATGGGCATCACGTCTGAGCGCACCACACTAGCCGGTGTCAGCTTCAGTAGCAGCGCCATGCGTTGCATGAATATCAGCAAAATCTGTGAGAGCAAACATTAACGATCACCGGCTTCACTTCCAAAGGGGAACTGAAACTAATTATGACAACTATTTTATATGCAGTGCTACATTCTTAATTATATACAACATTAATATTACTGACATACATCCTTGTCAAAGAAAACATTTCTTGCTAAAAGTTACACACACGTGGCACCATGAAAACACTGTCATCAAAAATCCAGTAGGTGATGCCACAGAGTGGCATCTCTCTGAGTAATAAATACAATGCACATTCTTGATTTTCAGCTCTTTAATCTTAATGTGTTCATTTTAACTCCTCCAAAAATGCTGCATTTATATAGTATGCAACTATAAATTTGTACACATGGAAATTTTCCAAACAAAATCTGAAAGAACCCATTACTAAAAATTAGCAGAAACTTTTCCACAATTATCACCATAAAAACATGTTTTACCATAAAGAGAAAAATAATAGGTACCTATATTCAAGCATCCATGCAGCCTGCCCCAACTGGTCTAATATGTGCAACTAGCAAACTTCAAAAATTATTTTTTTTTAACTTTCAGCAAATACATTGCTGTTTTTTTTACATGGCTTTCCCTGTGGATTATATTAATTGATGCACTTCAAAATTCCCAAAGAATTTGGCTCTCATCAAATGATGTAGTTCAACAGCATACAACAAAGTTTTGATTAAAAAGTAATTTGAAAACGCTTTATTGTTTTATCTTTCAACTAAATGATTTGTCAAATTGTTTAGCAGCAAACTTTGAGGGCTTGAACCATTTAAAACATGTAAGTATCATTTTTGTAGTCATTATAGGTTTTTTCACCATGAAATATGCCTCAAATGTCCCTCATCGTTTGAAAGCAATTAAATATTAGGCTTGGCAGCTTAAGTGTTCACGCTGTAACATTTTACCCAAGTTTCATAGTTAAAAAAAATGGTTATTTGAGGTATTGCCTCTTTTGGTTTTGCAAAAAGTGTATTTGCTCCTATTTTGAACATTTTTACTGTTAAAATACTCCATCATTACCATGTTTAAGCATTACATTTTAAAGTGATTTACAAACTCCTTTAAGTCATGTTTACAAAGAAATAGATGAACCAGACACAATTATAAAGTTTTTAATTACCTAATTTAGAAATTTTGGCATATTGGCTATTCCATCCGAAATGTAACAAGTCTCAAGAGAGAGAGAAAGAGAGAGAGAGAGTGATTATGTATAGAGCTCTTTCAAACAAAAAATCCTTAATGTTTGATGATTATTACTGACCAAATTATAGACATTTTAGAATTGACAAATTTTCCCTTCACTCAAAAAATGGTCATTTAGTGTTTCCGTGAATAGCCATAACTTGGTAAAAAAAAATTAAAAAATAAAAATTTTCAGATTGTTACAGGTCTACCAAATTTATTTATCTTGGAAACATCTATGATGGCCACAAGGTGCCTCCTCCATGATTTGAGATGGAAAAGCTCAACTACTAAAAGCAGGGTAGGCTTGGGAGCGGGAGGAGAATAATAGGAATCCTGGACAATATGAATGAAGGCAAATGATATAATGAGATTAAAAAGGATATGATATTGAGAAGGAAACAGTTCTTGATGGAAATGTTGAGAAAAATTGCTTGAGGTTAGGATTATTGGCAGATGGGCCATTAGGGCCTATGAATGAACCTAACATTTATTTAGTAGAATACCTCTTAAGATGGGAAAAGTACAAATATGTAAAATATTCTATACCGTTACCTGAAATGCACCCATAAACAAAAAAATCCCATGCAGGTAGATAAGTAGTCAATTCTACAGCCATCTTAAATACCTGGCATGTATAGCAAGTCAGCATTTTGTAGGCATACTTTAATGAGAAATTTGTTTTTCCAAACTTGCAACTCTGACTGGTTTCAATGCTCACCTGTCATTCTTAAGGTGGTCAATTAACCAATCAGGGTTGCAGCATTTAATGAAAAAAGGATTGGAATGTGCAACATTTATTCATTCAGTCAAGCCATTGCTGCTTACTTAGTGGGATACAATCTGCTTCTTATTGTAGAATGAGTTAGCTTGAGAGTTCAACGCACAGAACAAAGCTGAGTAGAACAACTTAAACAATCCCAAGCAGCAGGCAAAAGAGGACAAATTAAAAAATAGATATTAAGCAAATCCACCACCAACCTGAATGGGGTCTTGGATCTTCATGACTGGCAAAAGATAGGGCAGAATGTTGTGTTCAAATTCTTCACGAGAACAATTCTGGGCGATGGCCATAACATTTGGCAACACAAATGGCACCATACTTGCATTTACAAACTCCTTCACAAGGCACGGAATGATTCTGTTGGAGAGAGAATATGCTTCGTCAGTGGAGAAAAGTTAATCACCCCAAATGAACACACATGCCTTGATTAGCACAAGTAGGGCTCAAATACTTAAAATGGGGACAATTGGGTCAAAAGATGAGGAATTTTTTTCAGGACTTCTACCGCTAAAATACCATGAATCATCATAATAGTGCCAGTGTGTTTTTTTTAGTCTTCAGTGAGTGGGTTTCCAAATACCAAGGACCCTTGAAAGTTGAAGGGTTCGATTCTGAAAAATCTTGGATCTCAACTGATTAATTCCTGGACAATCAAGTCTTAATCACAAACAAAAGTTCAGAATACCATCAAAATAAATATGAGCGTGAGCATAAAGAGAAAATTAATTTTAGTCTTGTAGATACCACAATCCAACTTCTAGAGCTGTACAGATTCTCCACCAAACAAAGAGTAAGTCCTAGCAGTAATGCTGATGACAGTGGCCACAACCTCCAATTACATAAAAGATTCAAGAGGAGAAGAGATTCCAACCAATATAATCCTTCTTCATTCTCATCTTACCCTCTGCTTTCACAATGCATCATTATCGCTCAGCATAGTAAAAAGTACTTCAGTGTTTATTTTTTTAAGCACACGTGGTTAAATAAATCCCGTTTTATGGTCTATCTGTTGAAATGGAAGTTAAACAGTTCTGTGACCCGATTGTGCGTTTCATTGAGAGCAGGCTAATTTCGATGGTGGATTTCTTTCCACCCTTCTTCCTTTCTCCTATTAACCCTTTCCTCACTAACCTACACATCCCTCCTCAATAACACAAATGACCTCAGTTGTTGGCCACCACCCCAAAAATCTAACTAATCAACTATAAAAGTAAATAAAGGTATTCATTTATGCTCCAAGTAAGGAGGCTAAAAGCATTACTTTAATCATCTGAGAAAATGCTATATAACATTTCTGTGACTGGCAGGAAGTTAAGGCTAAGTAGAACATTAAAATGCCTGTTGCAAGAAATGAAAACCAATGTAAATGAAAGACTTGCTAGCTAAAGCAGTGCCCATAACCCAGACAACTTTCTGTAACCTTGGGTGTACATTAGGGCCGATCATGAAACAACTTTTTTCGAATTTCTAAGTTCGACATACGGCAAAATGTAGCCCGTAGTACCCAAGGAACAGAGAACATTTTTTATTTCAGTAGGATGACTTCCTACGGTGCCGACGAGGTAATTTATGTCGAGGGTAGGCAACCCACAACGCACACCCACTTTTTACGCTATTTCGGCTGTAAATGTTGCGATTCAAGCATTTTTTCAGTTGATGCTGTACCAGTCATGTCAGGAATTGTCGAAGTAAGCCACAGAGATCAGATGATCACGTGTTTATATGATAACTGGTCTTAAAATGCAAAGAAACGTGAAAAACTGTGAAAATTGCTTAATTATTGAATTATTTTGTAATTAACTGGACTCTTATGGGTATGACAGTACGTATACAGCCCCTTACCCTCTCCCAAAAATTTTGGAACACAGAACCATTTTTGTATACGATGTAGCCATCGCAGTGCGTTGATAGGCGGGCCATAGTGAGGAGAGATGGTTGCTTGAGAAAGGGAAAGGGTGTTGTTCTAGAGAAGGGGAAAGCATCATATGAGTGCTATCATGCCCATACGAGTGTGGCAAATTACAATATAAGTCATTAATCAAACAATTTTCACAGTTTTTCAGGTTTATTTGCATTTTAAGACTAGTTATTGTATAAACACGTGACCATCCGATCTCTGTGGCTTACCTCGAAAATTCCTGACATGACTGGTACAGCATCAACTGAAAAAATGCTTGAATCGCAACATTTACAGTCAAAATAGCGTAAATAGTGGGTGTGCATTGTGGGTTGCCTACCCTCAACATAAATGACCTCGGCTGCACCATAGGATGTCAACCTACCGAAACAAAAAATTTTCTCTGTTCCTTGGGTACTGCGGGCTACATTTTGCCGTATGTCGAACTTAGAATTTCGAAAAAAGTTGTTTCATGATCGGGTCTAGTGTACATACATACAATGATTAAATTGCTTTTGGAACGTTGGGGTCAATTATGGCTAACAACCTGATTTCCTCTATAGCAAAACTGCATTGATCAAGGCATAACTGTAGGTATTTAGCAATTGCTGCAAAGAATAGTTCCTTACCTGTATAGACAAACTCTGTGAGGCAACTTAGGTATAACCTGAGGTAGTCCTTTGTAAAATTGAGACTTTTGCAGATTATCCCATTGGAAGAGAGAGTCCAAGTAATTCAACGTTTTAACTCCAACATCTTCAAAGTATTCAATCTGAAATTGGAATATTCCAATTCGTCAGTCGAGTTGGGAGTACAGAATAGCTTTCATTCATTTTTTGAAAAAGCATTGGCTTACAAAAATACCTCTAAGTCTACAAGCTTCATACACAATATGAGATACTGGAATAATAATATGGTGTTAGGTGCCACTTGGCAGAACTCTTTCATTATGACTAACGGAGGAGAAGAAAACTGCTTTTCCTCATAAATAACTTTACTGAGACCAATTTGAACATAAGTATCATGATGACCATGCCTGAAAATGGTCACAATAAACATTAATTTCACGAAATAAAAGTTTTTTTCTCCTGACACAGGAAAGCCAGCAATAGGATGAAATAGAAGATATTTCAAGTTGTTTGGTGGAGCATAATGACAGAGATTTAGTTCCCATATAAAATTGGAGGAATGAATCTAATTATTAATAATTAATTTAAACAAAAAATCAACTAATGACAATACAGTACTTAATATTTAATAATACCTCGTAATGAAGATGTTTTCTTCAAATTCAAAATTAATTATGCCTATTCATTATGTTAGAGATAAATCATAAAAAGGCCTTTATCTAAATACAAAGATTTCCAAAGCCATAAAGCACTACATCAGAAATATTATGAAAGCTATAAAAAAATACATAAAAAGAAAAAAAAAATATTAATATAATATTCAAGATGATTCAAGTGAATAATACAATGCAAAATGATTAATCCACCTCTGGGTGAACCGATTTTACCCGACGAATAGTTTACCCACCGTATAAACCTAAGAATCGCGTTTATCCACCGACAGTTATGCCTTATCCGCTGGGTGGAATTGCCAGGTACTTTATCCAGTCGGTAACCTCTTACTCGATGGGTAAACGGTCATCAGTACAGTCAGGCGGCGATCTCGACAACTTTGATTTAGCATTCGTACGGCAGCACCTCGTATGTTATGCTATTATTTAATATAAATTTAATTGTTTAATGTCACAAATACACTTCTCAACATATTAGTTCCATTTTGCTTTAAATTTAGAAATGCGTTCGTAAACTGTATGAGGCATATTATGGTTGAAATAAACGATAAAATATTTCTAGCGATGAAAGGAAAACAAGGGAAATCCCTCACTCTGTATTTTCTAAACAACTTTCAATGAGAATTTTGGCGTACATTGATGATTTAAGCATTCCAGTAAGTCATTGATACCATGCTTTATATTTATCTAACGACATTTATTCTCGTAATAAGAACTTAATGTACTAAGTTCCTTCAAAATCCTCCCGGGCGAAGGGGACACTGAAGCATGTTCCAAATATTTGTCATAATTTATGATTTCTGTGCCAGCATCCTCCCAAATTATACAGCCTGACTTGATGCATGTAAACAAGAATAGTTTTTCCGTGTAAATAAGACCCTCGGGAACATTATGAAGAATCATAAGCGCCAAAAATAACTCAAATCGGAGACAAGAATGTAATGCCCTGCCATGGGCACGCCATTGTTATGATAATACTATATTTTGCTTTCACTTCCATCTGTTCACTTGGACTAGTGGTAAGTGCACTCAACTTCAGGTAGCAGGTATGCCAGTTCATGCCTCACTCAGGTAACATGTTTTTCTCATTTTTCAAGTCATATTTTTTAACGCTCTGGACTTAAATATGTTCATAAACAGTGCCGGAGAGTCTGACCAATTCTTTATTTATACCTGCCGTTTCGAACATTATGAAGGTGAAACGTCCTGGTGATTAATCGGTAGGTACCTAGGTTATACACTTCACTTTGTACTTTCATTGGTGCACGATGATTTTAAGTCTCATGGTTGTCTTTGGTCAATATTTCATGAACACTTGGTGTTACATGTCGAGATGAGAAAATATATTGTCTTCCAATTTTATCATTTCACTCTCGCTCCGTTGGATATCATTTTGCATTTGCTGTGATTAAATAATCCCATTGCCACTAACGTATTGACGTTGTTTAATTTCGCAGTTATCCTAAGTACCACATTGCTGTTCAAATGGAAGGTTATGCATGGGAATGCATAATTTTTTCTTAGGGCTAATTTCTTAGCAGATCTGTTCCCTCAGAGGTGAAAATGCTTCCTCGGACTTTAATTTTAACTTCCTTATTGCAATCCATTGCGAAAAAGACAGTCCATACATTCACCGCAACAACAGCTTTGATAATAACACACTAAATTAATTGCTTCACCCTCATCCCTGGCAATAGGTAAACCCATCCCAAGTGGCAGTGCATGAATAAGTGTGGCTGATGTAGGGCTGCCATGCATCCTCATTTTTTTAGACTCTCAAGGAGGAATTTATAAATATCCTGAACTTAGGCCCTCAAAATTTGAAATCCCTCCATCATTTTCACTGCTTAAAATTGGAACCTGCACCACCTTAGATAAAGATATAAATGGTAAGATGGAAAAGCTGAGTTAGGTGTTAAAATGCAGGGCGATCAACCCAAATACCAAAGGTCCAATCACCTAAAAACCCAAAATCTATGGCCACCAAGAAATTTGCACACCAAATATTAAAAAACCATTTATGTCCAGGCCAAGCACTTGCATACCTAAGTTTAACCCTTAATAACTCCCAAACATCATTAGATCTTCGTGATTTTTTTTTCTATTTCATCCATGCAGAGAATAATTTAATAAAAACCTTGGACCTAAAATATTTTGGACCAGTTGTTGGCATAAGAGTAAAAAATGCCCCATTTTTTTAGTCCTTTGGTGACATGCGTAACTTTGAGGTCTAACAGCTGCAAAGCAAAGCGTTTGACAGAAACTAAATTTTTATACTATGTGGCTCTTTGCTTTATTTTTACGTCTTGCTCAATTTATAAACTAGCAATTTGACAACCACTCGTACAGGTACTTCCTCTCAAAATGACTACCAATATATTAAAATAGGCCACATTCATCCAATGGACAATGCTCCTTCCATTGCCTTAACCAGTCTAAACATTTTGCCAAGAGTTTACCTTGATGAATTGGTGGGCATCTGGTCGTAATTCAGGTGTAGCAGACAGCATCATCCTCACACAATCCCTAAGGCCTTCAGGAATGCAATCAATACCACTGACCACATTGGCTCTCTTCAACTGGGAAAAGAAAGCATGTATCAAGGCTAATACAAAATGAAAAAAATCCCAGGCTGTGTGTACCACATATTAAAGAAGAAAGCAGATGGCATCTTAGTGCACCAAAGAGAAGCAAGTTTTTAGCCAAACATGATCAAATAAGCATAGTAATCACGCAAATTTCAAGGTTAAGAGGCAATTCCAAAGCCCTGACAGAGAGCATGTTCCACATAATATAGAAGACTAGATGGCATCTTGATTCATGAAAAATAAGCCTGTTTTCTTGCTCAAAATAATCCATGGCGAGCAATTCATCAAGAAATTTTATTTATAATGCTCTGCTTTTTTTTATATCACTTCCATTACACATTTTTCTACACATACCACTACTCAAATGCAACAATTCCACAGCTAATACTAAGTTTTCAACCAGAGGCATATGGACGGGGGCAGGGGGGATATGAAATTATTATGGGGGGGGTTCATGGCTTAAACCCCCCCAAAAACATAATTCCCTGAATTTGTTTTCGTTCGTTTACCTGAACTAGCGTTTAGAATTTTTCTCATTGGACTGAAAAATATAGTTAAATTGTTTCACGAAAAGAGAATGTTAATTTAATTATTGTTTTAATGAATAATAATGTAAATATCATTTTATGCTGATGCACATAAATATTTATGTAAACCCCCCTCCCAGAAGTCAAACCCCCCAGAAGTCTAAACCCCCCCAGAAGTAAATCCTGCGTACGCCACTGTTTTCAAGATATTAACAGCACAACTGACCCATTCAATATGGGTGAATGAACATTTTAATCGTTTCAATAATGCCCTGTGCTATCATACCACATGGTTCCACATACAAGTATATTCCGCCTTAACATGAGAGATGCATCCAAAAAAAATGTCGTGCGAAACAAATCTTTATTAATTGAATGCATAAAAGCCCCAAGAAACCATGTGATTGATAAGGGATATTTACGATAAATAATAGTCTGGACCATGCTAAACATTTTATTTGCATACGAAATTTAATAGCGCCATATTGGAACGCACAAGCCAAAGCGAATACCACTTGACAGAGCATGTTGTGGCAGCAAATCTATTTCAGGTCACTCCAAGCAGTTACCCCCATCCTGCATCTCAGATAAAGTGTGTAATATGTAGTACCGAATAATTTTGCAAAATTATTATGAAAGTATGTATAGTGAAAAAATTTGATGCTATTTAATGGAATCCTTTGCTAATGTGATGGAGAATAAAGAGATTTGTAAAACACATGTTGCACCATGCTTAAATGGATAAGTAGCAAGCAATTTATTTCTTTGTAACAACTGCAAGTTTGGCTTGATTTCATTGAGAGAAAGTTAGAACTTTCGCCCGTGAACAACATTTTTACTTAAAAGTACAAGTCTTATCCAGCTATTGCTGCAATCTTTTCCCCTCTGGACTTTGCATTGTACTCCCAGTGATATTCCACGCAAATTTAGCTCTGGCATTTGGCATCGCGTTCGTCCCCGATGTTTTCCAACTTTTGCAGTAGCAAAAAAACATAAATTAGAAAATAAATTTCTAGATATTCAATTTTGGTGTGAAGTCAACCATATCAACCAAAAATATTGGTTCAGGAAATAATTTTGAATAATGCAGTAGTGACGTCATCTCGCAACTGCTTAATAAACCACCCACACCACACGGTTATGCGGGGTCATGGATCAATGGGGTCCAGATTAGCGAGGGTCAACTGTATTCATTTCCTTAATCTATGGCATGTACAAAGGAATTGAAACAAAATGCCACACCTCGGCTGCACTCCTTGCAAATCGACTCCACTGCCCTTCGCACCGGAGGGGAGCCTGCCCCCCTTGCGAGAAAAGGGCATAGGAGAGGGCACCCAAGGAGAAGAGGTCAGATGCCGGGCTGTGACTTAGAGTAAGCGCCATCTCTGGAGCGAGGAAATCCAGATTGGGGAGCGAGCACGGGTGTCCATCCGATGGGAATTCTTCAAATGGCCAGTGGGGCTGAAAGGAAAAGGTTGCATCCGTGAGCAATACACTTACAGGGTGGACAAGCCAGACCAATATTTTCCAATATTATGGAGCATTCAAGGTTTTCCAGATGGAAAATCACATTTTCAAGGATGTTATGAAAGCAGGGGGGGCACAAAATAGAAAATGTAGAACATCGATGGAGAAAAAGCTCAATTTTGATATCCTATTTTCAAATTTTGATAAATGTAAATGTAATTACCAAAGGGTTTCAATTTTTAATTGTATTGACTATAATTAAGTGAAATAGCTGTAATTATAAGGCTGGTTATGAAATAAAGTGGCTATAAACTCAATTTCTGTTATTTTACACACCCATAGGTGCACAAATACTAATCCCCCCCAAGAGCGTTCCCTGGTTACGTCCTTAGAATGCCAGAGGAAAATGCACAAAGTAAAACAGGTAGTATAAGGAAATAAGTAATCGTATAAATGTATTCACTAATATAAAAGAATTAATGATGGAGACCTAGTGTAAGAATGTAAAGAAATGACTGGTGAAGAGTAGCATTGTATGGTACAGCATCGTGAACAATGATCCTACTTCGACATATTTGAGTGTATACCTGTGCATTTTGCAAAAGATGATGTCTTATTTAATTTTATCATTAGTTCTATAGATTTAGATACAAGCAACTATGTTTACAGTTTGTCCTGTAATTTAATCTGATACTAAATAAATTAATTTTACCCTCTCTCTACTGGTTGAAATCCACTTCAGTATTGTTAGGTGCCAGACTAAAAATGTTTCATACTTATTTGACTGCCTCCCCAATTGATACAGACCATGTTGATCTACTTCCAATTACAATGAAATGAAGAAGTACAAAAGTTTTTTATTACAACGAAGAAAGTAAAACTTTGAGTGGGGTTTCACTCATGAGGGTCACACCCAGCATAAGTAGCAGGCATGGGTCTCATATGAGTGATGGCAAAAAGTAGTTATAATAGCTACATTGAAGACTGGAAATTCTATCAAAAAATATTAGGAACTGCAAAACTATAAAAAAAATTGCACACCCACATTATGTCTTAAATGAGAAAAATGAATGACTGTGTAGATCTCTGTTTAACTGAAAGAAGTTTCCTAATACATACCCTTGACTGGGCAACCATATTATAAATTGAGGCATGTACAACTCATTTTTGGAATATTTTACTTAAATTATTACACTATAGAGTACTGAATGAGAATATTAGAACATTCTTCTAAAAAGTTCTCATACAAAGACAAAAGAAATCCTGATTGCGTGTTTCTGCCGTATTTATTTTTACAATTTTTAAATTCTAATTGATTAATGCTGTATAAGATGTGGTTAAAACATCGTTATTCCCTCCCTTTTGATATTGGATTTCTTATTTTTAATCCTATATAAATTGTAATATGCTTACGACTTGAGATAACTGGAAAACAATGGTAATTTTCGAAAAGCAGCATATACATACCTCAAATGATTATTACGTTAATTTACCCATCTCTATCTAATATCCTACCATAACCTCTTCTCCCTCACTATCTGAAGACCACTTGTCCCTGCCTCTTGTGACTATTAAAGCCATCTTCTGTGTACTTTGTGAGCCCGATGATGTCACTACACGATGGAACCCGGGTCGTGTGTCATTTAAATGTGAAAAACGAAGTGGATAAGACTTTCTTTATGGATGATAAGAGAAATCACCCCCTTTCGTGCGGTAGAGTACATTATTCCAACGAAAAATTCGGCCATGTTAAAGTTTAACCTCACTTATCTTGAAGGAGATGAATTGTTCCTAGTTTTCAACAGTGCTCATTCCGAATGTTGGCCAATTATTGGTGGGAATGTAAAAAAACCAAAATTAATAGTTGACTACAACAAAGGAAAATCGTCAGTGGACCTCTCTGACCAGATTGCAGCATACTCTTCGCCACTGAGAAAAACAGTCAAGTGGTACAAAAAGTTGGCCGTAGAGCTGATGCTATCAACATCAATGGTTAATGCCCATATCCTGTACAGAGAGTGTACAGGAAATAAAATTGGCATAGTCGATTTTAGAAAAGAAGTGGTACTGTATTTAGTATCGGCAGAGAAAAAAGAACGAGAAGAAAAGGCCGAGATGCCCAGTGATAAAAGACGAAGAAGAACCCGCCATGAGCTAAAGAAAAAAGAAGGGAGAGCTTTAGAAGTAAGAAAGCATTGTAAATGCTGCTACGAGAAAGCAGTGCGAGATTGTAAAGAACCAAGAGAAAGAAGAAAAGTGAAGAAAGTTACCACTTATTGTTCAGGATGTCCGCAGCAGCCAATGATGTGCCTCAACTGCTTCAATACCACGCACCAAAATAACTGATTCTTGTCATATTTTTCCATAATTGTGTTAAATATCATATTATTAGATAAAATATAACTTCTAATTCATTGTATATCATCTTCATTAAACTATATTTTTCATTTTTGTATAAACCATTTGTGTATGTTTTATACATGAGCGTTCTGATAAAAAAAGGCAGTGGCATAAAAAAAACAAAAAAAAACAAGAAAAGAAAAGTTTTTATATGCATTCAATCGCCCACGCCGTGTCGGTCATGCCATATGAGAGGCATCATCCCACTCTTGGCCGACGGCGTACTACGAGTGGTGAAAATTATGATCCAGATTTCAGTCATAATGACCGATGCGGCACGAACGGATCAGGCCTGTCTCGGTCTCGGCAGGGAATGTGTTAAGTACCTTCTCTCACATTCTTCCTCAAAAGTTATTTATTGGGTAATCAGTTAACATAGTGAATATGTATTTTGGGATTCATTATTTCTGAAGCCACAGGTGGCCTTTGTTGTATTTCTTGTCATTATTTTCAGTTCACTATGGACCAAATAATGCTCATATAACAAGTATTTTAGAAGAAACTGTTTCAGGCATGATTTGGTGGCATTCATCCATCACGGAGAAAATGGAAGAACTTTGTGAATACAACTTTAAGGATTTTATTTACTTGACCCAGGTTTTGACACTGCGAAGTATCGAAATCTGGGTTTTAATAAAATACTTAAAATGGTAGTCACAAATTGATACTGAATTTTCTCTGTGTAAAATAAAAAAGACATAATTATTTGAATGTGCACAAAAGGAAGTGCATAGGCAGGGTGGCTACTGATATCCAATTTTTAAATTCCCTGACTTTTCCCTGACTATTCCCTGATGGATTTACAAATTTCCCTGACCAATCGCCAAAAGGTCATCTATTATTGGAATATTTTATTTCTGCTGAATTAAATTTTCGTCAAAACTCAGAAAATGCTAAAAGCTTAAATCATTACATTAAAAGCTACATGTACATCCTAATGAAAAAAAATATATTAAATCTTCATAAGTTAAACTCTCATCCAAATTATAGCCGCGTCTTGGTAGTCCTGGGAAGCTGAGAATTAGTGAAAAGGCATCGAAGGAAAAGTCAATGGCCAATTTACTGTCGGACTCCGGCAAATGTATCACTAGGGTGCGCGAAAAATACAAACCAAAGCTAAGTTGTTGGACTGGATCAAAATTGGATAGCGCGAGTGACTTTCAGAAGCGAATAACAATTTGATTAACGTGGTTATAACCCCTTGATTGCAAGAGTATTGCAAATCAATTGCGATGTAAAACTATTTGGATAAACAAACAAAACGTAAGCGCGCCACTGCGAGCGAAGACAGGAGGCAATTGGCAACGGCAGCATCATATTCAGGAATATCATGTTTGAGGTGGTTTTTGACCTGACTAAATTGCTTCGAGAGGTAGCTAAGGGGGCTATTCAACAATTACGTCGAGCTTGAAAGGAGGGGAGGGGAGGAGGGCTCTTCTTACTGTTTCACGAAGGGCGATATGGGAATCGAAGATGATGTTGCGTAAGATTTTGTTTACACGTACTTGTATTACCATTTTAATAATTATTGCCTCGTATTTTTACAACTGTAAGCATGTATTTACTACGAGCTAGTATGCTCCAGCCTCTCCAGCTACCTCTCAAGCTAAGCCTCGGAAGTTAAAAAAAAATGCGAGTTAAAATTTTCCGAACAGCATAGCCTCGGATTCCTTGTGATTAGCGCAATACATTGTGATCGTGAATTTTGACATTACTAGGCAAATACCGCAATAAGGATATGCAAAAGGGATACATTATACGTCTGATTCACTAATAAATAACTAAGATTCACAACTGAATGAGCCACGAATTGATGGGGCTTATTCCATGAACGTCAGCGACGGACATTAGTATTAGTTGATGAAATGTTTTGGTGAAATAAAGGGTGGGAAAGACTGGCCGATAAACGTAATGGTAAAAAAATAATAAGAATTTCCTACCCCAGTTTCTCCCTGACTGTTACGAAAATTCCCTGACATTTCCCTGACTTTTCCAGACATTCAAAATTCCCTGACAATTCCAGGTTTTCCCGGTGTTCCCTGACGATCGCCACCCTGATAGGGTATTTATGCATTTAGAGGAGGCGTATGACAGGGAAGATACTCTTACGAAAAGTAATTTAAGCGAAAGATATGCAAGGATAGGGCAATATCGAGGAACTTGTTAAAGAGTCAGTTTTATAGGCCTATCACCAATAACAATCGTTTTTCTGCACTGTGCCTACTCCGACTCCAGTATAATTATCTAAAAAATACCCGTATAAGTAACTATTCTCTATGCTTAAATATAATAAAGAATAAAGATTCAAATTTGACCTAGGCGGCCTGCGCGGTCACAGTAGGTAGCGATTCTAGTGCCATCTAGCGAGGCGTAACGGTACTCTCAAGCATACTCAGTGCACAGTGGCCCCTTGTGGCACCAATCGACACCACGTGCTCAGTAGCAATTGCTTCCCCCTCCACCCCATCCCTCTCGGAATGAAGGGAAGCGATTTAAAGTGGGACTCGACATTGGTTGATTCAATCCATACCAAAAACCAGGGCAGTGGTGTGTGTTCCACGGGGGAAAGATGTCAATTTTTAACTTATGCCAAAGAAATTCTTAATTCCATTCCCTCCATTCTATCTTTTCTCTCCAAAATTAAAATACTGTACCACATGAACATTTATGCAAAACCCAGACATATGCTTACATCTACAAATACAGTTCCTAATCCTTGAGAAACATAACATTGCACACATACAGCGATAATTCAACCCTTGCAAAAAATTAGGAGAGTGCAGTGTATTCCATGGGGGATGTAAAATTTAAATTTAGGCTTAAGAAAAATCATGAAAGGCATATCACATCTATGAATTCAGCAAATCTAAAATATTCTCATGGGGAACATGAAGATCTAAGAATTCAGCCATATTTTTCAACTATAGGAGTATCACTATATATATGAACTAAAAGGAAAAAGTGTGAAAATCTAAAAAGCACAAATATGTCCAGTTTTAAGTTTATGGAATTTCATATATCATTTAATTATCACTCATTATTAAGAACAGAGTATCAGCTGGATGAATGATGATTTCACACAATAATTTCAAAAAAATGCACAGGAACACAGAAATATTTTCATGAAAATAGTTCAGGGAAACATAAAAATTTAATAATATAAATAACAAAGCAGTGGAATAGGTTTAGTTAGCCATGAGCATTATTTGCATTTCACCCACAATATTTCTATGGAAAGAACAAAATTAAATTTATAGACTAACTTTCACCACTTGATCAGCATGCATTGTTGAACGCTTAAGTACTTACAGGAGATGAACTCTTTGGATACTTACAGGAGATCCAGGAGTGGAATTTCGATTAGCTACACAGAATTCAAATCCGAAGATTTTCCAAGCCCCTTGAGCATTGACCACAACACACTCTGGGCAAATATTCCGATGAAGCAGCTTAACATCATTGTGAAGGAATGCCAATCCTTGCCCAGTCTGCAAAACAAAGTCGAAGATGTGTTAATCAGAACAATTATAAATTAAGCCACATGCAAAACAAAGTTGAAGATGTGTTAATCAGAACAATTATAAATTAAGCCACACACAATGAAAGTTATTTCCTCTCATACCCTTGTGTTTTCTTTGAGATAAGTATCACAATTTTAGTAGTATCAGAGGCAATTAGGTGACCAACAGATGACCTATTCTGTACTGATCAGAGACAGATTGCTCAGGAAATTGAGGAGCAGAAAAGAGAAACCTGGCAACATCATTAGATACTTTTAACGTGAGGGGCAGACGAATTTACAGTTTGACATAATAAGAGGCCAACAGAATGTGCTCACCATGTGAAAAGCACTTGGAGATGACTTAAAAATTGAGTAAAAGTGCTGAAAACAAGGTTGGTGTCTAAAGTAAAGTGCATGGCAATTTAACCAGTGTTTCTAATCCAACAAGTTAGACCAGCAATTATTTCTTATGTTTGAAGCATACACATTAAAATGAAAATTTCTGCTAAGAGGAAATGGTAAAACACTGTATTTGGTGACATTCAAAGCATTTCTATTCATTACGTCCAGAATTAGGAGTTGGATAAAATTTGATGGTAAGGTTAAAATTTACGGTTAAAATACAGTTAACTACATCAATGGATATTCAATAGACCTACTCTTTTCTTAGGTACAAAGGGTAACTCTTCATCATGTCACCTACTTATTTCACCAGACATTTTATTACTTTGAATAGAGTGATGTGAAAAAATACATTCCCAAGAGTTTAAGTTTTACATATGTAGCTCATGATATCCTCATTGTATTTAAATCACCACGATTTTTTCTTCAAGCAACAAATCCTCATACGTGAACAATTATCGCCTGAGTAAAAAATACAGAGACTCACCTGCATCAGCCCATACTTGATTTCTACCTCAAACAGCTTATAATCACGCAAGTGAGTTGGTGAGGGTAGATTCGTATTGTTTCCCAAAATATTTGCAAGACTTGCAAAAACTGGCTCAGTAGCAAATGCAAGGCTCTCCCTGGAAAGAATGTGATGGTCTCTAGAATCTCAACCGATGAAAGTAACTTAATCTCTTTTTCTTGAATGACAAATGATATACCACCGGAATTTTTAACTAACATTATTCACTTATTGGGAATATTAAACCACAAACATTCCACAAATTAACAGAATTCATTGAGTTCGTACGGCATATAAAATCTTAATGGCTCAAAAAGAATAAACAGTATAAAGTTGCTTTAAATGACATTGATTGTCATGGGCAGTAATCAACAGGCAAGGGGGTATAAACTACAATGCATCAATTTAATTTATAGAAAGAAAAAATTCTCCTCTCAGATATTATGAACCATATTAATCACTCAAATACAAAAATTGATGATACCGGTGTGAAACCTTCAAATGAGAACTGCTCACATGTGGTCTAAGTCTTGTTTATGATATTTGCGATCTTACCTTGATTCCTCAAGAGGATGCTGCACAACAAGTATCTGGGGATGCCTCAAACGTGTAAGCTGTCCTATTCCTCTTTTTAATAACTCCAACGTAGCTTCTCTATCTGTTTTGCTCCAACCTTCAAATAATCGTTTCTCGAGCAGGAATATCGAAGCTTCTTGCTTAGTAGATTTTTTATAACCAGAGTACACCTTCCACAGGAGGCCTATCATGAATATGTTAAGGATAAATACTGTCGAAATATCTTCGAAAATTGCCACTGTCGAACAGAACACTAAGCACTCACCTGGGCCTGCGCTGGCAACATGATTAGTTACTTCGAATTCCCTCGTCACAGGATTACCGGGAAGAACTCCAGATAGTTGGGAAACTGTGTTACTCACGGAAGAATAAAACTTGTTGAAAACGTCCATTTCGACGCTATTAAACCACCAAATTGCCCAAAAACGTCACTTCACAGAGTAATCACAGTATATCTCAACCAAGTAATACACTACGCCATGCTCAAGCATCGCTTCAGCTTTCGGAATACTGTTAATGATGGAAAATAATTCCACACCTAAAATTAATCATTGGACGTCATTCTGTTAATTCCATTGAGGAAATAGTGTTATTTACCTTTTTTACTGCGGATTACGAGACACTTCCATTAATACTAGTTTAAAATCTTTACAATAGATGGCACTGTAAAGTGAGAGAATTGCCAATTATTTTCTAGGATTATACCGGCTAAATCAAACTAGTTGAAAAAGAGGACATTATTAATATCCGTTTTTTATTACGAATAATTTTTGTTCTCATGAATACGTTAGTTTTTTGGAAGTAATTATATCTTAATTTTGTGTTTCCTTTTATTATACGCGAATCATTTTCGTCAATTTTCGTCTGACTCATTTTAATGGCCATGGAAATATGTATGGCCTTGGCCTGATACCCACTGAGACGTAGGTGTGGTATCTTTTCGAAACGAATCAGCGGTCGTTCAAGCTTAAGACTTGAAAAAATTTCAATAATTATATAGACATTATGATTGGTGAGTTTCTGGAATAATAATATATCTATATATGCATTCACCTTAAATGTTACTAAGGTACCTATGTCAGTTTAGCATTATGTACGGCAAAACATATACAAGAAAACCAATCAAAATTAAATTCTTCAATACAAGGAAGTATTGATTACCAAAAATACCAAACCAAGACTTGCTAATTAGCAATACACATTTGACTGTCTGAGAAAATTTCTTTAATTGGTCTTTATAGTATGCCTTTTTATACAGAATTATTTTAATTTAACAAGTACTACACTCGTAAGATTTAAACGTGGTAGTATCCAAGTTTTTACATTTGTCAGGCAATTTATTGTTTTAATTAATTCCCACATATAATGGACTTTTTGTGTAAGATGAGGTATTATGTGGAATTAACATAAATGAGTTTGCCTACCAGGTGTGGTGATTATGGGTTCCAAGTTAGGGACTGAAAAAGTGAAAGATTTCTTTCTCAAATGTTAGGTTGTTCAGAACATTGGTGGCTCCAAGGGGGAGTAGGGGCAATTGCCCCCCCCCCCCCCAGACCTTGCATATTTAATTTATTTTCTCATAGACCTAAAACTAAAAGCCAAAATTATTTTATGTTGTGAAGTATGGTGGTAAGCATATTTCTTAAGCTAAATAAGAGTTTCATTTTCATGTTACACATAGTTTGTTATGATTTCCCGGGACGAGACCCCCGGCCTCCCCTTTTGCTGGGAAGTATTTCAAAACTCCATGGAGTGGCTCCATTTCAAAACTCACTGGCCAGTGGTTACACCCCCCGAACCTCTGATCTGGAGCCGCCCCTGGTTCAGAATGTATATGCAAGGTGAATTTATTATTTTATCTTTTATGAAATAAGGCCTGCAAGATTCATATGGCTTCAGACATTCAGATAAGTATCTTTTTTGTCATCGGATGCCAAGAGTAGGTATCTACCATAAAGTCTGTAATATCTGAGGGCTGCCAATTCCATTTGTTTAAAAAATGAGGACATTTGCATAAGGAAATGAGGACTTTTGAAGATAATTTTCACTAAAATACTTTTTCATATCATCATACTATTCAATGGTTATTGACACCATAGTGGATGGCTTTCCAATTAGGGGTAGGTTTTTGTTTTTAGTTATTCCAGCTGCTGCTTAAGAAACACAGAATCCAAGTTCAAGGCAAGATACGAAGTGGCAAACTTTCAGATGCCTGGACTAATCATCACCACTATGGGTGGCAAGGTATAGGTACAAATTTAACCCTTTCGCTGTGGTAAATGTACTTTAATGTTTTCTTGGGTGACAGCGGGAAAAATGTACATACTTCCACGATCAGAGAAAATCATAGTTGGGAGGGCTTCCGACCACCAAAGGTAATGTTAGTGGGGCACTATCAAATGGATAATTTACTTTTTGCCTGGCTCCTACCCTTCAACCTGGCCTGGGTGGCCCTACCAGGAGCAATTATTATTTATCCCACCAGTCCAGCTCTAGGGGTCACTGGAAGCTGCAAGCCCTTCCACCACCTCAAGGGTGTAGTCAAGGGAAGGGAATACCTATAAGAATATTCCTAGAAAAATTAGTTTTCGAACAGTTCTCTTTAAAACTTGTTTTTTAAGCCTTATATGCCTTAGGTATTCATAATTTTTTTTAGAAGTTTGCAGAACATTTTCCTGCATGCTTTACAAATGAACGCTTGATGAAGCAGGCAGGACACATCTGGAAAATGCAGAAATCTTCACAAAGCATCGATAATACTTTGCAAAGTATGCAGGATGCCTTAAGTGTTCACGAAATGTTCAGCATACTTCAAACAGCATTCTTCATACTTTACAAAGTATTCTGCATACCTACTTCATGAATTATTCTGCACACTTCATGAAGCGTTCTACTTGCTTCACAGAAAGGTTAACATTTCCTGAACACTCTCTAAACTCTTCTTTTTCACTAGAGTTTATGAATACCTGCCAACTATAAAACATGAAGGAGAAACCAATCAAATATCCATGTCATGATGCTTATTGGAATGTTATTCCAGTAAAAAAATAATGTATTCTATTCCATATACTCCCTGATGAGGAGTTTTTATGTTTTATCATACTCATGAAGAATTCAAGTCTAACAAGAATGATCAAGAATGATGATACTCGTAATTAATCAGTGAGGTAGTGGGCACATAAATAAAGTAGGTATAAGAGGGAAAAATGGAATATAGTATCATAAATAAAATCTCTAGGTAATCACAACCAATTCTCTTTAATATCTTATGAATGTTCTTCTCAGTGGCTAAATTAAAATAAAAATACCCTTACAACTTTCATGGCCATTTTTTCATCAACATACAAGGAAATTAATCTCCTTTCACAATCAACAGGATGGACTCATCCAACAGTAAAAGCATCCATGGCATAGAAAAAAACTAGACCATTAGTATGGCTTTAATGGCATCACCTATCGTTCTCATAACTCCTCATTACAAGGTTACAAATGAATAACCCAGCTCTCTCAGCAACATGTCACTCACAAGGATTGACATTTTGAGCTAGTAATCAGAGTACTTTTTGAGTAGGTTCAACTCTGTACATGTAGATAACAAATAAAATGTGGAAGGAAAACAAGTACCTACATATCTTCCATTGTGTACATAAAGTGACATTTTTTACATGCAAAAAACAACTTTCAAGGCATAGAAACTGCCATATCAATGACTCCTTAAGGAAGCAGGAAGAGTTCCACTCTTCAGGCCGATGGCCCTTTATTAAAAAAATATTTTCAAAAACAGTAATGAGTCCTGGGGTGAGAATGATCTATAATAACTGTTTTGATCATTGTCTCACATAGTTGCTACTGGCACTTCATTAGGATAAATAAATATATGTAATACATATTTATATAATTCAACAGTAATAATTATTGTAGACTCATTTTTCTTTATCCCGTGAGAAATTTAAACAAGAGGAAATTTTTAATTTTAGGTATTCCTCCAAATAGTTTCTCGAGGCTAGGCAACAAAGGCATATACTATGGAAAGGACAATGACTCATCTCCTATCACTTCATTTGTTTTCAACAACCTTGACTCAGAAAACTAATATCAATGCATTGATTTATTTGAATATAAAAGTCTATATGCACTTCACATATGAAAACTAAATAACAAACACTTAAAAAAAACAATGATTGCAACAAGTCAGTTTTTAAAAAAATCGGCCTCTCAACAATCATCATTTCACTTGAATAGAATAATTTAACTAGTATTACAATAGTATTTCAAAAATACTCCGTTCATATTAATATATATTTCACAGTTTACTTTTTATCTCTAAAAGTAATATCAGTCGGCCATCTTGCAATGGAATTAATGGAGATGGGCTCAGGTTGAGCTCCGCCTAAGCTATTATGTATTCAAAACTTTCCTTTTGCAATAAAAATACGCATCAGCTACGAAAAGCGGGCAGCTTCCCTCCACAGATGTTGGGTGAATAACATCTAAATTCAATGCTAACGCAATGCACATCTAAGAAAACATTCAGCCCGCAGCATTCCTGTGGTAAAAGCCTAAGTGTTTTGTTTTCAAATCTCACAAGAGGAATAAAAAAGATGATGTATAAAATAAGGGAACCAAATGCTATCGTTAAGAATATACTCACTGACATCAATTTTACACACCATATAGCAATAGGAATATTCAATATTGACGTAAGAAATTATTGTCAACTTCATATGCACACTGAAGTCATGATCTTTTAAGTTGCAATTCAATGCAAAATTAAATGCATTTAGTCAATCTCTTTGTTCTGTCATACAAGAGAGGAAGGTGGTTCTACTCATGAGAGAATGCTGAGGTAGGTATTCTCATGGGAGGCTAAAATAACACTCACAAATGTGGAAACTCAGATGCTAACTTGCACATTCTTTAACCTTGTCTTTGTGATACATTCCAAATTGTCTAATCCATCATTCCACAATATTTCTGGGAAAAAAATCGTTACAAAACCTGGCAAGCCATATTTAAAATAGCAACTGGGATGCATCATTCTCACTGCACGCCTATTTACAAGGCCTTATCACAATTCCCAATCTATATTCATTCATGAATGAAATTCCCCATGGTAAAAAAACTCCACACATTCTCATTCTTTTACCTCAATAGTAGACACCAATGCACTTCAAGGCTTTTCACTTGGCTTAAATATGGTTCATTCTGTCCTAACATTAGTGGGAATTCCTGAGTGAGAAAAACCCAAAGTACATGTTCACATTTGGTGGCAACACTTATATTTAGAATGTTCTCTTTGGAAAAAAGGATATTCATTGAAAGTGGTTTCTAATCACCACATAATCCATTCCTGTGGTGATCACAAACAGTTTGCTGCAAGTATCGAACATCACAAAGAAAAGTTACATTGCAACTCCATTCTCACATTCTCTTGTTCACGTCATGGATACTTTTTGGTCCAGTTGTATACTTGGTAATAATAATAATAATAATAAATACACTCATTGGGTTCTCTTACTTGGTACTCAGTAATATAAATATCCCACGTGCACCTTCTGCCAAATCGACAGGATTTTCACGGAAAGACAATAATCTACATTGTTCAACAAATTGCCCCATTTTTTAAAGTTCTTCGGAAACATTACTTTTTTCAAAAACTCACCACCGCTCAGTAAAAAAAGTAGAAAAACCTGCAAACGTTTGCACTGCTGTTTTTCCATTCTCGATTCGCTCAAACATCCTCCCCATCATCCCACAACCCTCACGTGGGGTGGTGACCCTCAGCCTCCGCTCCCGAGCTGCCGGGAGTCGAGGGCGACATCTGGGCGGACGGCGCGGCCGACGTCCCCGGCGAGGACCCCTGACTCTGCGGGGATCTGCTCGTGGACGGCCCTGCCGTCAGGCTGGCGGGGAACGAGTGACTAGTCTGCCCCGTCGAGGCTCTCCTCAGTGGGAGGAGGGCCGCCGGCCGGCTGTCCAACAGCTGGAGGGCCACCACCGTCCTCGGAGGGCTCGACAGATTGGAGGGCCTCCTCTGGGCCCCCCCTCCCATCGCGGCCACCGCCGCCGGCAGTGCCACCAGCTTCACCGTCGGGAGAGACCTCCTCCCGGGCACCAGTGGCGTCCTCGCCGCGTCCTCCTCCGCCTCTTCGTCACCCTCCGTCCCCTCACCCTGTTCCTCGTCTTCCTGCTGGACGCTGTTCTCGGCCGCCGACGGGATCGTCGTGAGGAACCTGACGGCCAGCCTCCCGGGGGATCCGGGCGGGTCGTCGTCGGACACCGCGCTCTGCCGGGTCAACCTCGGCTTGGGTCTCGGCACGGACGCCAGGACGGTTCGGGTGCCGTGGTGCACGGCCGCGGTCCAGTCCTGCGTCGCCGCGGCCGCTGCGGCTGGTGATGGGTGGTGGTGGTGGTGATGGTGATGGGCGTGGTATGGGTTGTGGTGATGGTGGTGCTGGGCGGACGTCGAAGCCGGGCTGGTGGCGCCGATTCCCGCGGACGTCGACGGAGGCGATTGGTGTTCGGGGCTGACGACGGCCGAGTTGGGGCTGACGGAGCGCGGCCTCGAGAGAGAATCGGCGGTGGCGGCAGCCGTCGCCGCCGCAGCAGCGATGGTCGCCGACGTCGCCGCCGCTGTGCACCCAGAAGCGCTGGATCTTGACATCCTCCAGGTGGCAGTGCTGGCGCTCGTAGCGGTCCCCGACGAGTCGTTCCTGGAGCTGGACAGGTTCGAGTCCTGCGGAGAGAAAAGGGGATCAGAAGCGAAATTTTCCGGCTTAACATTGTAACAACGATAAATGGAGTTGCATTGATTTATGTTACAAATACAAATTTTTAGAAGTATGTACCAAATATATTAAGGGGACGTTCAAGTATTACGTAAGTACCCCTAGGGGAGGGGGGGGGGGTTACGAGTTGGCTTACTTTTGCTGACAAGTGGGGGGGGGGTCATAGCATTTCTTACGTAAGACAGGAAGGTCTTACTCTTAAGTACTACTAAAGTACTACTAATAAACACCACTAAAGTATTTAAATAGTACGCTTTTTTATAGCACTCATGTCTCATTGCAAAAGAAACACTAAAAATAGTATAAATTATTTGGTTTTCTCTATATAAAGCAAATAAAAAAAATGGAAAAATCTTACGTAAGCATGTGGGGGGGGGGGGGGGGGGTGAGGGGTTCGGGAAATGCTTATTTTTGCTTACAAGGGGGGGGGGATCAAAAATGGCCAAAAATTTGCTTACGTAATACTTGAACGCTCCCTAACCAACAACGTATGTGAAATGGTTAGATAATTATTTCGAAATTAAAAAGAATTATCCCGCTAAAATCAGATCGGCTAATGCATTAAAAGATCACCATATACAATCAGAACTATATATGTATTTTAAAACACCGAGATTCTTCTCGGAATATGGAAAAAAACAAAAATATGTTTATCTACCAACATTATTTGACGGACTACCGAGAAAAATAAAATTTAAATGCAATCGGAAAGTTTAAACGAAAAATTAAAAAATGACAATTATTGCATAAATTATTGCATAGAAAAAAATTCAAATCCAACAGAAATTTTAAAAACCTTGGCACTAGCTGACATGACCTCACTTTATCTTAGATAAAAGATTGAAGTTTGTTTGACATGTTTAGCGTATAAACTGTAAGGTGCCAACAAAACAATAAAAATAATGTTTGTATTTCAACTTTAAACGTATTTTATAAATACATATGGAATAACTTGACTGAAAAATAAGTTTGAAAATATGAATGCCATAAATTTATACCAGTAATAATCAGTGGCGTACGGACAATTGTTTAGGGTTTAATCCCCGCCCCCAAACATGTTTACCTGAATTCGTAAATAATCACTTCCATCACTTGGTATATTTTTAACGCTTTAATGTTTAAAATATAGTTGAATTGTATTCACGAAAAGAGAATGTTAATTAATTGTTGTAATAGTGAATAATAATCTAAATATAATTTTATGATGATGCGCACAAATATTAATGAAACTCCCTCCAAAAGGAAATCCTGCGTACGCCACTGGTAATAATAATAAAAAAATCCCGAGAAAAAGTCACATCGTAAATGTTCACTAAGATTAATGTAAAAATCGACCATGCCGTTACAAGGGACACGATGCGTTGAAAGCAAAGCCTTTTCCAAATTACAAGTGCCAACATTTACAAATATGACTTTATTCTGCTTTAAACGTTTCATAATATTGTCATTTGGCAACATTCTGCAGGAAAAATAAGTAAAGAAAAAGAAGAAACAGCGTTTTCGCCATCTTGGAAAGTAGCGCAATTTTTTTGCTCAATTTACCATTACTATCAGACAAAATCCAGCTTTTACAACAGCTCATTAGTTGTTTAACTCTACTTATTTAAGTGTTTGTAAAAAGGCACTAGGTAATATTTCTTGTGGTGAGTAATGGTCATACCGAGTCTGAAACTGTGGAACCTATCACCAAGTCATCCATGTCAACTCGCCCTCAGAGGACAGCGACGTCGTCTATAATCACCAATAGATGATTTACGGTAGTTTTTCCTTTAGCATGTATTCAGTGGCACGAGATTCAAGGAAGACTGACGAGCGCGTCAAATGTCTTCGGGAACTTTACGGATAAGATAACTTATCATTTCAAAAAGTCCAAAAACAGATAAATGAACCAATAAATTCGGGATTTCGTTTTCTTTAATTGCATTATTATCATTACTGGTGATCTAACAAGAAAGATAACTTTAAATGGGGCACGATTAACTCTTTAGCCTAATCTTTTAAAAGCGCAGGCACTTAACTTCTTCACGCAATTTTTGTATTCAGCTCGACGTACCTGCCACCTCTCTTTTTCCCACCCATCCAATCTTGAGCGTATTCTGATTCCTCTACATCCCCGCTTACCCAACAATCAACATCCTCCCCTAAATCACAACCTTCAGCATCCCCTAGCCGATCATCACCTATCCCAACCACTTACACTGTCTCCTCCTAACCTCCTCCAGGAGTTTCCTCTCCGTTCCCACAATACCAAGCACTTCCCCGTTCGTCTTCCTTTCCGTCCACTGCACCATCCCCATCCTCCTCCATACCCACACCTCAAACGTCTGCAGTCTATTCTCGTCCTCTTTTCTCAGAGTCCACGTTTCTCCACAATATAATGCTACCTTCCATGTTCGACTCTTCACTAGTCTTCTCTTCCCATACCTATCTAACCATTTCCTCGGCGTAATCGTTGAAAAGCAAACGTGACAATGGGCTAAAGGGTGGAATTTATTTTTCAAAATTGAGAAGAGTAAAATAATTTCCGTACCCGGCAAAATTTTCCGATAGTTACATTGAGCATATGCGGCGCCGACTCAAGGTCAAGCTCGCACTGTGGTTGACAAACACTAGTTGCGTAACCGATCGAATGATAGCACATTCATTTCAATCATATTATTGGTCGCAGAGTTTTATTGTCGGTATGAATCACCGTTCAAACATTACATCGCCGTTTGGTACCTCACCATCGGTCTGATTTTAAAGACGTATTCAAATCCAGGAGTTTGAGATGCTGGCGAGGGGGAGAGTGGAGAAAGTGCGACTTACAGACAGAAAGACATACGAGGAAGTGCTCGGCATGGTTAGCGAGGATAAGAAACATGTTGGGAGAAATTAGGAGGAGGCAGAGTAGGTGGTGGAAAAGGTGATGAGGAGCGAGAGAATGCTGAAGGCCGTGTTAATGAGGAAGGGTGATGGGTAAACAGGGAAAGGGAAGAAAGAGAATAGGTTTTATAGGTGGCATGAAGAGAAGTAGGGTGTATGCCGAGTTGAAGAACGGAATCATGTAGAGAGTTAAGGGTAAGCAACTGTAAAAGGCTAGTAACTTCTTACTGATCTTTTACAATTACATACCCTTCTCACTACTTCTTACTATCTTACCCTTCATACTTCTTACTAATCTTTCTCTTATGCAAAAGATAAGTGCTCTGTAAAAGATAATTTTTCTTCCATCTAAAAATCTACCACAACCGGTAAATCACTTCTAAAAATAGTGTAATAACCTACGTCAATAACGTTATATTTCCACCATCAGTACCTGTGAGGTCTTCCTGGTGACCAGCCAGGAGGATCTCTTCTTGGGGTCGAGCAGCCGTAGTGGGAGGCCGCAGTTGTTCTGCCTCCACGAATCGGAACGGGATGAACTGAAGTTTTCGGAGGACACGGACGACGCTCTCTTGTGCTGCTTCTGCTGGATCTCCGCGATCTGATGCGCGTACTGGTCGGACCTGGCCCGGGGCCCCCCACCGCCCCGGTCCCCGCCTCCCCTGCCCCCGTCCCGCCTCTCTCGGTCTCGCCGGCCCCCGTCACGGTGGCAGAGGAGCCACGATGCCTTGCCGAGGAGCCAGCGGCGGGCGCTGGAGCCGGCAGACACGTCCGAAGCCCTTCCGGGACGAAGCCTGGCCGTTGAGGTGGACGCGACCGGCGCGGAGGAGTTGGAAGATGTGGAAGTCGTGGCCGCGTTCGGTCCGGAGCTCCCCCCGGTCTTACCCCTCGGCATGCTGGGAGTCGATGCCACGTGCGGACCCTCCACTCCACCGACCCCGGCAGCGACGTGGCCGTGGTGGCCGTGTGCCAGGAGCTTGGCCGTACAAGTGCAGGGTACCTGTCCACCGGCGTGGACGTGCTCCCTTGAAGAACGGTCGACGAGGCTGTTGGTGTTGGCCGGAGTCTGTCGGTTGCTGAAATTTGAAGAGTGTCGACATCTCCCGATTCCCCTGGTCACCCTCGACTCCTCGATCGCCTTGCAGATCAGGACGCAGTCCTTCTTGAACTGCTTCGTTAGGATCGCGTACAGGAAAGGGTTGCAGCAGGAGTTTAACGGGAGGACGAAGACGGTGAACACCTTGGCCTGTTCGAGGGAGACGAGCTGCAGGCCGAATGCGGCCGTCAAGGAGAAGAAGGCTATGGGCGACCAGCAGAGGAAGTCTGTGAAGACCAGGAGGGCCATTCTCTTGGCTATGCGGGAGTCGTTGGAGTTCCACGCCTGGGACCCTCTGATGGCGCAGTACATCTTGAGGTAGCAGCCCATCAGGATGAGGAAGGCGACTCCATTGATGAGCATTAGGAACACCACGTAAGCCAGGCTGTGGGGACGCTCAGCCTCGAACGGGAGGCAGACAGCAAATATTCTAAAATGTGAGAAAAAATATATATAATTTATTTATTTTTATTTCTTTCAGTTGATCAGAGAAACATACGCTAAGCCTTTTACAATAGGTACTATCAAATAAACAAATTAATTCAAACAAACTAGAAATTGAAATATACGGAGTTCACAAAAAAGTAAACGGCTATAGTTACCTATTTACAGGATGAATTTAAGTGGCAGGGTTTTTATTGAGGAGACAAGTGTGTTATTTGGAGAGATGAGGTAAAGGGTAGAATTGAAAAACTTGATTGTCGCTGACATCATTGATAAAGCTTTTTCATGATGATCAATTCTAGCATAATTATCCCACACAGACATAAACATCTTATAAATGTCTAATAAACATTGTGAATAAGTTATTTAAAATGTTGAATAAATGTTTTTCCAAAACTTGAATAAACATCTAATAAATATTATTTATGTCCTAGTTGAATACATTTATTAGACATTTAAAAAAATATCTAATATATGTCTTTAAGACATTGAAAAATATGGATGAGACATTCTCAATATCTTTTCAACATCCT
Source organism: Pyrrhosoma nymphula (assembly GCA_963573305.1). Lineage (NCBI taxonomy): Eukaryota > Metazoa > Arthropoda > Insecta > Odonata > Coenagrionidae > Pyrrhosoma > Pyrrhosoma nymphula. The sequence goes on along the minus strand of OY754334.1, from coordinate 99,777,739 downwards.
TACTTTTTTTAAATATCTAATATAGATCTTAAAGACATTGACAAATATGGATTAGACATATTCTCAATATCTTTTCAACATCCTTACTTAGAAATATATTTGAATAAACCATTCTCTATACCTACCTATTCTTCCCCCTAAATAATTATTAAGGTCAATAAGCCCATTTTCCTAAATAAATACAGCCGAAATATGTTAATTATTCCATTGTTAGCCCAAATTCATATCCCTTAACTGTAATTTTGCTAAATTTAAAATATTTATCTTATTTTGTGGATACTTTTTGACAGTTAGAGTTTAAACAAAATCAGTTGCTATTGGTATAGAGGAATATGAATCGAAATACCAAAATGTACTCCCCAGTAGGTTATGATGGATATTATAGAACTTTAAAGAATTAAAAAAAACTGAACTTTAGCAAGAGCCACACTGAGAAGATGCACTAAAGTACAAAAATTCATGACAAAAAATCACTTTAGAACTAATCCAGGTAGATGTTTTTGTCACTGTGAAATTTACAACTAGTACAGAACCTCCAGTATTTTTTTTATATGCTCCAGGGAGATATTTCTAAAAATTCAATGAGTTTATCAAAACCACCAGAAACTAATAATTTTATATCAATCTCTTTTTAGTTATTCAGATCCACTCTTCATAGATGGATGGACAAACTGATGAAATGAAACTAATAGAAGCTTGAATGAGAAACATACGTCTTACGAGTTGTACTTACTGGATTTGATGAGCAAAAAAGACTTTCCCCATAAGAGTCAAATCTTTCCATGCACAATAGTTTAGCACATTACATAGAATATCAGCTTGATAAATCATTGCAAATCTATTCTGGGTGTGTAGAACTATCTATGGCTATCTGGTTTACCTCACCTGTAATCACTGACTCCAACGAGAGGTAAGAGAGCCATCACCAAGGCAAAACTCCAACCAACTGCCATGATGTATGCAGCATGTTTAAGGGATAGCCTCTTGTTTAGGTGCATGGCATGTGTTATGGCATAGTTCCTCTCCAGTGTAATGACAGCTAGGGTGTACACTGAGAGCTCAGATGATAGGACACCAAGGAAGCCAGCAAGCCGGCACCCAGCAGACATCTGCCACGGGATAGCATACTTGCGGAACTCTCCCAGAGTTGAGGCATCCACTACGGCCAGGAAACCTAGTTTTGAGGGAAAGAGGAGAAGTTTTACAATCTAATTTCCATGCCAGAAGGTGATACCTCTAAGCCATTTTTACAGGCTGTTTTTCCTTAAAGTTCTTAGGTTACCAATCACACAATAGTCAATCACATGAGCATAGGCACAATGTTCCTTTCTTCTTGATCTCTGACATAATGACTCTGTGACGTAACTCTAATCTGGTCCCATGGTGTACTGGTTAGCACTCTGGACTCTGAATCCAGCGATCCGAGTTCAAATCTCGGTGAGACCTATAATTTTGCCAGCCTCGGTGGCAGCGGGGTAACATCATTGCCTGCTAACCTGATGGCCGCGGGTTCGAGTCCTGCTTGGGGAAGATTTTTCACCTCCCAGGGCATGGTTGTATGTGATCGTCCGTTGTTAATTGTTAATACCGCAATATATAGGACATATAAGAGCTGTTTTTGGTGGTTGTAGTTAAATAAAAAAAATAAGAAATAAATCTACTAAGCCTCTCACTCAATCATATGTGCTACTGGAATTTCTAATAGGGATTTTGATGAAAGAGATAATTCATTTTATCATTCTCTCTAACACCACTACACATAATGAAGATTATTAATATGAAAAGCAACTTTTACCGTTTGTCTCTTTGTCTGCAAATTCCCATATAGAAATACACCTATTGAGTTCATTTTATGTATTCGCTTGCTGCCATTTTTTTCTATTGTATTATTAAATTAGAAATACTCAGCATACACAGTCGAGACGAACACCAAACGAAGGAAATATAATTAAGATTCTTGTTCTTTCATGCAATTTTCATATACCTACTTTTCAAAATCTTGAAAACTTTGATAAAAGACTGATAAAAATTTTCAAAATATTGCATTTTTGTTAAACCATTTCTTGATGATCATTAGAATTGTTGAAGCCAAGTCTCATAAGAAAATGTAGGGAATAAAGGCCCATAATGGATCAGCGATGAATGATGAGTAGCTTCTGCCATAAACAAAGCATATCCTGAGCAACAGAAAATAAATTTAGGATGCTCCTAGGAAAGACAGAGACGTGGCATGTCGTTGAATGAATGATAATCATACTGGCAATTGGGCAGTAGTAGTATTATGCTGGCCAACTGTATCCAATTTTTGATAAACCTCTCAAGGCGTTTCGACGTACATGTGTACAGACCCTATTTTCTCTCACAACAGCGTTTCGACGTACGACGCACGTCCACTTGCCTTATACATAAATTTAAATACCCTCTGAGGAGTTAAATAGGTACTTAAATATTAAATTCCTGCTTGAAGGGTTAAAGATGACTCCAAACCATTTTAATTTTCCATTAAAAAATTTGCTTTTGCATGGGGAATATAGGCTCATTATGAATGTATGGTGTTGGTCTGCCATTGAAAACACATTACTATGTGTTGGCAAACCAATGTTGAGCATATTTATAAAAATACAGTTTGATAAAAAAAATACATTCAATTATTATTGACATAGAATTCAATTTAAATTAAGTTTTGTCAAGCATGATGGGGTTTTTTTTTACCAGCGATAAAATATATAGAAAATTATGCCATATGAAGAACATACAATCCAGAGGAACTGAATAAGCTCTTCCTTTTGCTTTCAATTCTCATAAATTCATTTTGTGCTAAGGGGTCATTCAAGTATTACGTAAGACGTTTTTGGGGGAGAGAGGGGTTGAGTTTTCCTTGCGTTGTCTTACATAGGGGAGTGAGGAGGTCTGAAACAATCTTACCTAAGTTTATAGTCACTTCTGTGATCGATCATATTTTTCATAATTGTCTGACAATCAAAAATTTCTTTGTTGGATTACTGCGACGGTAGCCTTGAATTGATTTTAAATTACAGAAAAATGTATGATCATTTCTTTGTGATTACATTCTCTGTGAATCGCAAAATCTCGAAAACTGATATCAATATCTGGCTAAAAAATAATATTTATAAATTTATCTATTATTACATAAAAAATAAATTCATCTGAGGGGATGAGTTGAATTTTTGCACACTTGAACAGGGAATTGTCCATAAGTATATAGTTATCTATGAGCATGGTTCGAAAAATATATGACATAACTTACGTAAGATAGGGGGAATGGGTTAATGAAATCTTATGTTGTCTACATAGGGGAAGGGAGGTGTTAATAAGCGGCCAAAATTACCTTATGTAATACTTGAATGGCCCCTAAGAGATAATGTCATTAGCAATTTCAGTTACAGATATTGAATAGCATTCAATTAGGAATTATTTTCTGCAATGGATTTGAATTTTGATGGCAAATGTTTCATTTGGCTAATTTTTACTCTCATAGTTAAATAAATATTTATCATTGATGCAATAATTTCAGCCATTTCTTTCTAAAAATTTATCAACTAAACAAATTTCAGAAAGTGATTTACGAATTCTGTGTGGTAAACTAGCAACAAATATTTTGGGACAAAATGAGGACATTGAATACCTAAATATATTCCCATGAAAAAGTCAGCCATGGCCAGGTTGCAAACCAGGAACCTGGGGACATCCATCTTGCTTCGGGAGAAGATCAACACAAAGACCACAGTTCCATTTCCCAGCATTGCAAGCAGGAACACTATCCACACACCACAGCGCAAAGTCCACCAATCAAAGAGGTCTTGGCAGGGTAGGAAAGGTCCTGGAAAAGTAATTATTAGAATTTATATTAAGAAATAAAATTAGTGGGAAAATATTCTAATAAAAATAAAAATATTAAATTATCTCATAAAAAAATAATGCATGATGCATGTAATTTAGCATTTACCTAGTAATACATTACTCCCATCCTTTTTTGGCGAGATCTGATTTCACAAACCATTATATTTGTAAAAATATGTATAATGGCATTTTTGAAAGAAAAATTGTTTAAATTTTCTTTTTCTTTTATTTTAATTATAAATCTGTTTTATATCACAATAAAAGTAGGTACCAAGGGATAGGAAGGTATAAGAGAGAATACAGCCTATAGAAACATGAAATAAGTTCTTTTTTTGTGTAGCTCTTACAGGACCACTATGTGCCTGTAATGCGTGTTTTCCAGATGGGGGAGTTAGAAATAGGGATTATGTTATTTTAAGATGATTTATGCTTGTATTACTACATTCAACAGCTAGTCTGATTATTTTTTGCTACATCAGCTGTTTTTCTTCTGCTTTGGGAGACTGCCCGGTTTGTTTCAAGGTATTAATAAGAGGCATTACATGTTCCTATTATCAAATATGCTGCTCAGCTAAGTGAGAAACAACCTTATTAAATAGGCTGGGGCAGCCATGAACTTTTGAGTGACTTATCCAAAGGAAAAGCCTAAAATCATGATCACAAGCTTTTGAAATGGCTGGACCAAAACATTCAGTGAGAGGTACATTACCTGGTAGTGGCAGGCACTGTGTCTTTCCATGAAAAACTTCATTGGTCACTCCAATGGTTCTGCTGGCCTCCTGCTCTTCGAAGTACTCTTCAACATATGCAGGTAAGTTTCCTGGATAATTGAAGTCTGTCCCATAGTTTTCAAACAAATCTCTCATTTCTGGGCCAAATTTCTTGCTCAGGTTTTCTGTTGATAAATGAAGTGAATATATGTTAGGAAGGAGTTTTTTTTTGAGAAAGAGTGTTCATATTTGATTACATTATGGTAACAGTGTGCACTTTTCCATGGCATTCAATGCCCTTTCAACTTAAAAACAGAAATATAAAGCTATTAAAATCAATAAAGGAGGGGTAAAAATCTTCATTAGCTGCTATTTTTAAAGTTCTTTCATTATTGAAAGTCCACCTTCATAAAGCCTTTGTGTTTGCCTGATTCCTAATGTACTCTATTGGCTCAATTGAGGCCGGGGGCAAGTGTTGACAAGGATCATGCAGCCTAAAATAAGAAGTTTTAGCATTAAAAATTGAAATTTTAAGAGAAAACAAGAGAATTTTTAGATATTTCTTCCTATATGATTAAAAAAATATAGATAGTTACTGTGATTCAATGAAATATGTCATATCAGAAACTCCATTCAATTGGATTTGCAGGGAGAGAATAATGATTCTATCATCTGTCACGGACAAAACTATGCATAAATACTTTGAGAAATCAAATCCATTCCCTGGTAAAAATAAACTGTGACAGACAGTGTGACAGAAGCGTGAACACAGTGTGAATACTGTGGGCCAAAAGCATAAATTGGGACTCAAAAGCCTGCAGAAAACGTGATAGACAATGTGACGGTTCAGTGTGTGAACATTGTGCACACAGTGTTGGTACACTCTGTGCACAGTGTGAGGACACCATGGTGGCCCCAAGGGAAGGGAGCAATTGCTCCCCCAAAAACCATTTTGCACATAGTTTGTTACAAATTTCCGGGACAAGACCCACGAACCCCCCTTTTCCTGGAGGGTATTCCATACCCCAAGAGCCTCTGGTGCTCCCCCCAACCTCTGGTCTGGAGCTGCCCCTGGCATGCACTGTGACTAATACCCTTGTACAATGTGCAGCACATTGTGGTCACACTGTCCGTCATGCTTTAAAGGGAGCACAGTGAGTGTACACTGTGACTTATACACTTGCACAGTGTGTAGCACATTGTTGTCACACCATCCATCATGCTTAAAAGGGAGCACACAGTGCACACAGTGTGCATACACTGTGACTAATACACTTGCACAGTGTGCAGCACATTGTTGTCACACTGTCTGTCATGGTTTATTTTCACCAGGGTTGAGACTATAGTAGGAAGATACTTCCTGAAGATAAGTGCAGATAAAAACAAAAAGGGAGGTATTAGGTGAGATTTTGTGGAATATGAACATAATAAGAACTTAGAAGATGCAATTGCAACCTGATGATGATGCAGTGCATCGAAACCCAGGTCGAATACAATTTTTATCGCCCTTTCGCTCCATCTACCTTTTCTGTTTTCTCTGAATCTCCACCATTGACTTCCTTTCCTCTCCCACCATATCAAAAACTTCCTGTTTTGTCTTCCTTGCCACCCGGCTCATCCCACGCGAGTTCGTTTAAATTGAATTGAGAACATTTGCTTGCAATTTTAATGTTTTTCTTGTGTTTGAAATGTACTTCCATTTCCGAAATGTATTAAATTTTATTTTTAAATTTAGTCTTTTTTCCAGGTTCCGCCACCGAGGTGATAGTCTTCAGTCATTCCATGGCTAGAAGGGGAAGTGTCGCATAATAACCCAGATCATATTGGGTTAAACTATAGTATAAGTGATCCTTTTCTAGACTTTGAAATAATCGGTATTTTATGTGTATATATATAAATTTGTGGTCACTTTGAAAACACCGAAATGTCTTGTTGAAAGTACCGAATTTCTAATTTCAAAGTACCGCTTTTCTCCCTCTCAAACCACCGAAAAATTCCTATCCCTACCAATGATGCAAAGTAAGCTGTTGCCTATGGGCCCCGAGGCTTTTTTTCTCATTTCTTCTCTTGCGACTTGTGTATTAATGTGGGCCCCATTGCTTGTACTACCTACAGACCCCCAAGTGCGTTAATCCGTCACCTCACTCAACAATCCTAATTGATGCAAATAGCCTCAGTTGTGATGGCTTCTCCAAAGAAAACCTATGTAGCGTTCCTCATTTAGTTAACAGGATGGACCTTTAGGAGAACTATGTTTCAAAACTTACACTCTATGTTCTCACCTCTAGGCCACATAGGCCTCCATTTTCCACAGTGGGTTGTAATGTAACATCTAAATATTACATTAGAGAATAAAATTTGTATATTGTAGTACTCCTAGATGTACACTGTAGAGCACTATGCTAATTTTCCTACTGCTGATTGCAAAATCGTCTTCCAGCCTTGTGATGATTTACACAAAAAATGATTCTCCATAAGAGCCCACACTGTCACCTTATTGTGGAACACACTATAAAAATCTGGAGCGGAGTGACTGAGTGATCCAACCAACCTACCCATCTGTCAGATGGGACAGATTAGCTGTGAACCCCTTTGTGGCTTTCATGAAGATTGGCCCAACACCAATTCCAGATTTTTCTCCATCCCTCTTCCATTCCTCATAATAACCCTATCCTTACCATCCTTCATAAAAATAAGAGTAGACTGGAGGGATGGAAGACTCATTTGAAACTAATAAAATGTATGTGTAGCATAGGTGAGGGTGGCTGATAGAGAATCAGGGTGGGTGATAATAGGTTATGGGGTAAGACAAGGGTACCCGTTGTCACCTTCACTTTTAAGATTTATGCCATGGAAATGGTAAGAGTTAGATGTAGGAATGTAAGTTGGAAAAATGATCAAGTTGGCTAAGTCACTGATAATCAGGTGTAAGTCAGACGTCAAGAGGATCGCAGATATTGATTGATGAATTAGAAAAGCAATGTGAGAAATACAAATTGAAGATCCATCATAATAAAACAAAAGTAATGATTTTTTTTAGAATAAAAAAAGTGAGGCTTACCATAGATGTAGGAGGGCACAAACAGAAGCTCGTAGAACAATTAAATATCTTGGATAGCACGTTGAAGGAAATGGGGTTGGAGGTAAAGACAGTGGCATAGCCAGGTTTTGGGTCTAGGGGGGACAGAAAATTTTTAGGGGGCGCCGACTCATAAATTAACCCGTTAACTAAACTTTACAAATTTTGGTGATACAATAGGTGGATGGGGTTGCACAAAATATGACAACATATTATATGCATTTATGTATACGTATTTGGGACTTAAGAGTGAAAACATTCACAGACTTAGGGGTGCCAGAACACGCCCCTGCCCCACCCTTGGCTACCCTACTGGGCAGTAGCGTAGCCAGGAGGGGGCAGGGGGTGTGTATGCCCCCCTACACCCCCTGTGTTCTGGCGCCCCTAAGCCTGTGAATGTTTCCATTCTAAAGTCCCAAATGCGTACGGGAATCAATGTCATAACTTAATTATCATCAATAAGTTCTACAAGGTCAACAAGTTTGGATCATAGTATATTACGAACAAAATAATACAGTAAAAATATATCAGTATGATAAGTTTAATAAACTAGTGAATTTATTAGTCGACGCCCGCTAAAAATTCTGCCCCCCTCCCCCCCCCGCCCCAGTACCCCCTAGACCCAAAACCCAGCCAGGCCACTGCTACTGGGTAAAGATGTAAGAAAGAGAATAGTTGCTGCAGGCATTCGAGATGCTGGTATGGAGGAGAGTTGATAGGTGCTGTGAATGCAATGAAAAGGAGGACAAATGGCGATGTGCTTAGTTAGGAGAGGAAACTTCTGGAGGACATTAGGAGGAGGCATAGTTGGTGGCTGGAGGGGGCAATGAGGGGGAGGAGATTTGAAGGCCTTGATAGAAGGTAAGATGTCGGGTAAGCAGGGAAGGGGAAGAAAGAAAAAATTACTTTATGGATGGGGTGAAGAGTGTTTGTATGCTGATCTGGAGAAAGAAATCGTGTGAGCAGACAGTGGCTGTACCTGTAATAGCAGAGTAGATTTTTACTCCCTTCAATCTTAACTTACCCTAACTGGTTGATCAGCTATTAAAATAATAATACCTCTCTATCTAGCTACCTTTCCTGCAGTGACGTAGGCAGTATTTTGTTTCAGGGGGATTTCATGTTCAGGAGTACAAGCGGTGGGTGGTAAGGGAGGCGAATATATTTGAAAATGAGGAGCAAATTTGTATTTTTAGGCAACTAAGAGTGCAATCGTGACTCAGGTTCAACAGCCTATGTTTAAAGATTTTAGGACTACAGACTTGAAAGGATACAAACCCCATTTTTTGTATAAAAAAAATTAAAAGCATATTTGCTTTCAAGTCTTTCTATCTGAATTATAAATAAATTCGACATTCTTAGTTTAAAAAATATAATTTTCTCCTTTAGTGCCACTTAAAAAAAATAAATTCAAAATTTCTGGGGGGTCCGGATCCCTCCCTTGTTTACGTCACCACTTTTGTTTTGCAAATGGCCACTGATGTCGCTCGCCTCCCCTAATAACTGATCAATCAAGGAATTTGTGTCTGAGCGGGTGGTTTATTCAGGTGATTGGTCATTTGGGGAGGTGACCGACAACTGAGGCCACTTGCACCATTAAGGACGGGTGGGTAGGTAGGTAGGTTAGGAAAGTATCATTGGGGAATGGAGGAAGGGCGGAGAGAAACCCGGCTCCGGCATTAGCCTGCTCTTTACGAAAGATTCCAAGGAGACCTTGGTTTAACGTCTCATCCAACGGACGGTGCTCTGAACTTGAAGTTGTCTTCACATAGTTCCCACGCAGGGATCCAGATTCCACAGAAAACTCTCCGCCACAGGCTATGGGATATGAAGGCAGTACTCTAGCCATCACGCAAACCAAATCCCCTGTGATATACGAGGTTTAATAAAAAATACGCGGACGTTACTTTTTTATCAAAAACTCTTTAAATATTCGTCATTATTAACTTTTCCCCCTTCAAAGTAGTCCCCATTACATGTAATGAATTTGTGCCAGCGCTTTTTCCAATCTTCTAAAGGGCAATTCAAGTATTACGCAAGACGTTTTAATGGGGGAGGGGGGTTGAGTTTCCTTACGTTGTCTTAAGTAGGGGGATGGTGGGGTCCGAGACCATGTTACGTAAAATTTCAGTTACTTCTGAGATCGTGTTTTCATCACTTTTTAATTATTGTTGAACGAAAAATCTGCAGGATTACCGCCGTGGTGGTACGCCTGAAATTATGCTAAACATTTGAAAAACGTATGCGTCCAATGATTTGGAGATACATTGAATTAAAAGATCACGTGTTTTACGAGTAATGCCTACTGTAAATCGTGAATTATCGTAAACCGTTATCTATCAGTTTTTGCACACATGGACATGGAATCGCCCATATCGCCCATATATCTATGTGCATGGTTCCAAAGATGTATGGCAACTTACGTAGGATGGGAAGGGGAGAGAGCCCTAGGGTGTTCATAAAATCTTACATTGTCTTACAAAGGGGAGAGGGGGGGTCAAAAAGTGGCCAAAATCGTCGAACGTAATTCTTTCGGCGCCTAAGCACTTCCGGAACGCAATTTCCAGTGTGGCCTTGATCTCTGTGAGAGATTTTGTCATTATCTCCACGATGCTAGATAAACGGAGTCCTTTCATGTTTTTTTAGCTAAGGGAATGGGAAGAGGTCGCAGGGGGTCATGTCCGGCAAGTACGGAGGTTGAAGCATTATAGTGGTGTTATTTTGAGCAACAAACGTTTTTCGACGAGTGTGAGCAGGTGCATTATCGTAGTGCAATCGCCATGAGTTGTTTCGCCACAAATCCGAGCGTTTTCTTCGTATCGCATCGCGCAAACGGCGTAGCAACTTGATATCTGACCTTGATAACCTTATTGACCGTACGACCTAGTGGTATGAACTCATGGTGCACTATGCCGTTGAAATCAAAGAAAACTGGGAGCGAAAAATTCCGATATTTAAAAAAAATTAAACCTCGCATTCAGAGTAGCCTTTCTGCCTTCCTGTGCTCTCATGAGATCACACGGCCCACTACTACTAGCGGGCTACTTCTTCCATTACCAATCAACATCTACACCCACAAAATACCCTGCAAGCCACCTCAAGGGTGTGTGGAAGGGGGTGAGTAGTCACCAACATGCATCACACTATAAATTAGATCAATAGTAGACGAGTTCACTTTGTGGAAGTTCATCTGAATAAAAATAAAGAGAACTTATTGTTAGTGATTTCCCACACTATTTTATTGTTCACTCAACCGGGTTCTCAACCGGATCACGTCATTTTCAACAGCTGACTTTTGAAAATGACGTGATCAGTACGTTGAAACAGATTGAGTGAACAATAAAATAGCGTGGAAAATTACTAAGTTCTCTTTATTTTTATTTTTTATTACAATATACCTACCCTAAAGTTAGTGTAACTACGACTAATTATGCATTAGCATAAATTGCTAATGCAATTGTCACGCGGCGAAGCCTCACAAGCATGCACTACACTACAGATATGCTACCAATGGTAGAGGGACCGTTATTAGGTATTTATGTATTTAGTAACTACATAAATGAACAGAGATTCAAGGGTTATGCTGAAAACATGCACGGCGTGCAGTAAGTACTAGGTAGCAGATAGGGATACAATTGTTAGGGAGTACTACTACTTCTAAGTTCTACATTACCTATCGACAAACCTAGTTAAAAGCCTCATTGGCAGCTGTTATGGTCCCTTATCGGTCGCGGGAAAAAATACATTCTAAATCTATTCGTTCTGCAGCCTAGTTCCCTAATTTTTTTCTCATGATCTGATCCACTGTAGTATGTAGGATTTCGTAAAATATTATCAATGTCGTCAGAAAATAAATCGGTTTGGAACTTACATAATTGATTGAATCTAAATTTTAATCGACGGTCCGAAAGCGATTCCCATCCCAGTTGCTACAAAAGGTCAGTAACACTAACGAGATTATAATAACGGCATTTAACGTATCTTGCTGATCTTCTCTGCACGCGTTCTGACTCAGTTTTCAAGCCTACCTCATAAGGACCCCAAATACTGGCAGCAATGATGCAGTTGGTGTGAGTGTGTAGGTGAAAATTCCTCGATCACGGGATACTCACGGATCTGCGGCCAGATGTCCACGTTGCTGGTGTTCCAAGGGGTCATGTCTAGGTCCTCCCGGGACGGGTAGAAGATGATCTCCTTGGGCGGAGGGTCGGGGCCCCCGGAGTGGGAGGATGAAGGGTCCGAGGACGAGGAATGAAACCCCCCCTCGGAGGGCCTTCTGTCGAGGGGCGGGGGCACGCCGTCCGGCAGGAAGGCGCAGCAGTGATAGGCGTACGACAGGACGAGGGTCTGCACGCGAGGGAACATGGGCGGCGGCGGGATCTCCCGGAGTTCCGGGTTGTTGAAGGTCTTGAGGTGCCGGAGCCGCTCGTATCCGGTGCCGTGCGGGGGCAGGGCGGGGAAGATGTTGTTCGCCAGGTTCCTGACGAGTAGAGAGAAAGAGCATCAATATATAATGAAGTGAAATTTCTCTTTACCGGGATCACTAGAGATCAAAATGTCTATTTTCGTTTAGAGCAGTTTTCCCCTTAAGGTAGTCAGAGTATATTCCCCTAGCCGTATAATAGAGAGAATTTTAAATTATTTTTTCAGTTAAAGTAATTAGTTGCTAGAAGCGTGAAGTTACTGTTGCAATAAAAATTAACTAATCAAAAGATTTGCATTTATGCCATTTCAAGAATGCATGGAAACTTAAACTAAAATTGCATAACTTATTTACATGAAAACATAACTCACGCAAGGAATCTAATCTCTGGATCAGAAAATAAGTGTTTTATGCACAATAGACAGGACAACAGAGACCACAGCTGAGTGGACTGATATCAAAAACTTGGAATGTGAATGGTAACGTAAAGAGATATCATACGTAGCTCAATAAGGTGAAAAGAAATTGCACGAGGACACACAAAGCATGGAGTGTCAGTTAAAGAATATGGTTACATGAGCCTTTATGTGAGTAGAGTCGGGGAAAGAGCGATTTTAGGAATAGAACTTTAATAAAGCATTACTTACAGATCTTCTAGTTGCGTAAAAGGAAGAAAGGCATCCGGGTGAATTTCCTTGATCCTGTTGTCTTCTAGATCCCTGTGAACGAGTTGAGAGGTAGGTTAAAATACCGTTACTTGTTAAATTTCCCAAGGAAATTAATGTCTTGATGAGTAAGTACAAAGAGTGGGAATGACAGTTGGTATTTCAGAATAAAGTCTCAAAAAAGTTTCACTTTAGCTCAGCTTAATATTGTAAAAGCATGAAGTTTCAAAAATAAGTTCCACCCGTTGACTTAAGAAATTAGTAAGGAGAGTCAACGTATTTTTTCAGTGAATGTTGAAAATCACGATTTCCAGGAGGTTATATTGGCCTCCGGGAGTATGAAGGGGCGCATTGAATGTTGGATTTTGAATGACATAAGCGCCATATGCGATTAAGTTACGTTACATAGTAACCAAGCTCCGTGGAGGGTAAATATACAATTGTACTGCTGGTTTTAGCCTCTCAATCTGTAAAATTAAATGGATTTTTAAGGTGTCCGAGTGTGTCATAATATTAGAGAAGCTAAGACGAAAATTCGTGACCAAGCGTTACTTGAGTTGTGAAAAAGAAGAATGAACTGCAATTAAAAAAAAACAAGTGTCGTAATGATGACAAGTGACAAGACAAGATTAAAAAGACAAGTGACGAATTTCTCTCAGCAAGAGAATAGATGGAACAAACGAATGATAGCATAGGGGAGTAGTGACACAATTACCATGCGTAATCAGCCGTATTGAATTGAATATCTGTTACGCATTAGGTACGCTTAAAACAGAGATACCATTGGAATAATTTTAGCGGTACCATAATGATATAAGTATTTCAAATAGTCATGTTGAATGAATCATTTCTCACTAAAATGCTTAATTTTGGTGTGCATGGGCACATGGATTTTCAATTATAAAAATTATGCACAGAAAAAAAACACCATTCATTTCCTCGTCGCCGAATACTTTCCACCGAAGACTTTCCACCATCTACTTTATTATCCGGGAAGAAATTAAATTCCTTTTATAACATTCATTTCCGACTTCAAAGTTTTCCACAAAAATTAAACGTGATAACTCTTATTTAACTGAATTACGCGTCGATTTAGCAAAACTCCTATCCCGACCGGATGAACGACCTTTTAAGCCATCAGAAACGATCAACGTTCCCTACTCGTGATAAACCCTTCGAAAAATTCTTTTCTGCCTTTCATCCCATCTCTCTATCCCTTTGTGGCACCCTTAGCGAGTCGCACACCACACAAGCGAATTGGAGTGGGGAAAAAGATCCCATTTTATGCAGCGTCCTCTGATCATTCTTCGGCAAATTGAGGTGCAATTAGATGGTAAACTTAGGAAAGAGTCGTAGTAATGACATGGATAAAAGCGTAAAAAATATAAAAAGAAAAAGCAGTTTTAATGTTTGTACGTTCCCATAGCTGCACCAAAGACGATCTAGTCGTTTGCGAGTTTATGGATAATGCGTCTCGCTCGTCAGTCATTAAATTTTACATTCAGGATTTAGTACTACTGCCAGCGTGGACTACGCTGAAGCCCTGTACATTCGGGAACATAAATCGGGCCTAGATTGGTCTGCAAAACAGCGCTTGACGATGTTGGATGTATTTCAATGGTGGCTATTGATGGCAAGCAACATTTTCCCGCTGTGTGCAAACGAAGCCACAGGCAGAGATTGAGTCGAGGAAACAGTCAAGCGCGGATGGCTGCTTGGCATATGAAATGGATGACGTTCAGATTGCATTAGTGATTATAAATGGCAATAGTAAAACTATGTGCTATTTAATTGACAAGGGTTGGTTCATCATCATCATCATTGCTCTTGTCATGCTTCGTAACGAGAAGCATACCCGTTGGCCGTGTACCTGTGCATAGTTACTCTGAAGAATAAACAGTACCACACAAGAAAATACAAAAAATAATGATTTAAGTATTCGCTGATGAGTTGGATTAATAATCATCACTTTCATTTTAAAATCTTCCTCTTCATACAACTTTTGATTATATATAAGTGCATAATTAATTAGAGGAACACATAATTTCACCCGTGAAAAATACAAGAAATTGGTTATGGTACGTGCTGATCGGTTGGATCAATATTCAACACTCATTTTGAAATCTTCTCTTTAATAAAATTTTATTTCCCTTTGAACACATAATTGACGAAATGAGGCGGCTGGAGCGGTAATCGTGGGTCAATGAGTGCGAATTTTAATAATTTTTAAGTCGAAAAAAATGTTTAGATCACAATTCACTGAAGTGTTTATGCACTGGAACTCAAGATACAGGCAATAATAGAAATTATGCAACAATTATATTTTAAACTTTTTTCCACAATCAAAGCATGATGTAACGAGGTTTCGGCGCGGTTTTAGAAATATAGACAAAATTATATTGAAATATATTGTTTTTGGATATTGGGCCTGGCGAGACAACTTGATATTTGATAGCAACAACTATGATAATAAGAAATGTATTATTTCGCGTTTAGAAGAACATCTGTATACATGAAATCGAATTATTCCGAAATATATGTCATGTTCCATAAGGCTACGTGTTAAAATAGCATTGAATTTCCAAAAATCGATATCGCCATGGAGCAATTTTTTCACTTTTATCTAGAGATATCAGTTGTGAGAACACGCATGCGGGGTTATGCGCACATCTATACCCAAACAAAATCGGTCCGACCACCTTAAATGCACGCATAATTGCTGTCAGATTGCTTGAAAAATTGAAAGTGCTCTAATCCATAATAGAGCGAAGTCATTGCAAGCGAGTATATCGTATTTAAGCTGATGGTATAAGATTTGGTTTTCCATTTGTAGAAATTTATCGCTAGCCAGCCAGCGTACCCGCGCCAGTCAGTTTACCCGCGCCATCCTTGGAACCCGAAATGTCGCCGTGTGTACAGGGCTTCGCAGCTGGAATCGACAATTTCACTGGCTTACTAAGGTAAAATGCTGAATGTGCTGCTAGGAACTAAGATGCGGGAAGCATTCAGTGAAGCTCTGATGTGGTAGGGCTCTAATGAAAGATCAAACAGGGTTGCGGTGAAAATGGCGAGCTAGAGTTTCAATGTGTCTAACTATCAAGAAATGGTTTCAAAATGAGGTAGTGGTCATTTTTCCATGGAGCGACTGAGATCACCGAGGGCTCAGACGCAGAAATCTAGTAAAACTACTTAATTATAGATTTGATATGTTTTTGGTATAAATATTCATTTGAAAACTGAATTCCACGGAACTGAGAACTTTAAATGCCACTTGTTCATTCTTCACCAAGCTTGGCCGATCCTGAAAAAATATCGATAAGCTATTTTAGATCTATCTGTTTAATTGAATGTTCATTTTACGTTTTTAATCCCTTTTATACCCAAACTATCAATCAAGCTACGAAAAGATTCCCAATTTTTACTAATAGGCTCAATAAGTACAAGAAAAATTTATATTGCAACGTGAACGTAGTAAATATCTTTATCGTAAGAAATATTTGATATGATTTAGATTAAAGAATCTTCAAACCCCAATGGGAATCTCAAAGAAATTAGCTTTCAGGCAATATCCTGTTGCAAGAGATGTATACAATAATACGAAGCCGAATGAAAAGAAGTTAACTAGGGAGATAATGCACTTGATAAAGATAACATAGGGTACTCAACTTTGACAAAAAATGAAAATGTTTAAGCTCAAAAATAACAAGAAATTTAGGGTTTTGTTATTCTCGTTTGAATTCAATGAATCTTATACGTAGGTTTTTGTGGTGATCGGGTCATTTTGATAAAGAGAGAAAGAGAGCTTTTTGGTAGAGTACTTTCATGATCTATTGACTGTAATGGAGGTCACAAGACGATTTTTTTCACAAGCTCGAGTACTTACAGCAGTTGGAGACGTGTCAGTCCGAGGAAGGCGTCACTCGGCAGGTTGGTCACGTGGTTGTGGGCCAGCAGGAGGTCGTGGAGCTGAGTGAGGCCACGAAAGGGCTGACCCTCGAGCGAGATCACTTTGTTGCTTGTCAGGTCACTGCAAGAAAGAACGAACCCTTTAATGTATCTGCGTTAGCCTTTCCGCACACTGTGCGGCATCTTCAACGCAGGCTGCGTTGCCGTCGGAGTTGCTCATCCTTCTACTTTTGACGCAGCCTGCTTTACGGGAGTTGCGGCAGGGAGGGATATCCAACGCATTTTGCGTCATTTGCTGATCAAGAGATTCATTCCCGAGGAATTAGGGGTCATCTTATAAACGTAGTCAACTTTTGAACTTCTGCAAAACCGTGGCTTCAAATCGTCTCCGAAGGAGAGAATTATTGAACAAATTTAGGATAGCAGCCATCTTCTGTTTGATATTAGGGACGTCAAATATAAAAAGTCACATTTCCGCCCGTCGTTGTCTTCATCGTTTTTAAACAAATAAATTTAAACATTAATTTTTTACAGCAACTCCTCAACAAACAGAAAGAATACGAATGAACGAACACGTCGCGGCTGACCACCGTCTTTATTTTGGGTCTTCATTATACGTGGGTCAAACGGGGAGAAATTTCAGAACTCGTGTGAGTGAACACAAAAAGTGCCTGGCTAATAGAAATTTTAAATCCCATTTGGCTAAACACCTCATTGAAGAATCCCACCATACAGATTTTAAAGTGAACATTTTAAGTTTTGAGAACAAAGGACGTCGCCTGGATGCCTTGGAACAGTGGGAGATCATTAAAAAGATGAAAAAAAAATTGTTAAACTATATTGAATTTGAATGCCACTCCCCCATCCTAAACCCCTCCTACCGAGAACCCAAAACATGACTCCACTCCTCCCCCCTCCAAACCAACCCACACTTAACCCCCAAACCTCTCCTCCTTCCCCCCCCCCCTCCCTCTCCCACGGCCTACCTTTAACCCCCCTTAACCTCCCCCTTCCTCCCCCCTACTTCTGTTGAACTGGATGTGTGTATATCAAACCGCAAAACTGGATTGTTATCATACCTGAAGATGGCTTAGTATAAAGCTGAAACACGTGTAGTGTATTTTTAAATAAAGTGGACGTACTACATCGATTACTTTATATGTCTTCATTTTTCATATAGTACTGCCGTGGCTATGAAAACGAGTTCAGTTTGTGACGTACAAGGCTGTGGAAAAACGAAACCATAGATGGAAGAACGGCGATGCATTAAAACTTACAGTTTTTTGTTAAATACTATAAATTAATTTGCACAAGCATTAAAATAAAGTTTTCAAGTATAAGTTTTAAACATTTAGTGAGAAGTTTGGGACGCCGTGAGGAGTTTATGAAAACAGATGGTCTCACGTTATTTGAGTTTGCCAAGCATTAGTACGCTGTCGCCCACCATTGACTTTCACCGCAGTTGGCCCATTCATTGCGTCCAAAGTGGAGTCTTCTCCGCTCTTTTACCTTTATACCAAAAGTCTGCCTTTAAATAACACCCTTCTGCCAAGCGTTCACCCTTAACTCCTCCTTCTACTTCTCTCACATTCGCTTTTCTTATTTTCGTCAAATTTCACCCCACCAAAACTTCCTCTCTTCACTAACTATTTCCAACACTTTTTACGTTGACTCTTCTCTCTACCCAGCTTATTGCCTCCATTTGAGCGTAATGAAGCTTCTTATTTCTGCTCTAACCCTTTCCTCGAAAACCAATTTTCCGATCCGTCTGACGCTACGCTCCACTTAAGTTTCTCCGATGATATTCCCTTAGTATGTTTGCAGAATTTCTCCGGTTCCAACTTGCGCCCTCGTTGAAAATGCTGGAAACTGAATATAGGTATGACCTTGCAGGGGGTAGCGGACCAGCTGACTGAAGTTTCGCATGCTGACCCTGAGGATCTCGATATAAAATACAGGAGATGCCAATGAATTCCTCTGCCTTAACACAAACTGCGTAGTTTCGACGATACTAGATCTTTTAGGGAAACGTCAGGCAACGCTCTAGCATTAGGGGGAGTCGAGTTTGTGTTTTTCAACGAATACGCTCCTCTTGAACCGAGAACTCTTGCCATGCTCGGTAGAGAAATGAGGATGCAGAGTAAAACAAGCACTATCAATCGTTAAGAAAAAAAGCAAATAGCCTATTTTACAGCACATATTATTCTAAAATAATTCATGGACATTTAAGAAATTTTCACGTCGAAATCAATGACAAAATTTTACAAGGGTGAAAAGTCAGGCTCGCAATCAGATAAAATGATGTGTAGACTTGGTATTCGGCGCTCGAAGTCTCGGTCGGGACATAACCATTCCCACCTGGAACGTCCGATAGAGGGGGCTGGCGGCAGAGGTCAAGCAGGATCCTTTGGATTGCACTCTCAACACCACTCCCAGTGTTATTAAAGTCACTTCTTAGTTATTATATGGCAATCCAGAGGACTCTGAGGTCATGGAGGGTTAAGTGAACTTGGGATGTTGGTGATTGGCCAAGTTCTGAAAGGGAGGAGATAGGAGGACGGATAGTGGTTTATATGATGGGCAACTAGCAATGGAAGCATCTGTCTTCGCCGGCGCAAAGTTGAATTTTGCCCTCTGTATCGTGCTCTACTGCCCATGTCCCACGGCACATGTTTCTCTGCAGCAACGGTGTTTGTTTACGACCATCGCATGATTACTCCCATGCTCCGCATAACGTAACCAATGCAGCAAAATGTTGTTGCTGAACACGTACAGAGGGAACTTAGTTGCTTTAGAGCTCATGAGGAATATTTGTGAAATGGAAGAAAATAGCGATTGTTTTTAGTAGCACTCTATCGTTATCAGCAGTCATCAATCGGAAATTGGTTTGCTGCAGCTCTCCACTCTCCTCTCCTTCCACGAAACCACTTCATTTCAACATAATTTTTATAACTTTTTAAAATCTACCAGCATGCAATCTTGGCGATGAGAACCACAGTGGTCTGAAAACGACTTTTATGGCTTAGTGCCCACCCCTCTTCATTTCGAGCACGACGATGTTTACGCGTTTAAGTTAGGAGATAACTCTGCAATGTATTGGATCAAGGAAGGATCACCCGGGAAACCGCTAATCAAATGGGTTAAACTCGAATATGTGGGGCCGAGACCAGGTAGTCGCAAGATGGGTAGGGTCCAAGCTCGCGAGGGTCCTAATCCCCAACCCTTTCCCGAGCTCGGAGACCCAACGCCGGCATCTCTCCTCGACCCAACCAGCGGGAGGCTCCCTCGCCAAAACCAACCGTGATCACTACAATTTAAACTTTAACAACTACGTCATATAACAAAAAAATAATATTTACATCGATTCACTCTCGATAATTGTACGAGGTAGTACATCTTTTTGGTTTTGGTGAGGGGGCCTCCCGCAGCGTAGGTTAGGAGAGAGCCCGGCGTTGGGTCTTCGAGCCCGGGAAAGGGTTGCGGATTAGGACCGGCTTGATCTCGGCCCCACATATTCGAGTTTAACCATCAAATGGTATAGCAATCAATATAAAACATTACACTGAAAACAGAGAAAGTAGGGTTTCGACACAGGAAGAACGAAGACCTCTGCAAGAATGAAGAAAGCAAAATATGTAATATGCGTTAGGTTAATAAGAATTTTAGGTTGTTTAAGGTCTTCAGCCACATGATGAGAATGGACATCTGTAGACTAACAAAACGAATTGTCCATCACGTTTATTAGAATATAAACGGCAACCAATAGGTTAAAGGAATAAAGTGAGTCGAGGAATGAGATGGGGAAAACGGGAGACAAAATATAGGACAAAACTACATTTAGAATATTGATATAAAACTTCATGGCTTTTCGGTATAAGGAGCAGAAGAACAGAAATAACTCCTGGAGGGAAGATAGGAGGAGAAAACAGAGCAAAAGGATAAAGAACTATTGGAAAGCATGAAGATAAGCGGAAATAAAAATAAAAAATGAGCGCGTTGGGTTATTTTACGTGGCCTTTAGACGGCCAAACTACTTAGAAGTTTAACTAACTTTTACTAATTAGGAAGCAAAATAACTTATGATGAAAGAAGCACAAAATAAATACGGAATAGAATACTTAAAGCAAAGATTTATTTTAATAATAAAAGAAGACTCTTCACTTCCAATTTTGTCAGTGTATTGATGAGAGAAAAGCTGGATAAGACCTTTGTGTGGAGTGTGCTGATCTACGGTTGCGAGACATGGAATATGGAATAAGCAAAGAGGAAACGATTAGAGTCTTTTGAGATGAGGTGTTATAGACGGATGTGCAAGAGGTAATGAAAAAAGTAATTGGAGAGCGAAATCTGTGAATAACAGTAAAAATAAGACGGGACGGATGGATATGTCGGTCATCTACTGCGGCATGATGAATTAGCGAAGATAATTTTAGAGGGGATGATAGAAGGCAAAAGGCATATATGAAGACTTAGACTGGAATCTTCGAAGCAGATAATGGAGGACATGGGATGCGGACGGTTTTGGAAATGAAGAGGCTGGCAGAGGATAGAAAGGAGTGGAAGGGTTTCGTAAACTAATCCTGATGGATTAACAACTGGAGAAGAAGAAGAAATAATATTACACCTTAGTGTCATTTCTCCTGGATCAACAATTTTCCTTGATGATACCCAGTGGATACCCACCGGAGTCTTCCTTAAATCCGGCAATTCCGTCTCTCCGTAATCCTTAAAAAGAAAAATCTACTGGGAAAGGATCCACTTCCGCGGAAAAAAGAAAAAATAGCGGTCACCTTCGGTCAAGCGAGGGGACGGTCATCGTCCGGCCTTGAGACATCCCTATCTGACGACATAGCGTCACCTTCGAAAAATAAAGATTTTTCTGCTTTTTCTGTCCTCTCTCCCCGCCACGCCCTTCTGTCCTTTCTTCTTCCCCTTCATATTGTTTTCCACCCCGCGTCGTTTTCGACCCTTCCCGAAGGGGCGAACGAGACGTCTCTCTTCTCTCAATCCCTTCCGATTCTTTCGGATGAGCGAGTTGATGTCCCCGACAGAGAAAGATATGTCCGTCCTGGACACTTTCCGGGCGCCGGCTCGGTCCTAAGTCACTCGCCGCGAAGAGATGGAAAGGGCAGGGACGGAATTGGAAAGGGAAGAGAGGAAAGACGAGTCCTATCGGAATGGAAGGTTCCTCGAAGTTAAGTTTTATGGATTTTGAGAACGGTTTAAGTAGTTTTCGCTGCAACTGCGTGAGTGGAAACGTATTCTGAATTCCACTTTTTTTTGCGTTGCTTGAAAAAATACCGTTTTCACAGATGACATGCCTTTAGTCCATTAGAATACAAAATTAAGGCACCAAGTATGCGGATTATTCGATTTATATTTTTTATAAACACATTTTCTAGTTGTAGGAAGGAAATTAAAATAATTTGCTTTTATACAAATTTACTGAAATCGTCGACTAGTTTCGATACACTGTATCATCTTCAAAGACTAGTGACAAGATGATACAGTGTATCGAAACTAGTCGACGATTAAAGTAAATTTGTAGAAAAGCAAAGTGTTTAAATTTCCTTCTTTAGAATGGATTTCTACAATGTAAAGGCCTCAACCATTAAATGTATCTAGTTGTAGGAGCTGACTGCAGCGCAATTTACATTGCATTAACGCTTATGACTTCACTTATTACGGTGGTTTACAAAAAAATAAAAAAGGGCAGATGCCAAGGGAATTATATTGCCATTCAGTCCTTTGGGAGAGTAGGCTTTTTATAAAAAGTTTGCGAAAACGGAATTTACATTGGAAAGAAAAATACTATTTTCTCCACGTTTAATTCATTCTCACATTGCACATAGATTTATACAAATCCTTCAGAAAAATTAACTAATGTATCAGTAAATCTTCAGTTAGTTTTAAGTTGAAATCGCATAATTAATATTCGTTAAAATTAAAAATATGTGTGCCAGTGTATGTCACTTCCCCTATAGCCAATGTAAAAATACTCGAAATTTGAATGCCCGTAAAGTGGGCTTAAAAACTGGATGGGTAAAGTTCTGCTAGGTGGGCTTAAAAACATTACCTACAGCGATACACTATTAGATAGATTTAATATTAATATTAATTGAGATATCTACATTCATTTTGTATGCTTTATAGATGCTGAAATTGAATTTCAAAAATAAGCCAAAACGCTAATATTTCTTGATCACCATAAAATTTCAAGTTCTATTTGAGAAAAAGTAGTGTGGGTAGGAATGATTATGTCGTTCATAACTTACAGCGGACATATTTTTATATTTGTTACCGGAATATGAATCAAATGACAGCAACGTGATTTTATGGTTGTTCCACCTTAAGCAAGACTGTAGCGGTAATCATGGATCGATGAATATAATATATTTTAATAATATTTTAAGTTAGTCGAAAATATTCTTGGAGCACATTTCACTTAAGTGTATCTGTTTCTGCGTTGGAAATCACCATATAGGCAGTAATGGAAATGATGAATGAATTATATTTTAGTTTTCTTTTTTAATCAAAGCATATCACGACTAGAGCTTTCGGCGCGGTATTCGAAATTTAGACGAAATTATGTTGAAATGATGTTTCTTTGAATATTGGACTCGACGTGTGACATCTTTATATTTGTTTGCAACAACTACAATAATAAGAAATCTATTATTTAGCTTTTATAAGAAAATAATAGATATATAATAGAATTAATACGGAATATATGTCCTGTTCCATTAGGCAAATTGTTAAAATAGCATTGAATTTGTATAGATAGCGTTGGGTTGCCAAAAAAACCAAATCGGTATGATGCAATGTTTTCACTTCTATCTATAGATGTTACTATTAAAAACATGTATGCAAAGTTTCAAGGAAATACGTGCATAAACAAAAATCACTCCAATCACATTAACTCGAGAAGGAACATTTGTGGGTTGAAAAGTTAGTGGGTCCAGATCTGTTTGAAATTAACCTCCAACGTGAAAATACTGATAAAATTGCTGGCATTGACCATGCGTTGGTCAGCCAGTTAGGCAACGGCTGGCAGTCATTTTAAGACGCGTTACCAAACTGGAGCGGGAGATATTGTGTTCGGTATTCTACCTGTTCATTGGTAGGCTTTTATGGAAACTTAGTGAGGTAACTCCCTAATCTAGAGGTTATCAGTAAACTTTCCGAAGTACAGTCTTATATTTCCTCGTGATTAACCTCTCTCAGGCTCCACATGCTTTCTGCCTTCCCTCACGCCGTTCAAAGTACTTATATCCTCTTCCGCACTTGACTAGCGTATCTTTACCTTTACCATCCTCTTCAAACATTCCCTCACCCTTCAATAAGTCTTCCATCCACTGTTATGCCCACTGCGAATCTCCGCCACTAAATTTCCTCACGACCACCTCCAGCACTTCCCCATTTTTCTACCTCCGTACCCAGGTTTAATTTAACTTCAAGGACACTAAGGTAGTTTGAGCGAGATAGTTATCTAGTCATAATGGAGATAATATTTCAATTTAATTTTTTAATTTAAGCGTCTGTAAGAAGTATGATGTAAGTATTGTAAAATTAATGGTGCAAAAAAATAGTTATACACGACAAAAATTATCAGTAATCGAACAAATATATCCACATAAGTCTCTAACTTGACTCATTTTTTCACACCGTACGGTGAAATCGCCTTCACATTACAAGGTTTTTTTTATGCGATTCTGTAAAAAGTACTGCGGTAATTGGTTAATTTTAATAAATATTTAAGAAAACATACAAATTACATACCGTTAGTTTTTTGACGAAATATAAGGGTAAGAAATTCATAATTTTTTCTATATTCTCCCTCTGGAGCGCTCAGCTGTTTTCTATCCCATGTAAAACAGCTTATATTTTTATGCAAATTGCTCGAAAAGTAGTTTAAAAGGGGTTAATATTTTGATATCAATGGAAAGATAAGTTTTTTCTTTAAAATGACTTCAAATTCATCAAATTATTGATGCATTGATTTATCGGTCAAACTATCTTAAGGATACTACCTCGCCTTACCTCTCTTCCCCCCAGTTCCGTTCCTGCCCTTCCCAACCCTTAGCGGCGAGTGACTTAGGGTTTGTTGGGCACCCGAAAATGTCCGGGACTGGCAAATCTTTCTCTTTCCCTGCTTTTCTCCTCATCCTCATTAATAGTCTTCAGTCCACTCACATCGATTCTTTACAATAACCATGTTGAGATATTAACTTATCTTTTCTCCTTGTCTTTACTCCGAACTACCCTCATCTATTCCCGTATCGAATATGCTTTTTTTATCAGTGCAATAGAGCACCCATGTACTCTCTGATTATCCCATTCCCTCCAAAACTTGCTCTATGCTATGACTTCCCACCTATAACTTCAGTCCAACCATTCTGGAAAATCTTACTACCTTCGTCTTCTTATGGTTTACTCATATCATATACATTTCTCATTTACTTCCAACTCAGTCATCATCGATTGTCTCTCCGTGGCTGACTTACAAACTATCGCTTGGTTGCCTGAGAATCTACCAGACTTCATCAGCTTACTTCATACTTAAATTCCCACTTCATGTGAGAGATATGATATGAAGTAAATAATATATGAAAAGCAAATTACGGAGAGTTTCCAAGAATATGAAGAAGAAACCAGACATATGAGTAGAATGACATAAATCGGAAATGGTGCTGAACTTTCGTTACTCAGAGGGAGCATTTTGGACGAAAATGGACGGAGTACAAAATATACTAGGAGAGTGGCGTTTACAAAATAGGGTTTCTTGAAAAGGAGAGTACAAATAGCAGCATCCGGGGTATCCCCGGGGTATCGGGGTTAAGAGGGAAAGTCAATGAGGATTACTCGGTATGGTATTGGAATTTCCGAGCCTCCACAGTGGCGAAATTTTGACATCAGAGCCTCGGAAGTTCCTAATAGGGCCATTCGAAACTTGAGATTTGTCGGTAGCTGTGACGTCACATCCAAGGATTTTCCAAGGTTCATCCGTGTCGAGTTCTTACTGAATAAAGCCCCTGGTGTAGAAAAAATAATACGGGGGCAAACGAAGCTGTCAATTCGCTCCAGTGCGCTGCTCACTTCGAAGCACAACAACACACTTGCTTTCCATTTGCTTGAGACTCAAATGAGCAACAGATAATAAAAAAACTATGATAATCGCATCCACAACTGTTTCCTATAAGTTGAAATAAATGCGTTGATTTGCATCAAAGGTGCCAAGCATGGACAATGTTAAAATTTTTATGACACTATGGTAAAATAGTTCCCTTTTTAAATAAGTACTTTGAACGAATTTGTGAACTATATACAAAGTATTCTGTCGTGACTGTTGCGTACCTGTAGAACGCTACCAACTGGCAGGTTACCGAACGTTTCGCCAGGGAACATCGTTCAATTTTATCCTCATTTGTGATCGCTGAAGGGCACTGATGTGTTCCGATCTGCACTAACTTCAACAACTAGTCTCACTATGGAAACACCCCTAAGTCTCATTCGTGAGAAGTAAAATTCCACTTTGAATCCGGAAGAAATTTAGAAAATGCTGAACATGGGTTACCCGTACGGCCATGGAAATATACGCGTAATACGCTCATAATAGCACCGGTGATATTAAGGTGGGAGCTGGGTGCTTTTCCGTTATTACGTTTCCTTATCAAAGACTGAGGAACGGGCCACAAAAGGCAAAATGAAAATGATGTAATTTAAGGCCCTTTTTCGCCGAAAGTTAGGCAAGACTGACGACGCATCTGATTTTTGCTCGGCTTGGTCGAATTTCCTGGAGCTAACTCTTTGGTTTTCCATCTCCCCGCCTGCGGAACGACGCAAAAAGGAAAGTTTGGCATTCTTGTTCCTTCTATCTCACCGTCTCTCATTGGAGGAGAGCCATAATGTCGTCATAAAAATCTTTTGGCGTCACTCTAAACTTACGACGAAAAAGGGACAATAAGGGCCCCGGAAAAGGGCCCAAGGGGGAGGAACAAGGGGGGAATGCTATGGGAGGTGAATTTGAGCGTGAGTCGATATGGGATGGTTGATGGGTTGGACTCCTCTTCTGATCTGATCGGAAGGTCTTTACACGCGGAGGAGGAAATATCCATTGGGATGTCTTTCCCGTAACTCTCCGTATTCATTACACTCGTTTTGGTTACAGATTTATTATTTTATCTTCATTTGGAAAATTTAGCGGTCAGAGGAAAACCACGGGGAATGGAGGAGGAAGAGACCCGTATTAAGGTAGTTTGAGCGAGATATTGCCCTAGTCATAATGGAGACCATATTCGCATTTTATTTTTTAATTTAAGCGTCTGCAAGAAGTATGTAGTAAATATTGTAATATAAATGGTGCAGAAATATAGTTATATGTAATATTAATGGTTGAAGAAGTAACTTTGTGGAAAACTGTCACCAACATGATGAAAAAATATAACTTAGTGAATTCCACTCAAAAATTGGTTTATTACCAACCCAGGCTTCCACTGCACAGCAATCTTGATAATGACTTGTACTTGAATTGATTGACAAGACCTTGATAATGATTGCTGAGCGGTCGAAACCTGGGTCGGTAATAAACCAATTTTTGAGTGAAATATACAAAGTTATATTTTTTCATCATGATAATTATATATGACGAACATTCTCAGTAATCAAATAAATATAACCACATTAGTCTCTAGCTTGATTCATTTTTTCACGCCGTACGATCGCCATCACAATAGAAGTTTTTTTTTTGCTTTTCCGTGAAATGTACTGTGGTGAGTAATTGATTATATTAATTAAAAATTGTTGAGAAAACATACAAACTATATACCGCTAGTTTTTTGACGAAATATAGGTGTTAAAATTTCCTTATTTTTTTCAATATTCTCACACAGCCGTAATCTAGCCCATGTAAAACAGCTTATATTTTTAGGCTAATTTCTCGGAAAGTAGTCCGGAAAGGGGTTAATATTTTGACATCATTAAAGAGTTGGAAGTTTTTTTCTTTAAAATAATCTCATATTCATCAAATTCTTCGCACATAAATTGCTCGAACTACCTTCAGGAGGTTCGGTGGTTTCACTCAACTTAAGAGAATTCAATGAAACTTCCTGAAAGCAATTATAATATTGTTTTTAAGCGACCTGTAAATTTTAAGAATTATTTGTCACAGATTTCTTAAGATAATTGAACGAGAATCGGGCAGGAAATTACAGATTTTTCCTCCGAGCGCTTGAAGGTATCCCTCGCGCGCGTTGCGGACGATGTGAAATTGGCACCACGAGTAAAAAGTTTGAACGAGGTTGCATAACTTGCAGGATGCATAAGAAAAGGCACAATAGGAGGGATCACTCAAAATTAAAAATCGAATTTGAACCGATAGTCTTAGATTTGGGTCATCCGACAGTGAAAATTCGTGAAACAGGTATTGATTTACCTTCATTATAAGAACAATTATGATGACATTTCAGAGAATTGAAAAAAAAAATCAGTTTTTGACCAGAGCAACTGGGCTCTCAGATCACTGTGCAACTTTTTCTTCGTTCCGGGTTGTTAGGAACCAAAAAGAAATATTTCTCGGGTGTTTTCTGTGACATAGATTTGCCACTCGGCACACAACAGTACACATACGATTTTCTATCACTCATATTTAACACACACGGCCGCGCTAACCACTTTAGACTCTTATAACTGTTTGTGACCGACACCAGCAATGCATTCCATGGGATAGTAGGAGCGATATCATATACTTTCTACGTCATCAACATGGCGTCGGCCGAGAAATACGTTTTCGGCGCGGATTTCAAATTGAAATTTCAAACGGCTCTAGGAGCGTAATTATTTGGTTTTCGAGGGTAAAACTCGGTAAGTGACCTTTTCACGTCTCATATATTATAACCCAAACGTAATCTGAAGTAGTGTGATCCCTCCTATTCTACTTTTCTACGGAACCGCTGAATGTGCACACAATACGCCTTCATAGAGGTTTCTGCTCCTGCTAAAGATGGAATAAATTAGTTATGCATTGTCCGATTTCGTGCAGAAATTAATGTTGTATCAGTGTTTTTGTGGTTAGCTGAGTCCTCAACTAGGAAGATTAAAGAAATGGAAGAGACTAAACGAAAATGCCGTCGAGAAATCTTCTTTTAACACCTTAAATATGCATTCGAATAAGTATTAGCAAGGTTTTTCTCTATTGTTACAGAGGATTCGAATTTTACTTTAAGATTTCAGCATTTGTAAAAAGCAATACATATAAGTATATATATTAACATTTACGTCGAAAAAACTTTGCTTTTATTACCGAACCTCACTGTAATCAGCTATATATCTATTTTTCAATTCTTTAAATTATTGGTTTCACGTCGCACGCTGACAAGGACTTCAGAACCGAAGTTTTTGTTTGCAATTTTACATAATGTTTAATGGTGAGCATTGAATGATTTTTTTAATAATTTGAGAAATCAGACGAACTAATCTCCGTTTTATTTCAGACGCGACTTGAGTGTCAGAACTTCCTCATTTGCTTCATAATGTTTCTCTGGAGTGCACAACTGTATCTAAATCCCATAGCTAATGGATTTTAGTTATATTTTTTGGCAGATGTTTTGAAAATTAGTGCCACAAGTACTAATGTTTTAGTATCATTGGAAAGCATCATCATCAGTATTTCTATAAAATGAGACTAATTTAATTGAACTTGATAATCGGTATCGTCGACCTCAAACTACCATAAAATGGCAGGAGCGATATTCGTGGGTCATTTAGTAATTTTATAAGTAAGTCGAAAAAAAATACAGGACCACATTAAATTTACGTGAATCCGTTTTAGCGATGTAACTCACCAGACAAGCAGTAATGGAAATGATACAGGAATTATATTTTTTTTTATTTTCCAAAATTAAAGAATGTTATGACAGGAGTTTTCGTCGTGGTATTCGAAATTTAGACGAAATTATTTTGAACTTTTTCTTTCGAATATTGGATTCGGCGTGACACCTTGGCTATTCGTGTTTATTATCAAACAATCATAATAATAATAAATGTATAATTTCGCGCCAATAAGAAAATATGTACTTTTGCAATAGAATTATTACGAAATTTATCTCACGTGCCACAAGGCTACGTGTTAAAATTGAGTTGTATTGCCAAAATACCAAATCGGTATGAAGCAATATTTTTGTCACTTTTATCCATAGATATCATTGTTGTGAATATGTGTACAACATTTCACGCAAATCTGTACCGAGACAAATATCGCTCCAACCACCTTAATGTTACCAAATTTAAAAAAAAGTACCTACTATATAGTAGGTACTATTAAGATTATTGAAGTATTAACATTATGCGCGGCCTGCTGGGCATTAAGGAGAAGCACCTGGCCTAAATTTTTGGAGTATGTGGAGATGACTTAGCTGACGATGGAGCACTATGAGGGCATGGGAGTGATGGGGGTTGGGAGTCGGTGGAAGCTGGAGTGAGAGGCTTATGGCGTGAGGGCTTTACATGACATTCCTCACAGAGATTCTTGCGGCGCGGCGGGCGGAGATATGGGTGGTTATCCAGACTTCGGCGGGGACGACGCTTGTTGCTCCCATGACGCGGCGCACGAGATTCGAGGGCGTCTTGTAAAGCAGGAGCAGGGATCTGGAGAGACATTACGGGGAGAGAGACATGGCCGTCTGCCGCAGGTGACTTAACGCTAGAGTGGCTGGCTGATGTGCAGACGGGAGTCCGAAGGATCCTCTTGCAAGGATGAAGTGGCATGCTTAATAGACTATATTTTAAATTAAAAAATAATCCCTTCAGATCACTAAGTATGAAATTCTAAATTTCATGATGAACAATTAAAACTTTGTACTATTTTGACACATACTTTATTGCCAACCAAGGATTCAACACACCAGTGTCATTATCACCTTGATAATGACTTTGATGCGTTGAAAACTTGGTCGGCAAATAAATTAAGTGTGAAAATGGTACAAAATTTTAATTGTTCATCATTAGCGTTAGAAACTTAGACAAAGTGACGCCTCAAGTTACCTCTATATTTTTAAGCTGTTGCGTGAAGTGGATCTGGAATAAAATGATTGAACTGCGCAGTTATTAAAAAAAATGATTTACTTATCAGCTTCCAACCGGTTTTATCGAAAGGGCTATTGTCACCTTTGCCATGGAACAAGTCCCTATTAATCATTTGTGAAAATCACACAATTATCATGTCAGAATCAAATTTCACAAAGTTAGAAGAGATTGAAGTGTGGCGTTGCATGGGTCAGAAACGTGGACTCTAAGAAAGGATGACGAGAATAGACTGAAGGGGTTCGAGATGTATTTGTGGATGAGGAGGGAGAACGGTGCGGCGGACGGAAAGGAAGACAAACGAGGAAGTGCTTGATATGGTGGGTGAGGAAAGGAAACTTCTGGATGAGATTAGGGGGAGGCAGAGTAGGTGGCAGAAATCGGTAATGATGGGCGATGGCTTGCCATAGGCCGTGACAGAGGGAAGAATGTTAGGCAAGCGAGGAAGGGGAAGAAAGAGAATAGGTTTTATGGCCGTGATGATGTATGACGCACGCTGAGATGAAGAAAGAAATACTAGAGGTAGATAGGACTCTGCGCGTGTACAAATCTGGAAAGTTTTTTCTGACTATCAATAAAACCTACCTGTGACCGGTAGATTACTTCAATGATAAATGTAAGCCTGATAACATTGAATTTAATGGGATATGTTACCTTGTCCTTGAAAAAAGACCAATGAAAGATAGATTGCGTTCTCAGATATTGATGACGATTGACTTATCTTTCCGCTCCTCGCTTTTTGTTTACTATTTCTCGTCTTCACACTCAATTCCTTGCAATTTTTTCATGCAGCTATATGTCACTGGAAAGTAAAGCGGAAGAATTTTACTGGGCCCTTAATAAAATTGACACCGAGGGGAGAGACGGGAGTTATTGAATCTCAAAACTCATCGTTTTATTAACCACTTTTTCTTCGTTTCCCGCTGTTATTTCAATTTTTATACCTTAAATACGAAAATCACTTGGATTTGGAGTCATTAGCACTTCCATAAGGTTAGTCATAACTATGCTCTGCTCCTACGCAACTAAGCAGCTTAGCTGAGAGGTTTTATAAAAAAATAAAACTGATTATTTTTAACGATTTATGCGCAGATTTTAAGACATTTTTCATCCTTTATTTTGTCGGAACCTAAAAGAGACTACTAAATGAATGCAAAGTACTTACAGGAGTTTGAGGTCACCGCAGTCATTCAGAACTGGAATTCTTGAGAGCTGATTCGATTTCATATCCCTGGAAAGGAAAAAGAAATAATTATTTCCGTTACCATTCATAAGAAAGAGTCATTACTACCTTTTGATGAAAATGGTGCTATGCATATTGAAGGCATGCATCCAGATGACAGAAAACACCTCAACAAAATAATCGCTACTCACACTCTTTTGACACTCTCTAAAGATTATATTTGACAAATATAGAGGTCATATCTGAGGGAAAAGCGGAAATAAAATTATAAAAATTAACATCCAACGCCACAGTCGACGACTTGTTGCTTTTAAAGCACAATGGATTGTACTTCTGAAATTTCAGTGAAAACCATCAAAATAAAAAACTGTTGCCTTGATTTTATTAGTCAGTTCCAAGTATTCCTTCCTCTATAGCATGTTAAATATTTTACATTCCACTCGAACACCTTCCTCACCAACTTAACGCTTATTATTTCAAATTTTCATATCATAGTTGAAATTTCCAGTGTCATTACTATTGGTAGTGGTTTATAAATGCCCAATGGTAGCATAATTTGCCAAATATTCTACATTTTTCCAATTTTCTTTCTTATTCCGCAGATGGTAGTTCTTTCGTTTTTCAGTGTTTTCGATCGCTCGCCTCTTCTTAATCGTGTAGTGGTGGTATAAGACTCAATTCAATTGTATCTGAGGGTTTAAAATATTGTATTTTGAGACCAATTTTGTTATTAACTCAACGCTCAAGTTGAACGTTTCTCAAAAACATTTAATTGAAAGTTTTCCTTAAAACTATTCATAATTTATTTATAAGCACGATATTAAATTACAAAATATATTAAGATATTATTAGCATAAAACACGGGGATCATCATCTAGGATGTAAGTATCCTAGGTCACCTCGTATTATTTTACAGGTGGTATATATGATGCTGTAATAGGTAAGCAAAATTTGAAGCTCTACCCCTCACTATCTTTTGAAAGTCTTCCCCAAAAATGCTTCGACAAATATTAAAGTGGTAGCAAACATTAGTTTCCCTTCTTCGGCAATCTTATTTAAACAACGGTAAAAAAAATAAAAATGATGTTCTCCGAGCGACTACTTAGTATTTAACTGGAATGTAACGTAATTTTAGAGTATTAGCGAGGCATAAAGACTCGCAAACTCACTCTAGTACGGCTACTCAGGAGTTAATATTACAGAAGTCATCTCGAGAGGGTCAACTTGATACAATGCAATACATGAGGGCGTTCACGACGAGTACGCAAAGTTCCATTTTCACAAAAAAAAACTATGGGGCAACATTGACGAGGAAAATTACTCTCCGTGGGTTAAAACCCATTCCCTTTTTGAAAAGGGACTCAAAATTCAGAGGCAGTTGAATGGGCGCAAGAAAACACCCTGGTAACATATAGTTGTTTTGATAGAAAGATAATAAAAAACCTTAAGCACCCTGAAGTATACATGTCGTTACATACGAAGCCTCTGAGGAAATTAATCGGGAAATAAATCAGATTTCAGGACAGCCATAATAGTTTCCAATACTTGAAGAATACCGATGCACTGTCAAAATAAACATTAAAAACCTTTATTTTGTTATTCAAAAATATAACTATTTATATATTATACCCTACGAAGTGAAGCTACCGGTCTGCCAAAACGGAGCCTACTCAATGTGAAGCCGTAGAGCCAGCACAAGCTGCCATACGCATAACAAGATCAATCCTGTCCTGCCAATTTTCTTTCACACACACACACACACACATGCTATGTATTAATTATATGTAAATAAATGATTATATAAAATGTGTTTACTCTGACTTATTATAAGTTATTTGTTACGGTGTAGCTCTTTGGAGTAATTATGAGCATAACTGCTAATACGTTTAGCTTCACTCATTGGTAAATTGACTATGATGTTTTCTGTGATGGTTGAGCAATAAGTATTTGGATAGAATAAACACTTGCGATTTTAATTAATTAATTATATATTTGAATTAATTAATTAAAGATTATGATTGTATCATAATCTTTACCAGCTAATCTTGAGCTCTTAAATTTCTGCGAAGAGTTTTTTTCTCCACCATGGATGTAATTGTACCTACTCCCGTAAGTGTAATTTTACGAAATTAAACCGTACGTAACTTGGCATATCATCCAGAAGAATAAAACACAGAAAATGGCTATGCTATCATTTATTTAATATACCCTGGATTGCAACAGTCGTGTTATGATTATTTTAACTCTTCTCTCAAAAAGAAACTCAGGGTATAAACTGCCGAGAATCAAGTAAATTCGGAAGACAAGTAAATTACATGCAATTATACATATATAAATATTACATATATTCCTATACATTAGTAAATTGACCTCTCGGGTGTCATGTTGCAATTTTTTTCAAGTACCGGTTGCTTATTGGCACATTCCTAAACATATTTTCTTATAAATCATAATTAGCAAAGCACTAAATGGATATTGAAAACTGATCGTGAAATGAGAACATATTTTTCTTCAACTTGTTACGTTGCATGTAATTTACTTTATTTAATTAAATCAAGTAAATTGTGAAATACTGAGATGAAATACTAATACCCTTATAGAATATTCGAGAGTTGACAGCTCTGTCAAGATTCATTAATACAGCTCCAAAAAACTGCTGAGAGTACACATTTGTTCCTCTAATCAATCACTTCCGCCAGTATCCAGAGAGCTGCCGGTGACGTTTACCAGCCGGGTTAGGCATCCACTATGCACGGAAAAATATCTAGTTAAAACAGCATTATATTTTCGTTTGATTTCATGCGTGTTTTGGTGGTTTAGTTTAATAACACTGGAAGAACTCAAAGAAAGGATTAATTAAAATAATAAATGAAGCTAGAAATGTAAATGAATAATGAATTTTGACGCCCACTATTTTGTTTTTTTTTTAATTTTCCTCAGTACCTCGCCACGTTTGGTGTATAAAATATTTCGGTCAGTGGAGTCCTGTTATCTCTAATATCATAGTAGAACCATAGAGCTCTTCCAAGTGCTTCAATTCAGGATTTATCATGAAAAAGGATGATTTGTAAAAAAAAGGATTGACCTAATTTCCATATAAGGTTTGTTCTTGCAGAATGCAATAGGATTTCGGGATGGTGATGAAAATCTTTCGAATGCCTAAGCCGAAGGGATATGAAAGACATTACGCTGAAGTTGACTGAGGGATTGGGGCTGAATTTTTTAACCCTGACGCAGAATACGGCCTCGCAAAAAGTTCTCGCAGTCTGCCGATTGCGAATATGAAATGCATTTCCCTTCCGGCCGCGCAGAATTCCCGCGCGCCCTGCAACCGTATCGTGGGAGCAGCTGCGACGGGAGATTTCATAAATGATAACGCGTTCGCCCTGGATTTAAAACTGGACGGTGCACGCGGTGAGCACGATGCGTAAAACTTCAGCTTCCTCTCCGGGAAATGGATACCACTGCTGTTATCTCTCCCGTTACTATCTCACAATCCAAACTTAGGTTATACGCTCATCCACACAGGTAATTCATGTAAAAATATCGTCAGCACGGAAAAGCAAGAGCTTCAATCAATCAATATTAAAAGCGTTGTTTGGTTTTCATGAATAATTTTAGATAAAATAACACCTAATAAGGTCATTCATTCTCATGCCTATCATAGCAAGCTTCAGAGCAAAATATTTTGACTGAGGTAGGTACTAATAACTGCAAACATTTTCAAGGTTGTCGTCACGATTAAAAATTTAAATCAAATTGAACCTAACCCTATTAACACGTCTGCAATCATATATGCTATTGAACCGTTACTTCGAATATCAATATATTATTATTCATTGAATACAAAACTAGAATTTCATCAAAGGTCCGCTAATATTGTCAAAATTACGAGATCTCATCATTTAATCAATACAAGCAAAACGAAGTCAGTAAAAATAATAAGATTTGACGACCCATATAGCTATTAGTAAAACTATTAGTTTAGTCTAATTGAATGTAGATTTCTTCAAATATATAGGCAAAATAATATATTTATTGTAGGTGTAATTATAAAATACGAACTTAAAAGGAGGCTCCACGGAAATAGTGTTAGTCAAAACAAATACTGAACTCCAGGTTTTATTTTGAATTGTTAAAAAAAATATATGCTTTTACTACTGATCCTTCTTATTTGTTAAAAACGAAATTAATGTACAAAAAATGCAGATTATTCAAGGAATATATTATTAATGAACTGTGTTTCCAGTCATGTGAGCCGACTGAAAGGCCACTTCTCCAGAAATAATTGTTTTAACTTCAGTTCCTGTTGTTATTTGTCATTAACTAAAAATTGAAGTTGGATTGGTTCTCTTATTTCATCAATTTCAATTCCCAGAGAGATAATTAGCTTTCAAAACAGTTTTTCACGAAAATGGCATTTATATTAGATGAAAAAAGTAATATTTTTCTCAATATTTCAACCGTTCTCGCGTTTATTATGATGTAATTTCAATATACATTTATAGAAAAGTGGCATGGAAAAGTATGATTACGCTGTTCGTGACAAGAAAATGACACGTTTTCCAATATTACACCTCAGCATGAATAAAATGACAATTACGTTATTTTACGGTGGAACCGCCTTAAAAAAGTTTCACTGCGACTGCTTAAGTCAAAACAAATAATAAATTAATACTTCTCGTATGTAGTTTAAAAATTCCTGCTTTTACTGATAACATCCTTTAAAAAAGGAAGAATATATAAAACGTATGCATATATTGTTCGACGAATTTAGTTTTGATGATCACTTATTTTTCTATCAACAGGAGCCAACTGCGTCTCCATTTTCATTGAATTAGAGCATTTTGACAAAATATAGCAATATATATTATGGCAATAAATAAAAAAAAAAGGTTGATAAGTAACTATATTTTATAAATACTCGATTTCCTGGGATATTTCGCTTACTGTGAAGAGTAATGCCATTTAGGTAATGTCGCAGTGGAGCAACCTTATGTCTCCTCTTTTATTTGGAATTATTATTGCGATACCAACCGTTGGTGTGGAACACTTTTATTAAGTACTCTGCACTGTTCGCATCTGATTTAGCTCTAGTAAGTAGTCCAGAAAGATGTTACATGGATTTTACGACAAGCCAGAAACCAACGAGATGGAAATTACTCGTAAGCATTTAGTGGTACCTGGCGAAAGGTTATAGCAGTTGGGTCCTCAGGAATTTGACGACTAAATAATGTATTTGCTCGTCATGACGGTCATTAAACTCTAATCTGAGTCACAAAACGGTACAGTTGCAGCTAGATAAAGTTGGGGAAAAGGAAACGTTTTTGGAGATATCGGCCATGAATGGAAACCCTTTACATTTTCTAAAAAAAAATAATAGTGAAGATAAGCTGGCGATAAAATCTTTGTTTCTGAAAATAACATTTTCGATAGTAAAAAAGTAGTAGATGATCGACAAATGTTCTTTTCTCCAGAACGATCTCGATTTTCTCAAGCTCACATTACTGTAATTCTAAGCTACATCTACCTTTAAAGAAGTTACATGCTATAAAAATCGTATTGAAATTCGATTTTAATGATATGCGATCGAAAATTTTTAAATTTAAGGAGGTAAAAAATGAAAATGACTCATTATAAAGGAGATATTCATTTTGAACGATAAATATCATAGTAAAATCCTCTATATACTACATTATAGTGTTACTGGAAAATTATTTATAATTGTTCAATGTATGAAGAAAATGGGTGGTTTACCTAGCGAACGAAGTATAATTGCGGACGATTGAATGTAATCCTAAAATTTGACACTCACTCCCTTCCGAATTTTTATATGGTTTACATTTGATTGAATTCAAAGCCAATGTGAATTACTTTGAAAATGATTTTTGTGAAAGGAGAAATTTTAACTTTATTATTAAAATGTAACGTACGGCATTATGCTGACTTCTTTGACCTGAACTATATTTTTGCTTAGTTGAAAAGGAAAAAATGTGCTTGATATTTTTGAGCACCGTTGACTCTTGTCTTCATAATTAATTAATAAGATTCTGGTATAACTTGCTGATTGGAGATCAAATATCGGGGTAAGTTTTCTGCCACTTTTTTTATGATGCCAATATACAAGGCTAAGATTAACGAATAAATGTCACGAGGAAAGATAATATCTAAGTTTTCCCATCCTATTGCAGCGTTTCTCATCTCCCACTTGTTGTCTCTTTTCAAACAAGCAACTACAACCGTAATTCTCTCGAAAATAGACTAAAATTTATCTCTTCTGCTAAAGTTGAAAGGAGAAGTGGTGCGAGAGGGTGACAAATTACCCACGAAGTAACGTTAGGAGGAAAGGTAGTTGAAAGGGAGGAGACATCGTAAACAATTCAAAAGTCTGCTCATTAACCGCCAGAGCACCATAGGGCTCACGTTCCGACAAACGTCCCCCCGAAAACCCGACCCTGGAACGGGTCCATACCTGCGATATTTATACAGATTTCCGCGCGAAATTTCTTCCTCCAATGGTGTTCCTGCGGCATTCGGGAAGCAGAGGCCTATGAAGGGGGAGAAAGTTGAGGCTGAGGGGGCTGATGGGCTCTGAGATGTTCGCGTATATTTGGTGGAACTGTGGAGGGCGGCATATGCGGACGGGAAGGTTATAAGTCGCCATTCTTCCGACCCCCAAGGCCATCGTCCAAATTAACGCCCGGCAAGCTCTAAAAGGAAGAGGAAGGGAAGCAGGAAAGAAGAGACGGGCGCGCGCTTAATTTTTATCGTCCGCCGCCGGAAGTTCTGAGACGCTGGGGAGGAAAATGGAGAATCTAGGAACGAAGAAGAAAAAAAGAATCGTGAAACGCGAAACATAAAAAGGGAATAAAGAGATGCGAAAAAAAAACTCTAAAACAAAAGACGAGCGGGAGGATCATGGTTGTGAGGAAAGATCTAAAAAAATGGAAAACCCCAAAAGAAAACAAAAGATGCCCGAAAAATGGAAAGAAAATACTCTTGAGGGAGCCAAAGGATGAAAATGATACATGAGAGGAGAAATGAAAGGCAGTATGGCACCGAACAGAAAACAAAAGAAGAATTCGAGACCCTCAAAAATAAAATAGGAAGCAAAAAGCAGAGCAGGGAAAGACAAGATGGCAAAAGAAAACATCAGATGAGCGAAAAAAATAAAATGGGGATAAACAAGGAGGAAATTAAAGAAGGGATTATATCGGGAAAAAATAATGTGACAGGAGGCTAAGACTAGACGAAGGGCTGAAAAATGAGAATAAAAAAGAGACAGATCATTGCCCGCAATTGGTCGATGAAAGAGGGGTTACGTCGAAGAAGATTGTGAGCACCGCAACCCGGAAAAAAGCATAAACAAAGGAGAACTTAAGCCAAGTATTCTCTTAAGGAGACCCCATAATTTTCACGAAACGGTAGGAAGTCCCATAGACGTAATTTCGCTCCATGAGGCAGTATCATACATATAAGTCCTCTCAAGGATTATTGTGGAAACCTAGCTCTTAGCCTGATAATCCAAAACTACTAACGACTCGAAAAAAAAGCGTAAAGTGAACAATCCTCGCACGGTATTATCTCATTTGTTTTTCTTTTTGAGTCAACTGGCCATTTCGGGAAAGACGTCTACGGCAGGATAAAATTGATTTCCGGTAGAGCCTAAATCCAAAAGAAAACTTCTGGCTATTCGCAGCAATGGAAAATAATGAGAGTATGAAGGTAGCGTTCCAACTGCCAGGAACTTGTGAGCCTCTGTACGTAGAACCCTTTGACTTCGAAAGCTCGAAGAGATTTCTCCGTGACGGTGTAAATCAAAGGAAATAATAAATTCCACCTTTTCGCTTGTACAGTTTAGAATATTATGCTTTCTTCGATGAAAATCCTTAGCTATTAGGATACATGATTGAGATACAAAACATGCAGGTTATTCACAGTGGCGTACGCAGAATTGACTTCTGGTGGTTTTTGGCTTCTTGGGGGGGGGGGGGGGGGGGGTTTCATTAATATTTATGTGCATCATCATAAAAGGATACATATTTAGATTAATATTCACTAAAACAATAATAAATTAACATTCTCTTTTCGTGAAGACAATTCAACTATATTTTTCAGCCCACCAAGCTAAATTCTAAACGCTAGTTCAGATAAACTAACGAAAACGAATTCAGGTAAACATGTTTTTTGGGGGGGTTTAAACCCTAAATCCCCCCCCCCATCCGTACGCCTCTGGTTATTCAATGATTATATTTTTAATTAATACTTTTTACCCATTTGAGCCGACTGCAGCGCCATTTTTCATTGCAATAATGTACTTTGACATCAGTTCTTCTAGTTACTTGCCAATAACTCGAAATTTGTGATGGATTCGCTTTTATATTTTATTGCTATTCAATTTCCTTGAAGTATTCACTTCTTAAAAACAGTTTTTCGTGAAAACGGCATTTCTAATAGAGATAAAAATATTATTTTACCAATTTTTCACCCATTCTTGCATTTAACACAATGTAATTTCAAATTCCATTCACAAAAAAGTTAACTGGAAAAGCAAAATTTTGTTTTTTATATCAGATAGAAAACACGTCTTTCTATAAGTAACCAAAATATGAACAAAAAGAAATTGAAGTCATAAAACTGTGGAATCACTTTAAGGTCTAAAAATGTAGGGTTTTCCCGGTTAATTTTGTGAAAATGTTTAGGTTTTTTCACTGGATAAGACTGTTGAAAACTCTCAACGTTTGATAGCAGACTCAGCCATCGACATTAGGATAATAAGTGTCTTTGCGAGGATGCAGGCGGTTATATATAGCGGAAAATTCCTCATTGTTATGGAAGCCGTTACGCATCTTTTGAATTATGTTATTACCGGTCTCCAAGTCTTACTTAAGATGGAGCCTTTCTCTATTGATGCTATCTTTGATGATGAACCTTCCTTATTACCGCAAAGGACTACTTGGGCTTGAAAGCATTGTATGTTGATTTACTTAACCCTTAACTGCATGATTGTAATCCAAATACGTACCAATTTTTTTTCCTGATGAAGTACATCTAGAAAGGCAACAATTACCTACTACATTAAAATTGCTTTTTCTGCGATTATTATTTTTTCAATTAAAATTTGAATATGTATCACATATGATACACATGTTCATTGAAAACTTCTCAGTGATGCCCGTACTTTAACTGATTACTTACCTGTACTGATTACATACTTATACTGATTACTTACATTCTTAAACTGGTTACTTTATGGTAGAGAGGAATTAGAATAATCCTTACGTTCTTCAAGAATGCCAAAAACTTTAACTGCATATACAATACGCTTCAAAATGCTCTAACATAGTATGTATTTCACAACTGGTGAAACAGATACGATGAATAAGCCTCTGCTATTTGTAAATAATGTGTTATAAATTGGCTTTACAATAGTTATTGAGGACATGAACCCCATTCTACCCTCCTCTTGTAAGCACCCTTGCAACCTCTACGTTGTATGGAATCCAGCAAAACAGTTTTTGTCTTAGCTGCAAGTTCAACGCTACTTTCTTGTGCAAATATTGGAAAAGAATTACAAAAGATGTAACACTGTTACAAATTGAATATAATTATTATATTATTAGAATAGTGTTACCATGCTGATTACGAATGCAGTTCGACTTTTACTACTATGGGTGGCGGTGATTATCTTCATCTATTCTCCTAGAATGGAATCTAAGAATCCATTATCTATTTTATTCTGTGAGCCTTTCATCCGCGCTCACATGAAAGACCTAGAAGTTGTTTAATATTTACCACAGCTGGAGTAACTTCACGATGGGGAAAAGACATGTGAGAGACCCTTTGAGATGATTCATGTCGGAAATAATCTCGACCGTCCACTATTTTTGTAATTACGTACTTTCTTTTATTTCTCGACTGCGTATCTGTTGCTGTGTAACTGAGTAATATTGTTGAACTGTTATGCATGACAATGTGTGTTTATTGCATTCAAAGAATTTTTCCTCGCAAAAGAAGATCTCATCTTCCCAATAACAACAAAATATCAGCTGATTAATGTACTTCTTTTGGAGATATTTGGCAAATACCAGAAGCAGTTTTCAATCAGATATGGCACGTCTGTGCTTTATGGAGACACATTATTGAAAAAATGAGTAAGTTCTGATTTACAGATCGCGTCGAAATGCCACAGTAATTAGTTCGAGTGTTTTCTCAATTGTTAAAGAAATCAATTTATTTGTCACCGTAATACATTTTATGAAATCGAAAAAATCTACGATTGCGAAGTCATTTACATGATACGGCGTTAAACAAATAAATCAAGCAATAGTCTTAAATATGTATATTGGATCCCATTTATTCAGGTGCAACTGCGTGTGTCGGCGTTTAGGTGACGGCAGTTTCTCCTCCGTTAAAGGAGGCGTCTTAAGGTCAAACTTCTAATATTCCTCCTTTTAAGAGTGCTTCGGGACTTTGACCTGAAGATGCCTATTGTAACAGAGGAGACGCTGTCATCACCAAATTGACGACACGCGCAGTTTCACCTAACAAGAAATGGAATCCAATATATCAAGCCACTGCGGAAGCCTTCATCACAACTCTCAAATATGTATAATATTCAGTTAGTTTTGAGAAGCACACCAAGTTTTTCGACATTAATATTCCTACCTATGCGTATTTTATGCCTCATAGAACGGCTAAAAGTAAAGCATAAAGTTTTATATGGTCTCCACTGTCACGCGAGAAAAAGGTCGCTTAAGGTAGTTTGAGCGTGGTATTCATAATGGAGACCATATTCGAATTTTATATTTTAAGTTCAGCGTTGGTAAGAAATATGAAGTAAATATTGTAACCAAAATATAGCTATATATGACAAAAATCTCACTAATTATATAAATATATCGACTTAAGTCCCTAAATTGACTAATTTTTCATGCTAAAAAGCCTTACAAACAGCAGGTTTTTTGTGATTCTGTAAAAATTACTGCGGTGAGTTATTGATAAATGTATATAAATAGTTGAGAAAACATACAAACTACACACCGTTAGATTTTTGATGAAATCTAGGTGTTATAAATTCCTAATTTTTCAATATTCTCCCTCTGGAGTGCACAGCCGTAATCTATCCCATGTAAAACGGCTTGTATTTTCAGACAAATTGCTCGGAAAGTAGTTCGGTAAGGGGTTAATATTCTGGTATCATTGGAAAAATCAGTTTTTTCTTTAAAATGAGGCCAAATTCATCAAATTTTAGGTTTTTTTATAATAAATTTATTTTAAAAATATCTTACATGCTGTAATTTCCCTTTGGATGGGTTACAAAAAATATTACAACTTACACAGTTACAAGTATACTTTCTTTTTTCTGGTCATTATGATTGATTTTATCCAGCAAGGTGAAGTGAATATCTCTCAAACTACCATAAACCGTCTTAAAGGATGGGGGAATTTCTTTCTGCGAAATCGGCGAGAGAAATATGAAGAGGAGCTCGAACAGGTTTCCTAGGTATCGCGTGGGTAAGGTCGCGGGGCTTCTTCGGAGAGGCGGTAGAACGAGGAAGGGTTGAGAAAGGGCTGGATCTGGCACTTTGGGGAAGAGAGTGTTTTATTTTTTAAAATTAAAATGTCCCCGGAAGTATCCCATAGTAGAAACATGCTTGAAGCTTTTATGACAAGGGAGAAGTGTTCCTAAAATAAACACTGGCACATAAAATCCTACCCATCACTGCGTTCCCTTCCGGGACAGGCACAGTTAAAAGGGCTTAATTCTCTGTAGAAAACGGACTCTGGTTAAATGATTAATTCCATACCACCCTATCCTAGCATAATCTTCCACCTCTACCATATTAATGCATTGCTTCTCACTCGCTCTATTGTTGAGGAGGTTCGGTGGTTTTGCTCAACTAACGAGAATTCGATGAAACTTGCTGGAAACATTACTCATGTGGTTTTAAAGCTATCTAATTTTTTTCAGAATCAATTGCCGCAGATGTATAAAGATATTTGAACGAGAATTTTGCTTTTTACAAATGCTTAAATTTTAAAATTGTCGGCATTGTCAATAAGTCAATTCAATATCTTTTACCTTCCTGAGTTGAGAACCCAGCTCACCACAAAAACACTAATACAACATTATTTTCTGCTCGAAATCTGACGGTGTATAACTACTTTATTCCATCTTTAGCAGGAACAGAAACATACACGTAGACGTACTGTGTGCGTATTCAGTGGTTCCGTAGCAGAACCGAACGTCCAAAATGTAATTGTGCACCGGGAATAAGGCTTTATCGCTCAACTTAAGAGAATTCGATGAAACTTGCTGGAAACATCACTCTTGTTGTTTTAAAGCTACCTCATTTTTTCAGAATTATTTGCCGCAGATTACTTAAGATATTTGAACGAGAAGTGGGCATGAAAATGCAAGGGTTCTTTTGGGAACGCAAGGCTTAATTCATCAGAAAGAACATTTTATAATTCTTCAATGTATAATAATTAATATCACCTATAAAAAAAATGTATAACAGATTCATACTCCGAGTGCTTGAAGAAATCCCTCGCGCGCGTTGGCGACGATGTGAAATTGGCACCATTAGTTGAACATGGATGCATAACTTGCAGGACGCAGAAGAAAAGGCATAAGAACCCGTGTAATTTCATGCCCAATTCTCGATCAAATATCTTAAGAAACCTGCGGCAAATAATTCTGAAACTTTGCATGTAACTTTGAAACAAAATTATAAATGCATTCAGGAAGTTTCATTGAATTGAATTGAAAGTTTAGTGAAACCACCTCCTTAAACTTGACAGTGGCAGGTTTCACATCGTAGAAGTTCATTATGTTAATATTCATGATTGATTAAAATAATTAGGACATTTCTACAAATTTTTAATTATACGACGCGTTTCACCAATTTACGGCGAATTCAGGTACAGAAAGTTTGTTTCATGCGTTAATTGTTGTTGTAGTTACGGGGGAGGAGGGTAAAAATACAAATATTCGGGCAGGGTTAAGAAAGACAGGTAGATCAAGGACTGATGAGGCGGGGAAAGGTTAATTTTACCGGAAAGG
The DNA here is from genome assembly GCA_963573305.1 of Pyrrhosoma nymphula. NCBI lineage: Eukaryota > Metazoa > Arthropoda > Insecta > Odonata > Coenagrionidae > Pyrrhosoma > Pyrrhosoma nymphula. Next base: position 99,732,767 of record OY754334.1, on the reverse strand, counting down.
AGGTTATACGCCTCACCAGCCCTTGATATACATGTCTTCCTCAACTCTGCCCGAATATTTGTATTTTTACCCTCCTGCTCCGTAACTACAAAAACATTTAACGCATAAAACAAACTTTCTGTACCTGACCATGCCGGAAATCGGTGAAATGCATCGTGCAAATAAAAATTCTTAGAAAAGGACTAAGTACTTTAATTAATAATGAATTCTAACGCTCTATTGTTCTTAGAACTCCTATTTTGCCTCCTTAAAAGAATCTCTCCCTCCACATTCTCCCATGACGTTCTCCGTCTAAGGCTTCCTATCACACCATTCACTACTCTATCACAAATTTGCTTCACTATTCAATTCCCTCGACATGTTCAAACCACCGAACCATGCTCTTTTAATACATGTCTATTCCACTCATAAAAAAATAACTGTCTTTTAAATCCATTGATGTGAAGGAAAGGGAGATTACGATATTAGATATATAGAAAGATAATCCCTATATGAACTCATCACAGCACCGTTCATCATTATGTATCAACCACAGGTAAGAAGATGATTTTGTTGGAGCACTTAAACCTTGTTGACTCTAATATTGTCGATCTACTTTCTAGCTCGAATTCTCTCCTCAGTTTTTCAAAGTATCTCTCTTCTTTACACCTAAAATACCTCACATTCTCCTCCATCTTCCCCAGTATTTCAACCTCTAAAATCGCCTCTGTTTACTCCATCCGTCAACATTTGCTCCTCTAAATATCCTCAAGCACGTTTTTCTTAGCAATAAATCACACTGAGCATAATGACTAAGGGTCTTTCCTACTTCCTTAGCAACATCAATCACCTTCCTTTCTTTTCCTGCCTCGTCTAGCACAGCTTTCTTGACTTTATGAATTACGTGTATCCAAAGATTTTTATTTTGTATGTGTATTTACTCGTTTTGAATCAATGGTTAATATTTTGAGCAAATCAGTAAATTATTTTCATAGCTCCACGGCACAACCCAGGTATCTATAATATATTTTACATTTCATTTCCAACCTAAATGAAACGCAAGCTAAGCAACGAAAGAATCACGCTGGAAAGGCTTCATTTTACACAGATAATGTCGTCGTGCAGCTCGCGTATTTCACATCATACATCTTGCGTAACATATTCTGCTTAAATAAAATACAAGAGAAGCAGAGAAAGCGTGATGTTGGACGTCTCTCACAATCAGTCGTAATGCACTGAGAAACAACATGTAAAACGTTCATGAATCCGAAAACTAAAGCATATTCGTATCACACGATCACATTTTGTTGCGTATCATCTTTCCCACATTACATTGTCGGCTCACGGGGGTGTTAAGAGGCGGAAGGATGGGTGATCCACCTCTGTATGGGTTTGTGCGTCAGGGGGTTCGTAGATGATAGGGAGGCCTTAATGAAAGGCTCCTTGGGGATGCTGCTGATGGAGGATCCTCCTCGGCGGTAGGGGGTGGTTCTCGCGGAGTACGGGGAAGGGGGCACAAACAATTCACTTCCCTTCCTACTCCAACCCCCCACCCCCCTCCCGATGTAAGGTCGGGGAAGACGACCGTCTAATGGGACTGCCGTAACCCCATTTTACCGCCCCATCCACGCTATCCACGCCACTCGAGTGTGCGGGTAAGGGGAGAAGCTGCTGCACACAGCCAACGACACTGTCGGAATGGCTTTAATAGGTCGACGACCTCTTCCAACCTCCCCCTTCCCCCCCCCCCCTACACCCACCCCAAACAAAAAGAAAAGACCTTCCCTTGAAAACTCTCCTTAGAAAATGTCCCTATCTCCTCTCTTCTTCTCCGCAAGTCTCTTCAGTTCTCATTGCGTGGAGGAGTTGTCTGGCGGGAGGAGGAGTAGCTCGGAATGAATGCCCATGGTTTCGGTTATCTCGTACAATCTCCTCACCATTCTGGGTGGTTATTCGAGTTTCGGAATGAGGGTTGGTCGGGGATGCGTAAGAGGAACTGTGGACTCAAACATAGACATTTGCGGCAGTAGATGGTTACGGAGGAAGGAGCGGAAAATTGAAGTGGATGGAGAAGGATCGATAATAATTGAAAGGTTGAGGAAGTAGGAACGAGCATCGAAAAAACTGACCGTCGATTGTTGAAAAAAAAAATTAAAAGTGTCACTTCGCTCAATATTAAAGCATCGAACATTTAAATGATTGATGGAAACACCAACGGGAAATATGTTTAGGAAGTAGGAACGAGCATTTAAAAATTGATAAACTATAGCAGACCTCTTAAAATATCGATAGTGTCATTTGAAGGAATCATTGGATGTTAAAAAAAATTAGCGGAAGATAACAATGTGAAGTAATATTCAAGTGGTAAAGTTGAGAATCGAAAAATTGACCATTTAGATGATTTTTAGACGACGACCATAGTCTAAAATTCATCGAAAGAGTCACTCACTTTTAAACTATTGAATAATAACCACTGGTGGAAGATCCTTACAGATAATAATGGTAAGAAATTAGGAACGAGAAGCGTTAGATTGATGTAAAATAGTGATCATAAAGTAGGAAAGAGCAGCGAACGATTGGCAATCGATAATCGAAATCTAACAAATATCGAATACATGGATCGATATGAAAGAGCCATCGATATTAGTTTCTCGTCACTTGAAAACCATAAGTAAGATGCGTATTTAGCAAAAAAATATGATTTATTTTAAGCTTTCAACGCTATTGACGCTATTACTGCAATGGTAAATATAAAAATAATATTTTCCATGTACGCATTTAACTCGAGACACATTATCAGGAATGAATACTAAATAACTTTATTGGAGATAATTTTCTGATGCACCAAGACCTCAGTCGCCAAAACATTATTTCGGACCAAACCTGAATTCAAATAAAAAAGGGTTAAATGTTGAGAGATAAAAAGCCTGTTTGAAGTATTAACTGAAGAGACTACAGCGAAGCGGCGGATATCATATGATAAAATCCTGTGGTAATGTCCAAAACTTAAGATCAGAACCTTTTAATATTATTCAAGATATTAATCGACTACATGGAGACGAAACGAGAGAACTTACAGGAAAATAAAATAACCAGTGAGAAATTATTAGCAACAAGTTATAAATTATTTAAATAATATGGGACTCTGCTAGCCACTTATGTCAAAAATGGTGAAGAAACTGACATTCGATGCTATAAATATCGATAATGGGCAGCTATTTCAACGTTTTTAAGACTGTGGCATTCCATACTCATTCCACTAGAAAAGAGACGACATCGCATCACGTGGAAGCGAGTTGGATACTGGCATAAGAAGAGATCAATTAAAGCCGAGGATAATGTGAAGAGTTTTGTCGCTAATAAGAATGCCAGTTCCATTAAGGCGACAATGATGTGGACCGTACGTTTCCCTTTAACAGCCCTCGGAAACCAAGGACGGGCGTATAGGCACCGATTAAAGGGCGGCCGACCTTTATCTTTTACTGTTATTTTTCTTGTGAGGATTCCTTACGATGGGGAAACGCCTTTGACTGTAAGGGTAATTCTTGCGCTTAGTTATGACGTGAACGACGTTTTGTCTTCCGCTACAGGAACAGGACAACCAATGCTAAACCGTAAGGCTTACATGTTAAAAACAAAACCATATATAGGTCGAGGACTTCGAATTATTATTGTACCCAAATGACTAGCTGAGGCGTTCTTGGTTGCTTTTCAATCACTTTGCGCATATTAGCGAACATCGTAGCGAATATAAAGAAAATACACGAGCACACATTCAAGTTGACGAGTGGAATGATTTGCGCAGAACTGTTCACGAAATGGCGGTACGATATTTAGCTTGATAACAGAGGTTGTCGAAGTTATCTCTTGAAAGATAAAACTCCGAATCATTGTTAATTTTTTCAATTAAAGGCCATAATTACCTTAGGCATTGAAGTATTTCCGTTTCTACTGCTACATATTCACCCTGCATGACAAGTTTTGTCTGCTAGCGCAAATGCTTACGGAGACGAACTGCGGTGCAGATGTGTTCGAATCTACATAGCGCAAATGACGTCACAAGTGCGAATGGAACATGCTTTAAGGTGGTTCCACCGTAGAATGAGTTAAATGTCATTTTATTAACATTCTGTCTACTTGTAGAAAAAGTTGTCCCCTATCTGATATGAACAACAAAATAATACCTTTCCACGCTATATTACTCTCTAATTGAACTTGAAATTACATGGTTTTCAATGAGAGTATGAGAGAAACACGGGGAAAAATAGAATTTTTCCATAAAATATAAATGCCATTTTTGCGGAAAACTATTTATAAGAAGGAAATAATCCAGAGAAATTGAATAAAATGAAAAAAAGGCATCTTACCACCTTATTTTTTTAGTTATTAGGGAATTACCGCCGTAATTGAAGTCAAAATGCGGTAATTCGTAGGAAATGGCGCTGCAGTCAGCTTCTATGGCTGGAAAAAAGTGCTCATTTAAAATACATTCGTGGAATATCAGCAAATATTGTTCCTTACTTTTGGGTCTCTATAGGTAACGCATTTCATCAGTAAACGCAGGATTTTTTGGACAAAATATAATAAATGTGGAATTTAGTATTTTTTTTGGCTCACACAGTTGCGGCGGAACCTCCTTAAACTGTACAGATGGGAAAAGTTTAGCGCAGAAGCGTGATTGGAGAGACCCACTTGAGTTGGGCGCCATCGCTGGTCATGTACTGCGCACCGCTGCCGCCGATCTTTCCATCGGAGCGTAATCGGAACGTATAGCCGACTTTGTTGGCTTATACTTTTCTCGCCCGCCACTAAGTGGCAAAAATAATGGTGAGTAGAATCTATTTCCATAACGACACGATCATAACTGTAACTACTGCTCCAGTGATGGATTTCGATTTACAGGTTTCAATGCTGACACTGCGTTCCACACATAAACACTCTTTTTTTCTCTCACGATACCTTCCACATTGTACTTCCAAGCCACCTCGACGTGGTGTGGCAAGAATTGTATCGTATCGTTTATACCTGCTGGACATAATTTGTCACCGGCCTCGTTAGGTACACCTAAAAAGTCAGTAAAACAATACATCCTTTTTCTAATTCTAATTAATTTGATTGTAGGGTAAGTCCGGGAGAGATGGCCCCTCGGGAGAGATGGACTGATTGCATAGTTCGGAATGTAGCCGCTCTAGTGCGGCACTGTTCTCATGCTGGTGTCATGGCCAACTACGTAGACACGTATTGTTGTTTATAGCGGCTTTGACCTGCTTATTTGATAGTTATTCAAAGAAAATGATATCAGCTGAGTAAAATATTTTTTCATAGTCAGCGTTTTGTAGTTTTAGTGTGTTTAATTGTCCATATCATTGAGTTTCATGTCTATACTTGATGAAAACAATATGTAAAGGTTCACTATACACCACTGCGGCGCCCCTGGCATTAGAGAAAGCAGAAAAATGGCCTGGTCCATCTCTCGCATACAATCGGGAGAGATGGACCAGTTCGAGTTGGAATAGATGGACCACACTTTTTACACTATAAGTAAAAGCTGAAAATTTAGATTTGCTTTATCAAAGGGCTGAAATGTTAAAAAACACATACAGTCCAACCAATAATTAAGGAAATTGTAGTTAGTAGTAATTCCAATATTAAAACTTAGCCTTTTCATTACATTTTAATTTTTTGTGGGCCGTTGAATCCTTTTGGTTAGATTCTTGTCTTATATGTTCTAATTTTGCAAATTTATAGTTTGGTAACATTGTTAGTAACCATAGAGCGTTATTAAAATATTATTTTGTACAGAGAAACTTTATTTCAAGTTTATTTAATGCCTTTTAGTTATGGTCCATCTCTCCCTATATCATTGGTCCATCTCACCCATAGTATATGGGTGAGATGGACCAATGAGAAAAAAATATATTGGTTTTTAAAAGGTATTTTCCATTTAAATTTCACTTATTTCTTATGAAATACTAATAACGTTGTCTATGATATTATAGGAGAACAAAAGATTGAACCGATTATACCATAATTAACAAAAATATGAGCACATAAAAAAGTGGGGCCATCTCTCCCGGACTTACCCTATCAGCGTTGAAAATATGTGAGTCTTATATTTTGTAAACATGTTTGTTGCGAGATTTTGTTTGCTGAAGGCTTTAATGAAATACCAATTTATATTGTTTGTAGGAGAGCTGTGATTCTTTTTATTAATTATCTCATTGCTTCTCATCCTTATGTTTTTGTTTAAAAATTTAAAAAATGCCATGTGACTAATGCATGTGCATTCTTTTCCCATAGGAGCAAAGACCCAAGGGCAATAATTAACCTTTTTTCTAATACTCATTCTAAAATGACAAATAATTAGTTCCATTGGTCGGTTAGCTATTAATGGAAGCGACCGACAAGTAGGATTATTTGTCATTTATGATAGATGAGTAGGTTGGTAAGGTAAGCATTATTGGGGACTGGGCGAAGGTTGGAGAGAAACACAGAATCGGCGTTAGGGGCTGTCCATAAATGATGTCACACAATTTTGGATCAAACTAGATCCCCTCCCCCCCCATGTCACAGTTAGTCACAAATAGTGTTACTCTTACACAAATAGTTAGTCTTTAATGATGTCACAAAAATGAAAAAATGTCTACCCTACCCCACACTCTGAGTAAAACTAATTGTAAGACATAATATGCAGTGGAAGTGTGGATGTCACGTGAAGCATAGCCCCCCCTCCCCCCTCTCACACATTGTCATAAGGTGGTGACCCCCCCCCCCCCCCCAATCATGTGGACGTCATTTATGGACAGCCCCTTAGCCTGCTTTTTACGAAAGTGGTCCACAGTTTAACCTCCCACCCGATGAAAAGAGTACTGCGCTCTCCATGTAGCGCCCAAGTAAAGATCCAGAATTCTCTGAAAAATCTCCACCACCACCGGGATCCTAACCTGGGCCCTTAGAGATGGGAAGCCAGTACTCATGGCGCTACATCAAAACCATCTCCCTAGACGTTGGTTATTCCGATTTCCGGGATTTCCGCCGCGTGGTTTCATTTTCAGGGACAATATTTCGCCGGCTATTCTTCAGGCTTCCTCAGGTTCGACTTGAGGAAGCCTGCAGGATAGCCGGCGAAATATTTTCCCTGAAGATGGAACCACGTGGCGGAAATCCCGAAAATCGGAATAACCAACGTTCATCCAAACCCAACGGAAACGTACGTCAGAACCATCCCCTTAATTAGCTCCATCTCCTCGATTATCCATCTATCATTTACGTTGTTTTTGTAAATCTTATCAGCATCTTAAAATATAAATAAATATAAATGCCGTGCACTTGTACTCCATGGGATTATATAGTCCCAGAGTAAATAAACTTTATCTTATCTTATCATGCATACATACCCATCATGCCATTCCCTTTCGGGGTAGGCAAAGTCAAAGAACTTAGATATTATACTTAGCCCTAAAATACAACCTCCATTTTAATATTACCCAATCCTTTCAACCTTTTACTTCTTTGTAATACACTTACACTCATTCACGCTCTCATATTCTTAAGACTCCCAATATTCCTCCTCTTTTGAGTCTCTTCCACCACATTCACCCATGAGTTTCGCAGTATACCTCTTCCTCTCACGTTGTCCACTCCTATACTATGTATAAATGTTGAGTTATTTGACCCACATCCATTCTCTCGACATGACCAAACCAACGAATGACATTCATTTTATATATGCTCATTACTGGATAATCTAAACCACATTCATTCATCACCCAATCATTTCTTCCTCTATCCATCCTACTCCAACTAAAATCCTTCCAATAGTATTAAATTTCAATAATATCTTCCTTTGTATTTTATTTCCTCCATCTGTACGATTGGATACCAATATCTCTCCAAGCAAACGTCCTCTGTTAAATTCAGTGGTCGCAAAATCAACCTTATGGAATGTCGGCGCATGATTCAGATAATAGATGTAAATAAAACTATTTCATAACGGAGCGCAGTCTAGAATATCCGAGGTAAGATGCTTGAGGCCGCTTCGGATAATATTGAGGGCTTGTGAGCGAATATAAATTGCGACAAAAATAAGATAATGACATAATAAGATAATTTGCAGAGTTTCAGTTAGTGAATTCGTTAGGATAAAATTTTGCTGTCAATCCTTGTGTTAGTGAAAATCACATTCATAATCAAACTCTGGCGTTTGTTTGCATGAGCTCAACTTCCCTGATGCAGCCAAAGCATGAGTATCTATCCCATTGATAATATGAAACATCGGTAAATTGGGACTAGGATAAATGATACTGTACCTAATAACTTTAACAGGGAATTATCATTCCTGTAATGGCCTCACAAATAAAAGTAATTTCCGAAATGTAACTAATGATCAAATCTATTGTTTAAATTAAGTAATTAATAATATATTTTATCTGCATACCATAATCGTCTGACAAAAATATTTTGTATTACCGTCCAAAATTATAAAATACATATTTGCTAATAACCGCTCTGCCCGGAGTGATAGTGTGAAGGTGTTCTCCGAAGGGGCTGGCTACCGCTATCTTGGAGACATCACTGCACCCAATTACTTTGAAGCATCATGTGTCATTGAGCTTATTTGATCTTGCTAAGCCTGAAAAAATCGATGGCAGGGGCAAATAGCAAGTGCCTTTTTGTGCAAATAGGTGATCAGACGTACAACTATTTAACACACATACTACCATTGATACGTTCACTCACTCAATGGATCCAAACCTGGGCCCTCAGAGATAGGAAGCCAGTACGCAAGCCACAACATCAACACCATCCCCCTAATTATCTCCATCTTCACGTTTATCCAACAATGGACATTCCAAGTAACTAGGAATATCCAGAAAGTAAAGATACAAGTCTGACAAAGTTGCAATGAAAGTTCTTTTTTAACAGTTGTTACCACTGCCGTGAGTTTCAGAGTACGTATGAGGAAACAATATTTACCAGGCTTTCGTTGTGTTAACGCTGTTGTCTCAATATAAGTTAAAAATGGCCGAGCCCATTCCGAATCTCGCCAAATGCGGGAATCGTGCTGTGATTAGTTTCTTTGCATGCAAAATGAGAGACTAGTACTGAAATTCGTCGTAAAATCGTCTCTGTCTACAGTGAAGGTGTAATAAAGAAGAAAAGCGTGGAAAAATGATGTGTTGAATTTCGGTCAGGAAGATGCGACGTGCGTGATAAATGAAGAACGTCGTCTTCCCATCTGTCGTCAAGGAAGAAATTCTCCATAAGATTAAGAAAATATTTGAGGAAACAGACGTTAAACCATTGATGGACTTCATGAAAAATATCCAGATGCGTAAAGAAGAGTTCTTCGTGAAACGATACGAGAAGGATTGAGCCCGGAAACTGTGTTAACGCTGGGTGCTGAAAAAGTAGACCGAGGATCACATGAAAAATCGTGTGACTACGGCGTAGGTATTCCTCGCTTGTTAGAAAGAACAAAGGGAAGCATTTTTTAACTGTTTCATATCGGGTGATTAAACATAGATAGCCCACCACTAACCAGAGAATAAGCGACAGTCAATACATACATGTGTCAGATAGGTGTGTTGGATATAGGTGGGTAATGAAGAAAGTACAGGTAGAACTGCTTCGTAAAAACCCACAAATATATATTTCCTTTCTTTGAGGGTTATCCAGAAAGTAATGATACAAAGATCATAGAATATTTTTATGGCACTTAGTTAAAAAGTTTATTTAATGTGACGCACACACACTCGCCGTCAGATAAAAAATTCAAGACCTCAAATTATTTCATTCAATTCATCAGCCCAACAGTAAGTTACTGAGAGAGCAGGCGAGAGACTTCTATGAAGCGGGATTTTTAAAAAACCCCTACCGTGGATCACAAAATGCATTAATATGCAAAGTGATTACAGGGAAAATTAATCATTGATACGTTCCAAACACTCGGTAAATAAAATCGTTAATTAAGTGCGTTGAAAATATTCTATGATCTTTGTATCTTTACTTAGCGGATAACCCTCAAAGAAACGAAATATATATTTGTGGGTTTTTACGAAGCAGTTCTACTTGTACTTTCTTCATTACCCACCTATATCCAACATATTTTCGCCTTCTATCTCTATACATAGTTGGAGATTGGGTTGCAAAATTGTACACATATAACTCTTAGGGTCCTACTAGTGTGCTTCTCACTTACTGTTCATTGCCCCGAAATGGTTACAACATCCTAATTGGGCGGCGAATCTTATTTTCCTCATCTTCGCCTCAAAGCGACATCGCTGAAATTATAAGATGGCCAAGCTCCACCCGCAGCGTCTCAGAGAGAGACTATAGATTCTTCCCTTGGGCCCAATTGTCTCGAGGACCGTGAAACTTTGATGCTGCTCGCGTGGGTCTCAAATGGTCGTTCTCTCGGCCTTTATTCATTATTCAGAACAACACGACGGTGAGGGTCTCTTTTATTTTATTCCCCATTGAAGTGATAAATGTCCCGATTTGACCGAAAAAAATGCGGCCGTACGTACATATAAAAGGGGATCCATCCCAAGGAAAACTTGGGCCAAGTCCGGTGTGGATATGATTCATTAATATTGTTTTGGGGGAGGGGAGGTGTAAGGGGAGAGGATAGGGGAGCCAGGATAGATCACGTGTCAAGGACGGAAAGTCGAGAGGTGATAGCCAATTTAGATCGAGACATATGGACAATCGATTAATCGATTTTGCTCCTGCGGGTGATAAAGTCGGAGATGGCCGTGCTGAGGGGGACTGTTGGGAGTGGGAGAGAAAGGAAAAGGATGGCACGATGCTCCTTGAGATGAAACCTCTTCAAAGAGAAAAAAAAATACCCTTACCTTTCAGAATATAATTTTTAGGCATTGCCGCATAACAGCAGTATCACGTAGGCTAAATCATATACCAGTACAGTAGATTCACAGCAATCCGAACCATGCTAATCCAAAAATCCGGTTAATCCAAACAAGTTTAAGTCAAAATGGGGAAAATTAATAAACAGTAATTCACAAAAACACTCTATTGAAATTTTGAAACACAACGCTAAACCGGAAGTACTAACACCTTTAAATTCTTATTCTAAAGTCAGTGAGATGATCAAGCTTTGACTTGTCAGTCAGCCAAGGGGTAAAAATCAATAATGGATGCGTTAGACGTGCAATGCGAAAGGTATGAAATATCATAAGAAGAATAAGGTGATGAAATTGTCTATAATTTTGAAGGCTGGGCTGAATATAACAGCGGGAGTGCACAAAATAAAGCAGGTTGAGCAGTTTACGTATCTGGTGGTATTTTGGAGGAAAATGTATTTAGTGGAAGGTCATCAATTGTATAACTTCCATGGCTAAATAAGCATTTTTAGGAAGGGCACTGAAGAGGGCCGGGGGCATGAGAAGAGAAAAGATTGGTGAAAACTGTAATATGGAGCGTGGCACTGTATGGGTCGGAGACTTGGTCATTACGAAGGGAGGGGTCACGTAAACTTGAGGCGTTTGAGATATGGGTTTAAATAGCGAGAGTAAGCTGGGTGGCGGGGAGGACAAACGAGGAGGTATTGGATATGGTGGGATAGGAAAGGAAGTGACAGGTGGAAGTTTGAAGACGGCAAAGCGAATGCCTGGAAGACGTTTTAAGAGGCGAGGGCATGTTGGAGAGGGTTATGGATGGGAGAACGCTGGGGAAGCGTAGAAGACCAAAGAAGAGGATAGGACAGTTAGAAGAAATAAGAAGAGGTTAACGATAAGAGGATTTAAAAGATCTGATGGCGATGATGGTGAAAGTGTATTGCGATGTAATTGTTGGTAAATGTTTCAGTTTTCTGCATTATTTGACGTTTTATGAACATATTTGAAGAAAATCGATTTTTTAAAAAGATAGCATTGCGGTAAAAAATCAAAAAAAGGTAGCAAAAAGCAACATTAGTTATGCTTAGTCTGTAAGTTTGTAACGATTGTTTACTTTAGAAATCATCGAATAACAACTTAACCTCGACTCCCCCCATGCATATAAAAAAAGCACTACTAGACCTTTTTCAGTGTCCAAATTTCAAAAAATTATTTCAAATAGTTACATAAGTTGTAATTATATGTCAAAAGATAGGAATCACCAGTATTTATTTTAAAAAGTGTAATCGGGGGACGGGCTGCTGGTTAAATATTTTCTCGGTACGAAAACCGAAGTTAATGCGTTTTCCCATCAATAACTCTCACGTCAAGAAACCGACAGTCTGATGTAATATACAAAACCTTAACTCTCATTTTGCGTTAAGTTGACAAAAGATGCTTCGTCATTTTGAGATTACCACTAACAAGACACACAAAAATCGGGCATTAATGGCCAATAAAGGGCTTAAGTTACTGATTTTGAACAAGTATTAGGTGAAGTAGGGAAAACCTAGGAAGAAAAGGTTAAGCAGAGAAAGTGATAACAGGTGTTCAAAGTTACCACTGAAGGGAAAATACTAGGGAAATAAAATCAATGGTTCGCGAGGTAACTTCGTGGAATGAAGGCATGATAGTTTCAAAAATAAACTTTGTTATATTCCACACCGTATTTATTAAAACTCAACCGGTTTCGACTTTTTCAGGTCATTCTCAAGAGTCTCTTGAGAATGACCTGAAAAGGTTGTAACCGGTTGAGTTTTAATAAATACGGTGTGGAATATAACAAAGTTTATTTTTGAAACTATTAGGGAAATAATGAGAACAAGCGTTTTAAGCGACTAATGGATTCCGAGGTGATTAGTCACTAGCGTTACTAGCTAGTCACTGGTGTTAACATATGCAGAACCCTTTTTGGCGTACCTTAATACTAAATCTACTACTACTACCTAGGGATATAATCACAGGAAACGGGGTAATAAAACGAGAATACTAGCTCATGAGAATGCGCGATCGTTATCAAGGGTCGTTCAATGACCGGTTCTAATATTACATTCGTTGCTCTCGATATTGGGAGACTTAAATACAAGGTATTGAAGACGGTCCAGTTCGGAACACATCTGCCCCCTTCAGTGAGCATGAACAAAAACAATGGAAACAATTTATGTTGGCGAAACTCCAATTAATCTGCCGATAAGTAGAATTCTTTGGGTACCCAATAGTCACAGTCGATGTTTTTGCTAATATTTTACAAATTCGTTCAAGCTACATACTGAAGGAGGAAAGCTTTTTACGACGGTGTGATTGAATACCTTAAATTACCCATGTTACACACTTTAACAGAAAATCAACACAAATACTACAATTATATACGATTGTCGGCTTTCATTTCTTCCCAGACACCAAGTAGCGCAATATCAACTCTGCTCCCGATCGGTTTTTAAGTTCGCTGCAAAATGGCAAGGTCTGAAACTAATGGAAAGTTGTTGTGTTGCTAAGTGAGGAGCGCACTAAAGCAAATGGAAAGCACCCATTGACTAACGAAATGTATCCAATGAGTGTGTCGCACAATGCGCATTATTCGTCCAAAGTGATGCATTGATTTAAAAAAGAAAAATGTGTGGAATAAGTATGATGAAGAATTTAATTAAAAACAGAATTTAAGAAGGCTCTACAAAGTACATATTTTAACTTGTCATAGTTGTAAAGACAGAAAAAAGCAAAAATACAAGAAAGACTAATGAAAAGAAGATTTATTACGAATTCAATATTAATAGGGTAACGGGAACCTGTCCCAAACAATTTCCACGGCCAGTGCACTTGATGACATTGCGACGACGAAGTCAGCAATACCATTGATTTATCATCCAATTCTTATGAACTTCTTTTTTTAGTATTTAAAACAGCTCCCGCCCCCTCCTTTTCTCAACTTGGCCTACGCGTCGTTCGACACCCCACCGCGGGAAGCGCTGCCGGCGGAAACTTCGCTGTCGGTGGACTGGAGAATAAAAAAAACAAGAACGTCACGGGGGGCGTATGGACGGGAAGGCTTCCCGCTGCTTCTCCAATCTTCTTCACCTCGCAGCGACGGCTAGAAACACCGTAATGAATCAACCAAAAAGCCGGGGTTGAAATTTCGTAGTCGTACCTCCGCTAGACACGTGAGGAGTGCTACTGTTGGAACTCCAGGGTGAACGATGACGGAGTGATAGGCCATACGGGATCATCTACGTAGCTTTTATACCAAATTAATAGCATTTCTATGAACAGTTCTGCCTATAATTTCCCCGGCAAGGTGACCTTTAGAGTACAACTCTTCATAAAGCCATCGATTTTCCAATGAAAAGGTCCTTTCAAAACACCGATTCGGTGAATTTATATATACAGTATTTATAAAGGATCTTTATTTACTCTACCTCATACGGCAAAGAATTTGAAACGGGATTTTAGCATTTCTCTCAGCAATGCCTGGAAACTCGTCTTGCCTACAATGCGCATAAAAACGAAATAATTATATAAAGGCGGGAAACATTAAAAAATCCCTCCTCCGAGCAAACCAATCACGTCGAACCTGACCAGGCGCGAAACAGTAAATAAGGCGGGAGAATCTCGAACATGACACTCACCTACCCTGAAGACTATGCCCAAGTTGGATGTCGAAACGTTGGCCAGCGTGGAGCCTTTTAATCCACTGGCTAACCCGAGAATAGTTCATGAATCTAATACGCCGAGAAAGTACCATCTTACTTCAGTTGACGAAAGTGCTCCGCGTGTGACATGAAACTGAATTGTATTGACAAATCTGCAAATTCGACATAATGTAATTGAGTAAAATTTCAACCGAGGAACATTGGACTTTTTTTGTAGATTTTTGTAGCTCACTGTATATCTTGCTATTCAGGCTATTGGTTCTGCGAGTAATTATTTAATATTTTGCAACAGTTTCGCCGAGCTATGCTGCCGGCTGCGTCGGGCTTTTTAGAACCCGATATTTGTCCCGATCCAAACCGATTAGAGCAATGGTATTTTTTATAAAAAAAGACCAATGTTGTTCATAAGAGACCAACGAAGCCGGCAGCATAGCACGGCGAAACTGTTGCAAAATATGAAATAATTACTCGCAGAAACAAAAGCCTGAATAGCGAGGGATATAGGCTTTATTTTACAGCTGCCTTCCATCGGTTTAGCTGTAAATTTTAACATGTATGATGCCTCACCGAGAAAGGAGCGAAAGGTGGTTGGCTACAAGGTGACTAATTAAGACGAGAGTCCGTCTATTCTTCATGTTAAAAAAAAATTATCGTCGATTATACATTTTTTAAATCCCCACGTGCATAACATATATTATATCCTTCCCCTATAACTTTCCCAGACTTATTACTTTATGGTAAAGGGTCAACTTGGCTTGGACGTTAGTCCGTGGAAACGTCGCTTTGGTGATTCTTGAAACGTCGCCCTGGCGGTTTCGTTGCGTAATTAACTCCTGCGCATTCCTGCTGCTCCGAAACCGCATTTGCATATTCAGAAACGGCCTTTTTGCTTGGAATTCATCAAGCGTCCTTGCCGTGCTTCTCCCTCCCTCGACCCGACGGCGAGTAAATTATTTCGTATGCCGACGCTAATTTTTCACGCACAACTAATTAAGAGGTCAACCCGCTCGGCGCTTGAGTTTCAAAAGAGAGGAACGATCAATTTCGACAATTTAAATCCCTGGGGGTGGGGAGATGAAAATTTGGGAGGGAGGGAATGAATAAATTATGTGAATTCCATCCAGAGTACTCAGGAAAAGCGATAAATCGGAGAAGGTTTATCGTAATTAGCAGGTATCATAATCGTAGCATAGGGTTAATATCTTGGAGTTAAAAGTCCTATTTAAATTTTTTTCCTTATTGTACACTGAACAATTGTACACTGTAATTGTGCACTTTAAACTCTACTGTAGTGACAAATCAACGACTTTGACGTTGATTTGTGACTAAGCAGAGGACTGATTTGTACAACCCATTGAAGTATACGGTGAGGGCATGAAGTCATCAAAATGTAACTTGACAACCGAGATAACCGACATAGTGCTTCCTCCTGTTCTGTCCTTGCTTGCCTTTGAATTACACGGACGAGTGGACGAATTAGTAGGTATAAAGCAAGAATTTATGTGGAAAATTTAAGGTAACTCTTTAAAAATATATTATTTACATACTTGGAGTTATGAATTATGCTCGATTTTAGGTAAGTAACTCTTTAAACATATGTTAGTTACTTGGAGTTATGCATTCGATGAGATTTGACCATGGTTTAACGCTAGGAAAACGAATTATTATTAAATTAAATAAACAAAAAAATACATGAAGAATGCGAGGGTTTCTTGCAGTTTTGCGCATTCCGCCATGACAGATTGGTTCTGAGGTTATCGAGTTATCCATTCTCTAAAACTCCAACTTCAGGTATTGGCCACCATTGCAACTGCCATCTTCATGTACCTCAATGATACCACCCATTACGCCGATTTACAGCATCATCAGGTTATAATTTTACATGTCCTGTTAAATGACTTTAAAATGGACGCTCTGGAGAAAATTGAGATTATAGGGTACTCCGCAGACGAATGTAATGAGAAATTATTTCCGCACCCCTTTCCAACAAAATAATCCTGAAAAAAAACCTTCCTCGAACCCCCAAGCCATTGATCCACGGTTCTACTGAATCCTGCCTTCCTCCACATTCCACGGACTGTCCTAATTATTCCCATAGCAACGATAACAAGAGACCAAAAATAAAGAAAACGCCAGATGTGAATATTTTTGCACCTGATGATGCCATAAGCCGGCGAAACGCATTCTACAAATTAAAAAAATGCAGAAGAGTAGATACATGTTTTAAAAAAATTATTATTTATGATAATAAGTACTTCTACAAACTGAAGACTTGTGCAGTAAATTTCACAATAAAGGGGTAATGTCTAAGTTATATAAGCACGAAACACACAAAACATTGAGCCTAAACCAAAAAATGAAGATAGAATCCAGAAGTTATATGACGTAAAGAAGTTGGTGTTCGCAGAGTAAACGTAAAGTTAAGAAATGTGATTTGGTTCTCACAAACGTATCAGCAATCAAAAAGGACAAATTTAAATAGCAAAATTACGTTACATGACGCAATTTAACCAAATTTCTAGTGTCAAACGCATTCACGAAGTAATCCTTATACACATGTCCACACTTTTCGGTCGTATTCAAATGCATTCTTAATTGAAAAACTAATTAGGCGCTTTAATTCCTCGCAGAGTTTTATGAAGACAAAGCAGTTACGGTGACGAAAAAGCCAGATAAAGAGCCGATGGAAAAATTTGAATTCTGGGAAAAAAACAAATGAAGTCATCGTTCGTCGGGGCGGAGGGATACGTAATAAAACTCCCGCATCAACAAACCAACCGCAGTTTGAAAACCAATACGCAAAGCGTGGGCCGTGAATCTTTTCTTCTTTCATTTGTTTTTTGAACTCTCACGGTGATTTACAACTGACGTTTATCGAGTAATTTCCTCTTCGAGTGGGATGCTGCAAATTGAAATCCACCCGCCCGCGCCTCCTTAACGAGGATTTTATCGGGAACGGTTTAAACCGCGGCGCGGTAGACGCAATTATCCGCCTCTCTTATGCACCACCAACGATCGACTCCAATTAAAACCTTGCAACTGCCATGAGCCATTTTTTTCTAATTGACTCATTGCGAATGAGGGGGAAAGGAGATGGCATGGTGGCTGAGGTGAGAGAGAGGAAGCTGTGCAGAAGGGAGAATGGACGCTAGTCGAGGAAATCAAGCATCGAAAGTGCTGAATTTCCGCGTTAAGAGGCGATTGACTCGGCGTAAGTCGCAATCATACCAAGCAATTATCAAACCTAAGATTAGTTTGCTGCAGATCTCCACACCACTCTCCTATCAGTTAATCGTATCATTCTTACGTCACCTCTTGTATTCAACGTCCTTCATAATTTCCATACTGTATTCCGCCTTTGCTCCTTCTCAGTAATTATTCCCATTAATTTATTCTTCAATTATATTGTTTTTAATAGGCTGTTGTGTCAAAAAATGGGCCCAATAAGTATGTCTCCTCTTTTTTCAGACGATTAATTACTCATATTTTCTCTCTCACTCTTCTCAGGACTTCATTGCCCATTCTCCATTAGACCTTCTTCATTCAACTTTAATACCACATTTAAATTGCCTTTCCGTAGCTGCAATCCACGCGTCACTGGCTTGCTAGAGCATCCTTAAAATATATGTCTAATTTTGAACATTAAATGAAGGAACCCTAAACTGATACAGGAAAAGCAGGAGGAAAAAGGAAACAGCAAACGCGGGCGAATGATAGACTGCAAAGGTAGCAACATTCTGAAGAGAGTAATGGAGGGGAGAATATTGGAAAAACGGAAAGGAGTTGAGGAATAGGACTATCAGAGGGTGTGAAATGTATACCTACGCTCCATTCAATACCAATGTACACGTATTCCATTGTTGATATTGATCTGTAATTCTTCCCGTTTATTTCTCCATTTATTAATGTTTTCAAGAGGCTCTAATATCTCAGATTGATTACTATATGTAAGTTTGCCTCTTTTACATTGCTGAGTTTTCATTATTCATATTTTCACTCCCAGGATGTGTAGAACCTCTTGAGTTGAGATAATGCTCTTCATCCTTCTGAGCCTCATTATTCATTGATAACACCGCAGTTTCAATGCTTCTAAAATTTTTCTCTCTGCCACTACTTTCGCCCAAGTTTAAATCATCGTAAGCTTCAAAAATAACTTTTTTATGAAAAGATTCCTTATGCTAGCACTACTGTCTGTTAGTGGAATCTTCTTCTGATAGAATGCTAATTAGTTTGGTTTACTATGCTCAATATATCTCTCTTGGTTCTTCCAACGAACGTTTTATTTTGCGATCGTAATATGTTCAGCAATGCCAAATCGTTTAAACTCTATACATTAGTGTTTGTCGTTATAAGTTTGATCCAACCCATCTGGAGCTATTTTAGAAGGTTTGTAAGTGTAATGTTATTTACCTGATCAAGATGCTAGCCTGATTCAGGAACCTCCTCCTTTATCCGGGCTTGGGACCGGAAACGGAGGCCGTCAGGATTGTCACGCAGGTCGTGGCAGGATTAAAGTCTAATACTTGCAGGGAGAAGAAGCTTCTTTCAACGCTGGTGACGCGTCGCAATGCTTCGTTGAAATTAGTTTCTAACTGCCGTGGTCTTGAGAAAAATAAACGAAGTCGTAATCCACTACGGCTGGTCGGAAAAAAGAGTCAATTGGTGCTTCATGATTAGAGTTGCTCGATGGCCCGCTGAAATGAACTTTATTCGAAGGTTTTTATTATCAAATGCTCTAGCATGGGAAGGGAGGAGAGCAAGTTTGCTGCGAGAGATTAGGAAAAGACAGAGCAAATAGATGGAAAAAGTAATCAGAGGCTCAGTGACGTTGAGGACCGCTATTTAGGGTAGATTGGTAATAAGTTAGGGATAGAGAGGAAATGGATACATGCGTGTTATATGGGAAGAAGAATGACAAAGGGGGAGGAGTGATACTTTTAAAGGTCGAAAGACAGAGCAGAAAAGATACATCAAAACCTTCTCTAGCCGATTGGAATATATTACCTATTTATGGACATTATTACCTTGAATGGAAACTATAACCTTTAGGGTGTCGATTAAATTTCAGTCTATATCCTTCAATTCGAAGAATGGAATCAATCTATGCTATCGATTTGGTGGTTTTATATAATCGATTACATCAGATACTATTTCGGTGATCGGCACCGTATAATTTTTGTACTCAATATCATCTGAATTTAAAACTAAATTTTTGCTTCAATTGATTCTCCATCCGGGTGGAATTTGGCTGAAGACAGTAAATTCATGGAATTCGAAAATGATTGCCAGCTATTCCTCAAATGACGATCGCAAGAATTGCTTTTGCTGCACGGCTAAACGTTCCTATGGTATCATTTCAGCCATAAGTTTTCACCATACCACCCGGAATTTTAGTTCAGCATTTTCAATGACCTTTGTTAGTATATCGAAAGTTTATAGTAAATCAGTTATTTGAAAAGATAAATAGGCCAAATCGAAGTAAAAGACAGGAAATATTATAGAAAGATACATTTGAAAAATATTTGCACGAATTATTTCCAGGGGGAAAAATAAAAGTTGCGCTATCACCACTATGAAGAGACCTATTTTTTTAAATAAAAAACACTAGTAATTATAAAACTAGGAAAAGTTCAGAAATATAAGTTAATGTGGTTGCAAAGTTCTGTCGTAGATAGCAAAATAAAGAAATGCCAAATCTGGCTAAAGATATTTTTTTGCAATTGATGGTTCCAGGCACAACTTTGCGTGCATTAAGTTTCACCTCAATAAAGGAAACAGTCTCTATTAACATTGACATTTCATTTATGTACGACTAATTTCGAAGGTTTACGCAAAAATGATAAACCTGTAAAAGCGTCAAAGCATGCAGAATTCAAATTCAATTCAAAGCATTAAAAAATTCAGTATACGCTATGATAAAAATTTCAGTGAAAAAAAAATGAATTTTATACTTTAAAAACAGATTTTTAAAAATTATGCCTGTTAACTTTAGCGTATTAGCGTTTAATTTTGATTTAAGATGGCTTGAGCGAGATATATTTTACATATAAAAAGATTCCATATCCCTATGGGTACCAAAATATCTGCAACTTATTTTCAAGTTGTTGGCCAAAAAATATAATGTGTTTTTATGGGAAATGACGCGACTGCGCAAAAAAGCCTTCAGCTGAGAGAGATTTTTCAGCGCAAAGCGTAACATAAATAAGCCAAGTTAAAGCCTCAAATATACGTATTTAGCTAATTACTGAGAACTTCGATCTAGTATAGCATAGTTGACGCATTAAGACTAATACCATACTCACTTCTTGCTGCTTATAATTACGTAAATTTTAAAATAAAATTCGAATTTGGCTTGTATTATGAATAGAGACAATTCTCACTCACAACTACCTAAACGGTTGTGCTATCAAGTATATTTTTGGTTAATCGAAGGTAGCGAGTTCGCGTCTCACAGACCACATGAATGGCAAAAAAACTACTTGAAATGGGCAAAGATTTCGACTGTCAGACAAATAACGACTGATTAGCATAGGCGTAGCCAGCCACCAGCAATAGGTGTGGCACTGATGAAAGGTGTGGCAATAGGTGTGCAATAGATGTGGCACTGGGAAGATTCCCTTCTCTTTTACACGCACGTCGTGGAGTTTCGTATTATCTATTATTTGTTCCAAAGTTAACAGTATAGCTGGATATTTGGTGTTAATAGCAGATACTGCTTCTTTACAACAGGCCCACCTCGTCGTCGACAGACTTTTCAAAGTTTTTAGACGACTATTAAGCTCGGAACATAGCCTTTCAAAAATCCCATGCCTAATAGCGCTCCCTTTTATAAAAGAATATAGAAATTGAATATTACAAAAAAAATCAGCGGTATTCAAGCCAAAAATGCGGCAACAAAAACAGAATGCAGCATCTTTCACATGACTATATTCGAGCCATTCAAACTCCTGAAACCACGCCAAACGGAACGTCCGACTTTTGCCATCTTTCATAGTCTTCGGGTATGAAGGAAGTTTTAGTTGATAAGGGCCTCTTTGAATCCTCGAATCTTTTTCTGATTTGTTTTGTTTTCATTGGAAAGACGATATTTATTTCTTTATAATGCGGCCAAATTCATCGAACATTAATTGATGCGATATCTCGCACAAACTACTTTAATGCTCTTAAGAAACTGCTGATTAAGAAACTGCTGTGATTTTTGATGGAATTCACATTTTAATATGCTACAGATGACTGCTTTTGCATAAAAGAATCGTAAATTATAAGGTATACTATTGAATATAAACACAATTTTTACGTCGTGCACATCCAGTAACATGAAAATGGGGGACTACACTAATTCCGCAATTAATTAAAATCGATGAGGTTTGAGAACTGCCTATTTCATAGAGTAATGTGCGGCTCGGCGCTGTGCAGTGAGTACAGTCCATTGTAGAGCCCTTAAAAGTATTTACCTTTTATACTGTGTTTTTTTCGGATGCAATTCAAAATTGGAAGCCAGACAATGGAGGTCATACCAAGAGAAAGATGGTAAATAGGACAGCTTTGCTTATTAAGACCGCGTGGATTCTTTTTCCTTCCTTCTATTTATCACAGGAACATTGTGCAAAAAACATGCCTCTCAATTTCTCACAAGTGCCAATGAGACCCTCCTTTGCATTCTAGTTCCCTGTTTACGTGACATTCAACTCAACCAGTAGGTACAAGATATTTCGATCATCAATTATCTTAGGAATTCGCCGCTGAACGATCAAAGATTACGTTTGGATGAGAAACACCAAAACATTCTGGAAACAATAATTCATTTTTGGGCGGGTAATTGTCACGTACGGAGATAATTATGCAAGCACCATGGTATCCTCAGTAGTTTCAGTCCCGAAAGTCACCGCTAGCTCGCTTTCTCAGATGAGAAATATGCAAATACTCACACTCAACATATTACCCCTTTAGGTTGACTGTCATAAGTGTTTAATCATGCACGTGCCGGGGGCTTCTTTAAATATTCAACTGGGGAATCTGACCTAAGGTTTAAAGCGTGAAAAATGAGACGGTTAAAATCTTGCGAGTCTTTCCTAAATAATGAGGGTATTACTTGTATTGCTAAGGCAAAAATGAATCTCAGTTAACTTAGTGGCCTTATATTCACACCCACCTCTCTTGCAAAAACTACATTTCAACGTTTCCACATACTTGAACACCGTTCATTAAATTGAATAATGCAGAAAAAAAATATAAACGAAATATTTCATGAGATAGAGCAAGGAGTAAACAGCAAGTAATACAGGAAAAGTTTTCACTTCTTTCATGTGGTCTTCACTGCTTCAAAATAAAGACCAATTTCTTACATACCCTTTGTATTATAACTGATTTTATCTTATAATTTTATACTTCTAAGAAAAACCTTTGAAAATGCTTTGTATGCTAAATTTGTTTAATAGTTTCAACGTTTTGAAAATATTATTTACTATCTAATTCTACACATCTAAAGCTGCTACTTTATTCAGCATTCATTGCGTGATAAGATGCATGTTCTTGAAATTTGGGCTTTATTACCTATAGTAAATTATATATTTTTTATCACTATTTTAAGCAAATAAAGAGTTGAACCAAGAAGCAGGAGTTCAAAAGCAGTGAACCAAGGCATGGTTATGCACCAACTACGGTGTATACGGTGTATACCCATGCTTACATTGTACAAATTATTAGAGTTTGGAAGGTACTTATTACCTGCAAAAATTAAAGTACACAGACAGGATATCTAGCTTGGACTGTATGCTTAAGAGTTAATATTAGCTTAATGCTATCAACCATCAACAAAAGTAATTAAGGATAAGGAAAGGGAAATTCATTCGTGATAAGGAGGAATGCTCACGGGGAAAGAAAAAGGATTAGAAATATATATAATATGGTGATGGAGTAATTAGCCATTTTGGATTGGAAGAATAGGCATTTAATTCTAGGATAAACGAATTTCAGTTGTCATCATATGTATTAGAGGTAGTCTACCAATTTTGAGTTAGAGAAGGGTACGAGTACTTCCATCTGATCTTCTACATAGTAAGCGCTTACTTCTTCAAAAACTATTTAGCATATTCATCTCAGTATACATTAAACCAGGGAATAGAGTGTGTAAAACGGGACAAACTCATAAACGAATCTCAAATATGCCGGTGATGTTTGACTTTTAACCATGGTTTAAACATAAACCGAGCGCCAAAAGGTAATGCCGCAAGTAAATTTTTAAGTGCTGGGAACTTTATATTTGCTCTAGTGTGTTTCTAACTTCGCAACAAAACAGCGCCATTGCCTTCATTCGTTTCAGACCCTGCGCAATTTATGCAGAGCATTTTTAAAAATGAGTGTAGCAGAGAAGGTGTTCGCTAGGCAATTAGAAAACTTCGACAGTGGAATCCCCGATTGTTGATTTTCATTGAAGGTGTTAAGCATGGCTGGCGCAAAGCTCTTCATTATTCGTATAATATTACGTTTTTCCATAAGTATTTTGAACGGACATGATAGCTACACACAAAAATTCGGTCTTAACTATATGGAACTTAAAAAATGTTATCTGCCAGCAGGTCACCGAATGTTTAACCACGTCGTTCTATTTATCGCTGCTATCGCTATCGTATGTGCTTAAGTTTAAGTTAAGTGTATGATTGATAGATAAATAATTTATTTGCACTGGGACATTTTCCCTTAAGTACAATAATAAACTACAAAACATTTTGTTAAGTTTCGAATATCACAACAATAGAATATTCAATTTTTTTCAAGCATACAAGCTGACATATAACATTTTACATGTGACAATTTTTCAAACATGCAACTGAACATATAAAATTTGGGTGATAGATGTATGCACATGGAAAGAAGAAAGGAAAATTATTGGCCTAATAACATATTATAAATACGGGTTTTAAATTGATTCAGGGACTGCAGTTTCTTAATTCATCAGGTAGGGAGTTCCAGAGTTTTGCACCGGCAACTTGAAATGACTTTTGGAAGGTTACGGTGCAGTGTCCTGGGTAGTATGTACAGATATTGGGATGAGGATTTTGTGACTATAGTTGTTAGAATAGATGGTGAGAGAATGGGAAGAGGTTTAGGAGGTATTCAGATTGCTTTTTATGGAAGAGGGAGTAGAAGAATGGGGCCAGTAAGTACGTTCGACGGGAATTTGTACGCAGTACGCAGCAGGAAAGTACGCAGATGTGTTCCAATTTATGCTAACGTCTGCACTTTGAATGGAAATCCCTTTATTGGCTGGGGTTTTTAAACTATTCCTGAAGAACCAGCGTTCTAACAATCCACTCTACAAGTGGACCAGCTGTCATTTCCACTCAGTGACATATAATGCTCCTTTCATGATGCATTTCTCTTACTAATTATTCATTCCCTTTGACCATTAGAATTTTCGGGGAGAGAAAGAGGGAGTTTCGTAGAAGTATTTTGAGAGCAGGAGCAGTCGAGGAAGTTGAATTGATGCGCTCCACGAAAGGAAGGAGGATTCGCAGTCTTTCTTGAGAGACTTCTGGCACCATTTTCGACGTCCGTTAAACTCCCTGCGCTCTGAATGGGGAGAAGGGGAGGGATGAGAAATTAAAAAAAAAAAAAAAAACAAATGTCACACAACTTGGAAGGCTGACAAAAATTCTGGGAGCGAAAAATATTTTTTTCAAAAAATGATTCACGCCGTCCGTGGAATTCGTGCGCGAATTCCACGCCATCCTCGGTCGTCGTTCATTACTACTCCACTCTGCAAGAAGTCTTTGCTTCTCGCCCTCAAGCAACTTGGTCGTGCCTACTCGTCGTTCTGCTGCTGTTGTTCCCTTGGAAATCGCTCAACTCTTAAAATATATGTAGGCCATTCCAAAAGTCTATAAGGAGGGTGCACACCGCGACCATGTGAGCCAAAACAGGTACCTAATGAATTTAATCGTTGCGTTAATTTTACGTTAACTTATTTTTATAATAATATGAAAAAAGTACTTTTTAAAAAACCACGCTAATATTCAAGTGTACTAAAAAGTGAAAATAATTTTCTCATCACTTCTAATAAAAGCTGGGCGCTTATGGAATAGGTATTGTTATAAATGACAGAGGTTGGATGTTGATTAAGAAAAAGCGCCAACGCTATTATTTTATGAGTGATGAAACAATTATTTTTTACTTTTTAGTACACTTGAATAAAAGCGCAGTTTAAAAAAAAGTATTTTTTAACATATTATTATTATTATTATTATACTTTTCAGTCTTTACATAAATTGTGCAAATTCTTTGAAATTTAAAATGTTAGCATTTCTTCCCGCTATAAATGCTAACTTCTACTAGAGTCATCAATCAGCAAAAGACTTTTTCCATATAAAATGTAAACAATTTAATTTTAGTAGATTAGCATAGTAATTAGTAGATTTAATGACTGATTCATGTATTGTCATCAAGAGTAAGTAAGTGTGCAAAATTTCAACTCGATTGAACATTGGGAAGTGGGTTGGAATTCGATTACAAGATTCCATCCAGACAAACAAACAATCAGGTGACGTTAAAATAAGCGTGTAAAATCACTGCAGTCGCTGATGGCAAGCAAGAGCCTTTAGATAACAAAAGAAAGGTATAAATATTTAGATTAGTCAAAGAATACATATTAAGATTGAATAAATATTTGCGATTTTCCACAAAGAAATATACTTTAAATAACTATAGTCCGTTCCACATCTAGTTGATAGTGTGCGTCCTGTGGAGATTCGTTACCTGCGTATATATTCATAAGAGGTGCGATGTTGCCATTATCAGCAGGAAAATCAACATTGTTCTATGCACATCTAAGAGTTTCCCAATAGGTAAATATTATTCCCTCAAGCAACTTATTAAAAGTTAGCACATTTTGGAAATGGTTAACCAAGTGGCTTAGAGGTGAGCAAAGGAAACGTAAGTTTAGCAACAGTGCACGCTATAAGACCCATACTGCCAACTAAATGTGGAACGCTATATACCTCGGTTTCAATGTTGCAATATTAATTCCAGGTGAAAAAGGGAGTAAAACATTCTTCCTTACATATTAAGGTTCGTTTTTATAATGTTTGGTTCACGAAAATCACAAAATGATGTAGCCTTTAAGTTGACATGATGCTAACTGAGAGCTTGAATAGTGTATATTACATCATAATCTCGGTTATCTGCGTGAGAATGCTTGATGGAAGAGTGTGCTAGCATCGGTTTTCATAACGAGAAAACACTTAACTAAATGACATAAAACCGGGCCTGAGTGTTTGGGGATTGGAGGGTTACGGAAGTCTAGAGTATGGAAGGTCGGGGGATTTGGAAGAGACATTAAAGTGGGAAAGGAAGAGGCAGAGGAGACAGCGGCGATGCAGAAAATTTACTAGAATTAAAAGCATTACAAAGTTCATAGTTTGGACAATGACGGTTATTTATTTATATTATTTGCGTTGTTTTAGCCTGTAACTTTAGACAGGAAAATTCCATAGGTTATTCCGGCCCAAATTTAAGCCATGGAAAACCACGTTATTAATTATGTTGCAATGAAAATTTGAATCAATTCTGCTAATTAGTACTGTTGATTTGACTAATGGACTTGTCTTTATTTTAGGGCTTGCTAGTTTGACTAGCGGCACACATAAATTGAGTCTAACGTGGTCCAGGCTTTGTCTTCATAGTCAGATTTAGTCGACATTTACTAGCTTTCCTTATAGTCTTCCGTCGTCGTTGCAAAGACATTAATTATTAGGGTCGTAACCGGCTAGATAGCACACGCTGCTGGCTTTAGATACACGGTCTGTACAGCCCTCTAAAATTAACAACTTCGTGGCAGTTAGGTGATAAGATTCAACTCATTTAAGCCTTCGTTCCTGATACACACCGCACGCCACAAATTCATGTTGAAACGATAGATAGTGTTTACGACTAACTCCTTTATAGGACCATAGCCTCAGTGTTAGGAGCATTTTACTATCTGCCAGCTATAAGCACACAATAATTGAATATCAACCTTTAAATCACGCTTTGGTTTATATGGGTCGAAATTGTCTGAGCTCTTGAATACGCTTTAGGTACCAAAAGTTTGACGCCATTTGAGATGGTTTAATGATTATACATTATTTTATTTTATGGTCTTCACGCTCAGAGGTCCGCCGATGACTGAATTCGTTTTGCACCTAAACTCAACATGAAATTGACATCTTTGGTATAAAAATGTGATCTACTTACTGTCGCATCAATAAGCATAGTTCAATAAATATTATATAAACCTGGTTCCTATAGTTGCGGCATTATCAGGTGTCTATACAATACAATGATGCATACGAGTATAGTGATGATGAACACAGTAAAAAAACTCCAATACACCACAAAAACAAATCATTACCTACCAAATGTGCAATTATAATTTACTACTTTCTGGATAAAGTTCTACCACTCAATTGTGTGAAATTCACAGTGAAAAAATAATTCGCCTGGACTGGGATTCAAACCCAGACCCCCCGACGAACCCCAGTCCTGGCGAATGATTTTTTTCACTGTGAATCTCACACAATTGTGTGACCACTAGCGGGTGACTCCGTTTAAGTTACTGCGCGGCCAGTTCCGCAGTTCTTTGAAGTTATACCACTCATTGACTTTAAAAATTTAAGCGCTATACTTACATTTTATGTCCACCTCATGCTGTATTTAATGCGGAACAACCCTGAATAAATGAATGAAATTTAAGCATGTGCGTATAGTAGCGAAGATCGATATAACTTTCGCTCTCACGTTGATCTCATGTCACTGTGAAATGAGTTAAATTTCATTTTACTTTTTTTGGTTTTGGTTTGGTTTCATTTTTACTATGGAAACTTTTAGTAAAAGGTGTCTTCTATTTTACATGAACAACAGGATCCGGGGTTGGGATCCTGTTGTTCAACAGGACCCCAACTGAAAGACGGAAAATTGATCTTCATAATTTTTTACCGATAGACCAAGAAATTAAGATGATTTCAATACACGAATTAGTGTAAAATGGGATAAATAGTATCTTTCCATCAAATATAAATTAAATATACACGAAAAACTGTTCATCAGAAGCAAATTATCCCAGGGAAGTGAAAATGTGAATGAACCAATGCGTCTTCGACTTTTAGTTATCAGCTAATAACTTCAGAAACTGGAGTCAAAATGCGTTATTCAATTCATACAGTGCTACAGTCGGCTCCTGGTAAAAAGAGTTCATAAAATATATATACTTGTCCGAAGTTGGAAAATTCCGTCAGTAATGTATGAAATCTCAAAGTTATCATTGAATAAATATGAGCAGTATTTCACAATTAAGAAAAATCAGTGTCTTTTCCGTCTTTCAGAGATAAATAATGAAGTTATCTTGTTACATGTTATTTTGTTCTTTCATTAATTATGAAATGTCAACTCGTTACTTTTTCTACGTTCTTCCCGGTGTTATAATGCATTTTCAGGTATCCAATAAAATGACCGGAAGCCTGAAATAATAATCTGAAGGCAACATTTACGCGAAAATGAGAATTTAGTAAAATATTGAAAAAATACGCATATCAGAAACAGAGAAGTGACAAACGTACGTTCTCAGAAATTATTTATTCATATTTATTTCGAAAATAGATAAATTATGCGGAACGTATACACGAGAAAAGACGCAAAGTTAACTATAAAATCGAAGTTAAGAATTCCACCTGTGAGAAATAATTTGCATTGAAAATATTGGAACTCGGTTCTTCTAAATATCGATCATTGTGTTATCAAGTTACAACACCAAGTCTACTTAATTTTAAGCTAACGCCATTCAACAAACACCAAAGACATGGACTACAATGGCTTGGTGGTGTAACTAGGTATAACACCGGCCGGCGTTAGGAAAACAAGTTGCGCACCCCGGTCAAATATATTATTTTCCTAGGCGAAATTCCTAACGTAGGTGATAAATCACAAATTCATTTGAATTTTCACATTTACGTTTGCTTAACAAAGTAAACATCCGAAAGAACTGGGAAATTAATACAAAGTAAAGGATAATAATTTTACGGTAAAAAGATTTCACATGCGCTACGGTATGGTGACTGTAAAATTTTGTTGCTATATTTGTAAACTTATTCATGTAACTTTGATCTATATTTGATAACTAAATTCGTGTTTGTTTTTTATGTAAT
The DNA here is from genome assembly GCA_963573305.1 of Pyrrhosoma nymphula. Taxonomy (NCBI): domain Eukaryota; kingdom Metazoa; phylum Arthropoda; class Insecta; order Odonata; family Coenagrionidae; genus Pyrrhosoma; species Pyrrhosoma nymphula. Next base: position 99,703,067 of record OY754334.1, on the reverse strand, counting down.
TCTTTTTTTGCTAGATTTGTTCATTGGCTGTGAATGGATTAATGAAAGGGAAATAGGGGGGCTGTAAAGAGATTGGAGGTAACAATAAGATAAGAATCAACTGCTGGTGACGTTCGTTAGCTAGACTCAAACTTAGTCGAATACTTTCATCACGAGAATAAAAAATATTTGGTCCACTTTTTTCCACCCTTTTTATTTGACCACACCGATTTCAATGGTATCTCATCATTATCAAAGGCAAGTTTTAGATAACTATCTACCTGCTACGATACATAAAGTTGATAACAATGCAATAACATCAAATCCGGTCAATTGAGAATAAATAAAATAATGTGAAAAGTTAACTTTTTCACCCTCGCAATGGGAATGTGTTGAGGGGGGCTGCTCATCGAAAACCGATTTTTAAGACCAATAACAGCAACTTATCGGACAATATGAGTAAACTCTTCTCGGGCTCTCCACAGGATTAAACTATTCATAATTGCCGACTTTTCGAGAGACGAATCGTCACTCATTCTCAAGGCAAGAATGTCGCAAATCTTAAATTTCAGTCAGATTAAGTACTAAGGCTAACTCATTTTTGATTGGTCGGAAGCCGATTGTTGACTTGAAAATTTCAATCACTATTCCGGTTATAACATCAGCAGTGCTTGAAACCCGATTTTGAAAAGAATTAAGAACGCAAGAGCGAAGACTCCGCTGATTTACTGTCTCCGGAGTCAACAATCGACTTCCGGCCAATAAAAAAAGACAGCCTTAGTACTTGGTCTGACTGAAATATAAGATTTGCGACATTCTTCCCTTGGGAATGAGTGACGAGTCGTCTCTCAAAACGTCGGCAACTATGAAGCCGAGAAGAGTTTACTCATATTTTTCGCCGGGAAAGTGTTAGATCCTTTTTTTAACGGACAATATTTTTATATTCGAAGGTGTCCGACGTCATAGCCCTAAAACTCCTGCGACGGGTTGATTTTTCCCAAAATCCATTTTTCCGTAATTTTGTTTTATGCCATTTTTGAAAAAACTGTTGGACTTACAAGAGCCATTTTCAGCTCAAATTAAAGGTAAAAAAATTTACTATACATTTAGTCCTGATAGTTTTTGTTGTAGGATGATTACTTTTGCCGATAATGGCAAGACACATGACCAAAATGAAAAAGTTTCACTTTTTAGAAATTGTTTTATTTTGAAGAGCTATTTCTCAAAAAGTTCTGAACATACGTAGTTTGTTTTGAGCTTAAATTGTAGCACAATGTACCTTCTTTAAATAAGTATGGGAAACTATTTTCTGTAGGTCAAATATTTTAGGTTATTGAGTAAAAACAAAACAAGTGCAATATTTGCGCAGATTTCTGCGCACTGCGCAGATTGCACAGGTCTTTCGAAGCTGCAAATTTGGTTTTTTACTATTGGCATAGATCCTAATAACATATTAAAAAATTAGAAATACATGACCTTTTGCAAGGTCGAGCCCCTTTTTGTGCATCAAGTGACTGGACTAAAAGTGGATGAATGAATTCTCGCTTCTCTGCTCGAAAACCGTTCCTCGTCTCCTCCCTCGGCTTACGTCGATTTCCCGTTGTGACGTCAAATGCCAAAGGCCATCCATTATGGCCACCATTGCTGACAATATCCCCCTCCCGCCGTCTCGTGGAACGCACCATCGCGCACTTACGCACCGCATCCGCAACGCCATAGCATCTCGCCATTCTCGTCCCCCGTTTAATTAAAAGGCGCTTGCTCTCCATCTCGCGAGTAAGTGCGTAAGGAATGGTGTGCGGGAGGGGGAGGACAGAGTCTTGTATGCTTGCTGGCAATTTGCTCTCTCCTTGCTCCTCTCAGCGTGCAAGAGCGTCACGTACCGAGCAAGAAGGAGGGAATGAACGAATTAATCAAGCAATAATTTCCCATTACTCTCTCGGAGACGCCGCCAGGAGGCGTGTTGGAAAGGGAGCGCGGCGTGTTTGCACTTTTGTTTTCCTTCATGCGAGGGCGCAGCAATTCCATATGATGATGGAAACCGGTGTGGGGGAAGAGAACGTTGCTTTTTAAAAGATACGAGTCCGACCACTTCACGCCGGATAAACAAGTACTTATTGGCACATTATGGTATTTTATTATCGTATCAAAACTATAGGTATTCAATGCACATATGTTGTTTCTTTTTTATAAGAATTATTATTTCTTTATTTTATTCTTCAAATTGCTTTAAAATTTTACGTGATATAGTTATAAAAATAATTTTTAACTTTTATTTATGCTAACTTAGCAAGCTTATCACTAACGTCTGTATACTAACTAAGCATTTTCATTCGTACTGACTTAGAGGATACAGGAAAAAATTAATTAACATGCAAGTACATAGGAGAAAAAATGGGCATTGTAGCGTGGACATTAGAAGGAGAAATGCGCCAGCGAAGGAGGCGTTAAGCAACTGGCGGAAACTGACAACGGGGATGAGAAGGTAAATAAATGGTTGACGAAGGGTTTAATGCTGTAGGTGCAGGGTGTAAATGTGTAGCGCTAAATAGTGCTGAAATCTGTACTCTGTGAAATAAAGGACGAGAACAGGCTGGGGGCGTATGAGATGTGGGTGTGGAGGAGGATGAAGGTTGACAGAAAGGAAGACGAAGGAGGAAGTGGGCGAAGGGTTGCTGAATGCCATTGTAGAGCGGAGGATTTTGGGTGAGCAGGGAAGGGGAAGAAAGATAATAGGCTTTCTGGATGGGTTGGAAAGAGGTAGGACATATGCTGAGATAAGGAATGAAATCGTGTAAGGAGATAGGTGCCTGCGCCTGTAAACATCTACCTATATGATTTTTACTCTTCCATTAAAAACTTGCTTAACCGGTCGATTACCTTGATGGTAAATAGTAACTACTAACTTTTCATCGTCATATATGACGCCCCGTTTCCGTGACTAACATTCCATCATGGTTATTTTAGGTCACATAACCTACCTGTGTTCAAATTTGCTACGTTTTACCGAAGTAACTCACTCGTTTTGTGACGTAGCGGTTACAAACATTCCAGTTCAAAAGAAAATCGACGAGCGATATTAAAAGGCGCACGATTCTCACATGTTACCGAAGTGAAGACCTCTGGAAGTTTTAAGCGTACATCACGGACTTACGGCACAATTATTAAGTTATAATTTAAAATAGAATCACCACGTAACCACATTTCTGAATGTAAAGCACGCCAGCACTCGCAAATCCGGGATTCCCCAACGCTTTTTGTGTTTCTACTGCTTTCCCATAATTCTTTCTTATCCGGATTTTTACTTGAATTGCGTTTTCTTTACAAACAAATTAACTCGATTGAAGACTAATCTGGTTAGTTCAACCATAGAAAAATATCTTCTATTCTAGACGTTTTAGAGCGTTTTCATTACTAGCATTACGTGGGCAGAGAGTTACCGTAGCAGGAATGTCAGTAATGAAAACGAGACATGAGAGATGCGGTACTCGTCGGAAATCATTAATGAAAACCCTTCTTTACATAATGGTATGGTTGCCCATGTTTATAATATAACTTTACACATTTTTTCACACATCTGTGTACATAAATGATATGCACCACAACTACCAGGAGGTGAATCATTAAATGGTAGTTGGAATTCATATTCCGTAAGTGAGAAACTGAATAAACTGAGACAAGAAACTACTTGTTTCATATTTACATATGAAATTTTGTTTAATGTTGTTATGTGACTGCGTAGTGTAAACATAAATGTCAGAACTAAAGTATGAAGAAGTTATAACATTAAAACCTAAATATATTCATATATAAATGTACTTATGCTGTTTTGTTTTTAATAACTTATTATAGCTCCGGTTTTGCCCTTTCTCTGGGAAGACTCGGTTACATGAACTTATACTTCCGCATCTTGAAAAATAAACCAAAATGGTTAACGTATAATAAGACCTTATTAACCAAATTTTTAGGCAAAAAAGCAATATGACAACTCATTTCGGGCGAAACATGGCATATGACAGAAATAAGTTTAGCAAAGCAGGATAGCATCCTGTTTGGTTAAATACGCCGGTTTATTTAGGAAACACAGATAATTTTAACGTGTTAGAGCCATTGTGTTAAAATATGATGAACTAAGGTAATAAGGTAAGAAACTATGAGTCAAAGCTGTTTGTTTAAGAATCTGATGAGTAACCTTTGGCAGAACATTACCATCAATTAGGTCTTACAAAATGGTTCAGTACTTACAGGCTCTTCAGCTTGGGACAGTTGGTGCACAGGTTGTCAGGTGTATCCAAAATGTTGGCTCGATCAAGACGGAGGATCTCCATCGATGAAGTCCCGTTGAGATTGGGAAACTCCCGTAGTTCTCGCGCCTCCGAAAGAATCCTATATGAGAATGAGAGTGAAAGCGATTTAAACAAAAGTGACGAATGGAACTTCTATCACTACGAAGCTTCAAAATGCAACTTGATTTGAAACAGAGACACAATCAACGTTTATTTAAATCCGATCCTACAGGCTGATCCTCTGTTAGATTGTTATTTTTCTTCCGGTGAATTAATGAAGAAATCATGCGTGCTATTGGCAAATTAATTTATGAAGCGCTGTTGAATCACGTTGTCGAAAGTCTACTAATCGCTCACTTCTCTGTATACGGCCTGTATTATCCTTTTTCGTATAGTGTTTCTGACCTCACTTGTCTTAATCTATAGTTAGTAGACTTCTAGTAGCCTTTAGCCTTTTTGACCGTTTAGTCCAAATTCGACGCGAGAAAAGTAAATTTAAACGTGCTCAATTCAGTTAACGTATTAAATGTAATTTAGTCTCATATTTAAAGTCATAAAATAAAATAATCTACCATGAAGTCTCCATTGATAATCCTGTGGTGATGGAAATAAAAAAAATCGATAAAAATATTTTTGTGCGATATGATCAAATACCTACTGCAGCCCGGAACCTTTGCTAATAAGATTTAGAAACTCTGTTTACGTTCTTGCTTTCAACTTCTTTTCATATGAAAGCGATGTTATTACATAGTTTTTAACGCCAAACTCCGACAACGTGCATAGAAAAAACTATCAAAGCACTCTCGCAAGCAATCCGTAGGTATCCATATGAAATGATCAAAGATCAGCTTAGTAACTATCAAACGTTTAATCTCCAGGCTAAACATCATACACAAAGGCAATAATAAAATTAGTTTTAATTATGCTAATGCTAGTTTGAGCGAGAACTCATTTCACATAAAATTCGATAATTTTGAGCTTAATATGATGGAAAATGTCTCTAGCTTTCCAATGAATCCAAATTATCAGCCTCTTACCCTACTAATCATTGGATAAACTACCAAAAACTAAAAGTCGTTCTTCATGGTATATGCGCTCCAGAGAGGCATAATTAAAAAATTAAATTTTATCGCATACTAGATAACGTGAAAAAATTAACGGTTTGTAGCTTTTATGCTTTCTCAACTATTTTTTAATAGACCAATAACTCATCGTAATACATTTCTCAAAACAGCAAAAACCAATGGACTGTGAAGGTATTTTCTAAGGTTCCCTAGTATTTTCAGTGATTAAGTAAGAGAGATACATTTCCGAACAGATAGACATAAACATTCGTTCTTTCCACGCACAATAAATGACCATGATACAAACATAGATCCACTCAAAGCATTCTCTAAATGGACTTCACATTTTCACCTCCCTATAACATTCTCCTTTACACCACCACACGACTGATCTCCCAACACCCCCTGCCACACACCCATGCGGCGGCTCGCAGGGTAGTATGTAGATATAGTGTCAAGTACAATTTTTATCGTCATTGACATTACAATAGTTAGCTACAATGCTACTTACAGCTGCTTAAATTAAAAAAATAAAATTTATATATGGTTTCAGTCACGACTAGGGAAAAATCTCGCTCAAACTGTCTTAAGCATACAATTATGACGTGCACCGATACCTTTACACGGAGCCAGCCTGGTTCATAGAATACAGGCCGTTGAAGGTGGAGAAGCGGGCAGGCTGCTCCGTTGAACTCTCGTGATTAACTTAATTAAGGACATACGTTTGCGGTCTGACACCTGTAGCATATGGCCCTTGATTACGGGATAGCCAAGTCAGATCCAATACAAGGAAAAGGTTTGCAGACGGATCTCCGTTTAAAATAATTGAACTTGGCTGCCGCTTGAATCGATCGCCAACATTTGACGTGACGTTAATTTGAAGCCGTTGCACACAGGTGTTTATATATGTGGGGGAGACAACGAATTAATACTTCACTTAGAAAAAGTTCATCATCATGAGAATCATACCCGTGTGACTAGTAGTTTTGAGATATAGACGTTTGAAAATGACCAATTTTTCGACTTTTTCGTCCGTTTTCGACGCCATATTTGGAGGTTTTCACGAACAACCGGTAGAGGGATAAGACTAATTTCACTTCTATTATATGCCTATACTCCACCCCCCCCCCAGCAAGCTTACGGGCCTATGGAGTGAAACAGGGGTGCTAGGGTGGGACGGTACGCGGGCCCGATTTGGCCATTTTCAAAAGTGAAAAACGCATTTTAGTGAATTAATACAGCGAAAAACGCAGTTTTCGCGGGAATGGTAAAGTGGAAATGGGCATTTCTGGGAGTGGAGAAAATTTCAAAATGCTGATTTGTACTACATTTCCGTGTTTTGTTAAACCGAAAAACGAATTTCCCTTCCATTCCTTTGCCCTGAACCCACCCCTCCAATGAACTTGGGGGGCGTATTATTTTTAGAATAGAATCCCTCTCGCTCATTGGTGATTATTGGTGGGCATTAGTAGAAGGCTAAAATGTTATTCTGCGTATTATTTTAAGAATGGAATCCCTCACGCTTATTGGTGATTATTCGTGGGCATTGGTAGAAGGCTAAAATGTTATTCTGCGTATTGTTTCTGGTATAAAATTCGTCAGATGACAAGGTTATTATAAGTGGGCTTTTGTTAGAGGCTAAGTAAATAGTATTGTTGACTGAGTTCTCTCGGGTAGTGTGGAAGGGGAAAATTAACTGTCAATAATTGGAAGTTGATTGTTGAAAAGTCAACCGGTATTCATTCGCCTACGAGAGTTGAGAAGCATGTTGGCGTTAATCATTTTCTGTCTTGCATGTGTGGTGTACGGTCGCCATGAGTTGTCAATCGTGTACGCACACACCAATGTCTGCGATCCAGACTTTCGTTTCGGCGGAGTCGGGCTTGGAATTCCTCGAAAGGCACGGGTGTTTGTTCGCTGCTGGAACTCGCAATCCTCCATTTAAAGTGATATGTGAAATGTTATTAGTGCAGTGGAATGAATACGAGTGAAAAGGAAGTGTAAATCCTTCATTTGAAGTGAAATGTGCAATGTTTACTGCGGTGGAATGAATGGAATTGCATTGTAGTAAATGGCTGTTGCGGGGCGAGTTTGAGTGGAAGGCGGGAAGAAATAGTGTAGGAGAGGTGTGTGTATGCTAGAGAACCAACTGCTCGATCGCTGCGCCACGTACAGTGGATAAGAGGAAACGACATTTTTTCTCAAGATGGCGGAGAGGAAAAAACGCACTTCTCAGGTTTGAAAGTATCTCATTCCTAAAGTAGTTGATGCATTGTTGTATTGAAAGTATTTTACAAATGCGCAAGGTTTGTTTTATAAGTGATGTAATTTGGATTCGATATCTCTATTGTAAGTGGGTGAAATTTGCTCACCTTTGCGACTGTGGGACGAAAGCTCACCTTTACCAGAAATTTTAATTTCTATATTTTTAAGATTAACTAGGTGTTTATTCACACTGTAAATTATTTGCCTCCATGGTTTCAGTTAATCATAGCTATTTTCAGGGCTATAATTCATTCCATCATTGCCATTGACCTTGAAAATGGCAATGGTTTCCTAAAACCGTTATCGGCAATCAATATGAGTGTGAATAAACGCTAAGTTAACATTTTTATTAATAAAAGGTAAAAGAATGGTTATTTAGCGAAATTAGGAATCTGTACTCTCTTATAAAAATCTCTTATACTTATGGCAAAGATGTATTTTTCCTTACTTTCGTTTCACAGTTTTGATAATTTTTTCATTGTCATTATACTGATTCTTTTTTTCATTTACTTAAAAATATGTTTTCTGAAATGTATTTATTATACTTTAATGTGTAAAGATATTTGTAGCATGCCGCTTTGTATAAATATTATGGAACCTTCTGTCAAGCCATGCGGCTTAGAAGGACCAAGATAATTGCAATAAAGGCGTAGAAATTTAATATGTAAACAAATGACTTGCTTCTGCAAAGTAAGGTGCCAATTACTCTTTCATTTCTATTTCTCAAATGGCTACTCCAGCATGTCTTGTGTAACACTTTTGATTCCGACGGACTTGATTTCAGGATGGAAAGACTAAACCGCACAAGTTGATTCCCATACACTTTCAGCATTTTTTTCTATGTTATACTCACAGTTTCCGAAGTTTCGGCAGGAAGGCGAAGGCATCCGGGTGTATCCGCAGAAGAGGATTGCCCCGGATCTCCAGGATGGTTAGAGAAGAGGCCCGCTGGAGAAGACCCGCCTCCAGGAAAGTGAGTCGGTTGCCGGACACGGACCTGTGGAGGAAAACACAAAGATTTCACACGTGACGTGATGCTTGAAAGACACCCTCCTCTTTCACTGAAATTGCACACATTCATTCCAGTACAAGGAATTTGACACATAATTTTGAACTATAAGATTGTAATAATGAAAAAAATAATTAATTCATTAACTATGGAATAGACGCCGCAGAATAGACGAGCAATGGTATAACTCCATGTTAGGATAATGGATGGATAAGGCTAGTAGGGATCTGAAGGGGAAGGAAAAGAAATGTAATTATTTGATAGAGTTAAAATTAGGTCCAAGTAATAAAAACGTATTTTGAAAAGAAGAGAAAAGAATAAAGGATTGTGAGAGGGAAGAAAAAAACATCTGATAGAAAAATATATGTTTTTGCCTTAGCTTATCGCTTTATTTCTACTCCAGTATTGAATGGTGAGAGGAGAGTAGAGATTCTTTTACCATTCCATTCGTCATAAATTGTAATAATCAACATTTAATTAGCATGACGTAATTAAATATCCACACTAAGACAATATAATTATTTTCACTACTTTTATTCCGTTGCTGGGGCTATTACCTATTTTAAAGGCCGTTTTACACAAGGCACTCAATTGCGCAGGAAGAGCGCATATAGGTAAAGAAATTGTGACAACGCGGGCTCAGAATTAGAGGAGGGGCTATTATTCTGCCTTTTGTTCATGCTTTCGCGCAGTCATTGTAGTAAGTCCACGCTTTACAGTGCGCATTTTTCACTGTACATCCATCAAAACATCAGACTGTACGGTAACGTTCATTTACACTATAAAATGGCCTTAACGCAAGTAGTCGATGCATCATACAATTTCCACCGCAATAAACAGGCAAGAAGGAGTTGAAAAATGCCCCAGGAGAAAGATTTCTTAAGCCAATTCCTGAATCTCACGGGTTTTGATTAATTAATTACACACAAAAATTGGTAATGAGGAGTTATTTCTTTAATTTTCGATGTAATTTAAGGTTGTATATTCCTCTATAGATATTTAATATTATTATTAAATAGTGTTCAAATCATTTGGGGCTTGAAATAAACTCAAAGTTTTATTCCGCGAAGGGGTCGCAAATCATTTAGATCAGGGATCTCCAAAGTACGGCCCGCGGGCCACATCTGGCCCGAAAGATGATTTTATCCGGCCTGCAGAAGAATTATGCAGAAATGCGCCGCATAATGTTTGCTTGGATGGTCGCCACTTGTAAGTAGCTAGCGTTTCAAAATTTAAAACTCAGTTTAATAAGATATTAAAAGCACAAACACGGTAACGTCATTCATATTAATGGTTTTGTGATGAAAATATGATCATTTGCCGGTAGTGTTTGTCGTCATCAATATACGATAATTTAATTTCACATACTCTGTTATTAGTAAATAAAAGTTTCTGATTTCCCTAAAGCTCATATCTAGAGTTTCCTATTTACATATTTTTTTACTATGGGCCGCTAAAAAGTGTTCAAGTACCTACCCATTGTGGCCCTCGTTACGATGAGCTTGGAGACCCCAAATTTAGATGATCTGTGCTCGGTACAAGAATCAATCAGCATTCTAAACTGGATGAAGAGGAGATGATGGAATGGATAAAAGATATTCCATCTATTGTAGCCTCCTAAATGGAACTTAAAATATTAGTGTTTCAAATTGAATTTTGAAGGTATACTTTTGGTAAAAAATTTGGATCGAAGGAGAGATTCCGGATCAAAAGAGCAGAATGAATTGCAGTAAACATGAATATTCATGCTCCTTCGTCATATTGCCCCTCAAGTGTGAAGCTGTCTTACGGTCAAAATGTTTGATCACAAACTTTACGAAATGGGTCCCAATATTGTGTGACTGGCAGATTTCGAAGTGATTTGATATTTAGTGAATCAATCTAACCAACCTTTTATAGTCAAATCACATTTTATTCAAAGACTACTTGTCTACTTGTTTAACGACAAGCAAACATGTTTGGTCATTTTTTATTTAATATTGACCGTGGGATATTGGCATAAAGTTTTATGATAAAATATGGCAAATTTTTATATCTCTCTTAACGCCTAGTAAGGCAAAATGGCATCATCAATCACTATGAACTATCCTGATGATTTATACTATTCATTCCACGAATCCAATTTTGGTACAATAACTTCCTCCATGTACTTCGTATGCTTGAAAAAAATATTGTCAGCCCTGTTAGAACCAGTGCTGTTAGATCCAGCTTGCTGCAAAAATAATTAATTCAGACGTTAGTAGGATATTCCTATCCATATTTATAAAGTACTAACTGTGAACTGCAGGTACATCTAGTGGAATGATCTGACTCACAGTGTCAATTTATCCTGAAGCATATACAGAAAGAGACACACCCATGCATAACCTGGCACGGTCATTACCTGTTTGGTTCCCTAATGGTTTCACGATTTCATGATCCGAATGATTTCACGATATTGTACCGAAGAAGGGGCCACAAGCATTACTCAAGTAGCAATGTGCTTGTTGCTGCGTTGCTAACGAGATCTAGAAATCTCCACACAACACCCACGCACTGTGGGACATTTAAAAGACAAAAATGGAAAAAAGATCGTCACCATTTCCATGAAAACATTTAGCTTTCAAATGAAGTATTTATAAGGCGCAAGTAAAATTTGTGAAAAAAGGCAAATAATTGGCTCAATGAGTTAGCATCACGGAATAAAGGGTAAACGGGAAACCAAAGAATTGGAATGGCTATGAACCCAGGAAGAATAATTAATATTCATTAAAATCGAATTCGGTTAATTATCAATACAGGCAAATAGTGTTTATGTGGTTGCCATCAGAGTTAATCCATTCATCAGTGACATAATAAATATATTCATTTACAATATTATCATAATTTGTAATGAGGGGAAAAAATTAGAAATCCAATAATTTGTAGGAAAAGGAGATATAATAAAGTACATTTAAATAAGGTTTTGGAATTACTGGATATAAATTATAAACATAATTACTACTAATAAACTAAACTTTAAAACGTCATTAATTCTTAAATGGTTAGTTTGCCAACAATGTCAATACTTCCTTTGCAACCAGCCCAAACGGGCACATAAATATCTACGCAGTGATCGGATTACCACTGAAAAAACTCTGTATTGTAATATTGTATTGATCATTTCATAATATTGTATTGTTTTTTAAATTCTACATTGAGCCAAATTTCAATGCTCTAAGATGTTGGGAAGAAGGTGAAAAGAGGATCGTAAGATTTCATACTCATCCACAGACATTTCGGTTAAGTTGAATAAAAGCATTTTAAAAAATAGCGTGACCCTAAAATAAAACACCAAGGTATTATGCAACCCATCTTTGTACTTTCACTCTCCTTTTCCTTATTTCCTCCCCTTCCACGGCTAGTGCCTCAACATCTCCTGTCCGTTGATGCACATGTACTTTATTGGAAGGAGAATAGGGAATAGGTTTGATGAGGTGGCATGAATCCTCCTAGAGCTCATCTAAAATTTCACGTGAAGTATTTTTGCCCCCAGTGATCCACACATCTTATCTTAAAAAGTAAAAAAGGTAATAACTTCCCGTCGGTACTTACAGTTCCTGGAGCGTTGTCAGTCTCGCGATGGCTACCGGAACTTGTGTCAGCAAGTTGTCATCAAGCTCCCTGGAAAGAAATGCTTAGTTTTATTTACTAATTTTCAAGCCTTTGAATCTATTTACAAACGCATCCTGATAAAACTATGCAGACATGAGGGATAAAGTACATTATTGGTCAATAGAATTTAAAATTAGAAATTATGGTTCAAAGTCAATGCAGTTACTTTACATGAGTAAACGTAATCTGTACCAATGGCTATCATTATTATAATGTTAGCTGCTGAGGTAAATGAGAACTGATTGAGTAGACAGAGGTGGCAACGAAGGGTTTATCAGGTCGCTCATGTCTATTGGCAGCAGCGGAACGGATGTTACGAGCATGCACGTACGTAGACGCCTACTTCATGGTAGTCCAAAAAATCAGAAGTTAGATGCTAGTTAATACGATGTGAAAGCGAGGTGGAAGAGCTCGAACTCGTAAATGACAATCATAAAAAAGTAAGCATCCATAATTGACTATGAGTTCAATACTTAGCGAAGTAAGAAACATAAAGTGTATTTATTTACCACAACAAATCCTAACCCAGATCGGTAACCTTCGAGGTTGCAAAATATCAAATGCCCTCGTCCGCGTTGCATGTTACCATATTTACTCAAGGGTGTTCGCGCAAAAAAATAAAACTGCGTGAGGCACAGGTTGATGCATTGAGTTAATATTTTACGCAAAGAGTTTTATAATTATTTCACATTGAATTAGAGGACAGCGTGAAAGATTTTAAGACTTGATTTTTTGGAATCATCATCCCAATCCATTCGAATCTCAGCCTTGCAATTTTGCTGATCCATGTAATTATAACTATGCCCACTTTAGCATGCATCTCGTCGAATCTGACATCATACATGAAAGACAGAAGGCAAGCGTCAAAGAATATAATGTAATTAAAAATTCAGTTGTATCACACAATTTCCTCAAATACTTAAGTATCAACGGGTAAAATGTTGACTAAAACTTTAAATATTATTTGCAAATAGTTTGAACTGCTTTAAAGATAATCCAAAACTACATTTAAAAGCATATATTTAATTTCTATAAATTACCGTGCCTGTTATTATTTTCTCTACCCACAACTTTTGCCTGTTACGACCAATGAAATGGATTTAGACGAGCATATACAACGTTTTCCTGGATTAGGATACACCCGTCCAAGGGGTATTCGTTCCCGCTACTTTATAGAAGGATTTTTCTCTTTCACTACCATACATACCATAATTCGACAGATAAATGCCATATGCTATATTATCTAGTAATCAACAAGAAAACATAACGCTAAAATAGATACCTAATAGTCATCAAATTCACTGACAACAGGATATCTTGTAATCAGAGAATAGCGCGTGATATCTTTTGTGATAATGGCATGCAGTCGTTTGTCGGATAAATAACAAAATTAATGGTTCCTGCAAAGAAACTGTGATTAAATTTTCTATATGAACCAAAAGTTTACAATTTTCTTTCTACTGCTTTTAAATTTAAAAAAGCTAAATTCATTGGATGAAAAAATAAAACAATAGTGAAAATACTAAATATTTGCTTACAAAACTCTGAGGGAATCAAGGCCAGAGAAGGCGTCATCGTCGATGGTCTGTATCTGATTCCGTTTCAGCAACCTGCGAAGAAAGAGAATGATAAGGTAAACAATTGAATAAAACACCCTTTACATCTAATGGAAAGCTCATTTTGCTGGCTCCCCATATTTATTATGTTATATTTAATGAATGATCACTCAATTAACATTTAGGATGATAACTCTCGTTTGGTGAAGCACCAAAATATCGAATTGCGCTCATTATCTAAATCCGATATACTGCTAATGCTTCCACCGGATTTGAACGGTATTATAAGGCACCTTATGGTTCATTTTAACTATTTTATCCAATCTCTGCGGAAATGCGCTAATGATGTCTTACGACATCGCGCGCATGAGTGAAAAGATGTACAATTTGGAGATCCGAGTACGAATTCTGGTTAGGCCAAATGATTTTTTTCATGGCAAGTTTCATCCCCTTGGTGAAGGTATACATTTTGAATGTGCTTTTTTGGCAATAACCTTCAGTAAATAAATGCAAATAACTTCAAGTCACGGATAAGTAGGACCTCATTGATATTGTGAGAGTGACCTTCCCTATATTTTGCACCACTGTGATGGCTAAGTGGGAGGATTGCTGATTATGGTACGAGTTGCTGTCTTATGCCATCTAACAACATAAAACTACATGCGATATTTACGATTTTTAATGTTAAAATGAAGTCTTATGAACACTGAATTCCCATATGACTACTTAATATCTAGATGGAAGGGGTCCGAATGAGATGAAGACCACGGAAAAGATGGCTGCAGGATGTTGAAGAAGATCTGAGGGCAATGGAGTTGCAAAATTGAAGGAGAAGACGAGAAAAACATTGGAATGGAGGCATATAATAGAGGAAGTCAAGGTCCACCCTGGGCTGTAGAGCTGTGGATGTTGATTCACATGCTATTTATCATATCATTCTAGTTATTCAGAGCAGAAAACTAAGTTAGAGATTAAAACTTGAATGCCATTTTGCATACGTCGTTCTAATTCGTTTATTAAATCTCACTGAAAATACTTGTATGAGTAAAATAAATGACTAATACTTAGACCGCCAAAATCTCTAATCCATTTTTAGTAACACACTACTAATGGAGATGTGCCATAATTGAGTAAAAGTAGAATGAATTATTCACCCCATATTAGATGAAAATTCAGGGAACATTGCAATGGATGAAACACAAATTCTGTGAAGCGATCATCAAGAGCATGGATGTCTCCTTGAAGCCTACGCTAGTTAATTGAGACGTGGAGATGCATTCCAGGAGAGGGTTTAAAAGATCGTTTACCGCTCATTCCAAGATAATTCCGCAATTATTAAGATGAATAAAATAAAAAAATTGCCAAAGGAGGCATTCGCGGTGGACTGGAAAGGGCTGGTGCAATCTTCCCTTTAATCCGAATACCAGGACTTAATTATGAATCTTGCCACTTGGCGGCGCCCGGCCGATTTTAATCAAAACTTCGCCGAGACTAGGAGTGAGTGAGAGGTTGTCCCGGAAGTGAATTTCGTGCGGGGAGGGAAATGAACTGGAGGAGTGAGAGGGTCGGTATTGCTGGTATCGTGTTTGCTCTGGCACTTGCATGGATGTAGCTAGCGGGACGAAGGCTAATCCGATTTCAATATCTAAATCTTTCGCGTATACGTGTGGATTAAATAAAAGAATTGATTGAATCTAATAGAGGTTCTCCGACTCAGTATTGGCAGCAGAAAACACCCATGAGGTCGCGGGTTAGATTCTTTCAACGATGGGCATTTTGCCATCAGGGGCTAGGGTTTTGTAAGCTTATCAATTTATATTCATGATTGAAATTATTTGAAATTACGTAATTTCTCGGGAACCTGTGCTCATTGAAATTATCAAAATCGTTAGTCCATCTACTAGTACTACTAGTGCTTTATGCCTATTCTCTTTCTTTCGAATACCCAGCATTCTTTCCTCTATCACGGCCTTCACCATCTCCTCTTCTCTTGTAACCTGCTCCAACCACTTAATCTGCCTCCTATGATTTCTGCACCACACTATGCTACAACTTAACAAACAAATAAGTGCTGAACTGTTAGTAGACACCTCTTTCACCGAGGCAATTCTGCGTCTAGGATTACCACTATTCCTCTTTATCCATGGCACTAATGACATAATTAAAGTCTTTGTCTCTACTCTAATTTGTACCTACCTACCTATCTTTGTACTAACCTACTCTAATTTGTACATTACGATAGCACGGGGATACTCCAATCATGAATAATTTGCAATCGGCCCCTTTGGGAGGAATTATTATGAAGTTCATGCACCTAAAACAAAGAATTAAGTCAAACGATTGCCATAGTAGTTGAGGTACAAACATTATTAGCATAAGGGAGCGAAAATTGTTCACAAAAAACTTTTAAAAACGGAAAGAGATTTATGCAAAGTTGAAGGACAACTTGAGATTTCGCAAAGAAAAAAGGCTTAATTCAGTTTCACCATAAAATGACTTAATAGCAATGTCGTTAATATTCCGGCTAATTATAGAAAAACCTGTCTTTTGCTTCAAGTGACCTACAAAATATTACCTTTCCACGCATTTGTTTAGCAAAGAGAACTTAAATAACATTTTGATACATGGAAACACAAGAGGAACGTGAGTAATACATTATTTTCTGTTTGATGCATATACAATTTTTGCGAAAAACTGTAAATAAGAAGCGAATTATCCAAGGACATTGAATAATGATAAAATATAAACTGCTCACCATCGTAATTTTCAAGTTTTTAATAAATGAACGATGTTATTGAAGTCCAAATGTGTTAATTCAATGGAAATGGTGCTGCAATTGGCTTCAACGGGAAAAAGAAGTGTTCGTTAAAAATATAAGTTCCTTGATTCATCCGCAGTTTTATTCCAATTATCTTTTAAAAGAGGTCACGTTTTTGGTGAAAGTGTAACCTATAGTTTTTAAATACTACAAACGGAAAAATGGAATTCAGTATTCATTTATTTGTTTTGATTCACTCCGTCGAGATGAAAAATCCTCAAACTTGAGTCCACCCAATTGACATCCACCCACAATCCTTAATGTCTGCTTTAGCGTGTGAGTGAGGATTAGCAAGAGATTACTGGAGATCTTTAACGTTGGAAATGGATCAAAAAAGCAATCTCTGCTTTCTCTGATAAATGTGACTAAGACTCTTCGCTTTGACTGGTTGAACCCGTTATCCGATAGCAAAGGAGCAATCTCTTTTCTCAATAGTTTTGAGAAGAAAATTTCCCAAAGAGAAGTCACGGAAGAGATTGGAGAGTCAGATGCGAGGGTTTGAAATGCAAGAGTAGTAGGGTGGGAGGGGTCACAAGGGGGGAAAGGGAGGAGGAAGCAGTCGAGCAGATGTGACGCAGGGCCCACGAAAACTGGCACGGCGCCGTTTGCACCGTGAGTACCCTATCCGTCTTCTCTTCTGCAATTAAATTGGTTTCCTCCCCACCGTTGTCCCGTGGGTTAATTGGTTAACTCTCGGCTAACGATGCGGCTCTTCTTACCATAGCTCCTCTTAACCCGGGTGCACGCGACCATGCTAATCGCTGATGTTCGTACGTGGCATTCTCAAGATGGGCCTAGGAAGTCGTTGAACTATCCCTTTTGGTATCAACCGAACCATCAACTAAACTTTGCCGTGCAAAATTTATTTCGCATAGATAACAGTGGCATCGTATCGTTTAATGTCTTTTAAGTGGAAGTTCCGATGGACCACGACAGCTATTCATAGAAAAAAGTTGTTATGTGTCTATATTTAAAACAAATCTTTTCACTCGATAATAATTAGTTTTCCAGTTATGAGCACAGGCGACTCTTCCTCATACCCATAATTAGAACACCAACTTTGCAGAAAACACGAGCAACACAACAACACCCATCACAAACTTGTTTCCACAAACTGCTTCCACAACGCAAACTTGTGGACACTGCTAGCCTCGTGTTTTAATTATGTACCAGCAAGTTTGCAACCCCTGGACGTCTGACAAAATTCATTTCATACCACCATCCCTGATAAAGTGTCTACTCCCTTCGTTTTACTTCCTTACATGCCTAGCCAATATTTTCTCTTTTAACTTCAGCATTTTAATGCCTCTTAATACCTCAACGTTCCACTATTTCTTCCACGTTCGAATTCATGGTATAATTTCTTATCTCTGACCATTATTACACTTTGTAACTTGACCATAAAAATAATTTGGTTATGTTCTTTTTAACTAAAAGCATGTGCTTAACGCAGGAGCCATATATCTTCATGTACATATATGTAATATATGTATAAGCCTTATCATAAATAACAATCATCAAATAACTCCTCTTCCTCTACTGCGTCTTCTCTTGCCCGATATTCTCCCCACAATAATTTGGATGATTAATTTTTTGAGAACATCAGCAGAAACGCTATAATATCCAAAACTCGCACAATGTGATTTAATTTGATCTGGGTATTATTAGCGTTATTTGTTTCTGTTTGAAAACAGCTCATTTTTAATTCCCACTCAATTAAATTAATTTATTAAAAAATAAAATAAATTTCAATAAACCCACTCCACTGATTGTGACGTCATTTTCCTGTATAATCTGGATATTCCTCGGCACTAAAGCTGAATCCGCAGCTCTAGTACATTATTTTACTTAAAAATGGCGTTCATTTTGACTGAGCTGTTAAAAGTTTCTTCATTGTCGTCGTATATATGGTTACGTATCCCTAAATGTACATAAATGTTAAGAAAATGCCAATAAGCTCTCTTTTAAAAAACAGAACATCTGTGTGACAATGGTTTTTAAGATCAAACAGTGACGAGGTAGTAATTCATAGCTTGCATTGATTATTCCTTAATTCCTTATCAATAACTCGTTATCTTCCATTGCACGACTTTGTCATGCTAAATAAAATAGATTAACCTTTGGAATCTTAGTGGTGCAATTCGGATCCAGGTGTGAGCAATTTGTATTTTTTGACTCCTCAGTTCTCACTATTGGCTATCAGGTTGACTTTAATTACCTTATTAAGTTGCAAAAATAGCAATAGTATATGAAAGCCCAACGATGAAATCACATTTATTATCCAAAGTAATGGTGGCAGTGAAATCCGAACTATTTGTGACTGTTCCCGGATTCAGTGCCAAATTATTCTATTAAATTATTCAAAAATTATAAAATTCGATAAAAAAAAAATGAAAGTTTATTTACTCTTGAAGTGATTTTATTGTGAAGTTATACGGAGTAAAGGGGATTCAACATTCAAAAGTCACGAATTCATGAAAAATTGACGCGACAAAATTAGAGGTACCTTGTCCGACTTATAAACGAAATTTGCATACCTTGCCTGCATAAGAATGCATAAGCATATGTATAAGCAGTGCGTAGCACGTATAACGTCCGTCCATATATGGTATACCTACTATTAATACGAAAATATATACAGGCTCGAATATTTCAATCAATTCTCGCCTCAGAAATTCAACTAGCTGCTTCCTTCTTTCTCCTATACGTGTAGGCAGTTTTAAGTCCCGGAAACAAGGAAATAGGTCGCCGCTCATCGAACCAAGTCTCCATTTTTTTTTGGATTACTGTCCTTTTTTTGTAGAACGAAGCCACCAAAAGTTGGCGATGCAAAATATCGAATTAAAGGAAAGAGATTTGAAGAAAATAAAAGCAAAATATATCATCGAGTCGGAAGTCACCGAATGCAGTGCAGAAAAAAAGAGTGGGTTCCCAATACGCCTCCGCGAGAAGATGTGAAAAGAAAAATAAAATTAAAAAAGAGAGATCTCCGCGAACCCTTTTCAAGGCAATTCCTCCCTCGCTAGCTGAAGTATTTTCGTCCCGCTAGGAAAAATATTCTTTCTCCTCCTTTTGAACGTATCGGGGTAAAAATATGAGCCCTCAGCTTGGTGTCCAACTTCAAAAGACGTAGGTACCTTGATATTTCCGCAGAAATAAATTTTGCCGCGTCGTGAGCGTCGCGGTGTTCCGCAAGCAGGAGGAGCTTTCTTGAATTTAATGCACCACGAGTCTAAAAATGGTGGGAGGGAAACGTAGATAAAGAGTAAGAGAGGTGAAATTGTATGGTATGATAGGGAAGAGGAATGAATATTGAAGCCATTAAAATACTCAGTTATCATCATTGTAAGTATTCGAATCTGTTTTGCACGTATCGACGTCTCATGCTGGTAGAAAGAAAGATATAAGGACTGGAGGGAAAGAAAAGTGAGAAAGGAAGGAGAGAAGCCCGGCACAGGCATATAGCGGGTCTTAATGAAATACGTCAAGGTCCTCTTTAACTGATGGAGTACGGTAACTACTTACGGTAGTTTAAGGCAGTCTTTTCCCCAGTCATAACAGAGACCATATTATTTCTAAATTTAAGCAACTGTAAGAAGCTTGAAGTGAGTTTTGTAACATTAATGACAGAAAAACTTTGTTATATATGACTGAAGTTCTCAGTAATTAACTGAGTATTCATTTATCAACTGAAATTGACATTTATCAATTGAAAAATAATATATCTTATATCACTTCGTTCTCTGCACAAAAATGTTGTACAATATTTAATTTAGAGTTCACTGCTCATTTTTTTTGTAACCTTTATTTGTTTGGCATTCACTTTTTAATTTGGGAGATATTTCTTAGTATTCTCTGGCATACATGCATATTTCTGTTTCACTAATTAATTCTCTCAAATTTCATTTTATCTTCATGAATTATAAACCAATAATCCGTTGTTTTTTCTCTTACATCGATCTTATCAATTTCCAATGAGCCCACTCTCAAACTCCTAGTACAATTTTACGTTGGCCAACACTAATTTTAAGCCGGCGGCAACAATTAAGCACTCATAATATTAGACTAACCAATTTTGCATAACAAATTCCTCTATTACAATATAGACACGTTCGTAACGTTCCTCCTCCAAATCTTAAGAAATGTTTGGCATTTATATACAATTTTGTAACACCACCGCCATCCATTCCCCCACAGATACTGTCCCCAATTGTACCAATTTAAAAACATTTTCGCGTCAAAAATGATCAATGAAAGAGAAGAATCTGCCACTGGAGGAAAGTTTCAAATTAAGTACTTAGGGGAGTTGTAGGAAAAACCTTTAGAGATAGGATTAAAAAGACCATGGAAAGCAGATGTTAAGGTAGTTTGACCTAGATTTTTTCAATCATAATAGAGACCATATTAAGATTTTATCTATATATTTTTTCAAGAGCAAGACGCATGAGTAAATACTGTAACATTAATAGCGCAAGAACTTTGTTGTAAATTACTGAAATTCTCAGTAGTAACCTAAATATGTATGCGTGTACAAGGGGTTAACTAGACTAATTGTTTTCACGCCGAACGCAGGAAATACCACAACAACTGAAGATATTTATGCAATTTTGTTAAAATTACTGCGTTATGCAAATGATTGATCTTTTAAAATGTTTGAGAAAGCCAACAAACCACTCACTGTTAAATTTCATTTATACATTCCTAATGTTTTAAAGAAAGTCCCTATGGAGTGCATATTCCTAACATTTTCCATGGAAAACGGCTGATATTTTTATTGGAAAATATCTTCATCAGTATTAGAGTAAGTAGATATTTGTTTTTCGTTGGAAAGATATCTTTTTCTTTATTACGAGGCCACATTCATCGATGTTTATATGAAGTTATATCTCGTTGAAACTACGTTGAGCGAGGAAAGTCCACAGATAACAAAAGAAGAAAACAGAGCCAAAAATAGTTAGGACACGTATACAGGATGAAAGGATTATAGAGAGAGCAATGGAAAAGTTGTGGCAGTGGATAGAGCAGTGGTGGACACAACGAGTCTCCCTCTGACGCCTGGCGGCCTGAGGTATTGAAGAGGAAGAATATACGTTGAGAGCTACTACGCTAGAGGAGAGGTCAGGTGGCTAGATTTGTCGGTGATTTCTTTCGAACACCCAGTTGGTACTTTTTCTCAAGACTTCCAACGGTGCTGGAAAATGAGGAGAAGATTTTTGGTGCCGACATTCGGTCACGTCGAAGGAGTCATCGGAGCAGGAACAGCTCCGCGGTTCCACGGCACGTACATTCGCGCCGAAAAATTATTTCCCCAAAAATCTTCGCGAAGGAGTTTTTCCGCGAGTTCCTTTTGAATCTCATCTCCTCATTCAACTCCACTCTCGGGACGTGCGCCGATGGAAACGTCTGCTGCCCTCGTACGAGAGGAGCAGACTCATCTATGACTGTCCCACAAGTATATGGAAGTTTCTGAATTTTTTTCGGCAAGCAGCAATAGTTTCGATGCCTTTCAGTTTGTGACCTTTTTAGAATTCTGGGGAAATACGGACTGTCCTAGTTTGACCTCCTAAAATCAAGTTTTTCTGAGTTCGATGACTCTTTTCCCGATCATAATAAGCCATAATAAGGGGTCACATTCGAAAACAATATCTCCGTTTTTCCGCTTGATTTGATAATACTACCCAAGGATTTTCATGACGTGATTGAAGAGAGACGTACAAATATATGGAGTCCTTCAAATCACATTTTCATGATTTGTCAAATCAATTGGTATGAGCAAAATATTTTTCGGATAAAATTTGAATCTCTTATATGCAATTTCGTATTTGCATCGACCCACATCAACTACCTACTCCTAGGTAAGAAAATAAAAAAACAATTTTTTAAAGGTAAAAAAACTCATGTTTTTCAAACTAAGTGCTCCCACATTGTAAGAAAAGAAAAAAAAGAGAGTGCCAAGTATATTTTCATTGCAAGCGTTCCGTATTTTAGAGTTAAAATAATTGAAATCTTTAATCTAATAATATTTTACTGCCCCAATTTGGGAAGTCCTATTATAGACGATTACATTTTGAGACTTTTAACAATCTCCAAGCAAATAATGGGGTGCAGAATAAATGCAGTATTTGAGAGGGCTAGAGATTTACTATCTTCGTAGTTGGTAAACAGGAAAATTGAAAACTGTCTTCCTCCCCTGCTTGCTTAAAGTAGAACATTTGGAGGAATTGTAAGGGACTTGAATAAGTGGATTGAGCCACATGCTGAAGAGCTGTGGCATGTCGACAATATTTGCCGAAAGAAAAATTATACGTGAGAGAAGAGAGATATCTATTAGCATTAAGACGGTTGTAAAATAAACATAAGCTTGACAATATTAGCGTGAGATTTTGAAATGAATTGGTCTTTTATCAGTTTAGAGCATCGCATTTTTAAGAAGCCAAGTGAAGCCCACAATTGCAAGCCCGTAAGAGAAAGAAGGGAACAAATATTTTGGACGACCTAAGGGTTTAACAGGATTTCTTAAAAATAAAAAATAGGTATATATGCCTGAAAATGAAATGCGATGGTCTTAACTGGGATAAGGTAATTTTTGGGGAACGCGGGATATGGGTTTAGCATGATTTGAAGCCTGGTATCCAAAGAATAATGGCAAGGAATGTAAATCCTCTTTTTTACTTCCATAAATGGACCTCTGAACATAAATCTTTATCAATCATAGGCGATCAGACCCGAATCCTAATACTACAAAATATAGTCCTGACATCAACACCCTGTTAAAAGGATGGCGGAGTTTGTTAAAACGTTGGTTCTTAACTCCTGGCCCGGTGGGAAATTCGTGAAGAAGTCACTCGACACCGAGTGAGTTCTGGTAGCAATATTGTCCTTGACTAAGTGACGCTTTTGATGAGTCCACGCACTGGTTGTCTTCATATGATGACACTTTCTTATCTTTACAAGAACATCCAAGGGAGCATACAGAACTTTCGTCGTCAATGAAGAACCAATCAAAGAATCTAAAGCCCTGCAGCATCAACGCAAAAGAGGTGGATGAAAGTAAGAGAAGCGTAAAAATGATTTAACGAACTACCTGATGTTTGATGTGGCGAGAAAATCAAAGGCGTTCCAACAATGGAGTAAATCTGGGGAAGCGGTCAATATTGAACACTCACTTGGTAGAACACTAAATGAGTTCAAGCCTACCTTTAAACGGAAAAATAAAAATAATACATTTAATTCAGCTTAGTTGGTGGTGGGTAAATTTTTTGGCACAAAAACATGCTGTTGCTCAAAACAACGGAGGAAAATCACCGTGATTAAGAAGCCTTTGGGGGAGGTGAAAAACTCTAGGCTGCGTGTATAAAGATGCCGGCTAAAAATAATTTGATGTATAATGTTTTCATCGCGGGAAAAAAAGCTCATTTATCTTCATTACCAAGGAGTTTTGAAGAAAATAAACATTCTTTTTTTCACCTCAAATGTGCAAAGGAATTTGCCAGAAATATAAACATGCAAGAATAAAAATATGAGAGAAAAAATATAAGTAGAGAGAAGATACTGAATAAAGTAAAAAAAGGAAATGAATAAAAAATAAAAAGATGTCAACTTAAGGGAAACTTAGGGTATTAGATGGAAATTAATGTTTCAAAATGTCTCTTTTTGACTACATTTGCACGGGTTGACTTAAATGATTAAAAAGAATTTTTATTATATGAGTCGCTTTTTTAATTCGACCTCATCATAATTGGCCTGATGAGAGAATTGTAATTAAGTATAGTGAAGCAAAATAAAAGCTCATGTCTTTGTTCATAAACTTAAACGCAATTAATTAATGTGTATAAGCACCACAATTGACAACACATAAGACTAATGCTAACAGAGTCATCTCACATGAAAAATGGTTGCTGCGGGCAATGATCCACATTTCTAGCAATTACCTCTGGCTGACCAAGAAAAAAATGAAGACTCAGGGGACGGAGCGTAACTCGATGCTAAGTGACGGAAAGCACAAAACTGCAGTGTGATGTGGAGAGCTTCCCACTTCACTGAATTGATTAGATAACCCGAAAAGATGATTTTGATATTTTTTTGTTTTTGCTTTCCCGAACAGTTCTGGTGGTCCGCATGTCCCTGCGATCCCCTTAAGCCACTATTGACTTGTTATCAGGTTTCTCAGGGGCCGAACCACCAGAAATTAGCCGGCCCCGTTGGCGGTGGGGTAGAGTCCTAGCCTGCTAATCCAAGGGTCGCGGGTTCGAGTCCCGCCTGGGTCGGTTTTTCGCATGCCCAGGGCATGGGCGTTTCTGTGAAGTTCTGGTGGTTCGGCCCCTGCGAAACCTGACGACAAGTCAATGGCTTATCGGGGTCGGAGGGGCATACGGACCAACAGAATCGTCCAAAATGCAAAAAAAAATTGACAGAGTTCAATGAAATGTACGTTTCATTGACGTGATGGCATTGATTAATTATCCCCCGGGATAAAAATAAATGTAGGAAACAAATGCAGTGGGAATTACTATCTGAGAAGTATTTGTAGAAAAAACAGGACGGATAGGATTAGGATTGAGTGGGTTATGAAAAAATATGGAATCGAAGCTGCGGTAAAGGTTTGTACTTCGTTCATTTGGCCAAGTTTAGAGAATGGAAGTGAATCGAGATGAGATCAGATTTACGATAGAGGAGTGAATGGTGTGAGAGAAAAGAGTTTGACCGCTGAAGTAGTTTATTAGGCTGAATGACTGGCTTTACGTTGGTGGATATTATATTATTTTTTGAATCGCATAAAAATCAAGATTCATTCGTTATTTTGCACATCGATAGGAAGGCAAATTTGTTGGGACTAATGACGAAAAGTAATCACCCATCTTAACAACTCAGTCGTTTATTATGTCCAGTGACTGTTTTCGGTGGTCCCCACCACGTCCGTCCCTCTTTTGGGCATCTTTCGTCCAAATTAGGTCGTTGGCTCGCCACTTGGTGGCGCCCCGGAAGGGGACTTCCCATGGTTTCGCCGTAAAATGACTTAAATTTCATTTTAATCATATTTTAGCTACTCGTAAGCTAGATATCAGCTCTTTGACTTGTTCCATACGGACAAATAATCTTAACTTTAAAAGCTATTTTGTCCACAAATTAATGTTGAAACCACAAGGTAAGTAATACAAGAATGAGTGAAGTAAAGGGAACACCAACAGTTTTATATCTAACTTAGCAGCCATTAAAAAAAAAATCACTAGAAAGAATAGAATTTTCCCAGGAACTCCAACAGTGATAAAGTCAAGGCACCATTGCATCATAGTTTTTAAGTTATTAGCAAATAACTATGGGAAGTTAATAAATAATAATAATATATAAAATAAAGATTCAGGCATGGTGGTGGAGTCGTTCCATAAGGGCAGAAACAATACTTATGCAGCTTTCCACAAATTAGAGATTTAATTTAGACTATTTTCGTGTTCACTACATCATCTTAAAGTTACTAAATTGATTCGAAATTATAATTTTAAAATAAAGAAAGAAGAGAAGAAAGAAAACAACAGCAAGTGTCTTCTTTATATATTTTTTTTCTCTCCTCGACGATTCTGGTGGTCCGTATGGCCCTGAAATCCCGATAAGCCATTGGCTTGTCATAAGGTTTCTCAGGGGCCAAACTACCAGAATTTGACAAACAACCATGCCCTGGGCAAGTGAAAAACCGACCCAGGCGTGACTCGATCCCGCGACCCTCGGATTAGCAGGCGAGGGTTTTACCCCGCCGCCACCGGGGCCGGATGTCATCACAGGAAATGAATCTGTCCTTCAGGTTTCCACGAGGTCTATTTGCCAACTTCATTCTATAATCGGGTAAATCTATCGCGTTTTTCTGCTGAAAACGTTGTCTACGTAGTAGCAAAACACGATGGATTTACCCGATTGAAAGAATGAAGCTGAACTCTAATGGAACTAAATGGAACTGAAGTCAAAATGCGATAGTTCCATGGAAATGGCGCTGAAGTTCGCTCCAATGGCTGAAAAAAAATTAAATATTTTTTACCTAACCTCCTCTTTCTAATAGCCAAAGAATGTCAGAGCTTTAAAGGGGGAAAGGTGGACTTCAGTATTCATTTGGGTTCAAACAGTCGGAGAGAAGCCTTCCTGATCAGATGGTAAAAAAACCCTCGGTGTGCTCGGACGTTGACCCTGGGAAATGGGGAGGGATTCTCGCTGCATGTCATTCTCTTATTTATTCCATGGTTACAATGAAATGTAAATTAGGTTATCTGTTACTATGTAAAACTGTTTGCTGATGTATGCTGCT
The DNA here is from genome assembly GCA_963573305.1 of Pyrrhosoma nymphula. NCBI lineage: Eukaryota > Metazoa > Arthropoda > Insecta > Odonata > Coenagrionidae > Pyrrhosoma > Pyrrhosoma nymphula. The sequence goes on along the minus strand of OY754334.1, from coordinate 99,676,166 downwards.
TTGAAAACTTTAAAACAGTTATATCATACATTCAGAATAAGTCAATGGTAAGTAAAATATTTCGTTGCTAATTACATAAATTATTCAATATTAGTTGACTTTATTATCCTGGATTTGTTTATTGTCATATATTTTCGCCCAGAAGGAATCAACTAATTCGGTTAAATGTTGACTATGTCTGATTGAGTTGTTTTCTTAAACACTTGACCAATACTCCAAAATAATATCGTGAATTACTTTATTTGAGTAAAAAAATAAGTGGTTCTTATATTTTGAATATCGCTCTAACGTAAAAAACACCCGATTGACGCCTTAATCTAATTATTATCTCCCTATAGCGCTCAAACATTCGTCATCATTCTGGCACAACTTCATCCCCAGTCAAGGCTCTAAAACGTCCCTGATGATAGGACGTGTTTTACTGATTCCTCTACCGTATAAGACCACTTGGAAGGTGTGCCACACCCTGCTCAGTTATCGCAATAACAAAGAATCTTTGATTTCTTATATTCTTGATAAATGCTTGAACTCCAAATTGAGGAACCAAATCATGACGCATGTGTTAGCGGGTTATTGTATCACACTCTATTGCTGAGTACCGCCCCAATGAAAATCGTCTATATTTTAGCAAAGTATCAAATTTACAAACAAACATTAATTTGCCATTTGTTAAGCGCCGAATGGTGAAAACAGGATTCTTTTTTATCTATTACGGTGTAACCGAGGTGCTGAAGACCTCAGGAGTATGAAAATACCTTTTTTGGGGCGGTGTTCCCCCCCACCTTATAAAAAGTGACGAAGAGAGAGATTCCGTCGGACGTCGTGGCTGTCACATCCACCCCTGTTTCATTTCACTCGCTGGATGTCATTAGACGGATGAAGTCCGGCGGTTTACACGCGCAGGGAGCCAACAATGTCAGTCCGACAGCTCGGGAAAGGATAATTCGTCCAGTTAGCTCCCTCTACTCCGGTTGATACCACATCTCCTTCTTACGCATCCCCTCTATTTCCATCCCAATCCAACACCCTCTCCAATCGCTGCCACCCCATCTGTCACAACGCCCTTCTCTACCTCCCCAAGAAGAACGAGAAGGAGGAAAAAAACATTTCCTGGAAGAAGAGTCTGCCGTCTCCAGGATGTCCTGAGACGGTGATGAATTATGCCGGGGGTGTTGGAGGGATGACAGGGGAACGGGGCGAAAGTAGGGTGGGAGGGATGATGGTGGAAGGCAGGAGGTGCTTGGTCGATATCCTCGCCCCCCCCTGGTAGCGTAAGGGCCCATAAATCAAGCGACCCGTGAAGAGGGAGTTGTGGTGTGGGTTCGAACTAGGGGGATGGGCAATATAGACGCGGACGATATTGGATAAAAATTAACATCGATACCTCGTAGCGATACATGTCATTGATGCTTAAAAATCATTAGTATATATAGTTATACGCTCATCACTGATTACCTGGCTGACTCTGAAACACAGTAATATGGAGCCGTAGTCACGAAAATCATTTAGGTTCTGTAAACTGCCGCTTCCTTCAGTGAAGCGGTAGACCGGTGGTAAGGTGGTGGATAGTGGAGTGGACGATTTGGAGTTCGATGTAGGATGTAGAGTTCGAGGTGTAGCAAATATTGTTTCATTTTTATCATTAATTTTTTTCGCTTATCACTCCCTTCTGGCAGTTTATATGACTCAGTGTTCCTCAGTATGTAGATAATCAGATTTATCGGTAGCATCATTGCTTTATGCACTCGGGGAGACATCGATAGATCCGGGTTCGTACCCCGGTCATGGTGAATAACATTTCCTCTGTGGAATTACGCGCTTACAATTTTACAGATTTGACATAATCTACGGCATATTACATTTTGCAGGTTAATGCTCCCAATACTCCCTAAACTCCCCTACATTTCCGTTTCCCCCGCTTGAGAACCCCTCCCTGAGCAGTAATTAGCAGGGTCCTGCTGTGTATAGTACAGTAGAATCGCTTTGGACTGCACATAATTAAGATGCACGTGTAAGAAGTGAATTTGAGCTGTGAAACTGGAAGAGGGCACAAGGGGACAGACGACTGAGCCGGAATAGCACAGCAAATTATGTGGGAATAGAGTTTGGAACAGAACCCTGCAACCGTTACCGAGGATGAAATGTGGAGCGAGAAGGCTTTTGGGTAAACTTTACTGAAGAGGGGACAGGAACACGGGAAAAGGGTAGTTGGGGAGAGCAGAGGGTGGAATGGTAAAGCTACAATATCATTCGGCCGGAATTGGGTTTCTTGATCCCTTACCCTCAACCGATTTAAATTTCTTCCATCCATAATGCTATCACTGGGGAAACATTTCTTCAGACAATACATGAGGTGACAGGGACAAGAGAATTTGTTCCCTTGGTGAGCTCAAAGATGAGGAATCCAGAGGGAAAGACCTGAATGAATATTTATCGCAAAGCTGAACAGAAAATCGACGAACAAAAGAGAAAAAAGTCACCCAAAAGGAAAAGTAACAACGATTTCAGCACCCAAGAGAACGCCTCATCGTATTCTCACGCAGTAGAACATGGAGTGGTCTGTATCTGAAACCTGGATTTGACGAGAAGGGGGAGAGCGTAGATTGGAAGCTTACTTGAGAACGTGAGTTGGATGAAGTAGGAATAAAACGAAATCCCTCGAGGGTGAGATGGTGCTTAATGGACTCAGGCATGGTTGCAATGCGAAAGGGACTGACAGAAAGAATCGAGGAAACCGTAAGGAGTCTCGAAGATTCAGTAGAGGGAGGAATGTGAACTTGCCAATTTGGAATTATTCGAAAAAGGCTGGCAATAATTAGGAGTTGGATAAGATGGGATATGGTTCTCTTGGCTCTCATGTCAGCACACTATGTTCCAGTTATATAATATCCGATTAAATATTTTCTTGGTATGAAAAGCGAAGTTAATACGTTCTCCCACAGATATCGTTAACTCACCGAGGATCTGATATTATATACAGAACCCGAACTCTCAGCTTGCGTAAAAGTAGTCAAGGCTATGTCATCTTGAGGTTAATATAACCAGTTATTATAAAACCGGGCAGTGTTTTTAAGACTGGTTCAACATTATTGAATTGTAAAGCATTCACTACAGTTATTGAGGTACTAATATAATAACTTAAAACTTATATAGTTCCGCTATAGCTCCATTGATAAATCAAGATTTTTCTAGGAATTACCTTCCTGTTTGACCACCGTGCCCACCTCGACAGCAAGTTTTTAAAGAAAATACCCGATACCCACCTTTGGTCAAATGAAACCTTCCTCATGACTCTCTTCGGGTTTCTTCATGAAAGACGCGACTAAACGACATTGTTCATTCAATATCCCAGCTTCGTACTCTGTCTCCCAACGGTGTTTCATTTTCAAACTCCCATCTACATGTAATGCTACGCTAAGACGTTTACCTGCTTTCGATCCATTTAATTCATTTCGTACCTTTCGCTCTTTGCCTGTTTGATTCTGTTTGTTCATTGCTAAATGATACTCTTGTTATTTATTTGTTTACTATTATTATTTATTCGTTTATAATTATTATTTTTTGCTTACCATTGTTATTTATTTGTTTACTATTGTTATTTGTTATAGACTTCAATGTTTTTTGTTATTGAACACTGTTGCTATTTGTAAAACGAAATTGGCCTTGAGTATTTTTTGGATGTGAATAATAAATTAATAAATAACTTGCGTCATTATAAATAAGCGATGGAAAGCTTGGTATTTAGGCTTAACGACCTCTCTGGGGGATAAGCCGCGTTCTTGTATCAGCACCCATAATTACAGTCATACAGTTAAAGACCCAATCTATGCATCTGTCACCGAACGAAGGTGCCGTAGCTCACTTGGCTAAAGTGCCTATTTAGACACAGGGATTGGGTTCTCGAATCTCATTGGTTCCTGAAAGTTCTTTCCTGGCCTCAATGGCAGCCGGGTTGCACTTGCTAATTCTAAAGGACGCCGAAGTGAGTGTTTCACTGCCTAGGTCATGGATGTTTACGAAAATTTGCGGACTGACTTCTCTTTTGAATGAGGAAAACGGTCGATTTAATAATAGATACCATAGGAAACAACAAACGAATCGATTTTGTCTACAAACAGGAAATGTATTATGAAAGCGTTAGCGGTGAGAAACGATGTTTTGGAGAGACAGGACATTTAATTATAAAAATTGGAGAACGTGAGTCAGGTATAGGAGAATGGAAGTCATTAGTCAAGTTATAATTGGAAATGTAAATTCATAAAAGATAGTAGGAATTGACTGGGCCCTCAAAAACAAAGTGATACATATCAAAATGCCCCTAATTATGGATTAATAATTGAGTCAAAATTAAATTCAATTTTATGATCAATGTTTGGAAAATAATTCCAATTATTCTCATGGTTTTCCAACAAAAGTTAACACGCATGTATACTAAAAGTACAACTAAAACCATACACGATGTTCTTAAGTAACTAACACTATTATACAAATTGAGAGGGGATTTGAAAACATTAAACTAATCCACTGCCAAAAATAAATAAAATAAGAATAGATAAAAACTCTGATTTTACACAGAAAAATATGACATAAAACAAGTGCAAAGAATCAAGAAAATTAAGAGTATCGCAAATCAAACTTTGTTTCTGAAGTCGATGGTGAGAAATACAACGAAGGAGATTTATAGGGCGGCCATAAACTTCAACGCATGGAAATTGAGCGCCATAATATTCAGCGCAATATTCACCAAGGATTATTATAATTATAATAAGGGTCCACCCTTGTCTCACCAAGTAAGACTGAATGCCATCCCAGAGTTCATTTCGGTTTGCTCGTTGGCGCGGTTTCACAGCCTATGGAGCGTCGCATGAATGTCCGGTGACCGACGCGTTGAGGCTTCCGCCGTGGCTTGGGTGACGCGAGACGAAGGTGCTTTTTTGTTTGTATTGGCAGGCGAAAGAGGAGATTCGGGATTTTAGGGTGGGGAGTGAAAAATGGAGTCGAGCAGAGGAAAATAATTTCAGGAACATCTTATTTGAATTAATGCCTTGGTGACTCGACGGGCACTTTCACAAACAGCTTGTGCAGCTTTGTAACTGCAAAAGCCTGAACCTCCATGTTACCACCAAAGAGAGTTCAGGAGTTACTACCTACTTCTATCTGAAAATACGAAAATTTTTAAAGCTATTCTGTAGAAAGTGGAGGGCAAAAATTTCTTCGTGAACTACAAAAGAAGGACTGAAAAGAAGGCATAACGGTGTAAAATCCGAATTCATGGCATAATCATGCTCGTATCACTTCAAATTTTAAGGAAAAAACAGGGAAGATATTACATTGGAGTGCGTTACACAAAATTTAACAACAGAATATAAAGAATGGCGTGCAATCCCAAAGGCGCAAAACAATTTATTTTCGGATGGGTCAATTTAGTTTTATTTTAACACTAAAAAATCCAAATTTTCTTGTAAACTATTTTATGATTACCTATTTAGCAGAGTTGATTTTAAATAAAGCATGACTGTGTAAACTTTCCCAATTCACCCGGGAGTTGCCCATAGTCGCCTACTACTCTAAATGAGGTGGAAGAGCAAAATAGCGAGATTGATTAGAATTTTACAGGCCATATTATTTCTCGTATGAAGTAGCACGAAATTGAATTCTCAACTTTCTCATTAAAGCTTAAAAAATAAATGTTTTCAAACAAATAAAAATTTTTTGAGTTTGTAAAATTTAAATTTAAATTTCTATTTTTTTTAATTCGGAAAAAGTGAGACCAATAAACATTTTTCATTATGAGCAATTGGTGTAATTTAGTAGATTCCCAAATTATTAAGAGAGAAGTTTTATTCTACTTCCCAAGGAAGAAAATAGCTGTTTTTCTTTTTACTAGACAATTTTTATATCAAAAAAACAATTACTTCCAAAAGAAGTAGGACTATGATTGACTTTGCTTCGTATTTATTTCTTCAATCGAAACAATTATTTGAAAGAAAAAAAGAAAGTTTTTGTTGCTTTGTAATAGTAATTTTCCAATAAAATAGTTTCTCATGAAAAAAATCAAGGAAAAACATTAGTGGAATCATTTGTTTCGAGCCCACAGCTGACTGACGCAGCAACAGGTTTTAATTAAAAATGTTTGGCTAGGACTCACCTTGGGCCAATATTAACCATGATAATGCATTTAAAAATAAATCTAAGTAGAAAAAAATGAATTTTAAAATTTGCTTTAGTTGGTCTCTCCTGTACAATAAAACTTTCAGTTGCTTGTATAAAAAATAGGGGACTTATCAGTCTGGATCCTTATAGCCAGTATTTAAATAAAATAAAATATGTTCAAATGAGAGATCACGTGAGAGGAAAGTCAGTTAAGCCCGAGCAATGAAAAATTGCATATCATGCCATGATTTTCTCTAAATATACCTGGGATAAAAAGGAGAACAAAAGAAGGAGAAATCGGAAAGGAGAAAACGCGATTATTCTTCTGCTTTTCGGCATATCATCATGCCATGATAAATTCGACGAAGATGCGTTGAAAGTGAGTAATCTCGCAAAAATAATTGCCATGAGAGCGAAAAAGGTGCAAATGAGCTCATCACTTATGAACGTACGGGATAGAGTGAAGGAAACTACTTAAGGAGGATTAATTAACACACAAAGTCTTGGAAAATAGAAATCCACACGCTCGAAAACATAGCATCAAACTTCTACCAAGGGATGAAAACCCATCCCGGTCTTTGTCACCGCTTTTAATGAGCGAAGGAGATTTGCAATTTTCACTTGCACCTCTGTAAAATAGGCTCAAAGCAACACCGGTAGCCGGCACACGTAGGGGAGTCCTATAAGGACGAAAAAATAAAAATAATGCGAAACAGCGAGAGCGAAAAACGTAATGAAAAAAAATCCTCGGAGAATTCAAAAGTAGACACCTCACGGGAGCCATTAACTTCCTTAATTTTTCATCCAAAGCTGGAAAAATTAATTTCCCATCCCCCGTTCTCTTCGTCAACTTTCCACCATTTTCCACGAAAACTTTCGGGAACTTATTCGCTTCGTCATGCTCCCAAAATTTTCGCGGGCAGACCTCCCTCCTCTATTCCCACGCCTTTCTGGCTACCTTCATTTCCCGTCATACGAGAGAAAAATCACCCCTCTCCCGTTCCCACAATTCCCAGGTGTCTACAACTACCGAAAGCAAGGTAGAAACCAAGGAAATATTCTGTTTACACCCCCATAGAGAGAACAGTACCTAAAAGGTATAGACTTAAGTGGAGGGAAGGTCACAAAGTGGGTGATAAATTCATTATTCTGACCGCAAACGAGGGAAACCGTAATATCCGTCATCTTTTTCCACTTCCGCGCCTTCTGTTTTTCAATTGTTTTCTCCCTCCTCGTCCCAGCGTCCTCCGCGGCACTTTTCGTTATTAATCCTCCCTCGTGGAAAGGGTTTTGGGAAAGTCATTCTTCCGGCTTATCGTGAAAGCGGAGATGGATACGTCAAGCATTGGATGGATATGGTTAAATCAGCTCAAAAACCTATGAGACAGTGCTTAAGTACGGGTTTCTTGCAACTTTTTCCATTTTTCATTCTGTCATGGAACTTGAAGATAAGATAAAGTTTTAATTTTAGTCTCATATCCTTAGGGATTAGTGTAAAAGTAATATAATTATCCTCCTCTCAATCTCTTGCTTTTCTGCCATAGCCAGTTTCATTAATTGATTCATGATAGTTATATGGTAGTTTTCTAGATAATGGTAGGATTTGTAGTCATGAAATATTTACTAACAATTCAGTCCTTCGAAATAAAAAAAATATTAAGGGGGCTTAAATTACTGCCTTATAAAATGTTTTGGGGAACAGGGTGCAAGGAATTTCCAAGCATCTTAGCAAAGCAAATTTCTACATTTAAAAAAATAGGAACGAGGTAGCAATCAATCAATTCAATGGCCAACGAGTTATTTTTTTGTATGTTCAATTCAATATAAATGTCAGTTGTAAATCATATTCAGAACATTAGTTATTTATCGGTGCATTGTTTTGAGAAAAAAAATAGTCGAAATGCATAACCTGCATTCGGTTAAGAATAATGTATTCGTTCAGAAAAGTAAAACAGTAATTAGTTAAATGTTAAGCAAAAGGTAGCAGATGGGGACAAATGTAGGCAGTAGAGTGGTTGAATGGAGTGAGTAAATATGGACGCGATAGATTAATTGAAAATTCATGGCAGAGGGGAGGATGTTGGGTAAGTGGGAAAAGAAAATATGATATTATTTCAGACCTGTTCACAGGAAGCAGACACTTATGCGACTAGGGGCGAGAAGATGTGATTCTTTAAAAATTACGATACGTAAGCACGACAACTCGCGGAATTCGAGAAAATTTGTCCATAAAGTAGTTTCAATGCTGATTCCGATAACTTGCTCTCGCAAGTATTCACGTATTTACTTATGGAGGTTCATTAATATAGCGAACAGGCTTTCAGAGGTGGGACGAAAACACGTAGAAAGAGCACCTAATTTTGGAGAGGTGACCGACAACTGAGGCCATTTGCACCATTAGACAAGGTGGGAAGGTTGGTACGGAAAGTTTATTTGGAAGAAAAGTGGAAAGAAACCCGGCGTCGGCATTACCCAACTTTCAACGAAAAGCGTAAAGGGGGCCACAGTTAAACGTCACATCCGACAGAATCCTGTACCGGGAATTTTCTCCACAGAGCATCCAAGTAAGTATCGGGATTCCTCTAAAAAATCTCCACCTTTACTGAAATTCAAACCTCAATACTCTGGATGGTAAGCCAGTACTTTGCATTCATTCACAATGGTAGTCTACCGGTTAAGGTAGGCTCAAATGGAAGCCAGTAAATAGGTTTCATCCAGATTTTTACATGAGCAGGACCATATCAAACCAATATGCTTATTTCTCCGTCTCAGCATACGTCCTATCCTTCTTCATTCTGTCCATAAAACCTATTCTCCTTCCCCTCCTATCGAGCATTCTCCTCACTATCACGGCCTTAATCTATCCTTGCCTCGTCTAACCTCCTTCTTTGTCTCCCCCTAATCCCACGCAGAAGCTGTCTGTCATTTCTTCGTTTGTATTCCTTTTCATCCATCGCACCTCTTTTTTTATTTTCCTCCTCGCCCTCATCTCGAATGCCTGCAGACTATTTTCGTCTTCTTTTCTCAAAGTCCACATTTCTGCCCATACAACGCTACACTCCATATTAAACTCTTCATCGTCCTCTTCTTTATATCGTGATCATAGGTCCCCGTCATAAACTCCCTCCTACTATAGCCTCCTCAGTACCATAACAATCACACTAGCATTGTATATTTTTTACCATGTACATTTTTCTATTTCCGTGATACATGGAATCCCTATTTCCTTCTTGAAATCGTCTTGAAATTGTCTCATTTAGCGCAAATGTTAGTAGCACAGGGACACACAATAAAGAAGGCTCCTGTGAGTCGTAGATAGGGGCACTTAGGGTTGTCAACCATCCTCACTTCCACCAACATTTTCTCATTTTTTTACACAGCCTGGGAGGACTATATCCATGCCGGGAATTTACCCTCTTAACATTTGAAACGTCTTTATCATGGGTAAATTGGTCAGTCACAAAAGTGATATTTACTACGGCAGGAAGGATGGCAACGTGCCATCTCCTGGTATCCTAATAGTCACGGGTTTGAATTTCTCCTCAGTTTAATAATAAAAAATCTACGTCAGCGACCGAACTTGAATTCGAGTTGAAACCTTTCGGCATGGGAGGCCAGGAATCTAGACATCATATCAACCGATCCTTAAACATACGAAGTTTATAATTATTTTGATTTTACTATGTTTCAACTTCACAAAGTGAATTCACCAATTACCTACTTGCTATTGAAATTAACATCCTATTCAGCCAGTTGCTTTCGAGAAATGTTTGTCCACGGAAAGGCACGGAAATAGCGGCGGTGGTCCCCGAATTCGGTAGTGAAAATCTTGAGAACCACCGAAAACATTTTATCATCCCGTGGAAAAAAATACCATTTGCCCACTTTCTCCGTCCGGACATTAGCAAATCGTCCCCAGGGCCACGCGTATCTCTGCGATAAACGCTACGTTTGGCGCCCAACTTCCGAGGACCCTTTCACGAGAGATTGTGAGATTGTGGATGCCGACCCCTGTACGAGAGAGAGAGAGAGGAAAGGCTTCGTCAAAATGAGAAACACACAGAGAGAGAGAGAGAGAGAGGAGAAGTGGGTGGAGGTCCCCTTTTCCCGGAGGTCAGACCCCTTTACTGGAAGACCTCTGACCTCTCTCCACGAAGTCGGAGAAATCGCCGGGTCAAGCTTAAAAGTCGTGCGGAACTTTCGCGCGATAAGGGCCGAGAGGGAGACACACTTTGGTTTTTGGGGGAAGAGTTTTCGGGGTCTTGTCTCTTGGCGGCGGCAGCGGCTGGGGTCCTGGGGGCGGGTGGGAGGCGATATATACAGTGGGCGGAGTTGGTCTCCAACCACCCCCCTTTAACGCCCTCTCAACACCGAGGCAAACACTTGACGACGCCATATTGATGAATTAAATGCCGCTTGAATAAACAGCTAGTACACTGCCTAAGTGGTACTATCATCGAATGCTATCCGGCTGCTAAAGTTTATATCCAACAACAAAATATAATGAGTTCATGAAAATACATATGTAAGAAATTTAAAAATGTGGTAATTTTCACAAAGTGAAGTTGAACAGATGTTAAATTCCATCATTTTAGTTGACTACTTCATGATTGTTTTCATTGTCGAGATGTTTTTTTGGTTATATAAGTAGAATTACATGATGTTGTTCATTTATTGCTCTGCTCTATATTTCTAGTGCAAATCAATTTTTCACCTTTGTTTACTTGTTTGCTGAAAATCATACTGCTTTATGTATTTCATGTAAGGACATAATTTTTTGTTTATTTTATTACTATGTTTGAATTCATTAAATTCAATTTCTGTACTCTTCCTTAATAATCAAAGAAGGGCTTAAGCGAGCATATTTCTTCTCGGTAACCTAATTTCACTCCTTTCATTTTGTAAATCTTTAGTGCAATCAGTCGAGGAAATAAATGCCATTATTATGATTATTGTTATTATTGTGGTAGCTCGAATCGAAGGAGAAAAGATTAACGCGTCAGGATAAGCATCATCTGGCCCGCTCACCTTGGTCAGAAAAATATAGTGTAAAGTGGTTTGAGCGAGAATTTTCTCCATTCATAACATAGAGCACATTCGAATTTTATTTTAAAATTCAACAAGTTTTAAGAAGTATGTGATGAAATATTTTTTACGGAAACTCTGTTTTATGACTTACTTTCTCCATATTTCATTAAATGTTGATATTTGAGGCTTAAACATATTTTATTTTCTGTGCCCTTCCTTCACTCCCGGAGGCTTTTTTTATCAATTAAAAACATATAATGATGAGCAATATTCTATAATTTATAAGACATTTTAACGAAAATGGACTTATATGAGAATAGGGGTCGACAGCGGGAGCATTTGGTAATACTGTCGATCACGGTTTGAGTTTTTACGGAATATAGTCTTCTATTTTGCCTGAAAGTAGCATTTCGTTTCTACGATAAAATTGCATCGTATCCGATGAAATCCTGATCACGTCTGCAAGCGGAGATTGAAAATGTAATTAAGAAAGTACATTGGCCGAGAAAGACTAATTATTACATGCGAAAATTTTAATTTTTACCTGGAAATGCTTTTTGTTGCCAGATGTTACTTAAAGATGAGTATTGTGATTGCTATTGTTCTGAATGATAAGGAATAACAAAATTCAGATACTTGACACGATTTATAGATTCATATAGGTATGCATTAAGTGTTAAATACAAGTTGATAAAATCCACAGATAGCTGTGGAACTCAAAGAGTACGGACGCATTAATTTCCGAAATTAGGCGTTTTTCAGAATTTACATTTTCATTCTTCGCTTCTGACATTCACCTTTTTGGGAAAACAACCGGGAGTAATGCGTAAGCAGAACGATTCACTGCAAGTAGCAATACATATCGACATATTGCTCATCTCGCCACTTCCATAGGATTCATGAAGAGAGCAATTGACAACGATATTTAAAGATTAATCCAAATTGCCAATAAAAGAAAAGGAATTTTCACTCTTATGAATGCATTTCGGTCGTCCAGGTGACCATCGACAGGTTGAGTTTAGATCTCGTTAACACGAGCGTGTTTTCCAAAATTTCAAGTCCGAGTGTTTTCACTCTCCCTGTCGATGGTCACCTGGATGACAAAAATGCATGTATAGTGATAATTAATTGAAATACATTTGAACTACCATAGAAGTCAACTTTCATGCGTACCTAAAGCCACCTTTACAAATGACGAATAATTAGCGTAACCAAACGAATTATCTTCTTCGCGAAGTCTTTAACTTGAAGAGACTAGGCTTTCGGGTCTTGTTCCGCGTATATCCATATTCTCTAGACAACTTCCATGTGCAGTTAATCCAACTTTAGAGATGAGGAATAATTGGCGTAAACAAACGAATTATCTTTTCCGCGAAGGCTTCCGCGGAGTCTTTGACTTGAAGAGACTAGGTTTTTGGGTCTTCTCCCGCATCTATCCATATTCTCTGGACAATATTTCTGGACAATACTTCAGCGGAGCTGATGAAGCCAGCTGGAACGTCGGCGAAATATTGTCCAGAGAATACGGATAGACGCTGGAGAAGACCCGAAAACCTAGTCTCTTCAACGAATTATCTTGGCCGCCACCCTCTACATGGTGTAACTGTGCCATTTATCGAATCTAACCGAACAGTTCAACCGGATTGTCGTTACAAAGAGTCGCAGGGCGGTTGCGCTCGCAGGAGATTCTCCTCGGGGAAGTGGGTCACACAAGCAAGCGACCCCCGCGGGGACCAAGGTAGGGGAGAGAGTGAGTGGTCCATTGGCTTCAGGGCGGTGTGGGCAGCCAAGGATTCATTCTCCTCATCTCTCTCCCTCCCTCCCTTTCCCAGAGCCCCTGAGGATGAATGGTCGAAGAGCCGAAATTTACGACCGCACTAAGGAGCCGGAATTGAGAGAGGGGTGAAAGAAAAATTCGACCTGAAGGAGAAAAAGAATCTTCAGAAAGTAGCAAGTTGGTGTAAGCGATGGCCCAGGGATGCTCAATAACAGGGTTTATCATCGAGCCTTAAGGGAGTTTCAGATCGTGACGACAAAAGTCAAAACAATTGAGGAATCTCACCTTCTTATTATTATTTATGCCGTTTAAAAAGAACTACTACTCCCGCCGAAAACATGTCTGAGCCTCCGAAAAGCAAATTGGTCGTTTTGATCGTTGGATAATGAGTGATATGTAGTCCATTGTTGCCAAACTTCACGTGTAACCATAATCAGCTCGAGTTACTTGATTTGATCAAAGCCTTGATGTGGCAACATCAAGTACAGCATCACTCGATACCTATCGTTTGCATAGTTTCATAATTACTGATCAGATGAAGAAAGGTAATAAAGACATGCTATTGCAATCCATATATCGTCTAGTTTACTCCCATGGAATACAACCTTGGAGGAATGAAAAAGCCTGCACTCTTCGTTGTCCCGTTCATTTACGTACACAGATAAATGGACAGCAATGCTGAAAATGTACAGTTTATCATAAAATCTCGTATTCGCAAATGAAATATGCTACTTCCTTAGCAATGAGAATATTAAGGCATTTTGCGTTTCAAAGCAACGAAGTATGTCCTCCTGGAAGCCATTAATTGAAGAAAATTCATGCTTTTGAACGCACATTTATACAACAAAAGATATAGCTTAATTCATCATTGAGAGGAGGGATGCAAAAACGTCGTAATTGCCTGACACATATATCCAGTACTAAATGACATATAAAAGATCCGAAGCCTGCAAAGGATCACCATCGTATCAGAACTGGGAGCCATCGTTCCCAGCTCTTCCGCTAAAGCCTCCGGAAAAGTAAGTTCAAGTAATAATGCTTCTAAGATTTTAAATTTGAAAACCTGAATTATACATTAAATTATACGTGAGAGGGACTCGATTGCAACCAGACGGATGCGAGTGAATAAACGCAAATAGTTTTGATCAGTTGCAAAAAAATACAAAAGTTGATATTTAAATTTGATTTTAGAGGGCTTCTTTCATCTAATATGCGAAGGAAGGTTTCTAGCATCCCGAGTACCCTCCAGTTAATGTAACAATTTGATTGATCTTAAGACAAGTCATTCGTTTTGGACACTCATAAGGCAAAGACATTTCGTCCAAAGAAGTATTCAAGAGCGTGGAAGAGAGGAAAGAAACGCCCCAAAAATTTCTTTTTCCCTCGAGCGCCTAGTGAAACCATATGACACCACCAAGCACTTAAGAACTATCCTGGTTGTGATTTTAACTACTCATTCCAAGAATCCATTGTCATTATAAGTTCTTCCTCCACATTCTCAGTATGGTTGAAAAAAATAAGTTAGTCTCGCAGGGCCGCTAGATTCAGCTTATTACATTAAAACTGAAAAAATAAAAAAAAACAATTCAGGATATTATAGGAGTGAGGTTCTTGGAAAAACTGAATTCACGGTTGAGTGAATGAAAAAAAAGTGATTGGTGTAACGACAAAAACTGGTTTTTTGGCTTTCATAAACCGTTAAACCAAGCACGATTTCCGAATATGCAATTGAATTCAAATTAATTGAACCTAAAAAAAGAAAATGAAAGTTTGAAATGAAATAGGCGGTCCGAAGTGAACTTTTTCACACAATTAGGTGCGATTTGAAAACAGTAGTTAATAAATCATGAAAATGACGCACATTCATTGAGTCAACAAAAAATTAATCTGAGGAAAGTACCCAATGTTTAATTTAAAATTTCGATATGTGGTTCCAATATGGCACATTTCCTTGTGCTACAACTAAACTAACTTTTCGAATGACTTGGTTTTTGTGGAAAGCAAACAAACAATTATTAGAAGCTTTTGAGAAGTTCTACTCTGCTAAATAGTTTTAAACTAATGGATTTGCATTTATATTTTTTCCTACAAGTAATATTTCTCCTCCTAGGATAAGTTTTCTTATGTAATCCATCAGTTTATAACATTTGTGACTTACAACTATGACGGTACAACCAACAAAATGTGTGAAATATGATTTAAACACTGAGTTGCTACAAGTTATACCTAATTTTTCAAACATGGATGCAGTGAAATGATAAATCGAAAGAGAGGTGTCTGGTTGACATCATATTTCGAATTCAGCAGTAAACAATGCAACGAGCGTTCAAATTGATATTTTTCGGACCAGTAAGCTACATTTCAACATAGTTTCAAGCATAGAATTGAATGTAGGAATGAAAATAGAAAGAAGGAGGAGAGTATTGTGTGGATAGCGAGCCTCGTCATGACGCAAGAAGCCTCCCGACGAAATGCAGCCAGCTTCTTCCGCCGCTTTAAATGGAAAATTCAATTTATTCACTGGAGCGGAACAAATGCACGCAACGAAATTGCCTTCCGGAAAAAAATGATTCGCAGGGACATCTCGGTCGAAATACTCTTCACAATGGATGATGATTAGTAAATGAATTACTCATATATTTTCACATCAGCTTTTTTCTTTTACGTAGCGTACTCGGATAAGTCTTACGGATTCCGAAATCCATTTCATTCATCTTCCCTTAATTAATGCCTTCACAATTTTTTCCGTTCAGTTAATTATGCAAATACGCGGTGATTTTCTGGCTTTTAATTGTAAGCGAAATGATAGAAAAATATTCTGTTTTTTTTTAATTAGCTGAAATTCTGATTACGAGCTCAAAACTGGAATAATATTAAAAACTAGATGCCAGGATGCACATTCGTTAAGCGTTAATTGAGTTGAGTGAGTTGCCCATCGAAACACAATGCTTAGGGGAGAAATAAATTCCTTTTCAGAATGGCAATAATGCCGATACTCAAAACATATAGCAATGGCTTACATGCATTTTGATTCGCCAAAAATCACTGTAATTTGAGGCTATTTCTGTGCAACTACTCAGAATTTCAAACATGTTTTCAAAACGTGTTTACCTTACAAGGCTGTTTCCTCCCTTACAAGGCTGCTTAATAAGGGAGAGATCAATAGTCAATACTTTTGACATCACATCTAAGCTCACTCACTCTTAGAACAATCAATACTAATTCTGTTGGAAGGATACACTAAAGCTAACTACCTTAATCATTAATATACTACTACCTACCTACCTACCTACCCTAACTACCTCTTTATGCTCTATTTTCAGCTTTTAAACTCCTTATGCCTATCGCATTTTTCTCCCTGAATATATGTTGAACAATGGGGAATACACAATTTTTGCAAAAGAAATCAGTAGGTGAGGTTCATGCCATAGATAGTTTGTGTCACTTATTGTGGATATATTTCTAGTTAAAAATATACGGCTATACTATATAAAAAGCTTGCTATATAGTACAAGTTCAATAACCTAGGCTTTTCATCAGTGAAAACAATATTTTTTTAGCGATGCTAATCCATCCACCAGACTCAAAAGACACGAGTCGTTCGTCACCTTCTTCAGTAGCTACAGTAAGATCCATCTTTAGTGGAAGTTTTTCTGACCATGAATATTCCTGTCATGTTCAGTTTTCCGCTTGATTCAGGGCGACATATTAAAAAAAAACATTAGAAGTCCATTATGTTACGTACACAAGATGATACATACCTAGCTTGTTTATTTTAATATGTATAACTAGATGAAATTCATAAGAAATAAGGAAAGAGATGTTTCTCATATTGTTCACAAAGCTATTTATATCATCAGAGTCAAAATATTTTGCACATTGCGCATAAATTCCTAATTAAACCTCTTTTTCTTTCACTTTTCCGTATAATGCAAGCTTCTACTCGTCACTTGACGCATTAATTAAGGGACGGCTTATACAATGTAAGATAAACGAAAACAAATATAATGGGTCTTCTTCCAGCTGCAGTCCAAAGGGGGACGTGGAAAAGGGTTATAAATGGAAGAGAGGAAGGAAGAAGAAAGGAATATTGCTGGAGTCATGATTACTCCGCCGACAATTCGAGGTCATCGGCATTCCTTCTTTGCGTATCCAGTAGCGCGAAGCTATTTAGTTAGAGTGGAACCTTCCTTCCCCCACTTGAGAACCCGCGAAATATTCACCAATCATCTCCCATTTGGAATGAGAGCGCCGGCAAGTAGTCTCACTGGTTGTGAGACGATTCAGCGTTAGCAATCAGCAGCAAAAAAATATTTTTATTTTATTGTTACTCCGTCTCTTTCTCCTTTGGATTTATCCTGATCACTATGGTGATACGGAGCAATGATCCAACCCAGCAATCAAAATACAGATACTGTCACGCAGAATTAAAAAGCCTGATTCGAGATATTTCAACAAGGAACTCAAGTTCTAAGTTCTAGAAAGCATAATCATATATTTATTTGCTAGCAAAAGACAAAAATATTGTGAATGCTACTTGAAAAAAGCAATATAGCGAACACTCTTCAAGTGAAAGAAATATAAAAAACATTTCTCATTTGAAAATCAGTCCTGGTTGCGGGTAGAGCAACAATATCTTCGATTTGATGACGAAATGCTGCGAGTCTAATTTATCGATTCCAATACTAACCGATTATATTTAAAACGACCTTAAATGAGGATTTAACCAGTTTTTATCAAATATTACGTGTAAAACAGAAATAGAAACACCAATATCTTGCAAGATCCCATTAAACGAATTGATATAACTCTTTACAAGAATTAAATGACCTAGCCATGTTTGAGTTATTGATAATTATTTTCCAATGATTTATGCCAATGAAAAATCATTTTCTCGTCTGAATAAAAACAAAAATATTTTAATTTCCTCTCACAAGGCTTCATTGTATTTTATATTTTAACCGAGGATAGCATTGCCCGTACTATGTATAACTGCTCGTAAGGAAAATATCTGAGTCAAATTAGCGTCGCATTATGCGGGTGTGTTACATCGATTATTAGAAATTAATTAGAAAATTACAGATGAAAATATAATAAACGAAGTTCAATATTGAAAATGACGTCTTTTGGTAGCAATATGAAGGGTTTGGAGAAATATATACAGGTCGAATATGCATTTTATATTATTTTGCTTGTAGTTACTGCATTGCCTGAATTCATTCGAGATGTTTGCTAGATAGAGCAACATTTATATTTTGCTTATTTCTCATTGTTTGTTTGTTCGAGCTAGTTACTGGAAGATACAGGGTCACAATCGCAAATGAAAATAATACCCCCAGAAGGTAATGGACATGTAAATGATGACACACGCTGAGGAAACGCTGTTGAACCTTTGCTTTACGTAAGAAATATAAATTTAAGGTTGAGTCAAAACTGATTTTAGAAAATTGCCTATATCTCAATCCCTGCTAATATTTCCAAGTGGATAGCAACCGTTCAATATTCCCATATTCATATAATAATTTCCTGTTACGTGGAGAATATGACATTCAATGAGAAAAATCAAAAGATTTCCCCGCTAGGCCGATACCCATGAATGAAATAACGAATGCATGGGAGTGAAAAAAATTGACGAAACCAATTTGACTTGGCCCTTGTATGAGTTGAAACAGTGGGTAGAACTGTCGAGAGCTCAGGACGCATTCACGTGAACATACGCTCCAAGAAATCGTGCAAAATCTTATTATCCCTTCTACAATTATTTAAGATATAGGGTTTAACACTCTTTAAAGACTCTCCGCCGTTAAGTGAAGACAATGTCATATTCTACACAATCAGGCTAGCTATAGAATATCGCGTCACTATCTAAGTAAGTCAACCAGATTTTATCTTACCATGTCATTTTTTTTGTAAATTAAACTTGACCTTAAATAGGCTTAAAGACGATAATTGGTGAAGCAGTTAGTAGAAGAATATTTTCCGTACCATATTTAAAGGAAGTTTTTGCGAGTTAAACTTTGAATGTAATGTTATTAACAGGAATGAGTCCCACCATACTATACTTATTTTATGAACTCTTAGAAAAGAATCTCGTAACTTGAGGTGTAAATGCATTAGTTCAACATTCCTGTCACTGCAGTCAGATTCTTGGGTTGAAAAAATTGCATACATACTTGTGTCATGCCGTTCGTTCCCTTTCGGAATAGACACAGTAAAAAAATTTCTGAAGATAGGGCTGAAGACATAGTACCCTACGTAAATAATTTATTCCATATATCCTTATCCATACATTTCCTGCTTCATTTATGCTCATACATTACTTTATTTCCCCCCTTCTGGTCTTAAGACTCCTAATATTCCTGCTGGAAAAACTATTCAATGATAAACACATTCGTCGACCAATCTGTATCGGCTTTGGCTTCTATCTCTAGCTTTACAATGTATAAGGTAGATTATTTATTGAATTTAAACATAGCTTTTTAAAATTTGATATCAATATAAATGTGGAATTTCACATGTTTAAAATCGCTCTGCGGCAAAGAAACTTTCGAAAGCAAGGAGACCTAATGCCATTTTTTTGCCTCCCAAATCGTCGTCTGAAGTATTATTTGTTCACCCCGTCGTGAAATCTTCAGAAAGAGAGAGATATATCCTATTTTTCGCATCTCGCATGAATAATAACGCTCCAAATTCTCGTCCTATATCCTCGACAGTATTTTTTCTCGCCTTAATTCAAGAAAAAAATAATAATTTCATTCCAACCCGGAAGAGTTTTCACAGCCAGATCAGCGTACGTGCTCTGGAGAAATTAGGCTGTCGTCGACTCAAATTTAAAACATTCGCGAAAGGGTACAATGGGATTTTCATCCCAACTTTCAGCTTTTTTAAAATAAAGGTTATAATATGCAAAAAATAGTATAGAGAGAAAAGGGGGAAGGAAAATGATATTGGTGTTGGGTGCGTTGTTCTGACCAGGGGCTTCTTCCCCACCCCTATGTAACTCCCCATCCACACTCTCGCCTGACCCAGATAATCCGTACTTCAAGAACCCTTCAAAAGCCTTAACCCCACTTCAGAAATCCCTCTTAAGGGATCCCGCTAATCTTTTTCTTGTTAGTACCCACCCACTCCTCGAGTCTTTAACCCCTTCCGGAGAGAGAAAAAAAATAAACCCACGGCTCCCTCCAGATATCCGTCAGTTCTCACGATCCAGATATTGCCCGCTCGACCCTCTTAAATCATTTACATATGGTACGTAAACGCGCACGAGCTCTGAGCGGGCGGAAAGATTTAACGTAACGCTCGAGACTGAATACATTTAGGACTGCCCACTTAAACCCTCTGTCTCAGATCCTCCAATGGGACTAAACGGGAGCACCCATGCCTCCGTCGTAAAACCAAGAGGAAAATCGTTTTTTTCTCTTTTCCAACGGTTTAGTGCGCAGGTGGATATTTGGAGGAAAATGACGCGAAGAATTTGGTACACGTTTCGTTTTTAGTATCCACGGCACTTCGGACAGATTTTGAGGGAGATTTTTATGCTTACAGTCAATGGTGGATTTAGCGATGGGCGAATGGGCGGCCACACTGATTCCAAAGCCGATATATCAAAATATGAATTAGTCGAAGCTGGTAGTGAAATAAACTTATTCATTTTGGAGAACTACAACATTTGTTTTTTAATTCCATCATGGAAAAGTTTCACCACTTCAGCCCTGTAATATTTATTTATATTGATAACTAGATGTGCCCGGCATGCGTTTCAATGCCTCTTTATCTTTCTAAGTAGGCACACATATTCAAAGCATAAACATTTACATGTACAAAATAAATGCAAGAAAATGATTTTTTGTGTAGCCGAAAGATAAAATGCTCTGTCCTGAAGTCCCCATTGATTTCCATACTTATCATGGCTTGGTCCACAAATCTTTTCTGGGTTCAATATAGGTCCCTAAATGAATTTGAGACCTAGTGGAATGAATTGTACATAAATAGGAATTTATTACGCACAAATGATGGCATGATTTTCTATTCCATACCAACGCTGCGGTTTCCAAGTAAATAAAATACTCTAATGTTGAAGTAGTGCAAATGTTTTAGATTTTCGAGCTTTAAAATCCAATTTTAGGAAAAGTTAAACGTATACGAAAAATCGAATTCAAGAATTCGAAACCATGTTATTTGATTAATCTAATGATAAGCATTTAAAAAACAATAATATGAGTGTAAGCAATTAAAAAAAAGCAAACAAAGGGACCGCTGTACCAAATCTTATTCTACGTATAAATAAAATACGTAACTTTTAACACAAATTCTGTCTCACTGATATGAATCTGATGCACGCAATAATATGTCTCACTGACACGATTCCGATGCACGTGATTGAGCAACTCGTAAACGATCCGCTTCGTTGCATTCTTACAAAGCTTACTTTAGTAAGCTTGTTCTTGCATTAACAATTTTTTCGGCTGTCCCACTCGTGAGCATGTGAAAATCATCGATTTTCCAGGTTTAATCCACAGCATAGATTTTCTAGGTTTAATCCACATATTTGAAGCGATTGCCCTTTGCCTTGTTGATTGTCATTGAGAATGCAAGGCGAACGGGGAACTGTAGTCGTTTGAAATAAAATGCCATTACGGTGGGAATGATGGGAATACGTGGACTATGCACATCTTCTCCTTTTGACTTGCCATTCAGAATTGTCGCTGAGATGACGTTTGGCATCAGTTGTTTGTTATTGAGCCCGGTTCCGTATCACAATCGTGGTGCATTAATTTTGCGCAAAATAATTATTGGTGCGCCGAGATTGAGTGACAAATTGTGCGGTGATACACCAGGAAGATCCAACGAATTTAAAAACTCGGTTGGATAATTAAAAATCTCGTCCGCATTCATGACGCTGTCAATCGATTTGTAGGTGACAGACTCGCTCGAAATCTGTTCGTGGATGGCGTAGTTGATTGAATTGACGTCGGTGTTATTTGCAGCCAAAATAGCACGTTCGCAAAGCCATTGGTGATTTTTGTAATTAGTGACAATTTGTGGAAAAATTTTCTGAATCAATTGTTCGATCGATGGAACAATGACCCAAAAAAGCTCAATGGAATTGAAATATATTTTGTGTCGGCATCAACTGGTAGTTTTCTATTACCAATGTCCAATAGCTGTTTTGAAAATATATTTGACACATTGCGCTGCAGATTTACGCGCATATTGGTCGTTAACGTGAGTTTCTGCACGTATCACAATGTGCGACGCTTTGAGGCAAGCGTTGAGTTCATCAGCTGGTGTTGAATTTGGTATTACTGGTCAGTCCCACTCGTGAGCATGCAAAATATAGTTGACCACGTGAAAAGCATGGATTTTCCAGATTTAATCCACACACTTGAAGCGATTGACCTTGTGCCTTGTTGATGGTCATTGAGATGGGAAGGCGAACGGGGAACTGTATTCGTTTGGCTACAACTATTAAATTAGTCACTAAACCTGGCCTTTAACCTCTTCAGGGATACTGCCATATAAGTGGCCATTTACAGTATGTTAAGTCTATGGGATAAAATGAGGTCCTGTAACGGGAAGAATACACGTTTGTGTCCATTATGTTCCGATGAAAATTTGCAAAAAACTCACTTTTAATAGAATTGAAAAGTGTATAACATAATGTAGAAAAAAAATTGTTTAAATTAAAAGTAATGAAAAAAATATTCCCTGAAGAGGTTAAATGCTGCAAGAGTGAATAGCTATTCATCTTGCAGCAATGAAATCGCTATTAAATGGATATTCACGCCTGGTTGCCAAGGAAACTTCTATTGTTGAAAAGGAAGAAAAATTGATGAATTTCGAGATAAAAACGCAATACTTGGACAAAAACAAAACGTAAAATAAAATTGAATGAAAGAGTTAAATACAGCATTCTTTTATGCATTTTATGATACAAATTTCCATACAATATACCTGCGCCGAATTCAATGCTTTTCTAATGGGAGTAATTGTTAACAATATTGGGGTAAGGACAACCCCATTGCCATTTTTATAATTAAGAAACCTTTATGGTCACGCGCTCAACAACTCACCAAAGTTTCATCGCAATCAGATGAATTGTAATAGAGTGCATAAAAAATGAACAGACAAACATTTTTTTTTATATATAAGAAGATAACTATTGATTTTCATTAATGACATGTTTATTAAAAAATAAAACTTAAAAATGTAGTCCTTTTGTAAGTGAATTACCATAGATTATGGGCCAATGGTGTTTTCAAATTCATCAAGTTAATAAATTTATCGAATTGATGTTATCAAATTAATCACATTAATAACTTTATTAAAGTATTGAATATATCAAATTACTTTTATAGTTCTACAATTTTAGTTCTACCACCCGGGGACCGCTAACAGTGATATCCACCACTGATTACAGTAGGTACCTAAAAACTAATCTTTAACTTACAATCTCGGTCTGAAAGCTATTCGTGCCCAAAAAAGAAGAAATTCACCCTGAAATAGACGTTTGGAGGATCGACGGAAATGTTTTACATAGTGAAAAAGTCTGTTGTATTTTTCCAAAAATGTTGTAAACAAATTGGCATTGTTTTCACATCATTCTCAGGGTGGGTTTACACTGGCAAGTTACTTTCCGCAAGTTTCTTCTGCAAGTAATTGCACAGGAATTTACTCCGACGAAATATATTTCACAAAAGTTAGTACAGAGCCAGATTGTTGCCCTCGTGAGTCCAGTTCGTATTGGTAATTGTAAACACGTAGTAATATTGCTTAAAACTTATTATGTTACAACCACAAGAGTGATTTTTAACTGGAGATTTTAAAATTTAACAGATTGTTGCCATTAACACTGGCAACAATACGCTTATGCAAGTGGAGTGGCAGATCCGATTATACCTGCAATTTAAGTCGAAAGTGATACCAGTAATTTACGCAATGAACTTGCCTGTGTAAACCCACATTTAGGAAGAGACTAAATTGTATCTCAGCAAGTTCCGAGTTACATAGCCGTTTCGACGTACGAGCGAATAATACCATTCTCATTCCGAAACTGGACTAGGTATATTACTCGAAACTTGCTAAGAAACAACTTTGTCTCGATACCTGAAAATGATGTGAAAACGTCGGAACGAGTCGAGTTTATTAGATAAATTTGTGGAAAACTTTGACAGACTCATTGATTACACTTTTATCCACTCTCTCTCTCTCTCTTGCAATTCTTTTCTCCTCTTCTCTATTATTTGCATTAATGGCGCCCTAAGTCCCACTTCCACATGCTCCTATGGTGGCTAGCAGGATAGTATGATGATGCAGGTGGACATGATACTTTAGCGTTGGAAAGTGATCACAGCTGCTCTAACCACGAATTAATTCTTGTAACTGTCAAACATATTCATTCTATTTCCCCAGAAACACACATTTTCAGACTCACCCCGTTTTATTTTCGTCTAGAAACCACGATATGCGCTGCAAGATTCTTTTGCAGCCCGGGAAAAGCCTCTTCCTATACCCTTTTTCGGTTCAACCTACATTTACATCAGAAAACATCCCCCTTCTGCTTCCCCGAATCTACTCGTCCTGGCACCACTTCATTCTCCATTCTGCCATACACCCCCTCCTTCCCCCAAGACACTTCCAATACACACCCTTCCGTGCAAACACGCGAGGTGAGAGATAGCATACAGGGGTGGCTCCGTGGAGAGACAGGGGTGGGAAGAGGGCATTGACCCAATTTCTGCTAGGGGGACGCGATTCGCCTTCTCCTCACCACCCCTTGCTCCGCCTTCACTCCCCCCCATAACCCCGCCCTCCCTCCATCACTACTCCCTCTTCTCCTCCCCTGAATCCAAAATTCCTCTCGCCATAAACCTATAAAGCACACCGGCGACGATATCGATGCCTAAATTTAAGTCCGATTCTCACCCCAGATAAAAACAGTTGCATCCTTTCAGTGTTTTCCTGGAGTTGGACGGGGTTTTCCGATTTGAGTTGACATAAATTAAACGATATATATGTCATTTAAGATAAACTTGACTTCGTAGAATTTTATTATATTAGTACTCATGATTGATGACAATAATCCTTTGTACCTTTCTACAAAATGTTTATTCTAAGACGCGTTTCACAAATGCGTTTTACAAACTTATGTATCTGACGATGCCGTAAATCGGTGAAACACGTCATACAATGAAAATGTTGTAGAAAAGTAATAAGTATTATAGTTAATCATGAGTACTTATTCAAGGAAGTTTGAAATGATTTCTCCCTTTGTACATTCCACACTTTTTTCTTTTTACCGACCATAGCTTCGACATTTAATGTCATTTTTGTTTCATATTTCCAATTATTTTTTATCCCTTGAAAATAACTTTTTGAAACCATGTTATTTTCAAGGGATGTTGAAACCATGGTTGTTAAAAATAAAAAAGTATGGGATGTAAAAAGCGAGAAATTGTCATTAATATTACAATATTTACTTCATACTTCTTAGACGCTATGAATTTAAGAAATTAAATTCGAATATGGTCTCCATTAAGACTAGGGAAAAAACTCACTAAAACTACCTTAATTCATACTGTGAGCAATTTTATAAAAACATGTCTTCTATCTTATATGAACAAAAAATGTTAACTCTTCACGCAATTTTATTGCAAATTAAACTTGAAGTTACATTGAGCTCAATGCAAGAATGGGAGAAATACAGAGGAAAAATAATGTTTCTCTATCAAATATAAATGCCATTTTCACGGAAAACCGTTTATAGGAAGCGGAAACGTCCTGAATATTTGCTAAAATTAAAATATATACATCTCACTATCTAATCTTTTAAGTTATTTGCTAATTATTGCGATCAATATTGCGTGAAGTACAAATGTGGTAATTCGATAGAAATGACGCTGCAGCCAGCTCCTGTGGCTTTAAAAAGCGTTCATTAAAAATGTGTTCTTAGAATAATCGGCATAATTTGCATTTCAATTTTGGTTTTTAATGCATAATGCATGTCATCAGCACAGGCAGGATTTTTTTGAACCAATTTTAAGAAAAGTTGTAATTTAGTATTTTTGACTCACACAGTCACGTTGGAACCCCGTTAACACTAGAAACCCTGAATTTTCTTCATACTGTCAACCCCTTAAGGTAGTTTGAGCGAGATTTTTCCCTAGTCATATTAGAGACCATATTTGAATTTATTTTAGAATTTAGGCTGTTTACATAAGCATTAAGTTTATATGTATAATATATAAATGACTTCAACCCTATGTTTTTTTTGACTGAACCTCTCATTGATTAACTTATAAAACATGTTTGAAGCTTTAACTTGACTAGTTTTAACGCTGTCCGCTGAAAATACTTATACAACAGGGAGTTTGTTTTTGCAATTTTGGAAAAAAATTAACATCATTCTACCATTCAAAAGATGGTATATTTTTCTACATGATGAGGCTGCGTTCATTTACTTATCCGTAAAATAATATCTTGCTGAAACTACCTTTATCAGTCTATTAGACTAATCATGGACTTTATCTTCAATTTACAATGCATCAATGCTAGAAAAGTGAAAACGTTGCATTATTCAGCATTTTAATGGCTCAATTAACACTTATTCATTTTTAACTTCTGTTACGTAGCTACATACTGTTTTATATTGCCTAAAAATATATAAAAGTAGAGTTTAAAGTGAAAATATATTAATTTTTTAATAACTTAACTTTAACAAAAACCACTTTTTCATTAAATAACATATACGACCCAGACATCACCCTCAATAATGAGAACCTGTACCCATTCTTCTTCCCTATCCTGGCCTTCGTTTCCAACAACCTCATCTGCTATCCTCATTTACCCGTTTCCTCTGACGATAAATAACCACGACTACCACAGATGCACAAATAAAACATAAATACAAACTCCTGATGATGATGAATACTCATCGAAACCCAGGTCGTGTATATTTTTAAATGAAGAAGTAGTTTCTGTAAAAGTTAAACTATTACAATGTTGTACCACAAAGTTACACTAGATCAAGGAATGTTTGTAAAGTATATTAATCTTCTTAAGTTAAATGGTATGATATAACGAAAACTTGCAGCAGCTCTTTCACTACAAATGAGTAGTGACAGATCAATAGAGAATGAGTATAATGCCCCTTTAACTATTATATCGATACAGTTTTGAAACTACATGTTATTCCAAATGAGGGAGAGAGCCATAACACAGTATAATGTTCTAGCAAACAATGGGGAAGTCAAAATTACTGCAACCTGCTTGATATTGTTAAAGTGACACTATACCTTACTATTAAATTTGTACAAACAACTTGAAACGCAATTAAAATGCGATGCATATCATATGATATTTCACTACCACCTATAAATATGGTACAATATATCTACAGTAGTGCAAGTGAAGTTAAGAATACCTTCATTCTGCCTAAGTGGGGGATTAGAATAATTGATAATGCAACATATAATGAACTTTGTAAACAGCTTTTTGCAAACAGTGGTATAATGAATCTGTATAGTGAATATAGTTCAGTAAATTTGTCATATTTCATACGAAACTCAGATATTTTAGCTTATGCGACTGACGTTCACCCATACAGCACAAGAAATACTTGCAAGTATTTCAAATGATACTGCCATTAGATAGAAAATCATGGACCACAAATATGAACCAATCTCTTTGATAACATTTATAAAAAAGATGAATTAATCAATTAATTACATATCAATTTTGTTTTAACACTATTCACGAAAAAATAAATAAGTTTCAAAAGTTAAGGCTTATTAATTAATTTATGAAAATTATGATTTCAGGCAAGGTTTCGACACAGAAATATAATGGATTTTCATGTGCATTTCCGATCACAATGGTGCCCTAAAAATTCATAATTTTTAATAGTCATGGCTAGTCCCGGAGTAGTTTGAATGTATCTAATGTATCTTTATATATTTTTTCTATAACACATAGGCTAGCAATCAAGGTATAGAGCGTTCCACATTTAGTTTCCAGTGTATCTAATGGAAAAGACTGTTGCCAAACCTTCGCTCCGTGTGATCATCTCTACGACACGTAGCCAACCATTTGCAACACAACGCAGTATTTCAGTAAGTTGCTTTAGGTAATACTATTTTCTTATAGGAATACAGTTCAATGTACAGTCAGTGTACTGCATAGCACTATGTTCATTTTATTTCTGCTATTGGAAACATTGAACTTACGGCTTTACAGAGATTTATCCAGGAAACGAATCTCCAGAGTAGACTATGCTACCATTTAAATGTGGAACTCCCAATAGTATGTAATTTTAGCAAAATGAGAATGGTGGGACAATTGGCCGAATCCACCCAACCGAAATGATCTCACATCAATGTTTCAGCTTGACCATTAGTCAACCAAAAGGCAGATATCCTAAATTTGGCACAGCATTGACATTGAGAGCCGGTAAAATAATTATAACTTAATTTTGAGGGAAGTCGCCGAGACTTATGAGGCAATTTCTCGAGGATCATCATTATTTTGACAAGTTTCACTAATTTGAATGCGTGGACAATGAAAAATGCGGATGAAAGCAAGACCACAAATGGTACAATACAAAGGAAGAGCATGCTAAAGCCAGCATATTCATTCATATGTGAAGACTGGCAAATAATTTAATCCTCTCCCATACACAGTCAAATCAGTATTAGTAACATATAAATATATTGATTGATTATTTCTCCTTTGAGTGTATCCGAATCATCACAAATAGTGTTGCATGTGTTGCGATGGATCGGTTATTGCTATAAAGTCATGAAAAGAGTCATGAAAATAATATGGGGTTGATCAGAGAATGTTCCTTGGTTGCCCAGTGAGTGCAGCCCGGAGGTCATGGGTTTCGATCATGTCTAGGTAAATGAATTATGCTTGAATCATTATCAGATGTTGCTGATTCCACAGGAAGAACAAGGAAAGGAAATGTCTACCACAACCCTGTTGCGTGAATTACACTGGCAGTTCACGTATTAGTTATTGGTGAGATCTGTCCTCACGCTCAAAATTAAAAGGTTGATTGAAGTGTGAAGATAGCCAAACAATGCTGGATCTAATAGAAATTCGTGAAGTAGGGAGAAACAAGGATTCAAAAAATCGAAAATATAGTATTCGACAATAACCAATGAAAATATAGGATAAAATAGTAGGATCTGCGGCATAAAATTCACAAAAAGCATTTTAGAACGGTCGAAAGAGTTGAAAAAAACAACTTCTAAAGTGTTTAAAGAATTAGCCAATTACATGCCTCATCTTTGTCGTTCCCTGGCGAGAAAGCAGGATATAAGAAAACACAACAAAAATTTTGGAGACAATCATCAAACCAGTCTAGTGAGAATCTAGAAAATGTTTACAAACTATAGAACAATTTTGAAAAACGACTTTTTTGCCGAAAAAATGAGGCAATAATGGGTTTCGTTTTGCCCCCACTTTAAAACCTCTGATCACTTTAAAGTCTTGTAACATTTTTGGCCTGGGAAGACAAGTAAATAGTGAATGGGAAGTTAAACATCTTTCCTCTACTGCACTGATTGGGAACTAGAAAGAAATTATTCAATGAATCGGGAAAATTCGCCGAAATCGGTCATCTTAGAAGGGAATTATCTCCAAAAGGAAACGTTATAAAGGAAAGGTTTAGTTAGGCAAATAAAAATAGTTTGAGAAATATAGCGGTTTAAAATTGTTCCAGAAAATTGAAAATTAACTCCAACAGAGTGATACGTATGTGTGCACATATTTATAGGAATGGCTAGATATTCTATCTGCCTTAGCCATAGTGAATATAATTTGAAAAATTTTGGTCACAATGTTCACTAAACATACGTCAGTACACATATTTATAAGAATAGCTAGATTTCCTACCTGCCTTAGCCATAGTAGGTATAATTTGGACAATTTTTAACCAGCATTTTAACTCTCCTCAATCTACCCAGCGATCTCGCTGAGGTCGGAAACCCAGAACAAAATATGGTCTTGACGAGAGTATCGGCGACAAAATCGAATAACTCGATGAATCGATACGCGCGGTCTGTTTCGATCACGTAGGTACTTACGCATTCCTCCTTCCCCCATACTTCCCCAGCCTCTCAAACCGTATTGGTGGAACCAACCCTTGGAGAGGTTCCTTCCTCTCCCTTTTCGCCTCACGCACTCTCTTCCCTGCGGCCAACATCCACTTAGTATTTTATCGTCACTTCTCCACTTCCCTTTCACAGTCGTATCCCCGCACCCTCTTTCAGTGCAACCAGGGATGGCTCCGAGCTCTTCGCTTTCAGCCGCTTCTCGCTCGGGGGACTGAGACACATTCACGGGTTACTATCCGCCTCACACGGCAAGTGGGCTGCCATGCTGACGGTCGTCAACACTCCACATCTTTGCAACAATTACCGTGATCTTTTTTTGAAGATTCCACAGGGCTTAATATTAATAATGAAAGCCTTATTCATTGGTTTTCCACCAATATTTACTGTCGTACGACCCAGATTTCGTCACGTCGTGACCTCGTCAGGTACACGAAGAAAGACAAGTCTTACGTTGATAAATATAAGTGAGAAAACCAATTTATTTAGTCTTTAATTTTAAAGCCGTTTCACCAAGTTACCGCCAAACCCTACGATTTTTATAATATTCATGTTTCTGAAGATGCTCTCGAGTTCTCTGTGCTTCGTATTTTGGAAATATTATTCAAAGTTGCTTACTCTGCTAAAGGCTTCGTCAGGAATGAAGTTCCCTAAAAACGTTGAGTTGCGTTTCAAAAATACAAAATACATAGGATTCGAAAATATTTCTTAAAAATTGTCTCTGTCACTGTCATCTATCAGATAAACAAACTGGCATCATAAAAAACAGCAATCGTCGCCATAGGCATTCTAGATATTGTTAAGTATATTGTATTTATTGCACTATGGGGGGGTGAAGTTAACTACTTTGAGGTAAAAAATCCCTTTTTTGTTGTTCGGGGTTTTTACCATTTTTCGGCTGGTTTTAGCACCCCTAGCATTCCTATCAAAATTTCAACTTCCTAAGTTTCGTGGAAGTCATTCAAACGCGTTCCGGACAGCTAGATCGCATCCCCCCTGGCAGCGTCACTGACTGACATATCTCGTATTTATATAATATAATTATATAGAAAGCTATTTTTCTTTTTCCAACGATAAAACACTTTAAAAATTTTCGTCACATGTTAATATTTTTGAACTATCAAAGTCCTTCGTACTTCTGCCTCCGTCCTTCCAATTGTGCAAAATTTCTAAGCTTATCCTCTCTTCCCCCACCACAGCTACCCAACATTCTCCCCTCCGTCACACTCTTCTGTCAGTTGATCCGTCGCAGTAGCTTAACTATTTTCTTTCAAACATACTCTTTTTTGTTATCCTTAAAGTTTTTACCTACACCGACCTTTTCCCTCTCTTCATATCATTCCACTTCTAGCAAAAAGGAATAAATAACATCATATCGGTGATATAGGACAACGCTGAAGACCCCAACCCGAAACGCGTTGCACGCATTAAAGCAATTTGTGGAAAAGTGCAATTGTTTCTCTTATATTATGAAGAACTTCCACGATATCTCGCCTGAATCTGCTTTAATTTAATAAATTTGAAGGTACGTAGGTTAAAGACAAAGGTGAGGAAGATGGAAAAATAATATTTTCCCTACCATTTACAAATGAAGTTTTTCCGAAAAAATCATGAAAATGAATGAAAATCAATGAAATATTATAAACATTGTAGCGTTTGAACAGTACCTAGATTATTGTTTTTAATTTGTTTAATTTGGTATAGTTTTTGTTTAAATGTTTTCATTTATTTTAGTGTTGATTGTTAAAATGTTTTGGTAACGAAGGTTTTGTTTTGGGGAAGGATGGGTTGTTAAGGAAGAAGGAGAACAGGTCTGGAAGCTGCTCTGATTGAGTAAAAGAAGGATAGAATAAAGAAAACTGGAACTAGGAGTTTCTTATTTCTGCACACCGACCGACGCTAAAACATGAATGCACCTTATCCTTGCTAGTTTTCTATTATAAAAATAGCACTGTTACTGCTGATAGAGACAAGAACCGTTAAAGAGACCAAGGTCCACGGAAAATGGTAGCGCGAGAGGAAGAAGTATTATCTACTACTCCCTAAACATATATCAATGGTAGGGGATGAATAGCGTCTAAAGAGGTGACTTACCCGTTGAATCCTATCGTTTTGGTGGCCCTTAAGGTATTATTTGACAGAAGATGGAGAAGAACAAATGCAAAACCAATAAAAAGCACCAGAAAGAAAGTAGGGCATGGATGTAAGGACTCTTTCGAGGGAATGCAAATGAAATGCTATTGAAAATTTTTACGATGAGCAGAACTTTGTCATCTTGAATGAGGAATTGGTGGCTTTACGACAAAATCTACATAAAAACCAAAAAGAGGCCGCAATAGCCGGTGGATTGTGAGATGTAGTCTTAAAGGAGAATGGGACATGTAAGATGCGGTGGAAATGATAACCGCTGGAGAGGTATTAGATATTGCAGAGGAAGAGAGAGACTGCTTATGGAGGAAACTGGACCGAGGCAGTAAAAGTGATGGGGAACAAACTGAGAGGCAGTGAGAAGTGTTGGGGGGTGGTGATAGAGGGAAAAACTTGAGGTTGTAAAAGAAAAGTGAGCGAGAGGTTTGGAAGATTTATGCAAGGGACGACGCACTTTTTAGATCGAGAAAAGTTGGGGAACCGTTGGTAAGTGAAACGCGGGAGTGGTAAGGGACTCAAAAGACGGCGTCTCCAAAACCACACCCCGAGTAAAGCAACCTTCTGTTATTTACTCGTATATCCCCAAACCGAACCCTCATCTGTCAATCACAAGGAAACCCCACCACTCTCTTCCTTCACCGTAACCTCGTTTGGTTTCATCACTCCGTCTTCCACGCCGCTGGGTCCTCTTATCGGCTGACGCCTCCACGCCTCCCTGTTTTGAACAATTCACCCCCAACTCTATCCCCATAACCTTTCGCTTTTCCCATGATACATCGCGCTCCAATGCATTTCCCGTCCACTCTTCTCTCTTTCTTCCCCGAGTTGAATCCTTTACTCCCATTCTTAATCTGTCCTTCTCCTGTACTTTATTTATCTCTTCTGCGTATATCATTATTTTCATATAATCTCATTGACCAATTTGAAGGTGAGATTGAGAAACGCACCAAAAATACATGAAAACCAGAAAGCGTAGTGTGAAAGGAGGGGATTCATTCGTGAGCCTCAACAAGTGCATCGCCATGAAGTTCTATCATCGGTTTCCGCGGGGCTTGGATGGACGTTGGTTATTCCGATTTCCGGGACTTCCGCCGCGTGGTTTCATTTTCAGGAACAATATATCGCCGGTTATCCTGCAGACTTCCTCAGGTCCTCAGGTCCTGAGGAATCCTACAGCCGACAGCCGGCGAAATATTTTCCCTGAAAATGGAACTACGCGGCGGAAATCCCGGAAATCGGAATAACCAACGTCCAAGTGCATCGCCATTGAGCATTCCTCACGGTAGGTTCTTGGACAATCCTTACCCCAACTTACCCATTACAGGTATATCTTTTTACTTTCCTGCATTTTACTTGCTCATCATAATGTCTCCCTCTTATTTTCTTCTGCTCCTCCTCTCCTATATGTTGTCAAAAATTCCAAACATCCTCCTTCCTCTTGCATGCTTCCCCAGCGTTCACCCCTCTGTATGCAACATGCCATATTCTTCATGCCCGCACCTCTCAACATTTCCAACATTCGTCTTTTCTGTCTACTCCAGATCTCCATCACCAACTTCCCTTGTTCATCAACCATATCCAAAACTTCATCGCTCGTCTTTCTTGCCACCCAGCTCACCATATCCATTCATTCTCAAATCTACATCTAAAACTCATGCAGTCAACGCACACCCTTTTCTTGCAATGACAAAGTTTCCGACCCATTCGGCGCCACGCTCCATATTAGAGTTCATAAAAATCTTTTCTTTGCGTCTCTTCTGAGTGCACCCCTCATTAATACCCTTCTCTTTGTAAATACTTTCTATTCCCAATCAATTCTACACTTGATATTTCTACCACAAAGGCCATTTTCCTCCAAAATACTACCTAATTGTTATAAGTGTTCAACCTACTCTATTTTATGCCCTTCCATCCTTATTTTCAGCCCCACCTTTTGACGTATTACTTGATCGCCATTGGGTCTCTCATATTTTCCTCATAACCTCTGCCTCTCGTTATGTCTTTATAAATTTCCATCCTTCCACTTCCACACTTTCCTAACGTTCTACCCTCCATCACCCTCTACATCATGCCCTCCCCTCTCAATACGTCTTCTACCCAAATTATTTGCCTTCCCCGAATTTCCACTACCAAATACCTATCCTATTCCGCCATTTCCAAAACATATTGTTAAATACTCCTAAATAATGGTATTACATGAAATTTATATAAAAAAATAAATAAAACCATTTTCATCTCCATCACTGTATTTTACCAGCTGATTGGTACGTTTTTGGACGGCTCCTTTCCTAACTTATCCTTTTCTAGAGCATCTTCTCACTCACTCACTCCTCGCATAAATAGATCACCATCAGGTCTCTCTTGAATTTCGCAAATCCTCTGCCTCCCCTTTAAGTTGTTTAAAATTCCTACCCTCTTCATATCTTCTTCCGCGTTACCCCAGAGTTCTCCTTTCTAGAACCCTCTCCAAAATTCCCTCGTCTCTCGACACGTCTTCCTTCCTTCACACTTCTTCTATCCCCCACATCAACCTTCTTCAACACACCTGTCTTCAGCAGTATATATGAAATTACTCCGGTTGTTGGTGGCGACCCCAAATTAACAACCGGCAAAGAGGAGCATGTAGTATTTACAAGCCATAATCGTCCGATACGTCTGTTTCCCATCAAATGCAATTCCTGGTCCGAAGAAATCGACCGAGGAATTACGACTACGAAGCTTGTGTGGTGATAGGAGAAAAAGCGGAGGGGTCAACCCCACCTTGGGCGACGCGACGTCGTAGTCAATTGTTTTGCGCGATACGAGAAGTGGAAATTGCATGTGGCTTCCGGAATGAGGGTACTTGGATGACTTAAACGTGAACTATCAGTCCTCAGAGGGCACTCATCGCCTTTCTTTCCACCTTTCTCTCGTCGAGTTGACTTCTTCCAGATATAGGGCTGTTTCTCACTGGCACAAGCATTCGCAACTCTCAGGGCAGATTATTATATCAGGCATTCAAACTTCCTCATTAGTGGAACGCATCCAATAAACGTATTCTCTTTCTTCATCATGTAAGCTGGAATAACATGATTTTAAGCCACTCTGTTTATAAATGAGGAAATTTAGATGAGCTATACGGATTCCGATGGGCTAGACGGATAGAAAGCTATGCGTTGAAATTGTATACAGATAACATCATCTGGAGACTGCTGAACGACAAACCTGGATAATTATTTAAAATTGAATCAGAATCAAGAAGAATTTTCCCTGATCCCTTACAATCGAAATTTGACCTATCTTCAAAACCTTACGTAGGAAATATTTTCATAAATATGGAGAAAACGTGGTAAAAGTGGAATTGAAATGGAAATAATCCCATGACCCCTATGAGCACTTCAAAATACAAGTCCTGAGCGTTGTGCCCTCCACAATCGGGACTAAAGTAAACGCACACTCACCCAACTTGATCAGCTAACACAATATGAACGCAGTAATTATCACCAAATTTGCGAGTTACATGGAATACGGGTAGCATGGTTAATTCATAGTATTTTACACTACTTGATATACGAAAATTGCTGTAACTGAATCAATTACTAACAGCCACCATTATAAGTCTGCAAATAGCAAGCGTAATCTAACAGAGAATAATTCCGAAAGCTAGCAGTAAAAGTCTTATCTAAAGTAAGAGATGAAAAAGATCCCATAGAGTACATGAATAAAGGTCAGGATCAAGTAGTGTGATATTTCTACGGGGAAGTAAAAATGACGCAAAGGAGTCAAAAGATACTGGGTGCATTCGTTTTAAATTGGAGCGAAAGGTTCTACGGTGATAATAGTAAATGCATCGAAAGAGAAGAGTATTATACGAAAACGAAGCTAGAATAAAGCTTCTGCCTCCGAGAATCTCCGATTGTCAATTAAAATATTTCATGAACAAACCGAAAATCAATGGGCCTCAAAATTGAAATTTAAAAACTATTTTTGAGGGCACAGTGCCCCGTGATTGTACCTACCTAATGAAAAGATATGTGAGTTTGGACATGAAAGGGAAAGAAAAAATGGAAATAGAGGAAGACGGAAAGAGCTGCGGTTGGTAAAGAATGGAAGGAAGTTACTGGCATAATTGGAAAGCAGAGTATGCCCACCAAGCAATTAATTTTAGGCTATCGCAAACAAAAGTTTGGACAGAAGAGGAACCAGTAGGCAAGTAGAAAAGGGGAATGAAAAGCCCTACTTTGTCAAAAGGGATTAAGCGAGGTAGAAAATACTGGAACTCTATGAGGAAGAATCGAAGAGATGTGTGCTTGAGGATGAATAGGAGAGATTAGGAACTGTGTAATACCCATCCGAAGTTCAACTGGTAGACATTGTGAATGCGTGAATTTATTCATTTTAGATATTTTACTTGGGAATTACTCACATGAAAAGATGAATTTACTTTATGGGGTAAACTTGACAGTGGCAGGCTCCACTTCGCAGCCGCTTATTATATTAGTGCTCATGATTAAAGATAATAATTAGTTCTTTTCTACAAAATCTTTTATTATACAACGTGTTTCACCGATTTACGGCATTTTCAGGTACAGTTTGTTATTTTTTTAAATTGCCGTTGTAGTTACGGGGAGGAGGGAAAAAATATAAAATTCGTGTAGGTTGAGGAAAAAAAACACGTGGATTAAGCTTTTACGTGTACGTGTAGGTAATACGTGTTTATTTTTTCCTTCCTCAACCCTTCCCAAATATTTTATTTCCCCCCTCCTCCCCCGTAACAATAACAGCAATTAATACAAATAACAAACTTCTGTACCTGACGATGCCGTAAATCGGCGAAACGCGTCGTACAATAAAACATTTTGTAGAAAAGTACTAAGTATTACCTTTAACCATGAGTACAAATACTTTAAGGGTGTTTACTTCATTC
This sequence comes from Pyrrhosoma nymphula, assembly GCA_963573305.1. Taxonomy (NCBI): domain Eukaryota; kingdom Metazoa; phylum Arthropoda; class Insecta; order Odonata; family Coenagrionidae; genus Pyrrhosoma; species Pyrrhosoma nymphula. The sequence goes on along the minus strand of OY754334.1, from coordinate 99,639,037 downwards.
GTTTTCCGGGGACGTGCATTCTGCAAGCTTTGACTAAAAGGCTCCTGGAATCGAGGCCCCGATGTGACGCGTCGACTCGTTTCGTCCAACCGGTGTGGAACGGTCGAAGGCATTGGGAGAGGCTCTCGTTTTGAGGGCTCAAAGCACTTTGGAGCCCCAATTCAGCGCCGATATGTCATGCACGAAACTGACTCTCGCAGTAGGTTTCCGGGACGAGTAGTAGCCAGGGGGGCGCAAACAGGGGACAAGGCGAATCGATACGCTTGGAGAACAATTTCCGGAGAACTTCGAAGAAGAATGCTCTTGACGTCCCTTTGTGGCGCCGTGCCCGACACGTGGAACACGATGCGCTAGTTTCCGGTGACTCTCTGTTTACTGTTCGTTCGAGAGGAGCAGTTCAATCTAAAATAGGATGGACGTTCCGTTGAAGAGAAGGGGTTTGCATGAGTTTGGGTGCATCGTCTTTGAAATCAGATTCTAGTCCCTCAAATATTTTGTTCAAGTTAAAAAAACCTTTTTGGTTGATAAAACTAGAAGATGGAACTCTCTGCCGGATGAAATGAAGGCATGTAAATCCATTGCACTGTTTAAAAGGAATGTCTTTGGTCTAATTAATTCTAAAGGTATCTCGTAAATGGGAATAACGATTTTGTGGAAGGTAGGTTTAATATGAAATGAATCAAGTCGAAAAACCCAAACACAGCAACTTACTATGTGCAGAATTTGTATCTAGTATGTACCTATTTTGAAACTATTTTATGATTAAAATGTACCTATCTTTTCTAGTAATACAAATTATATATTCTTTTATATCTTAATGAAATACTCTATTTCTCGTTCAGCATGTTTTTCACCTACCCAGCAGATGGAATTTTCTGTCGTAAGTTATACAGGCATGTTAACTTGAGTACTCATCTATGTTATGCATAATGTTTTTTGAACTAATCTATCGTGGTCATTATTCTTAAATGTTTGCCTAGTATAGCTACTTAATGTAAGCATACCAAGTAATGATTCTCTTATTATGTTTTTTTATTATTCGTTCATCTTTTCCTGTACATAAGAGATGAAATTTGATCTCATTATACTATAGTCTATCGTCTTGAAAATCTAAATCCAGACTCCCAGATATTTTGAATAAAAAAATCTTTTCGTATTATAATTTTGCCACCTTCGGTTATGACTAGGGTAACGTCCGAGCCTACCAGCTTGGAGGTCACGGGTTCGAAGAAGTTTTCATGTGTTTTTTATGCATCGTCTAAAAAATTTAATTATAATCTTTGAAATATTATGAATAATTTTAAAAATCTTTTCGGTGCATAATTTCGCTGCCTTTGGTGCTGGTGGAGTAACGTTCTAGCCTGCCAACTCGGAGGTCACGGGTTCTAATTGGGCGGTTTTTGACCATCCAGGTTGGGTTTGTTCAACTTCATGTTTGTATAAAATTGGTAGTAACTGGCGAAAGCTGTTACCAATAAAAAAGTTATTATAAATTAATGTACATTTAACTTCGACTAACGGATTCTACTTCTTCTCCATATTTTCTTTCCAATTAATTAGATGCTGAATTTGATTAAAGCCTTGATAAAACCTTGTGGCAATTGCCATATTTTGAATTCACCTTTCATTCCTACAGTGACAGATGTCCATTAAGTTACGCCAGAGACTGTAACCTAGGTTGAGGCATCACTCAGAAAAAATTATAAACGGATATATCAAAGATTTCAGGCTTTACATTGTGGAATTAAGGGATAATGAAAAAGGAATATTGGGCATTTCCACGCGATTGTTTACTAGATCAACTGTGGTCTCGACATGAAAGCTTCATTTTAAAGATAAATTTTCCAATCCCTTTCTCAAAATAGCTGTCTTTAAAATCGCCCTTTTGCGTGGAAACCACGAACAACCTACTAAACTATCGTGTAGAAATACCAAGTGCCCTTTTTATCATGTAAACGGACGCCTTGTTACACCAATGAAGTTTTTGCAGTAAAGTTTAGATAACAAAAACGCCTTGTAAACAATGTCTTCATGAGTTACGGTGAAGTTCGTCGAACTCCTGCCACCGATTTTCACACAAAATGGCTCAGAAATATGGGGTTAAAAAGAGCTGAGAGCAAAAGGGATTACAAGCAAATAAAGCCTTTTGCGGGGATGGTATTAAGTTTTCCATCGTCAATCAGTCAATCAATCAATCCTTCCATTGTATGTGGCTCTCCCTGAAACTTCTTACATGTTCTCCTACTCCCCTCCTACACTTCCAAGGCAATCCCATTACTCGGAAGCATCCCTCTACTGAAAAGCGGTTTCCTCTGAGGTAACGACAAAAAAGGGGCGTTGATAAGATGAGAGAGAGGTTTAACAAACTCATTACCCCGGAGGTTAACGATCTCATTGGGGCCCTCCTTTAAACGCGTTCCATGGTTTGTGGGGCCGTTCTTCCTCTATAAGGGGGCCACACGCGAGAGAATGGCTTTCGGGGAGCGGGGAAAGGGAGGGAGACCTCCCGGACATTCAGTCCTCTCAGCGCCCACCTCCCTCCCCCTTGGGGGTAACAATCCCCTCGGGAGACGCACACTATGCTGCTGCCCCCGGTGTAGAAGGAGGGCGCTGCAAACGGATGATCTCGACGGCATCCTTTTGTTGACAAATCCTTAGTCAGCGGCGGCCGAGCGCGGGACCGTTTCATTCGTCTGAGTAGATTATATAGAGAGCGAGAGACACAAAGCGCTTGATGCAAGGTGGATATGGGAAAGATACAAAGGTGATACAATGGAGATGCAACGCTTAAACGGAGGAGATAAAATGGAGATTCAGAGGGGACGCAAGCTGGATGCGAATGGGACACACGTTCTGAGGTTCGATCGTTAATTTACCGCACTTGGGTGGGATCGAGGGTTTGATGTTTATGTCGGAAGAGGTGTGGGCAGGTGTCGCATCATTGATGAACCCTCGTTGGAAGATTAGAGGTAGTGTGAAAACAAGAGGTACATATGCTGGGTAAAGCTTTTGTTCCTCTGCTTTGGTCGCAGGTCAAAGGCAGCTCATAATAGAGGACTTGAATACGGGAGAATATGATGTGTTCTCCTTGGTAAAATTTCAAGAGGTAAATACTAAAAGTTCATGCAGAGATGACCTCTACAAGTATTAATAATGCAAAAAAATGTCAGATGAGATTAGAAAAAGGAAAGTTGGGTTCTTTGGCCGTATTACGAGGATGGAAAATAGTAGACTTACAAAAAAATTTCAATCATATTTACAATAGCTAAGGCCGTATTACACGATGCTTATTTCAGTACTGAAAATCGAACTGAACTCAGTGTCCATAAAATCGTACCGTGTAAAGATCGCATCCAATTACGGAATCGAATTTGATTATCAGTACCGAAAATAGAAATATGCACGTAACATATTTTACAACAGATTCTTGGATCCAATGACCAATCACAGGCAAGTAGGCGAGGCGAGCGTTTTAAGAGACTGCCGGTGGTGGTGATGGAGTCCAACAAAATAAAAAGGTCAAAATAATCTCTCGAGGAATTGTTCAGAATTTTGGAAAACAGTAAACTTCCATGATATCGCTTTAATTTGCCAAAAAATATGGCACAGTTTATTTACATTGCGTAAATGTTTAAGTATCAGGTGACAACTTGTGGAAATGAACGGTCGATAGCATTATAACAAAAAAGGATTTTTTTTAATCCTTTTTTTTTTACTATAACGTTACATTGCATAGTACAATTGCACGAAAAGCGCCGCTGTGCACTGGAATCAGCAAGCATCGGGTAAAAACAGGCTCCGATGCAACGAATTCAAAATAAGTACCGAATTTAGTTACTATAGTAGTTTTCGGCGCTAATTTCAGTACTGAATTCAGTGCTGACCTACGCATCGTGTAAAATGGCCTTAAGAATGAAAACCAGTGGGTTCAAGAGATAACGATAGACATGGAAGAGATGGGGATAACGGAAGACATAGTTCAGGATAAAACTAAATGTAGAAGATTTGTAGGAAACTTCAAAGGTTTTAGGATGGTGGAATAGAAGAAAAGAAATAGCACCTGGACGGAAGAGAGGATGAAAAAGCAAAGAGGAAGAATGAAAATTATTGGAGAGCAAGAAAAGAAGTGGAAAATAAAACGAAAATAAATGCGTTGGGTTATTTATTTTATGTAGCCCTTAGAAGGCCAAAGTCTAAGAAGAAGATACGTAGGCGATACACTGAAGATAGAAGGGGATGAAACACAGATAGAGAGGGGATACAAAGAGGGCACAACGCGTATTATTTCCCAGAAGAAGTTAGGCTGGGCGCAAGATACTAAGTGTGTGAAAGGCAGATTAATAGGTCACAATATTTCTGGGATTCATTCGCGGGGATGCCATTCTAACAAAGGCTGCATCCGCATTCTTCTTTAAGTATTTGAAAAAGGTGCACTCATAAATCGATAAATCCTCGTTGGAAGATCAGAGTTAGAGTAAAAATAGATAGCTAATCCTGGTGAACTCTTTCAGGCTTGTGTTCCGGACAATGGCTGAAGCCAGTCAACTCTAATAGAGTGGATTACGTTATATTTTCTCCGCGGTGAAAACTCTTGGCTGATAAAATATTTGGGAACTTTTATTGATTTAATTATTCAACATCCTTACATTTCAGTAAATTTTAGAGAATATTTATCAGAATGTCCATAGGAACACCCAGCGAAATTTGGAATACCACTGCTTACTGCTCCTGTGCAAAGTTTAGATTTTGTGTACCGGAATCAATGAGTGATATGGACCTAAATATTTACTTTTACGTTTCACTTTTGGCAGGAACTATTAAGAATGCAACTAATACTAGTATATAGTTTCCTTACCATTTATAGGAGCATTGGTTGGTTTATGTGAAGAGTGAAAAAGTGAAAAAAGAGTGAAAATGGCATGAAATATTCAACCAATATTCATTGCGGAATAAACAACTGATTCAATGAGCAGTCCCTCGCAGGGAGAAAATGCAGCTAGAATAATTTACGGGGTGTTCCACATTTAGTTTAAATTATGTGCTGTTATATAGTATATAGGTATTATTTTCCTATGTGAATCTACCCAATTCCGGAGGTGCAATGTTGCCCATAGCAAGAGGGAAGTTATAATCGAGCGATGCTATGTGTAAATGTAAGCAAGTAGAGGAACTTCTTATATTTTTCCCTAAAATAGCTCATTAGCGCGATGTTGGCAATAGTTGTATGCTTGGCGTTGAGGTGAGCATATGGAATTAAGTTTGGTATTAGCATTCTTCATGAAGCCCATACTATAAACTAAATTTGGAACACTTTATGGTTCACATAAATCCCCTAAAATATCTTGTTTGAATATTTCTAAACTGGATAAGATTCTTGCCAATTACATTATTAATAATTTGGTGGAGAGATTTGCATCATTATGATCCTTTCTAGTCTTTACAGTAGCATGAAACACAAATTATTGTCGCCATAAGAAAACGACATACAATGAAATGAATACGGTGCTGCAGCATCGGTGGTTCGTATAAAGAACTATGCCACAAAAAGAGATCTTAAGAAAGAGTTCATGTTGGTGTTCTAATTTTCCATTATTTCTCTTTCATTCCTTTCGCAAAAACCTCGGGGCAAATGAAGATGACTGGGGTAAAATCGACTGGTAGCAGGCCATTTCTCGGAAGGAAGGGAGTTACACATAGGAGACCGATCGGCTCACGACCTCATATCTCTCCATTCATTACCAGACGGCGATGAAATATTTTCAACTTGGACTCCATTTCGGTCCATTTATCTTGTGCCGTCATTTACGAGTATTGCAAGTGAATGGTCGAATTACGATACCACCTTGGTCGGGTTTTCAATATCACGAGATAAAAAAGACAAACGTACAACAATTTACTCGGATTGGGTTGCTGCAGCATAATAGAAGATTGATTATGATAACTCGGCTGAAAACAGAGAATATGAACGCATTTAATGATTGGTTTTGGTTTTAGTTGCAATTATTTCAAATTCTAATTTAACTGGACCAGATAAGCCAGCCAAAATTATTACAATCTATTTACATTGAGCTGGCATTTTAAAATACATATTGGTAACGGTGAAAATTTATCCACCTGACTTCATGGGAAGGAGCACGTGCCTAATATTCACATTTTGCAGCTAGGTTCAAAGAAATACCCTATGAAATACATCAATTTCATAACCAATTTAAGGCTGATAGACTTCAGTGGTTTAAAAATCGTAGGAACTAGGAGAAGAACGCAAGTACTTGCTTTTAGAATGCATTTTAGACAGGTTATGTTTGAATCTTCCGTAAAATAAATTAAAATATTATATTAAGAATCCCATTAGGTAGCATACCACAGTACATATTTATCATAGTTCAACACTGGGGAACAATATGTCTAAATTTTGATTTAATAATCATGATATCAATCAAGAAACTGCACGACAAAGCTGCACTAAGAGAAACAACCTTTCCTATCACCAATGCACGACCTCTTTTTTAGGATTATTGTGCCCTGAATAAAAATGCATATCAATGTAGCATTTAGGTATTTTCAAAGATATTTTTTGACACCGCCGATCTCAACGCAGATGCGTCATAACGAGGTACAAGATTAACTCCTGAATAAGTAGTCGTTGCCCTTGCAAATAACACTGAGTTTAAGAGTTATTGGCGGTCGTTTATGATGTATTGCTACGGACTGAATTGAATTTAACTACCAATGAAGTCTTTGCTGAGGAATAATCCTTGCTGATTTCAAATCCTTGCTGATTTTGCTGTAGCACGAGGTTATTTGACGCGGCAGAACAGATGCCAAAAGCATATGTGAGGTAGGGGCTCTTACTACCTGTTCGACATATTGTCATGTGGAACCAAGCCAGGGGATTTTTATTCTTGATCTCTTAAATAATACTGATCTCTGTATGGCAACATTTGGTTATAAGAAACTCATCCCATCATTGTGCATTAGTAATCGTATCCATTTTAATCATAATTAACTGCCATACCGAATAATTGCATACACTTCAGCAGCCAGTATTTTTAAACCAAATTGACCAGCATAAAATGCACTATAACTCATTAAGGTACAGGTAGTCGAGGTGTCATGAACACAAAGACATGGGTGTTTCATTTTTTTCGATTTAAATATACTTAAGTCCGGTACTACACACCACTTTAAGGACTACGTTTAGATTACTTGAATTTAGATTACGCTACGTCGAGATTACTTGAAAAATTCAGACCAATCGACTTCCAGCAGAACACGGACAATATTACTCTAATACCACATTATACCTATAGAGTTGATGGAAGTGACGAAATAAGAGAGCCAAAGTTGTAGGTGCAAAAATTTCTTATTACCCTACAAAATTAATGACTACAACAAAAACAGCGAGATACGAAGAGAGTCATTTTACATTGAATTCACTTTCACCATTTCCATTTTCCAATTTATTTTTTTCCTATTTCCTCCCTTGCACATAGCTGGTCATCATACGGGATGACGTAGTACGTAGAATATTGTAATGAAAAATAAATACCGCGACCGACGACGAATTTCACGACCACACAACCAAAATTTCCCGTAAGGCAATGGCTGTTACTGGCCTTCTTTACTGGCTTGCCGACATTAGTGACCCTCTTGCCCTCCGAACTATTCTCTTTGACTGTATCCTCCCTATTCTTGGACATTGTTCTCCCATCAGGTTCTCTGCCTACCCATCAACACTGAAACTCCTCAATCGTCCCATCATTTTCTTTCTCGCTTTTGTCTGTCATCGTAATTCCTCACCGATAAACCCGTATCCTGCCCACAAATTCTGGCCCTGGAATTCAGGACTGATACCACCGTTAACAAATATCTTGCCAAAAAGTCTATAAGGGGTTTTCCGTAATAATGATCTACTATCATTCTTTTCTCTCCGAGTAACTCCTCGTTCTTCCCGTACATCAACCCTGTACATGTTCTTAAATTGCGGCTTTCCGTATCCTAGAGATCCCTTGTCTCCAGAATTCCGGTCGTATTTAATTCCCTAGCAGCTAAGAATCCCTCTGTTGATCTTTTTCTACGTCCTCCTTCAATTCTTTCCAGTGACGTCTTATATTTGTTGTGGGTTGTGTGATTATGTGCTTTTTAGTGACTATAGTTGATTTTTGTTGTTAATATGTTTAATGTATTTATCAGTTATATGGACCAATGTAAAAGACCTTTTCGTCGATTTTGGTCTTCTACAAATAAAAAAAAAACCTCATGACTGGACATCGATCCTTTGAGTTTCGACATAGATAATTTATCTTGGTGGATCCTCAGGGAGTCAAAAAAATTCTTTCCCGGAATCATATCGATATTTTTCAAGAACTACTCTCCCTCGGAGTTACAATCCCGCAGGTCTATCCATCCTATTGGGTAAATCCTGAGACGGTAATTTGTCTTCTTTGGGATCAAGGAGAGCAACTCTCGATTTCGGCCCGTTCCTCCCCATCACCCTTACATTCTCACCCTACTCCGATCCAACACCCTTCGCCTCCCAAACGGCCCCAAGGATACGTACGTGAGGGTCATCGATTAACCCTAACACTACTCTTTCCACCAAATCTAACCAACATCCCGAACCCCTTTCCCTTCCAACCATGTCAGAAGCGAGCTGCGGATTCCTCCCTACTCCGTCGAAACCGAGAAAATCCGAGAGGGAAAGAAAAAGTTGAAAATGTTGCGTGAGAAGAATTATTTGCTGCCTCCATTCCTGCACAAACGGGGACTTTGTTATGTGGATTACAACGTCCCGACGCTTTCGCCGTAGCGTCGGTTTGGGACCATTTCTTGGAATTTGACGCGTGGGACTGTTTTTCACGCTTACTCCACCGTCTCCGGGGAGGGACCATATCTTAGGGGATGAGACGCTTATAAGTTATTTGTTATTAGTCGCGGGCATGCCATGAATTCACGGTGATAGTCCTGATTTAAACAGCTTATTCCAAGGATGAGGATTATTTCCTTAGGATTAATGAAAGCTTCTTCTTTCCTAGACTAAGCATGATGCATCACCTTCCACCAAAATACGAATTTCACGGAAGAAAATAATTGACAGTCTAACTAATATTTCCCTGAAAGGTTGGGTACTTTTATTTCCTTAGTTAGCCAAGCATTAGATATCCAGTGAGATGATCAATGTAGGGTGTCCTAGAGGCAAAAGTAGGTACAGAGGCTGAAGATATATCATAAGTAGACGAGGAGAGAGAGATTATGCGGAAAAAGAAAGAGGGTATACAAGAGCGGTAGGCAAAAACATAGAGCATTTGGATTAGGCCAAATACCTGAGGAGAATTTTGGATTAAAATCAGCTGACTAAGCTGTTACGCCATGAGGTGAAGAATATCAGTCGCCAAGGAAGGATTTACGAAGGGAAGGTTATTAGTGAAGAAGGCCCTATGGATTTCCAGGCCATTTTAATATTTTACGTTACATTAATTCATTCAGAGACTTGGCCTATGCGTAAAGAGAATAAGGTTAGACTCAATGCTTTTAATACATCGGTACATATAAGAATGTAAAAAGGCATGCTGGGAGGAGAGGAAGATAAATATGAAAAGAAAGGAAAGGGGAGGAAAGGAATTATGCTTTGGAGATTTAAAGAGACCTGAAGAAGTGGATCGAATAGAAATAATAATGTTGAATATGCGCCAGAAAAGGAGTATGAGACTTATAACCTTGGACGACGTAAGTGGAGGAATAAGATATGAAGAGCTGGAGAAGGACTTAAAAGCGATCAGAGAGTTTTATGCTGGAATGGTTACAGATGACTCTGCAATGGGTCAATCGAAGTGACCGTCGAAACACCTTTCAAATTATTTAGTATAATAATAAATACATGATATTAGCAGTATATTATACAGGATAAGAAGAAATAAAAAGAGAAAATAACATGGACCAAGCTAAAATGAAAGATCTATTCTAACAGCTCTAGATCAGGATTAAAATAATATCCTCCTTATAAATCTGATACTCGCCTGAACTGAATTTATCTAGTAATTGAAGTCTATTTCGTAGTCTCCAAATCTTTAGCAGATCGTTATCTAGACCTTCCCTCAGCAGTATTACAGATCTCTGCTCGAGCATAGCAGTATTTTACAAAGCGTACGGCTTTCAACTGTTTTTTATTTCTCGAAGGAAATCTCTCAAATGCTCGCGACGTATTCAAGATGTGACCAAACCAAAGTGAAATAGCATCTTCCTTTCACGTTTTCATCATTTTTATATTACACGAATGAATTGGTGGTCATTATTACGGACGTATAATGGATTAGGAGGCGAAGGGAATGACTAAAGCAGTGTTCCCACGTACGCAAATTTAAGAGCCTTGCTGGGGGAACAGGCTGAGGATGAAGCTCTTAAGAGCTGAGCCGTGGAGCGAAAATCGCCGCCATATTTCGTCCGCACCATGCCGGCCGTGGCGCGCAATCGGAGCGTGGCGCGCGCCGGAGAGCCGTCATTTGTTTGAAAAAAATGAAAGGTCAGCGGCGTAGCGACCTGACCGCGTGGCGTCACACCGCTGTCTCACAATCCAAGTCCGTAGGGACCATGGACTCATATTTTTCGCGAGGATTTCTTTTTATACAGAGTTCATACAAAGTCGCTCCCACTATTATATCCGTGTATTCGTTCCTTTCCATTCTCCTCCAACTCTTCTTCAGTTATTTCGCTCCAGTAAGACCACATTTAGATTACACCGCAGTCATTTAGTAACTGGTAAAGAAATGTTTAATACGCGAATAAACAAAAAACAAATGAAAGCCTCCTTTAAAAAAGGCATTAAACGAAAATAAAGTGTAGCACAGCTGGACTAAGGTAAGAGCCGCTAGAGACTTGCAGGCTACGCGATAGACTAAAATTACTTATAGACTTGGGACACACTAGACACAGAGGCAACTCGCTAGGCTAACTTTCCTTGAAAAAAGATCATACACGTTTCAGCGTTACACCACAGATCACACTAGTTTCAGGGTAAAATTTGAGATTATTTTCAACCCCGCATGACATTTTTGGAGCAGACAGAAACGACAAAATAATGGAGCTGATCTTCCAGCAGATAGATTTAAAAATATAACAGCGCATAAATTCCTTCCTCCGGCAATAAGAAAATCCATTAATACAAGTATCATTTCCACTTCCTTTTCTCTTTCCAATTCATTTACCCCATTCCCTCCCTTCTTTTTGGCAGGTGTTCTAATTACCCCCCTCATACATATTTACCGCTTTATTTAGATTTTCATCGTCTCAACGTCTCTTTTCTCTTGCATATGGCAAAGCCATCATCATGAGTGACCATTCACTACATCATCTAGGATATGTCGAGACAAATTAGATTAAAATGCACATTGGCGAAATATCCAAAAAGTAATGAATAAGTTAAATAAACGGAAATTTATATTTTTCTTTATTTCAATGAAAACGATAAATGTAACTATGGTAAACAATATATAATATGTATCTTAATGGCAAAGATGTCTTTGTAAAAAACATTTTTGGAGAGCCAGGTGGTGCAGTTACTAAGCAGGTTCTCTTGTTTGTATTTAAAAAAATGCATTCGCACGCGCCACATGCCGGTTAATGAAGAACATAAATGGGAGCTTACTTGCCATATATTGGCGCACGTCCGAATCAATACGCCTAGCAGCTGACTTATACGTGCGTACGAGTAGCCTTTTATTTAGTAGATAGGAGGTAGGGTGGATGGAAACCCTGCGGCGTCGGCATTAGCCTATTCTTAACGAAAGGGACGACGGTTTGGCGCTCCATCCGACGGACAGAGTATTGTACCTGAAGAGTTCTCCGCACAGAACCCTAAACGGTACCGGAATTCCACTGAAAAACCTCTGCCACTACTGGGATTTGAACCCGAGCCTTGGGGCTACACCTTCCTTGCAGAATTCATTTTTTCCTATACCCCATATTTTTATCGCTGGTTTCCTTATACTTTCTGCCACACGCCCCCGTGGAGGCATGCAGGGTTGGATGTGGATGCAGACCTCTCTTCCTGCGCCGCGGAGAGAATCTCAAGTAAAGCTCCCATTCTTGCCTTTTCCCCTTTCTTTGCCTTCTTCCAGGTCACTTCATCACTCTGCTCAAATGTTTTCCACCTCCTCTTCTATTCCCAGCCCCACTCCAGCCTCTGTCCCTCTCCGTCTCCTTCCATGTGAACCCTAAAAGTTCCCAAAAGCTTAAAGTGCGTTTCCAAGACACGTTTTGTGGTAATGCGACGAATGAATCCTTGTCGGAACCCTTAAAAAATAAGGCTTTCTCGAGAATGGACATGGGGATCAACGGTAGGGTTTGAGGGGGGTGGAGGCTGGCGGCTGGTGGTTTGATGCAGCTTCCCATTTTCCCCCGAAAAATCCTTTTGTTTCCTACGGGAATATCAGGATGACAAAGTAGGATGTGATTTCTGGTGAGATAGGGATGAAGATGGGGTTCAATATTCCCAACGGGAGATACCGCGTGTGTAACGGAATCCTTCGTGTCCTTCATCAGTTTCTCTGGGAATAAATGATGAGGAAGCCATTGGAATCTTAACGGTGCATTGAAAAAATTATCCGGGACTCTTGATTTCCAAATATTCTGTCCGAAAGTGGTTTTTGAGTCCCTTTCCATTACATATTCGTAAATAATGTGAATAAGTAATTGCCCATTATTGATGATTTCTCATTAGAAGTACAGCTAACCAATACACATCCTATAGCTATGAGTAGCACCCACACAGAGAGTACATTTCTCCCATCTGAAAACCGGAATGTGTCCCTTTTGGCCTTGTAAGTACAAATTTTCCATCTGTTATTTCATCTTGGATGTTTTGGCGCATCATTGAATTTTAGTGCATGATATTTGTAATTCATTCATCTGGTTAAACTATCATTTTATGTGGCGGCCAAGAGGTGAGATAACTTAAGAACAAAGTAGACCATGTTAAGTATAGAGTATAAATACCGTCAGCGACGAAACGGTTGTACATTATTAGTTTTATTTCTAAATGCATTGCTGATCCTGAAGACTCCCACCTGAGACAACAAATTAAAAAATTCACTGATGGTAAATTGCGACAATTTTACAAAGTTTTAATTTAGAAAACCTATTGACAGCAAAAATACAATTTCATGGTTTCCTAATGAGGATGCAATGCGGAGAAGAGAAAGGTCGAAGCCAAAGAAATGAGAATCCATGAAAATCTCCGAAAGGCGGGTGTCTCCAGCTTGAATTATTGCCTGAGGCGAAAGTGTTCTGTAATTCTAGGAGGTCCTACGATAATGGATACGGTTTCTCTTCCTAGAACTGTAAGCAACTTTTTCTATGACATGCATGAGTATTCAAACACTCCACCTTGTGTTATGTCTCGAGCAGGTCACTGTTCATCTGATGAGATGCTAATCTTTAGGCAATCTTGAGAAACCGTTTAATATAACTGCCCGTGAAGCGGGCAGTTATATTAAACGGTTTCTCAAGATTGCCTAAAAAATTATTTAAGTAAAAATGTTAAATTAAGAATAAAAAAAGCCACCCGAAAAGACCGGCGTCGATTACTGGCTTCCCTACGCATCATAGTATTTCCCTCCCTTTCCATCTTGTTTTACTCGCTCGTAAAAATTTTAATGAATGTAATTCACAACTCAACAATCGCTTCCGTAATAATTTATAAATGGAGTAAAAACAAACCTTGGGTAAGGAATCCTAAGAATTTAAGAATCGTATCGCTTCGTGACTGGAGACTTTTTCATGGAAAAATTGATCGGCGATAGTCGAAATGACCACAAGTCTCTCTTGCAACAATAAAAAGAACATCTTTATGTAGAGCTTAAATATTTTGTAATATAAATCACAGTATAGCAATGTAAGGCAATGCGTATTCACGCTATTAAACAGTGGATATTTAATCAATGAAACACACAGAGTCTGCCTGTAGGGCTCTTTTATTACGTAACTGAAAGCTAATTTGTTGGTTTTGGGCATCCACTTCCAGCCCTTTACCCCTTCACCTGGAAAGAAATCCCCATTGACTCAAAAGAGCCCTTGAAGAAAGGTGTTTATTTTTCAGAAGAGCTCTAAAATAAGTTTTATGGTCTTTCGGCAGTATATTAACCGACTGAAAGAAATATCTTGTGTTTTATACAAAAAGTTTTGGGAACGAAAGAGGGGACATCTAGGAGTATACGTTCCCTTTATTTCCACAAGAAGGGGGAAAAACAGGATTCCTCGAATGCTGTAAATATTTCTATCTGGATTGGAAGACGAAATGAGAATTGAAGGAGGAGATTGACGAAATGAAAATATGAAGAAAAGTGCTCATTCTTCAGCAGATATTACCGAGACATCTAGGTGCAAGGCGAGACCTTGGTGGGTGGTAGAAAAATGGGCACCTTTCTCCAACTATTGAGTGGATAAATGAATAAAGTTGCCTCTTTAGCAATACCAACATGCTTTATGTGGATTTTCATCTGGTTATTTATGTTGTCCCAATTTAATCTGGAATTAAACGTTTACGATGAGCAAGGACTACATTTTTTGAAAAAGCCTCAGCTCATCATAAATTTGCTGTATCACAAGTCATTAGTCCAACCTTTGTTCACGGTGAAAGCTGGATGAAATGAATATTTTGCAGCCATTAGATCACAATTGATTGAATTATACATGATGTTGTTAATTGATTACCTATTCATGTTCATTTTATAATATTTATACAATCTTTCTTCTTCAGCGCGCTCTGATAACAAAACTTCAAATCACTTAAAAATTGGAAATAAAGTAATAAACACCTTCATTGACTATCAAAGTTTTATACTTTTACTAAGTTGAGAAGTCAGTACCTATCTATATTAAAAATGTCAGCTTCGTAGTAAATAATCCTCATCTATACTTGACAAAGAATGTTCTATTTGAGACATACAGGATGGGTTGCTCTCCAATTAGCGATAATGCAGCATGAAAGGGAACCAATATCCCATTGCTAGTACACGTCTTGCAAAGTCAACATTAGAAAGAAACATAAAATATTCACGCAGTATTATCGAATTTATTGCTGACAATGTATCATTATGAACTGATCCCACACATTATAATGTGTGATAGGCTGATATTTGTATACATCTTTACACTGCAGAAAAAAATTATATTCCTCTATTTTGGTAGGTAATAGCTAAGCTTTTGACAGTTAGTCCTGCGGCTCATCAGTGAGGTTCAGGGACCAAGCAAGACTTTTATCAATATAGAAGAAATAGAATCCACGATAGGCTAACATTACAGTTTCCTCTTATTAATCATGAAAAAATACCTCTAATTTCGAACACCATAGATTCCCGAAATAGCTCTGAATTGAGATCAATTTGAATAAAATAATACCACTTAGATGCCAATGTTATTTTTCAGAAAATAAGAATTTATAGTTCCATTTCCATGATATATATTTGATTTATTTCAGCACAAAACCATGAGAAGAATGAAACATGCTAGCACATTAAAAAAATCCAAAATCATGCACCGATAACGCTTATTCAACGAGATTGATGAGAAGAAAATATGCCTGGATAACCGCGGAGCTCCTTTTCCGTGAATAATACTTTTCAATGACGTTGATCATGAAGGAGTCGAATAAAAATTTGGCCGATTAAAAGAAGTGAAACTTGGAGCGTCACCTTTGATGATACGTGAGTGAAATAAGGGGTGAGAAAAAGTTTTAGAAAGAGTAAAATGAAAAAAATAGAAAATGGTACTCACAGTATGACAAGGCTGCCGAGACTCCCAAAAGCGTTGGCGGACAGTGACGTCAACTTATTGGACCCCAGATTCCTGAAACAAGGTAAATTAAATGTGCATATTTGATGTTTACATGAGTAATAATCACCTTTCCTGATCTTATACCATTAGTTTTTACATTGTCTTGGTACATTACACTACCACTTTCACAATAAATTACGGATTTGGTTTTCAAATAGGTCATTGTGATTTGAGCCTGCAATATTTAAAAATCACGGTTTAAGGTACGCATCACTGCCATTTTGCTCTTTGATATATATTGACTTTTACACTTCAAAAAGACACTTTTAAAGACTTGTTTTAATAGCCGCATTTAGACCCCTGCTGGGGTATAAATCCCAATATTAAAATATTAAATATTTATGGGAACTCTTCAATTTAAATGTTTAAAAAATTTAAGAATCTTTCCAAATGCCATGAAACCATTAGGATTTAATATTTAATTTGTTATTAATCATAAGTATTATCAACCAACGTTTAGAATTAATTAAAAGCATCAGTTAACAAAAGGTAACAACGACTCAATTTTACATAAATATAATTTGGCGCCACACATGTTAGTAACAAAATATCTTCAACACACTGTTATTTACGAAAAAACACCGCTAAACATTTATCTCTATATTAACTCAAACAACACAATAAAGAAATAGTTTAATAAAATAGAATCCAACACTATTATATATAAAAAGCGAGCAAATTTGGCAACGATTCACACGGAAATAAGCCACAGAACGGATTTAGCCACGCCCAATACAGCAGCAGCTCCCGAGTTTTCATCCACGGGTAATAAAACCACACCACAAAGGTTTACATGTAAAAAACGTGAGCGCATTTCACCAATGCCGTCACACATGGCTGTAACCCAACTAGTGTGACGGCCTGCCACATTCCACAGACCCAAATACCAATCATCCGCCCATTGCAATGTATCCTGCTGGCCCGATACCAGTTTCTCCAATACAATTTAATACCGATTTATAATATTTACAGATATTCCGATGGTACTTATCCGAGATCCACAATACGTACCACTGAGTTTTGGTCTATAGTAAGCATTTTGCATCGTCACGCAATTTTCCTTTGGTATTTAAGTAATATGCACTGCAATACATTTTGATCATACCTACATTCATCAAACTTCAATTATAGCATCCCGATATCATATAAAATACATCAACTCTGGTTGTTCAGTATATAAAAAGCCATGGACGCAGTAAAATTTTCCAAAATTACCGAAAAATTGAAGGGAAAATTAAGAACACGATCCACTCTATTTTCAAGTGGTTTTCATTAATGGAGCGCTATGGCAAAAGAGAGCTGGTTACAACATATACCTAATCCAACATCCTTTTAGAATCAGGGATCCTAAGTGAAGTATTGGTTAGCGTATTGGTCCGTGAAGCTCAATGCCCTTCAGGCTTGGGTACAGAAGAGACTCACATGCTATTGGATCACTTGAAAATATAAGATCAGGTGAGTTACAGCATGGCAAGGAGGATATTATTTTGACCCCGCACTACATATCTAGAACTGAAAGAAGCGAAAAAATAAGATAGATACCTTGCCGATCTGATGGATATAAAAATTCCAACTTTCCAAATCCCATTATTGACAACAAAAAAACAGAGCGTGACACTAAGACCCTCCGTCAACATGCAATCCACGTGTTCCCATCCTTTTCATATTTCCTACGCCCTTTCATCTTCATGACTGATCTCCTTACACCCCATGCCACATGCCTCTATGACGGCTTGCGGGGCAGTATGTACATATTAGACTTCTTTCTAAAAATTCGGACTCCCGATATTTCCTAAAACATCACATCGAATTAACCGACCCTAGTTCATCCCTTGTCATAATCTTCCTTGCCTCTTGCTACAATCCCCTGCCCTGAGACTGACTGTTAGACGGATTTATGTCGTCTTCCCAAGCAAAATATAGGAAAATAAAAGGGATGGGCATCGCCATTACATCGATTCAACTCGAGGACCAAGATTTTTCCCTCCCCTCGGCAATATTCTCTGACCTATCTCCACGAGTCCTCACTATATCAATCCATGCGCGCGGCATTGGAGACTATTGTGGGCGCAGGACTCGGGCAGTTAACACCGTGCCCAGGTCAGGGGGTGGACGTTAATCGGTCGTTAATTTACCCGGATGCCCTCAGCACGCCTCCCACACCAAATCCCTTTAATGAGTCTTTTGCACCCACGAACCTTGCTGATTTCTACCGCCGCCACGTTAAAACGAAACGCGAGCTACAATTCTCCCAGAATTTTAGGCTGAAAACTGGACATCATCTTGGTAATCTTTAAAGCTTACCAATTTATTTATATCGGGATAACATCCTACGTTATGAAAAGAATAATCAGTTTAGTATTTTCCTAAACCATAGGTTTTTCGCATTCGTTAACAAAAGTTTTCTCCATTTGAAGATTCTTTCAATTCTTTATTCATTACTTTCAGATTCCCCAACTCTATCTTTGATCTTGCTCTAATGTTATTCTGTTCAATATGACGATTTTCATCCTTGCTGGAATGCGGTGATGGATTGTATAGGGATTTCCTCGAAAAAATAAAATCCTCCCGATCTGGGAATTGATGCCCCAGGCCTTTGACTAGCTGATCCAATGCGCACTTCACTACGCAACCTCGACGAGTTGTAACTATTTTTCAGTCCTCTTTTCCCTTGGCTTGCAATCCAGGTCCAAAAGAGCATATCATCTAATTCTCTTGAATGCTGTAAAAATGGTTTAAGTTAATGAGAAAGGCTGGTCATGGGTTCTAAACCGTTCCTGGTGGATTTATATCTGGGGGCGATTTCTGTCTTATGTTCAATTCTCAAAAACTTCCTCCGTATTCCATGTCACCAATCAGATTATTTTTCCACACAGATGAGAACAGGATCAATTTGCACAAAGATAATCACCACGTAGGCTAAAAAGCCGAAAAACCTATCCTATCGATTAAACCAATGTATACAATGGAACACTCAGCTTTGGAATAATAGACTGCTTAAAACCCCGGTCGTGTATCATAAGAATTTTAAAAAGAAGTCCAAGCAGTTATGTCTCTTATTTATCCTTTCCTAGTCTAGGGAAATTAACCCAAGTTATTACCAAAACCAAGAATTTTAAGGTATTTATATTTTTGGTGCATTAATTACGACGGTAATTCACGCTTCAAGTGCATTAGGCAAAACTATCTGATCGGATTGATTACTGAAATCTCTGCCTTTTAATGTGGTATAAAACGACTGGATGTGCGCAAGTGCATATTCAAATGTCACCATTCAAGCAATAAGCATCACCTGGAATTGTTTCATGGTACTTGCATTAGTAAGTTCCATGATATCTCGAAAAACACACCCGTACATAACTACTAATTATTTACAGGTTAGCGAAGTTTTATGGAAACATATTATGCATAGGTGGTCACTCAGATAACCAGGAAATGGAAAGTTATATAAGCAAGCCTCACGTAAATCAGAAGGGTTGACCAATTTATTTTTACACCCAGCCATAAGAATGGATGAAAAATTAAAACCTCAAACAGCAAATAAAATCAAACACACCAAGGCACCCAAAACACATATATTAATTTCCAATTCGTTAAATAAATCATTTTTTCTGGTCATAAGAAAAATAGAAATTTTCTTTTGGTTTTTATTTGTCTACATTCTCAATTTACCCTAATTGGATGAATTTATATAGCACAGACACGGAACGGTAATTATCCTGTTTGATTAAATCATTTGAAAAATCTAGAGGGTTACCAAACTGCATTCTATCGGAAACAAAATAAAAACATTGGCTTAATTATTTGCAGATCAACCATGTTGTGAAAAAACACCGAGCATTTGATTCGAACTAAAACTTATTTTTTAGCTCGATGTCTTCAATATTGTTACCTTCATCGCCAGTTATTTAAATTCTATGATCGTGACAAAATTAAGCCTTTGTATATTTTGTGAACTTCCATAGCGAGCACCTCAATTACACCTCGCGGCCTGCAGATCAATGACAAGTAAAAATAGTGTTAGTGAGAAAGCACACACAAGTCTACTTACGGAACACCATGTAAAAATGGAAGGAGCACACCCGTAGCATAAGTACATTCCTTGTTTCCCCAGGAGCAAGGACTGGTCTTAGTTTCCAAATATACAAACCCAACTTTCAACCCATAATTAGGTGAGATCAGAAAGCACGTTTCCCATATATTATGGCCGAATACCAAGGTTATATGCCGCCCTTATTAGCACGAACACAGCTCTACATTTTTTACTGTTTACTTGCACGATGAGATCCAAAGGCGTTACTCGAAGGGCTTCAAGGTGCGTTAGACAAGACTACTAGGTGACTGGCTTTGTGGATGGAGGAAAGAAGCGATGGCATGGGTTGTAGTAAAATGTGTTTGTGGATGGAGTTGATAAGGGCTGCCATTAAACCTAAGCTGTTCGTGAATGGTCCCGTTTCCAGCACCAAAGTAAGAATTGAGGTTCTTACGTCGCATATTTCATTTCTCATTTTTCAAGTAAATTCTCTAGAAAGCGCGAAGTAGTACTATATCCCTTGGCCTACGGTTACTAGTTTTTGGCAAATATCTCAAAAAGCATTTCGCTATGCATGATTTGGCAGTACGTATTTCAGAGGTGAAATAATTTTATTTACAATGAAATCAAATGAATCGACAAAAGATTGATATCTCGTATAAACTACATTCAATAGATTTTTAAAAATATTTTTCGATTGGCATCTTAAGTACGAAACTTTTCCTCGTTTTTATTTTAAAATTTATATGGTAATTGGCTGTTGATTTGGTTTCATTGGAAAGGCGAAATCCTTTTCAAAATTATGTAGTCAAATTCATTGATTTTCATTAGAGTGATATGCTTAAAATACTGTAATAGAGTACCAGCATCGTTTAGTATCTCTCTTGAATTTACGCTTATGCCGAGAAATGGAATTCCAATTGAATCCGAGTAATTTCTCAAATGGAATCATACGATTTTCCTTTGAAACGGTTTGGTTTTATGGCAGCCCTTTATTTGGATCATCTGTTGGTTGTAGCTAGGGAGGAGGATGTGGTTGTTGTTGGACGTGTTAAGTGTTTGTTGTACAAATAACTTTTTGACAGTGTGACTCACAGAGCCTCGAGTCCCCGCAGTGGTTCGAGGGCCTTCGTGGGGACAGTTTGGAGTCGGTTGCCGTTGAAGCGAAGTCTCCGCAGTGTGCTGGCCTGACCCAGGAAGGCATCCGCCGGGGCCTCGGCTATCTCGTTCCGGTCCAAGTGCCTGTGCGCGCAGACACAGATACAACATTCATGTATTCTCTGCTGTGCATGTTTACTCATACTTGTACTCTCTCAATAGGTGGATGTAGGACCTTTATTTAAAGAGAAAGGAGGAGGGGTTTTCGCGGATTCGGTGATAACTCGCGAGTAAGAAGCTGAATCCAGGCCCGAAGCTTTAATTCGGCGAGAGAATACATGCTCCTATCGATGAAATAAAAAATGGACAACATTTTTTGAAAAGAAAAGATTAAGGAAAATAAATGAATAGGGAGTATTTAAGAATTCATCAATTAATCACGAAGCATTAAACTTAAACGAGTGGGATGAAGGGTAATGAAGAGAGGAAATAAAAATAAAAAATGATCTTAGAAATGACATTTCAATTGCCTGAAATTAAAGGGTCACGATGAATGCTTTAATGAACATATATTGTTTTTTTTTTAATTTCAAATTAATTTTTATCGGTGGAAGGGTATTTATCGACACATAATTCAATAGAGGCAGCGGAAATTTTATGCGTGGGCGATTAAAAAGAAATATGTAAATCAGGCGGCTATTTGGAAAACAGAAGATTAAAAAAAATCCAAATAAAAAATAAGGACGTGAAAAATCTGTGGAATGAATACAGAGGGAAAAATGTAAATGCACAACCACAGTTGACAATAAACGTACCAATTTCACCGTTTCGTGGAAGAGTAATTTCCGTTTATGAGTCAATTTTAAACCACCCTTATTTGCCACGCTTTTTAAATAGTAGCTTCATTAAGGCACCACAATTTGGTACAGTACATCAGATTTAAAAATAGCATAGTGTAATAAAAGCTGTAAAGATGGAGTATCAATTTACCAAGTCAGAGGTTTATTTTGATTCGGTAATTAAAGGTTGAACACTAGAATGTCGTCCCTTGGAGGATTTTAAGAGTTGGAGTACGCATTATTAGATCTTCCGTGAAAAAAACCTTTCTGTAGGAAATTCACCAGCTATGCTTCCTAAACGCAATCCCCAAGCCATGGAACAACGATTATTTGATCGATATATTTCTATGAAAATGTCTCCGGAAACCAGAAAGTGCTCGCACTTTGGTTATAAATGGGATAGAATTGATGCTTTATATTCCTCTGCAAATGATAAAAGTGAAAACTTTTAATGTTAAATTAATTAGATAAATATAATAAATGTGAGAAAATATTTATTAAAAATATGTAAGAACGAAATTCTACTGATGGAAATTCTTTTAAAACCCTCAAATTCCGGAGGGGAGAAGGACGCCTCAGCAGCTTAACTGGCTGAAGCATTCGGCGCGATAATGAGGAATCCGGATTCGAGTCCCGGTCAAAGCGAATGTTTATCCACAGCGGACCCTCACACTTATGTGGACTTTCGAATGACTCCATAAAGGTAATACCGCGGCTAGTCTCGGTATATTTATTAACTAATAATGCTCCAAAATCCCAGGAATATACCTAAAAAAAATACTGTCTGAAAACAGGCTAGTGCAAAGAATCTAAGCGATTCAAGCTGACGAGAATGTAAATAAATGATTATTACGCAATTCCCATCCATCAATTTCTGACTTTCATGTATTTATGTTTCGTGTAGCATTTGCTTTGCCTACGCAAGCCCACCATTCAGGTCACCTTGTTAACATCGTTTTGTTTTGCTCGTGGCGCGCTTTTACAATGCCGTGTGACAACTTTTATTCCTCCCTCCCTCTCACCCAAGCGTAAAACAATTCATTGGTCATGAGGGCGCTACCTTTCATTTGAGCCGAGAGATATATGAAAGTGAGACACATAATTAGAACAACTTTTTATAGGCAATAAGGGGAAAGGTCACAAATTAACATTGCATTCTTGTGCCCGACTTTCGGCAGTTTCTGGAAAGAAACGAAAGGACGTAAAATCGCAAGGAGGAACTGCTATGTTGATAAAATATTTTTGAACAAACGATGGCAGATGTAGATAATTAGTGAACATATTTATTTTAATAGAATGCACTTAATGCCAGGAAAGTAGCGAAAACAATTTATTTAATTATGAGTATGTTGACTTAAAATTAACGCTATGAGAAGTGTTTTCTTTCAAAATGAATCTGCGGTCAATCGTAAGTCGCCTTCGGTGCTAACATGAAGTGATCAAGTATTAGAGGGAGTAAAATGCTTATTTGAAGTATCGATGATAATTCAGCGCTTAGCACTCTTTAATTACTGAATTGCATAAAATATAACCATATGTTGGAGGCAATTGTTTAAGGGTGCAACAATTAACGGATCTAAACGAACTGGTTAAGCGAATGGAATAGGTTCGAATTTTCATTCATGTAGAGGCCGCAACATACAAGACTCACTTTTAGAACCTAATATTAGACATAAGTCATGGGAAGTATCTATTAGGTAAATGATAAAAAGCGATGTCACAAAAAATAATACAAAACAATGGTAAGTTGGAAGAATTATTTAAGAAATTCAAGGGTGAATAAAATTAATGTGATTAGTACTTTTTTCGCCATTTGCAACCGAAAATCAGCCAAAAATATAAAAAACATAGATTTTACACGTGTTACGCTAACTTTTAATCGTCATCATAGTCAGCCATATTTCACACTTATTGTACCAAAAGTTTCACACCATAAGGAACATATTCTGATATTTTGGAATTTGGAAAGACATTGAAATTGGAATCGAGTAACAGGGACCTTTATACCGCCCGTCCCGATTCTTTCACATGGCAGATTCTAAGTCCTTCCATTATTCTGGTGTAAAACTATTCCGCATAATTTACTTTCGAATAAAAAAAACTAACGAAGGTGCTGGCTCCCTAGTACCAGCAGTTGAAAACTATTGAATTGATCTACAACTATCAGGCGATTGTCTCGCATTATCGATTCAAATACAGATGACATGTCATCGATCGTTAACAATGGGCCGAAAAACGCGTTATGAAAGAATTAGCAAGTCGAGAATGCTTTTCAACTTACAGATTATCTTCCACCACGGAGCATGTATTGACCCGAGCTTGGAATAAGCGAGGCCCTTCACGGGGAAAAACACGGACCTGTTGCGCGTGTTTTCCCAAGCACTCAACCGCTACGATGAATGAAGAAATATTTTCCTCTCTCTCGCAAGAAACAAAATGCTACGGAAATGTGAGAAGAGGAAATTTAAATTACGGTTAACCTTGATGAGTACAGCACTGGCCACTACTGAGTACTTAATTACGAGCAGATGACTTCAGAGATGGAGGATGCCGCAGACAGCAGAGTTAAGGGTGGCTAACGAAGAATCAGAGTAGAAAGTCCTAAGTCGAGAGGGGTAAGGCAAGGTTGTCCGTTGTCGGGTAACCTTGTTTTTTTAGCTTGCCGAAGATATTGCTTAAATGTCTTAGGAAGAGGTTGATTTAAAAATAGGTAGATGGTTTTAAAATATGGTAAGTAGAAGGACAGCTGATTAAGTCAGATTAACTGACGACCAGGTGTTGGTATTTCAATTATCAAAAGGATTGCGGGTATTGGTAAGATACACTAGCAGATCAGTTTGGGAATCACAGAATGAAGATCAACAATATTTTAACTTGTTAACTGACATTTTCTTTGGAGATGAAGGCGGGGCTGACCGTAAAGGCACGAGGGCACAAATTGGAGCAGGAATATCATTTTAATTGTTTGATTTGTATGTTGGAAGAAAATGGGTCAAGAGGTTAAGGTATTAGAATAAGAGAGTTGACAAAGAAACAGCTGTAGAAAATAGTACTAAAATTTCGTCTTCCATGTTAACCCACCTTAGCCAGTCGGCCATTTCAAATAATAGTAATTTGTACTGAGAGGAAGGGTCTTGCTTTCTCTTTGGGCCAGTGAAATGGCTCGAACACTGACTTCTCCACCCGTGAACATGGTTTCAAATCTCGGAAGAGATGGAGATTTTTCAGGAGAGTCCCGATCCATACATGGGTGCCATATAAAGAGAAAATCAAATGCTCCGTCAGTCAGATGGGGCTTGAAACCGTGGACCCCATGGCAGTTTTCGCTTAAAGTAGGCTAAAGCTGAAGCTGACCTTTTTACTTTTCCCCAAATAATACTTTCCTTACCAACCAACCCACCTGTCCTTACTGGCGTAACAATCTCAAATGCCAGTTGTCCCCAAAAAAATAAACCACCAAAAACTTTCGTTTTATAGGACGTATTGAAGCAGAATCAGCGCATAATATCATTATAGAAAACACAATTGAAGCTAGAGCACTAAATTTTGACTCTGCTCTACTGACCAGCTGAAGAAAAAAGCATTATATGCTGAATAGCCAAAATATTTTCCTCTACAACTCAATTATCAGCGTTCACTGAATACGGAATTATTTCATTAATCAGGGCTCTTGTTTTGCCATATTTAAGCATTATTTTTCTCTTCTAAATACATATACCATTTCAACTCTGTTCATGAGTGCGCGTATTTCTAAATAGATTTTAAATAGTGGAGTTCAAGGATTGAGAAAGCATATTTTCAAGCCAAATAAACTGCCAGTATCTTACTGATGCCGACGATTAAAAAGAGAGAAGGTAGGTTGGCAATGAGTAGAGTGTATCCCTACCTGATTAAAAAATAAACATAACTGTGATTTTGCAAGAAATTCTCCCTTGTGGATGAGATAAATCTTACCATCCTTTTAATAGTTCACCTAATTTAAGTAAAATCTTATAATTCAGTCATATCACAAGAAAATATATCAGCTCTTTCTATATTTCTGCCAAGGTATGATTTATGAATTTCTGCCCTGGGACGAAATTATATTAAACGCGAATCATAAAAGATATTTTGCTGATAAGTCAAGAACTCAAAATGAAATAAGATAATTTACTCCCTAGTCGTTATCAATGAATACAATATTCTTAGGAATGAAAAAACTGCCAACGAGACATTTTATTTGCTTTGAAGTGATGAACAGAGATAACTTTTCGTTTATACTATGCTCTATGAACATAAAACAGCAAAAATTAATATTTTTTTGCCTTAAACTTTCAGTAGACTAAGACTAAATAAAAGTGTAATTCGGAGGGCAGTCACCACGCTCATCTCTTCTATTTGATTTTGGCGATTTTGGCTAAGCAACAGTACATGAAACAAATTGCATTTTTCTGAAAAATCGACGAAATTCATTACCTGAGGATATCTTAAAACTGGATCAAGTCTCTTAAAATTTAATGAAACTCAAGAACCAACTGAGAATTTCCCTCTTTGTTGGACATGCATTTTTCGAAGGAAACATAATGAGGGTAATCATCAAAAAACTTTCCACGAATGCACGTGCGAAAGTCAGCCACTACGACTTTCTAGAAACAATATCTGGGATGAAATAATTTTCACGGAATTCTAAAGATTTTGGGCTCATATCAAAGGTATTTTACTACCGATTGTACTTCGTGGAAAATGTATAAAAAACTTGATATTCTGTAAGCCCTATAGAAAGTGCCTCAGTGAATCAGCCTCAAACGAAACGGAAATTAATTCATGCATGAGCCAATTCGACTGGGCAGAAAAAATCTTAACAGGCTGCTGGGAGTGCTCTCATTATGCAAATTTAAATGACGGTAAGGGTATCATTAATGGAAAAATAACACGAAGGGTGGAATTTGAAACGAATCTCTCCTCGAATAATAGGTAACTTCCCAGAATAGAAAAAAGGGTAAGTTGATAATTACATAAATTCACTTCATGGGCATTGCGGATGACCACCACTTAAGATTGAATGTGAACAAGGCTCACCCAAACGATTTTTGAACGAGTTCCGGCGGGTGGAAATTTATAAATCTGAGGAGTTATCGATAATCGTTCCTTTGCATAACGCATACCACAGGCAATCATTGTAATGCAGCGCAAGCTATGCACTGTCATAGCCAAAACAATATGAAGAAAATAACTATAAGTTACAGGATTGGAAACGTATTTTACATTTTTTAATATATAAATTTTTCTATTTTAGGTATTTTCATACGCATATTGAAGATAACTAAAAAACGTCCCATTTTTATGCATTGGAAAATCACGCATTTTCGTTTATTATTTGAATTTATAGGCACTGAAATAAAAAAGTAGATTTTTTCCTTAATCTATACCTAGTTATATTAAAAAACTTCATTGTTTGTATGTATGGCTTGTTTCATTTTAGTAAAGGAGTTAGTTTTCACATTGTAAAAATCTCTGCGATTGCATCTTCAATATCTGCATCCATACGCCCGACTGGAAATGTCAGAAAAAAAACAATAAGAGCATCCTGAACCTCTTAGTGAGAGCCTGTGAGTTTTCACGAACAAAGTTTTTCACGTTTTCGGAATGAAAGTCTTCACGAATCGGGGTTTGGCGCATTAAGTAATGTTGCGCATCTCCCTATCACTTATTACCCAGAAACATCACACAATGCATACTGCCGCTCAGATGTAGCATGGTATCCGTAGTCTCACTTCATCAGGCCGAGAATAGAAGTAAATGTCACCAGAAAATTGAGAAAAATCAGGGGTGGATATCGTGATGGTCGCATATAAGGTCGCATATGCCCGACTAAAGCTTGAAGGCACATCAAAGGTAAAAAAATGTGCTCTGTAAAATAAATCGCCTAGTTAAGCACGAAAGATAAATTAGTGTGAAAACTATGAAAATAACCTGGAAAATAATATACACTGTTCTCTATGAGAATCCAATCTGGCATTGTTTCAATGAAAAGCGGTGGATTTTGTACCTTTATAACACATCTTAACATTTGTAACAGTGAAAAAAATGTGGAAGTTTTTAATTGACTGGTTATTTAAACGGAGAATGATTGCTGCATCTTTTTTAAACGAGAGAAAAGTCTCAAGCGATGCTGTGGTCCATTCATTGTATCAAAATTGCAATCATAAAAAACACGTTCGTCAACTTCTGCAAGTCTTTAGTGTCTCACTTAGACAATGAAAGTTTTTAATTAATGGCAGAAGTACTTTTTGATAGGACTATGTAAAAATAAGAGGAATTTATCAATTATCTTGGCACGGTATGGCGTGGGAAAACCACCTTGCAAGCCATGTATCGGTAAGGGCCTCAAGATCCTTAACAGCTTTAGTGAACGGGATGAAGGTGGGCAGCTCGTGCGGAAGATGGCAATTTCCTGGGACACACCGTCGGTCCGGGCCAATTTCCTGAGTGACTCAGCGGTGCAGCGGTGCGGTCGGAAACTTCAACTTGGATCTGCGAGTTCCTTCTCTAACTGAAAAAAAATCTTCCGGTACCACTCTTCATCTAAGATGCACAAGAGATCTAGTAGCGTTGCTGCTAGTATTCTATCCGTAAAAGGTAGGTTTTAAGGCCTAATCTATGATTCTACTTGATTTTGGAGCCCAGCATTTTATTCTTCTTTTCTCCAACTGTTCTCCATCAACTCTAAAAAGCCTCTCCCAAGTTCCAATGTCTGCTCCGCTTACCCAAAAGTTTACCTTCCATATAATCATGGAAGCAAACTTAACCTGCAAATACAGGCTTCAAATACGTCCTCCGCCATCTTCGACTCTCCCGCCATTACGTGCATTCCCGATTTCTTCTCTCACTACGCAAAGAACCCTTTTTGTTTACTTTCTTACTGCCCAGCTCATTATCTCCATAGCTCCTATAACCCAGGCCAACCTAAATACCTTGTAGCATTACACTCTTTTTCTTTAATTATTATTAAAGTAGTCTACCAGTTAAGGCAAGTAAGTGGGTAAAGCCCTCTTAGACTTTCAAATATATTTTTATTCATTTCAGCGTACGTCCTCCACTTCTTCCTCCCGCCCATAAAACCAATTTTTTTCTTCCCCTTCTCCGCTTACCCAACATATATACAACCCTCTATACCATCGTTAAGCAATCCTTCGCCCCTCATTAACTTTTCCAACTACCTACTTTGCCTCCTCCTGATCTCGTCCAGAAGGTCTCTTTCCTCACCTACCTTACCAAGCACTTTCTAGTTTGTCTTCCTTTCCGTTCACCGTACCTTCTCCATCCTCCTCCACAGCCACATCTCTAACGCCTGCACCCAATTCTCATCTACCCTACCAGCTACCGACTACCTACTTTGCCTCCTTATCTCGTCCAGAAGTTTCCAATCCTCACCTACCGTTAAAAACACTTCCTCGTTTGTCTTCCATTCCGTTCACCGCACCTTCTCCATCCTTCTCCACAGCCATATCTCGAACGTCTACAGCCAATTACCCTCTATCTTTCTTAAAGTCCAAGGTTCTGCCTCATACCACGCTGCACTCCATATTAACCCGGGAGTGGTCGCTAAGCTACTTATCACGCGAGCGGTCGCGAGTAAGACTTTTTCTCACACTCAGATGTACCATTGATTATCTATCATAGAGCTTTTATTGGCAATATATGAAACTATATTTAGATTTAATTTATATCTTTTAATGTTCATTTGAAACAATGATTTCCACATACACACAATTACTGATAAAATTACGTATTCATTGCTCATTTTACTGGCGATGATACTATTGGGTATAAATGAAGAAAATTACTATTCTCAAGAAGAAATATTTATTTATAAGGGTATACCTTCTCATGACTCTATAATTTGCATTAACGTATCTGCTTCCACGAAATGAATCAACTTTGCCCGCATGTTACGAAAGAGTAACGCAACTGGGTGATACAAAAACACTAACGTCAGTGGTCGCGCGATGGGGAAAATTCTCACACCTTGTAGCCGACGGTATCAGACATATCATTACACAGCTTCGGACGCTTCATTTATACTTTTTGAGACGGTCGGTCAATAGGAAGAGATAAAAAGTCAGCTAGAAGGAGAGGGAACTTATTCTAACTCATGATAACAAAGTGAGCACAAGTTTAAATTTGGTGTGAAATCTCATAGCATGACCAATTGCGGGTTAAACTCTATTTCAGCTCCATTTTCGCCTTTGCCTTACCGCTTCGACTGGCGTTGGAAAAGTCACAAACGCTCCACTCCAAATCGGCAGGCTCATACCAAACGATCCCCTCCAAACCGAAGAGCATAGACTGTCTAGAGGTGGCTCTCTACTCCGGAGATGAGCAACTGAGTCAAACCACCTTCAATCCGAAACGGATATCAGAGCCTCGGAGAGAATGCAAGTCGCATCGGAACAAGGCAGTCTGCGCCCCTCCCGTTTGACTCCTTGATTTGGACAACGATGCAAGTTCGCGCTTAGGAATAATTTTTGATGGATTGGAGCAAGGGAGAGCCGGCCTACTCGACGCCCGCCCCGGGCGATGCAGCAGTACATCGCCGCCAAGGAACAGACGTACAAGACGGACCAAGGAAAGGCGAATTCGGAGACTCATCACCCTTCGAGGAGATTCGTGTTGCCCGCCCGGGTTGGAGGCAGGAGAGAAACCTGCCCACTGGCTGGACCGAGAGTTAAAAAAAAAACCTCTCCAATAAGTTTTAAAAGGACTCCTCCGATAAACGGGGCAATCAACGTCAAAGGCGATGGCGAAATCGTCTGGCTTTGTCTCATTTGTCTTATCTATCCATCATCGGCAATGCATTTCAAATCTGTTCCACACGAACTGGCATTTCATACCGTGGGGAAAGGTGTTTGGGGAGAGATGATGACGGCAAGATGAAGGTTAATAAAGAAACTCGGCGTAGATGAAATCCTACTTTTGGATAAAAGCACCAAGAGCTGCACAGTTTAAAGCCTCAGATAAAGGACGTAATTTTATTACCTACAGCTGAAGTACTCCACGCACCAAACCTAAGTTTCTCTACATAAGC
Organism: Pyrrhosoma nymphula; assembly: GCA_963573305.1. Taxonomy (NCBI): domain Eukaryota; kingdom Metazoa; phylum Arthropoda; class Insecta; order Odonata; family Coenagrionidae; genus Pyrrhosoma; species Pyrrhosoma nymphula. The sequence goes on along the minus strand of OY754334.1, from coordinate 99,608,172 downwards.
TTCTTTCAGTAGGTTTTCGCAGGTTTTTCACAACCTCCTTCATGTGTGGGTGCTTTCTGCAGTGGGTTTTTTTCCGTGACGGTTGCCAGCCAAAATCCTCACGTTTTTACCACAACTGTACATATATTTTTACAATTAATGCTGACACTTCATTAAGTTCGTTAATAGTCTATCTCTATTGTTTTTAGTATTATTTCTCTGACATATGTATTACGGTGTTTGTCATATTGACTGTATTCATGTACAAACGAGGGGTTAGATGGAAGAAAGGACATTTAGAGTCTCAATCTCGCCGCAATAAAGACGTTTATCCATATAGGTATCTAAGTATGGGCCAGGATTTCTCTAAAACGTATACCAATGCAATGATACAAACCTGAGCCCAAATTATGGGTAGAAATTGGATAGACATACATACCCATCACATCATTCCCTTTCGAAGCTGGCCCTGTCAAAGAACTTAACCATTGTTGCCAGGGGTAGGAAACTAGCTTTCTTTTAATTATTTCCTCCATTATGTCATACCCTTGCATACATCTTTCACCTCTGTCACCTTCATGCACTGTCAGCCTTAGTGGCGACGGGGTATAGGCCTCGCAACCAAATCTTCTGGCCGTGGGTACCGCCCACCACCCAGGGCATGGGTGTTTTGCCTTGCTATCTACAAATTAATTGTGAGAAATGACTATGATATCCAAAATTCACTCATAGATGACAATAATGTTATTATTGCTTCATAATAACTCTCCTATTCTACATACACCAAATATTTCTGTTCTTAAAAGTCCCTTCAACCACAGTAACCCATGGCTTTCTATCTCAACATTGCATCGGATACATTTGAGAGATAATTTATTATAACCTTTCGTACATGCCATTAGGAGTGAACAGGTTGTAATGGATATATTTCCGCCAGTAGCCTGGACAGCCGGTATTTTCTACATCTCACCAACCTGAAACCTTGCATCCCTTGCATTTACCCCGAATTCTTTAGCATGTAACGCCCGGGAAAAAAGAGAGAATAGGCCAGAGGAGAGGACAGATGGCTGCGCTGGACAGAACAGTAAAACAGTAAGTTTCAAAGGACGTCTAAAGTCCTACAGGAGAAGTACTTCACGCATGGCAACAAGTATGAATCGGGATTCCTCTGAAAAATCTACACAACAGTCACAATCAATCCTGGGTTCTCAATATGGGTAGAAAATGATAGAAGTGGAATATTATAACTTATGAACACTGCGTACGTTCCGTTCAGAATGAAAAGGTACCGTATTTTTCCATTTTGATTCGAGGACGCTTCCCAGTTTGAAGAGCAACATTTTGGACAAAAAAATATGTACAGGACTCAAACTCGATTGCATATAGGTATGCATTTTATTTTCATGATACTTCGTTAATTTATTCTCTTAATTAATGTATAGTTAATACTCTTAGTTCATATATCATACACAGGCCTTCATGCTCCTGTGTAGTGCTGATAACCTTCCTCTTGAACTAGCACACCTTCCCCTTCGTTTACATATAATAACGGAACTTTCAGCCTCAAAGACGCACTTTAAATATGAGAGACCTATTTTAGGGAAAAAGAGGTGTTGCCGTCGCAGACCAGCCAACAGAAGTGGAACACTTGTATTACTGCTTGTGAGCAGTACATAGTATAAATTTCATATAAATATTCATCATGATCTGAGTAATTTACCGGTGAGAGGTAGGTTATGATGAAACTCAGAGAAAATCCAACAGACTTGCACATGCAGTGCCCTATCTAACTTTAGTATTTCTTTCTTCATCTCAGCGTAAGTCCTACCTTTCTTCATCCGGTCCATAAAACCTATTCCCTTTCTCCTCCTTCCCCGCTTGCCCAACATCCTTCCCTCTATCGCGACCTTCAGCAAACTTCATTACCGCTTCCAGACACCTACCCTGCCTTCCCCTAATTTCATCCAAAAGTTTCCTCTCCTCACCAACTAGGTCAAGAACTTCCTCATTTGTCTTCCTTTCCGTTCAACGTACCTTCTCCATCCTCTTCCACACCCACATGTCGAACGCCTTCGGCCTATTTTCGTCTTCCTTTCTCAAGTCCACGTTTCTGCCCCCTACAACCCCACACTACATTTCAAGCTCTTCACCAGTCTCATTTTTGCATCCTTACTTAAGGTCCCCGTCATCAGCTCCCTTCTATTATTGAACGTTTCCTTCGTTAGCGCTATTTTCCTCCTAATATCTTTGCTACTATTCCCTGTTTTTTCTAGCGTACTACTAAAAGTAGTTAAATTGTTCTACTTTCATCAGTTTGTGTCCCCCAATTCCCATGATCAGCCTCGCTCTCTTTGTCCTAGAGAACAATACATAAATTAAAATTTGTAAGTTTATTATATAAATAAACATAATATTTCTATTAATATTCCTGATAATATGAATATGAAAAATGTATGCATGTATACACAATAATTACATAACATACAGCTCTCGCGAAAGCTTATGGCGTTCGGATGCGCAGAAGAAGACGTCGTGGAGGGGTAAGGTTTGGTGGAAGGGGTAGGGAAAAGGGACGTAGGGGATAACAAAGACATAGCATTTTTTGCCATGCATGAGTGCATTTAAAACAATGGAATTTGTGTGACGCGGACAACACAAACGCCGCGCATCCGAGCGCCATACGCTTTCGCGAGAGCTGTACACATGGACTTAAAAATTTCATATGAAATAACTATTGATCCCTCAAGTGATGGAATTGTGAATTAATCGATGCCCTTGAACGTACGTAAACACGTAACGCCTCAACAACTCCGGGAGTCATGTGTCGCGTGACGCTAGGCTTTTAAGAGATTATGCCCCATCCAAAATAGGTGTTCCACTTCAAAAACCGCGTACTAGATCCTTGAAAATACGGTAATGTTGAATACACGTAGGCCAGTAGCCTAAGTAGACGTTCCATCAGCCAGCACACCAACCAGACCCCTTGCATCGACCTCCAAATGTTTAGAATATAGATCCGGGGTAAGGAAAAAGAATAGGACGGTGAAGAAGAGAGATTGCCGCGCTGGACCGAGCAAAAAAACAGCTCCAATCAGTTTCAAAGGACGCCTTAAACGGGGCAATCAACGTCAAAAGCGATGGCGAAATCGTTTGGCTTCGTCTCATTCGCCTAATCTATCCATTATGCCCTCATTTCTTCCCCAAGGCTAAGAGGGGTCTCCCTCTCCCACACTAAATTATAGCCTCTTCGAGTTCTCGGATAAGCAGTGAGTCTTTTTCTCTCTTTGCGTTTCTTTTCTCTAGAACGAGGAGGAGATGCCGGGGGGGATGGGAAAGCTTTTCCCTTTACAAGCAACATTTCTCTCCCTCTTCCTCAATTCCTGCTCAAGTCCCGCGATGGCTCGTGTAATCTAATCGATTCTCCATGGTCGTGGTGAAAAAAAAATTCAAATTAATTTCCCATCGCCTTCACCGTGAAAACCCGAACGATCTGATGCTCTCGTCGGATTTCCTTCGAGGATGCTGGAAAACGACTTTGAAAATAGGGAGAAGGAGTTGGGAGGGAGCAAGATAAAAAATACTATTGACCATTTTGGGATACAATTACGAAATTTTTAAGACACGATCGGTAATCGGAAATCACTTCAATGTATTCAGATGATATGGTACGCAGTCACGCGTGCGGGTGAATATATATGCACCAAAGGGATGAATTAGACGTAAAGAAATCATTTGACCTGACCGGGATTTGAATCCGAATTTCCCAATTGTTGGTCAGGTCAGCGGGTAACACACCTGACCGGCTTTTGGTAGATTCGGGGGTTCATATTTCAGTACAATCAATTTGGAAAATTCAATTCATTTGGTGTATATCCACTGGGCATGGTAAACCGGAACCATTTCATGCTGCGTTTACCACTAATCTTGCGCTCAACTTAGCAAAGATCCAAGAAACGGGCGAGTAAAGCTAGCGATAACATTTATATAAAATCATAGTTATGGGCACTACTTTAAAGAATATTTATTTATTTAACTGGTTACATTAGGCATTTGCCTGGTGGTAATGGTCCAAGTATCACTCCTATACTCAATTCACACATAATAATAAATAAGTAAACATTTTTGGATGTACCTAGGCATGAGATAAAACATCAATTCTATAAAATCTACAAGCAATTTAATATCCGAACTCTAAAAACAGTTACTACCTAGTAAGATATAAGAGGTAAGATGAAGAATGTTAACTTTGTAGGTATTAGAGAGTGTAGAAGAAAAAATGAACTAAAGCATGAGCAATAAATTAATCAACAGGTAGGTGCAGACTGGTACATGTGACATAGTTACGTGGAAATGCGTAGTACGGAAAATTTTAAGGCGAAAATTACTTAAGACAAAATAAACATAGCAAGGAAATTCCCCTTAACCCTGGTCTGTTACTGTCAACTAATATTAACGATATTGAGCATTTTTGACAACCCTTGGCAGGATTGGCTTGGAATTAAGATATTTCAAAGATAGAGGCCAAGGTAATAACATTCCCAGAGCGAACTAAAATAAGTAAGAACACCTAAGATGAAACCCAGCTTCGCCAGTGTCTGCGATAGGAGCTCACTAATTCAAACGAGCGATTCGTAATTGTAAATTTATACCTGGCGATGCATTAATGAGCTAAACTTGCCGAAAAAAGTTTTTGATTGATTGTGAAATATTTATCTTATTAGGGTATCCTACAGGTTAAGGCAGGTTTAGGTAGAAGATATTGCAAACGTTTTAAGACTTTTACAGGCTCAGGCCCCTTTCTCCTTAAGCAAATTCTTTCTTCAGCTCGGTATACGCCCTACCTTTCTTTATTTCGTCCATAGGGTATATTCTATTTCTTTTCATTCCCCGCCTACCTAATTCCTCCCCTCTATCATGGCCTTCAAAATCCCTTCACCCCTAACTACCCGTTCCAAATCTGCCTCGTTCTTTCTCTTACTGCAGTTTAATCACTCACCGACCGTAGAAAATCTCCCACAGTTGGTATTTTTTCCATACATTGCACTGTTTTCATTCCTACCCACACCAATATCTCATATGCCCACAGTCTATTCTCTTCCTCATTTATTAGGTCGAAAAAAGTTGGTCTTAAATACTCTCCAAAAATCTTTATTTCAATCAATTTCATTTTCTTTTCCCTCTTTTCATTGGCATTAGCATATTTTGATGAAATTCCTGCAGAAAGTAACTCTGAAATATTTACGAGCACATTATTTAAAACAAAAAAAAACTTACACCAATTTCGAAACTGCACAGCAATGTGGGATTCATTTCTGAACTTTATAAGCCAGCACAGGAAAAGATCGTTTATCACAACTATTTCGTAGGGGTAATGAAACTGAAAAACGAACGAAGACTGCTAGGAGAAATGAATAGTAAGAACTACCTACCGTGGAATGCTATGAATGGAAAACGTAAGGCAAGTTAGGAAGGAGGACAAAGTTAAGTCCGGTGTAGGAATGAAACGGTTACCTTATAGGAAAGCGGAGTGTAGAGCGGCAACAAGCCAATCTTCGGATTTATGACTGCAGATGATGGTGAAAATGTATCGGGTTATCCAAACCAATGACAATCAAGTAAATAAGTCGATGATGAATTGTTACTTTACTAGATAACGAAGGGCGATATTTGAAACAGGTCTTTGGTGCTGACAATATCATCAAAAAAAGCGTTTGAAATATCAAATTTTCCTCAGAGAAAATGATGCCGCGATCGAGGACACACGTTTAGCGGCCTATCGTCCACTGACCTATCCCGCGGAAAGAGGCCAGTTCATCGCCTCACTTCCTGCTCCCGTCTTCGTCTCAAGAACCCCAAGTGGGTCTGTTTTTTCCCGTCCAGCCTGGGCAAAGACTCCTTGCATAAACTATCACCAGAAGGACCTCCCTGCTGAAGCAGCGATATGCAAGAGCGCGCGAATATTACTAGACCATGATCGTCCATGCCGCCTTCCCGTTCGGACGTCAGACAAGGGAGCCCAGGCATTTTTTTTAGCAGAAAATGATCAAAATTTTCTCTTGAGTTCCGAATATTTTACTGCAGAATCGTGCACAAAGTGGTGCTTTTCTTTCAATATTGCTGTTGTTCGTTCATAGCGTAGCCATGAGGATAGAATCGCACATTTTAATTTTAATTCAAGAGCCCATACCATTCGATCAATCCACTTAGCTGACTACACCTTTTCTAACGGAATTCTCTTCCTGATCTTTTTTTCGTTTCACTCTTATGCAGCCTATGAAAATAAAATATTGCATTCACCGTTAACATACACCTCACTGTAATTTCATTCAGCTTAGTAATTTAATTTAGCCTTTATAATCACATTCCTTTCGTACATGTATAGATGAAAAGATTAGGGATTGACGAAGCCATACGGTACGATAGTACAGGAAGAAATTAAAATGCGCCATAAGACATATTGAATGGATCAGTTGAAATGCGGTTTCGAGAAATTCGAGTTCAAGACCCGGCCAGGGTAATAATTTTTTTCTTCTGTGGAATTTCGCCCATCTAATCAATTGGATTAAGGGAGCTAGAAATTTGAGGTCACTGTAGAATGAGCATTTTGCAGTTGATAACGCAGGTTTGTGTCCTTTGGAACCCTGGTAGTTAAACGCGGGGACTGCCTTACTCCCCCGTTTGAAGCTGGTTTATAAAAGATGAACTATTCCACTGAAATGGGTCTTCTGCGCAACTGCCACCATGTCTCGCTACCACTATTCAGGTGTCTATTGCGTCTAAAATAATGGTGAGAACCTGAGTTTAGGTGTGTTACCTTCAAGGAAGAGGATAGAGAGAAACCTGAGAAAATGGACCATGTAGCGAATATGAGACAATGTTGTCAAGTCACCGCTCTCCCCCTCGGGAGTAAGACCACCTGACAAATATGGCCCTCACATCTTAACTCTTTTTCACAATATGTTTTCCAGAGAAAAATATCTAATAGTACATACAAAAAACTTCCAAATTCAATGTAACATACTTTTGGAAAAAAACAACGCAGCGTCAGCTGTCCGACGGCGGTGCATCATGGCTCTACGATAAGGATGAGCATTCGTATTAAAATTATCGATATCTTCAGTTGCATACATGTATCAGAAGACTGCCGATTTATGTAGTAATATCGGAGCAAAATTGTATGCAATACTATCCGAACAAAATCATCGATAAATTAATCTTCAAATTAACGACGAAAGAGTGGATTTAGAAATAAAAACTTTATTATACGTCAATGATTACGTGTCCCCCTTTTTTCTCTCCTCATTCACTGATGAGAAGGTCCTTGACCAGTGTAGGTCTTTGCATGATGCCCGTTCTACTACACCCGCATTAATCCAATGTATTTCCGACACATGTGAAATAAAATATTTACTCTGAGTGTTTCTCATATTTTAAAAACATCCTCTTTTAGTTTTTTTAACCAAAATACTTGGAAAAATTCTCAAATGATTTTGTGAGGAGTCAAGCACACGGGTAAAAATCCAAAATTCACCTTGAACTAAGTTGGCTTTGTGGCGTAACTTGCTAACATAATTGACAAGCGATTCGGAGATCCGAGATCGAATTCCAGTCAAGTCAAATAATTTTTTTTCATGGCGGGAAGGGATTAACCTTTGGTATATACGCTTCTTTAGTGCTAAAAGGTTTCCTTATGGATAAGAATTCAGTGCCGCATCGGAGAAAATATCTAAACAAAATTATCGTAAGACTCGAAAAAGTAGAAACGCACGATAAGATAGTTATGGAATGAGAAAAATAAAGATACAGACTCGTATCAAATAGACACATGTTGGCCATCTCTACTCAACGGATCCAGGGTTATTGAAAATGTTGATTATACGAGAAAATGTGGCCAAACACTTCTCAGGAACACTTTCTGTCTTAAGCTGTCAATTAGATACTCTTACAGAATAGCTCCGCTGATCTAAGGTTGAGTTTGAATCCTGGTTCTATGCGAAAATGTCAAAACTTTCGCGGTTCGCATTGCCATGATAGTGAAACCTTTGAAAATGGGGATTCCACGGAAATACAAGACCCAAGCTTCATGATTCACGCTAGCTAATAGTTCATTACTACTCTTTAAGGCTTCCCGTTTAGTACTATCTCTTTATTATCTAAAGGGACATTTTAGCTAATCTAGGGCAGTTATTTTGCAAATGTGGAAATATTTTCGTGGGTCATACCACCATGAGGCTTTTAGCAATGTTACTTACACTAATTTGAAATTCTCCGTTTCCGTGTGAATGCTGGGTATTTTTCTGGCTAAAAAAAGGCTGAGGTACACCATTAACTAATACCTAAAGATAATATCAGCACTAGAAAAGAGAAATAAGGTTTAAAACGAAATTGACCTAAGGAAAATCTAAGATATTCTGATTCTCACAACCTTTAGTCATTTTTTAGATAAGACACGGAGTATTCGTCATTCTAGACTGTTTCATTTATGTTATACGACAGTATATCGAACATTTTATTGCACTTAGTCTGGATAGGACGTCGTTTTATATTAACAGCTAATAGACAAGGCGTCCTGAGAAGGTCTCTCATTGGATAGTTCGTACACGTTTCTAGTTAGGTCTACTTTCCCACTCCACCACTTCTAAGCCTAGAAAATTCACATCACTTATTTACGCCGATCTCCTAATATATTGGATTAGCGCAGGAGGCCTGATAAGAAATACGTTTTATGCGTTCTAAAAAAGGCTGAAGTACACCACTAACTAATCCCTGAAGGTAATGTCTGCACTAGAGAAGATAAATAAGGTTTAAAAAGTAATTGATCTAAGGAAAATCCCAGATATTCTGATTCTCACCTTGACCTTTAGCCATTTATTAGATAAGACACGGAGTAGTCGTCTTTCTAGTCCGTTGCTTTTATTTTATACGAAAGAATATCGAACATTGTATTGTACTTACTCTAGATACAACGTCATATTATTAACAGCTCATAGAGAAGGCGTCTTGAGAAAGCCTCTCATTGGATACTCCGTACACGCTTCCTCACCATCACTTTTAGTCAAGAAAATTCACATCACTAATTTACGCCTATCTCCGGATGTATTGGATTATCGCAGAAGGCCTGATAAGAAATGCGTTGTCTTATCTCTTCCCGATCAGGAATTAATATATAATTGAGTTCTCACGAACTTCTCTGCTTCGATCGCTCAAAAAGTTTCACGGGAAACAAGTAGAAGAAGTGGGAGGCTTTCTACAGGGAACGCGTGCCATTACCCTCTTGCGCCAACGACGGATTACGTCATTCCAATTTCTGGAGGCGCGAAGGTTCATTAGCTCGGCGGCTTCATCTTCAAGCGAGCGACTGCGGCGTGCTAACATCAAAATGAGATTATTTTGAGGCGGGAAGTCGAAAAAAAAAGAAAAAGAGAGCGCGCACTTCCACCCCCAATGTAACCCAAATCATCCCCACCCTGCGCCGTTTTGCTTCCGCGAAAACTAATTTGGAACTGAATCTTCACCGCATTCTTTTATGTAGTAGACGCCAAGTAAAAAAAGGGAAACCGCTGCTGCATAGAGGAAAGATGAAAGAGATCTCGGAACTATCTCATAGAAGGGAGCAATTCACTCCTTTTCCCTGAAAAGCCGCGGGCGGGCGGGGTTTCAGCTTGGAAACGAAGTGCATTCGATTTTCCGCTCCAGCAAGTAATCGAATCCGTCTACGATTCGCATGGGAGATCACTTTTGCAGTTTCTCATTTGAGTTTTTCTTTATTTTTTTTAGTGTGGTGGTCCGCAAGCAAGTTACTCGGGTCGCGACAAGAGTGGAGGCTTGTGAAACTTGTGGGAGTTCCAAACGTGCGGTGCAGAACGGACTTCTCATGAGGCCGGCAATGGTAAAATATGATCCAGAGATTAGATACTGCGTTTTATGCGCATTTTTCTCTCGTAATATCACACTTTAAGTGTATTCCGCTAGCTTTATGGACCCTTACGAAGTAGGATTAGTCTCAGAAATGAATCGAGCACTGTAGCTCACAGTCCCTTTCATCAGATTTCTCAGATTCCAAAAAAAACCTCTATAGAGAATTATAAGGGGTAATTCGTTCACGGTGTTGAAGAAAGTATTAATTGGAACACTTGAGCACACAATCACGATGGTGAATGGAAATATGAACGAAGGCGAAATACTCGGCAACCAGCCGATAGGTAGCATATTGTAGGTTTGTTATATAAACACGGTGAGAAAGGTGCGCATTTTATCAAACATAGGGCACTTTACGTTTGGTCTAGTGCGCTGCTCATGTTTCAACACAGCAGCGCACTTGCATTCCATTTATTTCAGATCCTGCCCACTAGGAATCACACTCCAAAACAAATTGGGAGCAGAGATGATGTGCCCTAAACAACAAAAGAGCTTCGATAATCGCATCCGCGATTGTTGTTTTTGTGTTGATTTTCAATAAATGTGTCGAGTATGGTACAACTAATACAAGTTAGGACGTTCCCGTGACCAAAATGGGTAATTTCTGCGCATGATGTAATTCCGATGACACGAGCAGTAGACGACTTGAGAATTAGCATCTATATAAGAAAAGCCATTGTCACTCGCGGACTGACTCAGGAACGCTGTAAGTTGGAGCTACAGTCAATTAAATTTTAAAATGCCGTTATTGCATGGAACCACAGTCACTAAAATTTTGAATACCGTTATTAGATGGAGCCACAGTCGCGATAATTTTAAAATGCCGTCATTCAACTGCTTGCAAGAAATTTCATAAAAGCGAGAATCATTTCTGAGTTGGCTCCGACTGAAACAACGCTCCCTTTCACCTTGCGGCGACGACAATTTCCAGTGATTCCGGCACATGCGATTACAATAAAAAAATCGCAGGTTTAGTCGTTTGACCACGTCGGACTTGAACTCCAAACAGCAGTATTATCGCACGGACAACTGTACGTTGTTCTCTCTCGCAAATATATGGAACGCATTTCACTTTTTTAGTGTTTGGAATAAAGTCATGATTTCACGTGTCATTTAATTTCGGTATCTTCCTTGATTAAGTGGGCACCACGGGCACCTTTTTAAACCTAGTATAGGAATAATGGATGAAATACATGATAATTTAGTTGTTTAGCAACCACAGAATGGAGCTAAGTACATATATTCATCCTTAAGCACTGATGTGCAAAATATTTGATCGGTCATCGTTAGCAAATGTGTAGCTTGAGAATGCAATCTTGTTTACATAGAAAATAACCCTAGTGACAATTTATTCCCAAATGAAAGTTGATACTCTTACCATTTTCAACATTAAAGTTGTCTTATCTCCGGCAAACCTGGACCCTCTTTACCCATACAGTTGCATCAGTGGGATAAGTATCTGAAAAAATTCTCTTCCCACATTTGTTTCCACGCATTTCTGTTGTATCCAAATTCTACTCAAGTATCAAATACAAAATGTACCCCATACCTTGCTAGTGCTTGAAGTAGTCCTAACTACGTACCAGAGTTCCACCCAAACGATGCGCAAACGACCTACCTTGTGCAAGTAGCACATTGGTGTCAAGCATGAATAATGTAAAGTTTTTGACTACCTACTCTGCGGAAAATGCATTACATTTGTAAATATGTATTTTAAATTGATTTGATGACCACACACAAAACATTCGGCATGATTATTGTGAATATACAGAATGCTGCCTACCGGCAGGTCACCACACGGTTCGCCAGCGCACATCGTTCCATTCGTTGTCATTTGTGAGCTTTGAAAGTGCCCTAATGTGTTCCGGTCTGCGCAATCAACTTCGACACATTGTCAAAAATTAAAAGTGATCGATATAGTACTATCCACTGAATCATAAATTAACAAAACGTGTTTCGGCTTTTTTTACTTAGCCATCTTCAGGTACAATGAACTGTACCTGAAGATGGCCAAGTAAAAAAGCAGAAACATGTGTTGTTAATTTAAATAAAGTGGACAGTACTGTATCGATTACTTTTCATTTTTGATAATGCAGTTCCACCACATCTCGCTGGAAACTGTTGATTTCATTCAACACAATGAATGAAATGCTCCCATAAATTAAAACTCTTGCATTATCTATGTTCGACGCCTCTACTATGTATCATAAAAAAGGCAACGGTCGCGGGTGAGATTATAGTATATGTTTTCTTGTTTGGCAATCATCAACTCTCTCTACCAGGGACGTATTTATGACCTCTGAGGCCCCCAGCGGAACTAGAATGAGGCCTCCAATGTTATAGTCTTGCAATCTGGCAGCTTGACATAAACTTTTCCTTGCTTATAAATACAATACATAATGAGTACAAATATCTATCACTAATAATACTTTTTAAATGTTCAACAGTATAAAAATGCCTCCCCATGACTCTCGCGAGGTTCCTGGTGGCTGCCGGGTACGCCCTATAATAAATACGACCCTGCTCTCTACCATTTCTTGGAAGTGCGACGGAGTACATTGGGTCTGAAACGAGTGATAAGCAATCGCGCTGCTCAGTTGAGACGTGAACAGCGCACCAAATGGAATGGAAAGCACTATTAAAGACATTACAATTATGACTGAAATGAAGATTTAGCTACAAGGTGAAACAATCTATTGTCTAAAGGGGGGGAAAGCAGGGGAAGGAGCGGAAACGCTTGTGGAAGAAAGGGAGGGGCAGAGATAGATTGGCATGAAGAATGGGAAGGCGTAAGAGGGTAGTGGGGCCGACATTTTGGGATACCCTCCCACAATTTTTTTTTGCTGTGGCGGCCGGAAGCTTTGATTAACTCCGGGGTGAAACAAAATGGGGGAGGGGAGGTATGAGAGGATAGGGGAAGGGTGAAGTTAGAAATAGGGAGAGAGAGTGTGGACAATTTGTCTTCGGTTGTCCACTGGCCGATGGGGCAGAAGTGAAAACTGTGGTCCGTCTGTCCCGATTCTCGTGATAAACGGCCTCCCGAAAATGCGTCTTCCACCATCATCAATACCACCGCCGATCTGGTCCTTTGCCTCAATTTGCTGTTATCTGTTTCGCTTTGGCGCTCATGCTACACGAGAAAGAAACACCGGTGGCCGTCCTTCCTTCGAGCTGACTCGTGAGAGTTTGCACTTTCGCTTCGTCCTGAAAATGTCGTGAGACTGTGAGATTCCAAGACCAGTAAATGAAATAGTAACTTCGCAGGACTTTCCTGGACTCGAGACTCCGGAGTGAAATATTTCCGCTTTCGAGTAATTTTATTTACCGGCGTCAGCATTATTCATGGGGCAAACAGAGTTGGATTTACGAATGAAATTCGCTCTTAAAATAATTAATTTCAATCATCGAGGTAATGTTTAACACTGTAAAATACTATATTGGCATTAAATATTACGTCAATATTAATAATATGAGAGTGCACAGGAATAATGACAGGTTTTTTTGGTATTAGAAAAACGAGCCTGTAGCGGCCTATCGAAAAGCGTACCTATATTCCCATTCAACATTTGATTATTCTACTTCTGACTGCACGTGTAAAATTTTGAAGAATAAATTCTTTATTTTTTTAGCGTTGTTGGCTATACCGCATATTTCGGGAGAATTCCATCAATGGGAGGAATTGCTTTCTCTAGGTCAGTGAGCTAACGATCACCTTAGTGGGATTAGAACTCCATCGCAGCTTTGGAAAATAATGATGTGGGTAGACTGTTACAGAGATAACAATTAATAATAATCCATTAAATGAAAAAGTTGAGTATAGCTTTATCAGGGGCTTGGCCGTAGGTATTTTTTTGCTAATATGACTGTGTTAGCGGGTAATAATTAGCGCCTATCGAGATGCCAGCACCGTAGTTTTCCATTTTTTCCGCAAATAGGACGAGGCGCGTATTTTTAGATTTTTCTAGATATTTTCCGGAATTATTTCTATTCCCCGTATCCTCAAAATTCGTCAAAAGAGAAAACACCTCACTGTATTCCATTTGTGGCTATAACTTCGTAGATGGTGGCGATAAGTGCACGCTTTGGATTTGTAATACCATATTCCCGGCAGTCCTAAGCTACTTGTTCCTCTAAGGCCCTCAAAAATCTACATGGGGGAGGACGTCTTTGTTGGTTAACTAGCTGAAGTACTCCGCGCGATATTGAGGGATCCGGTTTCGAGTCCCGGTAAGGGCGAAAGGTTTTTCCTCAGTGAAACTTCGCACTTATGATCACCACTGTGTGACTTCGTAGGGGTAATACCGTGGCTAGTTCCGGTATCCTCAAAATTCGTAATAAGCTGAATGTCATAACTTGCCCCTGTCACAACTAACTCCGGTCTCCCTTATGTTCTTCTGACAGAGAGTTAGGTGGAAGAAGATACTACCCTAAACATTAATAGATAGGCTTACTCTATTTCCGAGGAAAAAAGTACTATAAGGAGTTATTCTCTCGGAGTTTTCCGTGAAGATTAGATGAATATTCCATTCCTCTTCCGGGATACCTGCCGCATCGTTGTTTTGCTTGACAACGTGTCTCCTCACATCCTGAAGGCGTCAGATCTTCATCTTCGACCTGAAGACGCCTCCAGGACCGGAGAATAAACGTTGACAAGAAAAAGATCGACGCGGCAGATATCCTGGAAGAAGAATGGAATATTCTTATAAGGAGTTATTTTGTGGGATTTCAAGTATCCCGTTCGCCATTTCAGGCAAATCCCTCAGCCTCCTCAAAAGACCCGTGCTTCTAAGAAATTCGCTCAGTCAGGACGTTTTGTGTTAACTTGCTCGACAAACTCTACTGGTTGCCTTTTCAATAGCCGTGATTTGAAAGCTATGATAGTTTTTTTTTCACGCGAGCGGAAGAAGGCATGAGGCTAAGATGGGTGTCGCCAATCTACGGGAACGGATTTTTTCAATTTCCCTTTGTCCAACCCGCTCATTCTCTTCCTTTCAAGAAACCACTTTGCCCTCGGCAAACAGCTCAATGAAAGCAGGAATAAAGAATGGTAAATTGGGATCCTCAGAGCGTGTACACACGCTTCATTCCGTGACTTTTTTTGTGCCTATTCGGAGTTTGAGTGACATTTGAGCAAATTGACGGCTTCACCATAAAAAAATTAACAACCACTCCTCCACGCAAAAAATTAGTAAAATAAATTTGGCTTGCACCAACCCTCGGATTTTTAAATTGAAAACCTCCTTTCATTGTTTAGATACTCTTTTTCAAAGAAAATATTTCATTACATACCAAACAAAATATCAATTCCATGTCATTATCTGATGGCTGGTCTAGGAAGATAACGATGCATTAAAATATTTTACCCTGCCCCGGAGAATGATATAGAAAACGATCGATTGATGGGAAAAAAGATACTCTTGTCTACATATATTAATTTCGTAGCGTGTCAGTCAGCCATTCTGTATCCATTTTGTTTATTTCTCTCTCAAGTTTAGAGCTAGAGAAATGAGGTTTGCTGCATTAAATGTGGCTTCTCTGTCTGTATGATTTGGTAGTAGTTTTGGATTTTTAGCAGTTGGTGGTGTAAAGAAAAATGCAAAAAACCGTGGTTTTTGAGAGTTTAAATTTAGTTAGATTCCGGGGATTAAAGTTTTTCGGGACTCCCGGGTACACTTTTTCAGAGCGAGTCTATCTTTTTTGGGACTCCCGGGTTCACTTAAATAGGTTAGCATATGAAATACGTGTATTATATGCAGAATTAGCTATTTAGCATAATCCGTAAAAACTGAATTGTTTTGCTGTTTTGGGGAAGTAAAATTGCCAGTGAAGCACTTAAAACAATGCAATATGCAAAAAATACCTTACAGTTTTTCTAGAAACTCCAAGTTCACTTCAAGAGCACACCAGACGGAGACTGCTTGCAAACAGGCAGCAGGTCTGCTAGTCGAAAATTTAAGGATTGAATACGTTGAATTGTTCTCAATCAAATCGTTATTTTTAACACCTATATGAAATATAACTCGTTGAAGTCGATCACTGAATTGTATGCGCTAAAGAAAAGCATTAAAAAATTACGGTTACCATGGTCCACCCCATTTTTGACTTAAATGATTTCGCTATTTTTTTCAATAGACTAACTAGCAGCCTTATAGATACCATAAACTATCTCACAATAAATTGGAAGTAAATAAATAAAATTATGAAAAGATACAATGCTGGTGCATATTTCATTTTTGCTATCACCGTCCACTTAGATTACCTCAATGACGATAAAATCTATGATTACTATACTTACAGTAAACTGGCTATGATATTTATGTTTGTATGAATTTCGTGTAGACATAAATTGCCTTTTCTATTTGATCAACCATTTTTAAAAACTTTAGGCTTGCATTGATTTCATCTATTAAAGCGATAAAATTCACCAATACTGACAAATAGATCCCCTCTGTGGAAAATAATCGACGGTCCTTTTAATATTGGATTTCAGAAGAGGAGGTAAGCCCTAAAAGTGTCGGTATTTTTGTAACGACCGCAAAAGATAATAATTCTGTCGGAATTTGACCAATCGTAAAGTTATTCACCGATTGGAACTGAATACAGTTTTATTGCCATTCGCCCAAGACTGATTCTCAATGCACTATGCATTCACAACAAGTTTTTACACTGATCATTTTATTATATTGTGCCCTAAATGGATTTCAAGTTTAGGGAAAAAATTATGTTTACTCACAAATTAACGTACTCTTGAATTCCTACACTAAAATTTTACCCGTTAAATGGAGGGATAAAGAACAAAAAATTTGTCTCCATTCCCTTGGTTTGTATAGTGAGGGTTAGTTGGGTGGTGTGGAAGACGGCCGAGGAAGTGATGGATGTGGCGAGGTAGAAAAGAAAGTTGGTGGGGATGGCTCGGAGAAGGCAGAAAAGATGGTTGTAAAACGTGTTAAGAGGTGAGGGCATGTTAAATTGAGGGTGATATATGGATGGGAGGACGCTGAGGGAGCGCGGAAGGGGAAGGAGGGGAATTTAATTTTTGGACGACTTCGAAAGGTGCAGAGGGTTTGAAGGGCTTACGGGGAATGGAGCAGTAATCGTGGGTCATTGAGTGCACGTTATAATAATTTTAAGGAATTCAAAAAAACGCCTTAAACCACATGTCATTTAAGTGCATTTGTTTATGCCACGCCGCGCCGTCGAGTTAACCATATAGGCAGTACTGGAAAAGATAAAAGATTTATATTTTTTATTTTATTTTGAATTAAAGCATGTTATGCTAATGTTTCGGCGTGACATTCCATCTTTTAGACGAAATTATATATTGTAATGTTGTTTTCGAATATTGGACTCGGTGTAACAACTTGATATTTGCTAAAAACAATTATAATAATAAGAAATGCACTATTATATTATTAGAAGAAAATATGTACATATGTAATCGCATTATTACGAAATTTATGTTATATGTCATAGGGCTAAGTGTTAAAATAGCATTGAATTGTCAAAAACCAAATCGGTATGAAGCAACTTATTCATTTTTATCTGTAGATATCACTAATGAGAACACGTATCAAAAGGTTCGCGGAAATTTGTATACAAACAAATTTCACTCAAACCACCATAAGGGAAACCTGATGGTGAGCATATTATGCGAATGGAAGTGAAAAGATGTTCCATAAAGGAGAAAAGTTAGGAAAGCGTACTGTCAAAAAACCTATCAAACAGCTGGTAGAATGTACAATGACAAAACGTGAAGAAAATATTATACTGAGTGCATCGTTCCTTAACAACTGAAAATAAGTTAATCGCTGATGAAAAAATGTGAGCACTAAATGAAAGCCACATACTTTTCCTTCTCCCTTATGTTCGAAAAACTGGATCTCATAGAATTCGGAATAGTAAATTCAGCTGTAGAAATATGGAGATTGATGCAACAGATAGGAAGATGTAATGGTGATAGCGATTTACTTGTTGGAATTCATGCATAATTAAGTTAAATAAATTATGAATAGGTAATTCCTGTATTTTACACTTGAAGGACCTAGACTGGTTTGGACGCTATACCCACGTCATTATCTAGCCCAAGGGTCTTCAAGGAGAAGATGGTTTTCAGTAAATAGAAGAAAATGGGAAAAGGATTTTGCTTGGCGAAGTAGGATGTCGGAAGGGAAGGTATTTTCAGTTCTTGGAGATGAACTTTGTGGAAGGAGTAGGTTGGGGTGAGAAGATACGTAACCACCATCCTTAGAACCTCTTTCACATTTAGGGAAGCAGGACGAGTGTACTTAAACGAGATAATTTAAAAAAATGACGCTTCTGTGCTACTGAAGCATCGCGACGATGCGAGAGTACAACAAAAGCTACCACGATAGCCGAGCAATTTTCGGTCGAGCGGATAATCATCCCCATTCGTTAGAGTTTGAAGTCTCACCAACGCCTTGAATAAGAGTCCGAGATCATTAAAACGAAAAATGAGAGAGGTTAAATTCGTCTTTTTTCCCCACCACCAACATCACCGCTAGTCGTCGATATTGAGTCCTGTGGAGCACTTTTCATGCCTCTCTTTGTCGAGGAAGGTGAGGCGGCTTCGCTTAATTTCACAGCTCTCCATCCTTCGTTGATTCGCACGGAAGGCAGACAATGGCGGCGACGATCCCTCCAGCGGATTCCTTTGGCCGGACGGTTTTAACCCGTTGAATCCACTGTGGTTCGCCTATGTATGCGACGCGTGCTGAAAGCTTTGAGAAGGTTTTAATGAACGCTCACCTAACTTGGTCAATCGAGGTTGTCCAGGAGATATTGGAATAAGAAATAAGTTATCCACCAGAGTGAAAAGAGAAGTCCCCTTCGCTACCAGCTTCGGCCGGAAAGACGTCTGAATTTAATTCAAGAATCCTCTTTTACACCATACATGTAATTGATCCATGGAGATCGGTTCTCTTTACGGCAGTTAGTTTACTAGCTTCTCATTTCGGTACTTCCAGCAAACTTATTCTGAAATACGGATAAATATGATTGAAATTCATGAGTTACTATGTATACCGGCCCGTTACACGGCAAATAACCTGACGAAAAAACGAAATGACTCCGGACACGTTGATCGTTGGCACATTGATTGTGCATCCCTTCTACAGCATGATTAAATATAAATAGTTGTGAATGGGATAGCAATTTGTTAATATCTGTGAAAGGTAAACTGATAAGCAATTAAATGTATCACATTTATTATATTTACCCACGTGGCTTAAACCCAAATTGATCAGGCATTCCATCAAGTACTAATTACATATTCATGATACATTATTATTTGCACGAGCAAAAAGGTCCTGTAAATCACGGTTCTAGCGATCCGCTTACTATTGAAGAGCACTCTGTGAAATTTCAAAATGTTGCAATTTCCACTTCAGCGCTTCTAAGGTCGTAACACATCGCTACTAAGGTTTGTAATGCAGTAGGAGGTTGAAAGCCGCTAGAGACTCTGAGGCTCATTAACATGCAATTCACTTTTGTCCTCATATTACCTTTCCCTACCCTCTCATGGCTGCGGTCCTAACCCCTTATTAAACGCCCCTGCGGCGACTCGCAGGATAATACAAATTAAGGTCCTAATTTGCGTTACGTCAAATACGTTCGTATAAAATATATGCTATATGACACAAAATTCACAACCGTAAGGCAGGAGTACACGAATGTGAAAAATTCAAAAATGAAAATTATCACTCACTGTTCCGTAAACACGCGCGCTTCCTAACTTCAAATACCTGCCACGGGAGGGTGCACTTTTACCCATGTAAATATGCAGCGCTGGACGAAGGAAACCCCAGTCGGTTGTTAGTCGCGCAGTAGTCGTATAGCTGCGTATAGCGGTCATAGTCAGTAGCCGCCATCAGCCCCCCAAGAAAGCCCCTCGTGTGTGAGTGAAGCCAGTGTGCCCGTGTTCCCCTTCTCCCCGAGCATCAAGGACAGGAACGGAAGTCTAAGTTTTTCTTTCTATTTAATTGTTTTTGATTATGTTTGTTCATTGACGAAGTGATTATTATTTCAATATATTTGTTGCAACATTTATTATTTGAGTGTGAACTAATTATTTTTCACGGTCCTACGGAATATTACTGTTTAATGATCTCGATACTCGACACTCACGTCTACTTGTCTGAGGCTCAGGGTAAGGAATAAGGTATGCTTTGAATTCTTAAGTGACAAAAATTAAAAAAAATACGAATAAAATGCCCATTGACAGTAAATTAAAACCATATTTTACCATGTATACTGTAACCGCATTTGGTTGCTTCATTTGGTGTCCCATTTCATTTGTTATTTGGATGGCATGACTCACCTAACGATGTTTTGGTGACAATATTTGTCTCTATGAAACTACCGTGGTGAAAAAACTAAGCTTTAAAGGATACATTGAACAACTCCATTACAAGCATAGGTCATAGGTTGTTTAACTAACTATTTGGTTGTAATATTATGCTTCAAAAGTCGTAGCAACAAATAAAATAATTATATTTATTTATATTCTGCTAACGCAGAGAGGAGATAAATCGCATTATTTGCTATCAGTCCTACAACATAATAGGTACTTGACGTAATTATTCATAACCTGTAAACAATTTGGAAAGTATTTTGAAACGGTGAAGAGAAAGGTCGAAATGTGGCACATGGTTTTTTTGGCCGTTTCATAATTCCAGGGAATGTTTTTATGGATGCAACGGAAATTTTGAATAATGATATACAAAAACAATCATCGAAGTGGTATCTACGGTTCTCTGTGAGACTCAAATTAAGATAAATTGGAAAATAAATTGGGAAATTTTCAGAGGACGTTTCACGGTTCTTGGTTAATACAATAATTGATGCTAATAGCGTAACACGAATCGTAGCCGCAAGGTGGATATAATGGACTGCCTTAAATGACATCACTTATGCATTTTTATTCGGGGCACTCACATTTGAAACATGATCACTTCACGCCTGAAGCTCGAAGATGCATTCCTGGAAACTGCGGGCTCGGCTGGTATTCAGGGCACGGGTCAAAATTCCTGCTTCCCGAGGTCCGGAATTCCTCACAATGCCATCGTCATGGGTGAATCAAATTTATCCACAGAACCTATCCAACAGTCATAATCACCGTCGCTCAGTCATAAAATTGGTCCATTGCATCTCTAATTCTTCCCCATCCAATACTAAATCGTTTATTTCCCATTGTTCCTTTTACCCCAGACCGGTTTTCCCTGGAACAATGCCTCTTAATCTTCTTCGCCCGACTTTCCCTATTACTTTCCACTGAAGCATTTTTCTGGTTCGTTGTTTTAGTGTGTGTCCATTAAACCATTTCCTTTTTGCTTATGTTACACCAACAGGGTATTTTTTTGGATCTTAAGGAATACCAACTCGTTTCACTCTTGGGTCTACCATTGATTATTTCCAGCAACCAGCACATGTTTATGGCTGAGTGATGGGAATGCATTCGATAAAATGAGACATCGATCCAGCTAGGAGTTAAAAACTGAGATCAAAAATATTTAATAGGTTTGACCTAAGAAGAACATAAGTTGTAGACTAGTAAAGACGGTATTACACCCGCTGAATAAGCGTGAAGGAAAATACTGGCAATTTTCCACAAGAATATAGTTTTAATCGATCGGTTTCGGTGTACAACACCATCATTAGGTCACCTGATGATGGTGTTGTACACCGAAACCGGTCGATTAAAACTATATTCTTGTGGAAAATTTCCAGTCTTTTTCATTCATGATGTTATTCCACAAAATCAAGCCTGAAACAACAACTTTTATACGCTGAATAAGTATTCCAGTTATGGGCCAAGTAGGTTTAGATATAAAGAATACATAAGTATTATTCTCTAGTGTAAATAAAATTTTAATTTTACGGGTTAATTAATTGCTTGGCAACTGTTTTGGTTCTTTATTCATCCTAAAAATATCAATATTTGAAAAAATTCTTGAATAATAAAGTAGGTTTTTAATCTATATATACTAATAGAATTTACAAGTTTTGTTTATTTTTTCCCTGCTCGATGTAGTGAAAAGTCGATGCATTAAATATTCGGATCTGTTGTAACGGGTTTTCAAACATAAGATTCAAAAATACTTAGCTACTCATATTTTGTTTCATTGCGCAATACTTTTCTATGGATGGAACTTGCGATTTGATCTTTAAAAGTTTAGGTGTTGCATATTCAGCCATTATTGGCCCTGCAAGGTCTTGTTTCGGAAGAGGTATTTGTTTGTACATGATTCATTTATCTGCCAAGACTATAATACTGCCCTGAGTCTCCGCGTCTATTCAGAAGATTCAATAAATAAATAATCAATTTGTTATTAATCGCTAATAGCTCTTTCACGGCATTTTCATCCACCTTAGAACTCATCTCTGAATTTCACTCACATCTTAGGTGAAGGTTACGGGGATGGTTCTCAAGTACTTTCCACACATACGATTCAGCCATTCGAGTCACGCCCTGCATAAGCTTCTAATTAACCATCACCTTCAACTTTTACTCCAAATCATTCTTCATGTTTTGTTTTCCCCTGCCAGACGTCCACAGATGTACAGATCCAGAAAAATTGCGTGACCTGCAGCCCGTCTGCTCTCGCTTCGACCAAAACACCACTCTCATTACTACACAGGGCAATATCACGGGCCCATACTTCTTCCACTCGAAGTTATCGCGGACCAATCAGAAAGTCCCCTTTGTCTTCCCAGCCCATACTTTATTTACTGCTTTGTTTTCCAAGATTTCTCCATCCGGGATGACGCATTGCGAGGTGGCTGGTGGGAAAACCGAAGGAGAGCCGACAAATAAAAATAACGAAGGCTATCTCAAGAAAATCCGTTCGCATCCTTCTTTCGTATTTTTTTCCTTCCAACTATTCTTCTTCTCCGACCCTCACAATCTCCTATTTTCCGAGGGAGACAAAAAAATGGCGAAGAGGAGCAAATCGTTTCCTTATATGTCTCAGCGCGGCTTTATCGCTCCATCACCGTCCTCATCCCACCCAAACCCACATTCACACTCGTCACCAAACCCACCCCTTCCCTCCCTTCAATAGTTCAGCCTTTTATTATTATAAAAAAATAACCCTATGAGATTTCGATAAAATTTTTTTTACGACATGGAAAAACTCTCTCCTCAAAAGTCTTCATTTCTACAGCGACGAAAGTTCCAAAAAGGGGAAATGACAAATATGAAAAACTGGGTCATTTCTGTTATTCAGCCCGCCCCTCTTGCGCCTATTATTTCCCCAAGCATAGGCATCTGACACAAATATCAGCGACGGTTTACAAATATTGTTAAGGTGTTGACGAACATATTTACATCAGCACAGTCGTTCAGCATCATGTCGAGTGATGTCAGTACATTAGCTTGCCAAGTACGAAACTTTTAGATCCTTGTAGATTATAGAAAATCCATTTTTTAAACAAATTTCTCTAGTTAATTGTGTGGATCCAGACACCGGTTCTAATACCCAACGAATTGAAAGTCTGCGGAGGTGTGGAAGGCAGGAGGAAGTAGGGAAAGGAAGCCAGTAGAACCGTCGATCAAGGGTGATGCAGTTAAGGCTAATTTTTTTCAAGATAATTTTGTTGGGGAGGAGTGGGGAGGAATTTAATTTTAACTACGATTACTTACAGTCAAAAGAGCTAAATTCTCGATTATTTATTTAAATTTATTGAATTATTTAAATGATTTCTTCCATATTGGCCTATCCCTGCATGTCTAGTTTGCTACAGTGAAACTATAAATATCTTCAAACACGCCCACCAGTTAATACGACTCCTAGTGTCCTTCTCTTTAGTGTACCTTCATGGCTGATAATTCAGTGAAAACAGCATATCGTTTGCCTGGACTGAGATCCGACCGCAGGTCTCCCAGTTTTGTGGTGGGTGCTGTTGTAAAGCACTCGGCTCTGAATCCAGGGGGTCTGAGATCCAGTTTCAGACCGGTCGAGTGACTTATTAATTCCCCTGTGATTTCCGCACATTCAATTTATTCTTCAGCCGTGGCTTCAGCAATAGTTTAACTACTTTGAATCACTTTGAAGGCAAGCACCCATGAGCCTAAAAGTGAGTGTAACATCAAAGAATGCGGTGATATGCACACAAATGTGAGCACTTTGTGGCATTGTGTGATCATTACTCTTGAGGAAATCTAGTTCCTTAATAGTTTCTATGATATGCGCAGTGCACGAGGATGCCTAGATTGGTTTAATGGGTTGAAGCAGTGAACTATGATCAAAGAACAAACATTGCTATTGAATAGAAAATGCGAAAATACTGTCACACGCATATTATTTATCGTGTTGTCTTTTATCGGGTGCGCTAGGAACTTAAAAGCTTCCGCAAACTTATAAACAGCGACAATAGAAGAGTTGGAGTCAAATGATGGGTGTTAATTTTGTCACTACAGCAATCTGCTCCCATACATGTACTTTAATAATTGTGCGTCTTAAGATGCTTGAAAGATTGTACACTAATTTTGCTCGGTTAAAAGTTTATAAGCGTTCAAAGTTCTGCTGCCTTTATTTTTCAGGAAAAAAATATTTTTTTTTTCAATGGGAAATTGATAAAAAATATTCTACATTGGCTTCAAAATTTTCCACATCAATTTCGGAGCGGAAAAGTAATTGTCTTCAATGTCCCTATTCTGCATTTTCCACTCTGATTGATGTTTCACTCTCATTAGTCCCTACCCAGAGATCCGATTGGGGGACGTTTTTCATCCGGAGTACTTTAATGGGAGGAATTCCATCGCGTCATGTATTGGTGAATACAAGGCTGCACCTTCTAGGAACACTAATGATGTGATTTCCCGTTGTCTTCCACATCGCAGTACTCCGGCCGATTCCATGAAGTCTCTCCCGAAGCTGTGGCATTTGATATCAGACCAATCTTCTTGTTCTACGATATTAGTACCTTCTGTACAGGATGCTGCCTCTCAACAGTGGAGCCGGGTAGTTTCGCTAAAGCAAATATGATGTAGATACTTCTCGTTGCCCCGTTCCAGAAAAATCGCAAAGAATATTTTCTAATAATATATTTTTTCCAAAATATGGAAAATATTTGCCATCAAATAGTCTCGAACCTGCGATCGACAGACCGATAGTAGCATTGTGTAATACTTTAGTACAGAATTTAGTGTATTTGAAATTAGTGCCAAATGATCTTCAGGGTACATTTTTATTGTATTTAGCGCTTTTAGCCAGTTATTTGTTGAAAGTTTGTGTAAATCACGCTGTAAAAAAACAAAAAGGGAGGATAGCTAAATATTTCGTTGCTAATCAACTTAACTGTAAATGTTTTTCACAACGACACGAACGATAAGCACCTATCATTTGCAAAAAATTATGTAAAATGTAGAAAAAGTTGATGACGTTTTTGCTAAACTCTATTTTGTCATGAGCGTTATAGAGTTGACGCGTCCATTTCACGTCATTGTTTACATTTAACTTGCGTTTAAATATTTATAACCGTGCCTTAGCGAAGGTGGAATTTAAAAAATGTTTTAGCCCGAGGTCCCGTGCCCTACTTTATCCTATTCTGGAAAACATAGTCGGAAATTAATGGAAAAGGATTTTCGGTTAGAATATTCCACCTTTTCTCAAGAGCAGCATTAGATACTCGGTTTCACGGGATATTAAATTCACACACGGAGGACTAGCCCCGGATTCTTTAGTGTGAGAGGGCTATCTCTTTGAAAAGTTACCTCATGACTCGGGAGAAAATGTTTTTGAAAGAATTCTTCACGGCTGACCTCCGATAGAACCTTTTGGTGGATTAAATTTCAACCGGAATGGAAGTATAAGGCTTGGCCTGGAAACTGTTCCTCTAATATCATTTTTTTATTATAGGAACCCTATCATCCTATATGGGCGTGGATGAACTAAAAAAAAACTTTATAAACAATAATTTTTTATGTGAACAATGACTCTGTTTGATTCTTTATCAATGGTAATTCTAATTGCTGTACTGTAAAATACTTTTTTTTGGATAAAACGTTAAAAAACTCCAGGTTTCTTATTTGGTTCACCAATAATAAACAAAGAAAGATAAAAATAGAAATATTCCCTTTCCTTGGATGACGGCTTTGACGCGGTGGAAGAATTTGCGCGTTACCATGACCCCTAGAGCTGGACTGGGAGGAGTAATAATCAATGCTCCCGGTAGGGACACCCATGCCAGATAAGTCGTAGGAGCCAGAGGAAGGGTAGTTCACGTGGTGGTGTCACGTGAAAAATACCGTTGATAGCGGTGATGTAGATGACCCCCACCCCACTGT
Source organism: Pyrrhosoma nymphula (assembly GCA_963573305.1). Classification (NCBI taxonomy): domain Eukaryota; kingdom Metazoa; phylum Arthropoda; class Insecta; order Odonata; family Coenagrionidae; genus Pyrrhosoma; species Pyrrhosoma nymphula. The sequence goes on along the minus strand of OY754334.1, from coordinate 99,581,969 downwards.
CAATTATTTGAAAATCGAGCTGTCACAGAGAATTGAATCCTGGAAACTACGATACACCATCCACTAGGATGCGTGTCTAGCGGCAGCTGTGGAGACGAAGCGTCCATGGTCATCAAGGATGAGGGCAGGGAAGCTAGAAAATGTTAAACAGGAAATAATGAAATGGAGCATAGATTCTTAGCGGCTGTTTGAGGTGAGATGATGGAAGGATAGTAGGGACTATTGGAGTGATAGTTACCGGGAAGTTTATAGTTTGGGTGATGAGAGTCAACGTTAGATAGCAATGGTACTGAATGTAAATTGTGAAAGAGGGTAGCGACATTGAACAGGAATTTAAAAAACTTGTAATATACAGAGAGGGAGAGGATAGTTAAAAAGGAAAGGAGCGAAGAAAAATGAAGCAGGCAATTCTTTGGATTGAATACTGATAGAATAGGTTGCACTTTCGCGCATCAATCTTATTCACGCGTTCCAAGGCGTTCCGTTTCACGCACTGCAGCGCTTGAATGCGCTCTGTCGATGCCGCCCCGAAACGGGCGTTATTAAATGATTAAATCCATTAAGGTGGCTGGATCGGTCATCCTGGGTCATTCGGGGCACAATATAATAATAAGTAAGTCGAAAAGTTCTTGGGCCACATTTAATTTAAGTGCACGGCAGTGTAGGACATGGAAGTGATATAATGTTTGTATTTTAATTTTTTTCTTCTTATTTTAAGAATGCCATGGCTACAGTTCTCGGTGCGTAAATCGAGTTTAAGACGAAGCAAACATGTTTCAATATTTGTTTCCATAGAATGTGAAGTGCAGTTGGTTCGCCGAAGAAACGGTGGATTTAGGAGCGGGACTGTACCATAATTAGTGAGTAAAAATTTCTAAGTGTAAATAATTTCCAAAAATATTTACTTATAGACTAATGGCGGACGATAGCCATTTCGGGCGGGTCATTTTTCATCAGGCTTTACTTTATTTTCCCAACACATTTTCTTCTTTAATATTTGTATCGCAAATCCTGAAACGGAACGCCAAACGCATTCCGCATGGCATATCGAAGCGGTTTATGCGTGAAGCGGAACTCATCCCAGATGATTACATTAAACTGTACTTTTTCGAAGTAGGACGACTGCCGGCGAAGCTATATTCACCATGCCACTTCGTATTTCTGTGAATAGGGGTAACCAAGTCTTGATGTAGTCATCTGCGGAGTGGTGCAGTTGAAGCTGTAATTGCAAAGGAGGAGAACCCGGAAATCCCACTGCTTCCAAAGGGGTGAAATTGAACCCAAAACTGTCGAAGGTTCCCCTTCAGCTGTATTAGTTATCGTGTACGAAGAACGTATAAAAACTAAGGCATTGAAATGAATTAAAAAACAAAAATTTTGTTATGGTTCCACACTTTATTTTGAAAGCAACATGACCTAGGTTTCGGCATATCATGGCTGATACCTGATGATGGCACGATTTGCCGAAACCTAGGTCGTATTGCTTTAAAAATAAAGTGTGGAATAGTAACCAAGTTCTTGTTTTTTCATTCATCATGAAGGAATTTCAACGAGTAACACCAGAGACAGTGTCTCGTATTCTAAATCGAAATCCTATTTCCAAACGGGGGGCAGAGACACTAATGAAATTTAAATCATTTCTGGCGTAACTTTGTGGATATGAATCATGCTACATAAAATAGAATAAATTTGTGAATTCATGTAAAATAATTAATTTTATCTGGACACACCAAGTTCTTTGCTGTTTATTGAAATCTATCTGATAAATGATTCTCAGTCTGGTACTCAACACATGGAGGGATGATTGGGCAAGGTAGGAAATAATTCGACAGAAATCACATTTCGATGAGTTCTTGGTTATTTCAACCAATTTTTGGTCAATGAGTTGCCTAGCAATTAAGCAAAGTGTTTACCAGGTACAGTAGAGTCTCGGTTAACCGACCTTCGGTTATCCGACCTTCCGTGTTATTCGACCGTCCCCGTGCACGATAACTACTGTAATGTATTTATATTTCGTAGTTCACTGTACTGTAAGTACCTTCTATACAACATATTAATTACTTTTCCGTAAGTGCAGTCTTTCATATTATTACTTATATGCCATATAAAGTTAATTAAGACACATGGACCATGTATTTGAAAAGTTTTCAATGCGCAAATTAAATTTAACTTTTTTTTACATTGTTTTTATTGTTTTCAATCTTATCCGACCTTCTCACTTATCCGACCTTGTCGCGGCCGGTTTAGGTCGAATAATCGAGACTCTACTGTATATAGATTAATCGACGAATTATTCTACCGATTAATATTTATAGGTTCAAGGACTGTTTTTTCGTAACTCCAACCTTCAGATTTATTGGTCCATTCAATCAAATAACGTTGCCTATCAATACGAGCACATGTTCTTAATTATCCCAATCCTACAATCTTCACATCTTCCCCTACCTTTATAGAATCCGAATTCCTACTCATTCCATGCATCATCATTGAGTCCTCTACCGACTGATATTTGAGGTTCCTAGAGAGTACTTGCCCTAACTTCCCCGTATCTGGGACATCAATTTCCTTTTCTTCATATTATTTTAATTTCTTGGTGATTTTGGGTGGTCTCCGAGAGCCAAGTAGTATTGATAGTGTGCAATGGATAATCAACTTTTATTACCCTCTGTTTTGCTATTTTAGCGAGCCTGCATAAATTTATTGCGTGGCTATTGAGCCACTGTTTGAAATAAAATATATTGATGATATTGTAATTATTGATATTTTAAGCATAAAAGAACGCATTTAAGGGGACGTGAAATTTATAGGGTTGTGCCAACACCGAATTTTGATAAGTCCAGAAACTACTATTGCGAACAAACAACGTTTTGTATTACATAAAGCTGCTCGATTGCCGCCTCTTGAAAAATGTTTAAAAAATATCGGAAAAAATATACGAAAACTACATTACTGCTCTGATGATCTAAAATACTCATTGACTTAACCTCATTTCACCCACTTTCGCTCTGTTTCCTGTAGATTTTACGTATTAAGTATAAATATTCCTCGGTAATTTTTTTGGAAGAGTTCAGACCGCATTCGCGTGGGGGGGGGAGAACGGACGCCATTTCCAAGCGGCCAATTGCTCCCACCCATACCCTAGTTCATCGGCGCGAATTACGGCAACTGCCGCCTTAATGACGGTGAAGGAGAGTGGATGAAAAAGAAAGCGGGGTGGGGTGAATGCTTTAAGTGAAGCCACAATGGCTTGCTGTGCTCCTTTCCGCCGCATTAAGAAAACCCACAACTTCTGACGTCCTTGAATTTGATATTTTTCGAGAGGGGAGGGGAGGAAGGGAGAGACGCAATCTCTACCACTTTCGTTCGCTTAGATTTATTCATTTTTTTTCATAAAAGCCTCCTCCCCTATGGGGAGCTCCTTTCACCCCATTAGCGGACGGAGGGAGGATACGTGATATCCGTGAAACGCGGAAAAAATATATATATGGCCATGTATAAGGGTACGGAGCCGGGATGTGTATAAATTTTTTCTCTCTTCCGTCCTTTTGAAAAGGATACCTACCCACCGCCCGGCGAATGCTCCTCTACTGCCGCGGCACTGACGCGAACCACGTCCGCCACTCGTATACGGCGACGACGGCGATATTTCCTCCGTTGAAAGGAAACCGGGGAACGAGCGACGCCCGACTTCGTCCATCACGCAAGGAATTTCGAGCGAAAGAATCTCGTAAGAGAAGGAATTGAGCGAGCGTTAACGGGGATCTAATATCTCACATAGTCATATGAATGCCGTATCGCATTAGGGGAGATGAATCGGCATCGCGATACGAATGAAATGTTGTAGAAATTCACTATTCACATCTCACATGACGCATTCACGTCACATACTGGATTCACATCCCACGCTAAAAGCCTACCAACCAGCTGGTAGATTACTCAATGATGGTGTGGGATTCTTATCGTGTACAGTACAAAGCCACGCTCTGTATCCATTGAGCTCATCAATTTTTCAACATGTAAAAGCATTCGCTTCGCATATCACAATTTAGCTGTATTCATATAGCATTCTGCTTAGTGCATTATTAAAATAGTGTCAAATCTTATGTTGCACTCGGGACGTCGTACTCTATATCGTATGATATCCCATTCTCTTCGGATATCGACTTTGTTTATGCATTAAAAAACCACGTTTTGTAATTAAGTATATTCATCACATCGATTCGGAACTTGGGGGTAATCAATTCGAACAAAAAAATTGAATGTGATATTGAATATGGAAGGACGTTTCATGGACGCAACTATGGGATGAAATAAAACTGAGATGGCTCAGAAGTTAGTGCAGAGTAAGATGGTTGGAAAGACAAGTTAAGTAGTTTTAGACATATTACTGGAGGAACGAAAGTTTCCAGAGGAGTTTAGAAGACAAGAGTTTTTTGTTCAAGAAATCGAAGGTATGGAGATGCAGAAAAGCACTATTGAGAGTAGAACTTGGGAAATCAAATCAGATGGAAAAAAATGATAGGCGTACAAGACGAAATGATGGAAGTAAGACATCATGTCGAGTGGAAGGATTGAAACAGGATGAGCAGCGGGACATTTTGAGATAGAAAATCAGGGCAGAAAAAGGTTCTCAAAACCGAACCGACGGGAAGTACATTATGTTTAATAAATCACCAAATAAATGGTATGGGGTGTCCTACAAATTGGTTTCCCGATTTCAAAGAACTGCGAAACTGGGCTCGCAGTAACTTTAACGGAGTCACCTGCTGATGGTCACTCAATTGTGTGAAATTCACAGTGGATCAATCACTCCACTCGCCTGGACTGGGATTCGAATCCAGACTCCTCCATTCCGCGCTGAGTGGTTTAACCAGTTAAGCTATTAAGGCGTCCTCTCCCACTGTGGGTTTCATGGAGGCTTTAAGACTCGAGTTTTTCTCACAGGTACCGTGCATACAATGCCATGGAGGAGTACCCGTGAGCGAGCGCTAAGCGCTACTGTCCTGAGGTAAAGCCCAACTTTAAACACAATTGTGTTACAAACTAAGCTAATGCCTGTTGCTCACGGTATAATTTTCGGTAAAACGTTTTATAAAATCGACTACTTTTATAAAAATAAGCTTGCTAACGATAAAACCGTTTTATAAAATCTATTTTATAAAACGTTTTACGGAATAGGACAGGTTATATTTTCATAAAACCGTTTTATGCAGCAGCCAATGAGATGTTCCGCTCATCACGTTGATAACCTCGTATCCATGAGAAGCCAAACAAGGAAAAATGAAACAAACATGGCTGGAAGTCCATAGAACTATCAATTCATGACAATCATTGCTGTTAATGTCTTCGCCTGATAATAAATACTATCATATTAAGCACCATAAGAATTTAGGCGTATTAACAAAGCCTTAGCGCCGTTGAGGGTGGTCTCAATTTAAGTACATAAATAATACAAATAGTTTTTAACCAAACAGTAATCCAAATGAGAGTGCTTTTATCACTTAAAGTGTTCGAAAAGAGTCTCATACGTGGCAAATTGGTCAACATTGCGGTTTTATGAATAGTTTTACTGTGAGCAAGCAAGTACGTTTTACGTACGATTCATACAAGTTTCAATAAACATTTTTATAAAACTTTTTTATTGAAAATTTTACCGTGAGCAACAGGCAAAAGTTACGAATAGAACGCACTATTAATCGGTATCACCATATCATACATTTTATGTACCTCAAATATACACATTACTAGTTCTCGGAAGGCTAAATATAGCCTTAAGGAATCGCAAGAGTATCCCTTATCGCTAAAAAGGTATCGCGAAATCGTGAAGATCTTGATAGGAAACGTGCAAGGATTTGGACCGCGACAGCATAATTCTATACGGGTGAGTGAGGAGATGTGGTTTTGAGAACGACAGACACCCTTAACATAGAGACAGCGGCTGGGCATTGTTGTCTCCGCACTTAAGCCGTTTTCTTCTGAGGTCCCTGACCCCCTCAAAAGCCAACCCCATTCACTCCGCCGAAAAGACACGGGATTGCACTCAAATCCCGAAAAACCTTCCCGTGGAAAATCCTTCGGTCATCCCGGTAGCGCGGGACCGACACAAGATTTAAAACCCCTTTCCCCTTCGCTCTGCAGTCTAAGCGTTCGCTCAACGTCGTCGTCTACCGCACACCCCCCCCACCCCCCGCCACTCACCCTCTTTTTCCCTTGGCGTCTGGAGAGGGTGAAATGGACCCCTTTTTTATTTCCTCAGAGCACCCACCCCCTTCCAGCTAGGTCGGTCGGGTCTCCCAAACCAATGAGCCTGCCAGTGCGCCGCGAAAGGCTTGTGACCGGCTTTGGAAGTGGATGGGTCTATTACGGCGTCCTTGGGGCACTCCCCCTTTTTATCTGCAGAGGAACGCCGGCCCGCCCGTCGGGACGAAATATCTCTCTCCTTTTATTCTTCTTCGTATTACTTCTCCTCTTTTTCCTGCAAACACAAAGAGCACCTCTCCACCCAACGGTCCCTTATCGGTCTCCTCCTTCCCCCATCCTCCCTCCCTCCCGCCCTTTCCAACTCCACAGAGCGTAATGGCTGCCGTCTATCATATGCGATTTCAAAAGAAGCGAATCAATTTCGTCTGGAGGTTTGACGGCTGGGCGTGTTTGGTGTGGCAGGAAAGGGGGGGTGTGGTTTGGTTGAAATAGAGATATGGGAGGAGGGACGAAATGGGGGTTGGGTTAGGGGAGAACCGAGGCGGTCGTGGGGGAGTTTCATTATTTTTCGAAAGGCGTAGAAGGGTATGGGAAAGAGTTACTGGCAAGGGAACGATTGAAAATTAAAACCGTGTGCGCCTACACTCCAGGGCGGCAGATTACCAAAAAAGAGATCGATTTCAGTGCGGTGATTGATTTCGCGACACCGATCGGAATTCTCGTTATTCATTTTTTTTTTCGATTCTTTGAACCCTTTGGCAATCATCCTTGGCCGTGTTGGTAAATTGAACGCACGCGAAAGATGTGGCAGTGTGTGGACGTGCCATTGTTCCGCGATGTAAGGACCTATTTAGGGCGGGAGTTTTTCCTTAAGACATTAGCGCCAATTTTGAAAACTACTAGGAGCCTTGATGGAAGAGTGATGGCGGACATTTTTCAGCCCACATGCCGACGATGAAGGGGAAAAAGTCTGAAAACTTGAATGAGGAACGGCACTTCGAGCGAAAAAAGGAAAGCCTGTCCAAACGGGTGGAAATCCTGTTGAAAAATCACGAGTCATTATCCCGTCGCCACTTTATTCTGCGCGTAGGCTGAAATCCTAAAATTGACCCGAGATTTTGAGGCTTGTACAAAGCATTGCATACTCACGATGGGTCATTGGAGATCAATTTGATGACCAATGAAAGATGTTTAGATGAGGATATCTCAATGCAAGAAGAGGGTAATGAGTAGGTGCTATTGTGTCAGACAAGATGTGACAGCACAGCTTGTGGAGGGATAAAATAAACCAAACACATTAAAAAATCCACTGATACTTCTTCTAAGCCCTGTTAACTGTTTCAGTGGGCAGTTAAATCATGTGAGGTTATTGAACAATCAATAAATTAGTGGAATAGGTTATACTCGTAAATTAAGGTAGGAAAGTATAAAGTTTAGTACGTAGACCACATATAACAATTGACGTAGATGGAGTAGCGTCTCGAATGAAAATGAGTGACCATTTATTGATATAAATAGACAACTGGACCAGAAAATTAGGCGTTTACCATGATGATTTATCATTGATTAAAACTGGTAATTTCAAGCAAAAAATTAAAGAATTGAAGTGTTAATACTTTAAATGTTTGATACAAGCACCATAATTTGCTATGGATCATATTGAATTGAGTACTTCATGATTGAAAAAAATATCAGCGAGGAAAGGAAGATAATATACTTAAAATTCATAGAAGATTATTTGGAGGATGACGGAAACATTTAGAATAGAAAATTACCTAAACACAATAAGAAATACTTAATTTATTTAGAGAGAAGAGAAATATGGTGGTTATATTATAAAACAGCAATTGGAAAAGGTAGAATTAGAACAAACCGACGACTAGAAAAAAAACTAGTTGCTAAAAACAACAGTGGTCGACTCCCGCTTGAACATTTGTTCAAAAGAATAATAAACTAACATCTAACTGATCACAGAATACGTGGGATTTACAGTAGTGCACTGCAAAAGAAGTCAACATTACCTGATCACATTCTAGTAAAGCAGTGATAGGCACCAAAAGCTGTAGTTGGTAGTAGCAGAGATATGTGAATACTCACCGAATCAGTGTTTTTTCATTGAATTAATAATTAAATGCTCAATAAGACTTAGTTGTTGCTGAGAGTCACCATTTCTTTGTTTAAATCTTGTGTAATAGGACCTATGATGCATAGATATTTATTACAAATTCGTATAGGAGCATACCTGTAATAAAATTGCTCCTTTGAACCCTTTAATGCTCAGATTTGCCAGAGGTGCTGCTAGTTGTCGAATAAGATATATCTCCCTTATTCTATGATAATAACTTAAATTCCCACGAAAGCTTTTTGACCACATAGTCACCATACAGAATTTTCTCTCATGTGTTATATTCCAAATGTCGTAACCAGTTTCGCAAGCTTTAAGATTCTATCACCATGTTTCAGCAGGTTTGCTTATGATTAAGGCTCACCCAACGGTACAACCATGACGTCTTATAAGGTTAATTGATTTTCTGGCAAAAATTAGCCCCTTAGTTTAAATGCAAGCAACTTGTCACGAAGAGGCGACGATTTTTCAATAATTGATTCATTCGCTTAATCACTTTCCACATCACCTTTTCTCCATGGTTTTCATTTTTACCGCAACGATTTCAATTTCGTTTCTCCCAGTCCTTTCCCTAATCGAGAGCATAGGCCAACGCAGATCTCTCGAGAAGGAAGATTAACGAGGAGAGGGGATCAGGGGAGGGGGGTACGACTCAGACGAATTATCTCTCATTTATTCGAATGATATGAATGTATTCTATAATCGGCCACATTTTAGGGGAAAAGGAGGAAGGGTGACTTTTTCTGAACACATTTGGAGAAGGTTCTTGCATAAGTCTGAATTCATTCATTAGAGTAATCTACCGGTTAGAAGTAGGTTATGATGAAAGTCAGATAATATCCAACGGACTCTTACACGTGCCGTGCCCTATCTACCTCTAGTATTTCTTTCTTCATCTCAGCATAAGTCCTACCTTTACACTTTATAAGTACACCTTATCTGAATCGTTTTACTTCTCTCTTGAAGCCTCCAAAAACCATCTCCTATGTAGCCTATGGTCCTATGACCTTGACGCAGACTTAATCCACCAAACACCCTAATATACATTAGTTTAATTTCCCCACCAGCCCTAAAAATCAAGACCCATTCCTCTACCAGCTACCACTCACACCAATAAGAACTTCGTAGATGGAATCGACTTGTCGGGAACGGAGAGCCACCAGAGGAATAAATGGATGGATGGATGGGACATTGCAAATAATAAACACAATAGTTGATGAAAAGATAAAGCATAGCTCATTTTAAATGGATTTTATTACGAGACATCCAGGTGCTCTATTGTCTTAGAGACATCTTAACTAGAAAAGCTGAAGGCTGTAGGAAACATTAGTAACAAGCTACGATAACCTATAGAGCCGACTGCAGCAGAATTTCAATGGAATTTCCATATTTTGAATTTAATTATTGCAGTTATTTTCCAATAGCAAAAATCTGTTTTAGTTAAATTTTATTCCATACTTTTGCGCTTATTATAAAGTGTTTTTCGCAAAAATGGCATATAAAATAGATAGAAAAATACTATTTTCCCCATGTTTAATGTATTCTTGCATTGGAAATAATATAAGCTCAAGTTCAATAAAAGAATGAAATAGCGTGGGAAGGTGTGAGTTGGTTGCTCATATCCAACAGAAGGCATTATTTCTGCAAGAAGCTAGAGTATGAGTTAAATAACATTATAGCAACTTTATGGATGAACCACTTTAAACATGAATGACATCGTTGCAAGGACGACACTTACCTTATGAAACACTGAGACAAATGTAAGATCTTTGCAATCGCCATAGGTCACTGTCATACGCTGTTTTCATGGAAAATACAAATTGTGTTGGATAAAATGATTGCGTTTCCATAGTGGTCTCCATTAGTCGTTACTAACCTATGTCCAATAGGTCGGATACATTTTAACTTTTTCTCGAATTTCCAAACGCCGAAGGGTGGAAAATTGCCTTTCCGGGTGCTAGTTCTCCATGCCTTATTTCTGCAAAATCATGACACGCTGCCAACATGAAACTAAATTAGTTTTGCCAAGTATCAGGAAAAATGCGAAAATATACTCCGATAAAACTGGTAATTGGGAGAGTTAAAAGATTTCACCAGAAGAAAAATATAACGCTATTCTTCCTAACTAATATCTGAAGATAATAATTCGCTCCGCATAAATTCCTTCCACCACGAAGCATGAGAAAGTTTAACAAATTCAGCACATAGGCTACCCGCCCAACAATTCAGTGCTCCAATCGAGTCTGCACAACATTTCATTTCAATTACGATGCAGAAGTTTCATTACAGTGCTAATCCTTCTATCCCTGACATCAAGGGGTTCCACCAAGTAAGGTCCGAAACTATTATCTCCATTACTTAACATAAAATGTTTCTTTTTCTCATGTTCCCTGCACAAGGTTTCAGAGAATCCATTCAAACATAAAAGCGATATATTTCTTCAGAAAACGTTTCAACAAATTCGGCAAAAAATACTTGAAATCATGTCCTCCTATCACCTCCTAAGGTTTACGCAAATTCGTTCTGGACCAACTGGTATAGCTATAAATGTATATAGGTTAAGGAGTGCGAACTGCGTCATGAGGGAGAAAGTGAAAACCTTGTATAAAAGGGGAATCAAGGCATTTGTGGGAAGGAATAAGAGCAAATGGGAGAGAGAAAAATGTAGGAGGACGGGGGGAAGTGATGGATGGACGGTGGGTGAAAGAGAAATGGACACAATGAAAGAAATTATCGCGAAATTGACGAGGCGAATCGAGCAAACTGTCCAGACCAAAAGGACGGGTCTCTTCCTGAATAAGGCATCACTAAAACACTACTGGGAAGTGCGATAGGATGAATCAGGAAATGGAGAGGAAATAACTATGTAAACGCCAGATCAATCACACTGACCTCAACAAAAAACTGTTGATTGACTTGGTTTGAATTTTTCAGATTATGCAGATGTAAAACTAAGAATCACTTAGCATATACCACACAAGGTTGAAACATAGAGATATGTTAAATTAAAATCTCTAAAAAAGAAGAAAACAGGATATATAAAGAGCGAAAAAGTGTTCCGATTAAAGTGTGGGTATAATGGATTTCGTATGCATTGAGCTAACAGAAATTACGTGAAAACTGAATTACTACTGTTCGGGTGAGAAAGGAAACAGAAATGAAGTTATTCGAGCATTGGGTAAAACCAGGGAACGAATATTGCTCCACATTTTACAGAATTAAATGTGATTATCCCACGAAGGAGCAAGCGCATGGGGTCTAATTTGGCTGTATTTAAACTATATATCATAATTGTGTTTTTATGGCTACTACATATGCATACTAGGAGAGGTTGGCAGCACTGTAGTGGCTCCAAAGAAGTGTTCACAAAGTGGATCTTATTCACTTATTTTTTTCGGTTGCTGTGTGTAGTGTACCTTAATTTGTTGGTGTGGTGTCGTTCTTGGAAGTGTCTTTTACCTAGATTAAAGTTGGTGTACTCCCTCGCCCACTGAAAAAGTAATAATCAGTGCCCAAAATTATGCCCTTGTAGAGGGATTGTGACAGTTGAGCATCGGTTTCGCATTTGTAAATATAACTTCGATAGTGAAAATATCTTTGTGAAAAATTACGTGTAGTAGATGCGAAGAGGAGCTCCCAGGTGATGGAGACTTTGTGCGGTGTAAACAATGCTCCAGAAATATTCATTATGAATGCTCCGGAGTGAAGGAATAAACCTACCGTACGATGTCTAAGAAAGCCAAGGATTCCTGGAAGTGCATTAGCTGCTACATGACCAATAAAGAGGAAACAGGTGAAGAGACAACTAGTATAAACTCTAACTTGATAGAAATGAATAAAAGCCCTTCTGGTAAAATTCTGTATCCTGGCGGGACCTACTTCTCCCTCCCCAAAACGCCATAAATTTCGATTTTTCGGAGGGAAACCCGGTGTTCACGTAAGGAGAACTCGATGAAATAAAAAAAATAAATATTGAAAGCGAACTTACCGAAAAAACGTGATTGGAGGTGGAAATGCGTCGGGATATATCAATGGTTAAGTACGGCGGCTCTTCTCTAGGTAGCAGCACAAGCTGGTTGGCAATGAAACTACGCCATATTCTAGAGATTCTTTGTGCGTCGATTTTGGAGCATGAGATTTGAAGTTGGGTAGAATTTTGTTCCAAAAGATTTAATCCGTCCTCCGAAAGAATAGTACTCGCCGCAGAGGTATACGAAAATGAACAGGAATTAGAACATATAACGAACCAAGGAAAAATGAAATAAATTAAAGAATTGAAAAGAAGAGGGTAGTGAAGGTTTATAAGGAGTCTTCTCCTTCATTTTCGGCAGTTAAGAAATGGGTGGCTGAATTTAAAGTGGCCGAACTTATCTTGAAGATGAACCATATGAAGGACGTCTCAAAACTGTAACCACAAATAAAAACATCAAGAAAGTGCACAATATGATATTGGAAGATCGGCGATTAAAGGTGTATGAAATAGCTGAAGCCATAGGCATATCAGAGGAAAGAGTACGGTACATTTTTCATGAAGAATTAAATATGAAAAAGCTTGGTGCATGTTGAGTGCCGCATTTGTTAAATGCTGACCGAAAGCAAGTGCGTAAACAAATTTCTCAGCAATGTTTGTTCCGTTTTCAAAGGAATCGAACTGATTTTGTGCTCTGATTTGTTACTGTCAATGAGACGTAGGTCCACCGCTACATGCCAGAAACTAAATAGCCAACGAAGCAGTTGGTGGAAGCCGGCGGACCTGCTAGAAAAAAGGCGAAGTCTATTATATATCTGCCGGAAAGGTGATGACCAGTGTTTTCTGGGATGCAAAAGGGATTCTTCTTATTGATTACCTTGCAAATGGTAAAAAAATAAATGGCGAACACTATGCAAGTCTTCTGGACCAACTGGATGAGAAAATACGTGAGAAGGGGCCTGGGTTGCAAAAGATAAAAATCATCTTTCAACAGGACAATGCACCTGCCAACAAAGTTGCTTTGGCAATGGGAAATCTGAGCGATTTGAAGTACAAATTATTGGAAAATTCATCCTATTCAACAGATTTTACACCCTCTGACTTCCAACTATTCCTACATTTAAAACAATTGTGATTGGAAAACGTTTTGAGTCCAATTAAGATACTATGGCAGCCACAGATGGTTATTTTGCAGGCCTACCAGAATCGCACTTCCATCACGGAATCTACTCATTTGAAAAACGTTGGACAAGGTGAATTGACATGAAGAAGAACTACTTGGAAAAATAAATGCATTTTTGACATCAAAATTACAGTCTTTCATTGCCAGGCCGAGAACTTTTCACCTCACTCTCGTATATATATATGTGTACTCCGATTTACATGCTTCTCACAACTGCATACACTCGGATTATGATTCAAATATGGTTTGAATCATCACAAGTAATTAAAATCTCTCTAAAAAGCCATACGTATTTACCTTAATAAATTTGAAATAAATGCAAGAAAGGAGGACGGCGAAAGATATTGATGTAGGGACGGTGAATTGGATAGGGTGGAAATAAAGGAAAAGAGGGAATTTTCCGAGGAGAAACGATAGGGCTGCTTAACCACTTTCATGTACATCCGCCCAAATCTACACCACTTTCATGTACACCCGCCCCCCCAGAAACCTCCCATTGGTTGGAAAGATTGATAGCACGGGCGCTGGTGGCCGATGTATAGAGCTAGCATGAGTGTGTGTATAATCTGCAGACGATTTATATCTGCTGCCTTCTTTCATCATTTCTCAAGTCTCTCTGTCTCACAAACGCACACCCACGAACACGTAGACACGCGCGCAGACCATTGCTTTTTCAGTAATTTGTTTTCGCGGAGAAAAAGAGCGGAGTTGGTTTACTTTCACATCTAAACCCTATTTTGCTCCTAGTCTAGACAAAACCCCCCATCCTCGCCTCTTCCTTCTCTTCGCAGCCTAATTTCCAACTTCATCGGTTCCGCTGAACATCTTCTTAAGCATTTCCTTCCATTTTTTGTTTTCCCTCACCTCCCAAAATTATGGAATGATTTTTTGGCAAAATTATGGCAAATGGGAAAATTATAGTTTTATGTGAAATATTTCGGGACATACTTCGCAAGATAGCAAAGTCGTTTTGACCATTTTTCGCAAAAATTACTTTACTTTCGGATACCTAGGTCACCATATTCCATACTTTAATGCAAAGGTAGATGATAATCTACGCATCTCATTCATACTTTCTGAGATATGATTCATAGTTATTGGGAAAGGCTGGTCTCAGAGTCCCTGTCATGGAAATAAATCAAAGAAATACATTGAGGCGTAAATACATGTATAGCACACTTACAAAATAAATTAGCTTTATATCTCGATGGGAATCTCTCACATGTTCCGAATGATTAGGCTAACGGAAATCGTAAACCTTGCCCCGAGAAAGCTCTTATCTACCTATAGCATTGAAAATGCTCAATTATACAGCAAAATTAATTCACCAGTCAATACAATCTCTTGATGTTCTTTGCTGAGATTAAGTTTACTTGACTAAATAATACAAATTCTAACAAAAAAATATCCCCATGGGGAATTAATATGCAGATTATCAAATCTGACCTGTGAAAAAGATGAAAGAAGGATATTCAATATCCCTCGTAATATTCCCGCACTTCACATTTGAGGGATATTGCAACAAACAATGATCTCTACATACCTACTACCAAAATATAGGTAGACACTTGAAATACAGAATACGTTGGGACTGCGGGATGCTAGTTGTGATGAATGAGTACCTATTATTAACGCTAATATGCCGAAAATTAACATAAAGGAAAATGAGAAAGTGTGTAATTGATTGGTTAGGCAATAACTCAATGTATATTGCAAACAAAAAATGAGTGAATAAAATACTGACTACAAAAAGTGAGAAAATATGGTTCTATTAAAGCAGAGAAGCTGGGTAAGAAAATTGGGAGTACGCGATAAATACTTAAGTTGCCGTTTACGAAACTACTGACTGCTTCAATAAAAATAAATAAATTAGGTCCAGCCCATGAAAATACTAATGCCGGAATAGCTTCATATACATTGAAAGATAAATATTTTACTCCTTAAAAATAAGGCTGAGTATGTTATAGATAATGCAACGAATGCTTTAGTGGAATTTCACTACAAGAAAACCAATTTGTTCACTATGAATATTCTGGATACCAAATTTAACTGCTAAATCCTATTAAATTAACCCTGTTTACCTAGAATGAAATTTTCGGTCTTAAGCAAAAGTTGAAGACTTTCGTCATTCAAGAATAAAAAATGTACCAATTAGGTTACGTGTTTTAACCAGGTCTCTTGCTCCATTAAAATTTCGGCTATTCACAAAAAATATTACATGAAGAAGTAGAACAGCCGATTAATATGAAGTAATTTATTGATATGAAGGAGCGAAAATTGAATTTTCCCAGTGAAGAAACAACTTGCTAGGCGGAAGATGTGATTAATCATCACGTCTTAATTTATTAATCCTCGAATTTTCGGATAAGAGTGCTCAAGAACAGAATCAAGATAAAACGTTAGCTTGTTGATGGCTGAATAGCCTTATTTTTGGAGTAACAAGATATTTTCTGCGAACAGTTTTAACAGAAGATGAGGGAATTTGCTTAAAGGCCAGCCCAAAAATGATTAATGAAGCGAGATTTAAAACGAAAGAGCAAAGTTTGGGGACAGCATGTCGATAATCACGAGGTTTGAAACTTTCAATCTGTACTCCGCAATATCCAGTTGGCATCTAAAATAACTATCGTTCAAATATGGCGCGAAAGCTGTGGACTACGGCCATTCCATATGGGGGGATTTCATTAGGTAATAGATATGCCATCATAGATGTACAGATCGCATGGGAAACAATTTATGTTTACAAGTAAAGGGGTATTATAGCGTCTAAAACATAAAAATTTCATCTACATCCTGGAGAAGCTATGATGAGTGTTTCTTGGGAAAAGTACCAAGTACTCCTTTTGTTAGGCGACATCTCTTCGTCATGCTTGCCTGCATTTGGAAATGGTTTAAGGTGACAACGTTGCACTGTAGTTTTTAATGTTTTTGAAAAGTAGACAATAAGTGGCTAAGTCTAAACGACCAACTAAACTCTCCTTCTTCTTAGGTGCTCAATTGATTCAAAATCACTATGTGGGTAAGCCATTCAGAGTACAGAAGGATGTATGGGATATATTCACGGGAGAAATAATAGTTTTTTGCAAGTCTATAGGTTTCCATTGTAAAAACTCAGAAATCCGTAAGGTGAATGGCACAATGTACCAAAAGGCCAGTAAATGCGGCACCCTCTTGAGAAATAACGCACTAAAATTTAACAAAAACAAAACTCCAGACTTCTTCCCATCAAGTCAAAATGTCTGCCTCGCCTGCCTCTCCTCAAATTTCCAATATTTCACATTTATTCCCTTCACTACTCATTGAGTACACGAAAAAGAAAACAACAAAGTCCTCGTGAAAATAATTAATCACCTGAAAATAGGAAAAGTTTCCCTTTTCCAAGAAATTTGATCAATTTTAATTTTCGGCCGGAGGTCCCTCGCTTTCCCCAAGGAAGCGAAGTCTCCACTCTTCTTGCCGAAAAGCTCATCGACTCCATGGCGTTCGTTTGTTACCTTGGCTCGAAATAATAAAAGAATAAAGGTGCGCGTGTGGAATTATTATTTTCATTAATTTTTTGGGCGAGAAAGCGTACACAATCAGTCGGAGAGAAGGTGGAATGGGTGGATAGATTAGGAGAGTAAAGTAAAGAATGAGAAAAATGGGAAGGGAGCCTTGCAAACGGGCCAATTACGGTTCCAATCAATCAAACTTCACCGGCACCTCCTTTCACTTCTTGTCCGCGGGCGCGCCTCGGACTCTCTCTCGGCACAAAGAGGAAGAGGAAGAGATAGAAGTCTTGAATCACGATTTTTATTCCCCTTATTATTTACGGTTGTAAGCCCATCCAGATTGATAACCCTCGTCTACAGAAATTTCCACTGCTCTCCCGGGCGATAGCATCATTCGTAGGTGGTTGCTGCTGTGTTTACGCTAGTTTGAATGATCTATTTCTAGACCGTGACGAGCATGGTTATCATTTCCATTTACCAATCAATTAATTTAAAATTACAATGATTGCTATCGAAAAATCTACAGTGCACTTTGCCATTGATTACCCATTTTCATTTAGTACGCTTCTCATTACTTAATGACTCCGGAAATGTCCTGTGATAGTGGGTAAAATGTGACCAATATCCTATAACTGAGATAAAAACGGGAGCATAATTATTGCAAAAAACATAGAGCGTAATTATCACGGAAAAAAAGGAACCAAATCACAAACATAACTCCGCGTTGCTATAAACTTCCGGAGCCACAAGAGATTCGGTAGATACACGCTAGGCAAAGATACCTAGAAAAATTTAGATCAGACGAATTAAAGGGTGATATGGAGGATATTATTTAAACCCCAGGTTTCAACTCAAGAACAAACAGATGCGACAATATGAGAAAAATACACTGCAAAATTGATAAGCATAGGCAATCCTTCCCACGCGCTTAAATTAACTATAAAAAATTTAGCGAGACAGTAAGATACTCTGCTATTAGGTACCTAATGGCTTGCTTCCGCCTTTTCCGTCTTCCAATTCCTTTTTCCCTCCTTTTTTAATGGCAGACGTACTTGAACACGCCCCTGATACACGCTTCTTTGGATACTCGCAGTGTAAAAAGTAGATGCAGATATCCATTTGGGAAGAAAAAACTGAAGGATTATGAACCATACGTGATTTTGAAACGGTCATTAATCGCCATGGGGATGAACAAATTCTCTCATATTTTCTCAAAAATCTAAAGTCGACGTCGCAATTAAAACGTATTTGAAAGAGTATCAAAATAAATATCACGGTATTGCTCATTGTCAAACAAAGATCTCACGCTTGAAAAGCGGTAACTTGTCAATGACATATGGTATAGCAAATTTCTTGCCTCCGGAATTTTAACTCAGTCGTCATATTCAATGCTCGAAGTCGTCAATGTATATTCCTACAGAGCGAGGAAGGCAGAGAAATGTTTTTCCATGCCCATAATGCAAAGAAGAGCTTCGAACTGAAGTATAATTAGGAACTTCGAAACTTATGCTGACCCTTCGCGGAAATAAAATGAAGGTTACAATTTTCGTCTTTTCGTCAAAGACACCCATGAAGAGTAGCTTTATCATTAAATGGTTAGGATGTTTATAAAGGGCATCTAATTTAATGCGAATAGAACTGAAGCTATGATTTTTAACTCAGCATATTCATGAAGAATGAGCATCGATACATCAGTGCAACATATTTGCCTTTTAAGGCAAAACTAATATTGCTCAGTGTATAAAATACGAACAGGCATCAATCAATAGTTTTTCTTACTTGACAATTGAAATTAATCATACAAACTTAATGTGGAATTTGAGCGAAACCTTATGAAAATGCTTGCGGCCACTATGATGATGAAATTTACTGTCATAGTTATAGAATCGATAGTTTATGAAAATATTTAAGATCATTTATTGGGCAACATGGTTATACTTACAATGAGTTTAGCTTGGTTAAGGGTTGCAAAGCGTCCACTGGGACCGCACGAAGGCTGCAGTTCTGCAGAGACCTGTAAAGGTAATAAAATAAATTACTAAATGAATGGATTGGATTAAGTGCCATGTCGTGCCATTAAGTGCCTATGATTGGACATTTTTAAACATTAAATCTGAGCTCTACCTGGCTTGAAAATTTTATTCTCGATACTTCTCTTAAACACGTCTCCCACTTATCCAAGATGAAAAATTAAATTAACTCACTGTGCGTGGAGTTTAACTTTCTTAGTTTGGACTGAAAGTAAACTTATACAACTTCAAAATATTTTAGTTACGTTAAATCTGCGGAGTTCGTCCTTAAACTGGTGGCAATATTTACCAATTTTCTCCCTTTAGTTCTTTTTTTATGACGCGGCGTATAAAATCTCTATGTATTGGAGGCATGGACCATTGGAACATCTGACCAAATAAAAACATCTTTGAAACCCAGATATGGAGGCAGACGTTGAAGATCAAAGGCATGGATTTAACAAGATGAGTTGTATTTAGCTGAGAATAAGGACGGTCCATTTGGATTATTTTATGCAAAATGAGCACGATGGATTTGGGCCAGTAGATTTAAGATGCGCATTTTAGAGAAGGGATAGGGAGTGGAAGATAATTCCTAGGATCTTTCTAAGAATAAGTAAGGGTGAATACGTGGTCTTAGGACAAGGGAAACTAACAAACAGTAAAGTGAGATTTGGGAAAGTAGAAATGCCAGGATAAAAGAGAATTGTTAACAATGATGATAGAGAGTTAAAACCACTCCAAGTATGCTGGAGCATATAGTATTTTGTATTCTCTGAGGGAAGGTAAATTCCAATTCCAGGTAAGTCGAGGTTTAATTCAATATTTCTACTCCGTTGATGGAGATTCCGAAAGGGCATCGAATATTTCTTCAGCAAATAATTCTACTTATACCATTTCCAGAGGAGTGAAGGGAGAAGACAAAGTGACCCAAAAGGCCCTGTGCATGGATTTTGACAAGTGTGTTTGGTCTTTGATACTTTGTTGAAGTACTTACATTTTGCCAATGCTTTCTGATAAACTCAACGCTATTTTTACGCAGAATACGTTTATAGCATTAAACGATTTGGGAATTTCGTTTAGTTTGGAAGTTTTCTCAACAGCCAAAGACGAAACAAACTATTCTTCATGAGAATACAAGATGCAGACTATTCTTCATGAGAAAAGTTTTTCCAAGTTACAATTATCAAAGCAGAAACATTCATTCGGTGTATTCGGTTATCCTAAATGGGAAACACAAAAACGGAAACCTCGGAGTTTCGAATTTTTTATGAAAAGTGAGCAGCGGGAAAGCTGTTGAAGGAAAATGGTGTGAAGAAACATGAGATATTCATACAAAATTTACCCTATCGGAGGAAAAGTGATATGGAAAATATAGAGATGAAATATTGCAAAAAGTTTGATAAATGAATTCGCAATTAATTCGATGAGAAAACGTATTCTGAACTAACAAGGTATTGAGGTTATCAGAAAGCAATTTATAAATATGAGCCCCCCTCTTCCTCCTAGAGTCCCCTAGAAATAGTATAAGAAGAAATGATTCACCCAAGAAATCTTTAATCCCCTTACGGTATCTCTATCAATGGCGTAGAAAAATTGAATTGACCTGTACTCAGTCCAAAGAAGGATTCTCTCCAACAAATTACAAATAAGAAATATTACTTGTAGTTTTTACTTCGGTTAATAGTAGATTTTTAAAAAATTCGCCTCAAACCATTGAATACCCATTTAAATAAGAACTATCTGTCACGTTTTGTAACTGAATCCAATCCTTTCTGATCATTGCACAGAAAATCTCGAATAGGGCCACGATGGCGTTATTCACCTATGGCACTGATTGTGACTCACCCATTTACGAGATTAAAATATGTGAATGAAACTAATAGTATATGAGGAAAAAACTAACTCACAAACCTCAATGGGTCCCTAGGAAGCCCAATGAAGGAGCCATGGAAAGAGATGGCAACAGAAATGGCTACCAACGGCAGCAATCGAGGGAAAATGGAAGCTACAATAACTGTGAAGAAATAAATATGCTGGAACGGTACTGAATAACTTAAAAAGTAGAAACTAGCTAGCAGGCACCAAAATGTAATAATAGAATATATGCAGTGATTTCCTATCATGCCATACAATATTATTTCGAATACTTCCAATATATGCTTAGTCTCCAAACTACTGCATCAGGGATGCTGGAAATACTTGTATCATTAAAAATAAGGAAGAAATAAGAGCGATGAAAATAATAGCATTGAGCATTGGATGTTATTCTTGAATTTCAAAGGTTTGGAAATGAAATTTTAAATCCCGTGGTACTTGAAAGAATCAATATGTCTAAATTTCAAGAAAAAACTAGGCTAACAAGTTTTGTTGATGTTTAAATTCTAATGTTATCTTCATGACGTTAATAATTACGTGTTACTTAAATATTACAACTTAAATGCCTTCAACGCTTTGAGCTTTTTGTTAAAAGATTTTAGATACATCATGCGTCAAATCGTCTGGCTATAATGCTCGTCAAAAATATTTTCAAGATACAAAAAATGATAAAAGAATAAATTACAATCTTTCCAAAAATGGTTGCACTCAATTTTGAATTCTGGACCTCGGCTTTTATTTTGATTGATGGACCACTATGAAGCAAAAAAATCACGAGCAATAGTGAGCGATGTAGAACGAGGAAAAAAATATTAGGGCCCCAAGCAATCATGGGGCGTGAATAAGCAAGAATGAACTTCATGATACGTCACTTTTTCAGATCCTCATACAGAAGCCTTAAATATATTTTCTTCCGTTAAATACTTACAGTCTCTTTATGCGGCTGTTGCCTGCGAAAGTTTTTGGATGTATTTTCTCGAACCTGTTGTCCGACAGCACTCTGTAAAGAAGGAGATACCTCATTAAGTCATGACAAAGATCCCATTGTTACGCTTCATTGAAGAAAAATTTACGGGAGGGCTTTAAAAATGAATACATTCATTTTCGATGCAATGGTCACATGCATGTGTGGACAGGAGAAAAAAATTCAAACATTGCTAAATTTGGATTAACATTAGATATATATAAAAGGTTTGTCGTACAAAAATGAATAAAATGCTAGTAACAAAGGGAAAATCAACGGGAGGAGAGCATACCAAATCCCAATCCAAATCAAAATTACATGAGAACGAATATATTGAGAGCCACAAGAGAATCAAAAGTAATGCAGATAGCATAAATAATTTCAAATGCGTTGAACCGATAATAGCTGTACTTTTCACACAATTTGGGAAACACAAATATCTCACAAAAGTGGAAAAAATTTACGTACCAACTCTAGCTCCTCTCCCCTTAATAATTTTACATATATACTCCTGCACGGTTGCTACAAATAAATTGCATAGAGATTCACTTCGTATATAACTAGTGTATGTTATCGATAGTAATTTGGGAGCATATTCACAATATCCAGATGATTCCTTTTCATGACCTCTTATGCTTATATATTTATTGTTTATTTTTTCTGGAGATAATGGTCCATACATGTAGACCTGCTTGAATTGTTGTACAATACGTATTTTTGTGAGATTAATTTTTAATGTAGACCTGACGAAACATAAATATAAATGCGAAAATTTGATTTGGCAAAAGAGAAATAAAGTAATAAATTAATTAATGGGCCTATATATCCAAATGAAATAAAAAATAACTATATTCACAATATCAATCCAATGCACACTAATTAGGAGAATATTTGGTGCTCTGAGGGTGTATTTCCACATTTGCATATCATTGTAAAATATGGTAAATTTCTGCTCATATACTTACTGCAAAGGTGTAATTAGCATCAAATGACTTCATTAAGTGTTTCAATTCTTTGAAATATGTATATCTTGATCGTGGATTATCAATCAGCGATTACATTCAATGTTAAATTCATATAAATAGCTCTCTCAAACAGCTCTTTTGAGAAAATCTGTTATCACAGAGTTTATTTATTTATTATCAACCTGAAAACAGCTTCTAAGGCCTTTTACATCAGGCGTTGTAACTTAACACGAATGGATAAGCACAGGCATCCATGCCTTGGGAGGTGAAAAATCCTCCCCAGGAAGGGACTCGGACCCGCGACCTTCGGGTTAGCAGGCAACGACGTTACTCTGCCGCCACCGAGGCCGGCATTAATTAAGTTCCTTTAGAAAAAGGCCTTCATTTGGGAAAAATAGTATCTTTCGTTCAATGGAATACAATTTTGAGAAGGTTATATTATGAACTTAAATTGAAAACATTAGAAATTGTCAAGAAACCACGAAGAGCTTAATGCGGCTCAGGATAATTATCTACATATTACTGCGAAATACTTTTCCAATGGATGTTTCATAAATGCTAAAATCATCATGAAAGATTGATCTAAATTCACTCGCACGGGAAAGGTACCGATTAACACTAGAATGACCGGAGTAAGCCGCATACCTACTATGACCGCCAGCGGTCAATTGACCGTTCCCCCTTTTCTTGGGCTGTTTCGTACGTTTTCCCTTCGTAATTTTTTTCTAAGAGTGTAGAAGTGTTCTGATAATGTGTTACGGTTAAGCGTAGTGTTAGGAAAAAATGTACGCTGCAAACAATGTTAATTACTCTGATAAATGTTTTTATTGTAAAATAAAAATGTCTCATTTGCATCGGTAAAAATTAAATGTCATGCGTTTTTAAACACAAGTAACATTTCAAAACACGTTATATATCGTATTTTTATTAAATAAAACATGATATCAGAGAACAATGAAATAGAAAAGACAGCGTTACAGTGAAGCGCTAAAAATGCAGTCTCAAGGTTATTCTTTACTCTTATGAGATTTTTTTGCAAATTTACTGATAACTTTCACGGTGTCCACACATATATTTGTAGAACCTTGAAAAACTATACTTTGTATTGTTCTGAGTACAGAGACCAATCTGGCATTGCTTGCTAACCTTGCCTAATAGAGGAAGGGATCCGAAAAGTTGAACGGCAGTTCTTTTCTCAATATAAATTGCGGATACCTCCTCAACAACTTTCATAATGAAAGTTCTTCGGGGCACCTGGGAGCGATATACAAGCCTGTACAAAGTATTTGCATTTATCATTGCTAAGTCAAGTATATTTTAAAACACGTGGACAGGCCATCGGCGTGCCCCGGCCCGGACTCATTTGCGACACATTCCATCAACAGTGTCAACTCTACACTTGGTTGCGTTGTAGAATTTAACTGTCTCTGTTTTTTTTTATATTCAGAAGCCTCATTGATGGTTATCCCTGAGTACATGCTATTAAGGATCAGCACATTCTTGGAAGATTTACCTTGGTAAGAAGTCAAGTTATTGCTGTCATGTTCGTAAATAACTGTAGTGTGTAAAGGATCTTTAGCTTTCTCACAGAGGGAGGAAATTCCTTTCGAATGTTGTTGAAAGTACCAAAAATACTTGTCTTGCGTTTTGCAAGCTCTTTAGTTAGGGAAAAAGATGTGAAAACAATATCTGTTGTGACATTTATACCCTAATCCAAAAACGGTTCGAGCAGGCGCAGGGTAACATTTTCCGAAACTCTCTGCTCTGTTGGTCTCAACTCGTCTTTTCCCAAGTATGGGAAAGCATTCAGCACGTAACGTTCCTTTGCATCTGTTGCTATCCAGTACTTTACTCCATACTTGTCTGGCTTGTTACCCATGAATTGGGTAAAGGGATATCTACACTTGAATGGGAACAATTGTTCGTCTTTGGTAATGCTCTCAGTAGGCTAAAAGCAGGCGATACAGTTCCCTATGAACTTGTCCCACATCTTAGATACGAGGCAAAATTTGTCAGTTCTCTTCCGTTGAGGCCTGGTTGCCTTTTCATTGAACCTATAATTTTCATGATTTCCTTGAACCTCTTTCTTCCCATCGTTTTGGCGAAGAAAGCGGGCCCCCAGTTATTGTCCCACAACGTATGGATATGTAATCCCCGTGCGCCATAGGCCTCGCGCGCGTACAGTATGGCAATAAAAGCGTAAAGTTCCTCCAAAGATATAGACCTGTTGTCATCTCCTTATACGCGACGCGCATCATTTTCTGTTCATTTTTATAGCCTAAGTATAGGTTCACAAACAAACAATTGCAAGCTAGAAAGGGGGGAGCCGTTCTCCATAGAGGGTTTCGCATACCGTTGCGCATTGTAACACGTCGCGGAAAGGTCTTCCCCGGGCTCTCACGGGCAGCCCTGCAGGGTACGCGGCGGGCAGGACAGCGGGGGTGCGGCGGCGCCAGGCTTGGCTACCAGCAGCTACGCACAAACGTAACAGCGAATTTCAGCTAAAGAAGTGATCACCACTGCCCATAAAATGTTTAGTAGCGACTCTTTACGACGCAACATACTGTGGTTTTGCTAATCTGTCTCTCCTTCACATAAACGGTAAAATCATATGTAAAAACTGTTTTGAAGACATGAGAGTCAAAGTTGAGTGGTGTGCGATTGTGATAATGTGCACGCTATGATGTTTGACACAATTGAAACCAAGAATCGACAAAGAGATCTAAATAACAGTATAAAATGCAAGAACGGTCAATTGACCGCTCGCGGTCATTGTAGGTAAAAGCTGGCATTGCTTTTGACCTGAAGCATCCCCCCCAAAAAAAACTTAATTTTCGCATTATATGTTCCAAAATATTAAAAGTCAAAGAAACTCAGCCTCATAAACCGAAAGATAACGAAGTGGTGCGCGAAAGAAAAACGCGAACGGTCAATTGACCGTCCCCGGTCATTCTAGTGTTAAGGGTTCAACCTCACAGGTTGTGGCTTCTTCTAATTCCCATTTTACCTTGGATTTCATTCCTTGGTGGTCCGCAAGGGTACAAAAGATAGTTTCGTTTGAATCCACCATAGTTGCCACGAGAATTAGGAAACGTAGCATAGTGGTTTGCGCATTGGTCCAGGACGCCAAATGTACGTGAACCGTTTCCCGGGCCAGACCAATTTCTTATCATCGAAACGTTCCACAGATATCCCTAAGAGGCCATTCAAGTATTACGTCGGGCGATTTTGGCAACTTTTCAACCTCCCCCCCCCACTCCCGTGTGAGACAACTTAAGATTTCATAAATCCCACCCACCCACCCAATACCCACCCAATTTGACGTAAGTTTTTATAGATACTTTGAATCGTGCATAATGATATAATTATATAGGTGATTCCTTGTCCAAGTGTTCGAAACTGACCTCACCCAAACGATTTTTTAATATTTTTTGCATAGTGACAGGCCTAATAAATGGCGGAACCAATATAATATCAATTCCAAAGAGCAGTTTTCGAGATTTTGCGATACAGTATAGGTGAGATTGACTATAGGTGCGAATCGTAAAAAATATGGACTATAAAAGAATGCGATATCTCCAAACCAGGGATCGCAAAGATTGATTATACCTTTCTCAATAATTTAGGCGTACCACGGCGGCGGTAATCCTACAAAGTAAGATTTTTCGTCCAACAAAAAATTAAAAAACGTGATAAAAGTGCGATATCTGAGGGAATTTAAATCTTGCGTAAGAATGTCGTAAACTCCTTCCCCCAGCAAGTAAGACAACGTAAGAAAAGCTCAAACTCCCTTCCTCCCCGAAGCATCTCACGTAAAACTTGAATGACCCCTAATTATAATTCGTAAAAATCCCATGGGATCATAAACTGCGGCACTGATGATCGAACAGGACCAATTTCCACCAAAAGGGACAATTTCTGTCCTTTTCACTTCGAGCATCACGAAAGAGGGAGATGATGAATGTCCCCCGGGAAGGAACAATGAGAGTCGGGTGAACAAAAGACGCGCGAGGCCCCGATGTTCCAAACCGCATCACGACCGACGATTTTAGACGCGCTGGCTAACGCGGCCGATAATCCACCACGGGCTTCGCCATCCCGGCGGTGACTAATGAACCTCCCCCGGTCACGTCCCGTCGAAACGTGCTCTCGATGTAATTGGCGGGAGACGAGAGGTCGAGGGCCGCCACACTAACTGAAGGACCTTCGGACGCATTGAGTGCAAGGGAGCTCCGACCACTGCGGCGATAACTTTAGCCCGCGCTTACGTTTAGGGCGCTGTTGAGTCTCGTTCGCAAAACAAAATAAGAGAGCTTAGTTACCTAAATATATCAACACTTTTGAGAATTATTTTTTATAAATATAGGCATAGTTAAAGCCATCCAGAGCTTTTGTATAAACTGAGAATGACTAAGGAAGAGTCTAATACGATGGTTATTGTCGTAATGAAGTTATATATTTCAATAAATAGAATAATGAATTCAAAGCTGTATACCACCAACTGAAGCCACCCGCTGTGGAGATGAATGAGATAAATTAACAGTAAAAAATTATTTGCCTGGACCGGAATTCAAAAGCCTAAGTTACATATTATATTATATTTTATTTTACTAAATTTTATTATAGTATATTTTATTTTGTTATATTATATACTGTTTGTCTACCAAGCCGAAGTAATTGGTATTAGAGTCTCATAATAATTAAAGTCTATAATTATGGAAGGGGGTTAAAAATATGCTAAGTTAAATAGAAAATATGTGAGGACGGATAAGTTTTCTTTAGAGAGCTAGGATGCCGGGAAAGGGTTAAGTATGATATGAAAAGAGCTACGAGGTGTGCTGAGTTAAGTGACAAATAGCGTGAGGGATGAGGCATTATTTAAGATGGAAAATCAAAGCAAAACCGGGCCATAAAAATATACTCTAAGGAGTGCAGTATTATACATGATTATTCCAGAGGCAAGGGCATCCTATATTGACCAAACTAATAAATTTAACGGAAAAACAATTGATTAAATGTCTAGCAGTGCAATTGTAATGATAGTAATAGAATGAACAGAGCTGATAAACTTAAGAAGATATATTTCCACAGCCTCGTAGGACAAATCCAGCTATAGGGTTATTTCTCTGGGTTACTATTTTATTTAAAGGGAGGATTTCTAACATTAGTCAGTTTGAGTTACTTCGCCTTAACATGGGAGCAATTACAGTGTCAAGAAAAATTAGCTAAATATATACATAACATTAATATGTAGAGCGATATTAAGACTTTAGACTACCCTCTTTTCCCTATCTACTAGTTAAATACTAGGTCAAAATAGTGAAAATGCATTTGAATCATAAATTTTAAGGCAGAAGTGTATTTAAACGTATATTATCAAGTTTGCAGAGTAAAGTTTTAAGATCAGCATTCTTAATTTTGTGAATGGAAATATTGAAAATCAGGAAGGATAAACTTAATACACGGACCATGTAGTTTTGCACTATAACTTGAGCATTATATTAGGTACTGTATTAACAAAAAATGAGAAATATTTAATTAAGGGCTTGGCTTTAATCCTTAACCAAAAATACTAATTCCAGGAAAACACCAGCACAAGTAGGTAGATATGATAAACCTGCGAATACCACTGGCAAAGACACTTGAGTTTTCATGACAATTCAAAAACAAAAGTGCATGCAAAGGCAATTTGAAAAAAAGAATAAAAAATTAACTAAGCATAAATTAAGAAAAATATAATTGAAAGAAAAACAGAGGTGAAACAATAGAAGAAGCTAGTGATGAAGTAGCCGGAGTAACTATAACTTCAAAAATGGGAGACGTGGGTAAGTACTTCTTAAAACTGCATCAGATGATGCCTTTGCATATTAAGAGTATGGCCTCTCATCGATGCGGGTGAATTTCAGTTGGCAGCATTGTCGGCGACGTCACGAGATCGTTCCAACTCGCATTCCTGAGTAGAGCAGGTAACTGCTGTAGCGATAGTTTCGGCCAGCAACGTTTGGCTTATGCTTAGCCCATTAGCAATCGAACAAAGTGTGCCTCTCTCCGGCTCAAAGCCGGCACTTTTTTTCGAACATGGATAGGTACTGGAGCGTGCGGAGACAGTACAAGCAGATACTTGGGAGTGGTGTGGGCAGGTTGGGAGGGGAGGATTCCATTGGGGGCTGGAGGGGGTAGCAGTGTGAGGAGACGGAGAAGCGATTGAAATGCAGGGTCCCATCTTCCTACACGGCGAGACATCGCGGATGCCAAATGGAGGAAGCTCCCTTAAATAGCCTCCTGAGGTGGCGGCATCGGCGACAATGGAATAATGCAAGGCGCAGCTCTTCCGGTTTATTGCGTGGCCTTTGGCTTGCATTCTATTCCCGCACCTCGTCCCCCCCCCTACCGGCAGCGACTGTATAGGAAGAAAGGGGAGGGCACACGAGACACGACCCCTTATTGGGGAAATAATTGCAGGGCCGACGCTTGCTTCGACCCATAAGCGAGACGACGACGGTCGTAAATCTTTGTGACCTAATGTCTGTAGTAATTACGCCATTATAACAAGTAATAAAGGAATGTTGAAGGAATGTTTGACAAACAAAAATTTGTTATTTTTTTCATTCATATATTTATGTTGCGCATTTGGTCACAAATTATTTTTTTTTCAATAACTCGCAATGTAAATGGTTTTGAGGTATCCCAACTACAGGCAATGCCTAAAACGGATTCCTAATTTATCCTTTTTAATTTGAAATGTAAAGGTGTGCTTGTAATGTTGATTCAATGGTTAAATAAATATTATTATGAAAAACAATGTGTTTGGAGAGTTTCTGACGACTAGAAAACATTGTCGAGGAGTTAGGATCAAATAAAAATAAAATTATGCAACATTTTTGCAAAATTATCCGTCTATGATATTTCTGCTAAAAATAGTTTAAATATGAATAAGAAAAATATTATTGAAATTCCAATCTGAGAGCTTAGGTTTTTACTTAAATATTACTCGGCAATATTGCCGTCTTCCTTGAGTAAAAGATTCCTTATAGCCGAACTGGGCCTCGTTTTACTCACGGAAACTATTTTTCAATTATGGATACTTTTTATAGCAATTATATTCTCTGATGAGATTTTGTTACCACAGTCAATTTTATATCTGAATGACTTCTGTCAATTTTATAATTGCAGAGCCGACGCTTGCTTCGTGTCGTAACCGAGACGACGACGGTCTTGACCATTGTGACCAAATGGCTGTAGTAATTACGCCATGATAACTAGTAATCTCCCAGATAAAGGAAGGTCATTGGGGAGCTTTCAACGTCCAGAAAACATTTGAGGAATTGGGATCAGCTCAAAATGAAATTATGAATCCGTTATGCATCATAATCTGTGTGTGGTATTGCTGCTTTAAGTTGTTTGTGGATGGAAAGGAAAACAATTGGTGACACTCCAATCAAACAGCTTACTTAATTATTAACATTTTACCTGGTAGTATTATCATCTTCTTTGAGATAATAATTCCGCACAGTAAAGATTGATGTCGTTTTTTACATTAAATTGTTAAACTATTTTTAATTTATGACACTCACTATTTTAACAGCTGATTGGTAGGTTTTTGGACAGTCCTTACTCTAAAATTCCAATTCCTGGGAGCTCTACTCACTTTTCTTCTTTTTAATGGTTCGTGATCGGGTCTCTTGCAAGTTCCTCAACACCAATATCTCTTCTTGAGTCGTCCAAAATTTTGTAACCTCTTCCATCCTCTTCCTAGCTTCCCCAGCGTGCCTATTCCCCTATACCACCCTTTCTCACAGAATTAACCATTAAAAAATGGAAAAAAAGTTCTCAACTGTCTGTCGCATCACCAAATAATCATGCTTACATTAAATCCCGCAAGGTATAACTCAAACTTTTTTCACCTGACAGTGAAAAAAATAAATACATTTCGTGATCCGTCGAACAAATCTTTGCCTCACGCGGCGTGAGTTTCTCTCAATTCCCATCAATTCTTATTGCCACGCAGAGATTGGCGGGGAAAATGGGTTAGCAGTTCTCACAGACCTTCAGAAAGACAGCTCTCGATGTTCCGCGTTGAAATATCCGGGGAGAGTAATAACACTTTTATAAATTCTACACATCGCCGCTTATACTCCGTGAACGGAAAAAAATGGAACGCCCTAGAAGTCCGTTTGTCACGACGAACATCGACGGTTTGAGGGGCCAACAAAAGGCGAGAATTAGGTCCTCGAAGTGCACGGAAAAGAGATACCGATCGGATTGACGTGTCTGTATCGATGATAATACAGTTTTTTCCCCCTCCTCGACACAATGCTAGTCAAGCGTCAAGTTTGAAGCGGATCATGCTGTCTTCGCGGACAATCTCTTCCTTTCTATCTCTTGAAGTGGGGCACAGCCTTCCTCCCCGAGTAGGTATTGTCGCACATTGCTCAAGGCTCGTGAGTTTACTAAAAGAGCAAGCAAATAAACTCATGGAGAAACTCGAAAGGGTGGTGTGCTCCATGTGATTCAAAAACTATCAAAGAAGAGAATATTAGTTTGATTCCTAACCCGGGGTTAGCAGTGAACATACACACTATAATTTTGTTAAAAATGACTTTACAGTGGGTCATACTCATTAGTCGTTCAGTCCTAAGGTTGACATGAACCCTATATTCATCCCAATCTAATGCTCATTTACTCCCTTTTTATGCAACTCCTCTGTTTCCTATATTTTTCCTTCAATTATAATCTTCACAAACCTATTGTGCCTCAGAGTGTGCCCAATCCATCTGGTTCTTCTTTTCTGTATAGTGCTCCATGTGGTCTTTTCCTCTTCTACTCTTCTTTATACTTCTTGATTTCTTATTTTATCTGGTTATTTGATCGTCACCCTCCTCCAACACCAGGCTTCGAATGCTTTTAATCTTTTCTGGCCTGCTTCTCCAATGGCCCACGTTTCCCGTCCATAGAGTCCACACTAAAAACGAATGTTTTCATATACTGTTACCACGTTTCCGATCCATAGAGCTCCACGCTACACACGAATTTTTTCATATACTGTTACCACGTTTCCGATCCCTAGAGTCCCAAACTACACACAAATGTTTCCATACCCTTTTACCCCGTATCTCCTTTGAACTTAATAGTTACGTTTGATATCTGTTGAACATCTTCCGCCCCAGGTGATGGTACTTCCGAGGTAGGTGAAGGAATCCAAATACTCTAATTTCTATCCTCTCAGTGTGACTTCTTTACAACGGGTATTATGAAAATTATTTAAAATTTGTTTATTTAACTTATGGTCACCTCCGAAAATAGCCTTCTGGGTCATTACCTCGGGAATCACAACGTGTAACAGCAGGTGAACACATACAACCCTGTTTTGGGAGAGTGAAAAACTCCCCACGGTGGGATTCGAACCCGTGACCCCCGAAATGGTGGTTGAGGACTTTACTCCACCACCACCGTGGCCGGCACACAACGGAATGTGAAAAACATTATTTTTCTTTCTGTATTTTGTTTGCTTGAAATAATTATTCTTGAAATCCAACGATAGAAAAAGAGCATCAAATACAGCCCACACTGATAATAATTAAATATTCTTTCAAATAACTCATAAAAGTGCCATTGATTTTTAAATTGAGCAATAAATATTTAAGGTAACTTAATAATTGATCGATTTAATACGTATCTCTAGTAAGATCTCTAGGAACAAATATATCATGTCATTTAGTAAGGGTGAGAATGTTTTTCAAGAGATATTTATTCCTGAATTCATTGCTGGACTAGAACAAATTTAAGTCGATGAAATTTCGGAAACTTTTATTTTTTGTTGGAATTTCTAACGCGGATAATTTTCAAGTAACATCGCTCTTTTAGCGTGACGAAAAGTAATGGATGCACTATGAAATAAACTTAAAATAGTTATAGATCGCACTTAGGCGTGTATTATTTAATTACCAAGTTATATCAATGACGAGAATCGGATGACGATCCAATTCACTTGAAAACATCGAATATAAGCATGTCATATACTCACGTTCCGAGTAGAAATACAAATGAAATTTTAGTTCAAAAACATTTTACATGAAACGGAGTCTGGTATCACACAGCTACAAGCATACATACTGCTACTTATGTTCCAGGACGTTTAAACGGTAGCACGCTATCTGTAAATGATGAGGTTACTGTGTAAAAATAATGATCACGCTGATGCACAATAGTGGAGAAATGAATGACCTCACCGCCAACGAGAAACTGATTTCAATGAGTAATTAATGTCTTAAATGCAATAGTTCGGATTGGGTTGGTATTCAGTATTTAATTATTCGTCGTAAAGCGTTTGATTAGTCAAACCACCATATTATTTACGACATATCATTACACCGAGGAGACTTATTGCATTTACTTTATAGTAAGACTTTCGCCGGTATCTCAGACTGCATCCCAACAAGAAGCTACGCTTACACTCCAATGAGGAATTGAGCAAAGCGGAAGTGCCTTGGTAATGTTTGCCTGACTGCTTACCCCTGTGAAGTAGATAATCCATAACCCCAAAAAAACATTAATCCAAAACTCAACTCAGAGCTCTGATGCAGATTGCGTATTCTCTGAAGGAACTTCATGAGGAACAGGGAAAGAAACTGGCACTTCCTGATGGGCACATTAAATGCCGCACCAGAGGGCTCAGTAATTCGCGAGATTCACCAATTCCAATCATTTGGAGGATTAATTTGACGCAAATCCATTCCTGTAAATCGTACATATGAATATGAAGTGGTGGTTACATGTTTTTCAACATTCTCATATTGGATTAGCTATGCTGGTATACCGGTTGAATGCGAATGATCACAAAGAAATATCATAGATCAAAGCGAGCATTCTGATCCATTAGCTTGCTGTTTGATTGTTATTGTAAATAATCCTTATTTCTACAGCACTGAAGGTACTGTCATCTATCATCATCATCATCAACTGGTATTCTGCCTACTGGTAGGCCCCAAACACCAAAGCTGCCTCCAATTTGTCCTGTCCCAGGCTTCTTCTTTGGTATTCTTGTACCTTCTTATATTTACTTTGTCTGTCATTTTCAGCCTTCTTCTTCCTCTTTTCTTTTCTCCCTCTACTGTTCACTCGACTGCTATATTTAAAATTGCCTTCCCTCTTAAAATATGTCTAATCCAGTTTCCCTTTCTCATCTGTATTGTTTTCAGTAGTGTTCTTTCCTCCCTAACTCTTCCCAGCACCTCCTCATTTTTTGCTCTATCCACCCATTTCACTCTCTCTAGCCTCCTCAACACCCACATCTCAAAAGCATCGATCATATCTTTCTCTCTTCTTCCCAATGTCCATGTTTCGCTTCCATACAACATAACACTCCACACATAACATTTCACCAGTTTCTTCCTCAGTTCTATGTCCATACCGCTGTATAGCACATATCCCGTCTTATTAAAAGCTTCCTTTCCCATAGCTATTGTTGACTTAATCTCTACTTAACTCTTCCAATCTTCCGTCAGCAAGCTCCCCGGATATCTATACCTTCTAACCTGCTCTATCCTTCCCTCGTTTTTCATAACATTCATATTTCCTCCATCATTCACTCTTACAGCTTTCGTTTTCACAACATTTATTTTCATTCCATAGTCTTTCTCTTGCTTTCTCTAAACTTTTTATTATTCCCTGAAGTTGCCATCGGCTAAGATCACCATATCATCAGCGAATCTGATGGTTTTTATCTCCTGCCCTCCAATTCCTATACCTTTTCCATTCTCCAGGGATTTACTGACCATCTGCCGTATATAATGTGAGTGAATTACTTTCAATGGGATCAGAAGTCGCGCTAGGCGTGAACTGATTTATACTTTTGCGGTCCACTCCCGAAGGAGTCTAAATTAAGGAGCGTTCCACGTGGCCCCTTCGAGCAATGGATACTTCGCATTGGGAACATGATTCTTCTCACGTATCTCGTTTTGACTAAATTTCTGCATGGTGGAAGATATAAATCACTTTGTAATATTCCGCGAATTATTATTGTAAATTCAACCGGTTTCAACACTAGAACCTCTCAGGGGGGGAACCTAAATAATGACGCTGTAGCGTAGAAACCGGTAGAGTTTACTATAAAAATTCGTGGAATATTACAAAGTGATTTATTTCTCCCAACATGTCACTATTCCACCAAATAGAATCAGCATCAGTTGAAGTTATAAAGTTCTACAGTTCGAATTCAAGTAATTTTTAACCCAGTAACAGCATAAAATTAGACTCGCCACAGTTCGATTCAATTCAGTTTCGGACGTCGGAACTTATCTTTTAAGCTCATTATGAGCAATTAAAACTGTGTATTATTTTTACCCTTGTTTTAATGTAGTAAGGTAAACAAATGTAAAAATCGTACAGTTTGAGTTGTTCATCATGAACGCAAGACATTTTCACAAATTGATGCCTTATCAAAGGTCCCTTAAGATTCTCAATCTGAAAGCTTTGAAGCCTCAGATTGATATGAATATACTTTAGGGCCTTGTAGTAGATTTTATGAAATATTTTATTACTATGTGTAAAATATTTACTAAAATAGCGTGTATAGAACATTTTGGTTACATGCTGCATATTTTTTAATATGTGGCATGTGTTTTACACATTAATGTTTGGGAAGAATTACCGCAAATGAAATGTGATTTGAAAACCACCAATCAATAAAGTAAAACCATTTCTCCTTCCAAACAGCAAACATGTTTTTCACGAATTTTAGTCAGCAGTTTAAGACTTCCGCCCTACAAGTGACATGAGTATCAATACCATTCTATCCCAATGCTAATAAAAGTGATGACGATTTACTCTGATGACTTTCTTATGGAAAAATGTTAGCTTCAACGTCGAAAATGTCAATTTTTAAGAAAGTCTGGGTCGCAAAAATTCCCAAGTTATTAAATAGGAATACATAGGTTAAAAATGTCTGAAAGCTATCATCTGAGCCGAGTTTGTACACGACACCAACAATCACGGTGAAAAGTATCATTTTATAAGTATATAACGGGCGAAGTTTCCTGGAAAATGGCAATTACTCTCAGACTAGATTCAGAAAGGGGCAAGGAAAGCATTTTTGTATTTTTTTAGCTCAAATACTACCAGACGTAAATTTTCATGCAAGAGATTTCAGAAGAAGCCATCTGAAGTCATTTCGGATTAAGCTGGAAATAAATGACTAGCCAACGTAATGAGACACTCAGGATTGCGAGGTAATGCCGCTTCGCATTTAAAGTGAAATGATATAAGGAACGCATTGCGCACCACCAGGAAGGTATTGACGTACTTTTTGGTGAACAAAATTCCTTGAAAAATGAAGAGGAACCATGAAAGAGGATATACTTAGCGAGGAGAGTAGCTTTTCATGAAAGCATGCGCGGCCATTTTCCCTAATGATCCCCACATTCATAGAACTCGGCAATCAAGTCCCAAATGGAAGAACTACTGCCTCCAGAGCGCGTTTGCGTCAGGTCATCCCGGATCAGAGAGAGCTCGAGTACCGCCACCCGATGGTGAAAAAAATCCTCACTGCACGCGTCTCGCGCCAAGCAGAGCGATGCTCCGAGTTTACGTCCGTTTGGGAGTGCACCAGTAAAAAGACACCTAACTCGACAAAAAAAACAGATCAAAGAGAAAGAGAGGGCTTGAGAAACCTTAAATGCAGCTCTTAGGGGAAAACGGTAAGTATGGAGAGAGACGAGAGGGGACATCAAAAGAATAAGGAGAGAAAGAGAGGAAAAAAGGACGAATCGGAATGCATAAAAGATGGCGTCACACGAGGGGAAAAAATATGGCCGCCATCCAGTTTCCCTTGAACGCCGTTGATGGCGCTGCCCGCGGTACGTATCCCCGCGATGGACCTTGGCTTGGTCGTAAATTCGGTGGTGACCTCCCACGGCGGGACGTGCTAACTGCAATACCCGTACCGAGGGGGGCACTGCATCTTTTTTTTGTATTTTCTTCTTCCAATTTGAACCGCAAGCTCATGCCCAAGTTTGGTACGCGGAGGCCACTCTAGGCTATAAAGACCTCTCTCACTCTCTTCCTTCTCTACAGGCCCGCCCTCTCGATTGCCCTCCGGGAATGTGAGACAAAAGGAACAGTCGACGATCACCCCGCGAGACGGGAGTGTTTTACTACCCGTCGCGAAGGCGAGATTTCAAAGCGTGCAGCCACGTCGGGTGAAACACATTCGCGCCAGCTGGAGATCATTCCGCGAAGCAGTCGCAAACCCTCTATGTCCGAGCAATAATTGCGCGGGGAAAATTGATGGAGAGAGGGCGTTGAAAAGGCTTTCAGTGGACCTCTAACACCCTCATCGTGCCCGACAAGTGCTCATGGTGGGTGGTGAGGGGTGAATGTTACAGAGCGACACGAATCGTTTCGCTTTCTGGTATCTTAAAAAAAATGGTCGCGGCAAAGAGACCAAAGAACTTCTTAAGTCATTCAGCATCTTGGCGTCTTCAGACTGCTCGTGTAAAAGGACTGAAAAATAGAGCACTCGCAAGAAATTGGCGGCAAGGAAATTTCCAAAGAAACACTTTCTTAGGCTGGAAATACTTAGAACTTGGTACCCAGTGATGGAATATAAGGCAGTACCACTCATTCTACCCAATTAAATTATTCGGACTCTATAGAGAATTCTTGAGATTGAATATTTACAAAATGATGCTTTTTAATACTATTTTATCTATAAATGTTCATTATAGTTTCAAAGAGGAAATATACGCGTACACTCCCACAAGACAAAGAAGAAAGTCCCAAGACAAAGAAGCCAAAACAATGTTTTCCAAGAGTAAGTTGAAGCAACATGACTGACATGCCAAAGAATACATAATTTTAATTGAGTTATTCTCCTCAATGGTGTAAATAAATTAAGAACAAGTCCATTTTGCATCACAAACCTACGAGCAATGAAACCAAAGAACGTCTCAACAGTGGAGTATCCAATGCCTGGGTCTAGGATTTTGACGGAAGGTGGCTGACAAGTAGTCCTAGGATAGATATTTACAAATCCCCCGCTCTTTTGAGATTATAAACCTAACAGTTTAAGTTTTAATAAACAAGGATTAATATTTTAAGTGTCATTGTAAACCATGCATTCCTTAATATTTTTTAATATTTATATTCTCTATTGCTCTAGGAGTTGCTCTCCTTTTGAGCAGAAAAATGAATACAACACAATAAAATATAGTTTAAATGCCAATGGAAATCAGGTATAACACAATCCACAAAACAAACTGTAAATACATCTTCATAAAAAATAATACTTGAAATGAAATGTTAGCAAGCATATAAGTTCAGGGTGGTATCGTCAAATATAACAATTTTGCAATATATAATATGCAACTATGCAATTTGCAATGTATGTATTACAACAGTTACTTATGAAATACTTATGAAATGGTTACAATATGTTGGAATACCTATACAATAATTACTTAAGCAATACATAGTGATATTATATACAACTGTAGCTACAAATTATTATCACTGCCTAAAAGGCTCCAAAGCCTCTTTGTGAACACTTTCAGTGACCCACTACAATATATTACAATACTTATACAATAATTACTTACGCAATATATAGTTACACAATATACATATGTAGCTACAAGCTATTATCACTGCACAAAAGGCTCCAAAGCTTCTTTCTGAACACTTTCAGTGACCAACTACAATATATCTGTGGTAAGATGGGTAAATATGATATGTCCGATTTTTGCAAAAGTAAGTTATGAATATCGTTGGATGCAACGAGCATCCTTGCAGCATGAAGCAAGCATATGAAAGGTATCTATCCATATATTTAGGTTGAGATTTAGATTAGATGTAGATAGATCATTGGATTAGAGAAACATTGAAAAACTATTTTTGTTAACAACAAAAAAATGGAGCCCCTCAAGACAACTTTTATTTTAAAACCCATTTATGTTCAGCGATTATTCATTGAAATTCAGTTGAAAAAAAGAATTTTCCACAGAATTAAACATATACGTAAAAATTGGTGAATTCTTCGAAATTAGCCCTTTCAGTGCTATGCACGCATATATATGCGTTTGGGCGGTGCAGTGCTATCAGCGCTACGCACGCATATACGCGTTTTAAAAAGCAGGAGTTTAAATACCAACAACGAAAGTATGCGCGCTACGGTGAGCGTTCTCTGGGATGAAGTTTAGCACTTAAAAGGCTAGCGAAGATAGAATAACGTAAATACTCCACTAACTTTGAAGAACAGGCTAAGTAGGCCAAAACACATCAGCGATATGAACCACTCATCCGTGGAATATTCCCCACCACACCACAGCAACTCCAACGAGTGAGACTTGAGAAGGATTTTCATGCCCAGAAACATTCGTATAACAACATTTAATGTGTAAATCCGTGAACCAAGATGGACGAACGTACATATTTACTACGGTGTCATTCCATTCCAGTGGTTTGATTCGTCCGAGGAATGGATGATGGAGATGAAAGATTCCGAGTCACAGATTTCCAACACCTTACGACGACCTGCCAAGCAAAGGCCCTTACTTTCACAGTTATCCATCAAATCAGGGGTTGGAAAACTTTTCGGACTACTAGGTTATTTCAGGAGATCAAGAAGGCACACTAGGTCAGAAGAAACAAGGAGTCCAAGGATAGGTTTTTTTTTAAAACTACATTAAGATCATTGGGAAACATGATGTTGCGTGTTCTTATATAGAGATACAATACCAGCTTCTAATTATGATAATGCAAATAAATCCTAGAAATATCATGAATTGTTCTACTATATTGCCATATACTGGATGAGTCATGTACCATGTAGTATTCCTGTGATGCCAGTGCTTTCCCTCTTTTAGGCAGAAACTATTCAATTAGGCCGGATCCAACAACTAATAACTGAAGGTGGGGGGGGTTTGGCCGGAAAGGAGTACTAGCTAGGCCGTATCTGGCGTATAGGCCGGAGACCTTCCTGGGACAAATTGAAGTACCAATATCTTCCAATTTGGCTGTTTGTCCGCAACTTTTGGGCGCCTTCCAGCTAAAACTGGTGATTAAGGAGAATGCTCACGCACCTGACAAATTAATGCGTGTTTATCTTTTTGCATGTCATAGATTGAGGCAAGAGTGCAAAGAGAGCATGTTTCTTGCATGCAAAGGAATTGTCTTCATGTTTTATGGGTGTCTCGCTTATTCTCTCTGCTCTGCGCCTATTTCGTCGTCGTACATTCCCCATATTTTCCCAGAAGAGCGACTCCGAGTAAGCAAATGCGGATATCATTCGTAAAATGCTGGAAATGAAACTGCAGCCGACGCGACGGTTAAGCATGGAAAATGAAATTGCGTCCTTCGTTGTAGCCTTTTGCTAAAATATTTATAACATAATGTGTCATTAATTGTGTGGGTAAATTCGAATCACCGTTTAGAACATTTAAAAAATATTTCCTTTTGGTTTGCATTGGGTGAATATTGCAGCATATACCAACACAGTGACTGCGACGCATGTTTTGCTATTTTCTCAATTTTTGTGGCTGACACATTCTTTGTCCATTGCGTGGCATTGCAGGGATATCGCCTGCCTGTTGGTGGGAAATACTACGTGCATCATTTGCATGCCAACCGCACCTACCATTTTGAAATACTTGAGCAAAAAATGTAAGCATATCACCAAATTAAAATAAAATATATAGCAATTTGCATTAATGGAATTAAATATTCAAAACTATTGGAATGGACAGAGTAAGACGGTGTGGAGTTTTTCTGGAATCTACTGCAGGCATTATATCTAACTGATTAGTATGATGCTGCCGACTCTGTCGGGTTTAAATCCGGAAGTGTAAGGAATACTACAGGTGGCAAAGGGTATTGAACTAACTGTTTTCCCTCCTAACAAGATGTGTTAATTTTACACGATATTGGGCTTCGTATTTGGTATTTCTTACTATAAAAAATCAAAGTACCAGCGGGTTAATCTAGTAATACATATATTTAACCCGTTAAAAAATTCTTTACCCTAATGCTAGCTCACATTAGAGAATATAACTTTTTCCTGCGAAGGGAGGAAATAATATAGAAAAGGCCAAATTTTATAGTTATAATTTTATATTTAGTACGTATTTTCCGTCATTCCAGAGTTAGGCAAGTAAATATTATTATGTTGCCATATCCAAACTAGAAGAACTAACCAACTCTTGAGAAAGGATTCTTTTGCTTAAATCCACAGGCTTTCAAAATATCAAGAGGTGCGGTAACCTTCATCAAAGGTATCAATCGGAAAAGTCGGTAATAATTCACCAAATCAACTGTACTCTTGCGTAATGACGAAATAACAAGTGTTATGACTGTTATGAGTGCACTTCTATGTCAATGCTTGAACAAAATATGCCTCGATTAGACGAAACAAGATAATACAGGTAAGAGGATATCTCTATCGCCACATGGTGGATATTTCGTTAAAATCATAAAATAAGAGAGGACTAGTTATTTTCCCTATTTATAGCTTCTAATACCCGGCCATGGTTTTGGAGCTACGTACCATTTGCCAAGGTACTTGAACTTGAACATGAGACATAATGCCATAACCATGGTCATCAAATAGAAATTAAAGGTGTTGAAATAACATAACCTACTCATTTTAATAAAAAGTTGTACAAGAAAAAATAACTACCACGACAAAATACGATCCCTCAACATGGCTATTACTATCTTTTTTCACAAAGGTAACTTTAAAAGTGATATATTTGTCCATAACAGCCTCCGTTTTGGTTATGAAGGCATCCAGTTACTCATGACGGCAATTGTGAAAATCGTAATCCCTAATATGAGAATTAATTTGGACAGGGATTTAAACGAAGCCGCAGAATTACTCCGCAAACAATGCAGTTTTGAGACTAATCCAGTTAGGAGCTGGAAGACGATCACTGAAAAAGGTCGAAGAAGTGGTCTAAGGGGGAGAGCAAGAGAAGTCCAAGAGAAGGAGGAGATAACGGCGGCAAGTGACAGCAAAAACAAGGTGTCCCGAAAGAGAAAAGGAAAGGGAG
The DNA here is from genome assembly GCA_963573305.1 of Pyrrhosoma nymphula. NCBI lineage: Eukaryota > Metazoa > Arthropoda > Insecta > Odonata > Coenagrionidae > Pyrrhosoma > Pyrrhosoma nymphula. The sequence continues at coordinate 99,540,143 of OY754334.1, read as the reverse complement.
GGAGGATACGGTTTGGGATGAGAGGGCGGTGTAGAGGGGGGAGCCAACCTGAATATATTCAGAAGGCAGGGGAAACAACGACTGAGCAAATTTACTATTCCGGGCGTCAGGTTGGGCGTTCCTGAAAGTTCTAAAGGGGTCCCCGACCCCCCTTCCCCCCACATCCCCAGCCAAGAGTAGCTGACGTCACAACAAGGGGTGCCCACCCCTTTCTTTAGTCGTCCGACGCAATTCGCCCTCGTCTTTCTACCAACACTACTCCTCCCCGTTCAGCGAGGATCAGTCCAAAACTAGTGCCATATTGCAGCTGGCTTCTAGGAAAAAATAAAAAAGAGAAATGTTTTCACCGCATTGGAATTTATTTTTGCCGCACTTGAAAAAACCAGGAAAATGTTTTAACTTCGGATGTCTATCGAGAAATATTTGAAAATACAGAAATCCAAAGAGATTGAGCGAGATATTAACCTAAATTAAATTAACTAAATTTGAATTCATTTTCAACAAAAAAATCTAATCTTTCTAATGACACCAAAATATCAACGATTAGTAATCCTACTTTCCGAGATATTTTCCAAAAGTAGATACGGTTTTTCATGGGACATGGTAAAGCAGTGAGCTCCAGAGAGATATAAAAAATTGGTAGTTATCATGCGCAATTTGTATCAGAGTTGTAACGGTATGTGGTGTGTATGTTTCATCAATCATTAAAAAAATAAACTTTATTAATAACCCTTATCACTTTTATATCATCGTTACAAATAACCCTTTGATATGATGTTTTTAGCGTACGGCGTAAAAGAAATAAGTCATGATAATCGTCAAATATGTATCGATACATCTGGAGTACCTCAATTGCGCAGTATACTTTGATAGATTCCGATTCCGATTCCGAAGTTCAGTCATACAAAACGAGACTTTGCATCACTTTTATTACTGTATTTACTTTGTCCTTAAAAATGCCAAAGTTAAAAAAATAAAACTTGAAAATAATCTCTGTAATGATTAGTCTCGCATACACCAGCATAGTGAAAAGTAAATGTGAGAGAAGTACGAAATTCATATTTCTTCCCTATCTTTGTCACAATATTTAATTGTACAGTAACCATCCTATCATCATCAGTCTCACAACTTATTTTGGGAATGAAGAAACAGTCGAGAGAAAAATATACAATTGATCAAAATGCGCCAATAAAGTCAATGTTTTTCGTTCCATTCAAAGGACGCAAATTGCACTCAAACAAGAATCGAAGTTTCACCTTAACATCTACACCACCTCCAATTCTCAAATACATGTATTAGCATGAACAGAAATATTTGAATTACCCTACAATATTTTACGCGACAGTCTAATTCCTCATTTCCAACCTCTTTCAAGATATCCAAAACCCCATTTGTTTTCCTACCTTTGTCCCTTTTATCCGCTATTTTCCCTTCGGGTAATATTTTCTATAGCTCCATTCCTCTTGCTACATTCTAGGGCGAATTTTATAACTTTTTTGAGTGTTCCCAAACGGGAAACAGTTGACAGTTGAGTAACAGTGCCTCTTTATCCATGTCAAAAGCCATTGAAAATGTAAATACTGAATTCAACTTGAAATTAATGTATGCATAAGTTATTAACATTGAACTGTTTCGCCCCCTCCTTCACACTGTTTTTATCGTTGCATCTTCCAACGCCTATTTGTTTACATAATAAACTGCAACCATATGGTGTGTATTTGATCCCCTTTATTGGCTCGCCAAAATAACTTGGAAATTACCAACTCAAAATATTTGTAATTTATCAAGCTGTTATCATCAATGAAATAAAAAAAGTTAAAAATATATTGATAATGAAAGAGAAAATAGATACTTGCGGAAGATGCTTAGATAATGGGGACGACAATTAATTACAATATTATTTGAAGGTATAGTGAGGGGCTTCTATTGATATTTGTCGAGACTAGAAATTTAGTGCACTCTCAGACGCTTTCGGTACTGAAAAAGGTTTTATCATTCTGTAACGATCGCCAATTCCGCCGACGGTCCTGTTTGTTTACATCCTCGAACCACGCGGATATCGATGCTAGTGCATCTTCGTCTCCTCCTAATCTACTTGCACATATATTACCGACCCTTTTCCACCCCGGAGCCATTTCTCAATCCACGTGGACCTCCTTCCGCGACCTCTTTCACCCTTTGATCCTCCTCTCGCGAAAACATCCCGACACACTGATTCAACTTCCGAGGGTCTTCCGAACCCCTTCTCCAAACCTTACCCTCATCCTGACTCCGTCAACCGACCTCCTTCCCTCTTTTTTTCCTCCAATACATGTAAGAGATCAGATTTACGTTCGTGTTCTCTTCCAGGAGTTTTCCTCGACCCTCATTCCAATTTCATCCCCGAAACCAAAGCAAAATACCCCTCTTCTCGCTGCATCTGAAGAGACCACCCATCTAGGCCCAGTCAGGGTCCCTCCCCTTGATTTGTGACTCTGACCCGTCGGGCCTTCTGATGATGTCGGTCCATCCTTTCTTTCTCCTCTCCTGACTTCCTCCGGAGTGGAGAGACTTCCCCTGTTGTCCCCGCTGAAAGGAAAGCGGGGAAAGACGAAATGTCTTCCTGTGCCGTGAACCTATACCCTTTGAAAGCGGGTTCTTGAATCCGGGAAACCTCGGAGAATATACCCTCTGCAAGCTTCCTTTAGCTGTTAGAAAAACGTATATACATACACATCACGCCGTTTCCTTTCGGGGTAGTAGAAGTAAAATTGTATCTTTTTTATATTTTTCTATATTTCTTCCATAATACACTATTTTTTCCACGAGAGAATCTTGTAATTTTTTCCTGATCCCTCGTCACTTACAGTATTTATTTCCACCATTTTTTGAACAATACAACTGAAAATCAATAACAACCACATAAACAGCATTTTTATACAAAATTAACATTCTTTTCATAAAAATGAATTACTATATGCAACACATTCAACGCTATCCTTGCACACTTCTTTCGCTCTTGTCCCACTCATGTATTGCTTCATGCGTGCTCTCTTGTTCTTAAGACTCTTGATATTGCTCCTCTTAATGAGTCTCTCCTCCACCTCACTCTCCCACGAAACGTTTTGGTTTACACTTTCCTCTCACACCATTCACTCGTCTTTGACCAAACCAAAAATCACTCTCCTTTCATACATGTTGATAAACGGAGCATCCACTCCACATTCTTTCATGAGTCACTCTATTCCAACATAATCCCATCTTAAAGATTCAGTTTGCTTAAATAATCGAGCTCATCTCGCTACATAATCTACATAATTTATATAAGCGAGCTCATAATGCTACATTCACGGGATCGAACCCTGTGACGGTCAAACGGTTTCACCTAGAAATACCATCCTATCTCTCCTATAATTTATTTAAAACTTCCTTCGAGTGGTTGAGGATGAGGGATTACCAATTTTTTTAGCTCCTCTGTTTTTTTTTCGATCGATAAAAATTATATCAACAAATAACCCAAAGAAGAATTTTTTCAAAGGGCGATCTTTCTTTGATTATCGCTTCAAAGGTTGAAGAAAGAGCGCCAACTTTCAGATTTCACCATTGCTATTAACGCTAGTTTAACTTTGAGATCGTTACCAGCAGTACCAATTATTTTGCATGCCTAAAATGTTTGTAACTTGCAAATTATTCAACTACATATTTATACTGAATAGGCACTGGATTGGACTAATATTCGTTAAAATATATGTCGGGATTTATCTTACGTGAGATCTGCGATAAAATTTTCACCATTTTTTTCTCGCCGAGTCTCTGTACCACTTATTCTGACCCATTTCGATAGCATTAATGTCCACACAGTCATGTTATTGATATGGAATGCAAATACTTGATAATACCGCGTGACCACATGGAATTTGTGCCCCATGGAACTTTACTCTCTAATGCAGCAGCCATATCAAATTTCACTTTTAGAGAGATGGGAGGAAAATACGGGGAAACAATAAGAGATGATGAATTGGTGTTTGCGTCTTGGCATGTTTACGAAGACCACGTCCTGCTCTTCTTATCCAACATGAGGTAAATAATTAATATAAAACCATTGGAACAAACTTTAGTTGGCGACAAAAAACCGATATGAACATTTCAAATTAATTTTGCTCGCTAAGGCTGTAAAAAGTTTAAAAACAAGTAAGCCAGCATGCACTTACGATAGAAATATGTACCAGCAGTTTGTAAAAACTATATTTATAAAAGGATCAAAACATATGAGAATGGATAGTAACGAATAGATTGTGGTTTCATCATCATGTTTTGTAACTTTCAAACCGATATTCAAATTATCCTTCATACCTAAAGGTTTCAGAATTCTGTATGCATGGACGTAATGACGCCACTGAAGGCATTGGTCACTGGTAAATATGTTTGTGAAAGAAAATCTTCATGAAAGTAATAACGGAGAGAAAATGAGTAAATCAATCACTTTAGGTGCCAAACAAAGTACTTCAGCAGTTCCGGAGATTACACTTAGATGCGCGATATTGAATAATTTTATAATATTCCTCGCAATATGTCCATATAAAGCCGACAACTGCAGTAACTAATTGAACGCAGTGAACTGCGAACAAATTACTGTTCAGCAACGCCTTGCAAAGATTTTATTTTTATCCAACAAGAGAAATTTGAAGTAGCATGGTGTTTGGTGCGTTTGTGATACTGCCTGATTGCTCAAATTTTTCAGCAAAAAATCAACGAAAAAATCGTTATAGGTCAAATAAATTGCAAATCGGACAGACTAGTAAAGTTCATGCATATTTTCGCCCATTTTATTTTTAAGGTAATTGTATACGGTCTTCCGACGGTATCTGATGAATCTTGATACCTGCAGAACATTTAGATACCTGAATATATTTTGCAATGGTTGGACAACATTTTATTATCATAGAATATAGACTACATTCATTTACCATCTAATAGGGGGGTTGCTGGAATACATAGGCTACGCAATACCATCTTCTGGTAGTAAAAACCTAAGCCTATTAAACTAAATATTTTCATTAAAAACAATAATAGAATTAACTTTTTTCCCGCCAGTGTGGCAGAATAGCTGAAAATAAAACCTTTTCGGTAATGTCGAATAGTTTTTATATTCGCCATACGCAAATAGTACGTGCGGTTAAAAAATTGCACTTAAATCTAGGCACTAAAATGCGTTCTATTTGTAAGTAAATAGTACTATAGGATTTATTTAGGCCTGGTTTAAAAATCTTTCGTAAAATAAATTCTAAATATTACGTGGATAAAACCATTACACATCGTCAACGCTCACGTTACATAACCGACAGAATGATATAATGTAAAAAATCCCGAACTCTCAGTCATCATGAAGTTAACGTAAAAGCGACGTGATGTTGTTATTAGCGTTAACCAGTCATTATTAAACCGGATTTTATTCAGTCATTATGTTGAAGCAATTGCAATCTTTGTTGAGAGCGTTGTCAGAAATAAAAATCAGTGGAAAAAACAGAAAGATTAATTTGCTCATTGATTCATGATGCAGCTTGATTGAGTTGTAAACGTTAGGATTGCTAGGACCTGGTGTTGAGTGTTCCCAAATTGCTTCCGTCTTTCAGCCGGGTCATATCGTCCGCAGGACGGCCGTCTTTGTCTTGCGGGCGGCGTGATATCTAGGATAAGAATATAGGCCATTTTTCGCTTCACTGACATCCAAGGATAAGATTAATCAAGAAGTATTAAGATTCAAGGGTGGAACGGTCAGGACGCTCGATATCATTAAAAAGTAAAATGATAAAAAAATTAGGTAAGCTCGTGATAATTAAGGTGCATAAATATCATGTATAAATAATAAATAAATTTCTACTTACGTTCGCGTAGTTTTACACATTAGTTCGTTATACGAGCGTACGTATGTATCGATTATGGACATATTTTTCATGCGCATTTTTCTGTAACAAGTGATATATTTTGGATTTCAGGTGGGCAGATTAACTCTGCGTAAAAGCAAAATATCACCAAAATATTGATAAAAGTTGTTTTAACGTCACAAGTGCGGTTTATTATATTTATATTTTGAGTTTGTGTGGAAATAATAAGAGTATATATTTGGGAAAAAAAGCAAAGTTTATTCAAGACTAGATTCTCAGAAGGAAGGGGGATTATGTTGAAATAAACAGATAACATCTTAAACTTTTAAAGGTCATCAATTTTAAGGGTAACGTGAGATACCTCACCGATTGTTTGTCTTCTACCAAAGGTCGGTTTCATTAGGGAGTGTAGGGCTCTTCTATAAGATCCTCATCCCTAATATGCTCAACGTTCTCATGTTATTACGCCTGCGCATCCGCTTAAGTGTCTTGACCTTTAACGGACAAGCATACATTAAAAAATATGCTGGTATAAGGGGCAAAACGGTTGTGCGTATAGAAAAAAACATAGGTACAGAATTTAGTATTCAAACTCATACAGTTTATATTCAATGACAATAATTAAATCCAGCCTGCAAGGCCCGAAGCCCGTTTTTCAATTTTCACTAGGTAAAAAATACTGAAAAACCTAGAAATAAAATGGACTACTATTTTGAAATAAAGAAATGCTAAAGGTAATGTAAAGCACCCCTATTATGCTCATGAGCGGCTTGGGAAGACTCATTAGTTATATAAAAATGGCCAGGAATGCAAAATATATAAATACAATATTATATGTCATGTATATTTTCTGAATTCTGAATAAATATTTTGATGTAAAAACAGTAATCCACTAACTCTGCATTGAATATAAAGTGAAAATAACAAAATCTGATCGACGGTTTCCCAAACATTGCAAAAGATATGTTTTTGGTAGCGTATTTTAGATAAAGAAAGGGTTCATGGGCTTTTACACGATTAAAGGCTGACAAAGTATCGGTATAATCCGTTCTTTCAAAAAGAAATAGCAAAAACGTTCTTATCCGTAAATGTATGTTTTTGCTCTCATAATATATTACACGCTCATATTTCTTTAAAACGGAGATTCCCTAGAATGAATGGAATCATCTCCACTATGCGTGAAGATCTGTGGATATTTCACCATATTCCCTCCTGGAAAAATCACCTCGGAGAGAAAGGTGAAGGGCGGAGAAGGTTTTATGCCCGTTTAGGGATAATGCTGATTTTTTACCGGATGCCACAGAGGCACTCCACGTGATTTGGACTAATTGTAAGTGCCGAATTCCAAAGCAAATGAGCAAAAACTTTAATAAACAACCTACCTACTTTAATAAACAACCCTTAGAAATTATTATGAAAAAAATTAGTATAACTGTTAACTATTTCCGTCATAATTATTTTTAAGAAATGTATTCATTTCATTTTTTTAATTTTATTTGCATGAAAAATGCATATGTAATTTCCACAGCGTTCAACTTGAAGCCTTTGAATGTGTAGTAATTTTTCTTTTACTATAAGTTAACTTTCCAGGATACGTATTATTCACATCACATGAGTAGAGAGCGAGAAGAGGTCATGTCTACGATGACACTGAGCATTAAATACTAAAATGCTGCCTAAAAAAGATTTAGATTCCAGTGGCATGACGTTATCATATAAGTACCTAATTCCAATAATTCAAACACGGAATTTTCAGATCTACGAAAAATAAAATGCAGTCAATGAGCAATATAACACGAGATTATTATTGGAGCAGAGGGATTACTTGGCGGATATTTCGGCATTCGTGAATTTTTAATATTATTAATATTTTTCTTATATATACGTCGGGTCTTATATATACGGATATGGTCGTACGATAACGTACGTCCTTCTCTGTCCCATGAGGAACGAACCCCTACTAACCAACAGAAAGGATCCGAAAAGCGTTGTAAGGACTCCACTAAGTCAAGGGCGATGTTGCGTGGGAAGCAATTTCCACGGCGGTCTTCGGAGAGTCGATAGGCGAGCCAAGGGTAAGAGGAAAGGAGAAAGAGAGGGAAGGTGGAATTGGTGAAAGGAGAAAGAGAGAGAAGGATTGCTAAGGGTTCACGGAAGTTGGAGGTTTAAATTGGCTGCTTTTACGGTTCGATTCCCACCGGAGGAAAAGAGTCGAAAAATATATAGATGGAGGGCAGGGTTAAGAGTAAATGGCAGAGAGGACGGATTTTCGAGGCTGTAGTCGCGAATTAATATCAAACTGGTTGAAACGACGCGGGAGAGCGTGGCACCATAAAGTTATTCTGGGGGAAATTGTAGCCAGTGTGTATATGAGCGGGGTAGGGGTTCTTCTCCTCCACTCAGTTTTATTCACTCCTGCCCTTTCGCCACTTTCGCTATCGCGTCCCTACGTGCCATATTGCCCCGCCTAAACCTTGCCCTTTACGCTTCTTACGATATCTGTGACAGAGAAAAATAAAGCCCATCCACTCCGACCTTGGAAACCCATCTCAAGGGAGAGTGATAAAAAATTATATGTACCTACTCCTCGTGTCAATGACCTTGGTACATCTGTGACTCCGCATAATGTATAAAAACTTTACGATCGTACCGCAGGGTGTTGGCAGTGGTGCCACTGAGGTAGGGTGGTGAGGGACAATTGACCCAAAAGATATTAAAATGTTTTCAAAGGACGTGTTTTAAATAATGCAATATGTCAGGAATTTTCTATGCGTATAAATTCATTAGTTTCATTCGTTCTCACGCTAATATGAATAAATACGAAAATCGTAAGGGTCAAATGTAGTCTCATCAAAATTATGGAAGTAAATACGTGCATATGTGGGTACTTACCCACCACGTCGTTCCCTTTATGGGTAGGCATAGGCAAAATAGTTAAATTCTCTATATTATATATTCTATGTCTGTAAAGCTGATAAGCATCAATGATTTCCTCTATTCTGCCCTATCCTTGCATACCTCTATTGCTGCAGTTTTTATAATACATTGAATGAATTCCTCTCGGGTTTCCAACCGGGTTAAGGTCTGCATGATGTACGCCGACGTTTCGTTGGGAGACTTTCCCAACATCTTCAGGGCTGATGATAACCCGAGAGGAATTCATTCAAGTAATTCACCGGGAAAAACTTAGATTCTTCATCATAATACATTGTTTCGTACAGGCATTTCTCCTCTTAAGTGTCCCTTCTATCACACTTCTCGACAACTTCCTCGGTGTACCCCGTCCTCTCAAACAATTCTGTCCATTCTCATCTGTTTCATAATTCGATTCTTATCTCTTCTCTTGGCATGGCCTAGTCAACAGGGCACACTCCTTTCATACATATTCATTACCAGAGCATCCATTAACATTCTTTCATAACCCACTCATTCCTAACACTATCCATTCTAATTTAGCCGCAAACACTTTTTCAGGGACCCCATTCCAACTGAACTTAGCCCAATTTAATTCCTATCCTTACATATCCAGGTTTTGTTGCCATATAACCACACGGGGAAGTTCTCGAGTCGTCAGTTAGCCGTGTAATCTGGATGACGTCATGCACAGAACGGATTGATTTTGATCACGAGAACGTCCTACCTTGTAATAGTAGAACCATGAGTAGAGCGAATTGAAAGATAACAGTGGTCAATCAAATCTTAAGGCGAATTATGAGATGAGAGCGACAAGAGCTAGATATGAAAACTGAAAAGCCCTTGTAACTCACTCACTGACTCAGGAACGCTGTAAGATGAAGCAACAGTCACTAAAATTTTTAAATGCCATTATTAACCTTCTTGCAAGTAATTTCATTGAATCATTTCTGATTTGGATCCGACTGAGACAACACTCCAGATTCCAGTGATTCCAGCATATGCAATTACAATCAACAAGTCGCGGAGTCAGTCGTTTGACCACGTTGGACTTCAATTCCAAACAGCAGTATTCTCATACGGACAACTGTACGTTGCTCTCTCTTGCTCGAGTAACTCCCGCCAAGCAAAAGTGTTTATCGAGCCCAACCCTCAGCATGGACCACTGTTTAACGATAATCGCCAATTCACACGCAATGTCAGAAATAAACGGAATGAATTTATTTTTTTAGTTTTGGGAATAAACTCATGATATCAAGTGCCATTTAATTTCAACATCTTCCTTGAATAAGTGAGCTCCACGGGTGCCTTTTGAAACCTAGTTCCTACATAATATGAGTATTCTATCGTCCAAAAATCTCCTTTCTCTCCCCGAACATTCCGTCATACATCCGTCTCGGATCTTGGAAAATAATAGAACCCTGGAATGAGGTAGGGAAAGGGATCACCCTTTTTCCTACCCTTATCTCAATGTGATGGTAGTCCGAGGTGCATTTTGAGGTAAGAGCCCTCAAAGGAGCCATGTAAATCTCCCAGTAGTCTTTTTATCGCATGCCATGAATCCATCGACAATTTCAATTTCGCCAAGCGGTGCAGGAAAGAATCAATTACAAAGAAAAATCCCGTGTAGCGCCATAGTATAGATATTTTTGACTTGATATGGAACAACAAACTGAATTTCCAGAACATCGTGTTTTATCCATTAATAGCTTCTTTTGACTGTTTGTAACATCCTTTGTGCCTTTCCGCAATTTTTCACGTTTTCAAAATCTGTTCAAAGAGTAGCAGTCAAATTTCGTGTCATCTTGTACGGGCTCCTCTAAAAGAAAAGGTTTTCAATGCTCCGGAGCTAATATTTTGTTGGCTTAAAAAAAGGACCACGTAAAGGTTTTACATTAAACCCAGATAAAAAAGGTTGAAAAATATACTTGAAAGGTATACGAGACGACAATTTAACATAACATTCAATGAATTTGATGTCATGAATAAAATAATATTTCAGCTAAAATATCTTTATACTATTACCAAAATATAAGTCATTGGTTGCATTACTTTTCGAGATATTTGTAAAAGATTGAAGTATTTTTTAACTGAGATGCTGTAAGTCTGTGTTGGCGCTTTATGTGTACAGAATGGTTTTATATCCTTGAACAATTTTTATCGTCCCTGCGTGTAATGCCCTTTGTGCCATTTTGCAATAATTCATAGCCAAAAGCGCAACTTATACGTTGCTGGAGGACTTTTCTATTTCACCCGTTCAATTCATTCATAAACCACGTTGGATCCAATGGAGGGAGAACTCTTTGAAGGGGTACGAGAAGGTAGGCATGTTCCACCATTCCTTTTTTTATATGAGTTCTCCCCGTCTGAGTAATAAACCTCCAGGACGCAGAGGAGGCCATCTGGTTATGTTGAGGTTTGAACGGGCTCCCTCCTTTCTCTCTCTCTCCTTTGCCTCGTAAAAAAAGAATAAAAGGATTCCAACGGCTTTGCGGGTTGAGGAAATCAATTTTGTGGAAATTTCTATACAGGCGAACTTCCCGGCGTAATTTTCCGGACGGCTTATGATATGGGGCCGTATCGAAGGATTTACACCACCACCTCAGGTGGGTTTCCTGAGGAGGGTAAAAAAAATATACTTACCGCGCATCTCAAAAAAGAATGTCTCACCACACCTTGGGAATCGTTTCGATGGTTCCTCTTTGGGGAAATGGGGCAGGAATGCTCTTTAAACTACGGTAAATTTTAATTATCCTTCGTCAGGTGCGCGGAACTGTGGACCCGGTCAAATAGGGTGGGAATGTATTGTGGAAAACGACAGGGACTAAACTTTTGGACTCTACCAATGACTTTAATCTTGTTTTTTTCAAGGTGTAAAATGACTTGAGAGATGCTAGGATGAATAAAAGGAACCAGATTTTAAGAGAGAGGTTTGATACTTGTTGCTTGATTCTCGTAGTGAGCTACTCAATTATTTTCTGTTTTGCGTACTTTCTCAAATAGCAGTCTCCCATTAAATATGTTGGATGCCTCAATTTTGTCTTTTAAGCGTACAGTACATAAATTAATAGCCCAACAAATGAGTGAGTAGAATCATAGATGATGATAACACCGAAATACCTCATACTTTAACAAATAGTAAACTTACCATTAAACACCGCAAAAAGTATCCCAAATTCACAAACCATCATACTAAGTTGTCGTTGTAGTCAATTCAGGAACTTCCAATTCCGTTTCCCCTAAGGTTTAATCTTTGGTTTTTGTTTGGCCTTAACCAATTCTTTACTTATCGTAATTTGCTCTAAATTTCAATGCATAAAATAGTATTTTATATTATAGTGCATAAAATAGCTCCTATATCTGCATGCTATATCCACACCCTTCTTGAGCGGCTATTTTCCTACAGCACTAGGGAGCCATACCTTTCATTAAATCATGCTAATCTCTGTTAATGCTGTTATTACTATATTTTTAACTCTTAGGGCATAAAATAAGGACAATTTAAGGAGCTGATCTGCATTACTTGATACATGAAATTGTTTCGTATTCTTTAATATATAATGACAATTCCATGGTTATTGTAATTTGCTTTCCTCATGTAAGAACTAGGTAGTTCTTTCCAATAACAGGTTGACGATGAATTCTTCTCGAGTACACACCGGGCTAGGTCCTTCATCTCCGCTTCGCTCCAAACTTAGTTATTATGTCTGCTCCTTTCAGAAATAAATTAGATTTACAAATGCAAGGCTTTACTTGAATTTGGTAGGTCAAAACATCCTCATTTTTGTTGATTATGTCTTTCCGGAACGCAGAGTCGTACAATATCTCATGGAAGACTGCTTTTTTTTGCAAATATCTCGAAAAATTCGGGCAATCAAGTCTGTAATATTTTGGTATCTTCATAAAGCGATATAATTTTCTCGACGATGAGGTCAAATTTATTAAATTTTATACGTATTGATGTCTCGTGTAAACTATAATACCTGGGGTTCGATCCTTGATCGGATTGTAATATTTAACCAGGTGAGTTCATGAATAAATCACATATGCTGAGCAAATTGGTGTTTCGAACGTCGTTGAAAATCATTTAGTTGCATGCCACGTAACCGCTCACTTCTCTAGCTCATAATCAAACAAATGCGAAATAAATATAACTGTTTCAGGCTGGATATGGTGGAAGTTCTCGATATTAATAATGAATAAAAACCCTTGGTAATCTTCCACAGATTTGTTTCTTTGGCACGACGCGTTTCACCACACTGTGGCATAATCATGTGCAGGGTTCTTCGGTTTAGGTCATGCATATATAGATTTCCACCAAGGCACGCTGTTTCACAACCCTTATCCTTTATTGGCCACAAAATATTTCCCAGACTAAAGCACCCCCCACCCTCCCGTCCTTAACCGTTTTCTTTCCAACCGACTCCTGCCATATGTCCCAAAATCGTTCACACTCTACTTACTTCCCCCCCTCCTCCAGTGCACTGGTGTGGTCAGTGTACTGGCCATTTTAAACACTCTGACCCCCCTCCATTCCCTCACCATCCAGAGTTCTCAAGGAAAGGAGGCCTCCATCATCACCCAGTCCCAATCCGCCCACTGTCCACTCAAACCCTTAGTTACCCCTCCCCACGCCGCTTCACTGTCCTTCTTCCCACCCCCACTTACCTCTCCGCTACTCCCTTAGCCTTCCCCCTCCTCCTCCCACTCCCTAACGCGTTGGTGGAAACCTATATATAAATGACCTAAACCGAATAACCCTGCAAATGATTATGCCACAGTGTGGTGCAACGCGTCGTGCCAAAGAAATAAATCTGTAAGATTTCCAAGTGTTTTAATTCATTATGAAATGCGAAATCGTAAACTCGGTGGTGGCATTTGACGATTACCTTGAAAAGGGCGATAAAATAAAGCCTGATAAAAAAGCTGGTGAATTTATTTGAATCCACATCAATGCCAAAACAAAAATGGAGTAGCATTATTAAATGTCAAAAATACTAATATATTTTGCCCAATATCTTCTAAAAAAGGGTTATCCCACAGTCAAGACCCTTTTTTCGTACCCTAAATTAGTAAATTTGTAATTTTAATCCAAATCGTTCGAGCTGTTCTCGTAAAACAAAATTACATACACACACACATAGATACAGGATTTGTTGGCTTAATAGTATAGAGTGCATAGCAGACAACGATAGTGTAAGTTAACGTATCCATCAAGACGGTATAAATATATTTGCATTACGTCAAATAAGTGGCTAACGATGAACACGTTTGCCTGCTACAAATTAATCTCGTACCCTTGCACCCTATTCCTCAATGTTAATTCACACCCCATCTTCCTCCCCTCGGCTAGGTGGGACTTAATTGGCTCCCGATTTCGTGCTCCTGCAATGACGTCGCATCTTTTCCACCCACTCGAACCCCGCGGAACTCCTTCGGGAGACTAATTACGAGAGGGACGAGTGGGCGCTCCGTGCTCCCCGAAGCAATGCCCTCAATCTCGGGCATCTCCTCCGAAACCGTCGCCCACGTACACACTCCCACACACACAAACAACCCAGCCCCACGCCATGTCACAGCCCCGCCGTTGCAGCGTCGAACACGGCATCGTGCACCGTCGACCCCCTTGACAATCAACACTCAATCAATAGCAATGACCGGCTAATTAAGGAGGATCGGTGGTTACGCTCAACTTGAGATAATTCGATGAAACTTTATGGAAACTTTACTTCTGTTGTTTTCAAGCTACCTGATTTTTTTCAGAATTATTTGCCGAAAATTTCTTAAGATATTTGAACGAGAAGTGGGAATTAATGTACACGGGATCTTATGGGAGCGCAAGGCTTTATTCATCAGAAAGAACATTTTCTAATTATTAATTGCATAGTAATTGATATCATGGATAGAAAAATGTATCACAGATTTATACTCCGAGCGCTTGAATAAATCCCTCGCGCGCGTTGTGGACGATGTGCAATTGGCACCACGGTTAAAGATTTTGAACGTGAATGCATAACTTGCAGGATGCAGAGGAAAAGACGTAAGAACCCGTGTAATTTCATGCCCAATTCTCGACTGAATATATTAAGAAAACAGCGGCTAATATTTCTGAAAATTTGCAGGTATCTTAAGAACAATATTATTAATGCTTTGAGGAAGTTCTATTTAATTCCCTAACGTTGAGTGAAACCACCGAACCTCAGCACTCGGATTTTTTCAGCCTCGATTCCCACCAACACGTAGCCCACTCGGAATGTTACTCGGGGCCCGTCACGACCAATATTTCTCGTAGGTGACGCTCAAAATATTATATATGATAATGCGAAATATATACCAATTTATATTCTGCACATTTTGCCAAATTTAGTTGTAGATTAACAAAAAATTTATATACATGTGGGTCATTCCACGTCAATTCGACCAGAAAATCGGCAAAAATGACCCTTAGGGTAACCGATTTTAACCAAATTCGGCATATCGCCCTTATTTGATAGCATATTGAAAATCCCAAAGCCGTGTTGTAATACATGCAACCGTTTACGAGATATTGCAACGTCGCAAAATTTGAATTTTACAAAATTGTCTACACATTTCACGGCATATCACCAAGAATATTGAAGCCACAAATGTACGACAGAGCTTATTTTAAAGGTCATAAAATAGGAAAGATTAAATAAGGGGATGACAGGAGGCCTGAAATGCTACATTTCGGGAAGAAAAATTTTTTTTCCGTTGAGTTGTAATGGGTGGCGCTCTGCCTTTCCCGTTGTTTTCCCAAAGAAGATGTGAATGGGTGAGGGTGGGAGAAGACTGTGCAGCACGATTTGTTTGAAATGAGAAATATAGAAGAGTCTTTGGAGAACATACTAAAATGTTATGCGAGTAAAATGGTGCAGGGGCTAGGATGAAAGTAGCATTTGAAGCTCAAGACGGGACGAAATTTATCTATTTTTCCCCGAGGGCGACCGTTGTAAGGTCTGGTGCCGCTCCTCGTGGGAGGCGGCGGTCACATCTGCGAGAAGCAAATAGCGAATGGCACGGGCAAAGGAGATTTCAGGGTTGGTACACACTTAATACAGGCGAGAAGAAGATGAAAGAGAAAGCGTGCTGAGATCTGGAGAACCTGAGTACCGTATGGTCGGCGCGAGAGCCGGACGCCGCGGCGAGCGGCCAGCGCAGCGTTGACCCATGTACCCATGACCCATCTACATTAAAATAAAACGAATTAATGAAAATAATGGAATATTGCGTGAGTTGAGTGATACTCGGCACGCGAGTAGGTAGTGAGTAAGGCTGTGTCGAGCATCACTTGACATCCAAGTGAAAAAGGTTGGAGGTCGGGTAATTAAGTTTTTGACGTAATTTTTCCGCATTAATGAAACACATTTAATCACATGAAAATCAGAGAAATGTAATGATCCACGAAAAATAAAACAAGGCTGGTCACAAAATGGGAAGCTACGAATCAGAACGCGTATAATATCTTTGTTACCTTGGAAGCACCTCGTAAGAAAATCATCACATCATGAAGAACATTAGAGGTAAATTGCGTCAGAGGGAAATTTACTCCGATGAGAATCTATGGAGGTGTTTACGAGGAGTTCTAACTGATTAACGTTTTATTTCCTGTAGCACTGAATGAATTAGTGTTACCGAAAGCAAAAACGTGAATCACGAAACACACTAAAAATCTGTAATCAAAACTAATGGGACTGATGTCGGTCCGCCTTTGCGTTGGCTCCTTTTACCGCAGATGGCCGTGTACTAGATCCCATCCGTAGTGGCTGGCGGCGAGCGTCGTTTACTCCTAGGACCGGGGGATTTTCCCGGAAAGGAATGTGGCTACCACGCATTGCCTCGTCCCTCATCCCTCCAGAATTTTTCCAAGCTGGGGAAGAAAGAAGACAGGGAGGAATTTATGGCCTACGACAGCCTGGCGGTGGGATTCTGTAAGAAGAACGAGAAATATAGAAGTTGAGAGCGTGGTGGCCTAGTGGGTAGAGCACTTGGCTACTGATCGAAGGATCGAAGGGTCCCGGGTTCAAATCCGAGTGAAGCCTTTGGACGCCCCCGAACAAAAAAAACTCCTCGGAGTGCGAGGTGGCCCAGGGAAAGAAACTTGCCCCCCTAACCTGAATGTGTGAAATTCACACGCCTGTGGATTAGTCCGGGATGAGCTCCACCCTCAACTATCCAAACCAACCTTCGGGTTGAATCACTGAGTGAGAGTGAATCTAGCCCTCATTGAAACAAGTGTGATTTCCTTACCCTTTCCTACCGTGGACCAGCATTACACGTATCATTAGCATAAAATCATCTTTAGTTGTGCTCCGGACGTCCAGTGGGGAGTAGTTCTTGGAGATGGTGTCCAGCTGACTCCGAATACGAAAGACGAATCGCAAAATAAGTAAAAAAAGAGTATTCAAAGACAGGTAGAAGAATTGGGGGGGATGTCAATTGAAACGACACCACCATCTTTCCAGGGATCACACGCTACTACCCCAGAGAGTCAGAAAAGAAAACATTGTCAAATTTTTAAAAGCTAACAATGTATGTACTCAATGCAATAGATGTGTTTCTCCAAACTGTGCTGAAAAAATAATTATATGCGTAAGTTGTACAAAAAAGTGATTTTACATCTTTCCAAATACATGTATATGGTGTGTATTGATATCATTTTTATCCATAACTTTTAATTGAAAAAAGTTTTGTATAATTAATATTCATTAAATAAAAGGATATTTATCTAAATATGCACAATTTTCAGCCAGGTGTCTTTATTTTAAACTGTTATGCTTGAGATTAGCCTTAGATGAGCACTGCTGAAGAGAATCAACAGAATTAATTTTAATTATAAACAATTAATTAGTAAAAATAATTTTTATTGCCAATAATGTGTAGATAAAGCCTTCTTAATGCCATTGGTGGAAAAAATAAATTACCGGGAGAAAAAAGTAACTCTTTGATTCTGAAAAACTTAATGGGTCAAAATGCACTAAGCCCGTCCTTCTAGGTAGTTCGAAACACCCGTCCTCCTAGTGTTAAGTAGGTTAGAGAGATAAGAATTAGAGAAATGAATACACACGTTTTTAGGCGCTGGCATAAAAAATCTCTTATTGCTTTCAATGCGGCTGTCTACCAATGGGTCAAAGTCGAGAGGACTTGGGGAGTTGTGCTCGCGAGTCAAACCATGACCTTACTCTCCTATTCACCCCGTGTTCGGATTAGGATGCGAGGTGCACGCTTCACCAAGGATGAGTGCACACGAGGGCGTATGCCACAGTTGCTCAGCGCGTGTCGCACTTGGACAGCGTGGAATGACACAGCGCTGCACTGAAAGATAAGACGCCCGCTCCCGACGATTCAAGGCGAACGTCGCACGGGTTTGATTCTTAAGGTAATTTGAGCTAGATATCATCTTCTAACATATAAAATTGAATATTTGTTTGTTCTTCTTCTAGGCGTTCTGATACCATTTATGAGATCACGATGAAACTGTGAGTTGTTGTGCGCGCGCCCGCAAAGGTTTCTTCAAATAATCTAGGGGAGCCACATCATATATGATCAGTAAAACATAAAGATGTCGAATGAAGAGTTTATCACGGCCTATGATTATGCTGTGTTAAGCATACAGTATCACCACTAAATGCGGAGGTATGCTGAAACTATGTCATTTTCAACTTTTTCTCAAATATATTCATCACTTGCAAGTGGTAATCAGCAAGAGCAGCACCATTATATCTCATGAAAACGCCACATATCGCATGAAATCCAAATATTTTCTGAAAATTTTTAAAATAATTTACATTATTATACATTAATAAGGGAGCGTGGTGGCCTAGTGTGTGGAGCGCTTGGCTACTGATCGAAGGGTCCCGGGTTCAAATCCGGGTGAAGCCTTTGGACGTCCCTGTACAAAAAAAATCGGAGTCCGAGGTGGCCTAGGGAAAGGAACTGGCCGCCCTACCCTGAATCTGTGAATTTCACGCGCCTGTGGCTTAGTCCGGGTTGAGCTCTACTCTCATCTATCAAAAACGAACCTTCGGGTTGAATCACTGAGTGAGTGATGAATTTATACATCCTCCATTTTTCTACAACATACCATCAATATTATTGGTTAGACGACGTTTCATATCCACTAAACAAAACTGACAAATTTATTCGTTGGAGTTCTCCTGTATTGATTATAGGGACAGGTTTTCGTGAAATGAATAAGAAGGGCGCTGTCTAATGACGGAGACCGTTGATTGAGCTAGGGATTTCAGGAACACAATGATATGGTGAAGAAGAAAGACATGTGGATGTATTGCACGTGGGACAAATAAAAATCCACTTCGAGCAACGCTTCCCTCAAGAAAACACTGTTGCCTCCGTAGCGAGCAGGCCGTAATTGAGAGAGCCAAGATTGATGCAATGTTACGCGAGACTAAATGAGGGTTATACAAGGGACGAGTAAGATCAGGAGGAAGACGAGGAATGCAAGGGTCGAGGGGAGGAGGTCTAGTGTAAGGCAAGCCTAGTGAAAAGAGGGTTTTGAGCGTAAAGAAAGATTTTATGCAGTTTATTTTAATGATCGATAATAAGGTTTAAATCTTTTTGCTTTCGCGGATGGCATCGCTGTTGTCTCTGAAAATATAGAGACAGCATTTGAAAAAATATACCTGCAGAAAAGAATCGCAGAGAAAGCTAGACTTGAAATTTATTTAGAGAAGACCAAATCCATGATTAGTGTAGGAAACTGAGAGAAGCGAGGTGACCTATTGGGTAGAGCGCTCAGCTACTCATCGAAGGGTCCTGGGTTCAAATGCAGGTGAAGCCTTTGGACCTCTCTGAACAAAAAAATTCCTTGGAGTACGGGGAAAGATACTGGCCCCCCTACCCTGAATGTGTGAAATTCACACGCCTGTGGCTTAGTCTGGGGTGAGCTCTACCCTCAACTATCCAAACCAACCTTCGGGTTGAATCACTGAGTGAGTGAGTAGGAAACTGCCATGAAGTGTTAATAACATAAAGAAAAATCAATTTGAAAGTTTTCTCAAATCTTTGCAGCAATTAAGCTGAAAAATTCAAGTACCTCACTAACATAGCTTGAATCAACGGACTAGACAAAGGAGCAAATTAAGAAAGAGTGTAAAAAATGTAACTAGCTTACTGATTGACTGAGGATACCTACAACAAGAAGACTCCATCCACAATGACCAAAATCAGACACTGCAATACAGTTCTCAATCCACTAGTCTCAACACCACCAAATTCATGTAAAACATTAAGGGTGTCCGGAAAAGGAAAATCAAGAAAAGAAGTAACATTTGGACGAAGAAGAGAAGGTGGAAAATAACAATTAATGATTGGTTATTTTTCTTTCTCATTAGACGACAAAGCGGAGAAAACGCTTGTAGTTTATTTTTTATTATTTTGACATGAAATCATAAAAAAGCCCGGAGAGGAGATAGGCCCGATGCTAGCATTTAATAGAAAAATTACTTACGTCAAAAATTCATCATGGCACGGTAACACATGTGCTCATTTTTAGTAGATCAATGAAGTCAATTGAAAAAAATTGTTTTTCTAACAAGTGCTTATATTACAAAACTTTGAACTGTGGCATTGAAGGATGATGAAGGAAAAAAGCCGAAAAATACTAAAATGGATAAGAAAAATCAGAGGCTCATGGATCGACAGCTGAAGAAACGGTGAATGGGGGGATAATTACAGAGACATCGGGGTGCAGAGAGCAGTTACTTAAGTACAACTGTTACGTAAACTGGGAAGTGGATGGAAAGGCACAGGATTTTTGAACGGCATAGAGAAGTAAAACTGCAGATAAAATGGAAGAAGAGTTCTTTTTTGAAGAAATTATGTGGATTAACTTTAAAGAGATCCAAAGAGGCTCAACATTGAATTAAAATTAATGATTGCAGGCGATACGTCATTAAAATTATCCCAGATAAGTAAACAAAAAACACTTCAGTAATTTTTAACTTGTATTAATTTTGCAAGTCGAAATATGCCGTTTATAAAGTTCCGGTGAGAATTTACCACTGACTCTTCACCGACAAATCTGTTCGACTACAAAGGAATACTAAGATTTTCCTGTTCCATTACTAAAGAATATTTATTTCCTTTAGGTAGCAAAAAATTGTAACTTTTCGGTAAATACTCTAGAGATAAACGGTTATTACTTATTCCGTTGTTGCACTTTGTATGTAACAGCATTAGGACAAAAGGAAAATATATCAAACTTGAAGCACAGTGCTTGCTCCTTTCCTTGTCAATTTTACTGCGCACGTACTAATGACGGAATTAATACTCTAATTTAATGTGACTAGCGGCTCCAGGCAATATATTTCATCCCCGTCTTGGACTGACCCCATATGCTAATAGGTTGGTGGACAGACTCCAATACAGAGAGAGAGAGGTATCGGGCAATCTGCCGAACATACCATATAAGGACGGATAATGGACAATAAGGCTTCCCGAAAAAAAGTGGAATAATAAAACAAAAAAACTGAATATATTCATCCACTATTTCCAACAGAGGGTATATGGGAGAGGGTTGAGTGTTTATGGTGAGGAGTTGGGAGGGTCGGGAACGTTATGGCAGACCTTTCTTCTGAAGCCTCAAACATGCTTTCTTCAGCCCAGGAGAAAGAGAGGAGAATTGAGTAAGAAAGATAGCTTCGTCCAATCTCCCTTTGGTATTTTGGAAAGGAATATGGATGCCATTATGTGGAACGGCACTCGGAACATTATCTTCATTGAACAAGTTCCAAGGACGGTAAATAAAGGGAGAAAAAGATAAAGCGGGCCGGATCATTTCAAGAACCGTTTGAGGGGGGAGAGAGAGAGTTAAAATGAAGGAGGTGGATAAGGAAGAAATACAAATATTGACCGGAAAATCATCTTTTTCTTCCCCACACTCGGTCTTTTGGCGGTAGTTCAAGAGGAAGAGGTGATTTTGCCGAACCCCAGCTAACTCTAACTTTCGACCCTTTTACTCTCAAAATCTCCAAAACCTCAGGAGCCCTTAAGTCATATCCTTCCCTTCAGTCGCGAATAGCTAACGAACGGCATGCGGAGATGTGGCGATTGGCTTGGGTGGGAATGGAGGGAGAAAAAGGAATAAATTGAAAAACAATACTTTTCACTCTCTCTCATTTCTCCTCCTAAATTTCTCCGTGAAACCAGCTGCACAAACTTGAAAGTAAGGAAGCACTTCATTAAAACTTGAGTCAACACTTCCCCCCATCTAAAACTTCTAATTATTCTACGTTTGAAGCAATTACTTGTATTAAAATTTCTAAGAGTTATTATGTTTTAAAGCTGAGCTGGTTAAGCTAAGTTCATATATATTACGGTATAATCACGGTTTAGTGATACTTAGAATTGTTATGACAGTGTTGCAATATTTAAAATATTCTGCTCGTAACAGCAAGGTACACAAAGAGATAAAAGTGAATGGATATTTAACAAATTAATCAAAAAGTTTTATTAAAAATTAAATAATTTTAATAGTCGTTCAACTTTTATTGCTAAATGTTTGCAAAAAATACTAGATAACAGGTACGAAGAATTTTATAAAATTTTAAAAAAGATTTATTTTTAATACTATTTTAAACATAAGATGACTATTTATTTTTATTCTAATTTTTGTGAGTCAGCACTTAAATGGTATTTAAAAAATGGATATAACAGATTGACCACTTTTAAAATGCATTTATTACATTGTAATGAGTCTTCAGAAAAAAACACTTGCTCCTAAGCAGTTAACAAGTGTCTATATTCCTAATATTTTTGTGTAATGTATACTTTTGCTTGATGTTAAACGTATTATTACTTTTATAACGAATAAACTATTTTAATTATATCTATTCAAATTACATAAAGTTTCTTTGGCTACGTAGCTAATCAGAAAATTGAACATCTAATCATGATGCTGCACTAAAAAAGTCAAGCCATGAAGAAATACAATTTGAATAATAGTGTAAAAATACCGGATGCAATAGTTAAGCGAAAATATCATGAAAACTAAGTAACTATGAAGGTTGGATGGCAAAATGTGTACAAGTGGAATAAAGTTGCTATATAGGTAGTATGATCACCAGTAGCTGCAGAAGAGAGAGAGAGAGTGAGAGGTAACGAGCCAGATACCCTAATCGAAGAATTCATTCCAACAGATATCTTGCTGTTTGATAAAAACAGACAGCACGAGCTTGGAATGGAGAACTTCAATAAAATAATTGTACGGAGCATGATATTATCTGATGACGAATCTTGAAAAATAACAGCAGTAAAACGAAGAAGGTTAGTATCGATGGCAATAAAACGCTTTACAAGAAAAACATGCAAAACACGTATTCAGCTCATCAAAGACGAAAGAGTCCTTAAAGGACCTTGGGAAAAAGAGGTTAATTCAAGCTCTGCGAAATAGAATAGACAAATTCATCCGGTAAGTTCTGAGATACTGATACTGTAACAGAGATCTTTGGCAAAAAAGACAATGGTCGGAGACAATTATTGGAAAAACACCGAGGAAGAACAAAGATAGAAACAAATTCTGAAGGAAGAGTAAACAAGGAAGTGCAACTGGCTGAGAAGCGAATGGAGCACAGAGCTGCTACCAAAAAATCAATTCAGATTGATGACCACTGTAAGAGTCATTAAATTTTCCTACATCGTCTCTTTATGCCTACCTTCATATTTTAGTAGTGAGTATAATCTAAATGTCTCAGCGAGGGGCGTGAGGTGTCATGATACGAGCCATTTGAAGGAAAAGCTATTGGAAAAAGGAAGGTGCAAAAAATGAGAAGGTTTTGATACATGACTATTCCGATTTGAGTGTAGTTGTGAATAGTGCGTGGAAAGAAATAATTCTTTACCCAAACATGTTACCTGATACCCCATGCGTATCTCTGCCTTTTGACGCGTATGTCAACTTTAAACTACAAAGGGCATTAGAGGGAGGTTTTCGGCAGCAATAAAGTCGTTAATCAATGTGAGAGAACAAATGCCAAGGCTCAAAACTGATAATAGCTTTCTTTCTATTGCAGTCGATATTCTCAGGGGTAATTTTGTTAAAATCCATATTGGCAGAATCAGTAAAAACTTTGTAACTTTCACAATGTATTTTATTAAACACGACCAGTTTCATCGCATAGCAGATATCTTCAGGTGACATGTCGCCTATGTGATGAAACCCGTCGTATTAAATAAAGTTCACAGTGAAAGTTACAAAGTTTGTATTTATTCTGTTTATTTTTATTACATACTTTATAAAGTGATAAGCAAAAAAAAAGTGAAATACTTGTATGAAGCGTGACACTACATGATGGTGAAACATGAACTCATGCGGATTCATAGGCTAATGGAGAGAAGAAGTGGACAGAAATGAGGTAAAAAGCAAAGACGTGATAGGCAAAGGGAATAGAAAGAGTAAAGGATGTAGCTGTAAGATTTTCGGAGGAGTCATAAGTAGGTGGGTGGAATAAGAACTAATGTAAGATCCAAAGGGTTGTAGAAGAACATTATTGAAAATAGGATGTAAGAAAAGCGGGGAAGAGTATTGGCGTACGGGATGTAATAAAGCATAGTGGGATATGCACTAAAATGAAGTCAGAGGTTGTGTGAAGAAACATGGTATACTGGTAGAACGCAGAATGAAGTGATGCCAGGGGAGGAGATTGACATCTAACAAATGCATGCAGCACTGAGAATAGGTGTAATTTAGGCAAAATTGGGTTTTTTAAAGAGAGAGGAGAAAGAACGGAGAGAAAACCCTGCGTTGACATTACCCACTTTGGAGACAAATAGCGAAAATAATATTGAATGAAACCTTTATGCTGCGTAAATTGTAAATGGAACTTAGCAATTCGTTTAAAATAAACTAAGGAAAAAATATGTTTATATAAAGCGGAAACTCTCAGTGATATGTGCGTAAGCTGCTTATATAGACTGCCTATATATTTTTATTTTCACAATATTTAAGTAACCGCTATTCTCTTTTTGTTATTGCCTAAAATCTTTCATTTTTTATGGTAGGAGACAACTATTTGGCGATTCCTTTGGGCCTTTTCACAAAATGTGATTTTTTAACCAATTTTCTAACCAAATATTTCGAAAACAGTTTTTTTTAATAACTCAAAAATATATTATTGCAATTTCTCCCACGTTGGGTTTCAACTCCAAAATGGGTTTCAGCAAAAAAAGTAAAAAATAACATCCACCATTTTTTTCTATCTCTGTCAGCGGACTCGGGCTACATTTAATGAAGGTGGAGGGCACTCATAAAGTAAGCCAACAATAGCTTATTCCCACTCTCAATAACGCCGATAACGTCGGAAAGGGACAGGAGTGCTGGCAGCTACCCTCCCTGGGATGGCCCTTTGCCGTATCTCCTTTGCGCGAAGAGAGTAAAAGGGAACAAGTAGAGTGATAAATTTCGATGGGATACGGAAGGACACTTTCTGGCTCATTGGCTCGGCTAAAAGAATTACCGTTAAGTACCCTCCCCCCAGAAAACGCTTCAGAAATTTATCACGTATTACATTTACTTCGAGGATTAATATTTTAGTCCTTCATTCCAAGGAACAAAGTTATTTTTATGAAATGTTGATGGACTAAGGCCAGCTACTGAGCCTTTGTTGCATGCTTAAATGTCGCATTTACCTGTAAAAATGTCGTTGCGTATTTCCACCCTAGATTAATGCTCCATTCTCCATGTATTATCTTATACCTATCGGTATTAGGACTTTAAATGTATGCAATTCCCGCATGTCAAGGGAGTACATAATTAAGAATCGTATCCTAATCCGCAAATTATTTTCCTTGCGTTATTTTACCTTACGGTCATTATATTCTACACTGCTCTTAACTCTATTCGAACTGCCAATTTAATTTGTCCAACCCCTTCTCCCATCGCTAAATCCTCCCCAGTAGCGCGCAAATTAGATGAAAGTGCACTTGAAAAACCTTTGGTTAATTACTCGGATGATTGGTAAATGTGTAATAAAAGTATAAGAAAAATGCGATTAAATTTTTGCCTAACTCTATAAACGGTGTTACGAAAACATTTCAGGGCCCATGGGGAAGAATTTATCAAAGAATATTGTGAAGTTCAAGGAAGGCTATGAGTTGATGCAAGAAATGCTACAAGGCGTTCTCATTTACCAAAAAGCGTAATTTTTACATGCTTGTTGAGAATCCCCCAAAAGGAAAGACGTGCATCTTAACTTTAGCTTGACGGTGGGTTTGAATAAATTTAAATGCTACAGTTAAGTGTAAATACTTATCTGAGGACGTTTAAACCTCTTTAGTGTGTTGATGGCCATTGAGTTAAGTCCAAAATGAATTAATCTTATAGTAAATGTTGATAGATTAGGAAAACAGCTATTTGAGAAAGAAGAGGTACACAGATATTGAGTGTGAATCACAAAATATCGAAATTATTTCCAAATAAATTGCGTCATTTAAAACTAGAATAAATAGGATTTTATTTTCAATAATAATAATTCTAAAGTAAATGTCAATGAATTGACGATAACATTAATTAATTCAACGAAAATTCACTAGTTAACGACGGCATAAGAATGCGGATTAAATGTCTTTGTGAAGTGCAGAAAATAATCTATTTTAAAAATCAAACAGCATTTGAAACGTGTGAAAACGAAGGATCGGTTCTGGACTGAGTTCCAAATCATATTTATCTGCTAACCATATTAGACCACAGTTAAGCATCAAAATCCGTCTCATCCCAGAGTAAAAAATTGGCTTCCAAAAAAAAAACATCAAAACAAATTTGTTTCACTACAATGCAAGCCTCCAATGCAAAACATCAAACCTATTTTCGGAAAGTAGGTTTATGGCTGGAAGTAATACCTCATTAATACAATAAAATACACCATTCTGATTCCAATTAATGCATAGTATTGCTTTACTCTAGTGAGTTGTATGAAATAACCTTTAAACACTTTAAACAAAGTAGAATAATAAAAAAAACACTAATAAATTAATCACTTTTCATCCTATGAAAAGAAACACCATTTTATCCATACATAAAAGGAAACACTATTCACTCACACACTAGCACCGATTACTTATTTGAAAGATATATGTTGGTATTTTAAAGGTCACCGAACCTTTCACAAAACTTTATCCCAAAAAGGAAGTTAACCATTTTTGCACAAATCTGCATATCTGCATAAAATATCACTCACAATAACTTTCTGATGACGAGACCACACTGAGAATAATTGATCACTTAAGGAAACTGAAACTTTTGCCAAGGATAACTAGGGCCAAAATAGTCCTCGAAAGAAATCAAGTGGGAGATTAGTATTTCACGGACAGTATCAAGGTAGTTCACACTTTTCAGGCGATGAAAACTCTTTTTTTCAATTTTCCCGGTCTTTTGACCAACATTCTCGCACACAAACTGTTTACACAAACGATCTATATCCCCACCTCCCAGAGGGCTAGACGATTCATCAATATCTCCTCCACCCACAAACGCTTCCCCTCGTCTTTGATAGCCGGTACCAGCGTCTTCAGCCTCAACTCAATAATGACGTCGTCTCCGAGGAGCGTGGATAGATCTTGCATCAAACTCTCGTTCCTGTAAATGTTCAGCAAGGACTGGTGAGAGTAGATGAAGAAGGATGCGTTAAGGTTTCGGTGCATCCATTCATGAATACTGGACTTTCCGCTTGCAACCATTATGTCCCCAGAATGATCCGAGAACCAGGGAGAGAACACAAAGTCGAAAAATGACTGCTGCCACTTCTTCACCGTGTTCTTCTGGAGTTGGCCAATGATCTTGGCGTACTTCTTCTTGCTATATGCGTAAACCTGGTACATGAGTCCCCCCGTGGTGTACTTCTCCACATAGTGGGTACCGTACTTGTCGAAGAATCTGAGGACGCTGGCTTCGTCTCCGATGGTGATGTTGGCCAAGTCTTCCTCGGCCGACTCGGTCAGAACAGGACCCTCCTCACCCAACAGCGTTCCCATCCTCTCCCGACGAATGATCCTGACGAGGACGTAGCTGTAGGAGTTGCTCAAGAAGTGCTTCTTGATTCCCATCCACTTGGCGAACGTTTCACGGTCCCATCCGATCAAGAACGAGTTCCAAACCCTCGGAATGCCGTCAATGGAGAAGTGACGGAAGTAGGCGAGAAGAAGTTGCTTTGGACCCGAACAGAACTCAAACTCTATGTCGCCCCTGTGATCCAGCGAGCCGTTAAGGATTGAAACGTCTTTTAACGGCCTGTGCGTGGGTATCCTGATGACCCAGGGTTCAGTTGAGTTGGTGGGCAGGACGTGGAAGCCCTCCCTAAGGTATCCGTATCTGGAGAAGATATTAATCGATTCCCCGGCGCTGAGGTCCAGCCTGGAAGATAGATTTCCCTCGGTCTTCGACAGTCTGAACATCAGCGACGCACTGGGTGACACAGCCGTCATCACAAGGACTAGTCCGATGATGAAGGCGAAGTTTATTGACCGACACATGAGTGATGTTGCTTGAAAGCTGATTCTTTAGTTGGGTAGTGGAAAAAAACCTCTGAAGTGTGCCCAGAAGCAGGATACAGGAGTGGAAAAAACCTCAATATCCGCCCAATTTCAACCGGGTTAACAGCAGAAGGACATACAAGTCTTCGCAGCGTACCGACGCGACGTTACTGCACTTAATCTACTAGGCTTCCTTCCCGGATGGAACTTAACCACGCAATGAGTCGACGGCATGGATATCAACATAAAGAGGTCAGAGGGCAGAAAAATAGGAATGATACGGCTGTTTACAAAGTTAACTTTTTTTGAAAGCCCAGCTGTTTCTGTGAATGCCTTTAAGTGTTTTCCCCTCACCCCAATGGAGTCGGTCGTTGGATCGGTCAAGGCCAATACTGACCACTGCCCTCTCAAGAGGAGAGATAACCCGCTGCGTCGAGCTTGATGGAGCAAGTATTTCAATAGATTAAATACGCCGAAGTTGCATCCATTGGTTCGTCTCCTTGCAAATGCGAGTCTCTGCTAGTCATCTGTTAAAAGAAGTTGGTACATCAAAAGTTCTCTATTATATCTACATATTAACTAACTGCAAACACGTTCTAATGCTCTTTTTATATTAAAATATGGGTGGATCATTCTTTCATGGTCTGTACGCTATCAAATTTAAAGTTACAAACAGAAATTATTTATCCATGGTAACTACATTGATAAACTATTATAATTAAGAATTCTGTTTGAAATTGGCTAAGTATCGAATATTTCATGAAATTCTTAGCATTTTTTTATGAGCTTACGAAATAATTTGTTACTTCGCTCAGAATATTGTTCAATGGAGAGGAACGTACACCAGGTGTAGCATTTATAATTGCATCATGTATTTAGTGCGATTAAAGTAATATACTACAGTAACATGTAGTAGCAGAGATTATAAAAACGGGTAGTTTTCGGCTCTATAAATAAGTTAACATAACCCTATTCTCTTCGTTGCAATGTATTGGAGTTATTGCCTTTCTTGGGGATGTTACAAGGTCTCTCCATGAAAGGAACGCGTGGTTAAACGGTCTAGGGTCAATAAGATTTATTAGCCAATTATCAAATTATCATAAATATAAGTGAACTTTCTTAACGGTGAGCTCCTAAACATCTAATCTATGCAAAAAATACACATCGAAGTAGGTGAAATTCACTATGAATTTACGATCTAATAAATTTTTCATAGTGAATTTCACCTTCTTCGGTGTGTATTACTTTGCAAAAATTTGATATTTAGGAGCCCAGCTTGAACAAAATTTACTTAGATTTGTGATTATTTCCTGATTGGTTAATAAATGTCATGGGCTTTAATTGATATGTTAGATTTTTCCATAGTGAATTACACCCTCTTTGGTGAATATCTTTGCACCCGTGCACGTGGCTGCGTACCACATAATTTGTCCAATCACATTGATTGATATGTCTTTTTAAGAGCATTGGAAAGAGCTGGAAACCAATGACCCTTCAGATTGATGTATTCTAGCAATAAAAACCAATGAAGGCTAATTAGAGAATTTCTTCTCTATTATCCGTGACGAGGGTGGATTTTCTTCAAAGCCAAATTCCAAAAGGTATATCTCCTCTTTCAAATACTCTTTCTTATATTTTTTATGAGGCCCGAGTTTTTCGGCATCTATGAATTTTATCAGAAAATTGAAAAGACATTCTTAATATTTTGAATGAATTGGTTGACCTAGTAGCGATTTCTTGTTCGAAATAATTTCTATGTTCTTGGCTGCACTAAGGGAAATAATGATACTAAGAAAACATTTGTGATTTATGGCAGGTATCTTTCGGGTTGCGGCCGCGTTCATGTTTTAAAATTGCAACAGTTCCGCCAGCTGTCCTGCTCCAACATGAACGCGACCGCAACCGAAAGATTCCTACCACAACATAGCATCGTCGTGGAAACCTGAGACTGAAATTAATATTATTTATGTTTTTGCTATTTTCTGAGGTGGTGATCACTTCATGATTCTGAATGTAAATCACCTCCTCATGAAATGGAAAGAAACCATCCTACGTGAAAAATGAATTATTTACATACTTAAAAACTTTCAAAGTAGGTGGTGAAATTTCCTCAGTCTCATATTCTACAGTGACGAAAAACTCTTTTTCCGAGGCATGAGAGTCTATAGTGATGAGAAAAAATTGATATTGTTGCTCATGGATACACATTTGGCATGTCCCTAACGAATGTGATTTGTGAAGAAAACAAAATGCCTCTTCCAGATATATCCTGTTTATAAGTAAATAATTTACCAGTTAGAATCTTTGAACACTTACAAAAATGTAGTGTTGATCTACACGTCAAGAACTATTCAAATTCGCGCATTCCAGTTTTATTATTACGTCGCTTAAAAGTTAATGATTAATGTATATCATGTCATAAGCCATGGGCGCTTGACTAAAAAACAGTATTTAAAAAATTGTAGTACATTTCGCCACTTCCATGATATATGTAACAATTCCAAGGATCATTTATTCCCCGAACTTCGCGCGTGACATCGGTGCTCCGTTATGATATAAAGAGGATGACATTGCCATCATCAAAAATTATAACCCGCAAAATGCAAAAATGTAAAAGGAAATGTTATTTTTGGCAAAAGAGAACAAAATACACCCTTATACAAGCGGTACGATAAGTATTTATACACGTTCACTACTAGAGCCACTAGCTATGGCACGCTTCAATAGGGAAATTATAGGGCTTGAGGCGACTGTACAGACTCTGGTAATAGGTACAATTCATGATGTATCAAGTAATACCTAGTAGTTACTATGCCACCCATATCATCGCGAAAAATTGCAATGACACTACATTTAACAATTGCATGCCATTGGTATATGCTCCGTTACGTATTTCCTCGTTTGAGTCTCTGTTACACCAGACCACTCGAATTATTCGATACTCTATTGGTTAATGAGGAGATTCTGATGAATTGGAATTGAGAAGGACGAAAAAGAATCTGGGTCATTCCATGTCTCTTACAACAGTAGTTGCGCTTTGACCTTTGAGATTAAGATGAAAGCTTAAGGATTTTTTTTATGACAACAAAGAATGCCGATTCGGGTATATACAACGAGCGTTTATCTTACTGATGAATGGCAGAGTTTTATCATAAAGAAGTTTCACACCCAAAAACATTTTCAATGCCATAAATTGCTCAGTAAATTCAATGTAATGCATTAATGGTTAGCGGCCAAATCTCAACCATATCCTTGTAAATTATCTGAGGTAAATTATTTGCTTCTTCATGTGAAACAATGCATTTTGCAAATGAAGACTAAAAAATTACACTTAATGGCGCTAATCCCAAGAGGAAGAAAGCGCCAGAATGAGAGAAGTAGAACAATAACAAGGAGCTAGATTCCTCGCGCAGAAAAGGTTTGCTTAGAATAGTTAATAAAATACTGGAAAACAGAGCAAATTACCACTTGGGTGGTGACAATTTTGGTTTCAGGAAAGAGAAGGCAACTGGGGATGCAATTCATCTACATCTACATATTACCCCGCAAGCCACCTCAATAGGCGTGTGGCGGGGGGTGTTAGGACACCAGCCGGTTACATATAAAATGGACACGCTCTAATGAAATTACGCCTAGCATTTATTATAATCCCTTATTGTTCGGGGGAAAAACGAATTCCCATACCTATCCGTTCGGAAAAATATCTCTCTTAATTTATCGTTTCTGTCGGACCTGGAAATATAGTGGGGTTCTAATAGGATGTTCTCCGTGTCGCTCTGAAAGATATCTATTCTCAATTGTTCAAGCAATCTAAGCCTAGCGCGCAGCCTCCGAGTCTCTAGCGGTTATGAGGACACCTATAGATAGAAACATAGAGTATAACCAGGATTTGTTGCTTGCCTTTTGGATCTCGGAAATGATTTTGGCAGAGTAAATTAAGAAAACATAATGAAGACACACTGGAAAATGAGAATTGACTGAAGAGATAGAAGGCACCCGGAACTTCTATATGACCCAGAGGGCACAGGTGAGGGTGAATCTGGATGGGCAGTTATAGGTCGCGGGGCAACGAAAGGGTGTCCGTTGTCGCCTTTGCTTTTTAACATCCATGCTCAGGACATGGCAAGAGAGGCTTAGGAAGAGATATGGAAATTAAATAAAGAGGCCAGCTGATAAAATCAGATTTGCGGACGACTAGGCGTTGGTTAGTCAATCTTCGAAGACATGGCAAGGTTCAGTAGATGCATTAGAATGTCAGTCCGGGAGCTATGGAAGGACGATGAATCATAAGAAAAGTAATAAGATTCTCTAGGACAAGAAAGCAAGGCTGATCATAAAAGTAGAACGACTCAAACAGGAGAAAGTAGAGAATTTCAATTACTTGGGCCGTAGGTACACTGGAAGAAAATGAGCATAGTAGAAAAACAAAATGACTATAATAGGGTTTGTGAGGGAAGCGTTCAGTAATAGAAGGGAGCTGATGACAGGGACCTTGAGTAAGGACATAAAGTAGAGACTGGTGAAGAGCTTAATATAGAGTGTAACGTTGCATGGAGCAGAAACATGGACTCTGAGAAATGAGGTCGAGAATATGCTGCAGGCTTTGAAGATGTGAATGTGGAGGAGGATGGAGTTGCGGAGGACGGAAAGGAAGACAAATGAGGAAGTGCTTGACATGGCGGTTGAGGAGAGGAAACGTCTGAATGAGATTAGGGAGAGGCAGGTTAGGTGGCTGGTGGTATCCAGGTCGATTAGTTGTTCAAGACAGTGATAGAAGGAAGGATGTTTGCCAAGCGTGGAAAGGGAAAGAGAGAAAAGATTTTATGGACGGGATGAGGAAGGGTAGGAAGTACGCAGAGATGAAGAAAGAATTTCAAGAGGTAGATAGGGCCCTTTAAGGGTTTTCTTGGACTTTGAATAAAGCCTATCACTGACTGATAAAATGCTTTAATGAAGACCGTCATCTTAATCAGCGGAGGTAGGTTTCTCCATGGGCAGGTACGGAGCCAGAAATTTGCTGCGGGGGGGTGGGGGGGAGGGGTGCTAAGTCTAGCTCCTAAACCCCCCCCCCCTCTGGCTACGCGCCTGTCCATGGGGTTCGCCAATGACGTTAGAGAAGGTAAAAATACTTCAAATTCCAAGAAAAATCTCTCAAGCTAAACAGAATATTAATTAGGGAAAGGTGATTTTTTTATGACTGAATGCTATCTGAATGTTTTCATCACTTTTATGGAATATAGAAAAGGAATATGGGCTGTTCATATCACCGCAAAACTTATCTTAGAAAATACCTAGTAAAAACACAAATATAAATAAATGACAAAGTCCTAGAGTACAAGGCCAGTTTTTTATTATATTGGATGTGAAATATCCCCCATGACAGACCAATATGACAAAAATAAACTTTTTCAAAATGAAATTTTTTTAAATAAATTAAAAACATGCGTTTGACAATTCACAAAGCCCAAAAAATAAAACAATGAGTAAAACTTATTTGAAGTTTTACAAGGCGATGGCAGTTCTGGTAGTAATCCATGGGACGTGAATTCTCTCTAAGAGGGATGGAAATAAAACAATATCAGCCGAAAAATAATGTCAAAAAATAGTAAAAGGTTTCACATTACAAAATGGCATAAGGAATGAAATTATTAGAAAAAATTAAACATTTATAATTTTGAAGAATAAAATAGCAGAATATGAATACAAATGGCGTCACCAATCAGAAAGAATGCAGCAAAACCATTCCCACAGAATCGCATAGTTTAGTGGTCATCGCTATGCTGGTCGGCCAATGCAAAGATGATTTTAGAAATATACTCCCTAGTCTAAACATGACGTGAATATGCTTAAAGTTACACATCAAATAATAAAAGTTATATGCAAACTTATTCGAAAGTTAATTCATCATGAAGGTGGTAATTTCATTGTACCTTCCATCTTTATTTTCTCTTCATGCCATTTCTATTCATGCATATTTTTCCGTCTATAGCTATCTCTCTCTCCATTTCTGCGAACCACTAGGAATAAGAAAAAATACTTAGAATCCATCGTCGTCTTCGGGCTCACAACGGAAGTTTCCATATCTTCGTTATTACCACCGCGGCATTCCATTAATATCTCACCTCTATCGATCACCAACTCCCTTCTGCGAAGCCATGATCGCACACTCGCGCAAATGCAGCAAATGAAGCTTTCTACTCCATTCTAAATGGGGGAAGGGGCGGATGTGATCACGTGATCGTGGTCCAATGGGAAGTTGAACAAGGCGGCTCAAACGCAAGACGGCAATTGCATAAGAATAGGCCGAGGCGCCGAGAAGCGAATGCCATAGCCTCTCTGCGGGGCAAAATAAAAGGTGAACGGTACAATTTGAAGCCATTGACACCGTGGCATCGCGGTGCGTGACAGCAAATGGAGGAACCACTAGCGGAGGGAGTAGCGATGAAATTTCCTGTTACTTTCTGCGAGGTGTGCTATTGTGCATTATTTTCTTCTCTAGGGCTGTGTGCTAGACTTATATTTAGATGACCATTTAAATCTTTTTGGCAGACAGGACAATTTATCCCTGCTCATTCCTTAATCCTTGAGACAAGAATACCCTAAACCACTTCAGCATTCCAAAAATGAGAAAAAACTGTTGTTGCTAAAATATTTTTCTAGTTTGAATGCTGGATCCGGTATATCCAATATATCTGGCTGGATCCAATATACTAGATAGTGTAACCATAGCTCATTCCATCAGGAATAGTAAAAAAAAGTTGTATTGCATCAATAAACTGTGCTTACCATGTGCTTCACATTCCTATCGAAATATTCAGAATCAAACGCCTTCTCATCGAGGTCAGGAAGTGGAGTGCAGTGTACGTCGAGCAACATGCTTTATTTGTGCGAAAATAATTCAACTGCACAATCCATACTTCATTATTGGCCGTTACATAGTTAATTAACTTAATAGCAATTCATGCTTGCACGGCTGTCTCATTGATAAAATTTCGCAGGTAGGTTATTTCACCGGAATTCAAAAGTCAGTTTCTTATCACCACCACATGCTGTACCAGTTTCGTGTCCGTAACTGGTACAACCTATCTTTGAATATTTCCAAATTTTCGAAAACGTTAAATAGGAAAAAGAAGGATATTAAAAGATGACATATATTTACAATGAGGCACTGATAAACATATTAGAGCAATTTTTTAAATACATTTTTCCAATACTCAATATACTTAAGATCCAGCATGTTATTAAGCATGACCTGAGCTTATTTATTAAACATATTTATGCATACTCACGGGCAGTTCTTAATAGTTCTCAATAAATGATTGGTTTAGAACACTATTTTCTGAATATGGAAACGTCATATATTACGCAGCGAGACTTTAAAGAAGTTCATGATCCAAGTATTCAATCCATTTTCAGTACTTGATCAATGAGTTAAAAAGAATGCCTCACAAATCTTAGATTGATTATGTATTACGCCACAAAATTTTAATAAGGAACCTTGCAAGTTCATTAGCGCATTTTTCATCTGTGATGAACAACTCGTGGCATTTTTCTGCCATAAACTCTCACCAATGGGTCTTTCTGGACACATTGAACGAATTATTTTTCAAACCAAAGTAACGTGCTCACCCCATCGTGTCTTTCCGACCCCAAGAAGTGTTCCTCTAACCAGCAGTGTATCTCCAACAAGTTCGTAATCTCACCAGTCGCAGTTTCAAACCCGGTGGTACGAAAACTCTGATAGGCGGAATAATACTGAACTCAACTTCATAATATTCCCCCAAGACTGTTGTTATAAGATGTAATTATTTTGTACATACATTTTAACCGCGCGTTTTAAATGATCAGCACCCATTGCGAGTCGCAAAACATGCGACACGTAAGGGGAATGTATGACGCAACAAGTGATAAGCTTACAAGTGGTCAGTGACACTTGAAGGCTCAAGTGGTGGACACGTTGATTATATTGCAAAGCTCTGAACAATCGATATTACACGAGGTAAAAAATTAAAGGGTAAGGCTCGGGGATTAGCAGTGAGTTAGTAATTTAACTTTGACGATAATTTAACAGAGAATAACTTAGCGAGAATCTAGTCGCAAATATATTCAGTATTCATTGCACGGCCCCATGCGAAAAAGTAGGTGAAGAGTTGGTGATGGAGAGAAATAAAATCTTTCTCCAGACTAGCCTTGAATGCCGTACCTAGGATTTATAGGTGTTATCTAGGCTTTATTTACGCAACCTAGGCTCATCCTTTAAACGTGGGGATCAAGGTTCTGTAACTAACCACACGACGTCCTACGCTTCAAAAAATATTTCCTTTTTGTCTTATCTTATACTCTTTCTTACCAAATCGCTTATACCCACCAATTATTAGCTTCACATCCGGAAAAACCAGGGTAGAATGGCCAAACAAGGGCATTTTAATTACCCATTTATAACAATAATATAACTAAAGTGATATATTATTAACCTTGTTTGAGGGTGGTATTACACAGGTAAGTTACTTGTTCACGTTTCTTCTGCAAGAGCTTGCGTGGGATGTTCGACGAAAACATTTTCATTAGCTAGAGCAGAGCAAGTTTGGCTGCCATTTACACTGTCAACAAGACGTTTCTTCAAGCGATTTGCCGGAACTTTTGAAAATTTTACAAGCGGACTTAAAGATGCCTTTAAACCTACGAGGTACGTCAAAAGTCACTTGCTGCAAGTAAATTGCGTGGTTAACTTGCCAGTGTAAATCCACCTCAAAGAAATGTTACTTTAGCTTTTATTCCACAGATTTTTTTAAATCTGCGTGAACGTATGACTATTTTTGTAAATTTTTATATTAAATAACTTTTGTAATTCACACGTAACAAATGAGGGCATATTTAGCGTAAATTAATGACCACCAAATAGCATAGACCGAAATGTGTTAATGCTTATTCACTACTGCATCAACTTCTATCTAAACACTCCAAGACGTGTAAATGGTTCGCTTTCGTGCTAATTATCCTAGATGAAATCTGCCGGAAATAGAGTCTGTGATTCGCAAAGAAGGAAACGAAGTGGAATGGCAATACAAGTGAAGGAAACCCAGATGAAAGGCCAACTCTGCGGGGGAGGCGGAAAAAGACTCACCAAAGGGAAAGTCATTTAGACAAGTGTGTATTATATCATGAAACCCACCCTTGACCTTCTGAGAAAGTGATCGTCTCTTAACACAGCTTTCGAACTTTGGATGCCTTATTTTCTTGCCAACTTCTGGTCAACGAACACGTTCTATATCAAACACTTCACCAACTATTTCTAATCACCTTCTTCTTCGTAATTATCTATCGAATATTCTTTGTGATTCATTTAATTATGTCCAAGAGACAGCCAAATCATTCAAAATTATTAGTATGACTCGGCAAGCTATGCTTCTGCTCCGTTATATGCATTGTTCATATTTACCGCTGGATGGCGTTACCCATGCATCAGCATAATATTAAAAGAGTTATACGCTTTTCTAGTTTCGCAAAAAAAACAAATTACTTCACGTAACCAATTGGAGAACTTGTTAATATCGTTAATCATTTGAGCAAAAACTTTGACCAGATAATGTAGAACCAGGCTATAATGAGGTAATGATAATGTATCCTAACCTAAAAAAGATATTTTGCGATATATTTATTACACCAGGGGCCCAAAAATTATTATTGTTCCTTACCCAAATAATATTAATGCAGGGATTGGGGGAAAATATATAATAAAATGAAACATGGCCATTGTACATGAGAAATAGTCAAAATTAAATTGTATGTGAAGTTATATGAGTATTAAACTTGGGAAGCTGTACCACTGTTTACTTTTTAAAGTTATTTCAATGGTATTTATGCATACATAATTGATCGTTTGAGTATCTTAAGTTCGTTGGAAAATTTGAATGCTGTTCAGCATCAACGACAGCAGTCTTGAAAACACTAACTTATTCTCATTTTTCACCTATATTTTTGTAGATGCTCCAGTTAACCCCAAAATTGAGTTTATCCTAAGGGAGAAACTTAACCAACTGAGATTTCAATTTTGCATTTTTGATACTTGTGAAAGATGTTGAGGAAAAATTCAAAATTATTGTTATTATTATGGATGCCTTCAATTGGTTTGAGTGCGCAAATCTCTTCGAAACACAACAGCGTCCTTGCCTTCCATTCGTTATGTGCACTGCGCACTAGGCAGCGCACTTCAAAACAGATCGCGACCATACTTGGTGAGCACTAAACAACAAAAGAACGTTGATCAAGGCATCTGTGATTGTGGTCAAGTTTGCTGATTTTCAGTTAAACCGTCAAACATGCATATTGTGAGGTTTTTAATTAATTTGTGATTAACGGATTACGTTTTAAAATACTTCTTTGAACGAATTCAATAAGTTCGATATTTCACAGAGGAAAAATCATTCGCCTTGATCAGGACTCGAACCCAGATCCCTCGACTTCACGCTGAGTGCTTAGGCAGTTAAGCTTTTTATGTCAGTGCTTATTGAACAACTTGTCTCTATAGAGCCCTCAAATATCCACAGGGGAGAAGGACGCCTCGGTAGGTTAACTGGCGCGAAATCGAGGGATCCGGGTCAAAGCGAATGATTTTTTACTCTGTGGAATATCGCACTTAAGTGCACTTGCGGGTGACTCCGTAAAGGTAAATACCGTGGCTAGTCCCGGTATCCTCAAAATTGAATTAAAAAACTACTTTAAACTAAACATTCGTCCGACACTGTTGTTCACCCACAAAACGCTTCATATGGACAGGTTACAAAAAAGTTTCTCCAGCGCACATCGCATGCACATGCAACGTCGATCGTGTACGCTAAAGTGCGCATATAAGTTCCAATGTGCGTTACCATCAACACCTTGAATGGAAAACTCCCGATATTTCTCGCTTTACCAGTTCTTATTCTTTCAGTGTGGATGCTTTTAAGACGATTTAGGGTGAGTAGCGGGTATATGGAGCAGAACTTAATTCGAGATACAGTGAGCGTTCAGGGGGATGTGTGAGCAAGTGTGGAAAGGCATAAGAGATGTAGAATAGAATATGATTGAATAGATAAAAATGGAATAGAATAAGCCCTTATAATACTCTGGGACAGGTCTCCTAGAGCAACAATAAGATACAATAAAATAGCAGGAATGTAATTAACAAATGATTTTGTTCAAATCTGAAAATAATTGCAGCTTAATAACAAAGGAAAAGAAAGACAAAAACAACCACCTTCAGTGAAAAACAATAACTGAACATGTGATACAATTGAATTGAAATATAGGTATAGGATAAGGTAAAAATCCTTAAGGTTACATTACGTATGACATTTGAAAAAACATTTTAAATAGCTAAAACAAAAAACATGAATGGACTATGAAAAAAAATGTTGTCTAGAAATAAAATTATAAATGAGAATATAAAGCTGAACAGTGAATAGGCTAAACTATTTAGGAAAACATTCTTTATATAAAATTCCGTACAATTTATATTTACGAAGGAGATTTGGTAAAATAACTTCGAATAGAATTCTAAAGTTTTGAGGCGGCCACGACAAACGACTTGTGAAAGGTAGTGGATCGGAAGCAGAAGGTTTCAAGGTTCTGTTCTAGTAATCATTGCATGATTAATAGTTCTTTTTAGACACATAACAATTAAGTTGAAAGGTTCGTTGCTGGCAAAGATAGAAAAAAGAAATGTTTCAAGCAGGTATTTACGATGTAGAGAAGGTAACAGGGAGGGGTGGAGACTGTTATAAGACTGACCAATGGAAGACGGGCTTAGCGTATTACGACCGGGGCGTTTGCGGATTCGAAAGAATGAAAGGGACGGTGGTGGGCGGTGGGTGCATAGGCAGCTATTAAGGGAAAAAGGCGTGGGTCGTGAGATTGAGATGGGGCTAAGGAAGAGGATCATGGGATATACCCACCGCCATTTTTCACACCGGTGGGCTGTGTACATCTTCTTAAGCTCCCTGCCGTCTCTTCTTCTTTTTGCTCTTCCATCCCATTGTTATTTTCCATCTCCCATCCCGCACACTAAGCAGTTCTACCGAGAGACGAAACATTTTGAGTGAGTGCTCGCCTTTTGTGAGCTTTATTCGCGACACTATTATTTATCGCCAAAGCACGTCCCGACTTCGGGAGGAGTTATGTTCTGAAGGCTCGCATTTTCCCCGGGAAGCCTTTGGACGTGCACGGGAAGAGTGACCAGTGCCCTGCCCCTTCATTAGTCATTTAAGCCAATTTTCCAGTAGATGTTTAGTTTTCATTAAGGATCTCGGCGACAGCTGATGAAGCCATAGATTATGGAAGGAAAGAGATGAAAACGTACGGCGTAATACCACAGGGGAATGTCGATGCCATTAAAATGCGCAATAGGCCACATTGAACGGATCAGTCGTTTAGTTCATGCACCATAAACATGGAGACTAGTAGAGGAACTTCTTTAGTAGTTACCGTAATGATTTATTATGAAATAATGCAAAATGGAAATAATACCCAAAGAAATCACTGTATCATTAAAACGTTTTTGGACTAAATGCAAGTGATAGCCATGCAAGGTGGAATATTTTTCGTAGAGAAATTTTGGTTTACTATCACACGTCAAGACGGCAATTACCTTTGTATTTAAAATATGAATGAAACAACAAGTGTTAAATTCATGGAAAAATTATTGCAATGATTTTGGTTATCAACATTTCAAGGAATAAAATTGTTATTATAACTCCTGGTCAAAAATCATTACTTACTTCATACCTATTATTAGTTATCTTTTTATTTTCTTCAGAAAATCAAAGCTTTATTCCCTCGATATCTCGGGATGCATACGTATATATATATATATATATATATATATATATATATATATATATATATATATATATATATAATCTTTGGAAGTTTTCGCCAATTGGCCACAAATATATAAATTCAAACTTACAGGAGGTAGGAGAAATAGGAAAAGATAAAGAATTCGTTCTTACGGATTCTTTATCTATACGTTCTAACGAATTCTTTATCTTTTCCTATTTCTCCTACCTCCTGTAAGTTTGAATTTATATATATATATATAATGTCTTGGTAGAAAATCGCTCTCGGCGACGATGCACATGCATAAATAAAACAGTGATACACTAAACAAACACAGAAACACGCAAAAAGGACACTCACAAAATAAAACTTGTACGTTTCGGCGTCAGGACGCCTTCGTCAGCGGTAGAGGAATGATGAGTCCGCTCCTGGAGCGGAGCTTGGAGCGGACTCATCATTCCTCTACCGCTGACGAAGGCGTCCTGACGCCGAAACGTACAAGTTTTATTTTGTGAGTGTCCTTTTTGCGTGTTTCTGTGTTTGTTTAGTGTATCACTGTTTTATTTATGCATATATATATATATATATATATATACATATATATATATATATATATATATATATATATATATATATATATATATATATATATATATATATATATATATATATATATATATATATATATATATATATATATATATATATATATATATATATATATATACAGTATGCCAAGAGGGTGGCCGATAAAAAATATACACACGGAAAAAAGAACACTTACACATAAAAACTTCCGATATTTCGGTGAAGACTAGCTCCACCTTTCTCAAGGTTTAAAGTAGGAATGAAGAAAAGGAGAGAGATTGAGGTATGGGAGGGGAAAGAGGGGGAGACGAAGGTGTAAGAGGGGAAGGAGGGGAAAGAGGGAGAGAGGAAGGTGTAAGAGGGGAAGGAGGGGAAAGACGAAGAGCGGGGAGAGGGCGTGGAGGAAGCAGGGAGAGATGAGATGAGGGGGAGGGAGAAACTAGTGTGATTTATTGAGTCCGGGGGGCGAGAAAGCCTGGTGGATTAAAATACAAGAAGATTCAAGATCTTTGAGCTGAAGGGGAGAGGAAGAAGGGGGAAGGGAAGCAAGTAGACCGACTTTAAAAGTGTTATTGAAAGTGGAGTTGTGGGAGGAGACGTGAATGGCGACAGGGAGAGAAACAGAGAGGGAGGGGCAATCGTTACAAGACGAGCGGTGCCCATTCATTCTAATATTGAGAGGAGTGGTGGATAAGCCAATATAGAAAGAAGGGCAGTATTGGCAGAAGAGGATGTAGACAATGTTAGGCGTGGTGCATTAGGGTGAGAGGACAGAAGGGAGGGGAAAAGCGAGGAACTTGTCCGGCAAGGGCTGGGTGATGAGGATGGGGCAAGTTTTACATCGCGGGCGGTTGCAAGGGGTGGGAAGGGATTTGGTGGGTTTGAGTGATTTGGACAGG
The DNA here is from genome assembly GCA_963573305.1 of Pyrrhosoma nymphula. Lineage (NCBI taxonomy): Eukaryota > Metazoa > Arthropoda > Insecta > Odonata > Coenagrionidae > Pyrrhosoma > Pyrrhosoma nymphula. Next base: position 99,497,560 of record OY754334.1, on the reverse strand, counting down.
GGTTTGGTAATATTGAAAATGGCGGATAGATTGGGGGGGCGTCTGAAGCTGAGAGAGGGACATTGGGGGAATATTTTAGAAGTGGTTAGGTTGTCCGACAGGATAGGGTAGAGGTTTTTAATAATACGCCTAATAGAGTCCACACCTGGGAAGTAAGTGGTACAGAGGGAGATATTGTGTTGGGAAATGCTATTAGTAGGAGGCAGTTTGGGGGAGTGTGGTTTTTTGAGGATTTTTTTATTGTACTGCCCTTCTTTCTATATTGGCTTATCCACCACTCCTCTCAATATTAGAATGAATGGGCACCGCTCGTCTTGTAACGATTGCCCCTCCCTCTCTGTTTCTCTCCCTGTCGCCATTCACGTCTCCTCCCACAACTCCACTTTCAATAACACTTTTAAAGTCGGTCTACTTGCTTCCCTTCCCCCTTCTTCCTCTCCCCTTCAGCTCAAAGATCTTGAATCTTCTTGTATTTTAATCCACCAGGCTTTCTCGCCCCCCGGACTCAATAAATCACACTAGTTTCTCCCTCCCCCTCATCTCATCTCTCCCTGCTTCCTCCACGCCCTCTCCCCGCTCTTCGTCTTTCCCCTCTTTCCCCTCTTACACCTTCCTCTCTCCCTCTTTCCCCTCCTTCCCCTCTTACACCTTCGTCTCCCCCTCTTTCCCCTCCCATACCTCAATCTCTCTCCTTTTCTTCATTCCTACTTTAAACCTTGAGAAAGGTGGAGCTAGTCTTCACCGAAATATCGGTAGTTTTTATGTGTAAGTGTTCTTTTTTCCGTGTGTATATTTTTTATCGGCCACCCTCTTGGCATACTGTATATTTATCACCCGAGTGATTCCTCGGAAGTTTTATATATATATATAATATATAATTTTCGCGTTACCGTTTTAGAAACAAAGAACTGAAAAGGAGTTTTTTAAATGAACAAACTAAAAAAATGTGAGTTGCAAACCAGTTAAAAGAAATTGACAACTAAAACGGTATTGCTTTCCAATTGAAAGGAGCCTTAGGAACTGAGGCAGCGATAATATATTTTCCTTAGACCACAATAACGATATTTCAAAATTAAGAGTAATGATGGTTCATTCAATGCCAGCTGTAATTGATGGGTAAAATGGTTCCACCATGTTGTACATAACCAAATAATGCCTCAACCAATGCCATTGGTTTCGCCATTTATATGATTTGAGCTAGGGATGTTCAGTATGTAATGATATACCAAATAAATTTCGGAATCCGATATTTTTAAAATATACCAATTATCCGTTAGATATATCGTTAAAAATATACTGGTGTACCGGTATATCAGTACCATTTATATAAGATATAATTATGCTACTATTTTTACACCCTGTGGGGGTGATGAGACTTGACTGATGACATTGAGACTGATGAAGGTCAGCGTTTCCTTCCATACTTATGCCAGCTATGGCGTTAGGTATATGAACTGTTGTACAACTGAAGGAATGGAAAAATTAATATAATATATTATTGTTCTGTGAATACATTTGCCTCGAATGAATGTTAAGGAAATATGATCCCGGTATGTGTTTTATGATTAATAATCAAGGATAAATATGAGTGAGATAAAGAGGCGTACACAGGACCGCTTGTCTTAGGACTTACAAAGGCTTCTATAAGGCTCCCCCACGGGTGCAAGATGAATTAAATCGCGTCGCGTCGCGATACAGAGTCGCGATACAAAAGTTTTAATTGTGTTTATTGCTTGCGTTTACACGTGGGCTATTAACTCCCCAAACGTTGTTTTTGCAGCAATTAGTTCGCGGAAAATCAACATATTCAGATTGAAGGGAAGGGCAATATTTTTTTCTTTAGTGAAAGGTGATTATTTTATCTGAGCAAGAGCAACGACTAGAAAAAACGACGAGATCAAGTCCATCTACATAATATATTAAAATTGAATAGGATGTATAATGCATACTCGCATGAAATCACATTTAAAGTTATTGTTGCATTACGACTAGTGCTGTGCGAATCAGAGATTTTATTTCGAATCGAACCGAATCAAATCTTCCAAAAAAATTTCGAATCGAATCGTAAGGATTTTTTTTAAATTTTGGTAGTGAATCAAATAGCACAGAAAAACTTCTCTTGCAAATCGAGTTCGAAAATAAATAAAATGAAGGTTTTGCAGAGTAAAAGTAATAAAGAGTTTCACAATAATTCAGGGAATTACTTTAAGAAAATGTTCTAGAATGGGCCATTACCACAACTAACTTCACATATACTTAAAGGTAAAATTTAATTGTGAGACTGTTTAAATTTTTGTTTCGCGTGAGGAAACCATCCTCTGAACGGGCGGCGTGCCATTTGGGAGTGAGTGCCACGTTTGAATGCGTGTGATGAATCTAACAAACTCGAATATTTCGAATCATTCGGTTTCGAAGTATCCCGATTCGGAGGCGAATCGAATCGAATTAAGCCTGATTCATGTCGATTCGATTTTGAAACATTCGCACAGCTCTAATTACGACAATATAATAAACCGTATCACTATAAATAAAACACGTGGTGCCAATGTTGGGAGATTGAAAGGATTAGCCATAGAAACCCCCATGGCTGCAGTCTCTTCAAATATTCCATTGTTTAGACGTTTCATAAGTGTGTTCTATAAATTCATTTTGGAATAAATACAAGTTAGGGTAAATATATGTTTTCATTGCAAATGTATTGCGTGCGGAATGCCGCGGATCGTCTTAATGGATGGTATAAAACGAAGGTCATCTTCATAGATATAATTAGTACACGCAGGGAAAAACAGTGCACAATATTTTTTCAATGACTGTAATAATTTTTTTTAAATTATTAGATTTGGGAACATTAATTTTGTTCCACCAAATTCGGATTGAATTCTGTGAAGAAAATTTACATCCAGTTCCAAGCAAGCCCGTCTCATGGCATGGCACAGCGCTGTACAGAATACGTAGTAGCAGCGCCGAATAGGATAAACACTTCATTAAGAGAATTCAAAGCCAAGGTAAAAGGAGTCCATCATGCTTTTAAAAAATTGTAGTTAAACGGTAAAAAACATGAAATTTTACTTCCCATTTTCCTTAGATATAAGGAATTTTCAACAACCCCACTCTCGAAAATAATTCCCTAACTTAATTACTGAACGTAGGTATGAAAATTTTCATTTTGATCAATATATCGCATTCCGGTATTTAGAATATAACACGGAATATACCGGTATATCAACTTTAAAAAAATTCCGGCGTATATCGTAGGCTTGGGCAAAAATATCGATATATCAAAAACTCGATATATTTCTTTAAATCTATCGATAATTACTGTCGATATCTTTCATGTCGATATATCAAAAATTGATTTTTTTTCCGAGTATCAAATTCGATATATTTGTTTAGCACGTCACCGTTGTAAAGTTGTTTCTCCAGCTGCGGTGTCTAGTGCTATAACGAAAATAAGTGATGATATTCGCTTAGAACATAGGCGAATGGGACAACGTTCTCCAGAAGTACGATCTGCACAAACAGAACGAGAAAACGCTGATAGAAGTTCAATTTGGTCCAGACATGAACACCTATTATCTCTTAGCACTACTACGCAAGAGGTTCCTAGCTCTGGCTCTGTCCCTAATGAACTGAAGCAGTATCTGGACCAACCACTACTGGAGAGGAAATCAGATCCAATAAAGTTTTGGGTGAACTCCCGAAACTTCACACCGGTTCTTTCGGAAATCGCGCTGAAAAACTTAATATGCCAAGCCTCATCTGTTCCATCCGAAAGAATGGCTTCTGAAGTTAACTTCGTGGTACCGGACAACAGGAGTAGATTAACGGGGGAACATGTAAAACAGAGAGTTCTTCTGATGTCAATATCTGACAAATACTGGTTTGATTGATTAAAATTGATTGTAAATATAAAATATTTTTTATTACTTCTACATGTCCATAACTTTCCAAATTTTACTTCAACATTTTTTATATATTTTGGTGAAACTTTAAGGAACCACTTGTTTTGGCAAAATTATCTATATATCAAAATATCGATAATTTTGGCTCGATAACTATCGATACATGTTTTAAATATTGATATGATATCTATCGATATATATTTTTTACTTGCCCATCCCTAGTATATCGGAAAAAATATACAGGTATATAGATATATACCGCACACCCCTAATTTGAACCCTCATGTTATAAAATTCAATCATCATAACATTAAAACGACAGGACCCAAAGTAATTTTTATAAAGACAACAGCTACCTGATAAAAGTCTTTGTATGAAGAAGATCAGCGCTGAGTTTGAGCAGCGCAGGCTTGGCTGCAAATGGAAATAAGATTACAAAGAAAAGATGCCTATTAGATAATGCAAGGAGCCCAGCGAAATTTTACCTCTCACCAATTATAAAGTTCAACCGGGCGAATATTGACGCCTAACATTTTGGTAACGAACTTCAGTGCGCATTGATAAACGAAGAGCGCACGGCACGCCATCTATCTTCAGGCATCTGACTCTCTCGCAATTGATGACTCACTGCTGTCACTCAAACATTCCCCGAAGTACATATATTGATACATTTCGAAATTGGCACGAAAAGAATTTCCTCTGCTCTAATAATACGTACTCGCGCTTGCGAAATTTTCCCCCGTCCAGCCATCTTGTAACGAGGACCAATCACTAAACGAGTTCTCGTAGGGGGACGGCCCGTTTTCGTCGACTGCCGTTATTATGGGTCGTACTTTCACTTCGATCTCGCACCATCGGCCATCTTGGCACGCCTATTAAGCCCAACAACGAGCGTAAATCACTGCCAGTCACCGGGGTGGGGTCTCAGATTACACCATCGGAGAAACACAGGGAAAACACATCGCCGCATGTCGTGATTCAATTTTTTCAGTCGGACCTCCCACATCCTTGGTATATTTCAGCCCAGACAATCACTAGTCATTCTGAAACCTTCCGTTAAGTTTCCAGGGATGGTCAATTCTCATCTGGATTTTCGCTACGTCGTGACTGAAAACAGTGTCTGCCATGTCGTTATAAAACGGAAGTAAAAATAGCAATGAAAATATAACAGTTATGAAAACATGTACACAAATAACAGTTTTACAGTCCAGTACCTTTTTTAATTTCACAGTTTAGCACAAACAGGTTCTCTATCCAACTGACTTTGGCGATTGTCAGATAACAATTGAAGACGGTCTGTTTTACGACATTTCCTCGAAACTAAACCCTTCGTATATTGGTAATGTGTAAGAATTGAAATGGAGGCAAATGGATCTCCTCATGCAACATGCAATGGAAAATGACCATGCAAATATAAAACTTTCGGTTGGAAAAAACGCTCTTTCAGATTATGGGTCAGCTTTTATTTTTAGATGTCAGCACACCTATCGTCGCATTGATTGAATTTTTGTATGAAACCGTTCCCCTAGTAGCGTCGGCAGGTCGAACTTCGGCGTATGGTTGCCCACGGTAAAAAAGATAAAAAAACCCTCTGACTACGATAGCCAATCAATGCGATGAAATACGAAAGAAGAACCTAGAAAACCACCGCTTAACTTTGCTGTGCCTACTCGACCACCACCAATTAATGCAACGAATTTATTAAAAAAATTAATGTATCGGTAATATTTAGGCATTAGTGGGCATTTATATTATTTATAAACAGCAAGTTCCCCCTAAAATTTATTTGCACTTAAGAGCTTATCTAACTCACCTCCTCCCTTCGACACAATTAAGCTCTATTTCCCGTCTTTCATTCTTGTCGAGCTTGCTTCTTCATCCCATTAACCCAGACCTTCAACTTCCCAATTTTATCTTGTAATTTCCGTGATATAACCTTAAGGTAACCTAAATTGTAACCTTAACTACAAGCCTGCTAGGATGAACGGTAGGGTGGGTCGAAAAACATGAGTGTCCGAATTGAATCGCAATAGCGCGGAAAAGTTGCTACTCGTCCCCCTGATCACAAAGAGAGAAACATTTTTGAAATCGGATCACATCTTACGGTCGCACATCTCGTTCGAAGTTTCGAAATATCGTAAAAAATATGACTTTTTTCGGGATTTTTTAAAATGAGTTACAGTGATTAAATTGCGTTAAAAACTGGTGTAAGGTCTCTTCAAAAAGTCCTTTGTCTTAAAAAAAATATACTTATCCTTCTTTTAGGGGGAGGGGGAGTCGCTCATCGCTTTCAAATTATCGAAAAATAGTAAAAAAAATCATGACTTTTTTCGGGATTTTCTCTTTATGTGTTACAGCAATCGGATTACGTTCAAAATCGGTATGTGTCCTCTTCTAAAGGTCCTTTGAATTTTTAATAAGATATAACTCCTGTTCTCTCCTTATTTAAGGGGGGAGGGGAGGGGCATGTACTGTAAAAATGAGTCGTTGTTTTCCTCGTGTGAAGTGTGCAGTTCTTCGCCCTAGAAAATTTAGGTATATGGATACTTTCGGCTGTACCGCTAGTTCCATCTTTTACTTCTCTTACTTAGCAAATACCGACAGAAAGGATCAAATGTTTTTCTGCGAACCGATGATATATTCACTTTGTTTCGGAAGAAGAATTTGTATTCCGGTCGTTGCCTTCGTCGTGTGAGGAGTGACGTTGCGTAGGCTAAGACGTCCAAAGCGTTAAAATATATCCTGATTAGATCATTCTTACGTAAATGTATTTTACGTATAAAATGGGAGAGGAGCCTCAGTGAGGGCGGGCCTAGCCGCTAGCCAGGCTGGCGGCAGCCAGTGCAAGGACTTCGTTGTGCCGCTGCGCGCAACGCGCCAGAGAAGTCAAGTCACTCCGAGAGCGACCAGTATGTTGTCTAGGGAGGAAGAGTCACATTCTACTGCTGCTTAGAGTTGGAGCACAGCCGCATCTTCGAGTTGAAGAGAGCTAGACAATGACGTTGAGGACGTATGGTGCGAAATTTCACTGTCCTTTATTTGGACCGCCTCAAAGTCTGAGCAATCAGATTCTTCCATCGCATGCTGATGTTTTACTGCATTGCCAGCTTGTTAGAAATTCTTTAGCACTGGCTTCGGCCAGTCCAAAACAGCATGTCAGCTTCTCTGCAGTAATTAATGTCATTGCTGATGATATAGAGACCATTTTCATTAAGGCATCTTTTCCAACGGTCTCTCGCCCTAGAATCATAAAACGTATCAAAACTCTTCACGATAAGTATTACTACATACGTAAAAAGTTTTACGGGGAAAGTTATATGAGGAATAACAAAAGGAGTACACATAATACATTTCTGACAGTACAAAAACTTTATTTGACGTATGTTCCTTCAAGTGCAAAATGCACCTGCTTTGTGATTGCAGCAAAACAATAGATAAATGTACCTGTGATGAGCCGATTAAAATCGATTATTCAAGCCCTGCCGACAGGAAAGTTCCTGTGGTAGAGAGACAATTTCTTTATGCACAGCGGCATCGCAGAATTGGCAAGATAGGAACAGTTGACCAAAAGGAGAGTGAAATGATTAAGAAGAGGCTTGCAAGAAAAGCAAATCGGTAAAAAATGAGGGTGGTAATTCTTCTGAAACTACGGCCAACGTTACCTCAGATCCTGAAACAGAAGAGACAGATACGGTTGCAAAATATGCGGACACAGATTTTCATATTAGGTTCGGATCACCCTCTGGGACTCAAATGATAGCAGTACTGCTCTTTACGGTACAGGCCTCTCCCCTCCCCCATTAAATAAGGGGGAACGGGAATTATATCTTTTTAATAATACAAAGGACCTTTAGAAGAGGCCATATACCGATTTTTAACGCAATCCGATCACTGTAACTTATAGAGAGAAAATCCCGAAAAACGTCATTTTATTTTACTATTTTTCGATAATTTGAACGCGATGAGCGACTCAATCTCCCCCTAAAAAAGGATAAGTTAATATTTTTAAAGACAAAGGACTTTTTGATGAGGCCTTATACCGATTTTAAACGCAATTCAATCACTGTACCTCATTTTAAAAAATCCCGAAAAAAGTCATATTTTTTACGATTTTTCGAATCTTCGAACGTAATGTGCGACCGGAAGATGTGATCCGATTTCAAAAATGTTTCTCTCTTTGTGATCAGGGGAACGAGTAGCAGCTTTTTCGCGCTATTGCAATTCGATTCGGATACTTTCGTGTTTTTCGGCCCACCCTAATGAACGGGCCACAAATTTACCCAATGAAACCTAGTTTTCACTAAAAGTTTTGAGAAAACAATCGTAACTTGAAGTAGCCTTCTATTTCGGCACTACGGTGTGTTATGTCGACGAGGATACACATCGTTTCTATTTATCCACTAAAAATAACTAAGCGAAACCAGCAGATTTGGGTAGCGAGGTGGTCTGCGTTCAGCGCAGGTATCAAGTAAGGTTCGTGTGTTGATACGTGACACAGAAAGTCTTTTTCCGTTAGAATCAAGACTCAAAAGCTTCAATGTGGAGGGTCGCAATTATGAAAGAAAAAGAGGAATATTTACTGCTTCTTTCATACTTTGTGTGCGAACTACCGGTTTCGGCTGCTAAGCCCTCAGAAGTTGGCTTTTACCTCATAAAAGCTTTCTCCCATGGCATTTTTAACTGCCTCAAAAACTTATCTATGCCTCCATTTCGCCTGCTTCAAGTTTATTCACCACTTGCTACCCTTTAGTTGAAGTAGCTGACAAAGACGAAGAAAATAAGACGGGAAGATAGAATTGAAACAGAAAATGTGCATTTTGTTGGTACATGAAAAAATATTTTTTGTCAGAGGCATTCTGAGGAAGGAAAGGTGAATAATATTCAGTCTAATGTTAATTTTGGAGGGACAAATAACGAGTGGGCAGGATACGGGGAGGAACTTTCTATTAGATAGGTAATATGAAATATCATGACAGGAGGACGATAAATTCACAGCCTGAACAACGCGATTGTCGTTAATATCCAATGCAGAGAGTACAGAGACAAAGGGAATTTTCCATTCCTTATTGAGCGCATTTCACTTTCCAACACAACTGCGCACTTCCTTTCCATTCGTTTTAGACCCTACGAACTAAGCAGCTAACAGACCGGAGCCAGAGTGGATGTGCACTAAAAATACAAGAAATTTAATACTCGCATCCGCGGTTGTTTTGTCTGCGTACATTTTCGTGAAAGAGTTCAAACGAGGAAAATTAAAATTTTTCTATTATTTCGTGTTAAAAAAAGCGCAGGTTTTTGAACGAAATCGATAATTATCCACAAAACCTTCGCCCATGACTATTGTCAACCTACACATAACTACTATACTATCGGCTGCAGAACGTTTCACCAGCGCACAACGTTACATTAATCGTCTTTCGTGTGTGTGCTGAAGTGCTCCGATCTGATCTTCAACATCTTGAATGGAGACCTCACGATATTTATAGTCCTTCTAAGCCGACGTGTAATAGTAATACATTTACATACCTGCTGTGATAATCCGACGGCTATTGCTGATGAATATTTCCTCAAGAATAAAATATTGTAACCCGAGCGTTCATTTGCTTTCATGCGTGGTACGCTTGCGGTGCATAAAAAAAATATAAAAAAAACGTTCGGAGAGTAAAGCTGTCGATACGGTAGCGACGCCATCTGTTTGCCGGAGACATAAATAACCGGCTCGGCCGTGAATACGAGACCGCGGGCTCTAATGTTGTACATGGATACACTCCGATAATATATATCATTTTGGGGTGGGCAGAGGGGCGTTCGTGCCCTGCCCAAACGCCGTCGCGGGGTGTCGCTACCTGTGGCGTCCACTCTCATTCTAAGCGCTTCGTGGGTGGGACCGAAAAGTCGATTTCCCGCCACCGCCCTCCGCGGGCGAAGGGCGATTTGAAATACGAACGACGTCAATGTGGGCCTTAAAAAGAGACAAGGGCTGTCATTAGGGAGGCACGCGCGCTTTATGGCCGTGCATTACCTGCGTCTCTCCGATCTCTCATTTTAAGAATGACGTGCATCCCACACCTTCCGTGTCCAATTCGATTCGGTTAGAATGATTCTGGTTAACCGACCATAATCAACTTAACTAATTGATACACAATTTCATTTGCAAATAAAAATCGTTCTGAAAAATTACCAAGTGCTCTATTTGCAAGCAATTTGCTCGGCACTGATCTTTTCGTTTCTAAAATGTCCGCACCTCAAAGGGATTGAGATAAGCAATCCATAACAGTTTTTTAATCTGTTCTATCACCGATTCGGTCCCCTTTTCAATATAATTCCAATCCAATCCAATTTTCATATAATTCCACATTTTTCAAATAATTTTTGAATAATTTTCTTTATATTGGCACCTAATAATGGATTATCTATACTTCACCTAAGATGGCGGAAGATAGTCTCTCTTACTCTAAACATAATAAAAAGTTGATAAAATTGTTTTGGTTCGCTTTGGCTCATTCATTTTTTTTTTGACAACTCGCTGTCGCATGTTAAATTTGGTCAGCGAGTCATATTATTTTTTTATTATAGCGTAATTTTGCACGATATTATTTCAGTTACATGCAATCAAACTAAGCTAAAAGATTGCTTTACTGTAAATGGTCACCTATTTCATAGTAAAGAGTTTCGTGAAATGCCTGAAATCGATTTAGTTTGGCGAAAATGCAAATTCATTCATTTTAAACATATTAATCGCAGGGAAAAATACTAAGGTTGACTAGTAATTGGTATTTTTGAAAGTCTTAATCATTTAAAAGTAATCAGTAATCCATTTAAGTGAAATGTTATCAATCATTTTTCGCTCTTTCGTTCTAGTTTTATTTTTTCAAGCCTTGCTCGGAGATTTTAAGATGGTTCTATAGTGGGATGGCATTCATGTTTCACTCGAACTCTGAATAGTTACAAATAACGTGTTATGCCTGATATGAACTACAAAAGCGTACCTTCCTACGCTATTTCTTCCGCAAATTGAGCTTGGAATGACATGGTCTTAAAGGGAAGAATGAGTGAAACGTGGGGAAGAATACAATTTTTCAATCTAATAAAATTCCATTTTTTGTGAGAAACTATATTTAAGAACGGAAGAGCTAGTTGTTTACTGGTGAGTACTGTATGTGAACCCCTCTCAGGTTAAACACCGGGTCAATTCTTTATTTTCAGCCGACGTTTCGACGAGCGTCTTGCTCATCATCATCGTCTGGGCTATAAGGGCTATAGCGTCATAATCTTCTTGATAATGAACGAGATGCTCGTAGAAATGTTGCCTGAAATGGAAGAATTCACCCTGTGTACAACCTGAGATGAGTTCACAAACTGTATTTAAGAAGATAATTCACCAAAGATATTGAATGGAATTACAATTTAGTACCCTAATCATATATTATTTTTTTGAGTTTGTAGAAATATACTGCTTACATTGCAGTAAACAATGTGCTAACTCAAAGGAGAATGCGCAGCAGATGGCTCCTATGGATGGAAAAATTGTTACCTAAAAATATATGTTCGTCGAATTGTCTTCATACTTTGTACCATAATTTTCTTTTTCAATATATTTAAACACCACAAACTAAAAAGATAAATTCATTAGGTATTTATATAGACTCACACAATTGCATAGGAACCTCTTTCATTGTCAATTATTCTGTAGAATGTGACCTCAAAAAGTGCCATATTGTCGCAAGAAATGGGGTTCCTATGTGACATAACTATGAGTGACATGCTCAAACCTATATCTGAAAGAAAAATATAGCAGGGCGTGGTTATGTCAAGGATAAGGCCGTGCGGTTTTCATGAATATGCCTGCACTAATGCACAGTTTTAAGCGGCCACTAAGATGTTAGCGAAGACTCATAGGCGGATTGATGGGGGGGGGGGGGGGGCACGGGGGCACGTGCCCCCCCAGACGCTTAAAAAATTGGACAAGATTTTTAATACGGTCCCGTTATAATTAAATTCGTTTTGTTTTGTGTATTACGGAGCCTCATTCATTTTAGCCTTAAGCACAAGTCAAGAAGACAGATTTGCCGGTCATTGGACATTCGCTAGTCAGCGCTCTAAAAAAAACATCGCCCAAGTGGGAAGTAAGACATTGTGTCAAAAATGAACGTAATGAAGTACTGGACATCTTCAGCAGGAAACATAAAAGAAAACTGCCGTTATTATATATATGTAACTAATTAATATTTTCATATTAGTAATCTTTATAATAAAATAAAAAGTATATTTCGTACAATAATTGTTGTATGTTGTTTTTTAATCCCAAATATGAGAAGACCGTTTGCCCATCAGCCCCTTGTATCCCCCCCCCCCCAAAGAAAAATCCTGGATCTGCCCTTGAGCACAGTCGTATCCCTTCGACTATCCAACGCTCGGGGTATTGTAAAACGCATTTCTTCATGGACATAGCGGTATTTATTATTGACTAATTGGATGCCATTTCCCAATGAGATACATCCTCTTGTATTTTTTTCTAATTTTTCGTTGAATTATAGCCGGCATATAAAATTTTACTTGATTATTCATTCCTTGCTATTTATTTACCACTAACAAATTCCATACAAATGCTTTTTTTGCTTTTCCAAAGAGGTATATTGAATATAATATATCTGACATGAAAACCAGCAAGCTAGAACATCTGAGTCACTTAATTCACTGTGCGAAAATTGTCTCCGACACCCAAAGTGGGCACCGCAGGCTCCCTCTTGCACCACCATTTACAAAAACTATAAAAGAACTTTTCCCTTAGATCAATGGTAGTTTGAGCAAGATGGTCCCTAGTCAAAATGGAGACCATATTGGAGTATTGGTTTTTAATTTCAGAGTCTGTCTGAAGTATGGAGTAAATGTTATAATATTAATGGTGCAAAAATAGGGTTTGTATATGACAAACATTTGCAGTAATTAAATAAATATACCCTCATAAATTTCTAACTTGATTAATTTTTTCACGCCGTACAACTAAAAATCCTTCAAAGCATAAGTTTTATTTGCGATTCTGTAAACATTACTGTGGAGAGTAATAGATTAGTTTTTAATTAGTTGGAAAAACATACGAACAACATACCGCTAGTTTTTTTTATAAAATATTGTTGTTATAAAGTCCAAACTCATTCAATATTCTCCCTCTGGTACGCACAGCTGTAACCTATGCCTTGTAAAAAATCTTAAATTTTCATGCAAATTGCTCGAAAAGTAGTTCGGCTAGGGGTTAATAATTTGCTATCATTTGAAATAAGTTTTTTCTTCTAGGTTGTAACGTAACAACGACACCATATTAAATATTTACGTAATGTCTTCTTATTATCGATTTCGCGGCGCATAGGTATTACGTAATATTTCTTCTTTAGTCAATTTAGCAGCGGGGGACGCGCATTTAGTCATTTTTGAAGCACATCAATTTTTAAGTTTATTATTGTGAAGCTCGCTTGGTAGCCAGTTAATTGATCATAGCTGACATAACAAGCACTGTTACAGCTGGCGAGGTGCAAATGACGCAACTCCGGGAATTTCCCAGTAGAAGGGGAAATACAAAATTAGGAGAATCGAACAATGGGTTCGAGTGAATATAAAGGGGCGATGACCTCCGTACATCGGGAGTCACTGATATTAAAGTCACAATATACCCAAAGGGCAGACTGAATCCACGCAACTCGGAACGTTAAATTTCTGAAATAAGAGAAATAGAAGAAGTATTCTTTGCTAGTGACTCGACAGAAAGTTAAGTAAGGGTTTTCGAAGTTAAAACCACCCATAAAAAGGTTATCCTGAGAGTACACGCGGTAGGAGACGCAAGATGAGGGAGACACATCGACAACGTCGTCGGGAATTGAAGCCGGTTCCACGTCCGCAGAATCGATACTTGTTTGGCGACAAGATTTCTTCCGAGACGCATGTGTGTCCGAAGTCGAAGTTACCCAAAATTGTATGTATTTTACTATTTGTGTGTGAAGGGTAATATTTGTGTGTGAAGGGTAATATATGCGTGTGAAGGGTATTATTTTTGTGATAAATGATCTCACCCTGTGGCCGTGAAGGCAAAAAAAATATAAGTGAAGGGTAATATTTTGTGAGTGAAGGGTATTTCTTATGATTAATGAAATCATAAGTGGCCGGAAGGCAATAAGTGAAATTTACAAGTGAAGCAGAGTATTAATAGGAGTGTAAATGTTATATTGTGAAGGGTGATTTGTACCTAGGAAAAAATACGGGCATATCCAATCAAATTTTTACTTCATAATAAAGGGAGCTTAATTAGCGAGATAACTTAACTCTTGTTTTCATTGTATGTTTCTGGCGTCCAACAATAACACCTTGAGATAAATTAAATATAGTTACAAGTAAAAATAAAATACGAGAGTCGATCTTTTATAAGGTGTTAGTTCTAGGTGAAGTGATATTTCACTCAAACTACCTTACTAGTTTTTCTTCATTGTCATATTCCGGATCGTTCCTCTTGAACCTAGATCGTATTAAATATTACGTTGAATCATTACTCATTCCTCCGAATATTTTTAAAGGATTTTACGAAAATCTAGTACTATTAAACATTTACCAAGCCTGATTTAATATCACATTAAATAATAATCCATAAATCCAGACCTGCGGTACATAAAATTTTCAGATTACGTGAGGGATCAATTACGTAAAAAAATCATAAAAATTTCGATTTCGACTGGGTTCTATCAAAAATTTGAAAAGCTCACTATTGCCTGCGATTTACACCACGGAATGGATTATAAAGCAATATTGCAGGTATGATTTGTAATGCCAATGAGTTTTATGAGACACGTTTTCCAATTACAAAGGGCAACGTTTTAAATATTTATGATTTAATTTATGGGTGTGGAAGCCCTGATATTAAGGCATATAATTAACTTCTGAAGCCTTATTAGCTTGTCTTTCAAGCTGGGGGCGTAGCCCAGTCTATTCAAGTTAAAAGTATCTTTCAGTCAAATGAAAAAGCATGATATAGGTATTTTTTTAGAAAGTCGTACATTATTTCCAAAAGTCAACACTTTTTCCCATTACTCCTGATCACGTATTTAATTTTTAGGCATTAATCATTGTAAGATGATTTACGCAAGCAGTAAGAGTCCATTAGACAAAAATTATGTTGAGAACCTCACTGAAGAGGCACAAGAACTAAGCTTATGAATGTTTATGTTTCCCCGGCGGATCAAAATACCTAAAATAAAATGTTCAGTGGACACTGGTCGAACGGAAGGCTGGGAGGTTGCTTTATAAAGTGAACGTATTAGTCCCGTGGGAGGTTATGGAATTTGAAATCAATGAAAACGTTTTTTTTTGTCACGAGCATGCCGAGTTATAAGAGCTTCCGATGGACATATTAGGATCAATACCACAACCGGTACTCAATATTGTACAGCATACGATGTTTTATAGTGTACCTTATCATTTTGTGATTCATCACATTGAAGCAAGTAGGTATTTTAGTGAAGAATTAGGAACTTCAACTACCACCCTACTTTACGTTAGGCCGTTACGAGTATTGCCACGTTCATGCAAAAATGATTACTTTTCCACGCTTTTCAACAGCAAACTTAATGCTAATAACATCTTATAAAAGAAAATATGTTAAAAAAGAGTACTTACAGGTCTTCTACGTCGGGCAATCCAATGAAGTCTGTCTCATCCAGGCTCGTAATATTGTTGTTGGCGAGGTCCCTGGAAAGGGAAAAGAGAGTTGTAATACACCAATAAATACATGCTTTTTATAAAGGCTTTGGAGAAATGAAAGTTGGCTGCATTTCCGCTATAGTCGGCATGGTGGACCTGACTTCAATTTAAGGGAATAAGACGTCATGTATGTGCTTTACTTACGTACATATAATTTCCGTGATTTTAATGCCTACAATTATTTTCCAATATAAGCCAAAATTTAACCATATATGACTCCTGCTGAGCCTTCAGGGAGTAGGAAGGAAGGGAAAGAATTGTGTTGGGAGGGTATACATGAAGGTAGCTAGGAAACTATACATCTTAGTAGCATTTTGGAGGATTAGAAAGGTTCTAGCATTTGAACTAGTCTACCTGCAAAAGGCATAACAAGGAGAATACATTAAGCCAAAGAAGCATTTGATTTCAAGAAATTAAATAAATTAAATTGAATTACCAAAAATACTTCATTTAGCATAAGCGACAGGAATTATTTTAGGTACTATATGTTAAAATGCAAATAAATGATCAATGTTGACACGTGGAGTCTAGGGTCGAATGGTTTAGTAACGTTGTCGTGACGAAAGAGTAAAAGGGCAGATTAGAGGCTCTTTAGACTTAGGTCCGCAGAATAATTCCGGTAAGTTGGGAAGATATGAATACGAATGAATGGGCTGAATGTGGAGGAGAGGGGAAGGAAGTCGCCGAGAGAAAATGAAGCAAAATAATTAGACGGTGGGTCGGTGTTTTTCATGCGTCGCTGCGTCCGCAATGTGAACTCTGGTCACTATTATTCGTATCGTGGTAAAATGTGCTCCTAATGGGCATTTATAAGTAAAATATAACATGACTGGGAGTCAAGGAATGTGCATAATGAAAACTAAAATATTATAAAATATCTCTTTTAATTTTTACAAGAGCCAAAATTGCTTAAGCGAGTTTTTCTCCACAAATACATAATTCCCCGGCACATAGTATGCTCCAGCCTATATGACGTAGTGTAATGTCTTGGGTTAAATATTTAAAATAAATACCTTCAACATCTTTTTATGTTAACAATTTATGGTAATAAATTGAGAAGATAAGATTGAGTAAGTTAGAATAAATCCCCGAGAATGAATGTAAAATGTTTAAAAGAGATAAAATGAGTCAAGATTCGTTTAACAGCGTCAATTCATGGAAGCATTAAACTAAAAGTACTACCTTGAATACAATATTTTGCGAAAAAATCCTTATTAATTACTAATGAATATGTCTACTGAATACTACGAAGGGAATACCAAATATTCACTGATTGAGACAAAAAGTTCAATATTTTACCATAAATATTGCTTTGTTCATCATCAGAATAGTATCCTCGGCCCATAAAACGCAAGCCAGTGATGATTTCTCGGGTTTCCCACTAGGTTAGGCTCTCCATGATCGCCGACGTTTCGGCAGAAGACTTTCCTGCCATTACCAAGGCTTTGGATGATAATGGCAGAACCTTGATAATACCAGGAAAGTCTTCTGCCGAAACGTCGGCGTTCATGGAGAGCCTAACCCGGTGGGAAACCCGAAAAAAACTCATTCGCCGGGAAAGCCTGAGATCATACACCAAACGCAAGTCAGTTTTAGAACACATTTTTTTATACAAATAGTTCGTCATTATTGGCGGGGAAATACGGTGCATATAATTTCATACAGAACATACATTCGGGTAATAATGCCTTTATAGCAACATATTTTAAACAGATTTTAATTCAAACCAGTTGATCGATAAGCAAAGACCGCGCCTATCGTTAGCTTACATTGATATAGTCCATAGTCTAAATCTTGCCTAAACACTTTTGCTGTGATTATCCCATGAAAGATTCTGCTCAAAATTCCAAAATCAGACTCATCTAGCCTGCTTTTGACTCTGGTACCGACAGTCGTCCATTGCAACGAAACTGAATCACTTACCCTACCATCTGCGGAAGGTCTCCTTAAATCACCGAGTCGAGAATTCCCCCAGAGGATTCCGACATACGCAAATGACAAAGCCTTGAGCTAACCCATTCCTGGCAGCCATTCGTTATTCTCAAGAAACTTGTCTTCGAGGGATGTAAATCTTCCTTCCCTTAGCACCTCCTCCTTCCCCTTAGTAACTTCGAAACGCCCATTCTCCCATTGTTCGTGAGGGAACTTGCCTTTTGCCCGCGGGGTTAAAGCAGGGACCACACAGACACCCCAAAGCAGCCGCTGAACAAGCGGCAAGCGTGGAATCATCTCGCGCACGCTGTCAACCCCGATGTTCGTTATACTCTTGGGTGGAAGATTAATCTCTAAGTCTTTCGAGACAGACCTTGGTGAATGGAATGTGATGATTTGGTGAGGACATTTCAGGACAAAAAATAAAGAAACAGGCTGCCAAAATAGCCAATTAAATAAGCTCATAGTGTGGCGAATTACTGTAAAAAAAATATATATAGCTTGATTTGTGATATCCAAAGATTGTGCTTGAGACACACGATTGATGTTAATTCAAATTGATGGAGTGGACTTAAGTAAAATAAACCTCCAAGTAAATTGGCCAAAAAATAAAGAAATATAAAATACCTAGATGTGCTTACTTCTCAAAAGTTACATAACATACTTCTCTCCATACAAGTATGCTCGGTTATTGGGAGTAGGTTTTGGAGATTTTACATGGGAACAGTCGTTGAATTTCAAACGATGTTCTCGTGCGTGGGTGGGAACTGGGAAGATGAAAAATGGATCTTTGCAAGTACATCGCTGATTGTTTATTCGTACGCTCAGCGTTGTAATGCGTTCAAGGGTGTAAAATACTTGGAAATGGCTACATTTTAGGACATAGGCATATAAAGTTGGGGGTATCGCACGAGCCGGTGACTTGAGGTGACAATTAGGCCTAGTGTTTCGGCGGTTCCAAATGCAGATGATCAAGCTTCCAGGGATACCTTCTTAATGAGTTAGGGAAAGAGATCTTAAGAAGTTATGGGAAAAGGGGTAGAAATATGTGGTTTTGAAGCAGGTGGGAGAGAGAGTGTTGACGTCAAAATGGGAGAGTCATAAATAAGGGCCTTTTGAATTTTAAAAGCCGTGAATTTTCGCTTGCAACGCCGTATTTAGACCCTCTGCAAGTGGTTGGTATAGATATAGCAAAACTTGGAGGCACTCACCTGCGGAGGATTAGTGGACACTGAGCGTAAACCAAGCATTGATGAGTGGGAAAAATTATCGAATGACTCTCATAGGGTCCTCTAGAAAAGACTCAGCCTCTTTATCTCACATATCATGTATGATTTCCTCTCCTTAGCGTCATGTTCTTCACAAGCGACTGCCACCAAGCTTTGCTAAACCTATACGATGACGTGCCGCCTAGTTGTCGCATGGCTCAAAAATAATAATAATTTTATTTCCCCAGTTGACAAATACAAAGTATGGCACATAATATCTTACAGCATGTAATTGTATTGGGTACGTCAGAACATCCTGTCACTTAATAATTACTTGCCATAAATGATAAAATAACACCAACGTCTACATTTATGTACACAATATAAAATTAGGAAAGAGAAATTACCCTGAATTAATAAATTCATTCACACTGTAGAAACATTTTTCATTAAAGAAAATGAACACTTTATTATAAAAAATGATGAATGATTTCACATTTTTTAAACTTGTGGGACGCTTGTTATACATTGTTGTGCATAAGGAGCGAGGTCCTTTGGACATCATTGTCATATTAGAAGATGCTACACGTAAATGATTTCCTGTCCTAGTCTCATGGGTGTGTATGCTATTATCAAGGAGAGTTCTCCTTGGCTATTATTTAATGAGAAAAGAGCCATATTCTTTTTCACAAAAATTACCGAGTTATATATAAACACAGGGGATAGAAAACAGCACACAGAAACACAATTGATGCAATCCTTCCTGTCATGAGCCACCACAGTGGAACTCTTGTCTATCTCTTGGGAATGCGATGGATACACCTGAGGAATGACGATTCCTTCGGCTAAAGTTTGGGGCTGGACTGAGAGAACTTACGTACAAAATTTAGTAAGAAAGACACGACACATTGAATTGGGTGTGGACTGGATTGAAGTTGGACTTGAGAGTAAACCAACGGTTGGGTTCAAATTTGGGGGTAGCTATAATTTTATTTACAGATATGTTGCCATTTTAGGTTTCTGTAGAAACAAATGACATCCGAGAGCAGTTGGATGTAATTGATTCCGTGGGTGGGGGATAAAGTGAGTCCTGCGCTCAAAACAAATATGTCACTATCACGGTGGGTGGAGGAGGATAAGTTCAGGACGTCCGATTCCTGCGCTGGGCCGGGTGAGATGTGAAGGGTTATGTTTTGGCAAGGCTAGAGTTCCCTTCGGCAGTGCCGGAAGATTTAGCATAGATAGGCCTGAGCAAGTATAGACAAGACCTATCGAGGTAGAGAGGCAGATAAGGGAGGCAGGTGGAATTATTTGAGCCGATGGAGAAAACAAACCCTTCCTTTCAAGCTACTATCAACGTTCCTTGCCGGTTAGGACCCTTAGATAGATAACATAACCAGAAAATGGCACAAACAAGTAGAGTAGGTATTTAAAGGCATTATATACTTCCTTTCTTTTCGTCATTCATGGCCCGAATTGGATTTATAGCTCCATAAAGTTGTTTCCCCAGTAGGGGAAAAGAGGCTTTTTAGGCAATGTCCTCAGCTAAAAGATGATTTAAAGGTATACCCACACGCAAAATCTCACCTCAAGAGATTTCGTGTGTGCTCATGCCATGGATCATAATCTAATCAGGGGTGTGGTGGAACCAGCCTCTTCTGAGGGATGCATAGATCATTTAATTCATGAACTATGACTGGGACCAGCACGATCTCCAGAGCTTATTCGCTGAATAGAAATAAAAAAATTGGAACAAATGGCAGGTCGAACAGCAACATTTATATTATACCACGCGGGTCACCAGATGTACATGAGGCAGAAAACGTTTGAGTTACGAGACATTTTCGAGATCTATTAAACAAGAAATCTGGTGGATGACTATGTGATTACGACGCATTCAAATTCATTGGTAGTCCTCCTTCTACATATTTAATACACGTTATGACAGGTCTTTCTTCTAATCGCTCAACTATTTCCTGTTGATGTTTTTATTCCTATAAATGCCTCACCTCTGATACAGATCCCTTCTATCCTTTGCCTTTCCTGGCAAAACACTTGGCATGATAATCCAATAGCTGTTTTTGAAGTATAATTTTATATGAATAAATAATGAAATTTAAAGTCAGTATTAGAAAAGTATGATTAAATTATAGCATCAATAGATCATTACAATACTCTGATTACATAATCTTGATAAAATGATCATTCACCATATATCCAAGCATGAAGACTCTTTCTACTACAAAAAACTATCTTGAAAATCATTTGGTGGACTAATTTACGTTCAAAAAAGTTCATAACTCCGACGGGTAGACATACGAGAAGGTTAGTAACAATATAATACCCATTCGGTGGGAGTTGGACGTGGCTGCCAAATCAGCCAAACCCCTCCCGAGACTCCTGACATTTTGACGGCAACGGCACCCGATGCTTATCAATGATTTAGGTGTATTTTACTCAAAATAACAAATTATAACAATAAATACGTCCTTATTCAAGCGAATTTAGGGATACACTGTCCTTTCGTGCAATTAACTAATTACAAATTACACAAACGACCATAGATAATAGACGCCCAACACCAAGATAGGGTTGACCATAGCACCTCGAGAATGAAATTATCTTGACGGATCAATTAGGATCCATGGATTAATTAAACTAAATACCTAACACAAACAAAACACTCATAATTTTCCACTGATAAATACATTCCACCTGTAAATCTCCACTAATTTAATACCGACTTGTTTCAATGTAATTACATCATGATGTGGTAACTTGACTGTTGCTGGCCTCACTTCGTAGAAGTTACTAGTAGGTACTCATGATTAACACTGCTTAGTACTTTTCTACAATACTTTATTATTGCACGACGCACGATTTAAGTCAGATATTTTTAGTGCTAGGGAAAAATGGTCCCTAATTCAAATGAACGCCTCTCCTCCCAAGACTTTACGGACTCCCCAAAATACACAAAAAATCAGTTCCAATTACACCGGTAGTCTCCGCTGTTTCTTCCCTTTCACATCTTTTATCGCACAAATTAAATACTTTGTTCCGAGAATACACTGACTTCAAACCTAAATATGGCATAAAAAATTCAATCGAGCATGCTAACCGGTTAAAGGATATTATTGTTCCTCGAAACGCAAGGTTGGTTTCGTTCGACATTAATAAGCTGTTTCCTTGTGTCCCTGTTTTAGAAGCCTTACAAAAGGCCCATGAATTACTCAGCTACTCTGCAATACCCTACAAACTTTCTACAGAATTAAGTTCTCTGAGTAAATTGGCAGTTAATAAAAATTACTTCACTTTCAACAAACAGTTATAAAAACAAACAGATGGCCTAGCTATGGGTCCCCCTTTTAGCAGAACATTTACTCAACTCTTTGGAAGAAAAGTTATTCAATTCCGGCAACCAAGACATTAGTCTAGTTAAATACTGGTATTGGTACGTGAAATACATCCTCTGCCTTTGGACTGGAAATAACCGCCAATTGCAGTCTTTCCTCAACCATCTTTACTCCCTCCATTCAAACATTTCCTTCGCGATGGAACACGATATCAACGGCACACTGAATTTCCTCGATTTGTCAATCTCCATTACAGGCCAAAAATATGATTTTTCAATGTACAGGAAACCTTCTTACACCGATCACATCATATCAAGCGATTCAGTACACCATTTTCCCCACAAAGATGCAGCATTTAATTCTATGGTTCATCGCCTCCAAAACATCCCCCTAACATTCGAATTTCAAATCTGAACTATTGACTATCATGTCAATTGCCGCAAATAATGGTTAAAACCCAAATTTAGTGCACCAAATCCTTCGGAACAAACAAAAAGCCCAAGCTTTAAAACAATATTTGTCCCGCAAACAGAAAGACCTATAAAATTCACGTGGTGCTCTCTCCCATTCGTTTGTAATATTTCTTATAGAACTTCAAACCACCTACCAAACTCCCTTAAATCTGCTTTTTACACTCCCCTAACCCTTTCAAAACCTTTAGTCAACGGCAAAGACGGACAAGATATACTCCAAAATTCTGCTATTTAAAAAAATTAATTGCAATAGTTGCAATATTACATACATCGGCCAGACTGGTAGGAGTTTTAGTACACGTATCAAAGAACACGCCAGATGTTACAGAAATATGGATTCCACCTCACCTTTTGCCAAACACCTTCTGGATAACAATCATACGAGCGATTTTATACCCGAAATTTTAAACGTTATTCCCAATGGCCTGAAAATGGATGCACTGGAACAATTAGCAATTACCAGACAGCCAAAACACCTTTGCAGCGGATTATTATTTCCGCATCCCTCCTTTCAGATAAAATGAATCTTTCCCGCCTCACCAGCCCAAAATCATCGTGTCTTTCATTTTTCCTCACCTCAACCCTGCCCCAATATCTGGTTTCCTTATTTCCTTATTCTGGTCCTCCATAACTACAACAATAACTAACTGAAATATGAAAAAATTTGTATATTATATTTTGTAAACCTGACGATTCCGTAAAGCGGCGAAACGCGTCGTGCAATTATAAAATATTGTATAAAAGTACTAAGAAGTGTTAATCATGAGTGATGTGGTAACATTGTAACTAGCTGGTGTTCAATCTAGTATTGGTAAAAACCGCAAGTATTTTGTTCATGTCATTATCGAACGGTTCCACCATCTTACCGCTGAATCTGTATTTTGTGTTCTTCAACTTAAGGGATCGCTGTAATATAATTCCGCAAACGTGCTTCATTATCTCTCCCACTCAGAATTAATTTATTTGCAGCTCCAATCCTCAAAAGCCCACGAAAGTCTTTCTCAGATGGAAGGACTGAGTCAAAGTATCAAACATGACTCAGATCAGTGAACCTGCAAACTCAAACAAAGCTCAATTACATCGGCGAAGGGGAGTGAATTAAAAAGGTTCTCGAATTCAAATTCCAGGGGGGGCCAGATAGGGTGCGAAAAATATCGATGAGAAAAATTTAGTCTCAGCGCTGCCAGATAAGGTTTTTAGGACTTCCGCCACAACCTTATTCCACTCAACACCCACGACCGTAATAGAATTCCCATGACATCGCCTCCTCCGTCCCAAGAGCCACATCCCCCGCAAAGGCGGAAGTAATCCAACCCATCCGGACTCGGGAAATATCGTAAACGTCCGTATTCCCTTTCATTTCCCTGCGGTAAGGAAACGTATTGGTTGACGAAGGGATCAATGTTGCGTGGGACCTCCATTATCAGGCACTGATCATTAAATATATGGAAAGAGATAAGGAAGATGAGGAATAAGGGAAAGTCATTAGAGTATCGGAGAACTGGTGGCATAGTCTTACAAGAATATGAGGTGTTATCCTAATATATGTAGTTTAGAGAAGAGAGTACATGGCATCTTGACGTACAAAAATCTAAAAAAAGCCTAAAAAATCCAAATTCGCCCATTTAATGTATAAATATTGCAGTCAATTTTTTAAAGTCAGGTGATTGTAAAGGGTAATGAGGGGTGAGCGGTTTCTAAAGACTGTGATTGAAGGGAGGATGCTGGGTAAACGGGGAAGGGAAATAAAGTGAAAGGGATTTTGAACGGGATGAAAAAGGGTCGAACGTACTCCGAAATGAAGGAAGAAATATCATTAGTAGTTAGGGCCCTGCACATGTAAACTTAAACACTGCCTTAACCAGGAGATTACCTAATAAAATAAATATTGCCTTTTTCTAATTTAATAATTACGGTACCGCGAACATTCAGCCACTAACACTACTAATGAATTTAATTGTAAAATATGAATACGAGAATTATATGAACAAATATGAATTGTACAACTTGATATATTCAATATGGCCGACTGCGAAATTAAATGGCTTCAATATTACCTTGTGCAATCGCACCTTGTGGTTCAATATATTCACTCCTGTAACCTGTAGATCCCAAAGAAGAATATTAACCCTGAGGTACATTCATTATTTATTTATACTACGACACTCATAAAGTTGTAGGGGTTTAGGAAGAGAGCAAGAAGGTTTGATAAATGGTTAGTTATTTCGGCATTTGACCGACAACTGAGGTCATATGCGCATTGAATGTACGTAATACGGATAGATTAGAAGGTCGGTAAGGGAAAGATGAATTGGGGTAAAGAGAAGTATTGCTAGGTACAGACATTGTAAATATGAAGGTAAATGGGAAGTACAGGCTTGATGTGGAGGAATTTCAACATAATGAAGGCAGAAATTTCAACTTTCCACTAATGAAATAGATGTATTCAGACCCAGATCCTAGGTCAGCTCCACGACGCCCACTCGAAATTTGTAAAGATACTGGATATATCAATTAACTCCAATTTACATCGATACTAGAATTACTGGATTATTACAAATACCAAAAAGGCAAAATGGGACATAAAACATCTATTTAGAAGCTTATTTATATCCGTTAAGGGCAGAAAAAACGTGGAAAAAAGTTAAAAAAATATCAAAAAAGTTACTTTAGTAAATATTTGAGTACAGAGGCTAAATATTATGAAAATTGTAATTGTTACATTTCTTAAAGGAAAGAAATTGAAAATAATATTACATCAGTCATTATAACTTGAATTTATTAATTAAAATATTAGCAAGTAAAATAATCAACAACCAAGATATAAATTCCTGGTAAATAACTATATCAAGGATTAGATCTATAATTTTGAAAACAAAAACACCCGCTCCTGGAAAACATATGCACATCTACATCTACATACTACCCCGCAAGCCGCCTCAATAGGCGTGTGGCGGGGGGTGTTAGGACAATAGCCGTTTTCATATAAAAAGGAAACGCTCTAATGAAATTACGCCTTGCATTTATTAAAGTCCCTTATTGTTCGGGGGAAAAACAAATTCCCATACCTATCCGTTCGACAAAATATCTATATCAATTTATCGTTTCTGTCGGAGCTGGAAATATAGTGGGGTTCTAATATGATGTTCTCCGTGTCACTCTGAAAGATATCTATTCTCAATTGCTCAAGTAAGCTAAGCCTAGCGCGCAGCCTCCGAGTCTCTAGCGGCTCCCAGCCTAATTCGTTTAACATCTGCGTAACGCTGTCTGTACGCCCGTAGCAGTTTTTGACGAATCGCGCAGCTTTCCTTTGTATTTTATTAAGTTCCCAAATTAAGTCTTTCTGCACCGGATCCTATATGCTTGCTGCATATTCAAGGTGTGGCCGGACGAGTGCGAAATAGCACCTCTCTTTTACTTTTTCATCTAAGAATCTTCCCACAATACGCTTGACGAATCCGAGCTTCTTCAGAGCTCTGCCACAAATATTACTTATATGTGTTCCCCACGATAGGTTTAAGGTAATCGTAACTCCCATATACTTAACTTCATCTGTCGCCTTTATATTAACGCCATCCACAGCATATACACGGGGATAGTTGGACGACCTCCGCAAGAAATGTACCGCCGTACATTTGTTCAGATTAAGTTCGAGTCCCCACTCTTGGCTCCACACATGAACGTTGTTTAAATCCGATGATAGAATTTCAAAGTCAGAGTGATCATTAATTTCGCGATAGAGGACAGCGTCGTCAGCAAATAAACGTATTTTTCTGCTAATTCGAGAGCATAGGTCATTTATGTATATAATGAACAAAAGGGGAATACACATGATGGAGGTTGTGAAAATTATAAGGGAAAGAAGAGAAGAAGAATAGGCACGGTGGAAGTAATGGAGAACATTGAGTCAAGGAACGAAACGCTGATCTTGTAAAATCTCGTATCATCGAAAGCATTAAAGTAGAGGTAATATTGTTTCCAGGATTCGGATGGAACTTTCAGACGCGGAAGAGGATCATTAGGAATGAAATTTTGGCAGCAGGAGAGCAGTAGGGTGAGAGTAGAAATGAAAATATTTAGGCCAGCACCCCCAGCTGGGAAGCGATAAATTGGGTGCCATCAGCTTCACGTTCCCACCCCCCAGATTATGACCAAAAAGAGTAAAAGAGTGATAATGAGATGGATTTGGCAGGGGTAAATGAAAGAATACGAAATGCTTTTTTTATGGAATTTATCTTTTTCATATACCAGGATTAAATCCGTTGGGACAAGGGTTGGGAACACGGGGCTAATAAAAATTTCGACACTTCGGATTGAGTAAAAAAAAGGAATAAAGAAATGGAACTAATTTTCAAAGAACCTTTTTCCCCAGCCAGGCGTTAGCTGAGAAAGAGTGGGCACATAAGAGAAATAAGATAACTTGCTACCAAGTTTTCTGGCAGTGAAAATTCGACGGTCATTCCACTACGAGGAATAATTCTAATATTTTTTTCCATACAACGAAATCGTTTTAGTCCACAATTTGTGTATGAGACACATTAAGGAGTTCCAAATAATCTGTTTACAACAAATTCACATATTAAAGTCATCTACAGATTAAGGTAGGTATATAATGCAAATATCCTTGAGATTGTTAAACGCGTGGGTCCATAACTATCTATAATATTTCTTTCATCAACTCAGCGTACGTCCTGCCATTATTCATACAGTCCTAAAAACTCTTTCATCCCCTTCCACGTATGACCGAAATCCTTCATTCTGTAACAGCCTTCAGCAACCCTTCACCCTTTATTACCTCTTCCAACCTAATTTGATCTCATTCAGAAGTTTTCCTTCCTAGACAAGCATAATACTTCCTCATTTCCCATTTAACTTATTAAATCGGAATTATTTTGGGCAAAATGTCACGAAATTATGTGGAAAACCATAAAGCGACAAAATCATTTACATAGCTTGCCTAATACGAGGTAACAATAGCGTACGGCCATTAGCTTTTCACCTGAGGGAGGAAAATGAAAAAAGTAAAGATTTTACAGGTCAACAGCAAAATACCAAATAAATGTGATGCAGTTAATAACTATGCACTCAATGTGTTAATTGGCAAAAATGTTAATTGTAATTATTGGAAATAAGGGAAGAACGGTACCCATCTTCGTTTCTCAGCTTATTTTAGCGTAAATGTTGTGAAAAAGTACGTAGATGTACGATAAACTGCGACTTGTAATGTGGGTAAATTAGGGCATGGGTAGTTGAATATGCGAATGTTTTTAATCCAGGACGGAAAAAAGGCCCGGCAACATTGCTCTACAGCCTATTCCAGATTTGTGGGAGTTCATGCAACACCAAAACTCTCACGAATATCCTGTTATAGAAGCAAAGCTGACAACAAAATATCAGAGTGGCATGAATCGCGACAATTGGGAGATGTATGAATTAAAATTTACTGACGAAAGGCTTGCGTAAAATTAGAACGTAATTTCTTTATATAACGGGGTCAATTCAAACTTGACAAATCTAACACTTTAGGTTTGTGATGATACTAGAGTTGGTGGAACTCGTTGGTGTTTTTTTTCTGTTCCACTTTTACCGGATGAATACAGAGGCGTTCAAGAGGACAACGATGCCTTATTTCCGCTGTATTCAGCACGCCAGGGAAGACGGAAGCCATGCGCTCAGGAAATTTGACAACACCGGGAAAGCAAGCGCGAAGTGTCAGCCTCAAATTAGAGGAAGCCGATGTAGGGGAGGTAAACAAGGGGTTCAAGGAAGACGTCACAGCGAGGATGACGGGGGATGAATGGGAAAGTGTCTTCCCGCCCACCCTATTTCTCAAGCGGGCGTCTTATAACCAAGTCAGCAGTGTGTGTAAGGATGTGAAGGGACTGGAGAAAGGCTGGGGGAAGAGATGTGTGGCAGAGGGGGGGAGGGTCTTGTCTCTTCCAGGTTTCATTCAAGGGAATTTTCAAGGGGGACGCGAACCTAAGTTGAAACGAAATTTCAATAATCTTCCTCTGTCGAGAGAATCCACCTTCCCAACGATCCTCCTACTCCTTGAATAACTCCCGTTCCTCATTCTCCACTAATTTGTTCCTCGTTATCATTCGCTCAACCGCTACCATTTCAATTCCTGCATTTGGTAGTCGGTGGGCAAAAGAGTGGCTGATACCGGGAAAGGGGTCATGTGAAAGAGTTTCTCAGTTTTTTCTCACAACTTTAATTTCCTGCTAAGGAGGTCCACTGAGCTAATTTAATAAAAACTCACTCTCCTACGTGGGGAGTGAGAGAAAACTGCTGAGCTACACTAGGAGGAGGCAGATTAGGTGGATGGAGGGGGCAATAAAGAGGGGCGAGGTATGCTGAAGGTCTTGATAAAGGGGAGGCAGAGAAGTGGAAGAAAGAGAACAGATACTATGGATAAGATGAGAAGAGGCGCCGAGCCGAGCTGAAAGTTGAAATTTTATGAGACGACCTGCGGTGCAAAATTTCCATGGGAAGTCGAAAACCCCTAAAAATCTAAGTCTTTTTCTAAGGCAAGGGCTTGTGGTTGTGAAATTTGGGTAGTTGACCCTTTTCCATGTAAACCGGCCATAATTGACAGGTCACGAATACATATCATAAATGCTGTTTTACCGGTTAAGTTGGGCTGATGAACTATTTCTAATCTCCATTTGGACTTTTTAACGCTTCATTTTCGTCCCATTTCTCATTTTAGCCCCGCAAGAATCATACCACTCCTTATCTCACTTAATAATCATTTGGTTTTACTCGCAACTTAAGCACTCTACCTTCAATAGAAGTTTCCATTCATTGCGTTTACAAATGATGTGCTACGCAGTCACGCGCACGAGTCTGAAATTATACACCGAGGATGGTGAAATTCGCCAAGAAAAAATCATTTCACTTGACCGGGATTCAAACCCGGATCTCCCAATCACCGGTCAGGTGTGTTTTCCAGTTACACCACCAAGCCATCTTAACACGTTCTATCCGATGGACGCGAATGCGCGTCCGATGTGCGTTGCCAAGATACCGAAGGACGCGCATTGCGTCTGTTACTTACTGACCGATTACTGATTACTGACCTTTACGACTTTGCCAAGAAAGCTAAGGACGCGAATTTGCGTCCTTAATAAATAAGCGAGTTTTGTTATTAAAATTTTTTTAAAACTAATTTTAAATAATATATAAGTGACTGGCAAAATTAATATGGCAGAAAGCGCTTTCCGTTTTTCATGATTGCATACTAGAAATATTCCGGGTTGAATGTGTTAACTGAAGCTGAAGTTCGCCTTGAATTAAGATGGCTTGGTGATGTAACTGGATAACACACCAGACCGGCAATTGGGACGTCCGGCTTCGAATCCCGTTCAAGTGAAATTATTTTTTCATGGCAAATTTCACCGTCTGCGGTGTATAACTTCAATAGGAGTCTTCAACATCTTATTCATCTCTCAATTCTTGTCCCAGCCAAACAGGAATGGCAATAGGGGTTAGGGAAGAATTGCTGTGTACTATTGGCTTGCAAAGTAGTTGCGTCATCTCATAACCGACGTACGTTGAAATATTTTCTTAAGATAGGAGTCTGTATACTTTTTTGTGACACATATTCCCCATTCTCAAAAATTTCAAAACCATTTATCAAAACCCTACTTGAACTGAGCGCACTATTCACTACGCTAAGCACAGACTCGCTCAATGCGAGCGTGACTGGGGACAGAAGAGAGCTAAATTCTCGACGAGTGGAATTTGGACCGTTTTTATCCGCATTATAATCTTTTTCCGGGATGACCTAATTTTTCGGCCATGCGCCAGATAAAAGGAATTCAGGGGGGGAATTTCACAGTGAGTGTAAGATGGAGAGTCAAGGAGATAGGCTTCCAGTATTTTTTTCATGCTCCAAAAAGGGTAATTTGGCCAGCTTCCTCTGAGTTTCTTAATTCTGTTAAGTAATACCATCAATTTCATGATTAAGGTAAATGAGAAATATGAGATCCTGAAAATAATCTTTTACATCTAAATGGCAAAATTAGGCTACTTATATTCCCAAACTCATCAGACTTAGTTGTACCTAACACTGGCTGGCTAATTCATGGCATCCGTGTGACAATATTTGACATATACTACGATTACTGTCAATTATTATGGATTTTATCTTAATTAGTTTAACCTATCAATCACATCTTTTGAAGACATTTTTTATATCTAAACGTTAGAGCATTGCTTCGATGTAAAAATAGTTTTAATCAATGCTACGGTATTTTACAATCACTATAATTAGGTATTATTTTTTATTAGTTATTACAGTACATATATATTTATTTAATTATTACCAACTGAAGATGAAGACCGGCTTATATTTCGATCTTTTAACTTCGCTCTAACAACTTTTACTCTACCTCTGAAAACGGTATCTAAAAGAGTATCTAAATCCACTCGACATCCATAAGACTGCTGAGTTCAGCCAATTTAGCTACAACCAGGAAATGGAAAGGCGTTTGCATTATCAGTGGCATAATGCTAGGGTTCACAGTTTCGATTATATACTATTTCCTTGAGGTTCTTTGTGTTAGGAAACAATCGTAATTTGAGACTTAAAAGCTATATAAAAGGAGTTCAGTGATATGAAATTTAGAAAAATCATTCAGGACAAGAAATACGACCGAAGCATTTTTCTACTTTCATGAAAGTTGCCCCTCATTATTACAATTCGTCACAAGTCTCAGTTTATCACCTTGCATTTTAGGAACCATCAATTGGGTAATGCTAGAAAGAATTTGGCCTGGGGTTTTAATGACGTCACTTTGAAATCCTTTAACATCGAATAATGTAATGCACAGCACCGGGCATAGTCAACAACATTGTAAATGGAAAGTATAACTTAGCTTTTCCACAGAGTAATTAAAACAGGACGACCTAGGTTTCGAAGAAGCTCGTCATCATCAGGTGACCAGTCCTGATGTTGACGAGTTGACCTGAGACGGCGAGCGAGAAACCTAGGTCGTCTTGTTTTAATAAATCTGTGGAAAAACTAAGTTGCACTTTTCAGTTACAATTTTAATCAAATTCCACGAAGTCACGCCCGAGACATTGGAGTATAGTCAAGAACATTGGTAGAAAGCAAATTAATTAATATGGCGGTGCTATCCTCCAAAACAAAAAGGGAATGCTCTTCCAAAGCTATCATTTATTTCCATTTCGGACTCAAATAATTTCGGACTCTTTACAAATAATTTCCCGACCCGCAGTGTGTTAAAAGAAGTAGCAGTCCGTGTGATAATAAATCTCCAGCTTACCTCTTCGGCAAACCCTTACTTTATCCGAGAATTTGCCTGAGAAACTCAAAAAACTTATTCCTCCTCCTGCCTCTCAGGAGCCGACAAGTGGAAGAAACATAGCGAAGTTATCAGCAACAAACGAAACCGTGGAACTCGAAAGGGATGTCAAATTCGAGGAGACTGGTTTTGGGCTTGGACGGGAAACTTCTGGCTTCTCACTTTCACTCACATTGCTCTCTGGAGAGAAAGGGAGTAGTATTTGTACACTCGAGAAGTCAAGTGCTCAAAGGACTAATAGCAGGGCAGAGTAAAACGGCAAGAAGGGTACCAAAACCCGATAAATCTGGCCCTCCAACCTGAACCTTGGATAAAGGGTGAGGATCGCAGGTAACTCCTACGGTACGGATGTGACATAACCGCGCAATAATTCAGTTGGAAATGCAACCATCGATGTATGCAGCAGCCTACCACTAGAGCCTTACATGTATTCTCCAATAATGATGACACACTTGGCTGCTTTAGGATTTAAAACGTTTCAAATATAATGTTTTCATATTTTATTTTATTTATTGAATTTATAAAATTTTATTTTTTTACGAGACACCATACTTAACATTGAGCCCCGGATTTATAATTTCTCTTTAAATGTTTTCTCACCATAAAAACCGAAGTTAATACATTCTCCCTTCGATAGAGCTAACATCAGTTAACCGACAGTCTGCTGTAATATGACAAAGCCAAATTCTCAGTTAACATCAAGTTAGCACATAGGATATATCATCTTGCGGCTAGTGGTAACCAGACATTATCAAACGAGGTATAATTGTAAGACTAAGGTGAGCATGTAGTTAAAGTACGAAATTACATGGCAATTTAATCACTATTTGGTGTTTTACATAATTCATTTTTACCCTCGACCATTTTCGAACTTTAAGGTCATTATTAAGAAATGATACTCACGTCAATCAAAAAGTAAATACATCGTATTTTCCAAACTCCTCCATTTCCGACCATGGTTTCCTCTGTAACTGTCAATAACGGGGTCGAATAAATAGTGGTCATTGGGAGGAACGTTTTTCAGGATCAGTGGATTCGGACAAAACAATTCTCCTTAGCCCCAACCTTTTGAGTGTAAGTAGACGAATAACAACGTCTGCTACGTTTTGCACTTTTATGATGACTGCTAGTGTAGAGACCATGGCAAGGAGTATAACTGTGTCAAAAATACGATTAAGAAATTTATTGAGTGACGAGTATGAGTCCAATAAAATTTCACCCGGAAATCTTCCTGTATTTCACATGTGTCGTAGTTTCCATTTTAATTTGGCAATACTACAGTTGACACATGCCATGATGATGAAGTGATATGCAGTGTTGCTAAAAAGTAACAGGCAATGATTTTGTAGGTGGTATTGGTGGTTATTTGGTAGGTTATGCGTTTTCAGTCAACTTTGAACATGTGGTCGAAATTCCTAAGCCTGAGTTACCGAGCTATGGCAGCACAAACACTTTGTCAGATTCATTTTGCAGTTACCATGAAAACGCCAAAAAAGCAGAAATGAACACCGGTAGCAATAAATTAATAATTGTACAAGTTTTACTAAGGATTTGTATCTTTCCTTTCCTACCATAACTTGTGCCTACTGTTTACGATTTTTGAGATGGTAACAGATATTGGCAAACATTATCTTCTTAAAAACATTATGTTTTAAAATTCCTTCTCTATTTAAGAGATATGAAATCATCGATCGAGCAAAAAATTTAGCAAATAAAATTTCAATTCTGCTGCAATGAATTTTTTTATTAATCATCAAAGGGGATATTGCATCTTAAGTGACGCATTGATTGACGGATTATCCACACATTTTAATCAATAAATACAGTTGAATTCACCGATAGTGGCTTAAGTATTTCTTTTTCCACGAATCGAGAGGTACTATAAACACTGAAACTGAGATGGAGGTCTTCTTGTGGCCTAAAGCATATCCAAGCGGTAAAAACCCTCCGGTGGCGTTTATTGATATTGATTGACTGTTGATCACATGCTTTAAGATTCTTTGTTGAAGAAACTGATTGAACTCATTCATCCGTTCAGCTTTAATGAATAAATTGCTTTAACAAATCGAGAGTATGCAATTTGTACATCATGTCAAGTAAGGAAAGGCTGGAAGAGAGTTGGGTATTAGGGCGAGATGAAATTATATATAAAATACGGAAGCTGAAGACCGAGGTCATATGGTACGTGATTTTAATGAAAGACGTGTTACTTAAGCCCCTCAGAGACTCAATGTTACTAATTACATTTGGCGGAGATGATAAAAAGGATTAGCAGCAATTTTGCAAGTTTCTGTTAGATTTTGCAAGACGTATTCACGCCAAAGGGAGATGATATTCCAACCCTACTTATCTCGTCTTCCTCTCTATTATGCTCACCTCTCCTGGAGCGAAACACTTTTCTGTGAAATTTACGGTGAAAAATCATTTGCCTGGACTGGGATTCGAACCCAGACCTCTAGATTTTGCGCCGAGTGCTGTAACCGGCTAGTTCCGCAGTTCTTTAAACATTACCCTTTTGCTTTTCTACTCTTGAAACAAGCTTCCACTTCAAGGTTTTCTACATTTAATGAAGCAACTAAGCTACACATGATGCATATCTCCATGCAGGTTTGTTTTCAACTTCAAACTCAATAAGTGATTTAAAACTGCGTTAATAACAGAACAAATATTTTTTATGTGTAATGATATATTATATTTCCATTATAAAAAATGGAAAATTTAGCGTACCTATACTTGGAATGAAGTCGTGGAGATACTTTCGCGTTCATTATTGCGAGAAGGTGCATCAACCACTCATCGTGGGAGGCTGTAAATTTGCTATTTTAATCTAAAAGTGGTCGTAACCTTTGCTGACAATCACATAACCCTACATTAGCGGAGGACAGATGGGCTACAATGACTTTTCGCCATTAGAATTCCAACACTTCGAGATTCTCAGGGAGAAAGGAGATGGAAGGATATAAGAAAGGACAATGGGTCGTAAAATAGACGCCTTTCCGGGAGGCTAGGAAAAAACCCTATCTTATGGGTAGAAGTGAGACAATCGTTAGGAGAGGCAGGATCATAAAATAAAAGCCATTTATTTTTTTTAATATGGTGTTGCACGACGAAGTAGAGTGCCCACTACCTATTTTCAAAGTTAGTTTCTCCACAAATCATCTTTGAATTGACGCAGGTCTCTGGTGTGTAAATAAAAATTAATTTCTCATCAAAGTATCACGCCACTCTTGCGAAAAAATGTCATAAGATGCCTATGTCATGCCTATATTTCGATTAACATGTGGCATACAAATGAGATCACCTACAAGCATTTACCACGTTGCTGCTATTATCGTACATGCAATGCAATTTTGAGAAAATAAATGCAGGCGGCTCTCTCGGCTGAGAAAAGCAGTCAACAACATATTCGTAAGCATTAAAAGATACCCAACGTGCTGCGACAGTTTTTATTTATTCAATTTGCTTGTTAAAAGCTCTAAAGGCTAATTTCAATGATCAATTCCAATTGACCAGTTTCTCTCCACAAAAGTTATCATTAATGGCGCACACATGTTCAGTTTCCGATCACATTCCTAAATAAGATGATGAGAAAATAGGTTCTCAAACATCAGAGAGAATTATGCTATTTCGCCATTACATGAAGTTAAACTATCTTTTGGATCATCTATAAAGAGACATTTCAGTACCTCAGGATGTGCCACCTCCTGTTGCTGTAGATCGATGATATTTAGAATAAATGGATTGATAAAATGAAAAATTAAGAAAGATACAGAAATGCAAAAGAATTAAGTTTCACTTGGAATATCACACGACAAAGGAGAATCAGGTCGATTGTACACGCACGGATTTGTTAATAATATTATCAAAGGAAGAAAAAAGGAAGGGTGCCAAGAGGAATTGATAATGCACATGGTCCACATAAAAAATAGATTCAGAAAAAAACTACCAGAATTTATATGAAATAGCCTTTAGGGAAGAATTGAAAATTACAATAAAATCCGCAGTTTCAGGCTCTACTATGTAGAATCTTTTTATATCCATTACAATTATGTTTTGTTCTTTTCTACACTTCTACACTTCTTATTCTATTTTAAATCCACAACGCGTTTCACCAATTTTTGGCATCGACAGGTGTAGTAGAATTTGTTTACAAGTTATTGTTATCGTTGTTAGATAAATACAGTACATTAAATTTGATTAAAAAATTACAAAAAGGAAATTAAACAAAAAGAAAAAAGTAAAAGGAGGGTAAAAAAAAAGAAAATTAATAACATGATAATAATATAAAAGAATTATATACAACGCTTGGCAAAAAAATCAAATCAAGGGGTGTTGAAGTCATAAATACAGAGGTAAATAACTTGTAAAAAAATTCTGCTACACCTGTCGATGCCGAAAATTGGTAAAACGAGTTGTGGATTTAAAATAGAATAAAAAGTGTAGAAAAGAACAAAACATAATTGAAATGGATATAAAAAGATAGTAGACCCTGTAGTAGACCCTGAAACTGCGGATTTTATTGTAATCCTCAATTCTTCCCTAATGGCTATTTCATATAAATTCTGGTAGTTTTTTTCTGAATCGATTTTTTATGTGGACTATGTGCATTATCAATTCCTCTTGGCACCCTTCCTTTTTTCTTCGTTTGATTATACTATTAACAAATCCGTGCGTGTACAATCAAACTGATTCTCCTTTGTCGTGTGATATTCCAAGTGAAACTTAATTCTTTCGCATTCCTGTACCAACATTATTAAAATGGATATTGAGGATTACAGTTCACCAATCCTAGGATTGAAAATCGGGTGAAGATGATGCGGGATTATTTCTTCTAACAATTTTGTGTTTGTGCAGAAATGGGAATGGTGTTTTCTTCAGCAAAATAAAAAATTCCAAGATTAAGAATCGCATGAAGCACACTCAAAAGGAAATGCATCAAGCGCTATAACTAGCGAGTTGAGTACTTTGATACAGCAGTGAAACAGACCGAAAAATATTGACAGGGTCTTGATGCGACCGAATGGAGGGTGGAGCTTATATCCACTTGTAAACTTCCACATCGCATAAAAAAAGTTTTCTTATCGGCGTGAGCATGTCGGTCGTAATAAGTCGAGAGAACCTGGAAGATTTTCCAAACTTTCGGAGTTCATTCCTCTTTTGTTTTACATCCCCACCGAAAAATCGCGTCTTCTTGAATGGGAGAGTAAATTTTAGATCATTGGGGCAATTTAAGTTTTATTTGTTTCTCTCAACGAATGCGAACTTATGGACCGAACACTTTTTGCGATGAATATGTTCCTATCTTTCAGATTTTCATCTTAAATTTTATTCTTATTACTCGTGTGTGCTTTTTGGGGAATCATCGACTGTCGAGTTGAGTTCATCCTGGATACTTCCACCTTCCTTCTGCGTATCTATATACTGTTTTGATGGATAATGTAGATATTTGTTATAGCTTTATAGGTGGATGAATTCATTGGTCAGTGAAAAATATCGTGTTTGAAAAATTAAACTACTTTAACACTGAGAAAAACCTTAAAAGTAAAAGAAAACAACAATTACTATAACCTAAAGTTATAGGGATCTTTATGGTATGTACCACTGAGGCTTTTGCTTTCCTAACTCACAGATAATGGAGAGATCACGTTTGGTTTGGTCAGGGTTTGGGTCCCTCCTGGGTGAGTTATTTTCTTCACATGGCATGGTTGCTTGCGTTTGTGTGCTGTTATATATCACTATGTAAAGGCCCAGATTGATTTATTCATTGGTAGTGGAATATGAATAAAATACCTGAAAATAATAAGGTTACTTACTATAAATTTCTGTCCATTTAAAAAAAAACAGTATTGGTAAATTTCCACACAGTATATTTTAAAAACACAGTTAAAATACACCACCGACCAAGGTTTCGGCACGTAATGCCATTATCAAGGCATTACGTGCCGAAACCTTGGTCGGTGGTGTGTTTTAACGGTGTTTTTAAGATATACTGTGTGGAAATTTACCAATACTCTTTTATTTGAAATGGACATCAAGTATTTCCACAAATTTAAGCCTGATACGCTATTATACGTATGAATTTCTGCTCCTTTGAGCGCTTAAGTCCACCTTAAATACAAAAAATCGGTTCATTAACGAGCCGATTTTTTGTGTTTTATATTTAGTTATATTTATATATATTTAATTATCTTTCGACCTTTTGGTAAAATATTTTTCTCTTCCTCATTCTTGCTTGAATTCCTTAGGATTTTTATTCTTTCGGATGAGTACTCATTACTTTAAGCCAGTTTGTAGTATAAACCAGTCCGCGAAACGCCCTAATAACCTTTGTTGCCTCGTTTATCCTTCGGGTCTGGCTAATGAATGTGGGCTGGACACTCCCATGGAGCTAAAACACGTAATCACCGCGGTCATTCCCTGCAAATATTTTGAGCAACGTGGTCAATTTGCGCCGGGAAATGCACATGAATTTAACGACCCCGGCAAGAGTGAGCAAAAATAATTGATGGGCATTATTAGAGAGCTTTTTTTCACTCCAAAGAAGGAAAATGGTTTATTTTTTTACATCTGTTCCGTCATTTCTGCCAGCATTTTCCAGTGCACCCGAAAGAATAAGAGAAACATCAATTGATGGCTTTGGGAGGAGAGGTTTTCTGAGTTGGGAGCAATAACCGGCCTCGCCGAAAAAGCCGTTATAAGTCGAGAGTAAGTGGAGCGGTGGGTTTATTTACGATGGCTCACAAGTGGAATACAGATGGACGTGTGCCATTAACTTGTCGATATTTCGTCCCGACGTGCATCTCCAACCTTTTATCCCGATAATATTCCCCCTGTTATATCCTTCAAACGGTCTTTTCTCTCCGTTTGGAG
Organism: Pyrrhosoma nymphula; assembly: GCA_963573305.1. Lineage (NCBI taxonomy): Eukaryota > Metazoa > Arthropoda > Insecta > Odonata > Coenagrionidae > Pyrrhosoma > Pyrrhosoma nymphula. The sequence goes on along the minus strand of OY754334.1, from coordinate 99,458,748 downwards.
GCCAGATAGCCCTTTTTGGCTTTTGGTGGTAAGAACGACCTGGTCGCAGATGCAGTTATAGATCATCGAGATGAAATAAAACGTCATCGCGTCTCCTTAACCCTGCTCTCTGTCCACGTTACTACTCCCAAATCTTAGATTTATTTCATATAACGTATCTTATTATATAATATACCCCTTCAGATGTTATTTACAATGTGTTCTTAGTTTTTTTTAGTTTATGTTCAGCTTTATCCGTCTTCCTCACTACACGCTTCTCTACCAACCCCTAACTTCCATTCTCTTCACCTTTTAAATTCTGTAATTCATGTACTTTCCTATCTGTTCAAACCTAAGAAATTCGGTTGGTTTGAAGAGAAAAGCCATACATACATAAATACACACCAATTACGCCGTTTTATTTTGGTGCAGACACAGAAAAAAGAGTTAAGCCTTCGGTGTTAGGCCTGGAAAACTGGGCTTGTTTCAATAGGAGGGATCACACTACTTAATTTTATGATTGGGTTATAATATTTGAGACGTAAAAAGGTTCACTTACCGAGTTTTACCCTCGAAAACCAAATAATTACGCTCCTAGAGCCGTTTGAAATTTCAATTTGAAATCCGCGCCGAAAACGTATTTCTCGGCCGACGCCATGTTGATGACGTGAAAAGTATATGATATCGCTCCTACTATCCCATGGAATACATTGCTGGTGTCAGTCACAAACAGTTATAAGAGTCTAAAGTGGTTAGCGCGGCCGTGTGTGTTAAATATGAGTGATAGAAAATCTTATGTCTACTGTTGTGTGCCGACTGGTATATCTATGTCACAGAAAACACCCGAGAAATATTTCTTTTTGGTTCCTAACAACCCGGAACGAAGAAGAAGTTGCACAGTGATCTGAGAGCCCAGTTGTTCTGGTCAAAAACTGATTTTTTTTCAATTCTCTGTAAAGTCATCATATTTGTCCTTATAATGAAGGTAAATTAATACCTATTTCACGAATTTTCACTGTTGGATGACCCAAATCTAATTAATACTGCCAGATGCTAGATGGGACCAGGTTACCACGATAGCATCGTACATTCACACCAGAATAGTGAATCGGATTACTACTAGCCATGAAATTATTACTTGCGATTGTTGCATAATTTATCGATTTAGCACCCTAAAAATATTAATTAATAACTAAATAACTACTTTGCCGTATATTTAGTGACAGCGATTTCTTAAACGATGCAACACCACTCAACTTACCCGTTCCAGCTAGATGTTAGAAAAAATCGTTTAATATCGGGTGTTCTGGCATGGTATCGCTATTTAAAGGCTTATTCTATGAGAGAAAACAACTTTGAGGTACTTCTAGGAGCCATTTTTACAGCAATTAGCATTTTTATCTTGAAGTGCGCGCAACGGTCTGTTCATCTGACACTCCGTTTACGAGGCGGCGACGAGTCTTCCTGATACAGTTGTTCTGGAAAATTGTACCAGCTTACAATGAATGTTTTTACCATATATGATTTTTTACACGCACGCTATTTATGGACAAAGTTAAAATTATTATACCATGTAAACTGATATGTAACTTAGTCATGATGCTCCTCGTCACTTGAAATGTATTCAATTACAGGTGCAATTAGGGGAGGAAGTAGCAGTGCAAGAACATCTGTGGGAATGGGATCTTTCGCTTTCTTCGGGAGTTCTCGTAAAGAGAATATTCGAGGATCTGATGACTGAAGGAGGATGTGTAGTAGATCTTCATTGGTTATCTCCATTTTAATTTTTCGCGTGTGGAGCTCTCTGAATCTATTACAGTCCTTGTTCCTGGATTCTTGCGGTTCCTCAGAGAAATATCCTATTGTAGAGATAGCAGCTTGTTTTATTGATCATGAACTTGTTTCAGGTACCAACTTCTGCCACATAATGGGAAGGCATAGGAAAGGCACTGGAATTTTCTCCATTGCATTGGAGCCCTAGATGTAAAACATTAAATTTCGAGCTGCAAGAACTGAAGGATCAACATATTCTAATTACAAGCATACTCATAGCATAATTTTTTAAGGCTTTGGTCGATTTCAGTATCAATTTCTGTTAAATATAAAACGCATGTATGTTGTATAGATGCATAAAACGGAAAACGAAGAATCTGGAATCATAATACGCCTATAGTCGCCGTGACATGGTTTGCCGACAAAAAAATGTCCGCAACTAGAGATCGAAATATTTTGTGTTTCGACTCACTGGCAATACTAATAAAATATTTTATATTTGGAGTTGAAGAAGTAATTAAGAATTTATAATAAAAATATCCATAGTATAGATTAGAAACGACGACCTCCGCATCACCAGGCGAAGACGGTAACCAACAGGCTACGAACAACTACTAAAATTTGGGAGAACAAATATGATCTATTCCGTACATGGCCTTTAGCAGGCTTTCGTAATTGTCTATGGCTAGTTATGTTTTGTTATAAAATATTCTCTACATTCCTTCTGAAGATCTTATTTGTTCACAAAAAATATTGTTATTTAAAGATATACAGTAAAGTCTCATATGTTGCGAGAAAACTAGTACAGAAGTAGAAAATTACCATAAATTCTTCGACGGTGCCCCTTCTTGCCTGGAAATTCTGTGAGCGAAATTTGTCTGTTAAGTTCTTATTGTACCAATAGTTGACATTTCATAAATATTAAGCACGATATCAATTATTAATACAAATGCAGAGATCATTATTGTACACCTAAAAACGCTAATGAATATTCTTTCAAAATATGAGGTGAGAGATTTTCCTTGTTTTCCTTCCGTCACTTGAAATATTTTACCTTCAATTGAGACCATCATATACCTCGTATAGCTTACATACATCTTTCATAATTTAAAGAAAAATGGCACTTGCATGTTAAGAAGCTTAAATGTTACATTGCACTATTTTTATTATAACATAATAGCATAAACAAAGTCGCCGTGTTTCTCGCCCACACATGAACTATGGGTGAGAAACACGGCGACTTTGTTTATGCAATTATGTTGTAATAAAGTAACTGTTCAATGTAACTTTTACGCTTTTTAACATGCAAATGCCATTGTGCTTTAAACTATGAAAGATGTAAGATTCAGTAGACGACTCAACGTTGAGCAGCCTTCTGAAGTCCGTTCCTTCACTGCCTCTCCGGGTGACTTCATATACTTCCCACGTCACGGTCGGAGCCAGCCAATAGAAATACGTTTCGCGGGGTGGGCGTGGTAACAGCTCCGCGGCGACTTTTAAGGCTGTATATCTCCCGTAAAAATTGATCAAAAACACCAAAATGTAGCGGGTGTGTGTTTTATGCATACTTTATTCCATCAAACAGTTCAAATTCGATTTTTAATTTTGAGTGATCCCTCCTATTATTACTTAAATGCTAGCCATCGACATGCACACGCCTTTGATTCAGTCACATCCTCATAATGTTTCATACACGCTCTTCTATTCTTAAGGCACATAACATATATCTTCTTAAATGTCTCTTCAACCATATTCAAACATGACTTTCCATTCCTCACACACCATTCACTCCTCTGTCGTTCATGTTTTTTTCGACCTTCATCCATTTTCTCAGTAAGCCAATGAAGTTTTATCTTATATTATATCCTACAAAGTCAAGCTACTGGTCTGCTAAAACGAAGCCTGCTTAACTCCAATATTCACGAAGGAAACTGATACGCTGTAATATGATAAGGTAAGTTATCATAAGTGTATTTAAGATATTTTGTGGATATGACCTGAAATTTTGTCTCAGGACTATTCCATTGGTTTCCAAGTCACTCTTGGTTTATTTAAAAAGGCACCGATGAATGGAAATTGTTGCGCAAGACTAAATATATCCCCTGGGATGAAACGTGTATGTGCGCCGCACAAATATTCGATGCAATCGACTTCAGCCTTCCCTGAGAACTCAAACAGGAGACCTCCGTGAAGAGCAGCAAGTTATGGAGACACTTTATGGAGCTGAAGTTAGAAAAATGTGTGTCAACGCTGAAGAAGTGGAATTTGTAGACTGGCTGCTCAAGATTAGATCGGGACTTGATATGAGTGGACAAGAGTCGGAATTTGTAAAATTATGGGATGAAATATTGTCTTAGGATGGCGTGTGGTAAGTTTTCGGTGAAAATATCACCACATATGAATTTATTCATACCTTCCGCTAACACGGCAATGGATTACGTAGTAATTGCCACGGTAAAAGGTTATCATATTTTCCCGGTCCAGGTTAATATTTTGTCGTGACATTTTTGTACGTAATATCGCCTCCATTTCTAAAGATGATCTTGCGCCCGGGGCTATATTGCGTCCCAAAAATGAGGACTAAATAAAAATCAACGAGTGCATATTGGCGAAACTGTGGGGAGAGTAGCAGACTTATAACAGCGTGGACTCCATTACCAACTGTCAAAGTCAAGTCAGGAGGAACGTCATCATTATCTATTGAAGTTTTCAGCTCACTAGGAATGCCTTCTCACAAATTATTACTTAAAGTTGGAACCAGCGGGATGCTGTAGAGAAACATGAACCCGAAGGAAGTCTCTACAGTAACACCAGATTAAATAGTGGAAGAACTACGGCCCAACCTAATCTATTGCAGCATCCTTAGTGGTAGCCAAAGAGGTTCCCGTGCATTCATTCCACGGATGTTTCTCGACAAGCAGGGTAGCGAGTCACCATTTTCATTTAGCTGATTGCCGTTTCCCTTCCACTTGACTTATTCTAACACCACCACTAAATCTCAAGGACAGACACGAAACAGGATTGGGTTGTATTTTCATGAACCTGTTTTTACATATGGGCAATTGCAAACAGCTTTGTCAGAGTTATAAGCATAAATGGGCTGTCGTTACAAATTGTTAAAGGAAATAGGAGAAGTTAAAAAATGATATCTCTACTTACACTTTTAATTTTGTTTACTCTGAATAATTATAAATAATTTGTTGCGATCCAGCTCTTTTAAGTTATTAAGAGCACGACTGCTAATTCATTTAATTTTGTTCATTAAAATTTTTCTTAGATATTTTTTGTGTTGGTTGAGATTTAAGTATTTGGATGGAAAAAAAATTGTCAATTTAAATTCATAAATTACATTTGAAGTTATGTAGTTATTTTAGTTGCTGTTTTATGCAGATGGAGTAAGTATATAATTTCTCTAGTCTTTTTATCAACATCCATTACCAGGACATTTATTCCGCATTCTTTCATCACCCGTTCATTTCTTGTCCTATCCCTCATATATTTACCGCAAGCAATGCTCAGTTACCCAATATTCTCTGCACGTAGCCAGTACCTATGCTTATCGTTGAACACCCAAGTTTTGCTGCCATACTGCCAAGTGGGGAGTAGTACACTTCTGTATACCGAAAATATTGCTTTCTTAGAATAATATTCATTCCTTGCTCCTACGACCTACGGCTTTCCTTCCAGCATTCCCTCCCCTCTTTATCTCCTCCTGTGTCATTTAAACTTTTGCTAACAGACGGCCAAGGTGTGGAAAATCATTCTTTCTCTCAAAATTGACAAATCAACAATGCAAAACGCTTTCACATGGTAGAATCTAAAGAATTTTTAGTGTTACAATATGTTGGCGCGTACACACACGGGGAGCGCTCTCCGTGGCCGTATTCCTTGCCTCATTACCCTTGGTTATCATGCGGCAGGAGGTCACATTTATGTGTCCACGGAATTTGAAGAAGTAAGATAGCAACGTATGATCCCTGTCGGTCGATTCGTTTCAAGAAGTGCGGTCATGGAGAGGAACGACCTGTGGGAGAGATCGTGCCTCGAGGAGTCTTGGGTACCTATGACTAGATGTTGAACGTGTGCTTCTGTACGCAGCGAGATTCTAATAAACGTTCGAAAACCGAAATTCCCACTGTTCCCTTACTGTAGCTTACAGAATCATAATTTTGCCTCATAACTTTTGTCATTCAGCATTTTACCGTATAAGATATTCTACTTTAGCATTTATGCTTGCCAGCGAGCTTATAATAAACGTTTGGAAACCGAGATCCCGACTGTTCCTTTATTGTAGCTTACAGAATCATAATTTCGCCTCATAACTTTCGTCATTCAGTATTTTAATGTATAAGATATTCTGCCTTAGCATTTATAATTCAAGTACTATTTATCTATTATGCACCATTCTGCAAGGATAGTTGGATGGAGGGATATATTGGGTAGCGAAGAGACGCGATGGAAGGTGTTAATGGCGTTCGCGACTTTGTCCAAGAGGAAATAGAGAGACGAATTTGCACCCAAGTGGGTAAGGGGGGAAACAACAGGGGCTCGGGTGGAATAGGAATGATTGATGCCTAAACCTCCGTCGTAAAATGCACCCGTGGGGTCGCAAGGGTTCGGACGAGTTTTTCTCCCGCGACTTTCAAATTCCCGTACATTCTTCCAGACACGTCCGATACCGAGGCCAACTGTACATCTGCCCCTCGATGACTTTCCCAGATTTGCCGGAAGACTCCCGCTCACATCGTTCCTGTTCTCCTCAAACGACTGGAGGAGAGACCGTGACGAACATTCGGAGTGGACAGAGCCACGCACTGGTATGAGATTTAAGGCAGTGAGGGAACGTGAACTTGCAGGAGACTTATTGGAGTAGAATCTATTGAGGATAACCATGAAAAGCTGAAGCGTATTTTTATCATTGGCTTATTTTTTAACCTGAGTACTTTTTCAAGGAATGCACTTTGGTTTTTCTCTTCTAGTTCGATTGAAATTAAGATCAAATAGAAAATGAAGAAGCAGTTTTTTGCCAGATTCCATGGGTGTTAATGATCAAGTACATTAAAACGAAGAGTTCGATGAGGAGCAGCTGATGGCGCTGATTGGATTAGAAACCTCTACCTTCGGTAGAGAGGATGAGAAGAAATTAGAAACGTTGAGATATGAATGTGGAAAAGAATGGTGGAGGTTTGATGGACGGACAGGAAAACGAACAAAGAAATGTTTGACATGGTAAGGTCACTGAGCCGTTAGAGAATGCATAACAGGTGGGTTTTACAAGTAATTTGAGGTATATGAATGCTGGAGGCGGTTGGGCACTGAAGGAGTGTTGAGGATGGATAAGAACCTTTTCCATCCTCCTCTACAATAATGCATCAATAGGCAGGAATCTATTGTCATCCTCTTATTCCAAGAGTTCATGTTTCGCCTGCATACAACGCCGTATTTAAATTAAAATCCTCACATTTATCTCTTTAAAACAGTTTCCTCTGCATTTGCAGAAGTTAGCATTACTATAATAAAAGTTAACATGATACGAGCGTGCCAATTTGTATTTTTATTAAATAATCTGCCAGTTAAGTTAGGTTTCAATGGAGCCATATTTTCACATTTTCTGGGGCATACCTACCATTGAAATTTCTTCCTTCATCTCAGAATACATCCTACTCTTCTACATCCCGTTCAAAAACCTATTCTCCTTCTTTCCCTTCTCCTTCCTCCCCTCTATCAAAGCATTAAGCAACCCTAAGCCCCTCTTCCAACCACCTACTCTATCACCTCCTTATCTCATCCAGGAGTTTCCCTTCCTACCCCTAAATAACAATCACTTTCTCGTTTGCCTTCCTTCCAGTCCACCATCCTCCTCCACCATTCTTCATCCTCCTCAACTTCCATATCTCGAACGAATGAAGCCTATTCTCGTCTTCCTTTCTCAGAGTTTTCGTTTCTTCCCCGTATAACGCTACACTCCGCATGAAGCTCTTCTCCAGGATCTTCTTCATATCCTTACCCAATACCCCATCATCAGCTCCCTTCTATTACCAAACGCTTCCTTTGCCTACGCTTATCTCCTCCTAATGTCTTTGCTACTCTGCCCATTTTATTCTAGTGTCCTACCCAAGTAGCTAAATTGCTCCACTTGCTTCATTGTGTGCCCTCCCAGTTTTATGAAAAGCCTCGCTTTCTTTGCCATCGAGTATCTCATTTCTTCTCTCTTAAAAGTTTCTTAAAACATACATTAAAGACAATTTCTATAAATATTTCGGAGGCGCGACCACCTTCTCCAGCGAAAAACTGGAAAATGTTGTTGAACCACCGAGATATTCAACTTAACGTGTATTTTTATGTGTAGTCACACACGAATTTCTATATTTATGTCTATGAAAATACCCAGATATATAGTACTACAACTCTATTCGTGATGTTTTTCGTCCAGGGCCCAAATGCGTCCGAAATGAAAGCGAAACTTCGGACTCCCGTGAGACAAAAACGTGGTAAAAAACTCAAGCGCCGATGATAATGACGATGATGATTAGAACGACGTGGCAGATTTCATCTCTGGACCACTGCCCGTCTACAAACATCACGCGGGGGTGGTCCAAAACTTTTCAACACCTCCTCCTTCCCAGCTGAAACAACAACAACAAAGGCTCCGGGAGAGAGGGAGAGTCAGTTGTTAAAGAATGAAAGAGAAGAAGAAGGGTCGGGGTGGTTGGCGTCGAGAAGAGGATCTGTCATCGCGGAGGGAGAAAGTTAAGGGCTGTGGAGGAGGAAGAGAAGACAAGCGTTGTAGAAGAAAGGAGAGGCAGGAAGGAAGGAAGGACCAGGAGATGATGAGGAGGTGCGGAAGGAAAGAATGAGAGAGTGAGAGACGCAGGGTTGGATGAAGAAAGATTCACCGAGGTGGAATGGAAATGTTTCCCCCGTGTACGTCAGAGTGGTTTAAGAAGAGGTGCAGTCAAGGACGCAAGAAATACAACAGAAGAGGACGCTGTCTGTCTAACTGAATAGAACGGAGAGCATGGTAGTAAATGGGGGTTCTTAAGGTTGTTTCACAAGAGGCACTTTATTGCACAATATGATGTATGTACGGATGTGCATTGAAAATAGCGTCGTGTAAAGCGGTGAATTGCAAGAGTGCATGCGCAAATGCATCAACGAGAGATGGGAAAATAGCCCCTGCTCTAATTCCGTGCTTGCGTTCTCGCAATTTTTACTCATCAAATTATGCAATGAAGTGCCTCGTGTAAAAAGGCCTTTAGGATAGGAATGCCACGCCTTCTTTGACGGAAACGATGAAATATCAAAGGGTTTGGAGGTAACATCAACTCCCCGATTCCGGGTCAAATATGATCTGGATCTTATACCTAAAAGTTGAGTTAGTTTGAGCGAGATCCAGCATAGTTGGGAAAGTTACCAAAAAAATTAACTGATTAATGTTGAAGTTAATCTCTATAAAAATTAACTAGTTAAAGTTAGAAGTTAATTTTCTGAAAATTTAACTGAATAAGTTAAAGTAAAATAAAAGTAACTTTTACGTTGAAAGTTACTTTTTCAGTTACTTCTAAGGAACTTTTAAAAGCTATTTTTCGCAATTGGGGTAAAATAAATACAAACTTCAAAAAACTTTGCTTAAAAAGTCGTTAAACTTTAACAAAATTTCATTTCGAAATATGCATCGGACATCCGTCCTCTCTTGTCTGAAAAAAAGCCCTGCAGCACTAAACATACTTTAAAATAACGTTGATGATGGAATGCCAGTGTTGTACATACCTCGCGGACATGACAGTGGTCTCGTGTTTTGTCGTCTGAGGGTGCGTTCCTAAACTTTGGCGGTCACCCCAATCAACCCCGCTTTTGTTTGGATGTACTCGTCTGGGCCTATTCATTGCTTTCTTGCACAACTACCCAGCTATATTGCATTTATAAATACCATTTTAACCCTTTGTCTGTTGGGCACGCTTTGCGCCCAAATTCGAACAGTTGGACATTTGCCAAAAATTAACGAAAAACATTAACTGAAGTTAATTTTTTATCAACTAATGTATAATTTGAACGATTAAAAGTTAACTCTTCTAAAAAGTAAAGGTTCAGTTAAATACTTAATTACATTTTTACGATTAATTTTAATTGTTAATCCCAACTATGAGATCCAGTAATATTAGATGCAGTATTTTAGTATTATTTTTACACTTAAACAGTTGCAAGAAGCAAATGATAAAAAACTTTGTGAAATTTTACAGAATGTTTTAATAACGACCGGCGTCCAACGGTGGACATCATCAGGTGCACCTGATGATGTTCACAGGATGTTGGATGAAATCGGTCGTTATTTAAACATTGTCTGAAGTTCTAAAATGTTTTTTATCTTTTTAAGGGTGAGATTTCATAAAGTTAAGCCTGATTCCATGGGTTTCTCTTGCAAGACGTATGAAGTAAATATTGCATTATTATAGACTTCATTTCATTGACAAAGTATGCATAAATGAGACTTTAACATGACTAATGCGCTCCAAACCGTACGCCAAAACACCTTTGTAAAAGAACGATTTTTGCAATTTAGTAACAAGTATTGCGGTAAGGAATAAATTAAATTTTTAAATAATTAAGAAGGCATATGGAATGAACAAAGTCACATTTCTGGCGCGATAGATGTGCTATAAAAGTCCATTTTGTGTATAGTTTCTCCGGAGAGCAAAGCCGCATCAATTTCCATGGGAAATAATTTGTATTTTTTGGCAATTATCTCGGAAAGTGCTACGGTGAGTGGCTGATATTTTGTTATCAACTGAAAGACAAAGTTCTTTTTGATGAAGTCAATTTTATTGACTTTTATGTGAAGTGATATCACGTTTAAACTACCTTAAAGGTGATTAATATTTGCATTGATAAATCATGAGCACTTTTTCAAAACAAAATAAAAGTTTCATAACGGCTTGGATTGAAACTTATTTCGTAATTAAAAATTTATTTATTCGTGGAAAACAGATCGAACTGTATCCGTTCGTCAAGTTCAAACCCCACGTCATTTCGCCAGAGTGTTTGAACTAGATAATAAATATTATATAACTGACAGGTAATTAAAAAAACTAATAGATTTTGTATTCAGATGCAAAATTACGGGGAAAACTGTTGCCGTTCACGAACGTTTATGACATTTTTGGCGTGACTAAGGGTCAATTGTACACGGACATTTGGATGGCTCAATGTCATAAGTGACTCGTTGTTATGATCAGAAAATATCGCATTCTATCAGTGCTTGACTAACTAATTTAGTGTGTCTGCATTGTATTTCCACCATTGAGGTAGTTGAAAACCGCTATCTTTTTAAATTTATTGTTGATTTTATCCTTCATTTTCTGAAAATTTTATAAACGGTGCTTTGTCACCTGTGGCACTGAGCCTTAAATTATTTTTGTGATTCTCGTTGAAATTCGATTGAATGGTAGTTACACTACGTTATTCAATTCTTCAATAAATTCGAGAGATTAGATAGTGGTGTGAATGGTGTAAGACGAAGGGGTGAGTGAATCATAGGTGAATGTTGTGGAGGACACTCTTAGGAGGAGGAATATTAGGAGAGTTTGGAATGAGAGGGCCAGTATTAAGCAATGAATGAGTGTTATAGAATCGTGAAATATATGAAAGGATAGGCATTTTGTAGCAAAGTATTAAAATGGAGTAAGTTTCCAAAGTCAAACAGCAATAACTAACCATGTTGAGAAAATCCAACTTTGTAATTTCCACAAACTTTATTTCGCTGACACGACGCGCATTTTACCAAAGTCTGGCATATTCATGTGCCAATGTGCGTCGTGCCAGCGACCTAAAGTTTGTGGAAATTACAAAGTTGGTTTTTCTCAGTATGGGTATCCATAATTTACACGATGTCAGACCTGATATCATCAGTTTTATTTAGCAATAACTAATTTCTTTGACTTACAATCAGCCTACGACGAAAGGGAATGATAATTTCAATTAAATTAAAATTTACCTACGTACACATTTAGACTGTGTGAAAATCTCCGTCACCAGTACACTTCAACCTCCTTGGGCGCAGTAGAGTTGACAGCGGGGAGGGCAAGGGGGGAAAGGGAGAAGACTTAGGAATGAAAAGGGAGTGGCTTGGCTGAAGACGCTTTTCGGAGCGAGGAGAGAAAGGGAAGCAAGAAAACAAACAAACAGACAAGTGAGCGTCAAAAATACGATCTCAGCCCACGACAGGTGGCATTCATGGGGCGCCGCTAAAATGTATACCTCCGACATAGTCGAGAATATTTACATAGTCTAACCCTGTGTTATCATTTCAACCTTATTTTATCATAGACAGCATGACCTAACCAAGTGTGTTCTGTTTTGTAACCTTGAACTAGTAAAAAAATACCCTTCTACTTGGTATTTTTCCTATTTATTTGTATTATCTCTGTTATATTTTATATTTTTGACTCTTTTTGGAAGCTCAAGTTCACCAAGGAATATGCCATCCTTCAAAACCACACTGGTTGCGGCGGATATGACTGCAAAAACGAGGATTCTGGGATATATTGTAGCAGATTATTTTTAATCAGTGAATTCTTAATGAATTGAGAATTCTTCGGGTAACTTTTTATTAATCACAGTCACGTTATGTCCACCTTTACTTTGAATTGGTCCCTGGGAAGCACCTATGTGCTTGAAAGCAACTTCTATGTACAATTTACGAGTATTAAACGGCATTGTGTGGTCGGTACCTACCAAGAGTGAACCTTAAGTTCCTAAAAGTCGTCTATTTTCATCCAAAGAGTACTAGAAATACTAAAAAGCTCAAACAGAAAAATAAAATTCCTTAGGCAGTGGAATTATGGGGTGAATGCAGTAAAGTTTGTGATGATGATGTAAGATGATTAGCTAGAAGTTAATATGCGTGTTAAAAAAATCGATGGTTAGGTAAAAACGATAATATTATAATTTATATCGTGAAGATATATTAAATAAATAAAATAAATTACTACTCACTATTACTAATAAGAAGTACAGGTGGAGGATTGAAATAACTTCCCATTGGGAAAAATATCCTTCGAAACGACTTTACATATGTAACTCAAATTACCTTATTCACGCACATTGGCAAAATGCTCTTATGGAGTTGAAAAATCAATTTCATTGCCTAGTTTGTAATCCATGAGGGGTATTTAAAATACGGAAAAGAAGCTTTTAGATGAAACACTTCACGGCACCTAGATGCGGTCCAAGACTCTTGACCATGCTCGAAGAGATCTATAAAACTCTCAACCAAAGTAATCAGAACAATAGTCGTTGCCATTACCCTAAGAAAATAATTTTAGAGGTAAAGCTCCTTAGAAACCATGTCATTATTCAGAAAACAAAATGCAAGAGAATATATTCCATGCATCTGTATACAATATAAAGCCCTAGGTTTGAGTGGTATTACCTGACGAAAAACAAAATGATGCTAAAATATATATAATAATAAAATAATAAGTAATAAGAACCGATTAGATGAGTAAAAAGAGATGAGGAAAAAAGGTAAGCAGTTATTTTTTTAGTGTAAAGAGAAGTTGGAAACAAGTAAAATTTCGAAATATTTTGAAGAAATGCGCTTGAGTGGGAATAGAGAAGCCTAAAGAATCTATCTATGTATAAACTTTTCACTAATTTACTACAGCCTGTCTGTTTGTCAGTTTCACTAGTTTCCTTCTGACCTTACATGCGACCATGAAAGTTGTAGTTTGGCATTAATGCACGTCGTCCACTAAAATCTATCTGATAAATAGTAAAATAACTACGAAAAACAATTCTTTAAGATTTTGTTTTTAACCCATAACTTTAAAGTTTCATAGGTAAAACTCTGCATTTGGTACAGGGGTTCTTCTTTCGCTTTTTTCAAATTACTTGGCATAAGGATCAATCTATAGATGTATAGAAGGCTATCACCCAAGAAATAAGGTTTAAATGTGACTATTGGGTGGCTAAAAGACATAAATATTTAACTTTTGCATTCAAATCTCTTTTACGCTTCGCTTTGCTCTCAAAAATTCTATTTTGTCTTAATAATTGACCATTTTTTACAATTTTTACCGTAAATATATTATTTTTCTTGGCAAAAATAGCATGAGTATTTAATGTAATCTCACGCCTGAGGCCTCTTTGGCTCTGGTTTAATGTTCAATGCAAGAACTACAGTGAGATTTTAGTTTTGGCATTACTCACTCCTCCCTCTTTTCGTTAAAGAATCCAACATGTGAGGATTTCTAAGTCCTATGCGACCATTTATATATTATTTTTACTCCCATTGAATTTCAACCGTCACTCTCTACTAGTTCCATTCATACTCTGACAAACCTTAGTCTACTAGATAGAGCTACCATAATAACATGAATATCTACTTCAATTTTTCCTTGAGAAAAGGAATTATTTTTAATTTTGGACCTCCCACGGAGAGTTTGAGGACCATGGAACGGTGTTATTTGAGCATATAACCGAATGAGGCTTCTGGAATAGGTAAAAATATTCCAGTGTGGAAAATAAGAAGACCAATTGCATTGTGATTTTAATTGTGTGCCGCAAAATGTTATCAAACTTATAAAGCGATCGCGATGAAGAGACCACTAGTATGCTCAAAGAGGATGCCATTAGAAAAAAAGAATCAGTACGAGAAAACCATCGTATGAAGAGTGAAACTCACTTGGGCCATAGGAAGAGCTGACCAGAAATTAATGAAAACCATTGAAATGTACAGTTGGAGAGGGATGCTGATTAAATTGACTGGTAAAATTAATAAAGAAGAAGTATAAAGAATAGCTGAAGAAGAAACCCGTTTATGTGGCGTATTAAGACAAAGATGAAACATGTGGAATGGACAATCTCTGGGACATAATGCGTTTGTCAAGGACGAAGTCGAAGGAAAAATAGACTTCAAGACAAGACTTCACGAGGAAAACCAAGTGATAATTACATAAGCCAAACAATGAGGGGTCATTCCATGCCAAAGCACCGACAAAAATAAAAATAATTGCCCTCACTATCTCAGATCTGCACTATTTTTTTGTGTTTTCCTTAAAAGGCCTCAAGTTTGCATATACAATTTTTATGAAAAATGTAACATTTTTGCGTAGATATGGGGATATGAAAAATTCGGCATTTGTAAAAATAAGGTCCATAATATTCCCATTTTTTTCAGATCTAAGAAAGCTAGAAAGTTCCGGTAAGAATTACATTGTACAAAACACTATAGTGCATAATATTCAACAATCAAAATTGATATGTTTAAATTTTTTTAAATAAAAAAATTGATACTTTTAAATTAAATTTGCGAAATGTTTGCACCTTCGATCAATCTCAAATTTTAACATCTTGTAGTCCTTTGTATTGGTAAAGAAGCTGCAAAGTTTCGTCATTGCAGTATTTCATATAAGGGAGAAAAATATTTTTGTTTATGGCATGCACTTCACCGCCTCCACTCCCATTTGGTTGAGTTGCAGTAAGGTCTTTGTTACTTTTCAATGGAGTGAGCAATGCACTATAGTATACTTTTGATGTAGGTAGAAGTGTTACTTCAAAAAAGGATCACTTAAGATCATTGGTATTGCTTAAAACAGTTACTTCACAGTTAGATTTATATAGCGGCGGTGTAACTGCCTAAATCTGGCGGCTGATGTGGGTGGATCTGCACGGGAGGTCGCACGTTGATCCGGAGCTTGATGCGAATCAACAATTTCATTTTGATTATTTAAATTATTATTACCAGATTGGTTTTAGGAGTAGATTTAATTATGCAAAATTATGACAAATTTCGTGCAAATCTGAGATAGTAAGGGCAACTCGTCCGTGATTTCACATGGAACGACCCACATAGGTATGTGAAAGAAGAAATACCAGGATGTGACAGAGATAGCAATTTATAGGGAAGAATGGAGGGCCGAAGTTAACCAATCTTAGGACTGAAACGACGATGATGATCGCATAAGCATAAAGCTTAAAAACGTACAGAATCGTACATTTCATGGTATCTAGATATATTACGAAGCTAGGGAAATCCGTTTAGCAACGCGTTATCCCAGCATGCTGCGCTAGATATAAGACGATATGACACATCCCTAATTGCAAGGCTTATCAGAATACGGTGACAACATTTGATAGTTACGATGTCTTTGGAATCGTCGAGTCACTCTTGTGAGACGAGAAACATGTGGCATTCCTGAAAATGGAAATGTTGAGCGAAGTTTATTTTGGCGTGGGTATTCTGTTTGTAGCTGCGTAGGCGTTTTGTGATGTTGAGAGGACACAGGTGCTTGGGTGTTTCACTAAGTAATTAATTTTGATCAAATATTCCAAGGAGTTCGTCATGTAAACGGAAATTTGCGTGCCATAAATGTTTTGAAAACAGACTTATGTAAATATAATTACCACTGGGAACTAATTTGCCTTTATTTTAGTTGGGAAATTATACTAGGCAAAATATTAAAAAAAAAATGAAATAGAAGCAAAACTAAATTAAAATCCTGTGACATTTAATCTGCCCATATCGTTAAAGTAATAACGAGTCCAGTAGACCTCAACGACAATTATCCTATCTCCACGTGGTATATATTTTCTCCATGGACCTATACCGAATGGCTTATCTTGAATAATTTTTCACATATTGATCACTACTCTTTATGCAATAATCTTCACATCACATATCCCACGAAAAACGCAAAAATATTATTTTTGAGTCATAGATATCATCAATAGATCTTACTTACATCGTAACTTTATACCATGTCCCACATACTTTTGAGTAAACGTATAAAATAAGCCAAAACCTTTCTATTTGGCTGTGAAATACAAGCATATTCAATCTAAATAATTAATGTATCCATTATTATAACTGGCTGTTTGTTACTTTGGCATGTCAATTTTTACGTAGGTTCTTCAAACGCATAAGTTAATTATTTTGTGTTGGCAGAAATTGTGCTCAAGTGGTTTGGAATTTGTACGAAATGGTTTTTTTTATTCCTTGAGAAGTGTTTTCGTTTTAGAAGAAGAATATTTGGTGGTGAAAAGAGATAAAGAAAGAAGAGAAAAATGAAGATGTGCCAAATATATGATTGATTTAGGACGGAAGCCGCTATTATATGCGTTCACTAATTCAGAATAACTGGTTTATGAATATGAAGGTTATGACCTACCAAATTAAACGGAAAACAGAACTGACTTCCTAATAAACCTTATGTAATAAGAGGAATGAAAATTGATGGTCATCAATAATTAATAATGAGTAAGCTGGGAAGGGGTACCATGAAGGGATGTGGTATCAATAGATAAAATTAAAAAAGGACATTTTACCGGTTAGCCCTTTAGGAAACTCAATGCTATCTAACGCATAGCCTTATGGCATACGAGATATATTTCGTTATAATTCGATTACTTACATGCAGATATTCTTCTTAACGCGAATTGATAAACATCATACTGTTATAATGGTTGATAACAAATACTAAGGCGTCACGCCAAGATAAAGTAAAAAAAAAAACATTTAAATATAATTTTCCCCAAAATTTCGAATTCTGCACCGAAAAATATCAATAGCTTGAGTCATTGAATGCTTTGAAAAAATGTAAAAATATAATTCTGTATCATTGGCATTACTACATTTAAGTTGAGTTTCACCGCATAAACAGATGTGCTTAATTGATATTTGGTTTTGAGTATTTGTTTTACTTACTTACTTTTAAAACTTATTATCAAAACTTATTATAAACATATGCACTCAATGACCCAATATTACCGCTCCAGCCACCTTAAAAAAAGCTTCGAGTGAATAGAGAGTGTAACACTGATAATGGAAGGATTAGGTTGGGAACCACTAGACTAGGGGCTATACACTTTGATTACTTGAAACACTCCGATTACGCGAGCTTCAGAGTGACAAGATGGACCGTATTTTCTTATCCCGAATTTAATTACTGAAATTGATAGGGGTGACAATATTATACCTCAAAAACACTTTTTTTAAACTGGTCAAAATGCACTATTTTCTACTTTTTAGTCTTCACACTTTTATTAATTTAACAATCATTGAAATTTTCTTTAGGTTTTTTAAAATTCCGTTAATACTCCTGTCTAAGTGATCGTTATCTTTGTTTCTTAATGATTTGCAATGCTTCCAATGTTTTACAATTCAATGCGTAATGCTTTATTGATGTTTTCTCAATGTACTTAAATCAAAAATATTTAAGTAAATTAAATCTGACAACGTGAACAATTCGAAAACATTTACCAAGATTCTGTCAACAAAATTAAACATGTATGCAAAATTTGGGAATGATTGAACAACGGGAAGAGGTTAAAAAATTGGGTAATAGATATGCGATTAAACTCACGGAGCAAGTTGAAAATTCGTCTTCATATTTATTGTGCAAAGGTTCTTTGAAATTTAAATTTTAAGCATTTCTTCTCAATATAAATGCGAAAATGATAGTTGCAATGAATTGCAACAGTTCAGACTGCGAGTAGAAAATGTAATGCGGGTTTCGTAATGTTAGGATAAAGAAATATAAAATTGAAACCATTTAATTTTATTAGATTAACTTGGTAATTAGTGAATATAATGATCATTTCATGTACTGTCATCGACATTAAACATGTACTAAATTTGGGAAAGATTGAATAACGGGAAGGGGTTCAAAATTTGGGTAATAGGTATGCACTTAAACTCACGAAGCAAGTTTAGAAGTGCGTAGAAGAATTTCTTCTTTCTGCGCACCATCAGAAACTACAACGAAAGCATTGCTGGACACTAAAAAATCATTAAACATTTCGCCAATTCCTTTTTCCAGTTCATTTACTGCTGTTAAGTCTTATTAATATTTCTAGTATTATAGCATACTTTACTACGTACTATTCTTCCCTTCTACGTGGCTAGTTTCCCAACACATCCAGCAAAGTGTTTCTGTGGTGACTCGTGGGGTAGTATTTAGATTTATACAAGTAGGCGGTCCGTTAGATGGGAGTGATGGTTTGGCCATTCGGGTAAGTTGCTCCGTTCCTTTTCCAAATCGAAAATAGATTTTTATTGCTAACGAAATGGGCTTAAATAACACGGACGTAAACAATGTAACATTTATCGGATGAATGTTACACACAATCTTGGTGACAATCATCCGCGCGAATAGTGAAGTCATGGAGGGGAAAATACGTCTGGACGGACTGGACTATATAGACAGTCATCTCAGACATTTACTCCCTAGCAAGAGGCAGTGGGCGACATGAAAACAACGGAAAAGGAAAAAGGGAAGATAATGATTATCGTACACTATACTGCCAACCTAATTGACCTTAACCTGAGAAGATGGGAAAGTGTCGGCTCGCAACGCATGGCAATGTTTACGATTCAATCACAGCTGAATCGAAATAAGATGGCAATATTCGTAACCCATCAAAGAAGTTTATTATAATAATTGTATGAAGAGCCATGGATAGTTCTTTAGCTGATTTGAAGAAAAGATAGAGCACTTTGCCTTTGAAAACTCATGTGTGAAATCAAGTAAACACTGGTAGTCAAACGCGAGTATAACTTTATAACAAACGTGTCACATGAATATGATACAGTGCGGTGAAACGCGCATCGTGCCAGCGAAATAAAGTTTTGCACTGTATTTAACGTGCATTTGGATTGCAGAACACAACTATTGTAGATAGATTACAATGGTAGGTTTATCCGAGTAGAAGAAGTTACCATGGCCAGTGCGCTACGGAATTCACATTAATAATCCTCCCTCACAATTGATTACCACGGTAAAAAGCTAATAATGCGAACGGGACATTACGACCCCGTATGAAGCTAGTATGTTGACAACGGACCCATCCCCTTAAAGGTACCCTCAGTACAACCGCCACCATGTTTGTCAACCACTATAACCTCGCGAAAAGACTGGGAGCCATCTGCTCATATCTCCACTTGACAGGCATCCTCATTTCACCGCAGACTAGCGGTTGCACGACCGACTTTGTTTTCGGGGGAGAATTGCGGGGTTGGAATGAGAGGTGTGGCGTAACTTTCAATTCCACGCCAATCATCTCAGGCACCTCCTCTATAGTGAGAGGGAGTGTGTGATATGAAGACAAAGGGAGGCAAGCAGCGGTTCCCATTTGGATGTGACAGGTTAACTCTAAGGTGGTGACGAACAGGTGTCACAAAAGACGCCAGCATTGATTTAGTAGGAAAACGGAGAAATAGGGCTTTCAAAAGCATTGTTAGATTAGTTAGTGCAGGTATTAACCGTAAAATTATTTCTAATGACTATTTTTTAAACCCGTTTCAGAAGTCAATAACACAACTTTAGCAACCCATATGCAATATAAAGATTCATTGAACAAATCCCAATGGCTTAAAAGCATCAGATAAATGTTGATAAATCAAGCAAGATTTATGAAGGAATGAAGGGATTAGGAGAGAAGATAATGGATATTGTGCTGCAACATACCAATTCTAGCATTTTTATTGCCGAAATAAACAATATATTATGAGCCATATAAATGTTTTACAGATTTTAATATTTTTAAACTTTTATCTTAAAATATTTTTTTTATTTACTTCGCTTTCTCATTCAGGAATTCGCTAATCGTACCCATTGTTAGGCATCTCATTATCAATGCCATTACTACCACTATTTAAATTTTTTAATGATGCAAGACGGAAAAAATTGAGTTATAATGAAGATGGCAAATGACTTCCGCTCCAAAAGCACCATGAAATTGTCACTGCCGCCATTTGCAAAAAAAGTCACAGGAAAACAAGACAATGATAAGGAAGGTGTGATGTGATAATTCTCCTTTGCATTCAAAATAACTAAAAGCTCTTGGCAGACTTCATGGTATACGAGGTGTGATAAAAAAAATAACGTGAATCTTCGTTTTTCTTAGAGAATATTTATTTATGAATCAATATCAATTTTTTCCCTTCAAAGTAATCCTCCTTAGATATAATACAATTGTGCCAGCGGTTTTTCCAATCTTTGAAGCACTTCTGGAACTCACTGTTCGGTATAGAGTTCAGCTCCTTCAGCGGTTCTGTTTTTATCTCATCAATGGTGGAAAAACGTCGTCCTTTCATGGTTCTCTTCAGCCTCGGGAATAGAAAGAAGCCTCAGGGGGGTATGAGCGGCGAATACGGTGGCTGAGGCAAAATAACGCTTTATTTTCTTTACCTAAATACCATTAATAAGCAGTGAGGTGTGAACGGGAGCATTATCGTGGTGCAATTTCCACGAGTTGTTTTGCCACAATTCTGGGAGTTTTCGTTGGATTGCTTCACGCAAAGGGCGCATAACTTCCAGGTAGTATTCCTTATTGACGGTACGACCATGTGGCAGGAACTCAGAATTATTGAAAATCGGAATTATGAATCGCGCGAAATTTAAAAATTCCCGTTATTTTTTTTATCACACCTCTTATTATTCCCAATTTCAGTTTTCTGGACACTATCAATTTTTTATCAGTATGTTAATTGTTTCTCAAGTTTTAACAACATGAAAAAAATTACTTTGCAAGAAAATTCATAGTTTCAAAATTAGTGTAGAACAGCTCCTGAGAGTCCAACACATATATAGTCCATTTAAAAAATTTCAAGAAATACGGTTATTTAATAAGAAAGAAAATTAATGCAGTATTCAAAAATCAAATTTTTCATTGGATAAAAGTTATCCTGTAAAGATTTTCAAAATTGTTATATCTAATTTGTATATTTTAGTCATTTTTGGGAGGAAATAGAATATTATCGGCCCCATATAGAGGAATCATCTTAGATAAAAGGTATTTTTTGTTCAAAACTTATAAAATTAGGTTCATTTTATAAGTTACATTGACATTTGTCTTCGACGCTGGACATATTTTCAATTCTGGAATAAACTATTCACCACATATTAAAAACACACATGTCTAAATTTTAGTATTCTGAGTCGTATTTACAATGGATTTAAGTTCACATGATAGTTTTTGACAAATTTAATCTCGTTATTTTTTCCAAAACCAGTTTTTCTTCGTGAGAAGATAGGTCTCGGAAAATAAAAGCTCTTTATTACTCCACCATCTACGTTTCACAATAATATATTTGCTTCTTTAGGGCTGCAATGAATACACAGAATTTACAAAAATTGGTAATTTGTTTAAAGTTTTGTAAATTCACTGTCACAAATTCGCAGAATAAACAATTTTCTTTAGAAATGGTGTTTAAAATTTTGTAAGTTCAATGAATTCATTGTCTCCTTGGATAAGCAATTATATCAATAACGAAAAGTTGGTGAAGAGCTACAAACGGTCTACTTTTTCCCGAGAGCTTTCTTCTCCTAGAGAAAAACTAATTTATTAGTAAAAAAAGGTCAAGAAAGTCATTGAATATTTTTTCTTCAAGATCAGGGCATATTTATAGTTTAGCAGATAGCCAAGTCACGAGTGCTTTTCTGTCCATATTGTAGTGGAATTTTATTTGGATAGGGTGATGATCCTTGCGTTATTTTATTTTGTGTTTAGCATGTTATGCTTGCTTTTAATTAATTCACTTTAGATTCTTTACCTGCATAAAGGCTCATGTTAAATCACTTATGCATCATAACTATATAAAAATATAACTAACTTTGTAAATTGCAGTGATTCTAATCACATTCTGTTGGGTGTTCCGGTATTATCAATATTTTTTTCCATTTTCATTTGCTTATTGTTTATATTTTTTGTATCCACTAATATTTTTGGTAAAGTGATTTGCAATTTGCGGTACAGTGACTGGATTTTGTTGTTTTTTTTACATTAATGTAAATTTCTAAGACAAAGAAGAGTCGGTTAAATCCCAAACAGGATGTTATCCTAAGGGGAACCTATGCCCCTCGTTTGGAATTTTGTAATATTTACCTTCATGTGTATGAGCTTATACGAAGAACAAATAAATAAATAATAGTCAATTTCTGATCCCAAGCCAACCAACTCTGGGCCTTTCCCTTAAAGCTCGCTATCTCAATGAGAAACCTATCGCTCAAAAGACCGCTGAACGCGCATCCCTGCGCTTAAGTAATTCAAGCTGCGGTCGGATACTACTCACGCCAAATGCGAGGCAGAGGACCAAAGATGGAGTACGAGGAAGGTAACTAACTCAAATGTCTCACCAACCTCTCCTTCCTGGATTCCTCGAAACCCCTCGCTAGCTCCGCTCCTCAAACCGCGCGTGTACTTGCCCCTTTGTGCGACCCTTGCGGGAATAGGGTTACACACACCCTGCCTTTGCCCTCTCGCGTCCTTCCGCTCCCCGACAACCTCGCTCCGTTGCGTTTCTTCGCGCACATCGCGGGCGTCTTTTGTTTCGCGTTAAATAGAAGGAAAGGGATAAGCAGGGAGAGTGATAGTGTGCAAGTTCCTACACTATTTTCCTTTATTGTCAAGCATTGTCTCTTTTTTTTTTAAAGCCTGAGATTTTCAACCCTTCCCTTGAGAGAGGATTTCCAACCCATCCGTTTCCTCTCGTCTTGCTCCCGAAACCCATTCAGGGGCGAGATATGGAGTCAGATAAAGAGAAGGCGAGACGGGATAAAAAGGAGGAAACACCAGGAGGTGAGAAGAGGTAGTTACGTGAGTGAAAGTGTTGGAGATAATGCGAATGAAAAAGAAAGGATGTGCGACACGGAATTAAACACTAAACGCGTCGACAAGTTCGTGATTACCGGCAAACAAGAGCAGCTGTTCTCAGAGTTTTACTACTTGATATTTCACTTTACAGCCTGTTTCCAATAATAGAACGCATTAAGATGATATTAGGGAATAGGGATTGAGTTAATTTACATTTTCCCTATTGTTTTCAGCTTCATCAGCCAACATTAAGCGTTTTCCACGTTACCCATGACCACAAGAAAGTACCTCAAGATGAGAACCGCTGTCAAAGGTCAATTTAACATTTCATTTAACATACACCAATATATGAAGTAAGTGGAGTACGTCAATAGGGGTGGTTAATTTACGAGTAATTGACAGATCGATGCCAATACCATGACATGTAAGGCTATACTAGTCTGTGCTAATCTAGGCTAAGCTATATTTAGCTAATCTATGGTAAGCTATTGAGTACTCACATTTTACTTACAAAGGAAATTTACAGAGAATGGTATGTGTAAACGACTTGCATGTGTAAACGGGTGACAGCGGTAAAACAGGAAATATTGTCATCACTATTTATTGTAAAAAGTATAGTTGAAGACACGTAATAAACATTTTTCACTCGTAAAAGCACATTAGTTGTGGTGATATCAACGGTTACTTGAATAATTCAGCACTAATCGCATTTGGCTGAAATTTTAAGCTTTAAGCACGGGAAGAGAACATTTCCGCTGTTGCTTCTGCCTGAATCCCTCATTGTTCCAGTGTTATCCCAGGATTGAAACGCTAAGAAAAACCCGCTGAAGAGTGCAGTCTTCAATTTTTCTAAAGATCCAAGGAAGCGTTGCTTATCTTTTAGCATTGAGTCACTGATTTATGTGTGATGAGGGGAAATGTTTAATAATAACATAAGCGAAACACTTTCAGTTTCCACTAATTAACGTTAAATTAGTGGACAAAGGCATGTTTTTTGATTCTTTCATTTGAATGACAGTTTAGACTTTATAATCCTCAATAAAGCGAACGCAGGAGATATCAAAACTTTGGAATGGTGTACAAGGCACTCAATTTTATCCTTATAAGATTACTGATATTCTTGAAAAACTTTGAACAGTGCTAGTTTGAAATCAGGAAAATATGGAACCCCGTATTAGAATTTAAATGTACTAAATGCTTTATTTCTGCGTCAACATCCCCTATGATGCTTTAAAATTCCACCTTATAATTTTCCCTGCTTTGGGATTATTACATATTTTCTCATGTGGAATTAAATATGCCAGTCCTTTTTAAAGTACTTTAAATGAATTTCGAATAGCAAAATCAGAGAAGCGAATATTTTAGAAAAGTTATTATTGTTTTAAAAATTTGACTAAAACTGATGAGTTGTATGTTTGAGGTATTTTTTGTTTAAAAATTCAAAATAGCACGCTATATTTTTCTCTCAAAGGTAAATATCTACGATGAAAGATGAGAACTGGACAACTTATGTCCAGTTCTCACCTTCAGTCGTAAAATACTTGATTGCATAGAAGAATAGCCTTCCCGAAAGTGTTATTCTTTCTCCAATACTTTCATCAAGGGTGAAGACTATAAAACCCAAACACCTGCTTACAAGAAATATGACTATTTTACCAGCCTTTATTCGTTGAAAACCGACAGAGTAGTCGTAGTCATGTAAATATTTGGAGTGCTGAAGATTTATAACTACTAAATTACACATTGAAGTGTAATGTGAAATGGACATAATATAAGCAAAGATAAACTGTTATTTTCCGTGAATGCCCATAATAATAATTTACTCCTGAGTGAAAAATATTGTTGAAAAATAATCAGATGCAAGCCACACCGAGCTTTGATAGTTGACCAATAACTGAGTTATGAGAGTAAATAAGAAAAGAAACACTGATAACATGCGAGAAGTGGCTTACGACATCAGACACTGTCTCCGGCGTTACCCTGTGGAAATCTTGGATATCCTTCATTTTGAAATAAGTAACTCGGTATGACTCCGCTCTTTATTGCTCTAACCGATCCAGGATTCGGCATATAATGCAATTTTCTGGGTCTGAATTACAGTTTTGTGTTTTTCAACTTTGGCATACTGTGCGGAAACCTGAGTTGGTTAGAGTAATTAAGCGTGGAATTATTCCTAGTTACTTATTTAAATATGGTTTATGGCGATCACTGAATGTTCAACTTACTACCAACGGAAGTCAAGTCAGTCTCTAATGAAAAAATCAGTAGAGTCTTATTGACTTGGGTAACAGCTGAAGCCCAATATTCGGTAGCTGAATTCTGGGAGGTCAATTTAAATGAAATGCATTTCTATTATTGCTATGTAAAGTACTCTACATTCCTATTCATGCAGAAGAACTTCATGTAGTTCTAAGGAGTGAAATAAAAATGATAAAAATATGAGAAAAAATGTAAGGCTTAAGTACGATGATTCGTAAATCAAGTCGTCCATTCTTAAGTAGACAAAAGAAAAATACTGGTGACAGATTATGTCGTAACTAGGTTTAGGCTTAACTGGTGCAACTTGGTTTTTGAATTCAGTAGCAAAATATTTCACGGCACATTTCGTGCATCAGGGGAGTTCATCAAGGTTCTGTGTTGGGGCCAACGTAATAAGAAGAGTTAGAACTCACGACAGATTTATATGAGAAAAACCGATGCATTCCGCATGAATCACGCCAACATTCATGCAGTTTGCCAAAGAATCAGCGAAGCTCACGTACGCTCTCCGTTGCACGCTCAGGAAACAAAAGAAGACCGGTGAATAAAAAAAGAATGCAGCATTGCGCATAGCTCGGAAATATTTCTCTACTCGTTCACTGCTTAACGGCCGTATTTTTTCCCTTTCGTGGAGGAGGAAAAATTGAAGACATGAAAAAAGAACAATGCGCGCTCTCCAGTAGGCACAGGACCTGAACTAGATTTTTCCGAACACCCGAATTCCGGAATTTCCTGCGTGCGATAGTTGAAAAAAGAATAAACCGTGCTCACCGTCACCACTTTTTGTCGCGGAAGCATTCCGGGCAGGTGGAAAAAAGAAGAGAATCGTCGCGCGCGAGCTTTTGATTGCTCACGGCCGACGTAGCTGCTTGTCTCGTTTCGTTTCCTCCTCCACATTCACCGTTCTGGGATAATCAAGGCGGAGTGATTTGTCAACTCCTATGAAAAGTCCTCGGAAAGCGTGACAAAACTGAATTCGTTCGAGAATTTTTGGATGGATGGTGCTGTGGTGGAGACGAAGTAAGTGGCGAGAACTTCAGGGGGCGAAAGGGCATTCTTCAGAAAAACAAGTTATCAAGAGTTGTTGAGCTAAGGACCCCGACTGTATTTATTAGTACGACTCTCCTGTATAATTTCGAATGATTGAAGTGAAATTGTCAAATTGAAGTGGAATTGAAAATTTTAAAATAGTGAAAACACCATTTGATAATGAATTATTCCTATCATCTACGTCGGCCAATTTTACATGCAATTATATCAACAACTTTTCTTGCCAATATCTAATAAATAGCTACGTGAGGGTATATTATAACGAAGGATACTTTTGTAAGAGACAGCAAACGGTTGCCGTACGAACAGATAAGAGCACGATAAGAATATCAACAAACATTCAGCGCTCGGAGACGTCAATCGCAACGAGAGGGGAAGTCCAGGTTTGGGAATTTTTAACATTCAGAAATGGAGTAAAATTGATGTAGTAACCAATTATGCAATGAGGAAAATAGAGAGTCGGGATTATGAAAGTATATTTATAACAATATACAGGTTGTCAGCCGTCTACCTAAATGAATTACTCTATATAACTACAAATCTATGACATAAAATGTGAATTAAATATTGCCTGGAAGCGTTTCCATTCTATAGGAGTTATCGTAAGATGAATTGCATGAAGGTTATAAGATTCCCACTTTGGGTTACATCTGTCATCACTGACACAGGCTTTTGTTTTACCGACCACGTTTTCATTAATCACTCTACCTTTATATTATATGCAACCTGAAGAAATCGAAGAACCTCATAACTTAATAAACTACTTTTTACTTATTCTGTTTAGGAAATAAATTAAGATATTTTGTTTTAATATAATGCGAAAATCTATTCAAATGAAGAAAAAGGTTAATTTCTTTTGTCGAATTCGGTGAAAAATGAAAGAAGTGTTGAGACTGATAGCGTAATTAATTAATCTTCATCACTGAACAACGTGAACTGCTATTCTCTTTGTCAAATGATTAACGTTCGACTTCAGGATCATCACCACCAACAAATATGTCTTCAATTTTTTCGAGTTACCACCGCCGTAATGTACACCCCGCAATGAAATTCATCAAAGTGAAGAAGACTCAGTAAAGGAGAGGAGAAAAGAGCAGGGGGGTGCTCGCATGGGCAAGAGGGGAAGAGCGGAGAAAAATATATTCGACGCGGTGCAGGGCTGGTGCAGCGGTGAGAACTAAATGAGCCAAAACCGGAGCTAACCGAGCTAAAACGCCTGCGCGCGATTCATAAATTTCGGGAACATGAAATAGAAGGACGTAACCTAGAGAGAAAGAGAGATAAAAATGGCTTCATTATTGCAGTCCACATTTCCCTGACATTTTATGAGACACCGGAGGGACATAAAAGGCCTCTGACTGGTGGCTTCTGAGATAAAGGTCTTGCACGTTACGGTGTGGTACGTGGTACGAAACGGATGCGCCGTGCACTAAATAGTCGAAAAGCGTTTCTGCAGTGTTTCATAACGATATTTTTTTACCATTTCCAGTTATCTGCACGGACCATAGACTACACGAAAGTTTTTATTGTGTTAAGTGAGCAAAGAAAACTTTTTCATTTGCAATTGTGGTCGACTACCAAGTTGTAAAAATTCAATGAACGTTACATGATTCATCGCCTAATTTATACAAATTTTTATTGCTTTGGCAATGAGAATGACCCTAAACGTGGCCTTTAAATGTCAAAACTTTAAAATGACACATTTTATATGACTTCAGGCGCTTTTTTAATCCAAATTGGAACAATCTAGGCTGAATATTCATTACACCATTACAATGTGGGTATTATTATTAATTGAAAGAATTTAAAATGGTAATGGTAATATTACATAGAAGATTACAGGCCAACACAATCGTTCAGAGAGAAAAAATGTTTTCTTCATTCACACATTTGCTCGTATTATTAACACCATCGATGCCTTTTCGATCCGTTACAATTTCGTTTCTGTGAAGAATTACCTAAAATTTAATTTTAATTGTTTCAAGATAAATCTTGATGTAAATGCAGCGGTTTATTGAAAATTTATTGGCAATATCACTGTTGGACGTGACTTAGTCTTTATGAAAAATGTGCAATAACTGTAGCATTCTTAAATCGCGAAGGACGTAAAATTGTTTGTTATCATCAAAGGGATTATACGGTATTATACCAGGAAATGAGGAAATATGACACCCAAAAATATTTTCGTCGCTGGATTACGTATCAATTCACATTGTTTTAATTTTGCGTGAAATGTAGCTAGAAATTAGCACTAACTCAAGATAAAATTTGTCACGAAATTTGGACTAAATCTGGCCTTACATTCTCTGTGGCTGGTAAATAAACTGAATAACGTTAACAAAGATCGATTGATTCTACATGCCGGGCTGCATAAAAATGCGATGTGGTAATTCAAGCGTAAAAAATGTATGTCAAATTTAATTCAGGTCTGTACCAACCCAATTTATCTTAGAAGAACATTTACTATGCTCAACGATTCAATATTGCTCTCCTTTGAATAGGAGTAACTTTTTATACATATATGAGCGATATAAATCAATAGAGTTAAACCTTTTCTTAAGGTCATAATCTCTTCATTTCTCATTATCACTACATTCCATGAGCCTCAATAGGTTTGGGATTATCATTTATATATACATTTACCAAATTAAATAAATTAGATATATTTCCGTCAAAATATTTTTCTTTTTAACTAATTACGTTCCATATTTTTTCCATCGCTTTCTAATTGGAAATTATTTCTTTTCCTAATCCATGATTGCCCAGTATTTTACTGTAAATAATGGCCATGTATATCATTCCACGCCTAAAACTACAAATTACAGCTGTCTGTTCTGCTTCCGTTTTGACCTCATTTTAAGCTACCTCCTTTCCTCTGCCACTCCAAGGACTTCACCCAGTTTCTGCCCACAAATTGTATTCTGTCTCTCTCAAGCATGCATTCTCATGAGGTTTAAAAACATGTAATACGTACCAATTTGATGTTTTAGCAGTTATATAACCCATATAAGCCGATGAATTAAGGATGTTAAAACCATGTTTACCCTATTAGTGCCAAGTGTCGATATGAGTATTGGTTTCACCTTCCCTGGCGATGAGTTCTACTGGATAATATATCGATCCATGCGTTTAGTATTAACCCGCCATTGGTCGCGCAGTGAGATTTTCTCTCACACCAAATGTAACTTTGTGCTCACTTTATAATCATGAGTTAGAATAAGTTTCCTGTCCTTCTAACTGACTTTGTATCTCTTCCTATGGACCGACCGTCTCAAAAAGTATAAATGAAGCGTCCGCAGCTGTGTAATGATATGTCTGATACCGTCGGATACAAAGTGTGAGACTTTTTCTCATCGCGCGACCACTGACGTTTTTGTTTTTGTATCACTCAGTTGCGTTACACTTTCACAGCATGCGGTCAAGGTTGATTCATTTCATGGAGAGAAGATATTTTAATGCAAATTTATAAGTCATATATATGTATGTCCTTGGATATATATATTTATGAGAATGGTAATTTTCTTCATTTATAGCCAATGATATCATCGCCAGAAAAATTAGCAATGATTACGTACTTGTATCAGTAATTGTGTACCTGTGGAAATCATTGTTTCAAATGAACATTTAGAGAAATATATTATGTCTAAATATAGTGTAATATATTGCCAATAAACGCTCTATGATATATAATCAATGATACATCTGACTGTGAGAAAAAGTCTCACACGCGACCCTTCGCGTGATAGGTAGCTTGGGGACCACTCCCGGGGTAATAACACTTTGTAACAAATTGAAATTTTTATTTTTGTCGTTGCTGTTATGAAAAATGAAGATATTGTTAATGATTAAACAAGTGTAAGATGGTAAAAGTAAATTAAGCCGGTGGGAGAAAAAGTGGTGTAAGTCAGTTTTGCCAAACTTAAGTTAGTTGATGAAGCATTCCTCGACATGAATTTTTTTTCGTGCGTGAGTGGTGTTAGTCTACCTTCTGTGTTTTCCAATTGAAAGCAGCACATAGAGCTATATTTTTTATTTTTTCAACTTTGAGCCCCATTTCCAAGACAATACCAGTTTAGATTTAAGCCGTTTTTACTCTAACCGGCTCAATATAAACTGATATCTTAAAAGATTATAAACTAATGCAGTTATTTTCTGAAAGGTTATATTTTATTTACCAGTCACCCTCAGAATTTCGGAAAAGTTCCACTGCAAATATATGACGCAAAGTAGATTAATGAGAACAGATCTGCCCATGCACACATGAGTTCACCTTTCTTTAGCGGCACAATAAGAGAGAAGTTAATATGATGCATGAATTTTAATTAATATAAAGTACGTCGTTTTATAAATAGCTTCAGATCAACACAATCATGCATTATTTTACTTAAAAAGTTTTTTTTTCAACAGTAGAGACATCTCCAGTTGTTCGCTTTATCAAACATTTCAGTGGAAACAGAAAACAGCTCCATTTAGCAAAGCGTTTTAATGAAACCAAGTTCCGAGAAAGAAGGTTTATGATGAGCGATATATAGCTCCATAATATTAGCAGATTCACAAAATGAATTTTTATTTTTTGGTATATCATGTAAAATTTAATTCATACGGGAGGGAATGGGGGAGATTAATAGGATGGCATGCAGGCGGAACTTCACTCCAACGCATTTTAATGCGCTTTCATACAAAGTTCTAATGTATTATCGCGCCATCACTTCGTGGAATGGGAATTTCACACAAAAAGGGAGGAATCAGGCGAGAAGTTGTGGAATATGAACATAATAAGAACTTTTTCCACAAATATTTAATTGTAATAATAATTAATAGAATAAAAATATTTATCTGTGGAAAATTGTTACTTCTAAGTTCTTATTATGAGAATTTCACATTCCCTCCGACTGGAACATATCAATTCCGTAGCGTCGATCACGGACTCGTGAGTTGCTTTCGCAAAACGCTTCCAGAGATGGGAACCAACGGATTTATCCTCGTCCAGCATCTTTGTTTTAGAATTTTCTCTTCGGAGAGAGGTTGCTAATGCGCTCTTGGCCGGGCCCGAGAGTTGGGTTTTAGGGAGATGGCAAAGCTAGGGATATTGGGTTCAGGAAACTGAGTTACACGTCCCAGAACTGGAGGAGGAGGAGGAAAAAGACGGTGTATTTACGATTATACCTACCAGGACTTTTTTAGAAGAATCGCTCTGTGCGGAAAATGGGAACACATTTCAGCAGAAAAACACCAATAAAAGCGAATTAATTATTTACTTGCTACCTTCGTCAACATAAAGTTTAGCATTACCTTCTTCTTTCTGTAGGTTTTCAACCTGTTCTTCACCAATTCATTACCCTCACAGGCATTCGTCACATCTCTTCCTGGGCCGTCCAATATTTACTTCTAGGCACTAATCACTCGAAATTTTCATAACCCGGTTTTCATACATTCTGTTTAAAGCCGTAATCCCGCATCTTTCTTGACCCTTAATAATCTTGGCTTGAAGTTTATCACACCTTTAGCGGGGATATCTATAGTGATAATTTCATGTATTTACGCATGTTCTTATACATTTAACGCCATTAGTGCATTTTGGATAATGCGTTACAATGTTCTTACCGAAAAAGAGAATCTAAAATTTAATTTTGGTAGTCCTTAAAGCTCATAAATGGTGAAAAATGTAGTTTATCATGCTTTTTTGATTAGAGGATGACGTGTCACCGTTTGCCACCGTCAAAAGAATTTACCAGAACATTATCGTCATGCCCAGCAATTATCATGCCCTAAAAATATTCTACCACAGGATTAAGCGCTATAATGTGGCAATTTAATCCATTACGGGGAAATTAGTGTAGCTTTTGCGTTGGAACAGCAGAAAATGTTACAAAGATCTAATTTCACGCAGCGTCTGATTAAGGCCCAGTGGGTTAGGAAATCACACACGATTCTGATTACTGCCCCAGTTCCAGCCTTTCCGCGTTTTCGTGCGACTCTAAAAGAGAGGGGGGCTACGGGATGTACTTATGCTTGCTAATTAAAGCAAGGGGAAAGCAATTTCGTAAACATCCGTGTCAAAGCAAGCGTGTCACGCATTTTAGCTTAATGAGCTAATTTTCAACATCAATCAACCATCGGGTAAGTAACTAGAGTACACAGGGTGTTTCTACGTAATTCATTCCTAGAATAAGCATTTCATGCACTATCATTTTCCCTTTGATAATTTGCCTCAACACCTGAATAGGTTATTCATGCAAAACTATTTGCTAACAACAGTCAAAGCATGACCAAGACTAAGGTGTTCCAAAAGGATATTGTTGCCTTGGATATAGATGTACTAAAATATTGTCTCCCACTGACCTTTATTTTGCCTCCACTCTTTCAATCAATTATTCCTCATATTATTTCATGTATGCATGCATATAAATAATCAGTATTCATGACGCATACCATCTACAGTCGAACTCAAGATGTCGTACGTGGTATTTTTGTTGTTTTCTCTTTTAAATAGAAGGTGTTTTATTTTCACGCTGCTGTTAAAAATGAGTTTCTGTATTGCTGCAACTTGTATAGATATATTAGCTGAATTTTCCGGCGTTGCTAGGGATCACACTTTCTGCATAACTCATCATATAAGAGGAGAATCGATTGAAAAAATTAGAAACTTCATTCTTTCAAGTATCTGATAAAATACATTTTAACTTTCTATCTAGAGAGAACGTAGTTTTAAAATGCAAAAAAATAAACCACTTAACAAAACCCAATGCTCATCATTCCTAATAAGCTCAACTAA
Organism: Pyrrhosoma nymphula; assembly: GCA_963573305.1. NCBI lineage: Eukaryota > Metazoa > Arthropoda > Insecta > Odonata > Coenagrionidae > Pyrrhosoma > Pyrrhosoma nymphula. Next base: position 99,425,321 of record OY754334.1, on the reverse strand, counting down.
GCAAAATAAATGTTTAATGCGTTATAGACCAAGATCTGGTTGTCAAGGAAACATGCTATTGTTGATTTCAGAGAAAAACGTGCGTTTTTTCAGCTAAAAACGCGACTTTCAGAATAACACGAATTGAAAAAGGTAATTGATTGAAGGAATTATAAACCTTATTCTTTCAGCCATTTGATAAAAAACCCCAACCCTCAATCTTGAGCAGAAATATTTTAAAAATAAAGAAAATGAAACCACTGCACAAAACCAAATACCCAAAACCCAAAAGTTCGAAACATTCGGACTTTGAACCTCGGACAACAAGCGCGTTTGTTCGTACCACTCAACTGCGACGTGTATCTCGATTCTTACCCAAACCGAAAGTTTCAGAATATCATCTCTGTGTTGAGATAATGTCGAGTTTCTGACGTCAGAGCCACGAAGAATTCCAACGTAGTGAATTTCATTTACGAAATTTTTGAGACTGTAACTTCAATATTTCTGAGCCTAAGAAAAATCAAAGTTGGGACGCCTCAGAAATTCTCATAAAATATGAATACTAATTATGGATTTTCTGATGATTTGATTTCATAATTTGGTCAATGCTGCGAGTTTTCCGAGATTATATTGTAGTAAAATGAAAAATTCTATATATGTTTTTATGATGCTACAATTAAATTTTATTGAGTCAAGTTACGTCATTCTCGACACCCGATAAATTTAGAATCTTTGAGAAATAATGCCAATGAGCGAAAATTAAACCCTATTTGATGACTTTGGTGCACGTCTAGGGGCCAGATAGTTTAGTTCAAGGACGAATTCAAAAGAAAAACCACTTTTCAAAAACAAGCGTAGGCCTACCGAAAGGTCACTCATTTTTACGATACATGCCCCTCCCCTCCCCCATAAAAGAAGGGTGGAACGGGAATTGTATCTTTCTTAAAAGACAAAGGACCTTTACAAGAGGCCACATACCGATTTTGAACGCAATCCGATCAATGTAACTCATAAAGAGATAATTCCGAAAAAAGTAATGTTTTTTACGATTTTTCGATAATTTAAACTCTATGAGCGACTCCCCCTCCCCCTAAAAGAAAGAGATAAGGGGTGTTACGTATTGTTTTAAGACAGAGGTTCTGTAGAAGAGGCCAAATACCGATTTTGAACGTAATCCAATCACTGTAACTTATTTTAAAAAATCCCTAAAAAAGTCATATTTTTTACGAATTTTCAAAACTTCGAACGAGATGTGCCACCGGAAGACATGGTCCGATTTCGAAAAATTTTCTTTCTTTGTGATCAGGTTGACGAGTAGCAACTTTTCCGCGCTATTACAATTTTATTCGGACACTTTCGTGTTTTTCGGCCCACCCTAATGTATTGCCCTTTCTCAAAGGCGCGCGCACCTTACATACCACTTCTGTACCACTGTGCCTCGATTCAACTCCTTCCCCAACCTTCCAGGCACCCGGCTACCTCACCCACTCCACCCCTGAGCCATGAAGCGAACGAAGAAAAGTGATGACGTTACCGCTTAAAAAAATTTTGGGAACAAAATGCGCTCTTTAGCCTCAACGGTGATTAGTTTGGATTTACGACGCGGCGCGGCGCGACGGCGATCCGTGAAAAGGGGAACGGGTTATTTCCGGAGATTTGTTTCACGGACCCAAAGCCAGGGACCGCTTCTGCCCGCTCCGCGTCGCGTCATCGGTGCTGCCTCTTTCAGTCGAGGAGTAGTGGGACCGGCTGAAGGGTAATGTAGGGGAAGGAGCAAGAGAGAGAGAGAGAGAGAACAATTTAATGCAGCAGTAAATTACAGCCTGAAGAAGTCGCCTTTTTCTCCCAGGGGACGGATCGAAAAATTGTGATGTGAAGCAAGCATGGGCAACTCGCGGGATTGATCTAGCTCACCGGAAAGTGAAATTTCAAGTAACATTTCAAATTTTGATCCATAGTTACCGAGAACCACCCCAGGAAATACAACTAAAGCATCTCGCTGGATAATACATCTCTTTATATATCGATCAGATCAGTACAACTCAGACGTATTCACGAAAAACTTACAATATTGTACCATTCGTAGCCACAACGGAATTTTTTGTTGAAAATAACATGCGCTGTTTTTAAAGTTTAAAACTAATATTTTATAAAAAAAAACTAAATTGCTCAATGTCACAAATTTTTTTAACGCAGAACTTAAAAATATGACATCTTACCTAGCCGCAACTTACCTTAACTGAGTCACCCGCAAGTGCACTCACTATTCACTCAGTGATTCAACCCGAAGGTTGGTTTGGATAGTGGAGGGTAGAGCTCGCCCCGGACTAAGCCACAGGAGTGTGAATTTCACACATTCAGGGTATGGGGGCCAGTTCCTTTCCCTGGGCCACCTCGCACTCCGAGGATATTTTTGTTCGGCTCGGGGGCATCCAAAGGCGTCACCCATGAATTGAACCCGGGACTCCGGGAATTGAACGCGGGACCCTCCGATCAGTAGCCAAGCACTCTACCCACTAGGCCAAAACGCTCCCCCTGTGTGCCCGCAATCCCGCCCGCACCCCAAAGTGCACATAAAGGCGAAATTACACAGGGAAAAAACATTCTCCTTGACGACAAAAATTGCCACAAAATTGCTTGGCCACAAAAAAAACAGAGGAGGACACTTCAGTAGATTAACTAGTTTAATCACTCGGCGTGATATCGAGGGATCCGGGTCTAGTCCATGTAAGTACTCTTAAAAATCATGGACACACCATCTTTTTTCCCAAGCATTTTTATGCGCTCTAAAATTCGGGTTAGCAATTTTTTAACCCACTTGTTCAGTAAACGTATAATTAAATGGCTTATGCGGCTAATTTCAAGACCTACTATTAAAAAAATAAACCAGGTATTGAAGATAAGTTTATCAGTCACATACAGTATCATTAAGAAAACGAAATTGCAAAAAAGCTTAAATAATTCAAAGTCGTGGTTATAATGTTGGCCGCGATAACTACCCCTTCTCGCAGTTCGCACTGGAAATATAGATTGTCTTATCTTTATGATCGGAAAATGTCAGGTTTTTCGGCGTACGAGTTGGCAAAGAAAAAAAAACTGGCGGCGGGAAATTATCAAGTCCACCTCTCTTCGAAAAACGAGAATGTAACTCACCGGCGTGGAAACGTAATTCCAGGTTTTCAGCTCTCAAAGGCGACTAAAGTCTCATCAACTTCGTTTCCTCTAAATCAAGGCAATTAAGTGCCAACCAGTTCCCTGGCATAATAAAAGGCAAACGCCCCTGTATTTTACGCATTCGAGAGTTTTGTTCACACCTTCAAGGCAATTTCTCAGGCCAATTAACTCGATGTGTAACAAATGTGTCTGTTTCGTACAACTGTAATCCATTTATTTGCCTTTCACCTGGTTTATTCATGATTTCACGACGATCATCGATTCCGGGTCTGTATTTACGGCTGGAAATTGACGGGTATCAGAGTTCACCGGTTTTGTTTTGAGTTGCGTCAAACGATTTGGGCAATTTTCAGAGTCGAACACCTAACTCTTTCCCCTAAGTTGAAATATTGCATAAGAATTAATCCGATGCATTTTGGCACGATATCCTAAGGACCGAGTGCATCTATAAAAGAAGAAATAAACCAAGATTGATTTCTTATTTCAGCAATAACCCCTCACCATGGGTTATGGTGTCTGCGGGTAATTGGAACTGTAATAACAGACATTTACCCCCATACACTCTGCTTCTACATGCTTTTAATCCCCTGGTTTTCTTTTATGTGAAAACAAAACTTATGATTTGTGGAAAAAACAGGGCTACTGTCAAAGTTGGGCAGCAAAATATTGCGCAGAAGCAAGATTTTTGCTACATGACGTAGGATCACCAGTGATAATAATAGCAAGAAAGATAATGAGAACAGAGTAGCCCCAAGCAAAGATTACATCCTGCCATATGAGAAATCTACTCACAGCCAGCAACACAGACTTGATAGTTAGGAATCATTTCATTAAAACTTTTGGGAGCATATGTAGCAATGAAGCTTGGACACAAATTGCTAGCATGAAACAGCAAAGGTTTTTGAAAGCAATGGGGATATTGTGAATGAAGGGCTCTCGGTTTTCAAATCGGGAGCCGGGGAACACGGACGAGACAGAAGGAGTTCGACGAATCACCGACCACCAGACCACCCGGCCCAGTGATTATGAGGCGGAAATAGTGATATTTTGGCATTGGATTCTTCAACCACTGAAGACAATGAGCGAGTCACTCGTCGAATCGTCGAAAGCTATGGAGAACTTGACTCGGTTTGAAACCCGAGATCTCTCCATTCACATCATTCGCCGGGAAAACCTGCAGTCATCAATGGAGACATTGTTATCGAGAAATTGAGAATATTGGAGAGAACTGGAGACGAAGATAGTCAGCAATGAAGTCCTTCGAAGAGTTAGAGAGAGAAAATTTGAGATGAAAACTGCGATAAGAATAAAAGAAAAACCCACTGGGAAAATTTCATGAACTAGTAAATTATATGGGACATCAAAGTGAAGACTTATGCAGGAATGAAACGGTTGGCTGACAGAAGAGTGGAGTGAATACAAACCAAATAAATTTTGTGTTCTGTGTGGCAGACCAGTTATCACAATGATACCTGCTCGTGGCATTGAATTATAAAGGTAGTGTAAGCCTATTTATGATAATTTTCTTGTTCGGCCACTCTAAAAAATGAAGCATTTTGACAGAGTGTTTAATGTTTTCACATATAGCGCTTTACCGAAATTACCTATCACGTTAGGGGCATTTTAAATAGGTACATAAGGGAACGAGCACAGCTAGGTATATATATGCCCTGCGTGGCGAAACGAGCTGCACGGTGACTTGCCAATTAAGTATTATACGTTCATATATAACGAAGACTTTTTAACACCGCGACAAGCCTTGTGTTCGCCAAGTAACGCCTGTCGTGGTACATTTCACCAGGTGTATTGTTGAGTTGGAGACTCCTCTTTCCCTTTATAAAATCTTCTGTGGCGACAATGAGTATTTTCCACTTCGGCATGCTCGCGGAAAAACCTCTTGTTTCGACCGCGTTGTTAACATGACGCGGTGCCAGGTCCACTGACTAAATAAGTGCAGCCCCTTGTCTACGCCACTTTCCAAATGGCGGGAGAAATCCTATTCACCGGAGTGCACAGTTGGCCGTGCCTCTAGAGTGGATTAAAGCTTTTAGCGAGATTCAAGCCATAAATGTCGGTGGAGGGAGCTGAAGGTATTATTCAGGACCGTAAAAGTATTAATGACGGCGGATTTCTAGAGAGGAAAAGAAAGGGAAGGGGAATGGACGCGGGAGACAGGTACAAGGCAAAGCGTTTAAGGAAAATACGCTGGAAAGATTTATACCTTTTTAAGTTCTTTTTAAATCCGAGAACAATGCGGGGTGGACTTTGACTGAAAAGGATTTCCACCCTTTCTTTGCCGAATAAAAAATTTATTTGAAAAAATTTTGGAGAGAAATTTAACTACCTTGTTCTTTATGGACGTTATTCAGAATTACGAACCAATTAGCAACGCTAGGGTTGCCTCTTATGCTAAAATTGTACTTTTTATAACTTTATGTTCCCTATTGTAGTAATACTCACCAAGTTATGAGAATATCATTGCCGTGATATAGAGTGATGTATATCCTTTTACACTATGCTTACTTCGACGCTAAAAACTGAACTGGATTCAGTATGCTTATAATCGTGCCAATTTTGTTTCAAAAAACATAAATACGAACTTTCTCTGTAACATTGGTAGCATACCAATAGTGTAGTGCATGTATGTGAGATTTCCCCTACTGACAAGTATTAGCAGGTTTTTGATAATTTATAATTAGCCGAAGGTAAATTAACTTTAAAGCAGGTTTGTTTTAACTCCCACCCCTTTTACGCACCTTTGAAGAGCTTGTAGGGCATTATGCAGACATCTGATGTAAATGTGCCGTGTAAGGCAGTAGACGCATCCGATGAAAGAATAAAATTTGATTATCGGTACTGTAACAGAATTAAGTACGTTACTTCTTTTACATCCGATTCTTTGATACAACGACCAATCCCATGCAAGAAATCGAGTTGACTGTTTCGAAAGTATACCGGTGGTGGGGCAGCAATCCACCAAAATAATCTTCGAAGGAATTGTGAGAATGGTAACTGAGACGATGTGCAAATGAATTTTGTAGAACTGGTTCACTGGAGTCTGTTTATTATGTTTTCAAAACAATATAGTATATACATGTGCAATAACGAAATGGCGCAGTTTATTTAGGTTGCGTAGTTGCAAAGGCCTGGAAGACCCCACTGCGAGCTGAGATTAGCATCGTGGAAACTAGGTCTCCGAGGCATTGAATTTGATTAAGGTCCGAATTTGGTTCTGAATGTTTGGCGCTGATTACAGTGCTGGCCTAAGTATTAAGCAAAAGAGCCTTAAGGATGACACAAGACCGCATAAAAGCTAGCGTCTCCCGATTACTGGTGACGTAGAATGCTTATATATGAAGACATTAAAAAGCTTGATGGAAAAATTATTTGGTACTGTATAATAATTACAGGGAACCAAGGTTAAATGCCAAGATTAAGGTTTCCTACTGATATTGTTTAGCTTTCTGTGCATTTCTCTGGAAAACCTTGGCGGAGTAATTTGTATCAATGGATATTTAACCGTTATCTTTGAGCAAAAGTTTGACATAAAACAAGTCAATACTAACAAACATATACGCCAATAAATAATTTGAAAGGGGTGGAAATAGGGTGGTAAAAGGCCAAGCGTTTAAGGAAAGTACGCTGGAATCGTTTTTTTTTTTTTCTTTTTTAATCCAGAGAACAATACGCAGCTGAAATGGGTTCTCGCCCTTTCTTTGCAGGACAAAAAGTGCTATTGAGACAGCGTGGTGAGAAATTTAATACCCGTGCAATTTATGGAGGTCATCTTGCTATTGTTAAATGTGTGCCACCCTTAACGATTTCCTTCCTCTCATTTCCTCCTGGATTTTCTTCAAGTGGTCACGTAATTCCTTTAACTCGGTCTCAAAAGACTTTTTAAAAATGGAAGTCATGCTCACAATATAATTTGAAATTAAAAGAGTCTCGTTGGAGACAATTTTACAGCTTATTACCGGAAACATTCTATTATTAAATGAGACAAAAAGCCAGAGAGAATTCAAAGAGGTAAGTTTTTCTCAAAGAAGGAATTATAGGCACAAACTTTACACCTGCATTTAATATTTTTGTTAAAATTCATACGGGTGTTTTTTATATAAATGGTTATATTCATAAATTTCTGGTGGACCAATCCGAACTTATATTAAACACACTTCTACAAAAAATAAATGCAATGGGAATGTAATACGATGATTTATGGTAAATTTTTATACGGTCCTACAGCTGTGGCTATATTATACCGCATGAACTAGACAGTGACAAAGGAGAAATTGCCACAGTAAAAAATCGGCCTGTACCTGGTATCAAACCTTGGACCTTTTGCTTGTCGGGCCAATGCGCAGAAAAACTATGCTACCCAGACTTCCTAATTCCCGTAGTTAGTGAAATAAGCAAGTCAATTAGGAAGTTAATTTCTCCGTTAATTTATCGCCGTATTTTCGTCAGGAATATATCTCCATTGAAGACGGTGATACCAGATTTTTTACAATGTGGGGACAATGTTGGGTGGATTTACGTAAATGCGTTGAACTGTCAACAACGTACTCATAAGGGCATACTAATTAACTACTTTGAATCAATAGATATTCATTCCTGCTTTGCGTCGTGTTTAAAAAATAAATATGACAAAGAATTCAGGAATTGTTTTTGGACTTGTCGACCATGGAAGTAAATGCTGAGGTGATGACTCCCTCGAAATACGTAATTTGATCCAAAAGCTTCAACACTTTCACGCGTCTCTACTGACAACTTTTTCACCTCAAAGAGTTCCTCCTAATAGAGATCTATATTTGGTGGAAGGTGAAAACCCCGAGAAGAGGCCGACGCACAGGGTCACGGGGATGCCGGAAAAAGTTTGCCTTGGGTTGCAGTGTGGGCGGCTGAGAGGAAAACCGAGGGATATATATATAGGTACTATAAGTGAGAGGCGGGATAAGCCATCTGCGAACACAGCCCCTTCCCTTGGGAAATTCTTTCTCACTCATAGTTTGAGTAGGATCTAGCACCTTATTTGGAGCTATTTATCTCAATATTAAGTAAGGGCTTCCGATCGCCTCATTTAAAACCTCACCCTCCCCTAAATCCAATCTCCTCCCACATCACTGATAATAACTAACCGAGCATTCAGATGCCATACAAATGAAAACGGATGTTTTTGGTGTAAACTTGACCCAATGTGCTCAGTTTCTACTACATTACTGTGATCCAATTGACTAACAATATCAAGTGCAAGTAATTCTCATTCCACATTAGTAGTGATTATGCCAGCTTTATTAATTCAAAATTCATTAAATGAACGCAACTTTGTGTTTTTCTATAACATTTTTATTGAAAAGACGACCAGTATCGGATGCAATACTAGTAGTGTTGTGGAATTGTCGACGTCTGAGTCATTTTGCACCGCAATAATCTCTTTCCTAGACTGTTTTGGAGTGGAAATTAATAGCCTTTATAAAGTCAACGAAGAGCAAGATAATGAGCTAGCAAGATAAGGGAAGTAGGAGTTTACATGAGTGACAGTAAATCAACTTGCTATCTCCAAAAATATGCTTTATGCTGCCTACAATCCCCAAAGCGTAACTCACAATTCCCGTGACAGTAGCGTGGCACACGTCCTTCAGGGATAATCTCATCTTAAAAAATGCGAAATAGGTGTGATGACTGCGAATACACCCTTAAGGTGTAATGTACCCTGATGGAGTTTAACCAGAAAATATCGATTTAATATGTTAATTTTGTTTTCGTTTGACTGGCCTTAGGAAGGAAATACTTGCGTAGGAAGATAAAACGATACGGTTTATAATGGTGATTGCATAAAAATATAACAAAAAGAAAAGTAATTTTCAATAGTGGAAGAGCGAGTGGCGCTTATAATTACGAAACAATGGTGCAAATACGCTGTGTTAAATGCGAGAACCGGTGAAATATTGGGAAAAATAGTATTTTTTTTTTAATATAAACATGGAATTTTTGTAAAATATTTGTTTGTAAGGAGCGCATTTTTCAGGGATTCGAATGTTAGTAAAACTCAAGACACCCGTCCGTATTACTTCATGGGTAAATTAATGCCACACGCCTATTGAGTGATCGTAAGCAAAAAGTAGTTCTTGACGGAATTAGCCCTGATGTAGTTAAAGTGACATCAGGTGTCCCACAAGGAAGCGTAATCGGCCCCCTTTTGTTCATTATATACATAAATGATCTATGCCCTGGAATTAGCAGTATAATACGTTTATTTGCCGACGACGCTGTCATCAATCGTGAAATTAGTGATCACTCTGACTTTGAAACTCTATCATCGTATTTAAACAACGTTCATGTGTGGAGCCAAGAGTGGGGACTCGAAATTAATCTGAGCAAATGCACGGCAGTACATTTCTTGCGGAGGTCGTCCAACTATCTCCATGTATATGCTGTGGATGGTGTTAACATAAAGGCGACAGATGAAGTGAAGTATCTAGGAGTTACGATAACTTCGGACCTATCGTGGGGAACACATAAAAAATATTTGTGGCAGAGCTCTGAAGAACCTAGGATTCGTCAAGCCTATTGTGGGAAGATTTTCGGATGAAAAAGTAAAAGAGAGGTGCTATTTCGCACTCGTCCGGCCACACCTTGAATATGCAGCGAGCATATGGCATCCGGTGCAGAAAGACTTAATCCGGGAACTCAATTAAATACAAAGGAAAGCCGCGCGATTCGTCAAAAACTGCTACGGGCGTACAGACAGCGTTACACAGATATTAAACGAATTAGGCTGGGAGCCGCTAGAGACTCGGAGGCTGCGCGCTATGCTTAGATTGCTTGAACAATTGAGAATAGATATATTTCAGAGCGACACGGAGAACATCATATTAGGACCCCACTATATTTCCAGGTCCGACAGAAACGATAAATTAAGAGAGATATTTTGCCGAACGGATAGGTATGGGAATTCGCTTTTCACCCGAACAATAAGGGACTATAATAAATGCTAGGCGTAATTTCATTAGAGCGTTTCCTTTTTATATGTAAATGGCTGGTGTCCTAACACGCCTATTGAGGCGGCTTGCGGGGTAGTATGTAGATGTAGATGTAATGCAATTATTGAATTCAAAATACGCTAATTCAATAGTTTTGGACCCACAGTTGACTCCTGAAGTGTTCGTTGAAAATATTTTCATGCATAATTTCTGTTTCTTAGTGCTTAAAATTTACTCTAATTGAAACGCTAAGGCTTGAAATGGAATCAATACAGACGTAAAGTCGGAATCCACTAATTGCTCTAATTGTCAAAGTTGCGGTGGAACCTCCTTATGTGTTAACTAACCTACCTCCTCTTTTCCATCATACCTACCAATTCTATTCAGACCTTTCTTCCCTGCCTGAAGCGCATATTTGTCACTTACATAATTACATAAAGATAAATTTTATCTAAAATCCCACTCACTTTCTTATAAATTCCGATACCTATTATCCTCTCCATTGAAAATTTTCCTCCGAAAACTTTGAAGGGAAAATATAAATTATGACAAGATTAATGCCTATATACACTTTATAAGTCACGCGAACTTTTTATCATCGATCCTTTAGCGGCATGTTTATCAGCGGAAAAATGTTTGTAGAATCAATAGGCAAATTATTTTTAGCTCGAAATAAAACGAAGGTAAGGTAAAACGAAACGAAGAAATGTTTTTTCTTTTGACATGCGCAAATAAAATGTAACCCTTTGTTACGAAAAATAAAACGTTCCATGCTAATCTTATTTATTATTTAGCATACGTCTTTGATGAACTGTCGCACGAATTCACTGGCAGTGTTTACGTAGTTGAGCTACATTTTGTTACTGACTGCTTGCTCTCTTTTATCAAAGAAATCGCTCCTGGGGATAATATAGGTGCAAAGTATTCTACAGTCAATAGATGATTGAACTTTTGCAGAAATTAGTGGGAAACTTACAGGGAATAAAAGCAGAAACTTTCTGAGACTCGTTATCGCAAGATGCTCCAGTAAGAACTTAGTCTTAGCAAAGAAAGACCTTAAAGATTTGCTAATTGGGAGAGTTTTTTAATGAATAAATTGAATTTGATTTACAGCTTGTAAAATTTATGAAGGAAATAGAAAAGGAGCACAATAAGAAATAATTTTATTTAGTTTAAAACAGAATACTTAATAATAACGTTTATACTAATGCCACTTATAGGCTCTGAGAGAAAAAAAGTTCTACCGACGTAGCCATGAGACAATCGAAATTAACACATTCTACTTTGACATCAGAAGCCCAATTATTTGTGAAATTTTGCACAGTTCTTGAGAGCACTGACTATGTACAACACTTTAAGTCTAACTACCGTCGTTGTACTTCACCCAACCTTTTAACAGAAGAAGAAACAAAGCGTAATTATTAATTTAGCGAGTTTTTGAGCATAAAAAGTGAAATGAGTATCTAAATCCAGGACATCTCCTGTCGATTGATAATCGTAACGCTTCATTTATGATTCCATTACATGTTTGACTCATGCAGAGGGAGAGCTGGTTCCAAGATTGACTTATATCACAAAAATAACTTGGGGTCAATGGGTATAAGGGAGGCATTCAAGTGGAAGGCGAGAACAAGGAAGAAGAGGATTCAAATTGAGGAAGGAAGAAAGAAAGTTGCCGTGAATAATAATCATTAATTATTAACGTGTTTGGTAACTTCTAAGACTTCCTGCCATTAAAGCTTGTGTTGCCACTCGTCACGTTATCAACTGGCTGAGGAGTGCCGCTATCGTCATTATGACTCATTCAAACAAAATATGCCATTATTGTTGCAAAAAGAGAGTTGTAGTAAGGTGGTGCAAGCAAAACAACATTGACCCCAACAGATGACCGTCGAAAAAATGATGCTAAAGATAACTATCGCAGATAGGACATACTGGAGGGTTTTTAACTCACGCATATACGAGGCAAACCATCAACACATATGGGTAGTAGAATTGAGAGTCACTACGCATTATGTAGCTAAAGGAAGAAAATTCCTTCATAAAATGTAGAGTTGCCAATCCTGTGCACTAAAAAGAGCGATTATATGGAAATGCACTTTCTTATTTTGTACCATGAAATTTGATAAAACGATGACCTGATGATCGCATGAGATTCTGACACTCGGGTTGTGCTGTTTCTAATAAAGTGTGGAACTATAGCCAAGTGCCTGTTTTTTATTAATAAATAACCTATAGTTGAAAAGAACTTTCAGGAAATCCACTAAATTTACGGACCAATTCCATAGATAATGTATCCAAAATAATGGAGGGGGACAGCAGATGGTGACTCTTTTATAAAGCACAGAACACTCAAGCCAATTACTAGAGTAAATCGATTATGAAACATCGTTGAAAATAATTACGTGGGGACTTATGTGGCGAATAGTCAGAAGCAAGTACATGCCCTCAGAAGTTGATAAATGTCGCAGAAAGGATGTACCTACTGGAGGAGTAGACGTAGTGTAAATGAAAAAGGTCCTTTGCAAAGAAGAGGGAAGAAGGAAGAGAAAGTGAGTGAGCAAAGTGAAAGGTATGGTAGGAGGGAGGGGACAGGATATCGGCTATAAGCCACCGACTCCAAAATCGATTCATTAATCCGGTGGGTTGGTAATTAGGGAGACGGTGGATATGAGACTTAGTGGGGAGGGGAGGACAAGGGGTGGCAGAAGAGGTTATAAAGACAGTCCCACCCTCGAGAGCAGGGAGGGGGGAAGGTGGAAATGGGGAATGATAAGAAAAGCAATGGAGCGACGACGCGTACCATGGGGCCAGCGATATACGATTCGGCTTTCACCACTCTAGTGGCAAAAACCAATGAAGAAAAAAAGAGCGCACAAGAAGATCCTATCAACTAGCAATATCGTTGCGAATGACTTAATTTTTTGCAGCCATTTGAATGCTACAAGCCTTGGGAGATCTCAGAGGTAAACATGTTTACGGATTGGCTTTCACCGTTAAGGGCTGTACGATGTATCTACGCGTCAACTGCAGAGCAGCATTCGAAATCGAATTACGATTCCGGGCCGTTTACAAATGCAACTGAATTGACTCCGTGCTATTCCATTTGCAAATTTAAAATAATTTGGCACATTTTTGAACCAAAATAGCCTGCAAGACAATAATTTTCACTGACTGGTGGAAGAAAATAACTACAAAGGGAGGCCAAAGGCGCTTTATTAATAATAATTACGCCAGATATTGAAGGGAGAATAATCAGTAAACTAAAAGATTCGCAAGCCACAGCACAGCAACAAGGACTGCAATACAATACTCCCAAGGTGCAACCAAAGAGGCAGGCAAAAAAATATAAACTGACTTGCACATGATAGGAGATTGTTTTCAATGTATTCCTGAAGTACTATTATAAAAAACGATTCCATGCTAAAAAGAGGCTATGATTACGGATGACATGTCGTAAATAACGCATAATCCATATAGAAAGTTATGCCAGTCCATTACATTCTACGTCTTTAACTCAGTAATCATGAATAATTAATGTGATGATTTGATCCTGCTCGGCTAACTCGTTTTGCAAAGAAAGTTAAGACGCCATTATGAGTGTGCTACAGACAATGCAAGGCTTACACTGAAAATCTAAAAAGGGAAGGCTTAGGCCCGTAAGTACTTCGGAAAGTTTGAAAGTTTCGGAGAAAAAGGAATTACAAGTGTGCATGTAACCCATGAAACTTACAGCTAGTTTCATTGATCACTACGCCTCCAAACCCTTAAGCACCTCTCAGCTTTCACACTGGAACTGGTACTCACCTGGAAAGAAAAAAGGAAACTATTGTTACTAACGTAAGAAATAATTGAAGAAAATTAATAAATATGGTCTTAGAGAGAAACAATTTATGCATTGTTTAGCTTTATTATGAATACGCCACACTTAGTCATATGTGCCAAAACTTATAGGCAATAAAAAATTCAATCCCGAAATGATTCTAACATAACACTTTTTAAGTCACAAAAATGGCAGAAAATGTTCACAACACTTAATTAACCTAAAACACCGGTTTCGATAGGCTTGAATGAAAGTAGGAGTATATAGGGTTATCTTGCACAGCCGAAAACCTCCTCTAATTACCTAATTTTATTATTCAGCGATGCATTATTATTGTTAACGACATTTGATTAGCTACAGAAAAACAATATGTTTGAAGCATACAGTGAATTTAGTTGTTAGAAGCAATTGCGTACAAGATTTCACAGAATGTAATGGAGGAACACGGTAGAGTAACTTTTGCACGACTAATTCTCATTGGTACGTGTGCCTTTGTTATCACTTTACGGCCTCATAATTTCTGGTTAAATATTTTCTTGGAATGAAAACCGATTTTAATACGTTCAACAATCTGTGACACGTCAAACCGCCTGCCTTGCTATACAAAAACAGAACTTTTATTAAACACCAATTTTATGTAAAGGGTACATCAACTTGTGGTTAACGTGAACCAAGCATTGTAAAGCCAGGGCAGTTGCAGTAACAGAAACTATGATGTATAACTGAATTGTTACAACAATTATCATGTCAACATTTTCACGATCTGCGGCAAATAAAATTTTACGTTACATGTGCTAGTTCTTTGAATGAGCTTTTGGAAATCATAAGAAAAACCACCCATGTAATATATTTTACAATATAGGTACGATGTAAATTCGTTATTTACTACAACAGTTGGGAAACTAAAACCTCTGCACATGATCTTTTTATCTTCTTCTATGCTGCTAAGATATTAATCAATTCAGGCATTTAAATAGTAATTTTTGGCATTTATAGATCCTTTCCATATTTCATCAGAAAAGCTAAATACAATTATTGTAATTCTCTATGGATGGTAAAATTTCGTTGACAATTATTAGAGGATTTTTTGGCGCCATACATTTTGAAAAATGAGTTTTATTTAACATTAACTATTAACATTTTCCTTCATGATATCAGTGAGATATATACTGGAATGATATATGTTACAATATTGTTCGATCGAGGGACAAATTCTGGAGAAATGTCATTAGCTTATTACCTTCTACGAATTGAAATAATGAGGCAACGAATGCGTGCGGTATTAGCGGTATTTCATGAGTAATGTAAAGTTGAAGTTGAAGTTGGCTGGTCATTTCACCAGAGTAAGCAATCACACAATCATTTTGTTAAACCCAGGAAATTTAAAATCACGGAGATTAGAATGTAAAACATTCCCGTTTTGGTGGGTTTCATTTCTTTCAAATCGACTATGAAGGCTTTGATTCTAGATTCCTCTATGAATCGATGAAACCAAGAATCGGGTAATCGGAATTGACTCATTCTTAATATATTTGTAAACCCACTTTAAAGTTTTGCATCAATCTCAAGGGAGCATACATTTTTTATTACATAAGAAAGAGGGTTCATTCTTATGTTCAACCAAGTAAAGAAAGAGCTCACGACGAGGTATAGAATAATCCCTCTTGCAAATACCGCGTGTTTGTTGATGTGGTCGGTCGGGGTATCCAATAATCAAATCCACGAATATACAATGTTTATTTGTTGTATGACGCATAATCGTGGAAACTGAGAAAGGAAGACGAAATTAGGCTGCAGTCTTTCGAAACATGAGTGTGGAGGAGGATGGAGGAGGTGCGGTGGACTGAAAGAAAGGCAAACGAGGAAGTGCTAGATAAGGTAGGTGTGGAGAGGAAACTCCTGGATGGCATTAGGAAGAACCAGAATAGGTGGCTAGAGCAGATAATGAAAACCGAAAGGTTGCTTAAAGCCGTGATAGATGGGATGACGTTGAGTATGCGGGGAAGGGGAAATAATACAAAATAGGTTAATGGACGAGATGGAGAAGGGTAGGACGCATGCTAAGATGAAAAAATAAACATTATTTGCTAAAAGGGCTCTGAACATGTAAGAATCAAGATTATATTTACTAACTTTCATTTTAACCCACCATAACCGGTAGATTACACATATAGTAATTTATTTAATAATATTGTTACTCATATTTTTGTATTCCCTTATAAGGACTAAGATATTACCGCTAAGTTCCAATAAAGCGAGTATAATCATTATTTATTTTTCTAACAACGCGCTATTCCCCGGATCTAGTCGTGATTTCCCTCTCCGGCATCAAAATGGGTAATCTTCTAAATAAGGGAAAGGGACTCTCGGCCCAGCTATCTCCCGGATGGAGTCCAACACGCATTCCATTGCGCACCTCGCCGTTTGGGACGATAAAAGTCCTCCTCGCCTGAAACCCCGGATCTCTCTATTCCGTCTTAGCCACCGCCGACCTTCACCACCCCGTGCATTAAACCCCCTGGCCGTCCTTTGATCTCCATTCCACGGGATCCTGAGGGCGGAAGCGGACGGGGAAATCAAGATCCTTTTTCGGGTGGGACGAGGGGAAGTGGGCACGGGAGGGAGGGAAACAGTTTTCTCCCCTCTCTCTCTCTCTCTCCGCAGAGAGCTTTGTGAGAAAATTGTCTTCCTCTCTCGACCGAAAATTGGAAGAGGATGAGGAGGGGGGAGAAATTAATTGAACTTGGGCGTCTTTTGAGTGGGGGTGTGTAAGTGGGATATGGAGGATATCGCAGAGGAGGACCATCTCGTCGTAATCTTTGGCCCTCTCAAAGTTGCAGAGAGAGCGAGAGACGTCTCGGGAAGGAAGAAGCGGTAGAATCATAATTTATTCACGCGCACTCGATCTGGCGAGCGGTGGTTTGTGTTCTTCGGAGTGTTCCTCTCTTGGAATCGCTACTTGAAGGAGCAGCGGAAAGAAATTGAAAGAGTGGTTTTATTTTCGATAAGAAAAGCCAGCAGTCAAAGGACAGAAATGCAGCACTTATACTTTTTTTACGGGGAGGCGTATTTACCCCTACAACATTTTTAGGTGTGTTATCACTGAGATATTGCAAAAAATGGGCGAATTTCACAAACAAAATATTTAGACCTATGTTTCGCTTATTGCAGCATTGATGATGCTGTATTAAAGGTAAACCTAGGTCGTAATAAATATTTTACTTATGGAGTTTGCACATTTTTTTGTGATTTATTAGGGATGTTTAGTTTTCACACAAATGCACCTGAGTCTTCAGAATTGTCAAGATCAATCATTTACCAGCAAAGGAGAAAATAAATATTTTGGTCAAAGTTTATTGCATTTCGCCCCACTTGGTGCCCACGTGATTTTATTATCACTTTTATTATTAGGGTAATCTACCGGTTAAGTTACATTTAAATAAAAGAGAATAAATATCCACGAGATTTTTTCCAGTACGGACCCGTATTTACATCTGCTATGTCTTTCTTCATCTCAGCATATGTCCTACCTCCTTCAATAAGTTCATAAAGCCCATTTCTTACTTTATAATTATTTTAGCGACACTTAGTATGTTTATGTGAATATTCTATATTCAAATACATTTAATTTCACACAAACTTAGCGAATTATAACTAAACGAATAAAAAGTAGATGATTAACAATTAGCATAAAAAATATTCACTAGCATTTTACGGAAATATTTATTGAAATAACTGAAAAACAAAGAGCAGGGTCGGTGGATAACACGATCGTCAGTTTATCTTTTCTTGTAAGGTAGAAGCCATTTTTCATGCTACGATTATTTGTGGCCATCTCTTTGTTTCTAAAAAGGAGTTTTTGCGGTTTAACATGTAGTATTACTGTAGTTTTATGGATAACCGGATGTTAAACGATCTTGAAATGATAATAATTCTGAAATTTTTAAATTGGATAGACGACGGACTTATGACAGTACAAAAAATAGTGTAATTGACAGAAAGTGTTATGCATGTTCAGATATAAAAACGTAAGTGAATATGTATGAGTTCGGTTTAAATGGTTGATTTCGAGGGATAAAAGTTATCGTCATTTTCAAAAAAAACAAAATTTTGCGACATTTTGAAAAATGGCGGTTATTAAGGCGTTCCACGCTGATTCGCGGTTGGCTCCGCATCTCTTAAAATTTGATCGCCAGCACATCAAACATTTAAGTCGTTGGCCAATGTATAACGATGCTCGGTCTCCTCGAAGACTAAAGGAAGCTTTTCTTAAAGGAGGAGCGAACGATAGAAAGAGATTGTTTTCCGTTATCTTTTTTTTGAAGTGATTAAAGTCACTAGGTACTCAAAGGAGAGGAGTACAGTACCTACTTTCAACTATTTGCGGGGAGGCGTCTCTCTTGATTTCCCTTGCTTCGCACTTCACCCCGTCGTCGCAATCGTGATTTGATTTCGGGGATTCCGGTTCTTGTTTGTGCGCCCGCCCCGCGCCTCGCCTTCCTTTGAGCGAGGCGCGTTTGATCTGACGACTCCGAAGTGGAGCGCCTCAAGACAAGAAGGGGAGTTTAGGACCCTCCCTCCTCCCCACTCTAGCGCCTCAATCTCGTCGACGGCGGCGGCATACGGTCTTTGTGCAGACGCAAAGCGATATCCGCCAACGAGATGTTCTTGCGCCTTCAACGTCGTGATTTTTATTCCCCATCATATCTTTGCGCTTCTTCCTCATATAGTCTTCAGAAAGTGCAGTCTTTTTCTTAATTCTCAAGGTATCTTTTTTTAAAATGGTTTTAAATGTCACTTTATCAATGCACTGGCTAGTTATGATAAAGTGTGTCCTTTTTCTCGATATGAAACAAACTCCTGGCTTTCCAGACTATTTATTTGCAAATTTCTTCAATATATTTTAGGGCAAACACTTGATCAAATATTAATCTACAAATATTGCCGTCAAATATGTTATAAGACTATGGACATTAATATTTCCAGTGAAAACGCGAGTGAAGTAGGGAAAAAATTGTTGATTTAAATAGTGTATTACGTTATGTTAATTGCAAGAATGGGTGAAATATTGAAGGAAAATTGGAAGCGGGAATTGGAGAAGCATGGTGAAAAATAGTATAATTACAACTGTTCAAAATGCAATTTCAGTGAAAAATCTTCTGACAAAAAGATTTATTTTACTTCATAACTTTCCGTTTCTATTCTTTTAATTTCTTGAATTTTGGTCAATTAAAGGTCATTATTTCACCGCCAACGCGTCAGAAAATTTACTGCCATTCTCATGGCTAATTGACAACCATGAAACAAAATTAACAAAATGAACAGGTAAAAACAGATAAAAATAATAATTGTAATATAAACATTTGTGATAATTACACTGCAATGTTTTTTTCGTCCACACACTGTTAACAAATATCAACAAACCTGTGCAATTTTAATTACACTAATAATATGGTTAAGTAGATTTCAACCATTCCAATTTACAGGATAAATATAAAAAAATATATTCAGTGTAATTATCACCAAAGTTTTTACAACAATTGTTGTTTTTATCTGTTTCTACCTGTTTATGTTGTTCTTTTTTTTCATGGTTGTCAATTAGCCCTGAGGATTCCAATCAATTTGCTTAGACGTTGGCTGTGAAATAATGACCTTTAATTGACCAAAACTCAAGAAATTATAAGAAGAAATCACTTATACGTGGTTATAAAATACAATAATTATTTCCCTTTTTCGTCATCCAGTCATTTAAGAAGAGTGTAGTCCATTTTTTTAATTCTGAAGGTGGTTATATCTTTCTTTTTTAATGGTTTTAAATGTCACTTTATCCATGTACTGGCAAGTTATGGTAATGTGTGTCCTGTTGCTCGATATGAAACGAATTCCTAACTTTCCAGGCCTTTTTTATTTGCTAATTTTTCTATATTTTTGAGAGAAAAAACTTGATCAAATATTCATTTACAAACATTGTCGTGAGATGTGTAATATGACTATGGATATTTCTATTTCCAGAGTAAAAGCGATTAAAGTAGGCAAAAGCATTGATGACTGAATGAGTTTTAGTAGAAATAGTATATTACGTTATGTTAATTGCATTAATGGGTGAAATATTGTCATTAAATATTAATAACTGCGAGAAGGGGAGAGAAATGATGAAAAATAGTATTATTGCAATATTTAAAAATGCAATTTTAGTGAAAAATCTTCTTACACAAATATTTATTTTCCCATACCTATATATTTTCCCTTCTTCCTCATCCAGTCTTTTTAGAAAAGTGCAGTCATTTTTTTTGTAACTCTTGACATGGTTCCACCTTTTTTCAAAATAGTTTTAAATGTCACTTTGTCAATGTACTGTCAGGTTAGAGCAAGTTGTTTACTTTGCTTTATATCAAACAAATTCATAATTTTCCAGGCTATTTATTAGCTAGTTTTGTCCATATTTATGAGAGCCAAAACTCGATCAAATATTAATTTAAAAACATTGCCAACAAATATGTGATAAGGCTATGAACATTACCCTTTCCAGTGAAACCTGATAAAACTTTTAATAGGCAAAAACATTGATGAATAAAATAGTGTATTACATTATGTTAATTGCAATTACGGGTGAAATACTGGAATGAAATGTCGATAATTGCGAGAATTGGAGAAAAATGGCGACAAATAGTATTATTCCAACTGTTAAAAATGCTATTTTCGTGAAAAATATTTTAACGAAAATATTTTCACAGGGCACCTTGCCATCATATTTTCGAAGTTTTTAGCAAAAGATTGAAATAACTTAAGTACAGGTCCACTAATTTAATATAAATAACATTGATGTCTAATTTAATGGCTGGTAATAGTTTAACTAAAATGATATTCGACCAAAAATCGGCATAATTTTGGTCTGACCTTTATTAGGCTAAGGCTATAGCTATAGCAGCAACTTTTTAACCATACAAATGGAAAGTCAGAATTCAGCACTCACCTTGGCCCACACAGCCTAAGTGAAACATCCTCAATGGTTTCTAACGGCCTTCAAGGGTTTTAACACATTTTTAATGCAGAATTATTAATAAGCAGTACTGGTTATATTAAATTCATTGTTCACATGGGCATACGCGTTCTTATTTGCATGATTTTTTAATCAAAACATATAACACTTTTTTCTGGCACATAATGATTTTGTTGCTATTAATTCTGCAATTTTTCCTTCCGTTGACATAATTTTAGCCCAAAGTGTCCCTCAGGTTATACTTTAAATGTATGGTCTGCAGACAAATGTTCGTGATTTTGTCCTCGCATTTTTTTCTTCCTTTTAATCTCGTACCTTTTACCAATGTAAACATTTTTCTGCGGAACCTTCTTTGATAAGTTCGAACCCAAAGAAGCTCACTGGAATGCGTAGGAAAAACATCATCCAACAGGATGAACTTATGTGGAAGGGAAACAGGAAGACATGTTTTACCTGACACAAATGTTTTAAATATAAAATTGACAATAAATAAAATGTTCAGTTTACGATGCCTGCATTTACAGGGAGGCAATGTGTTATTGTTGATATCGAATGAACCTCTTTAGTTTACAACATATGATGCTCGACTTTAAACTCCGATAGTCAAGTTTTACTCATGAGATGAGTCTCTAATTGGCTACTATACAGCCTCATTAATTCAATTCGCGGAACCATGTGCTAATGCCACTTCTCCAGAATCACTCTTGAGTAAATCCCTCCATCGAGCAATACTATAACAAGTATCATAATAGTGGTTATTTAACTGGTTTCAATTAGGATGAGGCAAAACATTCTATTAAGAAAATTCTTTTTCAATATTTTTAATAATAAAACTTCGTAAAATATTAGTTCTCATGCATTCTCGTGAAATATGAAATACGATTATAGTAACTATCTTTTTCGATGAAGCCTCTAAGGCCAAACATATAATTCATTGTTACAAAAACACAGCAAAAAATTCCACATGTTATTTTAATTCTGTCGACCGGTTTCGACGTCTAAAGCGTCATTTACAAGAAAACATTTCCTGTTTGGTCTTGTAAATGACGCTTTAGACGTCGAAACCGGTCGACAGCATTAAAAGAATTACTGGAATTTTGTACTGTGCTTTTGTAACAATGAATTCTACCTTACATTTCCACAAAATATCGCCACAATCGATTAATTTGTGCCAAACATTAATAACTAAAGTTGTAACCAAAGAAGCTCACTGGAATGCGTAGGAAAAACATCATCCAACAGGATGAACTTATGTGGAAGGGAAACAGGAAGACATGTTTTACCTGACACAAATGTTTTAAATATAAAATTGACAATAAATAAAATGTTCAGTTTACGATGCCTGCATTTACAGGGAGGCAATGTGTTATTGTTGATATCGAATGAACCTCTTTAGTTTACAACACATGATGCTCGACTTTAAACTCTGATAGTCAAGTTTTACTCATGAGATGAGTCTCTAATTGGCTACTATACAGCCTCATTAATTCAATTCGCGGAACCATGTGCTAATGCCACTTCTCCAGAATCACTCTTGAGTAAATCCCTCCATCGAGCAATACTATAACAAGTATCATAACAGTGGTTATTTAACTGGTTTCAATTAGGATGAGGCAAAACATTCTATTAAGAAAACTCTTTTTCAATATTTTTAATATTAAAACTTCGTAAAATATTAGTTCTCATGCATTCTCGTGAAATATGAAATACGATTATTGTAACTAGCTTTTTTGATGAAGCCTCTAAGGCCAAACATTTAATTCATTGTTACAAAAACACAGCAAATAATTCCACATGTTATTTTAATTCTGTCGACCGGTTTCGACGTCTAAAGCGTCATTTACAAGAAAACATTTCCTGTTTGGTCTTGTAAATGACGCTTTAGACGTCGAAACCGGTCGACAGCATTAAAAGAATTACTGGAATTTTGTACTGTGCTTTTGTAACAATGAATTCTACCTTACATTTCCACAAAATATCGCCACAATCGATTAATTTGTGCCAAACATTAATAACTAAAGTTGTAAATTGGTCGATTTCCCTGAAATATGGGTTACTGTGGATAAAAAACGTCAGTATAGGTTCATTCTATGATAACTGTTTTGTTAGTTACTGGACATTCAGAATGCTGTGAATTTAAAAACAATAATATGTACCAGGAGAGTAAGATTTTGTGGCAAACTTTACATCTATTTTTGATCATTCTGATAATAATGCTGAGTGTACGATCGTTCATGAAGTCAAGATAAGTTTACTAAGAAGACGATCTTTTATTGAATATCAACGAGTCTTAAATCCCGGATTCGGATCAAATGATGACTCACAAAGTAACATAGTCAGCAAGGTTGCATCCGTGATGTGATTGCTCCATTATTGATAAATTGTATTCATTCTTCTAGACAGATGCACAATTAAATGTATCAGTGAATTCGTCGGGGCGTTAGGCAAAGGAACAATAGTCATACTGGTTAGTTACGAGTAAAAATGGAATAAATCAAAATCTCTCAACAGACGAGTTTGCATTAGATTAATACAATATCAAGGTACTATCAAGAACTGATCGCCAATAAGCGATAGGTTTTTGGCCTATACTCGGCGTTTATAGAAATTAATTATCATTAGGGGGCTAAGGAATGCCTATATAAATCTTTTATAGTCACAGGATCTTGTCTTCTTCTGTTCGGTATACGGCATACCTCTCATTATCCCGTGAAGAGAATTGGCTTGATGGAAGGGATGGAACCAAGAAGGTAGGACCAATGCCGAGCTGAAGGAAGAAATTTCGTTAAGAGTCACGGTGATGCCATTGTAATATATATATATATATATATATATATATATGCAAGGGTATCCCTACTTCTATCTATGCCAATCTTCTCTGGTAGATTACTTCTATTAATAGAGGTGAGACTCTTTCCCCTCATTTTGTTCGCATTATTTTCCATAAGATCTCCTCAACGTTAACAGAAGTAGGGCCATTTCTAGATTTTATCACAGCTCGCGATCCAGCCATATCATAGGCTTGACTCTTGGAAGAAAGAGGCGCAACAACATTGAAATTGATTGCAGTAACTAGATAAATGGTAGGGAGTTGCGAGTACATTCCTGATGGTGAAGACTCGTTAGCCGCGCAAGCGACCCACAGTAACCATGGGAACAAACGTCATTTGAAGGAGACGGTCGGTTTGGTGAACACTTGAATAATGCGCAGCAGGGAAATGAGCTCCTTATTCGAGGCCAAGACGAGAAACAAGGATGTTGTTTAGGGGGCGTGAGAGGTTGGTTTGATGGGGCAAAAGAAAGTAGTCGGGTAGATGGGAGGGCAGACTCCGCTCACTGCGAGGTGAAGTGTTGAGAAGAGGTTAGGGGAGGAGCAGAGATTTTAATGGGAAAACTTTCAGGCGATTAAGACGCCCGCTACCGCGAGGGCAAGCCTTATGAACGGATAAGAAAGCTGAGAAGGGACTTGAGGTGAAAATATACGAGATCAAGAAGCCGAAACTAGAAATAGATGAAGTGCAGTAGGAGAGGGATATTGTAAGTCGAAGAAGAGGAAGGGGGAGAAGAAAAGCAATTGACACACCAAGAAGCGCTAAAATAACTGAATGCCAGCCGAGATTACCTTGAGCGAGCTCAACCACGATTGCATCTTGAAGTTTTGCAGCAGAGAATTCAACAAAAGTTTGAAAAAGTTTGCGGGAAGCTAGGAATTGTAATAAAAAAAACCTTATTTTTTTCTAGAAAAATGATGAACGGAGACTATTAGGAACTAGAGGTGGAGGACATTTTCATTCTGGAGTTTAATAGCTTTACAAAAAATTGAAGGTGAGATTTTCGAATGCTAGTTTTATTAATTGACCTTTTGAAGAAATTGATACTCATACACCAATTATGGGAATAAGAGGGGCAAGAGTATAGAGCTTAGTTTGCGTCAAAACTATTAGGGGACCATGTCACTCCGTCTGTCGGACCATAAATGCAAGTCTGATGATTCAACCTGACTTATTTGGCATTCAGGTCTATGTATGCACCAGGAGATACCAGAAAAAGTGTTTCAAAAGTAAACAAATTTTTTCAGGCTTTACTTTGTGGAACTCTTTCATAAAAAACAAAAATAAAATAATATTGATCCACACAAATTACACTGAAACAAAAAATTTATTATCACTTTGATAATGACGGTTACCCGATGAAACCTCTTTCGGAAGTATATAAAATTTGTGTCGATCAATACTATTTTAAATGTTTAATATCTGGTTAAGTGCTTCAGACTTCAATGAGATACACATTTCTTACCTAAAACCATGATTTTGTTTGGAATTTATAACATTATATTTATAGTTGCATACTTGTACGTGTATTGTTATCCGGTTTTAAATTTAAAATATATTTCTCTGTATTATTACGTGATTTTACGACGTCTACGTTTTCTTCTACGCTGTCAAGGTCTATCTTACTCGTCTAGCATCTTGGAGTAGAATAATACAATATGTTTGATAGTACAAAATTTGAATATGATATTAATGAAAGTGAAGACTTGGAAGAACAATTTGTAAAACTCTTGTCCACCCAGGCAATGGACGTGGAAAAAGCAACAATACAGAATCCCCTGCCAGAGACTCGCAATTATTTAAAATGCAATTTTACTATTATTTATCACTTCTAGACGATATGCATAATATTTGTAGGCTGAATTCTGATTGGATGTAGACATTTCTTTTAGCGACTTTGTGAATAAATCAAAAGTATTGAGTAAACCAAGTCTTGGTTCTTTGTTGAAAATCACGTTGTCGCAAGTCAACCAATCGCTCACTTCTCCGGCTACGATATATTTCATCCTTTATTTGCAAATAAACACATAAAAATGGCTGCAGCCATGGAGATAATCTCAAATAGGGCGATAAAAACGCTAAAACAGTGTATGTTTCACCTTGATTAACTAAATATATAATACTAGACAAGGTGCCCGTTAAATATCATTGGGAAGGAAAAAAATCAACACAAATACATTGTAATAAACCATTCATATCTTATTTATTGCAAAGAATCCACGAGTTAATGAATATACACGAAATCTTGACAATGAGTGTGGTCGTTATGGGGACGATGACTCAAAAACACTAAAATATTAAAGTTCGTCGGAAATCCAGAATCCACCAGGAATCGTTACGTTTTAGCAAAAATTGCGGAATTTCGACCGGAATCCAAAATTCGATCGAAGGAATAAGAATCTTTATTTTATTTTCTGTCTATTGGTACCTTTCCCAATAGCAGAAAACCACTTTTTTTAATTTAATTATACAAATAAAAAATGGTCTGAAGCAAAATGAAGATTCAGCTTCACATATTTTTATACATATATATATAACTAGAAGTTATATATATATATAACTTCTAGGAGAATCACTCGGGTGATAAATATACAATATGCCATAGGGTGGCCGATAAAAATATAGAAACCGAAAAAAGAACACTCACAAATTAAAACTTCCGATATTTCGATGGAAAGTAGCTTCCATCTTTCTCTAGGTAGAGAGTAAGAATTCTTACTCTCTACCTAGTAGATTCTTACTCTCTACCTAGAGAAAGATGGAAGCTACTTTCCATCGAAATATCGGAAGTTTTAATTTGTGAGTGTTCTTTTTTCCGTTTCTATATTTTTATCGGCCACCCTCTTGGCATATTGTATACATATATATATATATATATATATATATATATATATATATATATATATATATATATATATATATATATATATATATATACACACACAAAACGAAACTTTCGCCAATAGGCCACCACAATAAAAACACTTGACAGGGGGTGGGGAAAGAAAAGTAAAAAGAGAGAAGACTTACAGGGACGTTTCGGGCATGCAGGCCCTTCTTCAGCTATAGAAAAAGTGACTTTTTCTATAGCTGAAGAAGGGCCTGCATGCCCGAAACGTCCCTGTAAGTCTTCTCTCTTTTTACTTTGCTTTCCCCACCCTCTGTCAAGTGTTTTTATTATATATATATATATATATATATATATATATATATATATATATATATATATACACACACATCGGTGATTAATATAATAGATGAATCAGTTAGTCAAAATAAAATTAAGATAAATAAAATAGTGAACTTTTCCCGCGAAAATAAATACAAGTAGGCATCAATGTTTTAATTGTATTTTATCATATTTGAAAGTCGTAAAATAAAATAATCTACCCTTAACTCCGCATTGATTCCAAATTTTTTCATGATTTGACCCAGGAAATCTTATCTTGACTCACGAGGTAGGTAGACTGGTAAATTTTTCTGAAGATGAATGAAGATTAGACAAATCGCAATAAAATCCTCGCGCCAAAAACTCCTATAAACATGATGTCTCATCAAGAACGCTTGATCCATTTTCGAGATAAATTTTAAATGTAGGTGTACAATTGTTCATTCAGTTAAAACATTAAATAATTACCTCTGGAAAGTGATAAACTAACTGATCTCAACAGCTGTCACCTGCATATCAAGCAAGAATATGGCGCTAGTGGTGTTGAGGACGTTTAGGTACTGAATACTAATTTTTAACTAATACTGAATTCTACTTGTTTGGTTATTTGGTTTAAAACCCCTGTTTTTGGTGATGATCTGCGCTAGAAGTTGAAATCCAAAATTAAGTGACTAAATACGCAGATTATACCACGAATATATTTTTAATGCACACGTTTTTAAGCCATATAAGGCAGCTGAACCGCCAGTTTTATTGAATTGCCGCAATTTTACTTCAAATATCACAGTAATTGGCTAATTACTGACAAAATTTAATATTAAGATGCCCATATTTTTTTTTCCTTCTTATAGACAGTTTTACGTTAAAATAGAATTCACAATATTTGGAAAAATACTATTTTCCCCGTGTTTCACACATTCTCCAATTGAGCACCATGTAAATTCAAGTAGAATTACATAATAAAATAAAATGGTAAGGTTAAAACATTTTTATTCATATCAGAAAGATCAAGCTCTTCAAGTAAGCAGAATATAAATAACACGACATTTAAGTCATTTTACGGTGGAACCACAATGAAGAAAAAAAATGTTATGGGATGGAGACGGAATCAATTGCGGGAACGGTCCATTGAAACCTGACATAGGTCTATTACAATTATTGTAACACGAGTATATGCCATGTGTTGTTTCGGTTGGCCCGACGTTTTGTGACCCAATGCTGGTCACTTCTTCATGGGAATGAGGGTTGCTGCCATTGTTTGCTCTTATATTTCTTTGCTCTATATTGGTTCAAGTGGGAGAATTGGAAGGGGGAGGGAGTTTAGACATGGGGGAAGGGGGAGATAGAGAATTTTTGCGGATGTCTGGGTTCCATGTGGTGCTGATTTTGAGGCCACCGTCTATTGAAATTATGTTTATTTATGTTTATATTTACCTAGTGATGACTTTGGATTTTTCAAAGAGGATTGCGTGTCCCAAGGATTCGTGCTCAGCCACTGAAATAGGCTGCACTGACATAGGTCGGTTCACTGCGGAAAATAATTATTTTCAAAATCGCGATAGTATGAAATGAACCTGACGTAATAATCCCTAACGTGGAAATCCCACTCTGCAATTTTTTACGAGCTGAGTAATATATTTCCTTAACTCCAGCTCGAGATGTCCGTCATCAACGCCTCACATGAATACGTAATCCTAAAGATGAACTTCATATACTGTCGGTAAGAGGAAAGCATTCCATGCGAAGGAAAGAGAAGGGACCTTGGAGGCAAAATTTTTAAACTTTTTTTTCTATTTTTGCCCTACTTACAAAAGATACCATGGTAGTGATGAAAATTAGTAAAATTGACCTAGTGGGATGAGAGTAGGATGAACCCTTAAGATAAGAAATAAAAATGCATATCACATGTTAAGGGAAGAAGAGGGTCCTTTGTGTAATTTTATCTGTGTGTCGAAGGAGCCGTTAAATACTCGGAACTTTATTCATTCTTCCAAGGTCAGAAAACTCCGTTAAAACCACCGATAACAGAGACTTGGAGGTTAAATATAAACGTACCATACATTCTATATTAATACGGCATTCTTGGTGCACGTTTCAAACAAAAGTTTGAAATGCAGTTTACTGGTTAAGAAATGTATAATTATGTAAAAATCCTATTTATCCTTAATATTTCTTTCTTCATCCCAGGGTATTTCCTACCGTTCTTAATTCCGTCCATTAAACTTAATCTTCTTCCTTATCCTTGCTTATCAATATTATCCCCTCTTTCACGATCTTAAAGTAACCATTCGCTGTGTATTACCACAGTATCACCTTAAAAAAGTTTATCAAAAATATGAACATAAAAGTATTTAGAAATTATAAGGCCATATTTAATTTTCAAATAGGCTCCTACTCAAGGCAAAAGGAAAAACAAGAGTTACTATGATTTTTCTAGCCGAGATAGAGCATTTATTTTGATGGAATTTGCATTGTACGGACGTTATTCAAAATCCATGCTGATAACATGCAAATATCTCGAGCAGAGCTATTCTAGCTTCTAAGCTGAGTCTAGCTTCTACGAGACAATCATTCATCATTCAACATCAAGGACCAAAAGTAGTTTGTTCGCATTCATGGGCTTAATTATATGAAAATATTTCATGGCTGGAATCAAATATGTGACACTAACACTGAACTTTACTTTTATGTTGATGGTGCGGAAATTGCAGAGTTAGTGTTTCACTTTTCAATCCAACCAAAATAGAATTGATTATCATCATTAGTCATTCCATCCTATTTTTGGTTGACTGATTCATATTTCATTTGAGCTGATCTATGTATCTGTCAATGTATCTTGGTCTTCTTATTGGGGCTTTCCCTTCTATTTTTCCTTTAATTATGCTCCTTAAAAAAATCTGTGTCTCAAAAAGTAGCCCTAGTCTTCCTGGTAGTGATCCATATGGTTTTCTCCTATTCACTCAATTGGTACGGCTATAATATTCCAATGCCTCGAGTTCCACGATCCATGGTACAGGGTCTCATCAGTTTTTACAATATAAATGACAAAGAGGCAAACGAAAATACAAAGTATAAATCGTTTAAGTTTTTGATAGAGCAATAAATGTAAGTGACGATTCCCTCGGTAAATTGATGCTAGCCAGTGTAAAATGTCATCACTACTCCAGCACTTGAATTCGCTACGAAATATTCGCACGAAGATAACGACTATGTGGTCACTCCGGGTATTCACCGGGGTAATGGAAAACCTAGGCTCGTTTCCAGCGGTGGGAGAGTTTCATGGCACATGTATTCCAACGAACTCCTTCAGTGCGTCACCGTAATGCCATATCCGGTACATCCGTTTACTCAGGGAGAGCCCATGACAGAGAATTGCAATGTAACTACACGGTAATAGAATAAATTTCGAGTCCTTTTATTTGCAAAAAAAAACAGTCAGGATAAAACCCAGTTAAAACTATCATTGACTTCATTGGGCAATCTCAAGCATTTATGAGCAATTTTAAGTCGCTTTTATGGAGCAACAAAATTGCGTGATTGGATCTCGTAGTCACCGGAAAAATAATGACTTGTTGATATCTATCGCACAATTGACAAAACATTTAAATGTTGGAGACGAGATGAAATCTCGTCATCAAATTGAGAAATTGACAGGTTCTCTTAACCTAACACCCGATAAAAAAGCATTGGCTCAAAATGCCTTATTTTTCTCACGTTTATTCGACTGAGCGCTTCCTTCCATATGCTCTTTCACATAAATTACCAGCAGAAAATTGTCTACAGTCATTATATCGCAAAACAACGTATTATTATTGTTCGGGTGCATGCAATTTTGCTGCCCGCAACCTAATCATCACCTCCGAGTGAGGCAATAGTTGTTCATAGAACTTCCGATAGACATCACTTTTGTTGTGTACTGCAGGTCCGTTGCTTTTTTTCTTTTATGAATTTTGAACATTACCTTCACTCCGGCACTATTGGGGAATACGAGTTTGGCCTCGGATTTCTCCGGGACAAAAAGTAAAATGGTTTTCCGGTAACAGGGCCGTCCCAAGGGATTGAGGAGCCCTGTGCAAACGAAATCTGGGTCCCCCCCCTAACTTTTCATTCCCTTTTTGATGTTGTAGTATCTTTTAAGCATATTTCATGGAAAGAAGGAAATTAACCTACAAAATGGCTAATGATTTCTAGAAATTTACACATGTAATAAAGAATAGACAATTTCGGGAAATGGGCGGGTTTCACCGCACCGTCTGAAAAAGGCAAGCCCGTGCGGGGCCCTCGTAGACGCGGGGTCCAGTGCAGTGGCACCTGTCACACTACCCTAGGGACGGCACTGCCCGTAAAATGAATAAAACAAATAAACGTGTTTGAGTGCATTAGGAACTTAATTTTTTGATAACTTCGAAGGCATTCTAACATCTTACATCCAGAGTGTCATCACAATTGGTGGTTCAATCCTATGGATGGTTGATTGCAGCCCTCCATCTTTCCTTATCTATTGCTAGCTCCCTTACTCCCAGGTAGTCCTTCTTATGGTACATTCCTCTTTATTTGTTCTATATATTAAAATCTTGGCCTTCTTCTTGGGACTTTTTCCTATACATTTTCTTCAGTTATATTCCTCACAAACCCATTGTGCCTCTGTGTCTACTCAATCAATTTGGTACATATTTCTGTATTGTGATTATTATGGAACTTTCCTCATCTAAACTTCTGTATACTTCTTCATTTCTTACTTAATCCGTCCACTTGATCTGAAACATCTGCCTCAAGCACTAAGTTTCGAAGCCTTATTATCTCTTCAGATGCTCTTTTCTAAAGGTCCACGAGTCGAATCCTTAGAGTGCGACACTCAACACGATGGTTTTCAGGTACCATGTCCTTGATAGCAGTCCTATCTTCTATGACCATAGTAGTTGCCTTTTCAAAATGAACGCTCTCTTAGCTTGGGCCATTCTGCGTTTGATGCCTAGTGACACTGTTCCATCCCAAGTTAAGATGCTTCCCAGGTGAATGAATATCCATAATGTAACAATTAAAAAAATCTTTCCTCCCACAAATTTTCCTTGAAAGTGGTTTGCTTTCCAACAAATATATTAATAGCAAGTGCTTAAAATCATATCAAAGAGAAAAGCGTCCACCGGGACCGTAAACTATCAGTAAAGAAAATATAAAAAAAATCACAAATCTCCTCTCAAGAGAAGAATGAAGAGATATTTGGGCAAGATCTCGTACTTCGATGGCTCCATGATTTCAAAGCTGGGAGGAGGCATTTAGGACCGTATGTCCGGCCGATGTTGAAATCTTTACAAACAGGGGCTTTAGAAAAAAAAACCGTAAGGGATAGAAAGAGGAGGGTTTGAAGATGCATTATTGAAGTGAAAACTTCTTATGTCGCGTTGAGCACTTTTGTAGATGGGTAAAAGACATTGGACTCGCGTCACCGTCACCGCTACTAAATATATGTATAATTATGTATATTCTGTATATACACAGTATACTCGCTATATACACAGTACTTGTGGATGGGTACAAACCATTGGACTCGCATCACCGTCACCGTCACCATCACCGCTACTAAATATATGTGTAATTGTATATTCTGTATATACACTTTTGTGGATGGGTAAAAGCCATTGTACTCGCGTCACCATCACCGTCACTGCTGCTAAATATATGTAGGTATAATTGTATATTCTGTATATACACAGTATACTCGCTATATGCACAGTACTTGTGGATGGGTAAAAACCATTGGACTCGCGTCACCGTCACCGTCACATCAACTATATTATAATTTTATTCATATTACATTATATATATCTAATATACGGTTTAGTTCATTGAATTTGGGTTGCTACAAATATTGTGCCGGATAATATAATAGTCCATACTCGTGCAGGAGAGTGTACTCGATACAAGAATAGTGAAGGTCAGTACAATATAACTCAATTTCTTTTAATACGTTCAATTTGAGTAGCTTATTCATATATACATAAACATAAACTTTGCAGACGTTAAAAATCTACCATTGATTGAATTTTTAAATAGTGAGTTTGGTTTAACGATGTCTAATGATCGCAATCTTGGCACAACGAAATATAAAACTACTATTGATGCAGTATTTACAAGACATTTAAGCAAATTCGAATCAAAATTATTCGTTTCTTACTATAGTTACCATAAGCCTATTGTATCAGTTTTAGATATTGCCGATGATGATGGCGGTGATGATGAAAGAGTTGTTGAAATAATGGATGAAAGTTGATTATTCTGAAGTGTACAATTTTTATGTAAAATAATTGTGTACAATAGCGCAATAAATGAATATTTAATTTATTATATACATGAAACTACTTTCTACTGATTAATAAAACACTTCATTAGAAATTATTCCCTACATTCAAAAATGCTCACGTTATTTCAAGTTTTCACTTCTGTCGGCACTCCCGGAATGCCTCTGTCTTTTTTAGCCTCTAACCCGTTTATCGGTTGCGAGATAAATAATAGCTATCGGGTTGTCTAGATACCTTTCGCAATTAATCGACTGGAAGCCAGAAACCCTTTATAACCTGCGCGATGAGGAGGAGAAGACGAGGAAAGACGAATTCATTTGTTTCCACCAAGCCAAGTGGCAACCGCTCGTCTTAAGCGGTCGAGTCCTTAGAGGCGACCGCAGTGACTGAGAAGGGTCACCGAACGAGGACGAAAACTTTCATGGGGAAGGAAGAAAATAAGAATTTCGTGTAAAAACAAGAGACTTCCGCGCTAACGTCTCACACACACACAAATGACACACTCACCGCAGCTTAGTGGGGGAAGGGTTAATGGGAGTAGAAGCGGGAGATAGCGTGGAATCAGTGGAGCGAAATTTTAAAGATAAGGGCGGTTCCGGGTTGATACCAAACGGTTTGGTGGAGGGTCAAAGGGTAGGGGCTACGAAGGGCAAACACAGGCGTGGATCCATACATCTTTAAGGGTGGTTCACGTCTAACTTAAGAACATCACTTAATAACGTAACTTAGGATTGGAATAAAGGTGAAACTATGTGATGCCACACTATTTTTATCAAAATATACATGGAACTTAGGTTTCGCGTAAAACTTCATCATGCGTGAACATGGATCTCTTTGTAGTCTCTGCTCTCGAGTTACTGTAATTCAGTTGTAGCATTAATGCATGAAAAAAGTGCGATGAGCGCTCTTCAAACTCTGCCTTTTCTTTAAAATCACTGTTCTTACATGTGTATAGCGAGTCACATGAACTGTGACTGAAAACATTTCAAAACAATGGACATTCACGCTCTGGATGTCAATGGTGACAACATACAGCAGTGACCCATGATCGTACCTTAGATATCCTGACACCTCGATAAAGTTGTCTGAATCCGCATGTTTTTGCTTTCATTTAAATAAGTGCAGAAAATTTTACAATCTCCCAACTGAGACGAGTAATAACTAAAGATGGTTGATGGTTGAACAACAGAGCGATCACTACGCCACCCGTTTCTTGTGAACATACCCACCAGAAGAAGATTGCTCTCATTTAAGTATCAGGTTATGCTTGTTGACCAATCTCGAAGAGGAAAGACTTTGGAGTTGAACAACACGAACCTACCAAAGCTGGTAAACATTGGCCATCAGTGGCGAGAAAGTGAAATGCATGACCAGATACGAACTTCATAGCACTGCCGAACGCTTGATTTTGTGGAAACGCTTCGGAATAAACAAATACCTAATGTGAGAGAACTGTTATCAGGTATCCCACCTGGTAAAAGGCTCCATGCTGGAAAGCGTTTCGATCTCCGATCCGGACGTCTTCAGGGTTGTTGAATGTTTTTAAAGTTGAGCCATTCAACAGCATTGAAATGTCCAACGAAACAAAAGAAAGATTCCTGCAACTAACTCGTATTTACTCCCTTGAATTATGCTAGCAAAAGAATAATCAGCAGCACATGATGAGATCTTGGTTCCTTCACGCTTACGGATTTTTTTACAATATAAATGAAATTTTCGGTTCTCCAAGCATTAAAAATTTTAAATGTGTTCAAATTTCTCTGGTTTACTTTGAAATTCTTTCTTTTAACAGCTACAGCCGATTTTTACCATGTGAAAATTACTCAACTCAAACTAACGCCATTAGCTATGCAGACATGAAGCACGTACAGTATTTTAAGTGAATGCAACTGTGTTTCGAAACCGTAACTCATTAGATTGCCATGTCTTTCATTAATTATTATCCTGGATAACACTAATTATTAGACCTGCGTCATTGTACTTGATACGTTCAATGCGCTTTTTTTAAATTTACAATTCCCATGTATCGATTTTTACTTTGATATCCTTCGTTCTGATTATTTATAGATCTCAATAAACAAATCTGATCCACAGTTGGATAAAAATTAGGAACTTTTTTCAGCCAAATAATTAACATTGTCGTGCAACGTAATATTTGCTGTACATATTTTTGTCTTAGTAAGTCATTCGTGGAAGGCTCTGAAATTTTCCGGACAATATATCTGGGTTGCGGTCTCTGAAAAAACTTTGAAGAAATTTAATTCCGTAAAATATGAAGCGATAATAAGGGAGTAGCCGGCGTTGATAGCATCGATTGGGCCGACCACATTTCATTTTATGTGTGTGTGATATTTTTTTAACGTCCACCAACAACTTTCATCGTTTAAATGGTTCATAAATACATTATCCTAGCCTTCATCATTTTAGCCTTTCAATTTATTCTTCTTTTTTAGTATTTAATAGATACTAAGGGGTTTTAACTCTCACATGACATACCTTTTATTTAATATTTTATCCAAACCAAATTGACCGTAAATTTCTGGATTTATCTTTTTATATAATTTTTAGAATTTATTCCTTAATCTATTCACTTATAAGGTTTACTTCAAGGCTGGCATAAAACGTCCGCATTGCATGAAATCTATCAGATAAAGTATGCTTTGTAAAGTATATATGATGCTTTATTTTTATGAATCTAGATAACAATGTTACATTTCTCTAATAAACACCATTCAAGATTTTATTTGAAGCTCCAGCACACGATATACCTTTTCTATCTGTAAAATGTTTTTACAACCAGTAAAAAAGCGTCTTATTTAATTACTTAGATAGTAAGTTCGAGGAAAGTGAGCTTAGTAGCAGTAATATGAAAATGAGAGTTGCGATAGCGAAAGAAGCATTCTGCAATATAAAGAAGCTGATGATGGAAACCTTGAGCAGCAATGTAGAGAAAATATTCCTGAAGATTTTAACATGGAATGTAGCGCTGTGTGGTGCACAGACCTAAGCACAGAAAATAGAGTGTGAGAATAGACTAACGAGGCTAGAGACGTGGGTTTTGAAGGGTAATATAGTAAATGCGGTGGACGAAAAAGGAGATGAACGTGGAAGTGCTTGGTATAGTGGGTGAAGTGAGTATACTTTTTTAGTTAGATTTTGAGAAGGTAGAGTAGAAGGTTGAAATACTTAATGAGGGGAGAAGGTATGTTGAAGACCGTGATAGATGGGAGGAATAGTGTGGAAGGAGAAGAAAGATATTATAAGTGGTGGGACGTATGCTGAGATGAAGAAAGAAATCGTGTAGTTGGATATGGGCCAACGCCAGTAAAATTATAGAGGATTCTTATTTTATTCAATTTAAACATACGTTAACCGGTACATCACCCTAATTACAAGAAATTTCTTCTGACCACAGATGGGACGTGGATACTACGGTTTCTCCTCTCATCCTCTAAGATTTTGGCTCTTGTTTCGGGATCGAAATGAAGCCGTGTCTTTAGGCGAGAATGATTAAATTTTGGCTAAAATAAGTTAAATGTTCAACTTAGCAAGACATTTGTTTCACAAAATAAGTGACAATGTTCGTATTCACTAAGGGCCCATAAGTATAACACTGTGAGTAAAAAAACAAGCTTTATTGACAAGAAATCAGCTCTCATGACGACAAATTCATAACAGTTATCACAATTAGAGTGCCGATTATTCGTCGATTAGACAACCGAATCCACTTCAACGAAGGGGTAATATTATGATTCTATTTTACACTTTGGAAAAATGTTAAGTATCCAAGTATTTGACGTAGGTTTTCGCGGGGCTTGGATGGACTTTGATTTGTCCGATTTCCGGGATTTCCACCGCGTGGTTCCATTTTCAGGGACAATATTTCGCCGGCTATCCTGCAGGCTTCCTCAAGTCGGACCTGAGGAAGCTTGCAGGATAGACGGTGAAATATTGTCCATCAGATGGAATCAGACGGCGGAAATCCCGGAAATAGGAGGAATCAACGTCTATCCAAATATTTATCAAAACCTCATTGCCATTTAAACAACTATTGAATAGGCCAACGATTCATTTTTTAAATGTCAACTTTATGGCATGTATTCCTCTCCAGCCTCTATCTTTATGTTTGGAACTCAATGGCACATAAATGGACGCATAATACTGGATGTAATGGATGCTTTGTGGCTCAGTATCATCTAATACATTAAAACGTTCTCTTACAAAGATGAGGTATAATCCAACGAATACTTATGTACCGGGAATCGAACCACGGAACTTCTCTCGGAAAGTCTATAAAAAGTAAACATTTGTTGTACGACAATCAAAATTGCTAAATATTAAAAAAATGAGTGTTTTTAATTTCATTCATGACGTTTCTTGAATTCATTTATCTTTGCAGAAAATGGAATTGGTCATCAAAAATGAAAAAAATATATAAAATATATGTAATTTCGTTTGTAATGTTTCAAAGTCGGGTTTACAACTGTTACCGAGTGGTATCGCTGGCCCATTATATGTTAAGGTGTGCATCATATTCATTTATTGGGAAGTCGCCTACTGACCCGAAGCTTTCCATAACGATTAATCCAAAAGAGAGTTCGTCGTTCGCCCGTGGCATTAGTGGACTTCACGCCTAGTTAAAGCATGCCAATAGTAGTCAACGCCAACCGCTTCATTCTTACATAATTATTCACTTTGATGATCCTCATAACTTGCCTCACGTATTCTATTCTTGCTTTTTCTCTCTTATTCTTCCCATTCATTCCTACTTCTAGCGTTTTTTTCAACAGACTGCTACGTCACTAAATTTGCCTAATTTTTTGTGTCTCCTTCTTTCCAGAGTTGTCAATATACTTCTAGTATCTCCAACTCTGTATGGTACTTCTTCATCCGTTTATTTGGCCATCAACATTCATAATATAACCCCACATATCCATTACATTCCAATCTCTAATACTCGGCAACTATGCTGCACCATGTCCATGCCCATTCTTCACTGCCATATATGAGCGTGATCAAAAAATTGTTTTAATCCATATATTCTAACAAAGCATAAGGTATTGTAAATGATGGCAACAACTAAAAAATCCGTCCATGATACAACAGAAAAACAATAGATAACATTTCTGAACCAGACTTTTGAAGACTGGTGGGTGATTGCTACAACAAATGATTGTAAAAGCTGGCTAACTAGTTACTTACTACACGTAAATCACTTTTTTGATATAATTAAAAATCAATCAAATCATCATATTTGATAACAGCTCAAAATATTCCTGAATTGAATACTAATCTCAGAGGCTCATGGACATCGCTGGCACTCTGAAAAATCATCATAAATCATATAGAAATTCAACTTTAGTCTAGTTTTATAAACCTTTTTGTACTTTGCTAAATCAATTGATTAGCAAATACGTTGTGACATAAAAAAGAGTTATAAAAGGAATTTGATTTAAGACAATGAACTTCAAATGCGAGAAACTTTTGAAAATAACGCGTTTCCCACAGCCTGCCACACTCCCACTCCATGTACGGGGGAAGATCAGAACACTCTTAATTGTATTTCTCTCGGCCTCCCCGTTCCAGATATCTTTCAGCACATCCCTTTTTTTCCTCCCTCACCCCCTTGTCCGTCCACCGACGCAGCCACCAAGACCGACCTCCCATCAGTACCATGCATCTTAAAAGGTCTCCCGCCCAGCCCGCCTCTCCCTTATCTTTTATATCTTTCGGTGCGTTCACCTCTGGGCCAACTTCTTCATATATTTTTTTCACTCCTACCCTCACCCGAAAAAAAGTTCCGGGTTCTCCGA
The DNA here is from genome assembly GCA_963573305.1 of Pyrrhosoma nymphula. NCBI lineage: Eukaryota > Metazoa > Arthropoda > Insecta > Odonata > Coenagrionidae > Pyrrhosoma > Pyrrhosoma nymphula. The sequence continues at coordinate 99,386,253 of OY754334.1, read as the reverse complement.
AGACGGGGAGGGAAGGGCGACGGTGGTGGTAAATGGGAAAAGAGTCAAAATTAAGTAATTAGAAGTTGTAGCGTTTTTCTTTTATGAAATTTTCGGTTGGTTATTTTTTTCCGTCACACTCCAGCCATCTTCCCCTTCCCCTTTTCCTCCCGCCCCCCCCCCCCAAAGAATCGTTTTTCACGATTAAAAAAAATTCGGGTACGGGAAGATTACCGTGGGCATAAAGAGCGTTGCGGAAGGAGGTTGAAATTTTTTTGGATAGCCCCGCGCCGGTCCAATATTCAGCTGGTTGCCACTTGCCCATAATTCTTGCACTCTAACCTCGTGATTACCTAGCTGCTTCACATATGCAATTAAATAATAGGTGGGGCCTAGTACTAAAAAAATAAAACCATAAAGATGACCTCTCAAGGAATGAAAACGTCTGACTACTCGAAACTAGAAGGGAATCGGTTTGATATGGTAGTTATAGCACTGGCATCCTATCCCGAGGGCCGTTCGAATTCCGGTAGTAGCGGATATTTTTCCGTATAATATCGATACTTATTTGGGGTGCTGAGTTGAGAACACTTTAAATGCAGTACTACGTCCGCTTGATGGGGCGTAAAAGATTTGACGTCTATTTAAGTATCTATGGACCAAAGATTTATTAATGAGAAAGAATTTTTCCCTTCCTCATTTTAACTAATGGAGGATACAGAAACAAAATTGTAACTAAAATCAAATGTTGAAGCCTCCTTAAAGGAGGTTTCCTTGAAAAAAGAGAGAAGGAGGAAGATAGAAGCTTCTTTGAGGAGGTCCTCCTTTTTTGAGCAAGATTTTTCTTAAGTCACATTATTGACCATATTCAAATTTTTATTTTATGTTTAAGCCACAGCGTGAAGCATGATATTAATATTACTTCATGAATGACGTGAAAACTTTGATTACTGGAAATCTTAGTAATTAACTAGATATACGCATGTTAAACTTTATTTTGACTCATCTTTTTTCACGCCATACTCTGAAAATGCCTTAATAACTAAAGATACTACTGCAATTCTGTAAAAATTATAGTGGTGTGCAATTGATTTATTTTTTAAATAGTTAAAAAACATGCAAATTACACACTATTAAATTTCTGACGAGATCCTGATGAGCTTTTACAAGTCTTCATCTTTTAATTAGAGTCTCTCTGGAGTTCATTCGAAGACGATTTCACATGAAAGTTTTTATGTAAGTGGCAAATACTTTGTTAACATTGGATATATGTGATCTTTTTCTTTATAATTAGGCCAAATTCATTTAATTTTGTAAAGTGAAATCTCGCTCAAACTACATTAACTTTGTGGAAGGTTGCCATGATTATAAAACGAAATTTTGACTCCCGAAAGTTAATGCTTTCATAATTGCAAAACTGGGCGAAATTTTAAAAAGAGATATAGGGAGCATAATTCCCGTTGACAAAAAAAGGAAAATTCATTGGCCTTCACCCAAAATCTGTTAGGGATGGGCCATTGGAGCGGTTATTCCAGCCAGGAGTACTCTATTGCACCAAAAAAGGACGGAAGATTGGCCTTCAAGAATGTTATAATCTCCTCCTCAATGACAATACATTCCCTAGCCTCTATTCCGTGTTAACATGTTACTATAGTCACCCTACCTCCTCGCAAATCTCGTGCATACTTTCTCGCTGATCATCCATTTATCCCCTCCCCACAAAAAATAACATCACGTGTCACGTCAAATAATCAGTCGACGTTGAACCCGCCTCCGCTCTTCCCGCGAAATGCCCTTTCATGCCACCTCTAGCAATTTTCCACTCCTCACCACTTACCTCCTACCCATACCATTCCCTCAGGATCCTATATATTTGCCGTTTTCTGAAGATTTCAACAATCCAGTGGAGATAGAACATGCAGAAGACATTCATGAACTAATTCGAAAGTAGTCCACGGCCGAATTATCCTGAGCATGCAACCACAGAACGTTCATTGCATATTCAAGTGTGATCTATTCATTAGAGACTGTTCATAGATCGTTCTTTGACAGTCCACAAAGTATTATTAAAAATGCTCCCTGGTTGAACACTTAAATAATATCTTTAAACCATGTATCATTCAAATCAGTTGCGGCTATAGGAATTCATACGCATACAATTGGTACATGTGATAGCAGACACGCATACGCATATATGTGATACATATACACGCATACATGTGATAGCAGTCTAAATCTGATAGTTAGGAGGAGATATGACGATTCTATGTTATAAGTAGACACTATAATTCTATGGTAGTAGCCTTCTGAGATGATAATTTCTTTCCTTTTAGAGAATCATCTACGTTGAAAATTCTTTGTAAAATCTATGAAGTATTTCAATGAAAATTCTTTGCACTACCTATGAGTGCAATGTGAACGTTCGTCAAATGTCATTCTTGAATTATCTTTGATTGCTTAAAAGTGTTCACTGAACGTTCTTTGGCCATCTTTTGGACAGTAATTCCCCACTGAGAATTTATATGCATATAGCTTAACTCTTAAATAGGCCCGCATGGGTGTCAACCCACACGCATTTATGATTTGAGGTTAATGTTTTTACTGTGCAATAAAAATATTTGATATCTTCAATACCTTCAATAAACTTTGTATTCATCCATCACATATAAAAATATTTTTAAATACGGCATAACTTCAATTTTACACAATTTTACACAACAACATTTTTCAGTCATGGGTGTCACAGTGAACCTCGCGCGCCCATTAACGTTGAACTTTATGTCCATGGTTTCTGCATGCTGTAATTACCCGATTATATTTATTGTGAACCAAATTCAAAAATGTTCTCATTCGATATATCTAGAAGCTACTTTTTGCGAGAAAAGGAAAAAAATGGTTTTAATATGTTGATACAGGCAAGTTATTGGAACTCCGCGAAGTCATACGAAAAAATGCGGAAATTCACGACAGTGATGACTTTTAAGGTAACATTACTCGATATTTTTTTCATCTATATCATCAACCTGGATACAGCCTCGAGGACCATTTCACAACAGGCGTTGTAACAGTAACAGAGGACATCACACACAACCATGCCGTGGGAGGAGAAAAATCCTCCTGAAGAAAAAAAGTTGGGACTCGGACCCGCGACCTTTGGGTTGGCAGTCGAGGACGTTACATGTTTAAAAATTACATGTTTATTGAATATTCGGGTGAAATAATTGCAGAAAATATTATAATATAGTAGGTAGTTATATATATTAAATTTTTGGGGTCTGCCACACCCTTACACGCCTTCTCAAGGGTTAAAGGTCAAAACCAGTTGTGCATTCAGAAGGGGTTTTAAAAGTTACCAGGTTCGTTTCATTATCAACGTTATAATTTCTTCTTTAATTTTACTAAAAATTTTAATGATTTTGTTTCTAACTTACACGCATTGGGCATTGATTGATGAACTGAGATGACTCTGGAGGTGTTAGCCTAATGAGGAACAACGAGCAATAAAGTGTTAACAGACTTTTCTCTACCCTTCCAAGTTTTCCCAATTGATCCACCACTCCCGCTCCTAGTCACCTATATCCAATTTAAAAAAATCACCTCGGCTGTTAGTCGCCTTTATTAATAACCAAAATATCGAACTATAAAACTATTTCCAACTTCTTCGGTTGAAGATAAGCCCTGTGCAGCTGAGGAGGAGTTAGCAAAAATATTTGAAGACCGACACAGATAGAGAGAAATATTTAAGCATTAATAACTACGTTCAATAATGATGCATTAACATGCGATATCAAAATGTAGCTTAAATTCCGATAAAAATATTATATAACTCTTACTGAATACCCTCAATAGGCTATTTTACATTTTGGATAATTTAGTAGCTGAGAAGACTTTCACATATTCTTAGCAGTCGCATACAGTACACGCATACGTTGTGGTACCGTTTGTCAAAACTTTATCGATATTAAAAGAATAGTTGTGTTAGCAAAAGAATCCCTCATCATAAGGAGAAATCCATCGGTTGAATCATTGCGTTGGCATAGAAACTGAATTTTCACAAAGTTCTATTCCTCCTTAGTCATTCACTCGGAGTCCAGGAAATCTTGCTTTTACTATTATTAAATTATCACTTTAATTTATTCTCAATGAGGATTCAGATTTGATGGGAATGCATATACGTTATCAAGCGAAAAACGACATAATGAAGTACATCTAAAAGTGCGATATTGTACAGAGGAAAATTCATTCGCCTTGACTGGAATTCAAACCCAGGTACCTCGATTCCACGTCGAGTGCTTTAAGCAGTTAAGCTCCATGTAAAAAATTATGTGAAGTAAACTCTTTATATTAATAAAAATGCCATAAAAATGTAGGCAGTTATGGTATCCTTTGGCGATGAGCTCTCCAAGGAAATAAATTTTCGTTTAAAAATGTGACGAAAAGAGTGATGGAGGTTTAGGCTCTCGCACTATTAGTGACTGGAAAAAAGCCATGAAGTAAGTAACCCAGTTAACATTTAATGATTTTGTCCTTTTCCTGTTCCATTATCTTTTTCCTATTACCTTTGCTGGCCCCGGTGGCGGCGGGGTAAATTCCTTACCTTCCAACCCAAGGGTTTTGAGTTCGTATCCCGCCTGAGTAAGATTTTTACCTCCTCGGCTATGGCTCTTTTATATTACAAGTAGGTTGTAACGGGCGTAAACTGTTACCGATAGAGACATTAATATTTTTATTAGTCCCCCACCCCCGTTTCCATTTATGCATCCTTCCTCCAGCTCTCGGACGGAAAGGTCGTGTTTTCGAGCGCTCCCTAATCCGGTGCCTTGATACCTGCCTGCACCTGCTCTCTGCCTACCTGCTTTAGTCACCCGCTAACCGGTGCCTGAAGCTGCAACCTTAGCGTAGTGACATATATATTATTCGTAGTCTTCTATGCCTTCTAACTAGATATTTACATGTTAGTCGTTTATTATCTATTATTAGTGGTGTCTTCACTAGAATTGGTAGCATATATTTACAAGTTAGCCGTTCATTGGCTATTGTTGGTGGTGTCTTCACTAGTATTGGTGGTTAAAGAGTGAGTGGTATTTGAGTGAGTGAGTGTCCTTTTACGGCCGTGATATCCCGGTGTTTGCCTCGTTTTCGTCAGCCAAAGGTGCCTGCTGAAAGCGATAAGTAGATTCTTAATTCTACGCTAATTGCCTATTGCTATATTGTTTGTATCTACTTAATATAAAATAGACGGTAGGCTACAGGGCAGGTCAATTAGTGGGATCAATAGTTATGTGTTGCCAGTTAGTAATTTAGCAAAGAGTGCTTCGAGTATAGGGTCCAAGAATAGCTTAATTGAAGACAGCAATCTTGAAGTGACCCCGAAACGCATAAACAATAATCATGAAGCAGTAGTCGTTGCAGTAGTTTACTGCCGTAGTTTAAAAAATAAGATTCCAAAACTTCACCACCTTATTCATAGCACGGAGTGTAACGTCATTATTGGCACAGAAAGTTGGCTGACGGACGATATTTCTGATAGTGAAATTTTTCCTAAATCATTCAACGTTTTCAGAAAAGATAGGTCCAACCGAACCGGATGCGAAGTATTTACAGCTGTATAGAATACCATTGTCAGCCAAGCGGAAATCGTCCCAGATACCAGCCTAGAATCTGTATGGTTCTATAAGAAGCCCTAAATAAAAAAAAATATTCGTGTACGCATACTACAGGTCTACTAACACCGACGTCACCTCAATTTTAGAACTCCAAACACAAATAAAGAACATCGCATCCAGGAACACCGAACGAAATTTAATCATAGGTGGAGATTTCAATACGCCCTCTATAGATTGGAGGACCTATAGTTACATATCAGGGGGAAGAGACAAAGATATATGCGAGTCCCTGCTGTACACGTTCTCATCAAATTCCCTACATAAGATAGCTACGACGCCTAACAGAGGGGACAACATTCTTGATTTATAGGCAACAAATATACCGCAACAAGTAATTAAGGTAAACACTGTTGAGGGAATTAGTGACCTTAGAGTAGTTATCGCAAAGTTCTCTTTGAAAATAATTAAAAGTTTTAAACAAAAAAGATAGTTCTACATTTAAAAAAAGCCGATTCCAATGCGTTCAACATTCATCTAAAAAATCCTCTTCCCGACTTCCAAGAATCAAGCGTAAATTTAGACACGGAGGGTAGTTGGAAAGCTTTTCTTTCGATCGTACATTCGGGGATCAGAAAATATATTCCAAGTAAAGTAAAAAAGAGGGCAGTCAACCAAGATGGTACAATGCAGAAGTGAGAAAGTCGTTTAGACGTCAGAGAGTATGCCACGCCAAGATGAAAAAACTCCGTAGAGATTTGTCTACTGGTGATTCAAATTTAATAATTGAAAAATAAAAATTGTCTAAAGCCACTACAAAGGAAGCATTTTGGAATGCATTCATGGATTTAAAAATGAAGAACATTTGTAGAACAGTTACAGGATAACCCAAAAGCAATTTGTCCATACGTTAGGGAAGTTCAAGGCAATAGATCAACAGGTATTCCACTACGAAATGAAAAGGGCGAATTATTAACAAGCAGATCGGACAAAGCCAAATTATTGAATTCCTACTTTGAAAGTGTGTTCACCAAGTCATCACAGATTATATCCGTAAAGGTAAATGATCACTTCCAGCAAAAGATGCCGCCTATCGATATTTGCACTCACGGAATAGAAAACATGTTAAAATCCTTAAGTCAAAATAAATCCCCAGGTCCTGAAGAAATTCCTCCCCACGTGTATAGAGAAGAATCTTATAAAATAGCACCCTACTTGCAGAATATATTTAGTAAATCCATCATGGAACACAAAGTACCCATGGACTGGAAAATTGCAAATGTCACTCCCATATTAAAAAGCGGTGATAAGGAACAGCCATCGAACTACAGACCGATATCTCTCACATCTATCTCTTGAAAAGTCCTTGAACATATAACTGTTAAGTTATGAGACACCTCGATATGCAGAACTTGTTAACAAAAACGCAACACGGATTCAAAAAGATAAGATCTTGCGAAACTCAATTAGCACTTTTTGCCTGCAATATTTTAGTCTCGGGTGAACATAACGTTCCAGTTGATGCAATATTTCTTGACTTTAAAAAGGCATTTGAAAAAGTTTCCCACGGTAAGCTACTCATGAAATTAAAATCCTACGGTTTAGACGACGACGTAATTTCCTGGATTAGAGAACTCTTAAGCAATTACGTGCAAAGGGTTGTATTAGATGGCGCTATCTCTAATGAAGTAAAAGTCACATCGGGTGTCCCACAGGAAAGTGTCATAGGCCCACTTCTGTTCCTTTTGTACATAAACGACATCGGTGAAACAGTTGACAGTAAGCTTAGATAATTTGCAGACGACGCAGTGGTGTATAGAAAAATTCGTAGCCCTTATGATAAGCAAGCGCTAACTAAGGACCTCAAGGCAATACAGGAGTGGTGCGATGCGTGGTAGCTAGAATTAAACCTGAAAAAATACGTTGTTATGAATTTTTGGAAACGGAAAAACGCTCCTTGTAACAGCTATTGCATAAATAACAGCAAATTAGAGAATCGGTTAAATACTTCGGAGTTAAACTGACTAATGATCTCTCGTGGAGTAAACATATTCGAGAAATTACCGGTCAAGCTAATCGTGAATTGAGATTTGTTAAAAGAGTACTTGGAAAGTGCGACGATAAAGTTAGGGAAATCAGCTACTTCTCCCTCGTTAGACCTCTCTTGGAATATGCTGCCAGTATTTGGGATACGTATGAGATAGGCTTGGAAACTGAGTTAGAACGCATGCAGCGAAAATCGGCAAGATACGTTAAAGGCCGTTATGATAATCTCGTTAGTGTTACTGACCTTTTGCAGAAACTGGGATGAAAAACGCTTTCCGACCGTCGATTAAAATTTAGACTCAATCTATTACGTAAGTTCCGAACCGGTCTATTTTCTGACGACGTTCATAATATTTTACGAAATCCGACACACTACGGTAGATCAGATCATGAGAATAAAATTAGGGAACTAGACTGCAGAACGGACAGATTTCAAATGTCATTTTTCCCACGAATTATAAGGGACCATAATAGCAGCCAATGAGACTTGTATCTAGGTTTGTCGATATGTAGTGTAGCTCTTAGTTGTGGCAGTACTCCCTAATACTTGAACACTTATCTGTTACCTAGTACTAGCAGCACGCCGTGCATGTTTTCTACATAAGTCATGAGTCTCCGACCATTTGTGTAGTTGCAAAATACATATATATTAACGTGCCCTCTCCATTGTGAAAATATCTGTAGTGTAGTGCATGCTTGTGAGGCTTCGCCACGTGACAAGCTTTAGCGATTTATTCTAATGCATAATTAGTCGTAGTTACACTAACTTTAGGGTATAGTGTAATGCATGTTAGTGAATACTCACCCCCTGCCACATACCCCTGAGGTGGCTTGCAGGGTATTTCGTAGATGTAGATGCAGAAATGGTATCCTAGCACTCCCTGCCAAACTCCTCTGCGGTGGCTCGCAGAGTAGTAAGCACATTAGACCGACGACCCAGTGCCATTTATTTGGTATAAAGTATGATGATGGACAGGGAGTAGATCCGTGGACCGTTTGGCTTCGCCCCGACATACCGACCCGTTCATCTCCCCTAACGTTTCCGCTGTCCTTACACCGCCCCCTCCCGAGTCGTGTTCTGTTTAATGAGGTGGACGTCTCCGGCTGTTCAGCTCCGACGACGGCAAGGGTTGGACTGCTTCACAGAGCCACTGGGTGACTAATAGCGGGGAAATGGTGGGATTGGTACCTCCATAACAGCGCTCCGCTCCAAATTGGTTTCCGTCAGCCGTTCGCCTTCAAAACCCTAGTGTACCACAACCATGGTACCACAGACGAGGAAATGAACAACTGACGCAAGAAAAAGGCCAAAAATAACATCGTCATTTTAGATTAATCGTGCACAAATATCCGTATCCAAACATAAGTACGTCAAAAATGAAGGCACGATAGGTTCTACGCTATCAGGCATAACTTTGTGAAAGCCATGTGTGATTTCCCAAACAACCAGAAATGTTTTCTAAATGCCATATCATACCCTTTGATAGAGGACAAAAAGGCCACAAAAAATTATTTTTAATCAATAACAAACGACACACGTTTCCTGAGATTTAATGGAGGTTTTTAATTATTTCATTTTTATGTGAGAAAAAGGAATGGACCGCGAAAGTCATGGATGAATGTTGTGGAAGAGGCTCTAAAGATGAAAAGTTACAATAGTAGTACGATTATGAGAGCGTGTATGAAGCAATGCATAAGTGTAATAGAAGTGAATGAGACATATATGTAAGGATAGGTCATTATGGAGGAAATTATGAAAATGGAGCTAGTTTTCTAGGCCTAACAGCAATATGCAGGCCTAACAGATCCATGCTGTAAGACTTAGATGACCCCGAAAAGAAAGAAAGTTGTGGTGCGTATGTATGTATCAATGGTAGTTTTTCTTTCAATAGGTGTTGATGGACTATTTTACCCAGATTTTCCAATTTAAAAGATTTTTATCTCACAACTTTTAGTTCTTCAGAACAAAACATTTAAATTATCTTCAACACGCTCTGAAAATGCTAATAATTTCCCTACATCTTTCTTGAACATTAAAAATTCTCTTTTTGTAGTCTTCAGTTTCTCATCACTACTAACAGCCTAATTAAAACGTCTTCTCTGTTTTCAAATTTCTTTGAGGAAGTTTCTTTTCTCCACAGCAATGAAACGCACTTCTTCATCGCCTTTGTCCGGTTCCAACGACATTTTTTCATTCTACTTTCTCCATTCATCTCCTCATGCACTTTCTGCAATATATCCTTATTCTTACTCCCCAGGGTCCACGCTTCCAGAGCTATGTGAGGCCAAGCTTCATGCCAAACTCTTTGATATCTTCATCTTAATATATACCTACACTAAACTCTGGTATGATTATTTCTGTAAGCTTTTTACTTTTCAGGAGTCAATACTGAAGTATTCAAAACAAGAGTCAAAATACTGAAGTATTTTGACTCTTGTTGTCATATGAGCTGAACTAAATTAGTCTACCAGTTAATTGTTAGGCATGTGGGTATTAATTAACCTATCGTCCCCATTTCAAGGTCATTATTTTAGTTTTATTAAATTTTACTAAATCACCATCAGGTCTCTCTTATGTTCCTCATGCTCTCTGCCTCCCCTCATGTCGTGCAAAATTCCTAACGTCTTCCTTCCTATTCCGCCCGTACAAAATATGGGGGAGGAATGCATTTCTAAAATCACATACTTTCTTCACCCTTGACATTTTTTATTACATGAGTGGTCTTTTACTTTGTTTTGAGGCACAACAGCTGTTTATATCATATTGCACCGCTTAAAATTAGATATTAACCCGAAGTAAATTAATTCCAAGGATGGACTAAACCTGTACGTTTTACTTAGTCATTTCGGCGTTATTCTGTCAGGCTCAAATCTGTCGACTTTTATGATCACATCCGTTGACTCTAAACTGCATAAAAAATTCGTGCATGTTGACGTATTATAATATCTCAATTTTTCCCATCTGGTAGGAAATATTCTTTGTGCGGGGACGTTAACTCATGAGGCTCTAAATTGCTTAAGGCCTCACGCAACACTCTGAGCCAAAAACTTCTTATTAACTGTACTAGCCCTCCGCCAATTTACAGAGGCTGCACAGAGCCCTATATGCATGCCATATTGGGTACGTTAGTTACCTATCTCGCAGTACTCCACCGAATCCCTACATCTAAGCATGCTCGCCAATTTCTCCATTTCATCGTCCTCCCTCAGCCACTCGTGAGAAACGGAGACGGTTGTTATGAGCGCTCCCCACCTTGTGAGGCACTCACGACATGCTAACGCGCTGACCTCTACGAAGTCCCTGACTCCAGTGGAAGGATTTAGAGTGAGCTACGCTTTCCCCCAAGTAATCCTTCTCTACCAGTCACCCCTCCGACAACACAAGGGTTGCAGACCCAACTCTTTTAAGCCCGGTTTTATAGTGCCTTGTTAACACCACCTGCAAGAAAACGTAGCCTTTAAGTAAACTACATTTTAACTGAGAGTTATGGATCAGTGCAAAGCGTCAGAAAGTCGGTCTTGAGCGCTATCAATGAGAGAACGTATAAAACATGCTTAATATGAGAATGCTTAGTTACATTCCACATTTATAATTTATAATAACCGACTACGAATTTGGTGAAATGTGCCATTTTCAAGAGAATAGGTTTCAGGGTGCCGAAACTATGGTCAGTTATTGGAGATTAAAAGTCTGATGAAAATATTAATAACCTCATCATCTCTCATCAAACAGTTTTGATGCCAAACGTTTACATAGAGATACGTCTGAGACATTCCCGATCTGAGACGTACTAACTCCGGCTTTCTTACCGAGAAAATATTTAATTAACTTGAGATTATAAAACCGGGCAATAGTGCCATCACTCTCCCTACCACCACTGCACGCTATACTGAAGGCATTAAAATTGGAGTGAGCTTAAATAAAAGTTAGCCACCCTTTTGACGTGATAACCATCCTGAATAAGGAATAGAAGGAGAGAATCACCCTTGAATAAGTCCTTAGAAAAACTGGGGAGAAAACAATTTTTATTGACATATCGGATTTCCGATTCCGATACCAACTGGTTTTAGCAAGCAAAATATGCGGGACATTAGAATGAAAACTTGAGTGGAGAGCTGCAGAAAACAAGTATTCGGATGACTGCTGATGATGACGAGGACCACTTTTCTAAGCCCGTTACTTCTTTGGTAAAAAAATCATTCTTGGCAATTTTATTCTGCCCACGGACCGTTTCCTCTCAAGAGTGTAGGTATTTTCGCAACAGCTTGACCCGGCGTAACTTTATTTAATTTGATTTTAACCGCTGGCATAACAAGGGCGCGATTATGGTTTTCCATAACGCATGCGCTCGCGTTATTGTTATTCATCCTCATATTTAGTGAAGTGCTTTAAATCACTAAGTACTTTTATTTGATGTAGCGCGTTCTTAGGATAGTAACTGTGAGCATTGCATTTCTAAAGTGGTTAGCGTTTTCATAAAGTTAACAAAAATATTTTTACAGTAAAGATATCACATACTGCGTAATAAATAATGTAAAAAATAGAGACATTTGGATGTAAATGTGAATTTGTATTACCTAATTACCTACTGGTGTATGTCATATAATAATAGACTGAGCCTCTTCTCCATATTTAGAGCTGTAATTCAAAGTATAATTTTAAAATAGTTAAGGAAATATGTTCCTTCCACAGGCTTTGCCTAATGTAACTGGAAAGTATACATTTTTAATGCATACACAGATAAAAAATTATGTTATAGGACTAATATAAAAGAATATATTTCACAGGAATGAAAGGTGCAGCCCCGCATCTACTTTGTCACAACTTCGACCCACCGAAACTTCAACACCCGCTCTCAATATTCACCTTTCACCGCCTCCCCAGTTCATCCCTTCTCATCCACCTTTAAACACCCAGTCCTTTATCACCTCGGAGCTATTACTCGTCACGTATCCAGACTACCTCTGCCTCCACCCTTCTCAAACTACCACTCCCTTGTTCCCTGTGCACACACTCGCATCCCCCTAAGGCCTTGTTTGCGCCCAAATTAGGAGCTCACCATATCCCCGCACCGCCTCAACAGCACCAAGGTGAGAGTGTTAGACAGGGGGAAGAAGAAACAGCTGTGAAACTTCCCCTCCCTCCTTCAAATACCCAGTGCTATATAGTGAGGGCATAAGGTGAAGGTCTGCGTTAGCCAAGAAAGCTTATAAGTGCTTTAAATAATTGTACTTTTCTAGAATTTTTATCTTATTTGCACAGTATATATGTACTTAAGAAGAAATGAAGTCTGCAATTAAAAAATCATTTGACTAGACTGGAATTCGAACCCGAATCTTCCAATCGCCGGTCATATGTGCAATAAATTTACTTCACAAAGCCATCTTAATTCAAGTCGAACTTCAGCGGGATTTTATTTTTATTTATAGCACAATACTTGTATTCAAAAATACTTAAATCCTTGCAATTCGTATTGCTTGTATCGTACGAGGATTACTTTCACGACGCATTCAGTCGAATTACGGCATCATGAGGTACAAAATATCCGAACATTTTTCATTTTTTTTGTTGCTTGCTGAGGCAGTTGGGGAAGGGGGGGAGGGCGAAAAAATTACACAAATGTTCGGAGAAGATTGAAGATAGCCGCTAGTAGAAGCGTGGATCATGGGCTGGAGGGTGGGAAACATTATTGTTTTTTCCATGGCTATTTTATCGGAAAGAATTGGAGTGATTGCGGGAATATTTTCTCTTTGCAGATATCTGCGGAGTGCCTGATAATGTTAATTTGCTACAGGGCGTTCATGATTTTAGGCCTTTGGGGAGGACGAATAATTTCGGGTGTTATGTTGCTAGCATGTTTGTTCTCATTTAAAGCTGTTTTACAAAGAGTGGGAATTGAAATCCACACTTTGATAACTTCTGGCGTGTTCTTTGACGCGTGTGCTAAAACTTATTCCAATCTGGCCGATATATGTCTAATTGCAGCAATTGAATACCAATCCAATTATGGCACCTTCGGGTACAAAATCTAGCAGATAACCGAGTATTTTATATCTGATGATGCTGTATGTTTGCGAAACGCGTCGTAAAAACAAGTAAATATTTGTAGAACTGTACAAGTATTTCGATTTCAGTTTTAAATACCAAGAACTGGATGAGGAATATGAATACCAAAACGTAGTACAGCTTCACTGCTCTGATACTAAACAAAATGCTTTTGAGATATTGCAAGTGTTATTTTTCTTGAGACGTATTAGAGACCATATTCACGCATAGTTTCAAGATTAAAGCAGCTGCAAGAAGCATGGAGGGAGCAAGAAGTATAGCAATGTTACTTGCGCAAAATCACCAATTCCATTCTCCTCGTAGATGAGTCATTTCTCAATTGCTTCGTCTTTCATCTATACTACAATCTCCTAAAGAATATTCCCCAGATATGTAACACTACTTCAACTTTCCTATTTCATGCCCTTCCACCTAATACTTTGTCCCACCTTTTTACTTCTGCAAAATCTCATCACCTTTGGGTTCTTATGATTTACCTTCATGTCACCACTTCCTCACTTCATACCTTATTTTACTTACCAAACACCAAGTCTTACAATTCATATTGTTTATCCCTTAAACTTTCCTTCCTCATCGACATCGAACTGCCCAACTTGATTACTATGCAATATTCACCCGCCCGCGGTGGAGGAAATTAAATCCAGTTAAGGGGACTGGAGTGATTAATTGAGTGCACACTTTATAACTTATCAAGTAAGTAAAAAAAGATTATTCAACCACATATCACTTAAGAACACCTGTTTATATGGTGGAAATCACCACACATGCAGTAAAGTAATTGACACAAGAATAGTATTTGAAATTTTTTTAATTAAGCATTTTTGACAGGTTTTTGGCGCGGAATTTGAATTTTAAACGAAAACTATATCTAAATGCGTGTTTTTGACTCGGCATAATGCCTTGATATTTGATAACAACCATAATAATAGTAAAAAACGTATTATTTCTCGTTTACGAGAAAATATGCACACATGTAATCGAATTGTTTTGAAATATATGTCATGTGCAAGAAGGCTACGTGTTAAAATATCATTTAATTGCCAATAAAACAAATCGGTGACATGCTATTTTTTCTGTTTTATCTATAGATATTACTAATACGGACACGTATGCAAAGTTTCACACAATTTTGTTCCCAAACGAATATCGCTCCAACCACCTTAAGTTTCAATTTGCGAGAAAAGTAGCTTCGCCCCTAACTCCACGTTAACGTTCCCCCAGTATATGTACACGCGCGTAGGAGGTAGGGCTCGTAAAAATCTAAAGTGAAGTGCTTTTGTGAAGACCAAGCGGGACAAATGGGTGTCCTCCTAATTAACTCACGATGTCGCTGTAATCCTGTTTCGCGGTGAGCACCGTGAAAGCTCAATTACTTTTACCGGCCTTCTAC
This sequence comes from Pyrrhosoma nymphula, assembly GCA_963573305.1. Classification (NCBI taxonomy): domain Eukaryota; kingdom Metazoa; phylum Arthropoda; class Insecta; order Odonata; family Coenagrionidae; genus Pyrrhosoma; species Pyrrhosoma nymphula. The sequence goes on along the minus strand of OY754334.1, from coordinate 99,371,168 downwards.
CTTTCACTTAAGTTTGATGAAATATTGCTGCCTTACGTTACCTACTTTAAATTTTATCAAAGCCAACCTTAATTTCATCCTTTATTTTAGCCTGTTTTCTTCTTCTCTTCACACCTTTATAATTGACAGCCTTATATTTTACCTCCTCACTTACCTGCCAATTACTCACTATCATAGCGATCAAGATCTCATTTTTTTACCTCTCTACCAAAGTATTTTTATCCCTGAGGCAGGGACGCAAAGTTTGGGAATAACTGCATTTTTTATGCTCATTTCAGCCTACCTTATGACAGTAGAATACCCTGAATGAAACGAATAAATCTATTTATTCAATCTTCAGCATAATTCCTTGAATTTAAATCGTGATAGTTAGCAGTGACCTCCACGTGTGCAAAATCTCACAAAGTTTCTCCCTTCACTCAATTTTCTCCATAAACGATTTTTAATCCTCTCCCTCATTTAAAGATGATGACGGAGCACTCCTTGTCTCTCACTCATTGCGGTTGCCTTGTAACTTCACATAATGGGAAAGAATTACTGCCTTTCCGAAGCTCAGACAAAGATCCCAAAGAGAGAAAGCAATGCAGTTTACCGTGTGAATTACTTCACAACGTTGCTCTCACACACTTTCTTTTGGTAATGAAGTTTAATTTTACTAGTTATTCTCATGAATGAACTGCAAATGGAATTAGCATAGTGTAGAAAGGTAAGAAAATAACTGCAAGAAAATATTTTGGTAATATTTTCCATTATTTGTATCCAAGCACAGTAAGCAATAGGCACTTTTTCCGGTCACACACTACTTCCTACTGTCACTCACTCAGTGTTGCAGCCCGAAGGTTGGTTTTGATATGCGGGAGTAGAGCTCACTCCGCACTAATTCCAACGGTGTCGTAAAGAAAATATTAGAGAACAATAATACTGAGATTGACACAATTTGGTTCGGAAACATGGTCGTTGCGGAGAGAGGATGAACTAAGAGTGAAGAGTTTGAGCTGTGGGTTTGGAGAAGGATGGAGAGCATAGTGGCAAGGAGGACGACCGAAGAAGGTTTGCACATGATGGAAGAGAAGCAAGGTTTGTGGTTGAGTCTCTGAGAAGGCAGAAAAGTGGATTGAGGACGTTTTGAGAGACAAGAGGATGTTAAAGAGGGTGATAGCGGGGTGAACACAAGGAGAACGTGGAAGAGGAGGGAAAATAATGGGAATTATGGACGACAAAAGGAAAGGGAGAGGGTATGAGACCCTGAGAAATTTAATACAGACCCAATGGTAAGTCATTTATATGGTGCGAAGTGAGAAGGTTCTCCAGAAATTGGGATGTTAGGATAAGTACAGTTCAAAAATCTTATTTTAGGCACTACATTGCGAGTGGCCTAATTATGAAATCGGATTTTCCCACCCTATCAATCGATCTAATTGATCGATAAAGAATCGACCATTGATTTCTTGCTTGCTATCATGCTTTGGAAACCTTTAATTTAAACCTTAATATTACAAGTTATCTTAAAACATAGTAAACCAATGTGAATTTTAAAAGAGCTTAAGTGAAATGATGAAAACGTTAGGTTGGTATGCTACAAAAAATGCTAATGGAGTGTGTAAAAATGCAGGAGTCAGCTTTGCTCACATGGGGAATAATGGTAACGACTTACAGCAGCTATCTTCGAAATAGAAAGAAATTATTTAATCTGCAAGTAAGCCCCACTTTCCATGACCCAAATACTTGTTTATCCGTATAAACACATGTCGCCTGAAGCATTTTAATATGAACTCAAAGAAAAAACTCACGTCACGCATATTTAAATGTATTTTTATGCATTAGGTAAATTTATGCATTAAAACACCAAGCGGAAATTGTGTTATGACCAGACACTTTCTAAATTATATTTCGCAGCATAATGTTGCTCATGGATGAAAATTACATGTTAGGTATATCACATGCCAGACAATCAAAAATGCTGCCTTATATGCTTACAGAAACCGCATGAGTACCACTGTGCATAGTACGCAATCATATGTGTTTTACGCTCACAAATTGATTCAGTCCATTCGATCACAGGCAAAATACCATTACTTACGTGACCATTACTCACAAAGTAATGAATATTCCACAGGCATAGTTATTAACCTCATTTCAACAAGTCTATGCTGGAAAAAAATTGCTGGCTTAATGTTGTCTCCATATGGTTGATATATATTTGCCCATTAATGCCAAACTTAGAATCAATTTAGGACTGAAAAATGTCTTTGGAAGTCTCCCGGAAATCATAAGGAGGAATAAAACTATTGGATACATGGCCGGTAAACGATATTTAAGCAAACAGAGTTCTCATATTTATCACAATGATGACATCTCACCATCAGCTCAGGTTTATTGCAAATTTCACCGAAACCTAAAAACTATTAATAGTCATTCAATTATTATTATTGGAGTAATCTATTGATTATGTTAGGTCCTAATGAAGGTGATAAAAAATCCCCATGAATTTTGCATGCACTGATTATGCATATGAACTCTTGTTATACCCTTGTTCCACATTTCATCCTGCAACTCTAACTAAGCCTATTGAATCTAATATCACATTTTATAAGCACTAAGTTACGATCTGAGTACGCATATGTATTTCCAGAGAATAATAATTTATTAACATGCCACCATTTTTGATTCAACTGGAACCAAGCTTCAATTTTCTCGAGTTACATTAATTCACTTTCGCAAAGACAAAAACGCATGGCAGCTAATAAGGAGTGGCTTATAGTGCATTATGCAACACTATGTACAATAATTTTAGTTTGAAAGGTTGAACTGTTTGTAAATTAGCTTAATTGCCCTTTGTAGATCCTGCAATCAATGAGTTACCCTAGATTTAGGATACTTGGGGTTGGGAGTATGCCTATGATGAGGGACATATTTACACTGCATGAAAACGCAGCTACATTCTCTATGTTCACCTGTATCACCAAAGCTCTTCAAATATCAATGATAAGTCCTTCGTTAAAGTCAACAAGAGCATTCCGTCTAAACCGTATCGGATAGCAACATCGCAGTAGTCATAGCTGCAAAACAAATTCACGCGGTAAAAGTGTTTTATTCTTGAGTAAACATGTTTTTAATCTGAACCTATTTTACGGTCTTATCGAAGTTACTCCATTCCCATTAGTGGCAATGATAAAAATTCTTAGTAAGTTGATAGATTTTATTAAAATCTTAAGAAAATGGTAACAAAAAGTATGACACATGAATGAGTCCACAATCAATAAAATATTTCCCCCGTGATAAAATCTAAGGGGTAAAACGATGTTTAAATTAATCCATTATTAGTAAATACACTCTATGGGTTCTGTCTTTACTTTGTCTAAGTATTTAGTTTCCATAATACACAATATACTTTGTATTCTATCCGCAGAATTTAATTTTCTAAATCAGCCTGATAATCCTCTGGTGGATTGAAATATGAAAAGGAAAACGAAATAATATATGTATACGTAATATAAAGGCTACAAATGTATTATTAAACAAATTGTATGATTACCAACGATCACTGGTGAGAAAGGAGAAGGTAGAAAGTTTAAATAAATTGGCTAATAGAGTTATTTTAGTTTGCTTGATTAAACTTTTGGCAGCGTTGATTTGATCGATGGTGAATTAATAAATTTTGTGGAAAAATACAAAGTTTAATATTTGGTATACATATTATTAGTAAAGTTACATTTACAGCAGAAAATCGTTCAGTTAATTATTTGAGGAAAAATAATTTACCTATATTTGAAAGAATCATGTGTCAAATATTTCACTCTCTGCTCTCTTAAATACCTGAAGTTTTACAGAAAATCCTTAAAAGGTGAATTTTGATAAGCCAGGGTAGCGTAGTGGTCTACGCGTTGGCTATTAGTTCGATTCCAGGTGAAATTATTATCCTGGGTAGCGTCGAGATCTTCGCGTTGGTTGGTGGTACGATTCCTGCTTCAGGGGGATTCCTATCTCGTGGAAATTACTCAAGCACTGGGTTTCTCTTCAACCTCCCTCCTTTCCCCTCATAACCCTTCCCATACCAACTTATTCTCTATGGCGCAAATGACCTCAGGTAATCGGTCACCTCCAAATATTACCAATAAACCAATTCGTCTATAATCCTGAGGTTGGTAAGCTTGGGAGACCATTGCAGTCTTAGATGAAGTTTCCTCGGGTTTCCAACTGGTTGAGAGATTCAATAGTTTCCAAAGTTTCGAGGTCCAACGCGTGTCATGAATATTGCCGCTAAATATACTGAGAGCCCTAGAACTCCAGCGTTTTTCATAAAACATCCCTGATGACGAGGAACGTATCGGGTCACGAAACGTCGTAAACTATAGAATCTCTCACCCGTTTGGGAACCCAAGAATACTTCATCCAGATAATACGCCGCGAAATCACAATATCTCTTCTCCATCATAGACTTACTTTCCCTCACCCCGCACTCCCTTGACTGCTACTTCCTAATATTCCCTTTGCCAACTTCATTCCCCGTACTTCACTAACATTTCCCTTCGCGTTCTCCCCGTATGTCTTCCTGACTGGGTAAACCCGCGGTTTCTCTTTCTTTGCAAACCCTGAATGTCCTTCCTCCCCCGTTGCTTTCACTGTTTCCCGCTTATATATATTTTATAGTCTCGACTTCTTGTGGTCCTTTATTCTCCTTTATTCTTCCCTCCAAGTTTCTCACTTCCCTTCAACAAAGAGAAAGGATCTCTCTTCATCCATTGTTCCCACATAGTCTCTTTCTTCCTGCAGGAGTTAATACAGTCTTCCCACACACACCACCATTCCTACTTCATTCTCTAAGGAAAAACATCCCAGTACTCGGTATAGATTGGGGGGACATCTTTATCTGTCGGTTACGCTTCGAAATTGAGCGTAGCTAATAATTATTTACGACTAGTATAGCATTAGTGATAGCCAAACGAGCTATAATCTATTCGGAATAGGAAGACTGTAAGGCTAAAATAAATGACCATCTTGGAAATGATGAGATCATCTCACAAAATAAGAAAGCCACCAAGTATGGGAATGGAATTAAGTGAAAATAAAATGTTTACCATTTTTAAAAGGTAAATACTTAATGCAAATGCAATGATTTACAATTAATTACATTATACATTTCCAATAAATTCGACCGTATCTGGAGTTACGTGGTGGAACAGCATTTCAGTAATTAAATTAAACTGCAGGAATTGTACTGTCCGCTTATTGTCCAGAAGTTTAATTTTATTACAACTAACAAGCCTACTTTATTCACAAATATGTAAAAAACACGGCGTATTAAACGGATTGGCAATAATGTAAAAATCAAAACCAATTACATTAAACATTAATCTGTAAAATAATTGCGAAGAGTTATACGTTTTTTATGTATAACTTTCACGCTATCAGTTTTGAGACTGATAATTCATATGAAATAAAGTGTTTCCGACAGCGAGCATTTGTGTTGGTCAACGAGAAATCATGCAAGGAGTTCGCGTGTAGGTTCATTTGTGAGAACAAAATCGTTCTAAGGGAAAATAAACTGCGAACAAACAACTTCTCAGAGTGGTATTTCACCAACCACCTAGTGCACAGAGGGAATTCATTATCCTTTCCATTACTCCACGCAATTCTTCCTCGTTTCATTCCTGGGCTCGAAGCCTATCCCTCAGTCCGGAAACCGAAGATTTTTATGTGTTTTAGTGTTTCTCATTCCCGTCTCATTCATATAAACTGTCTGTCCTCCCTTCTATCTCTTCTCGGATAATGCAAGACAGGCTAAGGGCTTCTGTCTTCAGCAAAGCGAGACGAAAGTTTTGAGGAAAGAAACAATTTGATCGTTCTCCGGAGAAAAATCTGTACTTGACATTTGGTAGACATCGAGACTCCAACTCTTAGTAAATTTAATACGATGAATAAGTAGCTTAAAACAGGTTTTTCTCGAGCGTATTTAAAAATTATAATTTGGTGTTCAATTGTGTATCATTCAGGCAACAATGAGACGCTGGATGTAAATATAGTAATAAAAAGAAAACGAGAAAACCTTTTCATGACTGAAATTGCCCGTAATTAACTAAATGTACATCATTGAGGCTTAAACTTCAATTAATTATTTCGCACCGTACGTTGACAGTGCATTCACAAATTTTGAATTTAACAGTGATATGCCACTCAAACTAAAATATAGAAAATTATATTAACTCTTACGGTAGAAGTGACACGTAAGTATATAAACTTAAAGATGGATGGACGCTTCTTTACCTTCTTGTATCATCATGAAAGTGCTCGCTCCTTCTCTTACTTTTTATTAATCTAGGAAGATGCGTAAGGGATTCGATCCAAAGAATGCCTCTTCCGTTTCGTTTCATCCGTGTGGCGAGACACGAATAACTTTTTCGAGTGAAAGGGAGTTCTCCTACTGAAGATGAAATATTCATGTCGCTCCAACGAAATCCAACCGAGTGGAAAGATATAATCAGAGAGTTAAAGGCTAAAGGAAGAGATGGGATTACGCGTTTATGTAAGCAAAAATATTATATTTTCATTCGTATTGAAGAATTTTGGAACTCAAAACGCTGACATGCATTCAAAGAAAGAGAGGTTCTACTCCTCTTTTTTATAGCCTCTCTCAAGAGTTTATTTAGTTCTGGAAAAATTTTTCTTGAAGTTTACCACTGGAGGTTACTACCACCATTCAGAAAGATATTTGTCTAGGTTTTCCTTAAATGCTATCGTACGAATACGGGAAAATACATGAAAACAACAATAAAGATCATTGCAAGTAAATTATGCTGGTCAAAATCCTCCCCATTCTCTCCAAAATTTTAAAATACTTGCGGTAACTGGTTTCCATCACTTTCCTGTTAGTGCTGATCTTTTCAGCGGTTTTGCGTAAATATAAAAATCACCTACACTGCAAATCCACCATCGCTAACAGAGGATTACTAGGACTTTGTGAATTGGGCCACAGATGTAATACTTTTGTCAATATTCATAAAAACTTAAAGAATTCTTACAAAAAATCGCACTACTATCGACTTATTTTGAAGACAACATATGAGTGCAATTCTTAAACTTTATTTCTTGTTCTTCTATTTATATATAGAATTTCCAGAAACAGAGAATATAGTTTCTCTCCTGACGCCGTAGCTTGGTCATGTAAAATTCGCTGGGGTAAAATGTGGAGGTGTAGTTTGGAGGTAGTGGATAAAATATTTCTGAGAGCGTTACCCTGCTTTTACGTTGATAAAAACACATATTTTACAACCCCCAACTTACTCCAGTCTTGATACTTCGGAGAGGAAAACAAGGTGGCCAGCAAAACGCAGCCAAAGCTCGCCTACCAACTTGTCACCGATCTCACTCATGAGAGTTTTAAATTCCAACAATTTCCTCGCCAGGGCAAACCGGAAGTGGCATTAATAGCCAAGCGCCACCATTGTTCCTCTCTCGGAGAACGCAAGCATGCGGGTGTATAATACTTAAAACTGTCCTCTCCCCCCCCGGACACTCTACATTACGACCGCAAAAGAACGATGTGGACGGACCCTGGCTTTTGTCCCCCTTAAACGCTGCGAGGATGGAGATTTAACTTTCAAATTTTCCACGGGGTTCCGCGAATACTTTTCCGCCCCTTACGAAAAAGGAAGGAACCTGTGAATTGTGGGTGACTAGGAGGGGAGTTGTGAGAATTTACGCCATAGCCCTAAAACGCATGGGGTCTCTTTATGCGCCGACCTTATATTTCGCTCTACCCACGCACACACTATCACGTTTGCAATTTTCCCTCCTTACCAAGTCTCCCTGTCTCCATATTCTTTCCTATTATATCATTTTCTAAGATATCTAGCAGTACAGGCAGGTACTTTGCTAGGTTTTTACTTTTCTTAACACTGGATTTATTATTAACGCATGAAGTAAATACAAAACTGTCTCTCAAATGTTTGCGTGTATTTCACTGATCAACATGGAAAAACGGGTGCCTGCTGACAAGCCTTAGTGGCTGAGCAGGACGTTATCACATTACTTGCTATTGTGTGCTACCTTACGGGGGGAGAGGGGTGGTAATCAGCGGACCAATAACCGGGATAATTCTTTGACAGCAATATTTATTCACCAAAACCCCAACTAACAGAAAATAAACAAAAAACCAAAGAGATACTCCTTTTGTGCGACTGGGTATTAAAGGAAGGGTTGGGGACCGGGAAGCGACGTGCTACCTTGGACACACGGCGATCGGCGGTGGAGAGAAGCAGCGTCGGCCTTCTGATCGTTTACCGGAGAGGTCCGCTAGTGATGCCCGAGGCAAAAAAGCCTCAGAACTCCTGTGGAAGGCCCTTATATATCCTTTTGGGGCCCCATTATCTGTCGGGACCCGGCGTTCGATTCATTCAACAGCACTCTGCAAGTGCTCGCCCCCAACGGAGGCCTCGAACTTGGGGAACTCACTTTTCTCCGAGTCGTCTGCTCCCGCGGACGGCTCAATTGACATTGGAGTCAGAGGGGGATTTGGTTGGTGGTTTTCTCCAACATTGCTATAATATTCCCCTTCAGTGGAGATTCCCACTTTCAGTCAGTTTCCTTCGGCTGCATGTTCTTTAACTACAGTAAGTAATCTTTTCAGACGGCACACATGTATAATTTTTATTCCTAAATTTTTATTTTATTATTAGAATAATTGAGGATGCGAAAAATATTAATATATTATGAATGAATGCTGAAATAAATTAATTATTGATAGTAAAATTTAAGTTAATCCAGCGGTCAAGGCATGATTTTAATGGAAGAGAGGAAAAATCCTCAAGGTTTTTAAGGGCGAAGGTTCCTGTCTCCTCAGCGTTATTTCTTTCGTCATCACTGCATACCCTCTCTCATCATCATATTCATGATTCCTAATCTTTTTCCCCCCTAGGAGAATAACCAGTCTTTTAATACGAGGTGATCTACTAGTTTTGGTAGGTTTAAATGAAATAACGAATTCTTATGCTAATCTTCTTCAGCCGCAGGTCCCTAACACAGTCTATACAGTCGCGACAAAGTGGACATTTTTCTTAGTGTTACTTTTGAATATAAATGTGGCATGTTCCTAGTGAATGCGAATTTTAAATTAAACAAAATGCCTCTTCCAGATATATCCTGTTTATAGCTTACCAGTTAGAATCTTTGAACACTTGCAAAAATGTAGCGTTGATCTACATGTCTAGAAATATTCGTATTCGCGCATTCCTATTTTATATTTAAGTCGTTCCAAAGTTTATAATTTCTGTATATCATGTCATAAGTCATGTGTGATTAACTGAAAAAAAAACAGTATTTCAAAAATTATAGTACATTTTGCCACTTCCATGAGATATTTAGCCATTCCACGGATCATTTATTCCACAAACTCCGCGTGTGACATCGGTGCCCTATCGGATCAGTAGCTAGATCGTAATGATTTAAAGAGGATGACATTTCAGTAATCATAAAATTTAATCCGCAAAATGCAAACACGTTAAATAAAATATTAATTTTGGCCAGAGAGAACAAAATATACCCTTATACACGCGGTACAAATTGTAGTTATACTTGTTCACCACTAGAGGCGCTGGCTACGGAGTGCTGCAAGTCAGTATAGGGAAAATAACATGGCTTGACGCGACTGTATAGACTGTGTCCCTATTCTCCTGGCTCGTTTCCATCCAACTCCTCTTCATCCCACTCATACCTATTCTTTCTATCCTTTCCCCGCTTACACAGAATCCACCCTTTATGACGGCCTATATCATTCCTTCATCCCTCATAACTCGTTCAAACCACATCCTCATCTCCTCCAGAAATTTCCCCACCTAACCCACCACGGTGGTGACTTCCTCGTTTGTCTTCCTTTACATCAACCGCACCTCCTCCATTCACCTCCACACCCACATCTCAAACGCCTGCGGCCTATTCTAGTCCTCTTTCTTCATAGTCGTGGTTTCTGCACCCCACAATGCCACATACCGTACCAAACTTTTTGGTAATCTTTTGGCCAATCTTTTCTTCACATTCTTACCCATGGTCTCCGATGACAATTCTTTTCTATTGGTAAAATCCTCCTTTGTTAACACAGGAGGTTCAAAGAGATTTTGTGTGTTATCACCATAACAGTCTACATTCAGCAGAGTAATCTACGGTTTACAGTGGGTAAAAATCTTTCAGATGATTTTGTTGACCAGAGCACAGAAAAATCCTACCAGATTCTATTCGTGTTTATAACCCTTTGTACCGGTGAGTTTCCTTCGATGATCTCATAACCGTATTTTAATGGTGATATCACAAAAGCTGAAAACGCAGTGGGAGTAATAATAAATCAGAGAAAATACCAAATCCGTCCACAATGTAGTCTTACGAATTACAAACTACCAACATATATGGAAGTTCTTTCTACTTATTTACGTGATGATTAAACTCTAAAGGTGAAGGTAGCAGGATACCAGGTATGGAAACAATGTGAATTAATTCAGACTTCTTAATATAATTAAGTAAATAAACTAAACGTTTTCAGGTGTAATTGTGTGGAACTTCATATTGGAGTAAATCAATATCTGGCTTTTTTCTCAAGAAAATGTTGAAAATTTATTCTGATAGTATTCTCATTGTAACAATACTTATGTAACAATTACTGCATTTATTTGTATGGCATACATTTTTGTAATTTGCTGGTGGCTCAATTCTGGTCTTATGACCTTGGAGACCACCTAAAGCTCCCGCTCCTTTGCTGTTATCAATTTGTGGAACAAAAATGTTTGGGAGTAAATAAATTATTATATCTTGGTATATTCCACACTCAAATTGTAATCCCGACTCAAGGTTTAAACATACAAATAGATTTTCAAGGGCCTCATTAAAATTACTGTTCAAGTTGAAACCCCGGTTGGAATTAGAATTTAATTGTGAACTATACTGATTTATTGACTTACTGTAATGATCTACAGTTTAGGGATGAACAATTACATATGCTTATTATTTATGTATATTGATTGTTTTAAAGTTATTATGAGGGATACAACGTTTTAATGTTTCCGAAATAAAAAAGAACCAAATTTAAAAAAAACCTTATCTCGTTGACTCAACATATAACCACATATGAGCTTGGTTTCGGAAACTCATTCCCAAGATGACAAACATGTTTCATTCATTGTTATTACTTATTAATTGAGGGAAAAGGAAATTATAAAAAAGATAAAGAAAATTAATCTTTACCGGTTTACATAGCAAGAAAAGATTATGACACTAGAGACATCTTCTTTTTCAAATACGATATATATTTTGTGAAACAGTAGGAACATCATTCTCCTGAACTCCGACCCGTATCTCCCGACTCGGCACCGGAAGCTATATCAAATTAAGAAATCCAGGCTTTTACCGTTTGTTTTATTGAGGCTTTAAAGGAACAAGATGTACGTATAAAGGGCCATGAAAACGATGTGATGAAGTATGCTAACTCACGTGCATGACGCCGCAGCCCAATAGCATAGAGCCCAATCTTAACATGTGGGTGTTCACCGCGAACAAATTCGAAGCATGAAACTTCAACGCGCAATCCCCTTTATGAATTAATTGTGGAACTTGAAGCAAAAAAATCAAAACGCTTAGAAAGGCTCCACTACCGCTGTTTGAGTGAATACAAATCCTAAACTCCACCTTCTCGTTTCTATTTTTGGTAAACACTGCTTTTCCAGATGACGTACTTAAGCTGTTATGAAGCAAAATTATAACACAAAATTAGCAGATAAATCGACAAATATTTTTTAAATTAACACTTGTATCAATCACAGAAACTGACTGCGGTGGCAATTCACTGAATCAAAGCATTTTGACTTTAATTACTTTAGTAATTTTCAAGGAACTTGAATAAAATTATGGGCAGGTGCCTACTTATTACTACCATTCCCTCAAATAATATGCCTATAATAGACTATTTTTTCGTACAAATGACACCAGATAGAAATATACTATCTTTCCAATGCTCTACCTATTATTGCATTTGGGACCTTGCATTTTCAAATTGAATCAGAGAAAAAAAAGTAGCACGTAAATTTATGATTTCGTTTTTTGTATAATACATAGTACTCGTTTTTCTACATATAACCAGGGTGTGAATTGAATGACATAAAAGTCATTTTTAGTTGTAGATTTTTGCCTTGAAACATCCGGCGCCGATTCGGGAGATCCAAGTTCGAGTCAAGGACCAGGTGAATGATTTTGTTCTATGTGTATCTCACTTATTCTTTCAGAGGGTAACAACCGTTGAATTTTAATGTTGTAAATAAGATATGTTTTATCGAAAAATCGTTTTAGTCTAAATAGTGAATAAGTGTTGAGAAATTTCAAAGCATTATTTGTCTCCTTTTATATTAATTTTTCAGGATAGGAGATGTAACCATAGCGTGGAATGTGAATCTTGGTAAATACGAGGGGATCTCGTACTCATGATCAAGACTGTCTGACTGACATGACTGTCCCGGTCACCGGGGAGAAGGACTGTCCACGGAGATAACGCCTCGGAATTCCCGGAGAGTCCCTGGGATGCCACCCCGCGTTATTTCGGCGAATCCTCCTCGAATCCTGAATCCTTTTGTCACTAACCCAAGCCCTACCCTCCCCCCTCTCCAACCCTTCCTCATCACCCCCCCCCCCCCCCTGAAAACCCTTGCCCTCCGAAACAAGAGACTCGTTCTCTCCCCGGGGCGAAACCTGGCAAAAACAAATGGGGAAGTCATGGGATCACCTTGTATGGCGCGCACAAAAAAATATCATTCCACTCCCGTTGTTTCGAAACGAAAAAGACGAGTGAGGGAGAAAGAGGAAATGAGAGGAGGAGGAGGGAGTTGAAGGAGGAGAGGGTTGAAGAGACGAAAACACGGGGTAATGTGTTTAACGACCGCGAGCGACGGAGGAGTTGAGAGGAGGGGAGTGGGAGACAGGAGTGTGCGAGAGGCAGGGATAGAGAGAGAGCACCCAAATGGTAGCCGGGTGAACACAAAAAGAAGGTTCGAAACAAAAAGAAATCTTTGTCTCCGTGGAGGGGTGAAACATTTAAACTTTCCAATTATAAATGTCATCGTTGACAATGCTTAACCCATTAACCCTTTCGCGCCGAATGCCGCGCATATGCGGCGGGGATTTTCTTCGCAAACGAACGAAAGCCTCATATATGCGGCGTCAATTTTCCGACGCAAATGAACGAATGCCGCGTATATGCGGCGCGGGGTGGAGGAAAGTGACCGCCGCGGAAACAATAGACCCAGGTAAGTGGTCCCCCCTCGGGTCCCAACTTAGCTCGAGCCCAGGGCCTTCCTCGGCCGCTCGGATCGACCCTTTCCTATCCTCTCACGCGGTCAACTATAGCGTTTTGCAGTGTTTTTTCTAAAAAATTATTTGTTGCTTACTTTCGAAATCTAAAGTTAGAAATGAATTTTTCTTTTTTTGCTTACCACATGGAAATTTTAAACGAAATTCTAGCGTTAATATCAACGGAGTTACAGAACGGCAATCGACCGTCGGCAATCCGTCAATATGAACATTAGAACTCCGTTTAAAATTTATGCACGCTCAGAAAAAAACAAGGAATTTATTTTTAATCTAAAAAAATCGATGCAAGCAACAAATATATGTTTATATAAAACACTGCATTTTCAGTCAGATGACCGTGGAATCGCGCTGTGAAGGTGTCTTTAATCCTCCTTGGGTCTGGGACAGCGGCCGAGAAAAGGGATGGGCGTCCCGCTGAGTTGGGTCACAAAACGGTAAGGGATCGGACCCCTGCCTTCCATCGACGCGAGAGAGCTTCGTACAGGGGAGTGCAGAAATTTTTCAAGAGGCTCGTAACGTGGAAGAATTTCCCTCCACAAGGCTTCGGCGCGAAAGGGTTAACGGTCATTAAGAATAATGCTTTTGATATATCCGTCAAATTTTAATTTTACCCCTCAACACCACACTCCCAATGTTGAAGGATGCATTCTTTCGGGTGTTTCACCGCGTCGTTGTTTTTGTGACAACAGTTTCGCCTGCTTTCCAGCATGCGTCTTCAGGTCGAAGTGATGATGCCGGCAATTGGCCTTCGCACCAACCACACTCCCTACTAAGACACCATACTCAGAAAAAATATTTCAAATCGCATTATACAAACAGAGCAACATTTTTCTAGCTGACAACTCAAATTACCGCTGGGAAGTTAACGTGTCACTTTCTTCGTTCATTACAAATATCCTGCTTCATAAGAACTACGGTGTATTTACGACAATATTGGTTTCAAAATACAGTATTTAAATTCGTATGATACAATTGTATTGCTTCTTATGCCACTGCATGATTATTGTTTAATTAAATGAATCAGCCAATTTTCAATTAGCAATGAATCAGTTTAATTCAATGTAGGGTAGAATCCTATAGAGCAACGATCCAAAATACTGAAAAATGAAAGAAGAATCACCAACTGTGGGGAAGGAATGCATTTTTGAAAAAGGTTGGAATTTCAGAAAATTATGCTACAGCTGGAAATTAGTAGATTAATAAAATATCTCGGTAAATCACTGGTTCAAAATAACATTGGATGCAGCATAATACATTGTACCAACGTTATCTTTATTCTACAAGGAGTGTCGCAAATGTTATTATACTGGTTCCGCATAAGTCGCTTTACTGCAAATATTTACAAATGCACTGTTAAAAGCAGTGGCGTAACTATGGGGGGATGAGGGGGATAGAACACCCCCCCCCCACCCAGAACCCTAAAAAAAATATTCGTATCACAGCAATCCTACTTGTTTGAAATGCATTAATTAAATGTTTTAGTTTTAATTTGGCCTGTCTAATTTATTCAAATTAGTAGTTTATTTGCATAAGTAACGAATTAACGAGTGGTGTGCTATTTATTCTGATCCATCTACCCCCCCCCAAATCCAAGTCCTAGTTAAGCCACTAGTTGAAAGTATGATAACAGGGAATTGATATAGCGTTTTGAGTGGATTTGCCATTGGTCCACGTATTTTTTACTCCTCCGGTATCGCCTTCATGGCAATCGTCACGGATTGTAGGTTTCGAAAATGTTGTCTGTCCTAGAGGAGGAGTTTATTTGGTATTTTCTCACGGATTTTCGGCTTCTGCGGAAAGTTTCATTGCCCTATTGGACCGAGTGGTAAGGATAACTGGCGATGGAACTTTGGTTTTCGAGTACAACCCTGAGACCAAAACAAAGTTATGAGTGACACGCAGCCCAATCCTTATAGCCATAATGGTCTCTTGAATGTACAGTGCGTTGTACTTCATTCACATCTTAGTATTCTTGGAGTCACACCATTCCTGTCTTTTTCTTCAGAGACCATGCGTGAATATTCCGCTACAGAAGTCTTGTTTTTCAGGCCATTTTATTCCTCTGGTTCCCGAATGATCGAGGCTTATTCACCAAATGTTTCGTTTTAAATTTTCAAGCTGAAACCAAAAGAGCAGATCCACAGTTTAAACTATTTGCATTACATGAGGATGACTTTAAAAGCAATGGAATTCACTTCGAAGAGGGCTGGGGAAATGCAGATGTGGCGGCGCATTAATAGGTTCACAATGATATTCCTTCTTCAACTTACAATCCAACCGTTACGCAACTCATACGGGATAGACAAGTGGGATAGACATCTCTCTCGTACATCACCGGGACAACTTGTGTCAATCATTAATCATCGAATTTTTTAAGTGCCTTACGATTTGGTGAGAGCTTGTATTTCTTTGATCGCTCCGCTTTTCTTGAATTGCCCACGTAACGTAAAATTATGACAAGTCTTTTCCAAGACTCGATCGATTTATTTTATTTACTAGCCATGGAATTTGATGTTATACATCATAATCATTCCAGTAACCGATAACCACGGGAAACCTCCCTAGTTCATATCTGAAGATCAGGAACAGCGTCAAAACGGAAAGAGGAAATTTATGATTGTTCTTACTTTTGTTATATTCAATATGAACAAGTACGCTCAATGTATCTCCTAGGAATTGAAAAACCCACAGGACTGCAATAAATTTAGGTTGGTAATTAACCTGCCGCCAAGGGTCTCTGTATTATCTGATAAGCTTAACAGGCAATATATTGGTAAACATTGGTGCCTTGTCAGCCTTTTACTCTCCTACCGCTGTTAAATGAACTAAAAACCAGTGTTTGCTTGTGGGATCTTGGGACGAAAAACTAGTTTTTTATTCTATTATACACAGCAAAATCCTCACCCTTTCACTCTTTATCCTCCACAGGTACATGTCTACAGTACCATCCTTCGATTTGACATCTTTGGCCCGCCCACATGCTCTGCTGAAGTATATCGAACCCACTTTTTATACATTACCTTTCGCCCAGGTCTGGATCCTTTAAGACCATCGGCGACGCTTTGAAATGTATGGAAAAAAAAGAAAAGAGGTGTGCTCACACATTGTTCCTTCTTCTCTCAAATCCTCACACGCCTTTCACGTACCATTTTTCAAACCTCATACCCGTATTAACTCCCATCCTCCACGGGTAGCTTGAACGCGTATTGCAGATAATCTGGCTGTCGGATGTTTTCTTCTCCCGCCTTCGAGCATGTACACAATAGAGATCATGCTCGTGAGAAAAGAATAGGGCACTTGACTGTAGAATGGACAGATTAAAAATGTCATTTTTTCCCGCGATCGATAAGGGACGATAACAGCTGCCAATGAGACTTTTAACTAGGCTTGTCGATAGGTAGTGTAGCTCTTGGTAAATAGTAGTACTTGTATCCTAATCTGCTACTTAATAAGTACTAACAGAAGGCCGTGCATGTTTTCGGCATGACTCTTGAGTCTCTGTCCGTTTATGTGGTTGCAATATACATTAACGGTCCCTCTCTATTGGTAGCATGTCTGTAGTGTAATGCATGCTTGTGAGGCTTCGCCTCGTGACACGAATTAGTGATTTATGCTAATGCATAATTAGTCGTAGTTGCACTAACCTTAGGGCATAGTGTAATGCATGTTGGTGACTACTCACCCCCTCCCACACACCCTTGAGGTGGCTTGCAGATGTAGGTGTAGAGGGAGCGTGCGATACTTGCGAAGTGTTGCTAGTGGGGTCAGAGCAAGGTGGCCCATGTGACGTCATCCATGGTCACCTATTGAGACTTCTACTCGCTGAAGCCAGAAGACCGCATCTTTTCAAGTAGTTTTAATCCCAAGCTCGTGTCATTCAAAAGCATAAATGATAGCGGATTCATAAGACTTCCTTATTCGAGCATATATTTTTGTTTTAAAGGTAGGTAACGTTAATCTTAAATCGATGAGGCCAATCCATGTACTTACTCGTAAAAACAATCACAAATAATTGGTAACGGCGTCTTCTTCGCGTCTTCTCTCTGCTTATAAACTACCACATTCGTTAACAATTTCGAATTCCCATCAATAACGCCACAGACGATGCTTCTTCGGCATTGGCTTTCAAAGCACTATCGGTAGCCTTACCGTGCCTGACGTCACATGCCTTGTGGTTGCACGGGAGTCAACTTTCCCCGCGAACCTAGTCTCTATTGTAAACCTATGTGTTCGAAATCTCCCGCGACATTCGAGTGCCCGCTACAATGAGAAGGCGTTACAGTATATTGGCTATTACGTGTACCTGTAATGTGGGCTTGGTCCATTCACCATAACGGTAATCGTAGACTAGTTTTGCAATGAATAGTGTAAAAATCGATCTTTCAATATTTTATTATTTTACGTTTCCATCGGCCTCAATGGCAATGCGAAAATTATTTGGATAATAATGCCTTTGAATTGAAGAAGTATATGAAGTGTTTACAACTCTTAAAATGTTTAATATTACTTTATCTGAGTGGATTTCACTGGGCAAGCTAAGGAATACTCGTGTCAGAAGATTACTTCTCAGTAATGGAAGGTAGTTTTCTATCATATAGATAACTAAACCCTAAAACAGAGCGAGACGCCTTGTATAAACAAAACTGAGTTATTAAGTTTTCAAATATTCATCAGCTTCTTTAGCTAAAATGTGGATAATTACTTGCTTTTATTCAAGTTACAATATTAGCATGCCTTGAAATAACAGGAGAATAAAAAGTAGGGTCATCAGGGTAGCCAAAAGCAGCTATCCATAAAGCATGTTCGTGCACGACAGAATGCGAAGTTTAAGCAAAAAATAACGTTGTGAGGCGCTAATAAGTGGAACTACTGTATAATTGAAGAAAAATACGCATAGCTGAGTTCCACACAACAGAATTTATTAAAACTGCAATTAGTGCATAAACTCAGCATATGCTCTTGCCTATTTTTATGCAAAAAAAACCAATGGATTACCAATTGGTTTACGGTGGTTACATACCTATTTCTGACATCATGTCTACTCCATCTTCCCCTACGCCCGCGATTTCTTTACATCTCCGCACTTCTCTATTTTTTTCTCCACTTTATTATTCAGTCCTCCCTCACCTCCGCTCATCGCGGCTTCACAGGTTGGAGGAATGTTAATTTCTTTTACCGCCCACCTCCCCATAGCCATACACATTCCCACACCGCAAGATCCTCTCCCGAGATGGGCAGGTAACATCCCGAAAGATTTATGCCTTGTTTCGCGCCCGTGCGAAGGCTCGTGTGTTGCTGTGTGTATGTAGGTACTACACGAGAAAGTGTGAATGCAGGTGGGAAGAGGGGACCAGAGAGAGAGAGAGAGAGAGAAAATGAATAAAAAATTATAAAATAAAACTCGCCAAAGGGCTTTCCACAAGTCTTTCCATCACCCGAGTTTATTGCGAGGGAAATTATGTCCTCCCGATTGCATTAATGCGAACACAATGCTTTTACTCTTAAAAGGTTTACCTTTAAAGGAATAGCGTACATTATAATGTACACTGGAATGAGGAAACCACCGGCCGTGCGTACAGAAACATGTACGTTGGATGTGGTATTTAAACCCGTGGTGTTTCTACTGAGTGCTCAAAATTAAATCCAGCCAGCAGCGCCCCCAGCGAGAATTTCAATCCGTACGATGAAGTGTGATCGTGACCCTTTTTGAATTATATATTCACTTTCCAAAGTTTCAAACCCTTCTTTATTTAAGACCAATGCATCATTCATCCTCTCTCTGCAGTCTCCCGCACAACAATTCCCACTTTCTTTCTTTAAACAACCTTATCAACAATCCTTTCCAAAAAATCATTCAACATTTAACGAAACAGCATTTCTTTTAAAACATCAATGAATTATAATTAATAACTAAAATAAACGAAACAACCATCAACATAATGAAAAACAACTAAGAATAACGAAACGTAAATTTTAAACCAATCAAAGCGATATTTTTTTTGTGACGTTACAAAAGGTAAAACTATTACCCAAGTTCTTCCTGCTTTCTCCATTCTCACCCGCCGTTATAAGTTAAAAAAAAACCATTCTCACCCTAAGTGATGTCCATTACGTTCGAACGTTTCCTCTCCCCATTCTCAAAGGCATTCGAAGTCTATATCCCTCCAAAATCCCATTCCGCATTGCATTTCAAAACATTTTATGAATACATTATCGATTAGGTGTTAAATTATAAGACGCCCAGTCACTTGGTTGATTTTAACCTAAGGACTCCCACATTGTTTGACCCTAAATGCATTCCTTAATTCACAAAGATTTTCTGTCACAGGATCCGATTTTGAAAGTCACAGTACAATGCAATCTTAAGGTATATAGTCTTCATTTGCAACCTCTTCCATAATTGCTACTGTGGGGTTCTTTTCCAACCAGAAAATACCGCATTTCTTTCACCCTTAGCCGACCGCGGACGTCGTTCAGGTGAAAGGAATAATAACGCGACTAGTATTATATATTATATTTTTCCACCATCAGCTCAATGCACTAATTTATTTACTCAGTATTAATCGCTTGAAGGTTGTAAAGTGTCAGCTTATGTCAGAAGGAATCCAAGAACTTTACCACTCAGCTACCGGAGTCGTGCACATGCATGGAGAGATAAATAAGCATAACTCTAAAATAAACTTCCATGGGGCTAGACATAAATATTGACATTTATTTTAGTATTAAGAAGCTTCGTTTAAACATTCAAAGTAACTTCTTTATTACAAGAAATTACACGAAAGAGCGCGTCATATATTCCTGTCACTATCTTTTTATAATGTCCAATAAAATGGCATTTCATAACAGAATGAAGCGATAGAAAATAATTTCTGTACACTCAGTAGATGACAGTTCAAATTATAAAATTATGAGAGAAATGGGTCAGTTTCGGAACGCATATAGACTGTTCTATTCCTCTGATACTTCTTGTACTAACGCAGGAAGTAAAATAATTGTGTACTGGGCCGAGGTACGATGAAGATTCTAGCTTGTCTCTGAAGGTGGAGGTATTCTGGTTGACAAATTAAAAGAAATAGTCAATGGAATAATTATAGAGCCCTCTTTTGTTGCCAAACGAGTCCTTGTGTTGAGCATTATGAAAATTGAACAAAACGAACGATGTCAGAGGTAACTTTGTGATATTTCTGCATGATGGAAAAAGAACAAACTTTCGACAGTTTATGCCATCTTAAGGTCACCTGAAGATTACATAAACTGTAGAAACCCCGGTCGTGAATAAAAACTTAAAAGTAAAATTCACAAAGTTTGTTCTTTTTCCAGATAGCCTTAAATTATGATTTCATACTGGTCATACTGAAGCATTTTTTGAAACATTTAATGCTGATCTTTCATTTATTTCTCAAAATGTCTCAATTCCTCTGAATGTCTCCGAAAACACTACCATTTGTTTATGCACAACGAACGAACGTTTTGCTTGATTTTCCGTAGACTTAGAAGCATAAACACAAAGAGCTAATCATTCAACCGTTCTGAAATCAATACAAATGCGTTGAGGTCATTGGGTTCGTTATCAATTGCCGTTCCGCACTCTTCAAAAATGATTGCAATAGGAAATGAGGTGTATTTTGATCGCACGCACTGACCTAGAATGACGAAAAAAGCAGAATAAAAACGCACAACTGGGAAAGAAAACGTCGGACATACCCTCATAGGTGCCGGATGCAATGGATAACCCGGAAATGATATAGCTAGCGTCACGCAAAAGTGCTGTAATGGCGAAGGAGACGGCTCCGTGAATGGGACGGGAGAAAAAGTGATAGATGAGGCCACCCAGATTTCTCCCCCTCTCTGTCTGTCTCCCTCCTCGTCCCTGTCTCTCCATCTCCTCTCTCCTCCTCCCTGTGCCTCTTGGGGAAAGAAGCGAAAGGGCAAAGTCGGCAAAATGGGGAAGAAGATAGATGGTTAGGGGTGATAGATCGATCTATAAATGTCTATACATTTATAAGACCACACTGAGGCTCCCTGCATCCCCTATCACCCTCATCCTCTGTAATGCGTGGAGGAATCTGTGAAAATACGCTCATATCTTAAATATTTAACGTGTAGACGACTTCAAAGGGCTTGTTTACATGCAAAAAAACTTAAATTGGGGTCCACTAATTGGTCCTCTGATGAAGAAGTAGATGGTTTGTTTTACTCTCTCCACCTGCTATGCATGCATACCCTTCCAACTCACCCTAAACCTTGCCATATACATATACATACAGGTTGCGAAACATAGTAGTAGAATACTCTTTTTAGCGGAAGAGTTCTTTCCTAAGATGTGGATCCATAAAGAAGAGTAAGTTAGCCTCTGAGTTTTACTGCCAGAGTTTCCAGGGTCACCAAAATTCACTGTAAACCTGAAAATGCTTCATCTGTCATTCATATCAGCTAAAATACTTTTCATGGCTCTCAATCCAATCGTTTAAATGGTCTTCTCGGATGAGTTCCGGATAATATCAGCGTATTTTGATCCAACTTTGATTGGATTGTACGCTGTCACGGAACGCGTTACTGACCCTTTCCCGCCCTCTGAAATTAAATGAAGTTACGCTGGCAGCGTTGCCTACCATAAGCTGTCCTCTCCCATTTTCTCCTTAGCCAAAACCTTTCCACGTGGGCTCGCCTACCCCCTCCTTAACGTCACATGCTTTTTCCAGTCCACTGCCGCCAAGTTTCATTATTGCACTCACGCCATTTCCTCCAGCGATGAGCACAGTCAAAGAGCTATTTTATTGCTGTTAGGCTGAGTAAAATGGCTTCACTATTTTCTTTCTTTCTTTCCGTTCATGAATCCTTTAATTCAAACCATTTAACTCTTTTGTTGGTTCATGCATGTATTTTTTCGCTCTCTTATTCTTAAGAGTCATGATTTTCCTCGTCCAAAATTCTCTTCGACTGCATTCACTCATAGCATCCACGGTCAACACATCCCTCTTACACCATACCCTCCTCCATCATATGCCATGTTATTCAAATCCCATCTATTCTCTCGATATGGCCAAGCCAACGAAGACTATATTAGAGCGGCTGGGCTCATCAGTGAAGACATACAACATTTCTCTTATTCCATTGATTTTTGTTAATAAGAAATTCATCGCCAAGGAAGTGATAGACGCCTACGAAGAGTTGGAGAGAAAAGAAGTGAAATGAAAACTATAAGAAGAAATACTTTTTGGACACATTTTGTGACACAATGTGATATTGAAAAAAATATTGGTAGGAAAAATAGATGGTAAGAATTGCAGTGGATGACCAAGCATGAAAAACATTAGGGACATCAAGAATGACGTCTAAGTGAATAACTACCTAGGAATGAAGATGTAAGCTGATGGGAGAGTGGAGTGGAGTGTTACTGCAAACCAATCTTCGGATTGATCACCGCTGGTGATGAAGGCATTCATGGCAGAAAATAAGAATTGTGTTTTCATCCTTCACAAAACATTTCACTGCAGTGAAACATAAAGTGAGAGGCTGTGAAAATATGTGAGATATTGAGAATTTCGTTGAAGCAATGGACGGAGGAGCCCGAGAGGAGATTGATCCGAGAAGAACGCCAGGGACGAGGCTTGTGAATGGCCATTGGATGTGGTCGTGGATGAGAGAGAGAGTAGAAGTGATATGGATGGAGAAAGAGAGAGAGGAAGAGGGTTCGAAGGGGACCAGGGTGGGACGCCAACTCGTATTCCCCCAAGGATACACTCCCTCTGCATTCCTATCCCTCTCCATTTCAACCGCGCGCCGAGAGGCCCACAACTCACGGAGGAAGGCGCCGAAAAGATATTTGCCTCGCTCACACCTGCGTCCTTCTATCCCTGAAAAACCCGAGATATTGAGAAATGCACCATAACATAAGCCTACGTTTATTTATGTAAGCCTGCGTATATATAGTGGGTGTTTCAGTGTACATGCCCGAATCAGTCACTCAACTAGCAAGCGACTAGTAGCAGAATTCTTCGTCTCATAATGAGTTGATGACGGCTGTTAGTAAATAGAATCCAACATATTACGAGCTTATATAACGTTGGAACAATTTCACTAGTTAGAATTTACCAACGAGTTGAATTTCGGTTTTCATTGTGGGTGAATGTGTGTGCTTGACGTTTTGTAAACGAAGGAGAAGCGTAGGTTTGAGACTTTTGATATGTGGGCGGAGAGAGTAAATTGGGTGATGAGGAAAACGATTGAGGAAGTGTTAGGTATCGTAGGGGAAACAATGCTAATAGTGAACTTAATCTCTCGCTAGGATGAAGAGGCTACGTGTCAGTTAAAAATATAAAGGGAGGACGCGTTTAGTTACACATACATAGGTTTGTGGATAGATCCCTCTCGGAGTCTGTACCACCTTATATTTTTGTGTTATAAGATTGTGTCTTTCAGAAACGTAAAAATAGCTGCAGTTTCATGATCTCAGATTTTTTTTCCTAAAAACATTCAATTACGTAGAATAAATTCGTGGGATTATTTATATGCTCACAGGTAGAGTATTAATTTTTGAAATAGAGCTTTATCGGATAATTAATCACATTGCTTCGTCCAGGAAAATTTGGTCTCTTGCAAGGAGTGCACTCATTTTGAAGAGTTACGCGACAGACTTTCACGCAAAGTTAAAAAATCAGCAGACGAAAAATTTACTAAATTCAGTCACCAAGTTCGTTCTGTTGCTCACAGGCACTGCCTCTCTTCTTGTTTTCTGTTCTCGTCCCCTTTTGAGAAACAGAAACATCGTCAATTATGCACCTGAATGTAACCACCGACGAGATCAAACAATTGCATTGTTTAACATAACGTCATGGATTCAATTAATTTAAGTGTCAAGCTACTGTAGAGGTCTTGCGGCGGCGTGGGACGGAAGTGGTTCCTATCTTTCAACACTCGTTCACTCACCCGCAAGCCAGCAGAGAGAGACAGAGAGAGTGGAAAAGGGAGATTGGAGGGGAGTGATGGGGCCCTGGCATCAAAGAGACAAGGGCCCCTCGCGTGGGAGTAGGACGGATTCAAGGGGCGGATTCCTCTGCCCCCTGGTGATGCGGGAGAGAAGGAGGAACAGATTTGAGCCATCTAGATGGCGGCTTTCGGGCGAGAAGGAATCTCCAGGAGCACACGCGAGAGACAGGAAGGCCGAAGAACGCATACATGCATAAATATTGAAAGGAGGAAGGCGGAGGACAACGATACGAGTGGGGAAATGAAATTCGCTCTCCCCTCCAGAATCCAGGATGCTCACCGTACCGCACATTTTTCACTACTCCGTCAAGAAAAAATACATGATGAAACAAAATGTGCATATATTTTTTCGACTTTTGGATGTTGTATGTAACTTGTTTTATCTCCTTTTCAAGTATGTTTTCATTGCTGTAGATGCTGAAGCTAAAACGAACGGATAGGATCAGAAACAAGGTGATGTGAAGAGAAATAGGAGAGGAGAAAATAACATGTTGGTTATTTAAATATTGCAAAAAATATTAACTATAATATTGTGATATTGTGATGTATTACGGAGAAAAGATTTTCTACCGGACCGTTCTGCAGTCTTATGCCACTAATTTTATGCTAATGGTGTGAGGAATTGTGTCATGACGTCGTGAAAAAATATATCGGTTTGGAACTTACACAATTGATTAAGTCTAAATTTTAACTATTAGTCTAGTGGTTATTCCCATCCCAATGAATTTTTCGTAACACCCTTTTGCATATCTTGCCGATATTTGCTTCAAGCGTCATAACTCGGTATTGAAGACTACCTCATAGTAGCTTGTTGACAATCTCGTAATTATCTTACCCATTCCGGGTTAATTTTCGGAGCTGGAGGAATGCAAACATCTTAATCGCTATATCAGCCATATTTAGTTTGACTGTCCTTACGGATGCACTCAAAGACAAATTATACGAATTTCTTTGCTAGACCATAGGCGCTGTTGTGACAGGGAAGAGCATTGGGGAATATTCAGTCGAGCTATTAAATATTTAATGTCTTTCCGCTGGTCAGGAATAGGTTTTTCCTTCTTAAAAAGCTACAACCTTGCGGTAGAGGAAGGACTTGCGTGATATGACCTTTAGATTTCAACTGGCTGAAGCAACAAACATTGCTACTAGTAGGGCCAACTACACCAGATGGGTCGAAGAATAGCAGGTCGACATATGTTAGTCCGCGAAACATTTGTTCCTCGGCGAGGTGGCTGCAAAAGCCGTCTGACCTAGTGGGGCAGACATTCAAGTCAGAAACACACAGAATTTAGGAGTAAAACTGGAAACCCCTCAGTTTTCAGTCCCATGCCTTCGGAGATAGATCAGTTAGTCTATGAAGTGAGAAACAATATGCAACTGATAATGAATGGGCTTTCCTTCAAATTTAACCGCTATGGTAGAACCGTCAAGGATAGAAAATTAGCAATGCTTTGCTTAAGAGCAGTAATTTTAATATTCAAGAGAAACAAATATTGAAAGGAGATAATTTAATTCATTCCTCTATCAAAGTACCTAACCCTATTATTTTTTTCTTTAACCTCATGGCTTTTTACGACTGGGTGAGTGATCAGACTAATACTTCCATTTTTACGTTATCAATACAACGTGCCGGAGGAAATAACGACGCAAATAAAGAAGGCGTTGAAGTCCTATTAATATATCGGGTAAAATCTTAAAGAATAAAGTAAAATTCATTTTCGGCAAAAGCGTTGACAGGCCGGTCTTTCTCCTTCCCCCTGGAACTGTTTTAGAAAAGGATAACAGGTGTCAACGTCCTTGACTTCATTCACTGTGATTCCAATTCTTCATTCAAGAAAAAATTTCTATGTTGATGAAGCCTACTGATAATATCCTGCAGGACCTTTGGATTCATATTCTAAGACTTGTACTAAGCTGATCAAAATTAGAGGAAAAATCCGAATGAAGGAGTACCATTCATCGACAATTATAAATTGGAACAACACATTGATATGGAATAACGTTGTCATGGATCAAACCTTTTCTGAAGATAGCAATTCAGTGAAAATGAAAGAATGTTTGATAAAATAATCCTTTATCCTCAATGCACTGGATGGTTGTATGGTAAAAAAAGTAGTTGCAATATGGGGAAACGACGACGACTTAGGAAGTTTGCGCCGCTAAGGATATACGAGTTCCTTAGCAAAAGTAAGATAATTTGGAGGAGCTGCAAAGAGAAACGTGGCGTATGCATTAGCCAACTCTCAAAAAAGTGTTATATGGGTGCACAGTTTTTAGTTTTAATGAAACTCACAGAGAATATCCCGCGAGATCTTAGGATTCATACTCAAGGTTTTAGACTATACTGGCCAATATTACAGAAGAATCTGTAAGAAATAAAAGTATTTATATTAAATTTTCTTTCATCCTTCCGAGGAAAAGATTATTCTTATTTAAATGCTTTCCATCATGAAACCAATAAGTGATAGGATTTTCGCTGAAAAACCTCCACCATTACCGATAATCGAGCCCGCGCCTATGACATAGAAAGTCAGTGAAAAAGGGAGGACTCCATTCGCCATATCAACCCGGTTTCCTGTAGGTAACAGTAAATTTAATGAAAATTACGTTTCGCGACAACTATAGAGGAGTATGAGCTCTCAAGGAGAGAAAAATAACTTCTAATCTCATCACACCATTTCTTTGCGGGGTAGGCTCAGTCAAAGAACTTAGTTAATGATGTTAAGCCTGTGAAAATGGCTCCCTTTTAATACTTACCTTCATAATGCTCTATCCTTATAACCCTTTCGCTGCCGTTACATTCATGCATTACTTCACACATGCTCTCATATTCATAAGACTCCTAATACTCCTTTTTTAGAGTATCTGCCGCAGCATTCACCCATGACTTACTTGCTCTAAGCCAGATATGAGACCTTGAGAATAGCGTCTGCTAGTTCACAACGACTTAAAGAGTCGTAGCTCAACTTAGCATGGCTTGGAGTTGAGTTAACCTTATCTCAATTCCAGCTAATAGCATGACTGTGCTATCGAGCAGTGATCAATTTCTGCAGTCGATATATCCTCGAGCAGCCATGTTATAAACGTGGTTTTGTTGTGAGTTCACCTGTGGACACGTTTAAGTGAAAATAGATACAAGGAAGTTGATACAGTTAGTGCAAAATAATGCTCACCTGTGGAAAATAATCCTCACCTGTGCAAAATATCTTCCAATTTAGTAATCCAATTGTTCAACGAACTATATACTACCCTATCGATTCTATGCCTCGACTGAGCTGTTTCGGGAGAGCTGACTACAACTCTCGAAACTCACGCTATCGATAGGCGCCATCGATAGATTGTGAGATCGATTTTGACAGTATTGCTTTGGTTAGAGATTTTCCGCACTTGTTTGCTTTCAAATGGGGAATAAGCCAGGTTACGTCGAGCTAATATGTTGTAAATGGGTCTTTACTCTCACACCATTCACTACACTTTCATAAATCGGTATCGTGATTTGACTCTCATACATTCTCTTAACATGGTCCAACAAACAAATGCCAATGTTTTAAAATGATATTCCTCTTTCTCCATCTCCGTAAGATTATGATGCATCTGCCAAGAGTGATTTCAATCACGTCTTAAGGCGAGGGCGCATATCACCGGGAATAGTAGGACAGCGGACGTCTTCAAGGCAACAACGGAATCTCCTAGCGGGTCTATTGTGACCACGAGTGCTTTTAGGCAACAATGGAGGGTTGATGTGTTGGGGATAAAAAGAATGCTTGTCGCAAGTCACATTGAAGCCCAAATGGACCGCAGGATGGAAACCAACAAAAGAAAGTTCAAGAGGAGGGTTCCCAAACGATCACAGAGGGCTCTCTCCGCGGCAATCTTTTCCCATACAGAATTGCGGAGACGCATGTAGCACCAGAGCACTCTCTTCTCTGGTTGCGTAGCATTTCTCGAGATAACGGTTCGGATTAGGAAAAGATGAAAGAATGACTTTCCAAGTCATCATAAGGAGCATTCTCGTCAAAGATCATCTTGGAAACTACTATAACATATGGACGTGGCAGTTCAAACGTCTCGGAGTACAACGTAACAGAAAACTCAAATCGAGATCGTTAAAGTTGAGTGGGTTTAATACTATGGGCATGGAGACAATCTTGAAACAATAAGTGCAGCAAATGGGCATTTTTTAAAAATTGCCTCGATCATGGTAAAGGAGAGTTGATTTTGAAATAGTTGTCCTTTTTGGAGCTTAGTTACACAGCTATTGACTCTCACCTCGTATTATTGCCAAAATTACATGAAAAAAATGTAATCTTGAAATTTGCTTTCAGACAATTACTGCTAATTTACTTACCTTTATACTTAGGTACACAAATGGTATCTTGGATGAATATTTGGGTAGGAGATTCAATATAAAAACGCGCTGCGGGTTTAATTTTCAATAAAGATATTATATCGAAAGTGACAGCATATACGGTAATGCTTACTTGTAAGGAACAATATTGATTTTATTAATCAACTTAAATTTTACTAGAATTAAGTGGAAAAACTTCTAATCACATTTATTGCATGACCTTTGATTTAGTTGCTATTTGAATAACTGAAAATAAGTGATTCGGCTGGAAAGAATAACTGCAGGTAAAAGAAGCAAGCCAGTTTTTCCCTCGAGACATTTAATATCACCAATAGCTATGTAACTCAGTTGCTCAGTATTTGGTAGTATTTGACAAAACACATAAAATGATTTAGTTTGCACTTACTCAGCGAAAAGAAAATAGTACACGTAGAACAGCAGAAATAAACGAATAGTTTAAACTGTTCATGCCTAATTATTTTTCACATTCCTATACGTATCATGCTACTTCTACTTCTAACTGAAAATTTATTTCAGATAAGAGGAGTTATTTGTTTTATTTGATACTCATACTATCTTCACAAACCCCCAATTTCACTTAGCCATTGTGCAATCGATGAATCAGATAATAAAATTATCGCATCCCAAATATCTCTGATTAATGCTTAATCCCCCAGAAGGTCAGGGGCTCTCAAAATGCCGGTTTTTTACGATTGTATTCTTTTTTGTTTTTTCCTTAAAACGTTTTACACGCGTGGCTGAAAATTTATCACTTTTTCTGCAGTCCTTGATAAGATAAGCGGGGAGATCATTTTTCACGACAGACTTATCTAAATATCCTTGACATTGATCCTCTCCATTGAGTTCTGGAGAAATGACCGGGCTGACATACTTTCTGGAGACATAATAAAATTTATAAACCGACCTTCTCAAGGTAGCTCGATAAGTGTGAGGTTCTATTTTGTCAGGTGTTCTACTTGGATCTTAATTTTTTCGGCGCAATCGATAAACAGCTTGAAAATTGGAAATTTACTATGGCTACTACATTCTTACAGCTTAGCTTTGGCGCAGACTTATTTCAGTAGATGTAAAATTACAGCTGCCACACTTATAACCACCGAAAACAGCTCTTATTTGCCTTTATATCGGGGTATTAACAATATAACAACGGAGGAGCACACACAACCATGCTCTGGGGGGAGAATAATCCTCCCTTAGCGGGACTCGAACCCGCGCTCTACGGGTTAGCAGGCGAGGATATTACCGCGCCGCCATCAAGGTCGGCGTATTTCCTTATTTTATAAATGTTTGCAGCAAGAACTTCGACCATACTCTCAATATATGTACGTGTCTAAATATCGATATGGCTCAAACCCGGCGTAGAAACACTCGTTTTCTCAACGGGATCTTTTGCGGTGGATATGATAGTGCCTTAGCACTATTATAAACGATGACTTGTTTCTATATAATTACTTTTTCAAACAATAATTTCTACATTATCAGGTATTGGAAAATCCAAGGCTCAAGAGCATAACTCTTCCGCTGGACTATAATAGCCAGTATTACCTAATACCCAAAAAATTACAATAGGTGAACTTAGAGATGCACAAAAGTACGACCTGAATGACGTGAATCAAGAATTTTCCATGACTCGGAGCCGGAACTGCAATTTAAGCGGACTTTCACAGAACTCATGAGTAGAACCATTAATTCGAATTTTTGTACGACCAAAGAATATTCCAGGAAAACGTAACTTTTTAAACTTAGGGAATGATGTCAGCGGTCCCCTTTTTAATTCAAGAATTATGAGATCCTCCGTCGATTAATCAATTCTTCCGTTGAATGACATTTTTGGCTTGGGTTTTGAAACGGTGAGTAATTCATGCGAAGTGGATTCATGTCCATTGACGCCCGACGCCACTTCCTCGCCGCCGAAAAAATAAAAAAAAAATTCCCAAGTGCTCGCAGCTCTAAGTCACTGGAATCACAACGATCAACGAGGACACGCTCGGAGCACGGAACACTTCGTGACATTGTGAATTGTCGAGCAGCACGCTCAAGATCGAGAAAGGGAGAGGAACGGAGAACGGTTCATTAAAAGAACCGTTCCACGAGCGAATTGCCTCTGGATCGTGACAACAGTCACCTTTTTATTTCCATAATTCCTGATCAGTTAGTTTCAACTTAAAAGGCGTGTTTGATGACCACTTTCGCCGCTCAAAACCTCTGAATGTGTTCACCAGATATTTATTTCGATCCCAAGTTTATTAATACCAACTGCGTTTAACATTTCCATCTTTACCGAATTTCTAGTTATTTTTAAAGGTTTAGTAATAAATACCCGTATGCAAAGTAGTGGCATGAATATCAGAACTTCGCTAGGCACTTGATTGTAACGATGGCTAAGAACACAGAGAAATTACTTCCATAAAGCATTTCATACCTACTATATCCGGTTTTATATACATTGAGATAAACCCAAGAGTGAGGACGGATATTGTTTTATTGGTGTAGATATTTTATTGGAGAATAATTAAACACATTCTTCAGTAAAAAAAACTCCTCAAAAGTATAAAAAAAAAGAGAATTTATTAGCTTAAATGGGTATGTTCCGTACCATGCTTCGAAGTGTAACAGTTAAATGCAACAAAGACATTATACCAGCTGATGTCATGAGAAATTGACAAGAAAGTGAAAGTCACAATAACTGTAGATTTCCCACAAAGTTTTTGGGGAATATTAAGTTTCTTATGAATGACCAATGTTTAATAGTTCTTGGATGGTAGGAATGGTATGGGTTAAGGACTGATTTTGCTTTTGGAACAAAAAGTCCTAGCAAGTCAGTCCTAGTTTGATTAGATAGACAAGAATTCCCAATGTGCTTATTCGGCCGTTGAAAAATAATAACTTATTAATTACTTTTAAAGAGCCAAAAGTCTTCATTGTTCCGGATCAAGGTTGTTCTACCTTTAAGGATTGATTTGGATGAAATTTGTATCGAGTTGTAAAGACATGAAGCGATTACCAGATAACATTTGGCTCTCTAGACTCATTTGTTTAACATTTCGATGTAGCAAAAGAGTCTATCCTTTGCCTTCTTTCATCCGGTGTATCCAAAATTTTCTCAGGTATCTTAGCCTCGATGAATGAAACCCTCGCCTCTTTATAAAACCTTTTTGCCGCATTCCAGGAGTCGTTGCTGTTATGAGAGCTGCAGAAAAGAGAATGAAAAACTCACGAAGAAACATGCACGTAATTTTAGCCGGGGTAAGCTAATTTTGTCACATCTCAAGTTTGTAAACTGGCAGTTCATGGGTTTATAACTCAAATCACCTTTCTTTATCTATTTAGCAACAAATTTTGTAACTTTGTTTATTTATTAACACAACTTACCTCTTTAGTTTATTTATTTGTTAATATATTTAGTCAGTCTTTTGAAATCAAGTTCTTGATTTCCTTGAGATGAGTTTGAAAAAGAAAAAAAGAGCATTGGAAATTGACACATTGGATTAGGATGGTTGTCAGTCAATATTCCTGGGTAGTTGAGGAGAATAGAGAATTTAAGACTAATTACATCAATAACAGTACATGCTTCCAGAGAGAGATACTCAGAATCCAATGCTGGACGACGTCAATTTTCCCAAATTGAATATTTCATCCACTTGGATTCCATCTCCTCTTATGCACCTCTCATTCACTCTCCAGAAGCTGTCAGCTTTAGTGCACGTGGCCAGCTCCCTCCAGGGGAAATCTCCCACCTCCCCCCTGTAGCACCCTGGAGAACCATCACAGAGGAGGAGGTTAGAGAAAGACGTGCCGGGACTCCTTGTCGATGGATTAATACACGGGGCACATCCCAAGCACATCGACGGGAGACGACAAAACCGATAGGGAGGTGGTTGGGATCGTAGGCAAGGAGGAAGGGGGATGAAGCTAACTCCTTGCACGGGGCGAAATGTGAATTTTTCCTTATCGTTCCCTCACAAATCCCTTCAATTAATGCACCCACATAATGGAAGATAAAGCTCTATTCAGAAACGGACTCACGAATGAGGCCGTCAAGATTTCAGCTCGGAGTCCACGTGGGTTGTGCACGAAAGTCAACGGATGCGAGACAAAAGTGAACGTGGCCACCAGTAAAAATAAGCTCATACACAAATGCCCCTCGCATAAGCTCATAATTAGGCATTTATTAATTAATTAAATTATTAGTATAGCTCATTCACAGCGCAAATACAAACATTGTGTGCGTATAAATACTGTAAAATAACACATATACAACAAACTAAATCACAGAAAACAGCAGAAATTAAAAAAAAACAATAAAGAACAAAAGTAGATCGATGTTGAAAAAAAACAATTTTGTAATTTCCACAATCGTTACTTTGCTGGCACGACGCGCGCTTCGCCACACTGTGGAATATTGATGAATATGCCACAGTGTGGTGAAAAGCGTGTCGTGCCAGTCATATAAAAATTGTGGAAATTACAAAGTTGGTTATTCTCAACATGGATATCCATAATTTCTACGATGTCAGGCCCGATACGAGTAGGGTAAACCGTACAGATATTGACCACATGGTATTTTTAAGAGAATAGTAAGAGAACAGTTGTAAAAAATTTATAATAATCACTATTGTAAATTTTGTTATCATTATTGTGAATGTTTTCCAACTCTACTCTTACTACGCTCTTAAAATTACCTTGTGGCCAATTACTGTAGGGTGGCCAATAACTGTAGGGTGGCCAAAAACTGGATGGTTTACCCTATTATCAGTTTTAACAAAAGTATAATTGAACAGTGAGCAAAATAGAATCCGGAAAGCAAACAAAGAGCGATAATAAAGAGCAGAGTTAGGAGGAGAGAGGAATGCGATAGATAAGGGATATATGGAAATGATCGAATTCAGAGAAACTTTTCGATGTAGAATTGTATGAAGATGGGAGAGTGTGAAGATGAGAGACAGTTCGGAGACAGAGACGTGCGGTGGTCAAATGAAGCAGCACATTTAATTACGTCTTCGGCGAAGTAAACCGTTGAGAGAAAAGAGAAAAAAGTAAAGATGATCTATAGTTTCCATTGACTATTAACTCCAAAACTTTGCTTAAAGAATAGGCACTCAGCGTCAGGGAGGTTATGTCTAGTGATGATCCTATTTTATCGAGGGAGTAGTTGCGGAAAAATAAAAGGCGCAGTCTGGTTATGGAATAATTGTTTGAACATTTGAGATGACCATATAGTTAGTAAGGACTTATACGCAGCTAATTTAACTCATTATTTAACTCAGTATATTTCCTTTCCTGCTCGAGTTCTCAACCGAACTCAGATGATAATATCAATCAACTGATCAAATGAAGAAGAACAAGAATGAACTAGAAAACTCGGGACTTGCATGTGGGGAGGGAAACACACAACATAGCATAGACCTCGAACCTCATGTGAGTGGCTCAAAGCAATTTCAAAAGCTGAATATGTATGACTTTCCAGTTTTCCTCCTCGTTGGTCCATAATGTAACAGTTTCGCCAGCGTTGCATTCTGAAATTTCAGGTCAGTGAAGTGAAGATGCAGGTTCTTTGGCCGTCTTTTAGACGTAATCCGTTGGGGTTGGGCGTGTTCTGATTGGTTGAAGTCACTTTCGGTTTCCCGCTCAATACTCGCTTCCTTGCGTTGGACAGACATTCCCAGCCCTATCTCTTCTGCTCTCACCACCAAAACTTATTAGATACACCATACCCATTGAATTCAGCCTATTCGATTTCACACTTATAAAATTAGAGGTTGCCAGTGTATATTAAGGACGGAAATAGTTTCAAGTAGTTTATAGCATGAATCATTGAATTTAGGTATTATGGGTGGAAACGGGTTGAATAAATTATAACTGATCACCGACAAAGTTAATTTGGAGACCAAAGCTTGATTTGCATCCGATCCTCAAATCATCATCTTATTGCAGAGTTAAAGAATCCATAGTTTCACACGTTTCGATGGCCAAGTCGTCCATCGAAACTTTGACAACCGTAGATTATTTTCCATCCGCTCCTGGTGGAATAGTGAATAGAGATTCTTAGTATCACACGCCGGGTAAGCCTCAGATCTTACATCTTAATGCAGACTTTTTACTTTTTTAACCCAAAGAGAGATGGGCATTTTATGATGAAAATAAAATTAGGATAAACTGCGTGCTTCCTGTGAACTCGAGCGTTTTATAAAATTAATAATTCAATTAATTTACTACTTTACGAGCACTTTAATGCCATCTGACTGGCGTTTCGCGATTCAAATACAATTCCGTGAACATTTTTATGGCAAGTTAGAGACTCGTGGTGCGTGGAGGGGTAGATGAAAAAGAAGTAGGGTGACATGAATCAGTACGCTCAGACTCAAAAGGACCTCTAATCCCGCGCAACCTCGGACGATATGATCGCGTAATAAATAAAATGAAGAGACTGGAAAAGAGAGAGCTGTATCATAACAGGAAAGTATGCATGAACCGGAAGGTTGCTCTTGTCATCCTGAATTAGCTAGCGTACTGAAACAGTTTTTGATGAACGCCGTGCTTCTTTCATATTATTTATTTTTTTGTAGTCTTCAGTATTTGAAGTCTGTTAGCTCTGAAATGAGGTTTGACTTTCACACGTAGCATCCCTAAGGAATTTCTCCTTTTTTTCTCCATTCCGCCAAACGAGGCGGTGAGTATGCAAAGTCGTTCCGGTAGCGTAGGGAAGGGCCGTGAAAGATTGCATCAATTATGCATCTAAGGAGATATTTCAAGCGACCGTTGAGCGTAAGCCTGTTGCAGAGAGCACTTGCAAGAGTGATGCGTTCAATGGGGAGGGAATTTGAAGTCATGCCTTGGAGATACATGAAGTTTGAAGGGTCGGTGGATCTTTTTAAAACAAAAATAAATTCTTTACCAGCAGCAATACACTTATCAGCCTCAGGTTCATCAGGATCTTTATTAGGAGCATCATGTCAAGGATAAATTAGTAATTCGAAGTTAATCGTGGATACGACTGACAACCAAGGTCGTTTAAATTGTATGCAATAGGCGTGTGGGTTAGTTGGAGAGATAAATTCGGAAATGGAGGAAGCATGGAGAGAAAATAGGATGGCCGTTAGCCTGTAAATGGGATTAATTCAGAAGCTATAGCCTATGTTGCTAAAAGTATATATCTTTCTCAGCCATCGACGCCTGAGGTCATTTGACAACTCAGTTAAAGAGGGATAAATTCAGTAGTAGGTATAAAGCGTGAGGACAGCAACTAGGCTTGTCATTAGATTGTAAATGGGGTTCAGTTCAGGGGCGGTGTCTGTAGCTAAGTTGTTCAAATTACGTATATTTCTCAGCCGAGGCGGAAAGCAAAACGCATTATGATATTGAATACATGGAGAGTGATCTTTGATCCAATTTAATTCTTCTTTGGGCAAATTCCTGATGAAATTACAATTCTGGTCAAGCACACGAGCTGAAAAAACTGATTTCTATAACTTCATAACCTCAACTAAAATCATGTTGCCGCAAGTCAACCAAGCGCTCACTTCCAGTTTTGTAAGTATGCAAACATGTAACATAAAAAATCCTCAAATGCAACAACTGCCGTAATCATAGGTTTAATCGAAAAAAGGCGATAAAAGCACCAAAATAATGTAATTGATCTTAATTTATTGACCACTAAATCAAAATCAGATAATGGAAAAATAAAATTTAAAGTTTCTCGCTCAATTAAGTCCAAACCTAATTGTCTTATTTGTAGTTTTCTATCTTTTAAGTCTTAAATAAAAAACTACCTTGAAGTTCCCATTAATTCCCTTGCTTTTCATGATTTGACAAGAAAGTATTTTCTGGGCCCTAACTCAATTTCTTAAACGATTCTTCCCGAAGTTAAAATCCAGCCCAATGAATACAAAAATCCCAAAATATCTATATGATGATGTATCAGCAAAATCGTAATAGCTATTTTTGAGAAAAATGTGACGTAACAATACAATTGCTATTAGTGGAAGTACGCTGACTGCAGAATTAACGATTCGATATTAAAAGGGTCGCATTTATTTTTCAAGCTAAGAAGTTGTTTGTCTAGCTCATAATTATCCTTGCGTTTACGATCTTAAGTCGCGTGTTTCTCTGAAAAGCTGCAACAAGTTTTTCCTGCGAAAACGTTTCATTTTCCTTATACGAAGAAACTGATTATATCCTTGGTCAATCTTTTGTACGTGGCTGGACCACGAGACTTGCAATGGAGAGCGATATAATTTCGCCCTTACGTGTAGACCTGAATCGGAAAGTGCTCATTTATCAATCGGAAAGTGCTCAGTTATTCACTCAAATACGTTACTCTGTTTACGCTATGTTAATGCTTGTATTTATTTATCAATTGCAATTGCTATTGTTTTTATCAAGGCCTTATCAAACTTTATTTTACCTAAAGGGAAAAATGTGAAATTTGGACCAGCATCGAACGAACACTTCCTTAAAAACCTTGACTTTCTAGTTTCCCGACTATCATGCATGGACATTACTCACAAAAAGAACTGATATTTTATGAACGACGCTCATGATAAACATTCTGATCTATGTGCTCATTTTCTGAGCTATGGTTAAATATTTCGCTAAAAAATTATTCATCATCTCATAAAATTATTTTAAGTCATGTTGACTATATCATGAAAGGTTTAAATATTATTCTGAATAGCTACTATTAGAACATAATGCAGCAGCTTAAACTTATAAAATAATCAAGAAAAACGAACTCGCTAGTTGTTAAAAGCAAATATAGTTTCAAAATCATATATTTTACCGACATTTTTTTCAATCCTTCGTTAGCAATTTTACCATTAGCAACATGTGTTTCGAGGCTTGCTTAGACAGTTCCTAAGATGAGGCTACTCTTTTATTTTCCATGTAATGAGAAAGTGAAACGTACTTTAACTTCATAGTTACGATTCCGGTGACACAACCATGATGCAGGGACGGCTCCATACTACTGACGCACGTGACCCAAAATGTTTACGCGCATTTCACTCAAAGTTATTATTATAATCGTCAGCATCAGCTGGAGGTTTACTTTTTTCACCCGAGTCACGAACTTCAAGGAGAAAGCCAGCCCCCGCACCCTCAAGTGGCGGAAATTGCAGTCGTGCGTGATTTATCTTTCCCCCTCTACCGTTTATCTCGACGCCTGTCCATTCTCTTGGCGAGCGGGCGAAAAAGATTTTGAGTGACGAATGGTCGCGTGCCGCTTAGGGACTTCCCCGAAAAATTCTCCGTCCACGGCCATTTTCGGGGATGAATTATTCCTACACTGTCTTCCAAATCGGTGACTGGCATCCTGAGAACGTTTTAATATTATTTTTTCGGTCTACGTAACCTCTTGGAAGCATTTCAAAACAGTTGATATTTGTAAACGCCAAAATACTTTAGTGTTTCACCGTAAATAGGTATGCTTTTGAAACGCTGTCATCGTTGCCTTCTCTATTTTACTAACCCATGAAATTTTAAAAGAATAAAGGTTCTGTCAAGCAGCGTGGACTTAGGCCCGCATCGCGAGTGGCTTGTTCAATGCGTCCTCGTACTTCTTCGGCTCCTAGAAAAAACAGTTTCTACTTATGAGGCGAGTGTTGGCTCCCTTCGTCATGTTGGAAAAGGATCGCTTTTCAAAGAAATGTTCCATATTTCCAAAAGCAAAAAAAGTTGTAATTAGAGGACAGACATGTCCAATCGAAGTAAAATTTACTAGGTATAATTTAATAAATAAATCATAAACATTCAACAAAGAAATAAACCAAGGAACAAAATTACAAACGTAAATAAAATATCAACACACTTAAAAGGTAATTTAATCTATAATATGTCTATATATATTTCATTTTAATGAATGCTTATTATATATTTTAAATCATACGGTTTTCAACATGTTCTCATTCGTGGAAATTCATTGTTAGACAAGTAGATATAAATTCATAACTTTCTCCAAAAAGACGACTTACATATTTGTACGACGAGTTGTGATGTGCCTAACCATAGCTATGATGGCATAGCATAGATGGCTATGCGTTGAAAACTAGTTGGTACCAAAATATATCAATTACTGCAAGCTGACCGAGTCTGTATGAACTCTTGGTACATTAATACATGAATGACTGTACACAGATAATATATTTACTCGCGGCATTTCGATGTATTTCATCTTCCAAAATAACATGACGTTGTGCCTGATGTTACTTCTGATGATTAGCTATACTATGTATACGCAACGTATAGCTAATCATCAGAAGTAACATCAGGCACAACGTCATGTTATTTTGGAAGATGAAATGCATCGAAATGCCGCGAGTAAATATATTATCTGTGTACAGTCATTCATGTATTAATGTACCAAGAGTTCATACAGACTCGGTCAGCTTGCATTAATTGATATATTTTGGTACCTACTAGTTTTCAACGCATAGCCATCTTAAAGTTTAAGAACTAAAACTCATTCTCATTGCCCTAACATCCTTCATGAACCGCTAGGGCAACGCAACAAAGTTCCCGTTAATGCTCCGGAAACCACCACGAGAATTAGGAAGTCTGGAAAGCATACTGGCCTGTGCATTGGCCCGGCATGCCAAAGGGTAGGAGGGCAGAAGATAGAGCAGATCGAGCAGTTTACGTATCTGGGTAGTATTTTGGAGGAGAATGGGTTTAGTGGTAAGGACATCAGATGCAGAATTATGCTCGCTAAAGAAGCATTTTCGAAGAGAAGGGAATTGATGAGAGGGGGAGGGTCTGAGAAGAGACGTCAAGAAGAGGCTAGTGAAAACTTTAATGTGGAGCGTGGCACTATATGGGTTGGAAGCTTGGTCATTGCGAAGGGAGGATGGGCATAGACTTGAGGCGTTTGAGATGTGGGTTTGGAGAAGGATGGAGAAGGTGAGCTGGGTGGCGAGGAAGACAGGTATTGGATATGGTCGGAGAGGAGAGGAAGCTTGTGGC
Source organism: Pyrrhosoma nymphula (assembly GCA_963573305.1). NCBI lineage: Eukaryota > Metazoa > Arthropoda > Insecta > Odonata > Coenagrionidae > Pyrrhosoma > Pyrrhosoma nymphula. Next base: position 99,331,516 of record OY754334.1, on the reverse strand, counting down.
AGAGGTTCGGAGAAGGCAGAAAAGATGGATTGAGGAGGTTTTGAGAGCAGAAGGCATGTTGAAGAGAGTGATAGAGGGGAGAACACTGGGGAAGCGTAGAAGAGGAAGGAAGAGGATAGGAATTCTGGATGAAATAAGAGGAGGTAGAAGATATGAAGAATTGAAGAGGGATCTAATGATGGAACATCCTTAGGAGGGAAAGCGAGACAATGTCTATGAGGTTGGGTTGCAGAATGGAGACTGTCCAAGAACCTACCAATCAGCTGGTAGAATACTTGAATGAAATGAATTGTCATTTTACATGGCTGGTTTTGCCCAAAGCGTGTAATTTTACAGAGTTAAGATCGAACATAAATCACCTCTCTTCATTGAGATTATTAACTAGCAAATGGGAATACAGTAAGTGGAAATATTCCTCAGCTTTCATGAAAAGGAAATTACTTAATATGTCGTAGTATACTCCCAAGAATAATTTTCTCATTAATTTGCCCCTGTTTGATTTGACAGCGTACACGGCAGATACGAACTGTTAAATGCCGCACGTTTGTTGCTCCACGTCTAACCGATTAGAGATAAGCCTTTCCACCATCAGAAGAAAAAGTTCTCAAATGACGAGTCTAAGTGCTAATAAAGTTAGTCAATGTATAATTGATCCCTAATTGAAGGACCGCACTTATCATTAGTAACCATGAATCAAGTTAACACTTTTTACGACCGCGGGAGAAGAGGGCGGGGCATACGGTTCTTTCTTCCCAGGCGGTATAATTATCGAAACTCTTAAACGTTGCCACACTTGTTCGATTTCAAAATGTCACCGCAAATGATGAATTCATTCCCTCCCTTAACTCATATTCACGTAATTGCCACTTCGCAAGGCCGTAATATCCGTAATCAATGTACCAACAAAAACGAATGCGCATTCATATTTAATAAGTTTAAGACATCTTCATATCCAGCCTGACAAATTAATCATTGACTGGTTCAAGTTATTACTGACATAATTTTAAAGCTGCAGTACAGAAAAATATCAATGCCGGAAGTAACCAGTGTTGAAACTGAAGGAGAAAAAAACTTGAATTTAGCATCAGGTACCTGATGAAGATTTACAATTAGAAAATTAACATTTAATAGCGTTGAGAGAGTATATTTCTACTTCCTTCCTCAGGAATATCAAAACATATTCAATATGTGTTTATCCATTTATGCTGCTTATAACATACATATTTCAATACAATGCGCTCATTGAAAACCAGAGCATCCTATGATTTATGTTTCGTCGAACTGGTTTCAATGAATCATTAGATGATGCCCTCGTCTGAAAAAAAATCAAGCACAGTTGGTTTGTTACATGTTGCCTAACTTAGAGACCTGCTGTCACGGAAACACTGGAGCGGTCCAAAATATCTTTCAAGATAATCTTAAAACATAAAGAATAAATAAATGCAATGATGCGTTTTCTCCCTAGCTATAGTATTATGAATTTAGCACTATATCTATAGTCTCTTTCATTATGAATATATCAAAATAAGAACGTTTGGTTCAATTCGTCCCACGGAGGACACCCCTACGCAATGATAATAAGAAAGCAAAGGAAGGTCAATCTAAAAATCTTAGCCACCATAAATATCATGCATGTTAAAAATTCAATATGGAGCAATCTTAAATATTTTCCATCTATGTCATGCAACACTGGCATCACATCAGAAATACGAATCACCACACCCTTTTATACTTCGCTAGCGCGGCTAATCTGCTCTCCATCTTCAACAGCACCTCAAATATCTTTGTACAAGGAATTCCAAATTTTTCTTTCAGCCTTGAATTTAAAAAGGATTATTACGTAAAAGAATGGTTTTACTAACTACATCTACAAAATACCCTGCAAGCCACCTCGGGGGTGTGTGGCAGGGGGAAAACGACAGTGTAGTGTGGAAACTCCAGTTCGAATCGGAATGTGGACTGAAAATTCTAAATTATCATTTGGGATGATGTGATGAGAGCATTAAGATGTTCACAAAATTACTCACTTACTCAGTGATTCAACCCGAAGGTTGGTTTGGATAGTTGAGGATAGATCTCACCCCGGACTAAGCCACAGGCGTGTGAATCTCACACATTCAGGGAATGGGGGCCAGTTCCTTTCCCTGGGCCCGAGGATTTTTTGTTTTTTGAGGGGGCGTCCAAAGGCTTCACCCGGAATTGAACTCGGGACCCTTACATCAGTAGCGAAGTGCTCTACCCACTAGGCCACCACGCTCCCAAACTACGTGTTGCTCTATTCCATTAGAATTATCACATTTTGGATGCACCATTCAATTTGATCAATAATTTACTGTTCCTGTATCTGTACATTCATAAGAACATTAGAATTAATAAATAATAGTACATAGCTAGCTCCGCGGCATTCACACAATAGGTAGTACCTAAAGATTTGTTGCCAATTCGTTGTGGCATTTATCCGGCGTCATACGGAATTTATGATGCAGCGATGACCTAGTGATACCCTTTTAATGTCCATGTACAGCTTAAGGTGGACTATGAACCAAAACGTTTGTGCGCTGTAGGTCACTGGAAGTGCAGTCTAGTATATCCCATTATGGTTCAACACAAGAAACTGAGAGTTATTGAGCCTGAGATGAGTCAGATCTCCGGACCTTTATTGGTTATTTCGGTTTTACAGGACCACAAAACATACTTGAAAGCTCACAAAAATACTGTCACCATTTTCAGCCTGCCATTATCCGAAATTATTCAGCGTGCAGCAATAAACAAATCCACAGTACGGACCACACTACTCTGGATTCTACTCACGTGAATAAGTCAAGAAAGCGGGTGACATAGAAGCGGTAAAAAGAAGAAAAAAATAATTAACAAAAAGAGCTAATAGTGAGTAATCCTTTTGTTCATTGACATAACAAAAGGGCATCTCTCAATAGCTTTCTTAACTTCATTAACACATTTTATTGTAAAAACACACAAGCATGGCACAAACATGCATGAATTTACACTTCAGTTAGAAGGAAAAACTCCGAAAAATGACAAGGAGAGTAACTACAAAACGGATGCAAATCGCATTTTGACTACCGCAGTAATTTAATCGCCTCATTAAAACTCCTGAGACTAGCTGAAAATGTTTCATAGAGTATGATCTCGTATTATAAATCTCCAAGGCGGCTCGTTATTTTTGTTCTAGCTTTCATATTATAAACCAAATTTGTATTAACAAAAAATGAAAGATTCGAGAGTTTTTAATAAACACAAAGACTATGGCGAAATGCTGATGCTTTATTATTGATCACCTGTCACTCGTATGTACAAGGGGAAACTGAAGACCGCGATAGAGTATTTTTCTCGCCAGGAATTGGGGCGAAACATAAGTTTCTATTCAGACAAGATTTTTCCGTATTGCAAAGCAATTTCCGCGTTTGACTTCAATTGTCACAGCAGACCAGATATAATAGGAGTGAAACCGCAGAAGGTAAACGATGGCAAGCCAAGTGGGCGTTAAGGAAGGCGATAATACATTCGTCAAGATTTAAAGTGGGATAAAACATCTCCCACCCGACATGTTCGATCACATAGGCTTAAGACGAAAAAATGTGAAGAATTCAGTCGTCAAAACTGCGTGCGGCACGCGACATTCCATTGAGAGAACACTGCTGTAAAAGACTTAAAAAGCGGTGAGCCCCAGGTTGATGATTTATCGGCATAGGGCAGGTGCCTTATTCAGGAAGGTCTCGAAATTTCCGAACCTCTGTAATGACGGATTTTTGACGTCACAGCCTCGAAAAATTCACGTACTCCCCATTTTGGGTGGTTCCACCCTAATATGACTCGAATGTAGTTATTAATTTTCTGTCAGCTTATAAAAAACATGTACCTATTTAATAATATATTCAGCATAACCTATTTAATATGAACAATGACATCATACCTTTCCGTGTGATTTATTTCGGATATAGAACTTGGAATATATGATGTTCAATGCGAAAAATTGAAAACTATAAGCTATTGCTATCTAATATAAGTGTCATTTTCGCGAAATACTTAATATAAGTAGTAAAATACTCACAGTAAATAGAAACTTATGAAATGTAGGCACCTATCCGTCATTTTTTGTGAGTTGTTGGTAAATTAATTGAAGTCAAGGCCGTTAATTGTTGATGGAAATGACGCAGCAGTTGGCTTCTATGGTATTGAAAAGAGTTTACAAATATATTCGTGTATTCTGCACATTTTTACGATAATGTTGTTTTTTTTTGAGCAGCTAAGGATGCCATCGGCGGGATAAGTATGTTTCAAGCAATGCATTTCAAAGTATGGAATTTATTATTTGTTTTGACTCAGGTTGTTGCCTTGGAACCTACAAAATACTTGATGCTTGTCGAGGCTGTTATTTGAAGTCATCATGTTTATATTCAATGCTTTTTATTGGTACCTATAACGAATGAAAGAGTAAAATTATAGGACGAGTCTTTCACGAAAATCCCAATTCGGATCTAAAGTGAATGTAAATGCCTTCCACGGACGATTGAAATGTCACATCGATTTTCAGATGCGACCGATATATTCAGCTCCGGATATATTTTTCGTGTCTCACCTTTCCTTTTTACAGGTGACAGATCTGCCCGCAGCATTTTTCTGTCAAACGTTTACGTGGGATTAATGGCTTGTGAAGACCAATGAAAATTTCGTCGTCAATACTGTTGATTGGCAGGTCTTTCGTAAAAATCAATATTCAATTTCATTCTCGATTTCGTTTCCGGATCCGAAAACCTTATTCATATCAGTACAACCAACGCTTTTTCATTTGAAAAGAATATGGGGGGGCTCGATTATCTGCAACAATGGTTTACATTTCTGGCAGCAAACGCTAGTCGTTCGGAGAGCGAGGTGAGGAAGTTAAGAGGATCACTCATTCTACTACGTAGAAATGCGAGAGACGCTTTAGGAGTAAACTCTTCAAGGGTTCTCCACCTTATATATATTTGAACCCGAGAAAGGTTTACTCATATTATTCGCCGGGAAAGCATCAGATCCTTCTTTGCTTTAGGAGAGTTTTACGCGGTACTTGTTTCTGCATTTAAAATCGAATCATTTTTTGTGGGTAGTAACTTTCATGTCTCTACGTCCTGAATGTATTTTTGAAAGGAGAAACCTTTTGTAAATTTACGATAGAAGGCTTCTAAACAATAAACTTCCGATGAAAATAGAGTAATGATATTTTCATGTTGCCAAAAACTTTTTTCCTATCAGGAAAACTGCATACAAATAGAAAAATAAATGATGAAAAAGATTAACATTTATTTTTGAAATTCACACGGAACTGACAAGTTCACTGAATCTCTCACTATGGATCCATAGCCCAGACTGTGTAAATAGGTTCACGGACCCATCTCAGTGAATGAAATCAACAGCTTCCACGCCTTGCACGCGACATAGAATAGAATAGAAAAAACATTTATTGACCTAGGAGCGAAAGCTCCTATGGGGCAGTAGTTTACATCATCAGGCAGTAATTTACATACATATAATTTTTACATTTACATTTAACATTTAATTTACAAGGAACAACAACAATCTTACATTCTTAATATATTAGATACCATACATTTTAAAACAGTAATACCTTAAACCTAAACATAATATATGTAGAAAAAAGAAACATGTAAACCTAAACATACCAAATCATAACATAACATCCAGACAATCATACAAGTGATTAGGACATTCTCAAAATTGTATCGCGTTAAAAATTCAAGCGTATTTTATGAATGCGTCGAATTCAATTTTCAGAACCGGCAACAAGCATAAGTGTGATAATTATTTTTTTATCCGAGTCTCACAACCAACTACCAATTACAGGCGGGTAGAGTTTTTCTAGGAAATATCGGTGGTGGAGCTAGAGACAGGTGAACATTTTTTTCACGGAGCGGTGTCATATCGTGTATGGTGGGTTTTACAGTAATTGTAACATGTGTTCTAGGAATGGAGAAGCTAAGTTAAAAATAAACAAAGAGGGTTAAAGTGGGGAGCTTTTTTATAACACAAGAAGCTTTAGAAAACGTTTGCATGAACAACGCATGCCAACTCAATGGCTTCCGCGCATGCACCGGTCAGAAATAGAAAAGAACTGTATCGTATGAAACGGTTCATTTCAAGGACTTTCGGGATCCAATTTTGAGGATGCTGATTTTTGATCGACCCTCAAAGGAAACACAATTAACTGAATAGGTACGTCACACAAATAATGGAGGATGTCAATGCGAATACTTATGAGGGAATAAAGTGGTTGGCAGAGAGGAGATGCAGCAAACCAGTATTCGGATTGATGACTGTTGGCGATGACGATGACTAAATTAAGTGTCACGTAAAACGGTCGCTATGCAACAGGAAACATTTTATAAATCCTCTAAAATATTCAAGTGCATGAATGATAAGTAATATATGTAGGAATGGGAAACGTGAAATAGTATTTTAAGGGTACAGAATCAAATGTCGGATGCATAGTTTTGTGGAATAAACTCATGAATATGATAAAAAAAACTCTTGATAACTTTCCACACTTTTCGCGCATGTGCAATTACAATAAAATAGTGGAAATTGGTTAGGCACGGTTTTATTGCGTCCGGTTAACGTTATACGCAATGCAAAGTAGCCTTAATGTTAGTTTTTTGTTTGAATACACTAAACTGTTGGGTAGTTGACGTAAGTGTTATCGTTGAGCGGAAGTGTTAAGTTCGGTTTTCGTGTCGAAAAAATATTTAATCAGAGAGTATAAAAGAAGCTCGTAGTGTTTTGAATGTTCGTTATTAGAAGTACTTGATGATCCACTAGAGACTTTAAGGTTTCACGGAAGGTTACTGGAAAGATGCATGCCTAACGAGTGACAGTGCGGCATGGTGGAGAACCTTTTGACACTGCACAACATGCATAGAACAGAAAAAAGCGGCAAAACAAGATATATTTACCGTGGAACATTTTGGTTCAACAATTCTTTCGCCCCACGTATCATTCATGACTACAACAAGATGTGATCAGGACACTAATTCTACGATTAAATGCCTTTCGAAAATACATCTTCTCCCACAAGGCTTTTGCTCTATACCCTCCCCTCGTATTGATTTCTGTCCTCCCACCCCCAACACATGCCCTCTGGGTGGCTCACCAGTTAGATGCAGATATTATCGTTGTTTTATGTAGTGAAATAGTTTTAATGCCAACGGGCTATACGCACAGTTGAAATATGGCGATTACATACTGTATAAGTGAGAGGGCAAAAATAATGACAGAATTAAAATTATTTTCAACTTAAGCGCTAATATAACAAATAGGGCATATTAAATGCAGGTAAAAACTGCACAGTACAGAAAAGGTGGAATGCAGTCGCGTTGATTTAAAATGGTTCTACTGGCAAAAGGTTTAGTTTCCACTCAATTCGTGCCCGTGCTAGTAATTGAAAAACGTGTTCTTGTTTGGATATGAATAAGAAAATAGCTTACTAATATATATTTATATACATATATATTAATACCAGTTATATACATTACCGTTGCCTTTCATATTTTTATAATACCGTAAATTTACCTTAAAATTTCACGATATTAAATGCGAGAATAGGTGTAACATGGGGGAAAACTACATTTTTATATGCCATCAACGCCATTCATGCAAAAAAATCCAAAATAAGCGAACTCCTGTAGAGAATAGAATGGTATGTACTAATACGTAGGCAACTGTTCATATTATTTTATAGATATTAGTTAATCACTGTAATAATTGAGGTCAACATTTTCTAATCCAATATTAATAGCGATTTAATGGCGATCCTATGGCTGGAAAATTACCTAAACATTAGTCGCAGAATAATCTTCTTAATTTGTACCATAACGCAGTTCTAATGTAGTGATACCATGTCTTCAGAGAATATTTTTTAATCAATTGATGTGAAAATGTGTAGTTCAATGTTTGTATTGACTCACAACGTAACAGTTGAGTGAATTGGCCTCTTATAGTAATATCTAGGATGAATACACATTTACGTTTCCTTGGAGGCAGAATTATTATTCTGTTGCAAAACATTGGCTCTTCCAGGGATCTAGATGAGAACACTTCAAGTCAACAGGTGGGTAGACATGTGAGCCATTTAAATAAAAGTTCTCCGAACCTTTTATTTCCTACTGAAGCTACTTTATTTAAGACTGTATCTAAATTGAAGCAAATAGAGTAGTAGAGCTTTAATATATGTCGATATTCTAAGGAATGGAACCAAGAAGTTTAGTAAAATGCTGCTTTGACATCAGACTAATAATTGGTAATTGAAAATGTATTGTAATTCTTTAGCCTGATGACTAGCAGGATTGACGCGGCAATATATATTAATTATTGATATCAGACAAATTATACTGACTTGTTTCTTATAACTTTATTCAACCTGACAAATTTCTGTGACATTATAAGCATTATTTACCTAATAGGCATTTCCCTTGATCTATTTTAACCATGAAAACCTTGGTATAGTTGCCTCAAAATCTCGAAATCACCAGACTCAAAATTCCTAATTTCTTAAGTATAGGCCAATACAATTTTTAAGTTTAATTTTTAATTAAATAAATCCAAATTTCACTTTGCTTTTTAAGCTCTGAATTTGCTACTAATTGATCTTACAGCCAATCGTTACTTGCTTATATTTATAATGAATGAAATGATTAAATAGCTAAATTTACCTATTTCACACTCAGCGGACACTGGCATTTCTGTTGGTTTCCAATTATAGAAACTCACTCAAGCGTTCATTGAAATGGAAAGAAAATTAATATAAAATAGGAATAAAAAATACTTAAAAATTACGATAGGACTACTGCTTTTATCGAGTGAATTCAGATAAAAGGTTTGAGAAGGAAGTACTAGTCTCAAGTTGCTTAATTGGCGAAATAATTGCATGAACCAGAATAAAGAAAGAAATTCCGTTTCCTTTGAATGTAGAAATATACGGAAAATTCACAAAAAGATTATAGATGGATAATCATACCCTGAACAAGGTTCTGCATTTTTTTTCGATTAATGGCAAGGGCTCTGATCACGCGTATCCGATGTCTCCCTAATTTTCTCTTCAGAGACCGTTAACCTACTTTCGCATGCACTCGTCTTTTGAAAGGGCTTACGACAAATGCGCCTCGCGCGAAAATTACAAATTGGATCTCGCTCCTGTCTCGTCAATTGCGAGAATCCATGCGCGGAGAGCGAGAAGAGGAGGAATTCTGGTAATAGGTGGGGGAAGGAGCAAAAATCCATTTGGATTTCGACGCTGGGCAAGATAGTTCAACGCCTTTCCTTTCCACTGTGCTATCTCTACAAATGAACCCTAATGGTGATGCAACACGCATGCAGAGGCTTTTTAGAGGGATACGGGTCGTGGATAGATGAACTTATTAAGATTAGGAAAGGATGCAATAAAAAAATACAACAATTAGAGAAGATGCATATTCACCTATTGTTTAAGAGGGTTTCAACATAAAGTGACTTCATTTTTAACATGGTCAATAAAAGAGAAACATGTCCCTCGTTAGGTATGGACAGGTAAGTCAGACCTTTCCAAGGGATTTTTTTCTGCAAATCTTTATTTGGAATCATGCTTCTGATACCTCGTGCAGAGGAACATAAATAGAAACTCTCCTTACCTCAATTTTTTAAAGTAATCTTAGAGCATCGCGTAGCCTCCTCCTTCCATCAGATGTGCAACACATTCTATTCACTCTCACTAGTTATTAACGATGAGTGAGGCATTCCTTTGTATTTAAAATAGTTTGAGCGAAATATCACTTCAACAAGAGTTTAATGAATTTGACGTAATTTTAAAGAAAAAACTGTCTCATCTTTACAATGGTATTAAAAATATTAAACCCTTACCAAACTACTTTTCAAGCTATTTACATAAAAAGGTAAGCTGTTTTACATGGGATAGATTACGGCTGTGCGCTCCAGAGGGAGAATTCTGAAAGAATTAGGAATTAATAACACCCATATTTCGTCAAAAACTAACGGTGTGTAGTTTGTATGTTTTCTCAACTATTTATAAAACAAATCAATTACTCACCGTAGTAATTTTTACAGAATCGCAAAACAATCCTACTGTGACAGCGATTTCATCTTACGGCGTGAAAAAATTAGTCAGGCGAGAGACTTATGTGGTTATATTTATTTTCGTCATATATGACTATATTTTAGCAGCATTAATATTACAATATTTACTTCATACTTCTTACAGACACTAAAATTAGGAAAAAATAATTCGAATATGGTTTCAATTATGACTAGGGAATATCTCACTCAAACTACCTTAAATTTACTTTGCGAGTTGAAACATTCTTTGAAAATTACTAACGGTACATGTAAAACTTTAGATATGGCCTTATTATTGCGAAGTAACATCTCTCTTTCAGTTATTCTTCCGAAGACCTTTCTACTTTTCTTCCAACGCTCTCTTAGTGTATTCTTACGATAATAAGAGCTAAAGATGATCTATCCAACAACCTATGATCTTAAAAGACCGTAAAATCTTTAATTAAAGCGAGCTAGTAGTTATCAACTTTGATAGTTAACTACTATATATGCGCTATAAAGCGTTCTTGTCATTAATTTAGATGGGTTAATAGCTAAATGAAAATTCAGGAATAGCAAAAACCCATAGATATCACTATTGAGGCAGTAACGTGTTCTAACGCTATACGAGAATGTACGGTAGTTAATTTGAGGATGTAATTGTCTTTTCTGGTTTGAGACTTTGTCCGCTACATAGCTTTAATGAAGAATGAACAAAAAACTAAATTAATTACACGGGTTGTCTTGGATAAAATGCATTAGTGGCGGCTTAGTATTCCGGAAATACGAATAATCGCCTGATTTGTGTGCAGTGCAAAGGCCAATAAAGTCTTGCGGGCTATATATAGAAGCGTGGTATCCAGTTTAAATCTAACAGTCGAGGAGGGAGGACTTTTGCCTTGCCGAGTAACTCGGAGGTAAATTTAATTAAACAGTTCCATTCTATTCCCTTATTTATGGACGAAGAGAAATAGTTGTCCAATTCAGTTACTCAATAGTGTTTGTATTTCGTTTGCTAAGTTTATAGTTCAGATAATAAATTTTCCTGCTGAATTTCGCCTTAATGAAGCATGTATCAATATCTTTTAGTAGATTGAATTTGTAAAAGCTGAACTTCCGTAAAAAAATAGCCCATCACAGTTTTAGTTTCTTTAATGTTTTGACTTTAAGAAGTTTTAAAGAAAATAAGAACAAATGGGGGCTGACAATACAAGTTACAGTGAATTTAGTTGAAACAACTAAATATTTGTGCTAAAGGCTTAATTACTTTAATTTTATCCGAAAACTATAAAAAGAGTCCATCAATCAGAATTAGAAATACCACTATTTTAAACGAGATAAAATAAGTAATTAAAGGCGAAAGAATCGACAAAAAAAATAATTTGCTCAATAAATTCGTTTTCATGTGGAAAACTTTTAGTGCTAAACCAAAATTTATAGGAACTGCTGTGACATGGTTCCAAGTTCTTATGGCCCGTGACTAAAAAAAGATTGACACACTATCTCAAAATTTATCCTCCCTGCAATGTCACGTAAGCCTAAAACACACCCAAACTCAGCGGGATTCCTTAAGCGGAACACGCAGTAGTTGCGCTCAAATGTTTTTGATCGACTGCACGGAACGTTATTGGGATTCTCAACCAAAACCGTGACGGCCCACATAATCGGAACTCGCCGGGTAAGACTCGTATATCGTACGGGATGGATACTAGTAGCACATCCAGCCCTCTCGTGTTTTCTAGCATTATTCAACAGTCATGAATTGATCATATTGATCCCACTGTATTCACTACATCCATAAAAATTGAGATACATATCAGCTATATGTAATATTTTAATGCATACACAGCTAACATCATAATGCAAAATTTATGTATCCAGATTCATCTTGTAAATGTTATAAAAAATAATTTGTTGCACTGAATTAATTTCATGTAATTTTTTATGCTTACTTTTCTATGTACCAGATAGTTTAATGACGTTAAGCCTTATTTTTTCAGTTATCATATTCCCTTAAATCGTTACCTTCAACACAAAAATAAAATCATTGACAGCCGTGACCTCCTATTATATTAATATTTTTGCCATGAATATTTCCATGGAGGCATTTAGTATTTTCACCTTCGTTCAAATGAAATTTCTTCCAGAAAAACTTAAATTATTTCCATTCTTTTCAGTGTTGGTACGGTTCCACGCTTTTTTATTACAAACACGTATAAGTGCCGAGAAAAAATAAGCTAACATTTCAATTCATTCTCGCTGTATTGAAAATTTAGCCAAAAAATCTACTTTGTAATCCACCAACGGAATCCCCAAAGTACGAGAAGTTAGGCTTTCCCCCGCTTTTATGCCATTTTTATCCTTCCTGTTAGTGCTTTACGACCGCCAAGACGCGCGACGACGGAGATTTTTTTTTTAATTCTGATCGGGTGCAGAAAATGTTCCTTTCGGACTTGGAAGAACTCGAACACAGACAAATAGGTTCATAAACTACCGACCGGAAACAAAGAAAAAAAGTTGTATTTTTTTTCATTTGCGTCCAGGGAAGAGATATGACGTCAGACGGCTTGGTAACGGGGGAGGGGGGGAAGGGTAGGAAGGAAAAGGTTGAAGACTCAAGGAAGACCCTCTCGGGGAGGATGGACGGTGAGACTTGGATTTTTTGGACGGTATGGAGTTTGCTCGCGGAGGGGATAAAAAAAAGATATCTCACCCCTTTGAACGAGACATACCGGTCGAGTCGGAAGACGTGATTTCGCCCGGTAGGAGAGCTCTTTAAGGACTGTTCCGAGGGAGTTTCAGATTCGGCCCGGAGGATGTCGAGAGAGACGGAAGATACCTACATCGATGAGTCCACTCATGAGCTCACATGAAGAGTTCGAGAAGCACATCTGTGAGCATGTTCATATACACACATAAAGGGCGTGGCAGATGGCACTTATTTCTTTAAGGCCTTAAAAAGATCACAAAACTACATCGCTCTCATTATTTCACTGATTAGGGTGATCGAAAAAATATTAATTATTATCAAACCATGATTTTCTGGCAGCTAAATGGACATACGGTCAATCTGCTGGAAAATGAGCAATACATCCGGTTTATTCAACAAAATAAACAGAAAAAATAGGTTAAACCGAAACAAAATTGATTATCGATAAAAGAAATAAACCGTTAACTTCACTTTATTAGTGGAGACTTCGAAGTTAGAGTGTAAGGCGTGGAGTCCAAATTTGCGTATATCATCGCAAAAAAGGACAAACATTCGGCGATCAATAATTTTGCTTTGATGGAGGTTAGTTCATTGCCGCAGATACTGGAGATTCCGTCAAACTCCAGTTTGTGTTCTCTTCCATTACCATTCTACCTTATTCCCGACCTAATCTCACTTGTAGAGCATCGCTCTTGAGTCCAAACTTAGGAAATGATATACCAAAGTCCTTTCAGAAGATAAATTTTTTCCAGATTTTCATGTCATTTTACATATGGTTATTAAAGTATGAACCGGAATGGAATATCATTCTGTTGCTGATTATAAAGTAACTACCTTCATCGTATTGATTAAAGCATTACACACCGATAGAATAGGTGAAGCTCATTATCATAAGCTATTCAATCCTAAAATTGTTTGGCTCAAGCACCGCACCCAGTAGTCTTTTAATGCTCTTCTATTTTATGGTCCGTTTTATCTTCTGTACATATTGATCCCTCAGTCTTCCTCTGGGAATTCTCCCGTCTCTTTTATGATAAAGATTTACAATGAGTGTACTCCTAAACAGACATAAGAATACTTCTCACGCCAAAGAAAACGCAGAGGTACGTGACTTGGAAGTCGCAATCGTGGCGTGTAAGACATGAAATGCATGAAAATGAATCAAATAATTAATCAGGCACGCACTAACAAGATTTAAGTCGCAATCATTCCCCCAACAAATTTCATGTTACAGCTCCAATATATTGAATACAATATATGTGCAAACATAAACTAAGTTCGAAGGATACAGAGAGAGAATGGTTGAAGAAAAATATGAGCTTTTGGAGTAGTTCTGGGGGATCACAATGAGAGACAGACATCAGAGAGCGAGAGATAAAGAATGCCGTTAAGGTCCTTCATATTCCCTAGACAATCTCTTTTCCTTCCGATCATATCGCCGCGGGAAAACTTTTCGTATAACGGCCGCAACGGAAGGAAGCGCGGTTAAACCGTGAAAGATCGAGAAAGTTCTCTGCCCTAGCCTTTTTTTTTAAGCCTGCATCAACTTGCAGGACGCGGAAGGGCAGTGGAAGGAAGGAGTGGGGGGAAAGTCTTATAAGAGCAAGCAGGGAGTGGGAAGGGGTGTGTGGAATATGGAAGGGATATGTTCTAGAGGAGCGGGGGGGGGGGCAGAGAATAGGAGGGAGGCTTATTTGAAATGGGAACGTAGAGGAACATCATGAGTGAACTTCTCTTTGGGTTATTCGCTTTCTTCATTTTTGGTCGGCTCCGAGGAAACTTTTCGCCGTGTCCAGTGGCACAAATTTTCCGTCGTCTTCGGAGATGGCCTCTCCGACCCGTAATTTCTCCCTCTCTCACCCTCTCTCCCTTTTCGTGAGCATAAAAATAACGCGAATACTACAGTTTGTCAAGGATCTTGAGAGGAGAATTCAACACGGGAAACAGGGAAATAGAGGATGAATATGTACAAGAGTCTCCTCCATTTCGAATAATGTCGAGGCTGTTACCCGTGTTGAGCTAAAAACATGCTAATAATATGTGGAGATTTAAGCTGCGGAAAATTCTGAAGCAGAGAAATGTAACTGCATGATTCAAAGTTGATGGACAAAGTACCTGATGCGTATAGTTCTATCGAAAGGGTGCTATAAATTTTGAAATCTCTGTAGCTATACTGTTCATTTTTTCTCGAATCAACTCCTGATGGGAGAAAATGGAGGCAAAAACTGATTCAATCACCGACTATTTCTGCGAAATGGTTTACCGACATACCGTCTCTTACTCACTTAAGACTAGAAATTGTACTATATAAGAATCTGAGATCATATGAATGTCCATAGTTTAAGAAATGGCGTGATTACCGTGAATGGCGACTGTGGTGTGCACAAAAATCTCGACGGCTATAATTCATTAGATATATCCTGTAGCATAAGTTAGGATAAAAAGGAGTTTCAAGCTCATAAGTAAATTTAGAAACGTTTAGAATTCACAACTACATAGCAATATCTTAGGGGCTAGCTTATCGCTACCGAGTTGGTCCACCGGGTTGCGCATGATGGGTCAACCTTTAGATATAGAGGTTGGCTGTGAAATAAGCGCGGTTACTCCGTGAATAAGCAGTCGTGGACAAAAGGCAGTGGTATACAGAGGTTGCAGGGGGCCATCTCTGGGTGAGACGGCTCAAATATTCTACAAAAATCCGTGATGATACCGTGACACCGCGAAAGGCTGCCGCCAACTAATACGTACTAAAGGTATTAAAATGGTAAATTTATTTAACGGTAAAAGGTATTTACCTGAGTGGATGTAGTACTGCGAGGTGGAAGGCAACGGGAAACCACCAGGTTATTATCCCAAGTATATGCAGCTCTTATACTATTTCTCTGTTATTTTATACTAAAAGACGCGATGGAATTCTCTCGAGAAATATTTTCAGGAGATAAACTAGTCCCCCATTCGGATCTCCGGGCGGGGACTACTCAAGAGGGTACATCAGTCAAGAATGATAACCAGATTTTTAGGATTGGTACGGGGAATGTAAGTTCCCTTCGGGGCTGTGGACGACTTGAAAACGTGAAAATAGAGATGAGAATAATGAATGTGGATGTTTTATGTATCAGTGAAATGAAATGGCACGAAGAAGGGAACTTCCGGAGCGGCATCTACCCAATAACCCACTCCGGATGTACGAATGGAAACGAAGATGTTGGTATAAAACTCAGAAAAAGTAGCGAGAGAAAAGCTATTTTCAACACGGTGATAAGATTATTATGGTTAGATCAGGAACAAATCCTAAGTACACGGTGCTGTGGTGGAACAGATGTACGTACATGTCCACGTCAAATTACGACGATTACGATGTGGAAGATATGTACGACGAAAGATAAGAAGTGATCATCATCATCATTCGTGCATCTGTCCGCAGACAGGTTTCAACGGTAGCGTTGTCTCCACAACATTCTGTCATGGGCCTCTCTCTTCATCTCTGCATAACTCCTTCCTTCTTTTATATCCCTCAGCATTCCGTACCACCTCCTTCCTCTTCCTCTCTTCCCTTCTATTTTCCCTTCTATTATTAATTTCTGTAGGCTGTTATTCCTTAAAATATGTCCAATCCATTTTGCCTTTCTCTTTTTAATTTCTCTCAGTATACTTCTTTCTTCTCCAATCCTCCTTATTACTTCTTAATTCGTGATCTTATCTTTCCATCCAATCTTCTCCATTCATCGCCATAGCCACATTTCAAAGCTTTTTAAGTACTTTTCTTCTCTCTTCTTCAGCCTCCACGTTTCGCATCCATACAACACATTGCTCCATATAAAGCATTTTGCAAATATTTTCCTTATATCCATCTTAATGTCCCTTGCTGTCACCAGTTCCTTAATCTTGCTAAATGCTACTTTTCCTAGCCCAATTCTGCATTTAACTTCTTCAGTACAGTTTCCACTCTGTGTAACTCTACTTCCCAGGTACTTGAAAGAGCTTACTTGTTTTAATTTTTCATCCTCCAGCCATATTTTTAAGGGCCTTTCTATCTTCGCTATTCTCATTACCTTATTTTTATTGCTGTTTATTCTCATTCCGTAGTCTTCACTTTTCTTCCTAATTCTTTCCATCATTTCCTGAAGTTCTTCTTCATTCTCTGCAGCCAGATCATCAGCATATTTTATTGGATATTATTATTTATTTATTATTATTTTAAAGAGATAAAAATTAGTTATTCTTGGAGATTTGAATGCTATTGTAAGGGAAGGCAAAGCAAGAAAGACAATAGGAAAGAATGGGTTGGGAAAACGTAACGAAGGAGACTGATTGAGTTCTGCGTGTAACATGGCCTTCTCATCACAAGCGCACTATTTGAAAACCACCCGTGAAGAAGATACACGTGGGTAATAACAGGAGACAGAAGAAGTATTAAAATTGATTATATATTTGTGTAACAGCGATTTAGAAATCAAATAATGGACTGCAAGGGCTACCCTGGTGCAGATATCGACAGTTACCATAATTTGAACATGATGAAATATCAGCTTAAGTTTTAAAAGCTGACTAAATCAACAAAAAATCGCTGCCAGGTTGAAATACAGAGATAAACAAAACACTATTTATCCTATAAAAGTTACCCTAGACCAAGCTGATGAGGATAACAACGCTTCAGGACCAATCGAAGTGTGAATTCAATAGATAAAGAAATAAATTATGAATGTAGTCGAAGAGAAGGAAGGGAGGATAAAAACAGAGAATCGAAATCCACGAATTACATAGGAAGTCTTGTGCCCAATTGATGAAAGAAAGAAGTACACAAAATCTAAAACAGAGGATGGATAGCAGCTGAATAAAATAATAAGAAATACGATTAGCCGTAAACCAAGAATTGCCACAGAAAAATTAATGAAAGACTTATGTAAAGAGATGGAAGGCAATCATTTTCAAGGAAAAGTTAAGGTGGGTCTATACTTCCAAGCCGCCTCAATTTAATGGTAGCCGCCTGTGGTCACCTACTGGGGTGGTAGAAGCCCAACGGGAAACTGTGAAGGCGGCGCTGACAATGAGAAAAATATGGCGAACGATTATTTTCGGGTGGGGATGGAAAAGGTCTACTCCATTGTCAATGCAAACTTGAACGTTTAACATCGATATAGCCTTAAAACGAGAACAGTATCAATGGTTGTTGATTTGTTGCGTATATGAAAGACGATACTTTGATTTATGTGGGCTGAAAACCCTCATTTCGGAATCTAGCCTTCGCAACGTGCCCCGGAATATTACCAAAACATTTCGTAAAAACAAAATTGTTGCTATTTTTTTATAAAAAAACACAACCATTTCATGATAAAGTTAGGTACTCTACTTAAATCAACAAATATCTCTTCATCGATAGAAGACCAAAATTGCAAGTATCCAGATGTCAAGGCAAAGCCGTAACTGGGTTAGAGGGAAACGTCTGAAACAAGCTTCTTAGCCCCGGTATAGAGCCACCTTAATGCTGCTAATAGAACTGGAAGAAGTTACTTTCAAGAACATCCAATCAAAGGCAATGTCATTCGGAGGTAAGTAAATTAAATTCTTATTTAAATTTAGGATAAAGCGAAGAGATGGAAAGAGTACCTGGAGAAACTATACAGTGGCAAAACACTCAATCCCAGGATAAAGAGGATGAGGACACAAAGGATGAAGATAAGAAAGGATACTACATATTAAGATCAGAATTTGATGCTGCAAAAAAGCATTTGTAAGAGGAAAAGGCGCCTGGAGTTGAAGAAATTCCCTCTGAGTTCGTAAGTATGCAGGAGTGAAGTTTCTGATTAATGTATAGAAATTGATATGTGACATAGATAAATTTTAATTATTATATCTATTTATTTTATTTAATTGAGCAAATGCCAACGTAATTTTAAAAATGTTATAATTCCAATCCCCAAAGAGAAAAGATCCGAGTGATTATAAGAAATTTGAACAATTAGCTTTACAGCAAATACATCGACAATTCTGACCAGAATCACTTAAAGGAGGGAACAGAAGATGGGAGAATTCCTGGACGAAGGCCAATTCGGTTTCAGGAAAAGTAGGGTAAGGAAGGAAGCTATTTTGCCCTGAGTCTTATAATAGGGAAGAGGATACAAAAGGACCACACAAAATATATTTCCTTCATTGACATAGCTAAAGCATTTTGCAGTGTGGACTGAAACAGAATGATAACTACACTGAAGTGCAAAGGTGTGTCACTTCATGACAGAAGAGCCATATGCAGGCTGCATGAGGAACAGCTGTCAGTAATTAAATGTGACGGAAATGCAAAAGAAGCAGACTGAGAAAAGGAGTACAACAAGGATATGCGCAATCCCCATTGATCTTTAATATTTACAATATAAATTGAAAAATCCAGAAATGAAATAAAGAACAAATTAAACACAGTAGTTCAAGTGCTTGGAGAAAAAATCAGCATACTACGCTTTGCTGATAACATAGCAATTCTTGCTGAAAAGAAAGAAGATCTGACAAGAATGCCTAACTATATGATAAAAATCGGAAAAATTGACTTGAAGATTAATGTTAAGAAAACCAAGTTTATAGTTAGCGGAAGAAATCAAGAAGACAGAATCAACGTTGAATTTGGGCAAATTCTCGCATGAAGAATAATTTTGTTATCTGGGAAACAGGATCACCTGCGATGGAAGAAGCAAAAAAGACCTTGTGAGCAGAATAGTCCAAGTAAATAAGGCATTCTACCAGAAGATACGTCTGCTGTCATCTGGTAACTAAAGCTTGGAAGTTAGGAAACCCATTATTGATACATATTTGTAGCCTGCTGTTATGTAGCAGTGAAGCCTGGACAATAAGAGCAGCAAAGCAAAGAAGATTGAAAGCAATGGAGATCTGGTGCTACCGAAGAAAGATGAAGATTTTAAAAGGGTGGCAAGAGTCACTACCCAAGAAGTCCTACGAAGAGCTGGAGAAAAAAGAAGCATAATGAACACCATGCGAAGAAGGAGAGATCAACTTATTTTGGTTGTGACACAACTACCTAATGAAAACAATATTTGAAGAAAAAAATAAATGTGAAGAATTATAGAGAATACTAAGAATTTAATAAATTAAGAAAATCAAGACGTATGTATGAAACCTCCAATAGCAGAATGGGCATGCAAAAGGCAAGAAGAATGGAATGAACAAATATCAAGAATGGACGATTCAAGAATCGTCAAGATAGCAAAAAAGTGAATACCAATAGGAAAGAGGGGCATAGGACGACCACGCAAGAGATGGTCCGACAACCTCAATTCATTAAGGCGTACTCAAAAAGAACCGGCAAAAATGCCTTCGAAGACGTAGAAGACGAAGAAAACCATGAAGGATGTATAAGTTAATAATTGCGTAGAAATGACGCGGGTGGCAGAGAGGAGAGTGGAATGGAGCGATGTTGCAAACCAATCTTCTTATTGATGACTACTGATGATGATAGCAAGATCTAGAATGTGGACCACCATGAACCGCGATTGTAAATATCCATTAAATCGTTATAGCTGACATTAAGATTAAGACTTCGGAAAAAAATAGAGTTTAAACCCCATTATTTGGTTGCAGTACGTCAAATTTGGTCGTTATTGCAGACTGGGGAAGTGGGTTAAAAATTCCTTTTCTTCGCGCAATAAAAACGTAAGAGTATAATACACCTAGAGTAATTGGGTAGTTATCCCAGTAGTCAATTCAAATTATGTACCTTAAAATTTCTGTAACTGGCTCTTTATTGCGATTAGAGCTATTTATGACTTGAATTAAATTCAAGCATGATTCGATGATTTTTTAAACAAAAATGCCGCATTTCATATGCAGGATAGCGCGATTGATCAATTAAATGTTTAAAAACACACTTTTCAAGTGAGAATTCGCTCTTTCAACGCATTTTATTACCTTAAAAAAACGGAATTTTTCTGCTCCGGTTGGAAATTACCGAGGTTCTCATAATGCTGTCACTATATCAGTGAACTTATGTGCGAATTATAGAATAGTATTAAAGTAGCGGTACATGAAAGAATTATAACTCATGATCTTTTTGCTATTCTAAGTCTTTACAACGCTTATTTTGTTTTCCATTTCTCATTTGGTTGCACATTTAAGAAATTTAACATGATCACTATTTGTTAAACGTGACGTAGGTCATGTTGGCGAAGTTTCACACCTAGCCTCACATCCATCAGTTGGCTGGCTGGATTCTCTCTGGATGTGGGCCAAATAACCTGCATCTTTGCCTTCCATATTTTTTAACCCAGCCTCAATTCCTCCTTCACCCCAGGTCGGGCTTTACGGCCTACGTGAACGGAGAATCGGTCCCACGCTGCCAGACAGTGCACGTGTCTAGCCAAGCCAAGGGGCCGCCTTCTTCCTTCGGGAGTGCATGCAACAAGAGGTCAGAGGTGGACATGTCGGGAGCGGAGTGCGGGTGAAGATGTGGCAGCGTTGCACTGCGTGAACCTCCACGACGGCCACCTCCTGAGATCACAAGGCTCACGTAACTCACTCCAGAGAGAGCGGCTTATGCCTCGTCTACAGAACACGTGTACTTAAGTAGGGTGTACTTAAGTGCAGAATTTAAATGCAGGCCAGCGTCTACACAGATATTATATCTACCTCTGCGTTACCTAGTGTTAATGGAAAGAAATTTGCATCGCGCAAACATTGTGCCCGAGAAGTAACTTAAGACACTTCTAGACTCGTATAACCCTATAAACTATTGTGAAAGAAGAATAGCACTTCCACAATTATTTAACTTCTCATATAAATAATGTAAACACATGTATGATGTGTATGGTTATCGAAACTCCTCGACCTATTGATGACGAGACTTTGACCACGTCGACGGTACACTATCGATATCACCCAAGTCCATTTAAATTGGGGTCCCTAGGTCCAATTTAGTGGACCCGTTACTTAAGTGGTGAGATGACGTCTACACGGTTTACTTATGTGAAAACTGCACTTAGGTGTACACTTAAGTGGTCAGTGTAGATGCAGAATTTAAGGTGGCTCTACACTTACTAAGTGAGTCAAAACAAATACTAAATTCCACATTTTTATTTATTTGGTTTAAATAAATAATTTGGTTTGGTTTCTCAGTAATAGAACGCAACGGGTTATACTTTCAGGTATCTCTTCCCACTGGTCTGAGGTAACGTCAGGTGTTCCTCAGGGTAGTGTCTTAGGGCCATATTTATTCAATCTCTTCCTTGATGACCTTGCCTCCCTAGTGTCTCCCTCCCAAGCTCACACCCTTCTTTACGCTGATGATTGTAAAATCTTTAAACCCATTCAAGGTTCCTCTGACTGCCAAGACCATCAAAATGCCCTAGAAAAAACCACCAAATGGTGCAATACCTGAAGACTTAATCTAAATTCTTCCAAATGCAGTACGATTTCAATTTCCCTCAAAAAACATCCACTAAAATTTAATTACTCAATAAATTCTCAACCGCTCAATCGTGTCCTGTCGGTGAAGGATCTAGGAATTCTAACTGACAACAAACTAAACTTTTCCGAACATATCCATTCGATTAAAAACAAAGCAATGTCACTTTTAGGTCTGCTTTATCGCTTCACGGAAATCTCTCACCCCATAGCACTACGATCGTTCTTTTCAACATTTATTCTTCCAATCACTTCATATTGCTCTCCCATTTGGACCATCTCTGTCACAACTAACCTTGCTACCCTTAACAGTCTAACTAGTTTCTTTGCCAGGATTGTAAAACATAGAGTTCCCCATTTCCGCGACATGCCGACTGATTCCATCTTATCTTCCCTCGGCATACCGAACCTCTCCGTTCAAAGAGCAAAAAATGATTTAAAATTAATTTACAACATTCTCAACTCGAATATCGATTCTCCTGAATTACTTTCCTTCGTTAATTTCCGAGTCCCTTGCCGATCCACTCGTTCCCATTCTTTTCTCCACTTGCCTATCCCCAGACTTTCTCTTATCAAACGTTCACTATACTACCGCCTCTCCTCACTTCTTAACTCCCTACCTGATAATGTCGATCCTTTCCTGCTATCATCTGACTCTTTCGTTAACCTTGCGATGTCCCACATATCTGTTAATGACTAAGACTCCCTTTTCATATTTTGTTGTGTTTTTTAAATTTGTATTTTGTAATCATGTCTCTGATGTTATGCTTGTTGTTTTTTTGTTACACCTCTTACGAATACCCATTTTTTATCGTGTTACTGTGTCACTGTAAATTGGCAGAAATGCTGTATGTGATCAACATTTCCAATAAATAAATAAATAAATAATCCTACTTCTGCTGATTAAATGGGTTATCTATTGAAAACCAAAATTAAGGTGTTAAATATGCGGATTTTTCCAGGATTATATTTTTAAGGATCACATCTCTCCAGCCATAGGAGCCGACAGCAGCACCAATTGCAAGGAACTGCCGCATTTTGACTCCAATTACGGCAGTAATTCGCTAATAACTTTAAGAAATGGGTGTTATGCTTCATATTTATCATTTTTATTCAATTTTAAAAACTTTTAATTTCATATAATTAATATGATCTCGAAAATTTCAGGACCTGGGAGCAAAGGAACGACATGATAATGGTGATTTCAATCGTATCATCTCGCAGAGCTCCTTTTGATTTATTATTAACTCATGGATATCACGAGTTATTAATTTGTGCATGAAATTAAATCATGCAGAAAATTTCCAACGGGTATCTTTTCTTCGGGTCCAATAACAAAAAGTAATCTCCCCGCAAATGTGAAAAAGATTTTGATTTTGAAAAAAATCTCGATTCTGTGCACTATTTCACGTAAATAGCTGTATAAAATGGGTCTGGCAATGAGTTACCGAGCTATGGCAACGCAAACATTTTTTCAGAGGCCTTTTGCAGTTATCATGAAGACGCCAAGAGCAGTGTCGTGAACGTAGTTATAAGGAAAAATTTGAAATTTGTTAAACCTGATTGCCCAAAAACTTAGAAAAAATAATTACTTGCGTTTTTCTTTGCCTCTTTCCAATAAATACAGGAGTACTTCAATGAAAGTTATACATTTTAAGCAATGCAGATTTTTAATTTTGTTTTAACAGAAAAAAACCTCCCCAGAGTTTTCATCTTTTTTTCTTAATGTTATTATTATATGAGGTTACATAAACCTTTAACAGTTCAGTTTAAAAAACATTAATAATCTATTCCATCACTCCAGTATAACTTTTTGTGATATAAACGTTTAAGTCGCACTACACATAACATTCTCAACAGCGACAGCTTCGAAAAAATGTCACACCTTTACACAGTACTTAGGTAGTAAAATTCCTGTGTATACCTCATTGTCTGAAGCATAGGTATTTAGTATAGGTATAGGCTGTGATAGAAACTTACCGTATATTTATTATTAAATACAGACATAGGTAGGTATGTAGTCCTGTAATTGGACGGAATCAAAGCTACGAGAAATTTAGGTATAAGAAGGGTGTATATTTTTATTACTCAAGTTGTGTAGTCACCATTTCAACGAGATAGGTACCCACTTTATACAAGCCTCCTCCTGGATGATACGAGTTTTTTAGTCAAAAATAACCTCATCACAAAGTTTCAAATATGTGAAAGCCCTCCGAAAGCCCCTTCCTTTGCATCGCCTTTGGTAGCGTTGACCTAATTACAAAGGTCCAAAAATACGACAAACATGCCTCGAGGCTCAAACTTTCCTGGAAAAAAGACACAAACAGGGAGGCTGCGGAAAAATCTGAAAATCCAGATCATTGGACCAGCGAGAAAAAAGAAGCAAGTGATAATTTAATACACAGCGAAATATCGGCTGGAGCTATCCTTCATAAGGCTAAAGTTTGGGTCTAATTGTAAGTAGACAAAAAACGAGATAAAAACCTAGTTTTTTTAGTATGTAAAGAGAAGCCAGAATCAGAATGCAAAATTTTAAATAAAAATAATGATAGTGAATGCCTTTGATTTACGTTGATTATTTGAAAAAAGTCAATTAATTTTATGTTACGCAAGCTGTAAATACACTGTAGGCACTCATCACTGTAAGCAGGTGCAGCTTTATTCAGGGTTTCTCAACATTTGCCTTGATTCCGGGAAAATCTGTCCTCGTGGCTCTTTCATTGAAGAAATGTTCATGGTGTGACAATTATCACTCACAATACAACTCGAATGTCATCATACTATACTGCCTTCTGTAAAATCATTATTGTGCAATTACTTGCCCAATAAATTATATGCAACATATATTTCGATGCTAATTCTTCTTTTGCAACAGTTATCGAGGTATGATCTACTCCATGAAATTCTTTTATATGTAATGACAAATAAATCAAATTGAAGTAAGAATAAAATGCATTAGCTGAATGGATTTAGTTTGCATGCTCTTCCATATTTAAAAAAATTGCAACTATTTAAATCAAAGGAGAAGCGAATGTCGCTTACAATTTAGGTGAAGTCTAAAGTGGAAAATTTGCAATAGTCATATAAAAATGGGCCGGGTATAGAAAAGGGAAATTTTAACGCAAGTTAAACAAAAGCCGATGAAAGGCAAAATTTCTAAAATAAATAGGAAGGGTTAGATTGAACAGGATACCAAATTCACAGTCGTAAACGGAACGATTTTTAGCCAAGAATTTACAGAGCTTATAATATCAACTTTTTCTGAAGTGAAAAAAACCAAAGCAGCACATACAACAAAAATATCCTGCCAAAATCAGAATAAAACGTGTCATATTTATAAAAGGATGAAATTACTGTAATGTATTTCCCACTTTTTTTAAAGATACATCATGGGGCACATGTCACACAAGACTTTTTTTTACCAGCCTGACCGACATAAAGAAATGAATGCCTCCAAGCAGAGTTATAGTGTTTTGAGCAGTTTTAATTTCATGCCGTGCCATTTGGTCTCTTGTTCGAGGAAGTAAACTCCAAGTGGTGGGAACGAGAGGGTGTTCCATGGGGGGGGAGACGGTTAACAATTCCCCAAGGTAGAGCTCGACAGGGAGAGGCCACCCAGGTTGACCAGCCTGTGGTTCTCAGTCAAAACTTTGTTTGTTCAAAGGGGAAAGAGGGTGCATGTCCACCATCCCCACTTCTCCGCCACTGTCCCCGACAAAGAACCAACCGCCGTGTTAAGTGGACGGTATCCTCGCCGGACACGGAATTTCGTCACTCCATTTACTGTTCCACACTGTACTCGAGAAGTCCGCTTGTGAGATTAGCATGACTCGTTGCGTTCGTAAAAGTAGCACTAACGTATGGGATCACTGCCTTAATTTTGTCCTAATTAAAATGCTTCAATTTCCGTTTTTTACGTGTTGGCCCTGGTTACTTTCTCTTGACCTAAATGAAATAGAGCACCACCAATGTCAAGATAATTTAGCCGTAAGTGACAAAATCGTAACATTCAATCATTAAGGAAAGATTTTACTCTCTATTTTCTAACTCAATTATGCTTTATACTCAGTCCATTTCCGATGATAATTCTTCTCAGTTAGCAATTGTTGCACTTGTTCAAGCTTATACCCTCCACATTTTGTGCTTAGTTTGGACTAGTTTATCATAAAATAATTTCATACATTTTAATTTTCTTATGATTGATATCTCACACCTCTCTGATTCATCCCAGAGAGCTTCCCATCATCATGACTAAATCAGTTTCGATCAACTGTGTGCATCTAGTTTGCGCTAGTATTGAGTGCATGTGGTGTAACAGATTCATGATGTTACTGCAAGTGGGAAAAAACAGCATCCATTTTTGGATAATGCACACTTTTATCCACTAAGCCTTAAGGTAATCATTCCAGACCTTCTCAATAGTTATAATTATGATGTCGGGCAAGGTGTGCTGCCTTCCTGTGATGGTTTTTGGCACTCGTACTGACATCAACACGTCTGTTGAGGGTATCCAGCATTTGTCCGAATGTTAGGCCACATGTAATACTTTGCCTTGCCATCAGGTGTGTTACACAAAAATGGCTTTAATGGTATAAGCGCCATAATTCAAGCTTTGAAATTCTTAGTCATTCTCCCCTCAAACATTCCAAAGTGAGCAAATCAAGTTATGCAACGAAAAAATGATAGTTGTCAATTCACTTCTGAAGTAAAAAGTGAATTCATGCTTAGGTTTACCTGGAATTGTTTTCTGTGATTTAGACATAAAGACAAAATGTGACAAATGATCCGATTTTGATTCAATTTTGGAGGATTTAAAAAATATATGTGCTGACTCAAACCGCGAAAATCAGTTGTCTATACTTACACTGATGCCATCAATGCGGAACTATATCCAAAACTGCTGAAAAATTTAATGTGACAGAATACCAAGTAAAGCAAGCTCAAGAAAGCAAAAACAAAGGTATACTTCTGTATCCGGCGAAAGCTTGTGGAAATGTGTCACAGACTGCATTATAAAATAAACACTTTGTAAAGATTTCCACACTAATTTTTATTCTACCGACCTAGGTTTCTACCGACCTTGATTATGGCAATGCTTGCCGAAACCTAGGTCGGTAGAATAAAAATTGGTGTAGAAAGTTTTACAAAGTGTTTCTGTTATAATGCAGTCAGTGTGGTTAAAAAAGGCCAGAGAGTTCACATTTATAAATGACTACTTTTGTGCAATCTTTCATAGCTATACAGGATTTTTAAGCAGCAATTCCCTCATGTAAAAGTAGGCTTGTCTAAATTCTGCCAATTGCACCCAATGCTATGAAGTGCCTTGCGTGTGATATGGAGAATAATCAGAGCATGTTCCACAGGTGTGAGCAGTGCCCACGTAAACAGCAACTGTGTAAGATTCTCCACAGATATTTAGCTGATAAGTTACCAGACGATGTTCCTGTCACTTATTCTCAGTAAACGAACAGATGGAACAACACTTGAGAATATGCAGGTCAATGTAGACGATTATATTGACAGGCTCGTGGAGATGGTGGACCAACTTACCACTCATCATTTTATATCGGTACCTCAGACCACATTTTTAAGGCAGTGTAAAGAAGAATTGCATATATGTAGATGAGATGATAATTCTCCTAGACTATGCTGAGAATTTCTCTTTCATTGTGCCAGATTCAGTGCAGGGATTCTTCTGGAATATCAATCAGGCAACAGTCCACCAATTTGTTGTTTATTTTAAGGAGGGTGACAGAGTGTCTACCATGAGCAATTGTATTATCAGTGATTGCTTTAATCATGACGCGGTGTCAGTACATGTGTTTATTACAACAGTAATAACATACATAAAGAAGAGGTTTCCACATATCACCAATGTATATACTTTAGCGACTGGGCTGCAAGTCAGTATAGAAACTTTGAAAATATCCAAAACCTACGCTTTCATTATTCAGACTTGGCTTTGTATGCAGAATGGCATGTTTTGCAACAAGTCACGAAAATTATGTTTGTGATGGGATATGGGGAACTGTAAAAAACGACTAGCCAACAGGACTTGTTTACAGCGACCTAGTGGGCAGCATATATTGTCAGCAAGATATATATTTGAGTCTGCTAGTAAAAATGTTTTAGGCATTGAGTCATTTTATGTTTCCAGCAATGAAATAGAGATTTAGCAATTAAAACTGAATAAGTGATTTCGAAATGCAAAAACAATAGAGTGAACAAGACGTCATCACTGCTTTCGTCCAATAACTGAAAATGAGTTGCTTAAAAGTCGACTTTCTATGCCAAAGTTTAGGTTGACAAGAAGAGTTTATTAAAACAAGGGAAACCCAATAAATTCACCAAAAACCTTATATGTACTTAAATCTGGCACGTATGTGCTGCTATGTATGAAAGCAGATGGTACATTGGTTGTGTAGTTCAAACAAATGAAGAAGGAGAAATTCTAGTTAACATCACTACACCACGACTCTTAAATTCACTTCTAAAGACTGCGATGGCTCAAAGTGATATGTCATGCTTTCTTCTTGAGAGCTAATATATAGCAACAATGAAGTCTCTGAAAATTTAGAAATTCTTCAAAGCCATTTTTGTGTAACACACCTGGTGGCAAGGCAAACTCTTGCATGTGGCCTTAACATTCTGACAAATGCTGGATACCCTCAACAGACGTTTTTATATCAGCACGAGTGCCAAAAACCATCACAGGAAGGCAGCGCACCTTGCCCGACATCATAATTACTTCTATTGAGAAGGTCAGGAATGATTACCTTAAGGCTAAGTGGATAAAAGAGTGTATTATCCAAAAATGGATGCTGTTTTTTCCCACTTGCAATGACATCATGATTTCATATATTTACTGATATGTTAGCATTTTATTCTCGTGAAACTTTAGGGTAATATCAAAATTGATTGGCTAGACAGTTATAAGAGTTATATGCGCTCAGAGGAAATTTAATACTCGCATCCAGCATACTATTAAGTGGTAACCCTGAACATAGGTGTCGCAGCCAACCGTTTTACTTGTATTATTTAAATAAATTATGGAACAATAATCAATCATGAGCGCAACTTCAGATATATATTTTCTTAATGGACAAGGTACAGCATGTAATTTTTAAAAATTCAATCTCCAACTTGGTGTCCCTTTTTAGTTATTAGAAGTTGAAAACAAGGCATTTTGCAACAAAAAAAATTAGCGGGGTGGTAGTTTTCAGTTAATGTATTAACAACTAAGCTCTAAATGGTCCCAAACTTCATGTCAATTTAAAGTTGCCAATATTTTCTATGCTTACTCCGATTTTAGTGGCTATGATATGTTAAATGTGATTTGCACATGTGTCCGAAAGCGTTATTTTTTTATGGAAATCTGTCAAAATTGCCATGTTTGAATATTTATAACAATAAAAGTTTACAAGGGATAATATTTGTGATAAAATGTTAGAAACCTATAGTTGCTTGTTTATGCCATCTGAAAGTTTTAATGGCTTAGCTGACGTATTTAAGTTTTTACAGAGGTACAAACATGGTTGATTTGCACAATTTGACTCGCGGGCAGATTTTTCCTCTGTGCCTCGGTGTATAGAAATGCTCTCATCTCAGAACGTATTAGCATTGGGAATAAAATATTTTGGATTTTTATTAACTAAGGTTGAAACTAGTAACGGGAAAAAATTATGAATATCTGAGATGGTGGGCGTGGGGCCTTGGTTGAGTTGACATGGAATGACCCATTACCGACCTCTATATTTTCATTTATGGTGAATGTTTTACCAATTTACATTTTAAAGATTCTTAATAATAACCCCAAGTGTGGCAACACGTAGAATATAAAATAAAACTCTTTATTTTTTATGATATTAGATTTATCCAACGGTTACGGTTGGTTTCAATGAAAATAGTAAAGTTCTCTAGGTCTCTAAAAGCGCAGTCACCTATGCCCTAACGTGATTTTTCTCTTCATCTAAGCGTACGTTCTATTTCTCTTCATCCTATCCATTAAGTCTTTTCTTCCCTTTTCCTGCTAACCTAAGATCCACAAGGGGGTTCCCTGTATCATGACCTTCGGCATCCCTTTCCCTCTCAGTAACTGTTCCAATTACCTACTCTACCTCCTAATTTCCACAACTAATTTGTCATTGCTATTATATTTTAACTTAAAAATGAGAAGATATGCTATACCGCTCCAGTCCTGCTAGTCAGGGAAGAACCATGTGTGCGAAGCAAGAGAGAGGATAAAGGATCAAACGATTAGTCTCAGAGGGATAGTTCCTCACGATTCCGCAGAGGGGGCTCCGACCTAATTGGTGCAATTCGACGGAATTCAATCGTTTTCTGCAAGCGCCAATCCGAAGGATGGCAATGAGGTTCGCCGTTGAGTTAATTACGGAAGAGAACATTCGGGAAGATAGGACGAAGGACGGAAGACCAGGGGTTCATCGACGGAATGATCGGGCATTAGAGTAAGTAGGAGTTGAAGAGAAGTAAAACGAAGAGAAAGATAATTTTGGAAAAGGATACAAAAGGGAATAAAATACGAGAAAGGGATGTGACGATGTAAAAAAACGTAGACTCAGCAACGTGACATAATAAGCGTAAAGTAAAGATGATTTGTCTCTGTTAAGTGATTTATGTAATGTAAAAAGATTAACCTCTTATAATAAACATTATTTTGTTTGATTTCATGGGATTTTCATTAACTTCGGCTGAGAACTTTTTCTCAATGACTAAGCAGTAGAATATTGAATGGGATTTCCAAAGCTATTCGGGAATTATAAATATAAAAAAATATGAATAATTTTAGAGAGGAATTTTAAGCATAAAATTCCACTCTCAATATTGCAGCCCATTTATTCCTCCTCTATCTTTCTAAATAAATTCGCAACTTAAAATAATAATAACTGTTAGATGTTACTTGGCTCTGTCAACAAGCATTTAGCTATGATGAGTGACAGTAGAATGAAGGCCCTGTGGTCAATAAGATCTACTGCGCATACATCTACATATATAAAATACCCTGCAAGCTACCTCAAGGGTATGTGGCAAGGGGTGAGTAGTCACCAACATGCATTACACTATACCCTAAAGTTAGTGTAACTACGACTAATGATGCATTAGCATATATCGCTAATGCTTGTCAGGAGGCGAGGCTTCACAAACATGCAATACACTATAGATATGCTGTATACATGTATTTTGCAACTACATAAACGGGCAGGGATTCAAGAGGTATGCTGAAAACATGCAGGGCGTGCTGTCATCACTAGGTAGCAGATAATAATACAGGTATTAGGGAGTACTAATACTACTAAGAGATACACTTACTATCGACAAACCTAGTTATAAGTCTCATTGGAAGCTGGTATGGTCTCTTATCGTTCGCGGGAAAAATTAAATTTTAAATCCATCCATTCTACAGTCTAGTACCCTAATTTTATTCCACTATCTGATCCACCATAGTATGTCGAATTTCGTAAAATATTATTAACTTCGTCAGAGAATAATTTGGTTTGGAACATATAATGGATTAAGTCTAAATTTTAATTGACGGTCTGAAAGCGCTTCCCATCCCAGCTGCTGCAAAAGGTCAGTAACACTAACGAGATTATAATAACGGCCTTTGACGTATCATGCAGATCTTCTCAGCACGCGTTCTAACCCAGTTTTTAATAGTACCACTGTAAAATAAACCTTCAAAATCGCACTCCATAAATGATAATAAAAATCAATGACAGTTTTTGTCGCTACTTACATTTCAAATTGAAGAGTTGTAAGGTCCCCTTCCCCAACAATTCACAAAGAAAACAAGTGGAATTATGGCACAAACTGAAAATTCAAATTGCAACAAGTAAATATCACATAAAAGTTTTGAAGGTTTTCTATGAACAGGTTCAAGCGCTGAACATTTGGGAATGATACATCTTTTTATAAAATTATTATTATATTGTCTTAGGAATTTTAATAGTATGAAGTTACACATTCCAGACTTATTTGAGGGGAATATATTTGGCTGTTCGTAGTGGATGGAAAGCTTGACTAACAATAAGAGTACAAAGTATTAGATGTAAGTATTGTCCAAAAATCCACGAAAGTAAATAAGCACAAGAAACGAGTCATCTGAAATTAACTTTATGTCTACAATACCGAAATCATTCATATTCCAAATCTTTCCTACAAAAATACTATCCATATATTGTGAGGGAAAAAATTAATTCTTAAGTTCAAAGAGCCATGTTTGCTCTGTCATTCGGAACGTAATTTTAAAACCTTTCCGTGCAGATTGACATGGAGACCAAAATTTCGTTCCCGATATGTTGGAGCCATGTGGGAGTCAAGGAAAGAAAAGTAATTTTCACAACATCCACTCCGCCGGATAGCTTTCGCTTTTAAAGATTAAAATTTAGCGGGATGTGTCGAAAATAGTAAATTAGGCAATAGTAAAGCATTCATTAGTATAAGATGGAAGTTACCCCGAAGCCAGAAGTGACGCTACACCGAAAAGAGTACTTTTTTAAATGAGCAAATGTTTTAATGAGCGACTAAAAAATTATGAATTGATGTGAGGCGTTTAAGCTGGCGGATATGAGCAGAGAAAACGCAATGAATAAAAAATTGGACACGGGTATACGAACTAAACTAGAAAAGAGTTCCAAGAGTAAATTTAAAAAAGTATGATTAGGGAAATGGCACAGGTAATTACAGAAAATGGGCTAAGACCCCGGAAGAAGTGAGACTGTAAGTTAAATTGGAGGAAATGGATACGAATTTGACTAGAATGGCTGGAGCCAAGAATTGATACGAGCTGAACTATGAAACTAAATAAGGAAAGGAACTTCGGGGAAAGAAGCTAGGTACGACACACATTCACTGGTTATGTTTTGATTCGTTCCCTTTATTACACCTGATGATGGAGAAAAACTGCTGATACCGGTCAGTTAAAGAAAAGTTAATCATCAAAAGCGTACTGTACCAAGTTTGGTTTTAAATGAAAATAATGAATTTTAATCACGTCATGGTCAATTCTGTTGATTTTATGACAAATTATCCATTTGTGGGGGAAGCAGGGCAGAGGGTACCAGCAGTCCATAGTAAGTGCCTGTAATTGTGCAAACACTTTTGCACGTTCTGCATGCTAGTACTAATGAACTTCAACTAAATGCCCCTGTGATGACGAGAGCGGTGTCTATCCCGCATGTATAGAAAGATATGTAGAAGCCGTATCTGCATGTCAACTCTCCTTCCAAATACGTTACTTAATTTATAATAACATTATTTTACGTGAAATAGTTATTAACTGATTAGAGGTAGTTTTTTGTTACGGTTTATGCATACCTCTTGTAAAGTGACCGCCTGCCTCACAGCCTTGAGGTGGCTTACGGGTGGTACTAGATGTAATTATTTTAACTACGACGGCAGCAGTGAATGTCATCTCCGTAAGTAGTTTACAGATCTGGTTCTACTAATTGCGATCGAATAAAACCAGAAGATAATGGCCAATTGGGACGAGTTCCTCTGTTTTACGGTTCAGGAAAAAGATATATGAGCGACTCCCATTCAAGACGACAGAAGAAAGTAGGTTATGTGCACTTAAAGGCAGGCAGAACCTCTTGGGCTCATTCTTATTATCCGGCAGGACGAGAGAGGAAACGGCTTGAGGCACTGAGAACTCGTAAAACACGGCGGCAACAACAACAAGAGCAAGACTACGAAAGCACCGTTTGTAAAGGGAGGAGATGGGAATGTTTGGAACAGAAATGGGAAAGGAGAGAGCCGATAAAAAGGCGAGAGTATGGGGAAAGCAAGGGGGAAAGAGAGAAGAACAAAAGGATCGGGTGATAAGAGAAGTGGCGGGAGACTTGCGTAAGAGGGGGCAGAAAAGGTTTCTTCTCTCTAGAGCATGGAGTGGTGGGTGGGCATGCGAGCATCGTAGGCCCCTGTCAGTTAGGTTGCATGGGAGGGATGCTATAAGGAGAGGGGTGTGGAGAGAAAGTTTTAAGGGAAATGGAAGGTAGGGGGTGACGTGAAATGACGCAGAAGGGATAGGACAAGGCGCTGTGAAGAGCGGGGGAGTATAGGGGAAGGGTGATCGTTGAGGACAATAGGAAGTGACCCTGGGCAACGCCTCCACCAAAGGGGGTAACGACCTGAGTCCTCTTGGACGAATCGCTCAAAGTCGAAATTGCTTTGATTGACTCGGGCGTCCATCGGTGGTTGGCTTTTTTGTCCCGCTAGGCAATTCCGAGTCTTCTCTCTCCCTTGGGCTCTGGTGGGGGACTAGGGGAACAAGGGAGGCTGTTGTGAGGGAGACGCATGATATTTTTTCCCCGCGGCATGCAGCGAAAAAAATATCGTACCCTAATTCAGTACCGAACTAGTTAGCAGCTCGTGGCACTGTAGTGGTAAGAAGTATCTGGCCGTTATTTCATATTACTATGTCACTCCTCAAAATCTAGGAGGAAATAAAAATATGTCCATTAGGAAGCACGTTACGAATGCTCAGAATTTTGAAATGAATACATATTTAAAAATTGGTCAGTTCTTGAATCTCCGCGATCACTGTCACATGAGAGAACTAAAGATTATCGCACAGTTTCATAGGAGTATCGCATATTACACACCCATTGGATACTTACGATGCGATGGTCATCGTAAGTGGAAAGGTTGAGATAACTAGAAAATACTATGTGGGCAAAATCACGCGATAAGTTGTTATTTTTACGCGCGATATTATCACTTCATTTCAAGAATTGACCCTCAGTCTCCTGACAGCCACGTTCAACTCAGTTTTCTAGTCGAAACGAATCTAAAAGTCCTTTATAAAGGTGTGAAAAATAATATTGTAATTTACTGCCATACCGAAACCAAAAAAAATATTTCGCACCGTAATTTTGTCACGTACTTTTGGCCAAAATAATTTTTTGACCGTATAGCCAGTCAGATAAGATACCCTCGCGGAGGTAACCGTGCGACAGTGACATCTGATGGGGATTATTATCGACAGGAAGTAGGTACATGCGGGCAGAGCTTTTAGGGGTAGAGAACGGTTCATACACGAATCATTGCCATTGCCACTTTAAGTCACGTATTCCTCAATTTTAAGGAACTAATAAAATACAAATTTTCTATTTTTTAATATTTCACGATATATTTTAATAAAGCAATTTAAAATTGATTAAGAGGCTAATTAAGGAGGCGACCGGTAGCTTAAATCATTTGCACCTTGGAAGTTGTTGAGTATAATATTAAGGAAGGGAATGCTTTGGAAATGGAGGGTGGATGGAGGGAAACCTGGCGCTGGCATTAGTATTCTCTTGACGAAAGGCGCCAAGTGCACCCACCACAGGTAAAAATCTCAACCGACGAACGAGGTAGTAATATTAAAGTGCTCTCCATAAAGGCACCCAAGCAGGGATAAGAATTCCAATGGAAAATCTCGGAACTGAAAAATGAGAAACTTTTACTCTATCCACCTCACCAACATGACTTCTCACATGTTACTCTTCCAAGTATTACGGTTGTGTTAGAGAACCAGCCACAGTTTTTAGAATTGCTTAACATAGCACACCACCGTCTGTGTTTTTTACTGTGCAGAATACATATAAATACTGTCATTCATTTTCAGCAAGGGAAAGAATAACGTTTTTGACTGTATCAGCCCTCGTATCCTTTAAGTTAAGACTAGAGTCGATAGGACAACTTCGGCATTTCATGTAACAAATTTTTAAGTTCTTCGAATATTGAACTCCCAACTCAAAATTGATAAAAATGGATAAGAGTATTCAAAATGTTAACTAAGCTGTTAGCATCACAAGCTTCAATTGATTGTAAATATCTCACATTATATTTTAAAACTACCATTACAAATCTCAACAAACCTTAGCGCAATGAAAATTTATGATTTAATTTCTGTAAAGAGCAATCAAATATTCATTGAAATAATCAAATAATGGCGTTAAATGTTGTCCATTACTCTCAAAAACTTTTAAAACTATTTTTCAATGTTAATTATCATTGAAGCAACAGTTTATTGATAAATTATATTCTATGATGTGTTTCCGATATTACAAGGTAAGAAGGTGATTCTAAAATCATATTCTTTATATTTTTCTCTCAATGTATTACTGAATTAAGCACAACCAATCGTATACCAATGAAGTCTGACAGATATTGTACATATCAGCAATGTCACTTATTAAAAAAATTGGTAAACCAATGTAGCTAACAAAATACCGCAGCAGATATTCATCACATTACCGTAAAATGATTCCCATGAAATGATGTTCGGAAACACATAAGCCAAAGCTAAGTATAAGTTAAGGATTATATAGGTCAGAAGGCGGTGTTCAACGGATTATATTTCGATAAATAACATCCACAGGGAAATTTCGGGGATGAATATGCTGGTCTGAGAGGAAAAGAAAAAATCTCTAGCCCTTTATAGCGAACTTCTACAAAAGCGTGAGCAATGGCCGTTGATAAGTCAAACACCACCTAAGTCAGGAAAAGATTTCTCATCGTTTTCAGGGAAGAGAAATGAAGTGAAATATAACAGTGCGTGCTAAAAGGTGTTAATCTCCGATCCCCTGATAACACACAACTCTTAACAGCTTCCCAAATGATGTATTTCCCCGCGAGTTACTTTCAGGTAGTGCCATCCGTTCTGCAAGGTTTTTTTTAGGGTTTGAGGCATTAGCAATTCCCAGGGGAGAAGTAAGATACGTAACTATCTCCTTAGATTATCTTAAAGCGAAAATAAATTATCACCCTTTCTCAGGGAGTTGAATTTACACTGAAAATCATGGAAAAACAGCACATTTCCTAATTTTTGCCATATTAAGCTAATTATGATCACATCTGATGTGCACATGGGAGAAGAAAAACCTCTTCTGAGCTAGTTTTGGTCATTTAATCGAAACAATAGTACTAATCTAGCAATTATTACTGGGTTCTCAACCGGGTGAGGCTATCCAAGGAGATCCCGTGGGGAACCGGAGAAGGATTCCTGCATCAAGTGCGCCGAAAAACTACCAGAGCTTACATTAGTACCGATTGCCATGAAAAACGTCAAAAAACTGCTTCAGAAAAAATCCTTGTCTCCACTAGTAATAGAAGACAGTACACTACCAACTACTAGTTAGGAAAATTAAAATTGTAGTTTGGTTCCAGGTGTAGGCATTACTTCTTTAAAATCTATCACTCAGCGACCGTGTTTCACTTATCAAACGTAGCAATTGCTAGTCAGTAGGAATGAGCATCGTAGACTGAGCCATCGTTGAAGGAATGCTTTCCGTATTTCGAGAGCTATCACATGTCTTCGGCAGTTAGCCGGTGAGTTATTTATATTCTGCTTGAAATACCTAGGAACCTTGACTAAAAAAATAATATGATATATGCTACCAAAATATTCACCTGATTTTTTACCAATTTTTGAGGAAACAGTCATGCTCCTAGTTATTATTTCACGCATCAATATCCTCTATTATTTAGCATTGGCTCGTCAAACATTTTTGGACCAAATCATTTGATATAATACAAGTGGTTTCCGCAAGAATCAGCGCTCCATTTCGGGAGGAAGGGTACTAGAATAGAGTAGGAGGACAGGATGGGAGGAAGAAGGTAAGCTAGACGTCGGCATAATCCTGATCGCCTGCACTTAACGAAGGACGCAAAGGTAAACACAGTTTTACGTCTCATCCATTAGATAGAAAATTGAACTCGAGACTTTCGAGATATCACCTAAATAGAGATCGGGTACATTCATTAACTATGTACTCAGTTAATGGATTTGTACTTAGGTCTTTGGATAGGCCCTACTTTCCTTAGGACGATTGATCCCAACCTTTTCCGTCAACATAAAATATTTTCTTAGCACTAAGTTTCTTTTTAGCTCCTCATACATTTTAGCTTCCTGTAGATCACCCATTATTCTTGTCCTCTTCCTTACTCTTCCACGCTAGTTAAACGTTCTACCCTCCAATACCCTCTTCAATATGCCCTTACGTCTCACCACACCCTCCATCTACTTTTACTGACTATTAAAAGGGATATTACCGGTTAAGGTAGATTTAGGTAGAAGAGAGTAAAAACCCTCCCTGATTTTAACAGGCGCAAACCCTCTCTACCTACATAATTTCTTTCTTCATCTCAGCACATATCCACCCCTTCATCAACCCGTCCATAAACATATTGAATGAAAAGCCGTAACTTTGTGATTCCACATATATTTATTGTAAACGACCCGGGTTTCGACGTAGAACGTCATCATCAGGTGACGTGCTACGTCGAAACCCGGGTCGTTTACAATAAATAAAGGGGGGGTGTGAGGTGTGTATACCTGATGATGACGTGCTACGTCGAAACCCGGGTCGTTTACAATAAATATATGTGGAATCACAAAGTTACGGCTTTTCATTCAATATGCTAAGCAAATTCCACAAAGTTACTCCTGAGACAACGGAGTCCGTCCATAAACGCTATTCTCTTTCTTTCTCTTCTCCGCTTACCCAACAACCTCCCATTTTATCACAGCTTTCAGCAACCCCTCGTCCTTCATTACCTATTCCAGCCAGCTAGTCTGCCTCCTAAACAGTGAAAATTAACCCCCAATCCGAAGATCGAAACCGGGCCCTCAGTTTGGGAATCCATCATTCACAACCACCCGATCTCCTCCCCTTCCCCGGTTCGCTCAAACCGACTTCCTCGTCGGCGACAGCAAAGATTCCTTCCCCGCGCGAAACTTAATCGCGAGTTTCACACCGACGTCGTTAACCGTTATCATAAAGCAATCCCACAAATCATGGCTTTGAAAACGGACGGGAGAAAGTGAAAGTGTCTTTCGTGGAACTATATGGGAAATGGGGGTGGCGGGGGACAAGGCTTTCTCCACTTATCGCTCGCTTAGGAAACAACAGTGGGGTGGGCTGAACGAGGAAGATGGATGAGCTAGGATATTGATGGGATGCGGGGCGTTAGGGGGGGAGGAGGGAGTGTTAGGGGTTGAGGAAGGGGAACAGGGGGGGTATGAGGTGTGAAAGAGCTTTGCTGACTCAAGGACGCCGAGGATGCGGGTCCCTTAAGGGGGGGTGGGGAAACAAAAAAGACGAGGCCTTTTAGAAGAAAGGAAAGGTGAAAGGTAGATTAAAGGGTATTTCCAAAACTACGCCTATCTCAGAGACTTAAATAAATACTAATATAAGTGCCGAACAAAACAAACAGCCACATAATTCATAACTTCGTTGGCACATATGTAAGGGACGCCCAAGAATGTTTGATGAAATTTGTTATCTTTTTGGCTCAACTTTATGAATATGTTATGACTCCATGATGCCGTATGTGGTGTGACCGATCGTATGTTAAATTAATCAGTGAAAATATGTATTTATTTCGTGGCTAAGAAAGTGTGTCCTGTACTTTTGTTAATCCCCATTAGATGCTGAAACGGTTGGTTACTAAGTTTTTGGAGATTATCTACATTAACTTCTCATTTTTTGAGGATTATATTTTAACTTTCGTGCCCATTACTTAGCCATCATCGAGACACTCACGAGTTCCTCATATCATCTGCCTCTCCTAATCTTGCTCAAGCTTCCTATCCTCTTCCCTCATCATCCACGCTTTCCCAGTGTTCTCCCCTCTATTACTTTTTTCAAAATGCTATCCCCTCTCAAAGTGTCCCAACATTCAGTTCTGCCACCAGCTTACTTTCCTTTCCTCCATATCAAACACTTCCTCAATAATAATTGAATTGAAAAACTTTGTAAATTCCACATGAATAACTTTAATAACGACCTAGGTTTTTTGTAGAGCGACATCATCAGGTGGTCAACAACGCGTGATGATCTCGCTAAGCGACGAAAGCTATTTTTTTTCATTTCACTCATGAAGCTATTCTATAAAGCTACGCCGAAAATCACTAACTTCCTCAATAATTCTCATCGCTACCCAGCTCACCTTCTTCATTTTTCTTCAAGCTCACATCCCAATAGTTTCCAGTCAACGCAAATTCTCCGAGATTCTCATCAGGTATTTTACCAGCTGATAGATATGTTTTTGTACAGCCCCTACCCAAACTTGCTTCCCCCTGGATCAGCCTTTCAGTTTAATTCACATTTCCTGATCGAGTCATCCCCTCATACATCTACATCTACAAAATACCCTGCAAGCCACCTCAGGGGTATGTGGCAGGGGGTGAGTATTCACCAACATGAATTACACTTTACCCTAAAGTTAGTGTAACTACAACAAATTATGCATTAGCATAAATTCACGAGGCAAACCCCCACAAGCATGCACTACACTACTGATATTATCACAATGGAGAGGGACCGTTAATATATCTGCATTTTGCAACTACACACTCTGCTTCCTATAAGTCACTCAAAATATGAATTTTACTACTTCCTCTTCGGCGCTCCACCAACGTTCTTCCCTCTATCACCTTCATCAACGTACTCTCAACCCGTTCTCCATCCATCTCCCTTCTCCGCCTCCAACGTCCTTTTCTCTTCCATCATATATAACATACCTTCGCTTACCCACCTTAGACTAGATCTTGAACTTGTGCTTGATCCTTATTACTAGCATCTCACCACGTTGAATATTCTCCGCATGGTTTTTTGCATGAATAAGTATCTCGAATTTTCCAAGAATTATTAGTAAAAGTAATACAAAGTAGAAGTATTTTTACTCGTGTATTACATGTTAATCTGCCCGCCTGCGTGGCACTCTCCTAGCTTCTGGATTGTCCGAGATTTGTTCTCTTGAGTGCTTTCTGATCCGACGCTATGGGCCAGGGTGCGTGCGGGTTTTGACATTTTTTTAATTGAGGCGAGTACTGCATGTCTAGAGTAGAATCACTCGGTGCCAAGCACCATTGAGTCAGATTGCACTTACTTCGTAGATGTAGATGCATTCTTTGCGATACCCAAGAAGTTTCAGCCTGCAAAGACCTTTCCGCAAAAACCAATCTTCATACCTATGTAGTAGAACTGGCTCACAAACTCAACCGGTGCTTATATAAAACTAGAATAAATATCGTCGTTTTCGTATTGTTGGCTTAACTCTCTGAAATTTTGTCCCGGAAACATTCAAACGTCCAAACATTTCAGTTCAACTTTCTCGGAATGTCTTCAGGCCATGAACATGAATTCACACCACGTCGAATATACACCATAATGATCCGTTATTTATCCAACCAGCTATCATTTGTATCTAAATCTATAAAATACCGAGAAAGCCTCCTCCAGGTTTTTTGGCTTGGGATTATTTCACACCAGGCATACAATAAACATCACATGTCAAAGTCAACCCCAATACCCGGCAGCTAGGAGCAGACCAAAAAGCAGTCAGGATAACCATGCACGACCATATCAAAAAGTAGGAGTGCTACGTTGGCAAACAGACTAACATGCCCTACACGGGTTAGGATATCGCTAATGATTAGCATTACTAATATTATTAGCACATGAATACTACGGGACATTCATTCAGTAAACACATCATAGGAGACATTTCAAGCCAAGATTATAGTGGAAAATTATTAAACACATTTACAAAATCTAGTCTACCAAGCAACATTCAGTCTCTCCTTTATACTCAGACAGTCATTCTGACATAAAAAGTTAATGTGAAATTATAGACTCGTAGAATTTTTAAGTTCTGCATGAAGACGTTGAAAACTCTAAGCATAAATAATGAGCTCAATAAAAAGTTTAAAAAGATATCGCTACTTCTTCTTACCACTAATATTACCGAGGGTCTAGATAGCTAATGTGGTCCTTAATAGTGCGGAAAAAATTACATTTTAAACCCGTCGGTCTTTCAATCTTTCTCTCTAATTTTTGCATGTTATCGAGCTAAGCATCAAATAAGGGTGTAAGGAAAAAAAGCGTTTGCTAAAAGAGCGTTTTATTTGTTGAAACTTGACCTACGTAATAGCGCGAAAAAGTTGGAAACGTCTCATACTAAGCTCTGAGATAACAGGGGCACAATCACTTAATTAATTAACTATGGAGGACACTTGAAGAGACATTACTATCCGACGTGATGCAAATTTTGACAGATGAAAAGTATATCGAAAAATTACATTAACGTAAAAAGTGCCAAAGTGCAAATTAACAAGATTGTTTTCAAGCATGATACACCTGACGATTTACGCGCATTGAAATTTAATCATGGGAATCATTAAATTAATCATGGGAAAATTGATAAAACGTGATAATTTTAGGCAATATATGATGAAATAATTTAATTAGAAAAGCAAAATAACCTCATTTACTTATGCTGTTCATAATTTGAAGGTAATTAAAACTAATTGTTAGATACTGTAATTGATACTGTAATTCGTTGGATGTGGAAGTTTAAAAATTGATGTGAAACCGTAACTTCCTGGTGGCAACTTAAGTTGGTGGCTGAAAAAAAAGTTGTTTGAACTTGCTCAGTGATACTTTTACTACGTTTTCTGAATAAGATATTACATTTACTACATTTCCTGCAATAGATAAGGGAGAGAGAAGTATTAAAATATGACGAAGATACTTATTTTTTCCCCGGGCATTAATGGCGAGTCAGAATTTGTCCATTAGGGAAAAAGGGATGCTGAAGACAGTTAAAGGAGGAAGAATGTGGGTTTAGTGAGGAAGAGTAAGAAGATTAGTGCACGGAGCGAGATGAAGAAGGGTAAGCTGTAAGAAAAAGGGATATTTTCTGAATAATAGATTCCTGTGTTTGAAGAACATCTGGAAAAAGTACTTAAAAATGAGGCAATTGAAATCTACCTTAGCTTGAAGACTTCCCATGATATAAAAAACAACTCATCATGTTGACATATTAAATAGTTTTTACTACTCCACTTACTTTGAATATACAACCGGTCAATTTCTTTGGTTTAATTTCAAATTGAAATTTAAAATAACGCTCATAGCCGTCTAAATAGCTCGATGTAACAATGAGAGATATAGTACAAAGTGTATTTTATTTGTCAACACGGAGAAAGAGGCAACATTTACGCCTAAATATTTTATACTGATTCATTTTTACGACCATTGACTAAGGAAATAGCGTTTATTCCAAAAAATGCACAAAAACAAAACAACATAACTTAAAATGCGAGCATGGCATCCGATTTAATGGATAAAGTTCTATTTATGAGAATTAAACATCGTTAGAAACGATAATTTCTAAAGAGCTATTGTTAAAGACGATAGACAACGATGAATTTTAAAATGAAGGCGATTGTTCGGAGTTACAGCCATATCATAGATATTTAGTAGTGAAGATAATGTACGGTCCATCCCGTCACTGAGTGGAGGCATTTTATTCACTTAATTAACTGATAAGAGGTTTCTTTTTCGGCGACAAAGCCGAGTTTTATCACACGAGGTGGAAACGACTGGAGCTAGATGGCGATCGTAAAAAAGTGTCATTTGGCCGTAGCAAGTTTTAATTAGGATAAAAACCCTTTAAAAAAGAATTAACTAGATGAGATTTCCTCGTACAAAAGATATATTGAGAAAAGAACTATGAGACTTTACCCTCAGAATACCATAACTTTGATAAGGAGAAACAATGAACGAAGGTTAAGAAAGTGCAATTAGAATTATCTGTAATTGTCTGAAAGCATCGTCGGCTACTTGTCCCTAACCCTCCTCTGCAGTCATCCAGGCATGATTCACCTTGGCCTACATGCGCAAAGGATATTCCCATGGGAAACACTTTCAAAATCTTTACCAAATTTAGGGCACATCATAGAACTGAACGACTTAGATTGTAAAGACTGGTTCAGTTAATGAAGTAAATCCAACATAAGATGGGCCTAAAACTACAACATTTTCATGCTGAGTTTTTATGCAATGCTCAGTTTTCTCCCGAACTAGGATTTTTCAACTTTCAGATAATTGAGTACCTCTTTTTCACCTAAGTATCAGATTTGACTCTGGATCATTCACGTCCTCTTCCATAAAACATTGATTCAAAAACATTTTGACCACTTACAAGCTTTGCTTGTTTTGCAAAATAAAATAAGAAATAATGGTCATGTGAACTTGAGAGAGGAATTTCATAGGAAAGGAAAACAATTAAGTATAAAATCATGATCATTTCATTATGATTATTAAGAATAAGCGTTCGGTAAAATGGTCTTTAAATAAATTGCTGCTCAGTGATATAAATTGTCAATTTGTTTACATAGCATAGTGGCGACTGACGAGCTAGCAAAGTGAGGGTGGTCAGAGGGCACAGATCCCTGGTCCTCAAATAATACAACTTCTCTTATTCAACATGATGTAATATTCCTCTAGAAAAAGAAAACTTGGCTTACAACGTCAGGTTTTATTTGCACGACTGTTGTTAATCGAAATTGACGAACCCTTGTAGATATTTATAAAAATCTTCAATTCAAACGAATCTGAGAAAATGAGAGTGAGTACTCCTGCCATCCTAAACTAACACATGGGAACGTTATATGAGAGCTAAAGCTTTTTGTGGTTGGTTTCGAAGCAAAATATGGTTCAAAGAAGTTTTGGAAATGACGCTCGCAAAAAAATCAAAAACATGCTGCTACGCTATTTTTTATGCAAAATTCAGCCTTTTAAATATCACATCCAGCAAGTGCATATGTGTGGCTTTCATTAGGTAATGCTTTTGTTGAAATAGTGAGTCAGGCGCTCAATTTCTAGACCTAATATTGGGGAAAGCTAAATTTTGGAAATTAATTCCTATAAAGGCAAATACACTGTGCCGGAAAAACGCTAATAGTATTCTAATTTAAAAAA
This sequence comes from Pyrrhosoma nymphula, assembly GCA_963573305.1. NCBI lineage: Eukaryota > Metazoa > Arthropoda > Insecta > Odonata > Coenagrionidae > Pyrrhosoma > Pyrrhosoma nymphula. The sequence continues at coordinate 99,286,528 of OY754334.1, read as the reverse complement.
TCTCTGCATTTCTTCAATACGTCAATGAGAGTACAATGAATACTTCTATAGTGTAGGGGACACGTTATCCTGTCACCAAAGTTCACTTACGGAGAATCAGTTTTGATGGTTGAGAAAGGCCACTGGAATGATGGGAAGAACAGTCTTGCGAACTATCGCAATTCACCGTCTCCAAAGTCGGTTAGAAGAAAGAAAGTTTCGAATATATTAGGTATGGTTAGATATTAATTATTAATCTAATTACTCTGGCATACTGAATCATAATGTAGAAAATTGTCTAAGAAAATAATAATTTTTTACGCTTATTATAAAACTGATTTAAAACATTTTGCCACTAACATTAGCAGGAGAAATGAGCGGGAAGAGCGGGTTGTGACAGACCAAGAAGGGTGCATGATTCAAATTATAGAGGACGTTAAATAGAAGATTTATGCTGATATGAGTGGTAGGCTAAGAGGAGTAGAGTGGGGTAGAGAGCTGCAGCAAACCAATCTTCGAGTTAATGACTGCTTATGATGATGTCTTTCACAATAGATAGGATTAGGATTAATCCCAGCGAATGGAATTTCGATCTTAACTGCAGCGCGCGATAAGCTGCATCAATGGTACGACGAGGAAGAATATTTGTTGCTTCTGAAATTTAGAAGTGCACCATCTGTGAGCGTTTGATATCGAAGGTGAAACGTTTCCTTTCTTCAGCGACAGACTCTATGTCCGTCCTGCGAGAATGCTTTCCTCGTTGAGTGGAGAGACGGACATTTCCAAAGTGGAGGGAAACCACAAATGTATTCTTTTCAGGAATAATTCGCGGGAGCAGGGCTTGGGGTGGGGAAATAAGTGGTCCGAGGGAGTTCTTTTGTTCTGAGGAGCGCAAGCAATTCCACCCGCGGGATTGTTTGAACGTTTCTGCTGAGTCAAGGGACGTTTCTAAATGAAACCCTTGATTTATGGGACTGCCAAACATTTATACTCACGCCGCTCGTTCCATCTTCCTCCCTCTAACCGAGCCTAAGGAATCGAGGGCGCTACTCAGAATGCCCAGAAGAAATTGGGCGATGATTCAGAGTGGAAAATGGTAATCTGTAACGTCGTCCCATAGCCAAATAAAAAAATGATCGCGTTGATTTTGTTTTTAAATCGAGAGTTCATTATTCTTAGTTGTTCTTGATTATGTTGATGACGGTTTCGTTTATTTTTATTATTTATTATAATTTTAATGATGTTGTGAAAGAAATTCTGTTTTGTTAGTTGTGGAAAGTTTATTTTTTGGAAAGGGTTGATAAAATGTTGTTTAAAGAAAGTAAGAGGGGATTTTTGCGAGAGAGGCTGCGGAGAGAATCGATGATGCATCGTGGTCTCAAATAAATAAGGGTCTGGAAATTTGGAATATGAATAATTAATGTAAAAAAGGGCGACGAAATCACAAGCCATCCTAATTTGAATTATAAAAAAGGGTGCATGACGTTCAATTACGCACAATTTAAACTTTTTCAAAGGGTTTATATTGTACAACGCGTTTCAATTGGAGTTATCTTCAGGTACAAGGCATACTTAGGAGCGGAAGTAACAATGATTTATGACGAAGGTTTCCGCGGCATTCAGATGACACGTTTGGCAGGTTTTCAGGTTTCCTCCACGTTGGCATCGTGTTGATGGCGACGTTTCACTTACTGTGCTCTAGACGTCCTCAGGCCAGGCTGAATTGGAGATTTCTCCTGGCACTTGTTACTGGTTTTTCGAAGCACTTCAGCCTGGCCTGAAGACCGGAGTAGTAAAAATATCGTCCCCATCGCACTGCCATCTAAAAACGGTTATTACTTGGTGTTCTAATGATCAAGGTAGGTTTCGAAAGGTCATTGCTACTCTCTTACAATTCTCAATAAGGCCACACTACCCGATATCTCTTTAGTTCAGCTCACAACCTAATTCTAATGAGCTATTTCATTGCTCCACCCCACGTCTCTCTGTATCCAAACGGTCTCTTATCTACAGACTCCCATCTACGTGCAATGCTACGTTGAAAAGTGTCCCTGAATTCGATCCATTCCATTCATTCCGTATCTGTCGTATAACTTTTCTCTCACCCTAGATCTTCACTCGTCTTTCACTTCCTGTCTGTTTGGTTCTATTTTGTTCAGTATTAATGCCAGTTTGTTATCAATTTATTTAATGCTGCGATGTGTTTTATGATTTTTTTGTTTATTTGTTTTGGATTAATGTTGTTATTTGTTCAATTTAATTGGCCTTGAGGAGTTTTTGGAGGTGAACAATATATAAATAAAATAAATAAATAAGGCCTTTTCCTATCTCTTTCCGTTTTTCACTACTTTCTTGCAGTAAAAACGGCCATTGGTAACATATTCTCCCTTATCACCAATTACAACATATATTGATTTCCTACAGCAACTTTATTTCCTCCCTGCTATTTAAAGAGCATTCTTGCGCACTAGTAATGAAGGCTAAAACAGGTACATGAAAAAGATAATGCAAAAGTAAAAGTAGGAATGAAGGATTTCTTTGGCTTTTTTTTCAAGAATCGCCAAGAAAGAAAGGCGAGAGAAAATCGTGGTAGAGAAAGGGTATTATCATGGTACGTTGCGGAGTGGAAACAAGGGTGATTATGGTTGCTACGAGGACGTCTAAAGAGATAATCCTCGTTTCTACGAATTTAGATTAAGGAGAGCAAGACATGGGAGTAGGGAGTTTTAAGCGTGGGAAAGCCGGCTAGTGGAGAGAACAGTGGCGTAGGGATGAGTAAAAAAAATAACACCTTTTATCTCCCGGGCGCAGATGGGTAAAGGCGTTTCGGCCACTGGGAAGATAGGGAGACTTACACCGGGATCAGAAGCCAGCGAAAGCGGTGGAGGAAGGGGTTAATCTCATTAAAAACCGCAAGGAATGGAGAGGAGGAGGAGGAGATGGCGGGACGAAGGTTATCGTGGAAAATGAGAGCAAGCAGACCGAAGGGCTTAGAGATTATACTCCCCGCCCGTAGTCTGCGATTCTCTCTGCGAGAAGCTAATTTGGATCACACGGAGAAGATCAGAATCGATAAGAGGTGTCGATAAATTCGAATTAACTTTAGCCGAGCGCGTAAGAGATGGAGATGAGGAGGATGCAAGAAGAGTTGCAGGAGACTCCCACGTATCCAAACGCTCGTATAAGGTAGTTTGAGCAAAACCTTTCTCTTATCATAATTGACGCCATATTTGAATTTGAATTATATTTTTATTAAGCAGTTGTGATAAGCATAACAAATTATTTCTTACCTAGAGAATGTCTTAGGCGTGGTGGAATCCCTTTAAATCAAATATGATAATTTTAATAGTAAAAAAGCACTTGGTTGTTATTCCACACTTTATTTAAAGAAACGACCCGGGTTTCAGCATACCCTGAAGAAGGCATGATATGCTGAAATCCGGGTCGTTTCTTTAAATAAAGTGTGGAATAACAACCAAGTGCTTTTTTATTATTAAAATGAAGGAGTTCCACAGAGTAACGCTGGAGACAGTGTCTTATAACAAATATGATAAATAAGAAGAATAATTTTAACATGTATTTCACAGATTTGTTTTCTAATTACCGACTACGGTTTCGGAAATATGTGCCTCGAAAACTGTAGTTACATAGTGCCGAATCCATGGTTGGTCATTACGGCGTAATTATTAAAGCGTGGGGAAGAGTTTAGTCTTTTTTGCATCATGATAAACTCCTTCCCTTTATTTATCCCTTAAATATTTAAATATTTATTGCCATGGATAGTGTTCTAGAAGTTTATAGCCAATAGGCAGACTGAAATATGTAAATGTCTGATCCTTACTATTCTCCAACAAACTCAATCTGCGATATATTTTGTTTCACGGGATGAGGAAATAACATAAAATCCGTAGATCCATAGCTTTAAACATAATTTTTGGAATCGAAAATGTGGGGGGAAAACTACCTACCCTCTTCATTGCATCTACACACTTTTTCAAAGCTTTTTCCCTTTGTACACTCTCCCGCTTACCCTGCTTCATTCTATCGCGGCCTTCAGTATACCCTTGCCCCTCTTTACCTCTTTCAATCATCTACTCTGCCTTCTCCTTATTTCCTCCAGCAGTATCCTATCTTCACTCACCATAACAAGCACTTTCTCGCTATCTCAGTCCATCTCACTTTCTCCATTCTCCTCCTCACCCAGATTTCAAACGCCTGCAGTATCTTGCTCGCAACGCTATATTAAAATACTACTAATAATATTTTTTTATTTCAAAGTTTTTAAGAAGTTTATCAGTTATCCATGGCATTTACTTTTTTTCGGGTGCCAAGATTTCTGACTGAAAATTTTGAAAAAGATAAAACATTTAAAAGTACGCGATGAAATAAAGGCCCTCGTTTAATCTTTTTCGTTTAAAACTGGATTCCAATCTACTCCAGATTTTTTATATTTTAAAACTATCATAATCAATCTTAGTTTTGGCCAGATCAGTGGTTACTTTCTTTGCTTAACATCTCTTTACCGCAGACAGAGAAGTGCATAATTGAGTGGTCAGTTAATGCTTCATGAAGCACATCTACTTGAAGGTCACACATGCACATTTTATGTAACCTACCAAATAAATTATTTATAAAATTATCCCTAGTGGCCTATATGGCGTATCAACCAATCACGTTAATCTATGAGAACTCATTCAGTTTAAATAATGATCAGATTCACTTGTGAAAACCATAGTATTATTATCTAGATGATACCTTTTCATTACCTCTTTTTTATTATGTATTTTCTTCTTCTTTTAGGAGATTTAGGTCATCTATTCCTCCTGAATTGATAAGACCTATATCTGCTGAAAGAAGTATATAGGTCTATACTATAATAATATATCTAGGTATATATATAGGTCTATACTATATAATATAATAATACTATAGTATTAATATTAAGATCACCAATAACAATAATATTACTTTTTAAACTATACATAACTGAATCTAATACATATAAAACTTGTTTAATTGGATAATTTTGATTTCTTTAGGTACCAATCAACTGTAATTATAGAAAGTAAAGAATTAGTTGCACATGCAAAAAAGTGGTAACAGTTTGAATTACTTTTGAGTAGCAATCAATCGTACTTTTCACGGAAATACTTTTTTAAGTAAACAACTTTTTTCACTCTGGCTTGACTACTACTACAGCAGTGAGCAAAATATTAGCTTCTATATAATTTTTTAAGGATCACGTTCAAGCTCACAAACCCAAATTTCACTCAGCGTGGTAATACTGGGTAAATACGAAAAGTTATGTATAATTTTTATACGCTTCAAATAAATCAAAATTGGATCTGAGACTACGAATATTTTGATGCACAATAGATAATTATTCTGTAATATTTCACTATTTAGATAATCTGACATCCTTAATTTTATAAAAAATTAATACCGTCCAAACATTTTAGGAGAAAAACTGTTTTTTCTCCACTATCCACATTAAAACATTATCTCCGGGTATCATGGATATTTTTTTCTCCCTTGCTGCCGTCATAGCATACAGGAATTTTCCCCTTCCACGACAAATATTGACGAAAATAATCAACAGTAGATAAGTGCAACATCGAGATTAAATTTTCGTGTCCAGAATTCCCTCTTCACTCTTATTTTCAACAGTAGTCGTTCCTAGGGGTGCGAATTACGACACACCATCTCCTGCGTATTCATTGTAAGTAACTACTGCCACATGTCTTTTCCTCATATATTCAAAATTTAAATAACTACAAGAAACAAATACGAAACTAAATACTTCTACAACTGATAATATAAAAATGATGGCATTATAGAATGCCTCAGGTGCCACTTGGTGGAATCGTTTTGCGTCAAATGTGTTAATAAGAGAATATTAAGTTACCTTCCCACTGCAAGTTTTAATGAACTACCATGGTTTCGCTAATTAGTTAGGTGTGTTTATATTTGGTTAGCAGGTCGATATACTCCAAATTGGAAGACGGGGATTTGAAATAGCCTGGTTGGGAAACGAAACAAAAATTTCAGAAAAATGGGAATAATTAATGGATCGGTGGTCAAGAATAATTTACGTCTTAAACTTAAGTGGTGAGTCATCTGAATGAACTGATGTATAAATTAGTTTTCCGCATATATTTGATTTACGCATATCAAATATATGTGGAAAACTAAGTTATTCATAATTTCATTATGAAGAAATTCCACTTAGTTACTGCCGATACCATTACCATGTACTAGCCCCCCCTTATCAATTTCCTTATCACAGGGGTTCTAATAATTATTCTTTCACGCGGTCCTAAACACGCGACGTTATATACTTGTATCAGCCCGACACACAAAAGGTACCCTTCACTTTATCACTTCTTACCTTGAGAGAGATCCTTTCCTTTCGGTAGTCCTTGGCGGCAAAGGTTAATGGATTAATTCATGCACTAAAATGATACACTTGAACAGTACATATATTTATAATAACCCATTTATTATTTACTTATGAAACAAATTCACTTTAGTTACTCAATTAATCAATATATGTTCCCTTCTCAAATATATTCGTATTAATTTATAATGTTTGTTCTACTTCACCGGATATTGTACAAAGTGAATTTCGCCGATACTCTATGTCCCAGTATCTGTTTATCGGATTCCTGGATCCTTCCTTAACACAGGACACTGGCGTTGGTAATTGCTGTCCAAAGCTGCTTACTCCCGGCAAATTATCACTGCAAAAACTCTCGTATGACTTTCACTCGATAAACGTCTCTTGTGGCTCCCTTGTTAAGAAGAAGCAGAAGAAGAAGCCCCCTTCCTTGTTTGACAATCCCTTTTATACTCTCTCATCTCCCCTCCTGTATGTTCTAGAACATTCCAGGTTTTCTCCCCTTCTCTCCTATCTGATAGGCTATTCCCCTTTCATTATTATAAGTTTGTTTACGTAAACAGAAAATGGTATTGTTTAAAGTTGTTTTCATAACATAGACGGCATTGTTATAGTCTGTTTACGTAAACAGAAAATGGTATTGTTTAAAGTTGTTTTCATAACATAGACGATATTGTTGCCTCGCGGTAGCACGTGTTCCTAAAATATACACAATGGCGTCCTTAATCGTATACTTATGCCAACACGGCCAAAATGGCGTGTTACAACCATTAGTGAGTGATCTGGGTTAATGTAGTATGTGAACGTTGAGGAGGGTTGAGTGAATATTGAATGCGTAGACATAGTGTGTGGATAAATGAGCAAGAAGCTTGCAAGCAACAATAGACACATTTTTGTTCCAACAGAAACACGATTCACGTTACATAGTTGCGCTGGTTATTATTAAAAGCTTTCTTGCTATGAAAAACTGGTAAAAAGTACAAACTTTGAAGAAACTTATCGGCGCGATATCAAGGGATCTGGGTTCAATTCCCGGTCAAGGGTAATGTTTTTCCTCAGTGGAATTTCGCACAGGTTTAAATGTCTAGGTAATTAATAATTTTACAGAAAAAACAAGAAAGAGATTATGAAACCAAAAGATAATTTAACATAAACTAAATAATAACTAGCATCCGTCGTATTAGCAAGGAATATTTCTTTAAGCTTAATCAAACATACGGCACTAGAAGACCACATCTGCAAATTCTCATAAATGACGAGGAGTAGTATGATGTTTCTTCAACTTCTTCAGAATAATTCGCTTGGTACCGAGTTGCACTGTGAATTTTGTACAAAAAGCAATGAAGGAATAATTTTGCATTTTGTTTTGAAAGAATATAAAATATCTGTCCACACTACTTGCACTTCAGCGTCCTCTTAAAGCAGTCACAAAACTGCTTACTTTCACAAATGATGAGGATGAATTTGCCATTTATACCCGAGTATTAGCGTATTTCCCCTTATCATCATGATTCCAGTCGTTAACATTTACGTTCCCATGCTACATTGCCCCGCGTAGCCGAGTAAATGAAAGATAGCACCATTGATTTCATAAGTAGAGTGTCATGTCTTTTCCTTCCAATTCGATGCTCGAAAATGTTTTCGAGATTAAGCGGAAGAGTCTCATTTCCAACGCCTTATGTAATGATGATGCTTCCATAATTGGCAATTAAATTTTCAGCAACGCAGAATGAGTAACTCGAACAAGCAATGATTAGAGCGCTGCCAACTAATCTTTAATTGCTTTAATCCGACATGCTTAAGTATTTCTTTCTCCTAAAAGAGCGTGGACAAATATTTAATGCACAACCGTTGGATTCCCCCAGCGATTCTTTTATAAATTATATAGATGTACACTTTATATTTGGCACCAATATCCTTTGGTATTCTGTGACGAATAAAAAATTGCTTATTTTAATCATACCCCAGCGAAAATTTTATAGTAAAAAGATTAAAATACAATCCAGATTTGGGCGGAAAAGCGTTAATCCGCTTAAACCTTTTGATGGATATTTTTTTCGGTTAATGCGGAATGTGAAATTCAAAGGCAGTTGGAGAGGGAAGGTATTTAATGGCAAAAGGACGGTATGAAGAAGAGGTTATCTCATGGTGGGGCCAAAGAAGAAGAAACCTAAACTGAAACCCTACCTGCATCATGATTTAACCCCCCCTGATAGCATGTAAGTGTACCTTCATAGACGGAAAAAAACTATTCAATTGAGAATGACACTCTGTCGTTGAAACTCGGGTCGTGTTTAATTCTTTTTTAAATTAGTTTTTCGGTACAAATTTTTATTTCTACAGTCATGAATAGTTGATTTCACCAATTTATACACTTAAAAATGCGGGCTTATGTAGTTTTCTTTAGTTTTAGGCGTGGCTAATTTTCCAGGATGTCCTCCACGTCGATACATCTTCGTACGACAGTTTCGCCGGCGTTTCAGCAGATGTCTTCACGTATGAAGTGTCTATGCAGGAAATGGAGCAAAGGTGGAACAAAGCAGTAGCAACAGAACGCCTAGAAAAACCTGGGCCTACATAAAACGGGCAGAAACCTGCATCCACATCTTCATACCTGAAGACGCCTGCTGAAACGCCAGCGAAACTGTCGTACGAAGATTTATCGTCGCGGAGGACATCCCGGAAAATTAGCCACGCCTATTCCACCACTCCACGGAATCCTTCATCAATACTCCTTTTGCTTTGTTAAAGATGAATATTGTTAATCGTTGTATTTCATATTAAACAAAGTTTGACGGCTAAGGTTGTTTCGCACTTACTGTCCACCGCAGCAGGAGAAAAAAAATATTATTCCACATGATTCACTTACTCTCGCATTAAATGGCATGGAATTTCAAGTTCAATTTGATAACAAAATAGCGTGGAAAGGCATGGTTTGGTTGATCTCAAATAGAGGCACTAGTTTCTTTAAGTTGCCAGAATATGAATTAAATGACACACCTACTTCTACATCTACCTGCTACCCAGCGAGCACCCGCTGGAGAGTGTGGCAGGGGGTCCATGGGAGCCCAGCCATGAGAGGGGAGGAAATAGGGAAAAGGAGGGGGGAGAAATCAGAGCTGAATTGTGTTTGCGGTGTGCTTCAACCCATTAATGCTCATAAAAAATTATATTCGACATTTCGTCTATTTTCAAAATGGCTCTCAATTGTGATATCTTCAAAAATATTTCAAAACATTTTATGCAAAAAGGCAGCGTGGTTAGGTTGGCGACTCAAGTTACCATTTGGAAGTTAACGTGCTACTTGCGTTCTCGATTTAAAAACGCTACTACATAAGAATTACGGTGTTTTAATTACAATGATGGTCTGAAACTACAAGATTTTAAACCGTCAGATACTATTTTATTTAGCACTGTATCTCACAGCATGGTAATGAGTTGGCAAAGATCCGAAAAAGTTGAAAAATTTAAGAATTACAAATTGTGGAGTACGATTTAAATTTTGAAATTGGTTGAAAATGTTGGCCACTTATGTTACCACTGGACATTAATGGGTTAAGATAGTGTCACGCATAGGTATGGGCAAATGCGTGTATTGAGGTAAATGTGTACACAATGCCGTCTATAGGACTGGGCCGACCTGGCCCGAGCCCAGGGGCCTCGGGGTATTAAGGGGCCACCAGGTGTCAACCCTAGTCAAAAAGTACCAAACTTGATATTCAGACTCGAAAAAAACCTAAGTTCTGAATTTTGGTTCGTCTTTCATACTTTGAACCTTGTAGGTGCGAAAACTGCTGAGAAAGTTTCTTAAGATACTCATATTATTATTTAGTATAGAAAATTACGCTCCTTTTCCTCATCAACTAATACTCAACTTAGATGCCAGAAAATAGTTGTTAAAAAATTATCCAATGCTCGATGGTCAGATCGATTTGATTAAAAAATTATTTTAGCTCTGAATAATATCTGAGGAATCTACACTAACAAATAACTCTAAAATTGAAGCTAAATCAATTTTAGAGAAAATGAAAAAAGTCGAAAATATCTTTATGATAGTATTATGGCACAACCTATTACTCCAGATTAGTGCTACAAGCAAAGGATAACCAATGGAAAATTTACATTTATACATCGCATTCAGCCTCTTAGTTTCTAGGAATATTTTGTTGAGCTTGAGAGAAAATTTTAATATTTATTTAGAGAAAGCTACAGATTTAACCAATATATATCCGAACCGGTAACTACATCAAGAAATCCAACGAGAAGCGTGAGGTTAACTCGCTTTGAGAGTTCAAGAAGTGATACGCAGTTTTCTGAAAAAGAATATTTTGAAATTAATATATTTTACCCAGTGAGCGATTATCTCTGTTTAAATTTAAACACAAGAGAGGCCTGAGAGAAAGAGACGAAACTGTAAACGATAATTTCATGTATTTTACAGTACCTCGAGAAATGGACCATGATCAGGTAAAAAATCCCTGTGAAATACTTCCCAAAAATATGATAAAGACGTATTAATTCCAAAATTATATTTTCAGTTAAAAAAAGATTGTTTATTGCACTTTTCCCAAAATTGAAATTAGTTTTTGAATATTGTTTAGCCTTATGATAACAAATTGCAGTGGTAAACGTCCCGTTTTCAAAATTAAAGTTATTGAAGAACGATCTACGAAATTGAATAAATCAATTGATATTAAATCGTCTGGCTTTAGTGAGTATAAAACCATATTTACTCAATTTATTTAACTTTGAAGATATCATTGCTGATTTTTCTCCTAAAAACTCATAAAGAAATATGTTATAAAAGTCTGTCTGATTTTTAAGCTTACCGTGGCATAATTTTAAATTTTCCATGTATTATAAATTATTCATCTAATATAATAATATTTTCACAAAATTTTAATTTGTTAATTATTTATCCTAATCGTGTGATCTTTTACTAATTAATTTTATCTTTAAAAAATAAATCATACAGTTTCTGTCAAATGCAATGACATTTGAAAATTATAGGTTTTGCGAGTGTGAATGTAAAAAAAATAATAATAATAGTTTTAAATTATTATTTGACTTAGCAATATAAAAACATAATACAATCGCGCATATTGCGTAATTATTTGATTGAATGAATTGTGATCATGCTGCCCTTAAAAGGGCCACACACTATCTCGGGCCCAGGGGCCTCTCGTTCCAAAAAGACGGCCCTGCGCGTACGTTTGTTAGTTAAGCGTGTACACGTGTACACGTCTTACCTGTCCCGACGCGTACAATAGTTAGCATCTGGCCCCACATTCCGTTCTGTGGTGGGCCTACAGGTATTATGTACGCTCTGAGTGTTGGAGTCCCGCACCGATGCAGAGCGGCAGCCTGCTAAGGTCAAACTGTGTCACAGAGAATAACATGTGACTGCAGATGGTGAGATTAGTCACCGACTGCGATCCAGATTCCCGGAAGTACCGTACACACTGATTCATAACGATTCACCTCTACTCAAATCATATTAAGTGACCAGTGGAGTGGGGGCGGCAATGTGGCAGCAACTCGTGATCAAAGGTGGACGATGCTAACGTGCATTATGTTGCAAAAAATGGAAAACGTGTACACGCCTCCAGACGTGTACACGTGTACACGTTTACACGTCCCATCCCTAGTCACGCACTATTTGTTAAAATGACCAATGGTGCGAGGAAAGGAAAAAGTTTTGTACTTTTCATTTTGGAATTGTTTGTCTCTTATTTTGTCGCATCTATCACTTACATAGGTACAGCACGGACTCAAAATATCGTAATGTCCTCCGTGTCGCACTGAAACTCACCTGATCTGAATGTTTTCAAGTTTCTAGCGTTTAACCTCAGAGTCATAAGTGGACCCCAAACTAATCCTTCTACCGGCGGTCTAACACTTTCTATTCGATAGACTAACAGTTGCTAACGAAGATTGCGACTTTCCATTGTATTTAATTTGCTTCGCGTATTGAATATTTATGAGCCGGGTCCAAAATGCTCGTGGTGTATTGGATATGTGGCCCGATTAGCGATTTTTACGGTTTCTAGTAAGTCATTTTATTGGACATTTACACTTGAGTCATTTTACGGAGGAACCATCTTTACTTCAGACATCGAGCCGGAACTAGTTTTTTCATCGTGCCAGGCCGTAGTTCAATGGTGGTTATTTCCCATACAGGGTCAGGATGGGGAGGGTGAGGGCATATATACGGAGGGTTTAAGGTAGAAAGATGAGGGTATACGTACGGAGGGTTTTGATATATCAGGGGAAAGATGGAGTGAGGTTAAGAGACAGGGGTAAATATATATATTAAGGGTTGAAGTGTGGAGTGCGTGAGGGAATTGGAGACTCCCACTGAATGAAACGGTTGAAACTATTTATGACACTGCCGGATAACTCCACGCTGGATTTTGTGCGGAGGGTTTGGGACAGAACGAACAATTCTCGGAGCAAACAGAGTCATAAAAACATTCCAAATCGAACGAGTGCTCGGTGACCAAAAATCGCGCGTTTCCATTGCTCACTCAAGAACAGCCATAACGAAAAACTTTATGGCACGCTGGGGAAAATAACTTGAAGTATGCTCGACGGAACCCGTAATTCGATCAGAAAATAAGACATAAACGTCCGTGGCAGTCGCAGCATAAACTGCAGACAGTCACAGCTTTGGCCCTGATCAGGAAACCGGAGCTAAGTTATTGCTAAATTCCTTTTTTCCGACTTCAAGAACCTAATATACTTACGATACATACAACTACTTGAAATTGAATGAAATAATGGATCATAAAGATATCACAGTAGTTGGGTGACAAAACGATTTCCGGAGTAAAATTATATGCCTAACCTAATTGGTTAAAGTCTCACATGAACAATCATTGACAACATTAACATGTTATCCAGATATTAACTTCTCTACAGGCTGGAAAACCCCAGGTAAACTTAAGGAGGTTCAGTGGTTTCACTCAACTTAAGAGAATTAGACGAAACTTGCTGGGAGCATTACTTATGTTGTCTTAAATCTACCTGATTTTTTTTCAAAATTATTGACCGCAGATTACTTAAGATATTTGATCGAGAAGTGGACAAAAATTACATGGGTTCTTATGGGAACACAAGGTACGAGTAGCTTAATTCATCAAAAAGAACATTTTTCTAGTTAAGAATAAGAAAAACAAAAATAATAAAAATAAAATACATCAAATGATTTTCATAAATTATTCTATTGATGATTTAAATTATTTTTGTTTTTATAATTCTTAACTAGAAAACGTTCTTTTCGATGAATGAAGCTAGTCGCACCTCGCGTTCCCATAAGAACCCATGTAATTTCATGCCCACTTCCACATCAAATATCCTAAGAAATCTGCGGTGAATAATTTTGAAAAAATTCAGGTAGCTTTAGGGAAACATAATTAATACTTCCAGAAAGTTTCGTCGAATTCCCTTAAGTTGAGTGAAACCACCGATCGTCCTTAAGCATTGTATTATAACTTCAAATAAATGAATCTTGAGGTAAAGGTTGCGTACAGAGATCGTGTGTCATTTTGTACCTCTAATTTTAGACACTTCTGTTAGTACCACATTGATGAAACTTGGACCCAGGGTATAAAAAAGTCGTATTTTTTGTTCACCTCAAGCGAAATTTAATAAATTTGTCCTTTTGACCCCAGAACGGGGGTCAAATCTCATGTACAAATTTTGCCTTATGAGCTTTATGTGTAGCATTTTAAAAGGCATCTGATTTCAGTGGGCTTTAACGGAAAACGTCGCAGGCGGCTTTTAAATAAAATGCTTACTTTCACTAAATAATAAAGTTAGTTAGAGCATACCTATCACGACGTTCCCTTTAGGGGTAGGATCAGAACCTCTATTCCTGGTTATAGGCCTAATAAGCGGACTCTTTTAATAACTTCCTTCATACTGTCCTATCAAAACCTTCCTTGCATTGAATTCATTCATTGCTTCATACATGCCCTCCTGTTCTTAAATAAAAAATGTTAATCTGAAGTCACCGTCTTAAACCCGTTTATTTTTTTGCAATATACACTCGTATTCAAACACAGTGATAGCAGGCAACAGATAGTTTAAAGATTTGATCTATGCTGCATGCATATTGGCCTGCGGCACTTTTCGTCTTATGAACTGAAGCCATTATATAGGTTTGTTGCACAGAGCGAGGTAGGTATGCATGCTGACAAATAATAATTTAACTATAGGACGTCATGTGTTTCATTTCACCCACGAGAAGATATTTACCTGCTGGGTGTTTATACAAACTTTTCTTGGCATCTACTTTTCATGCTAAAAGCGGTACCAACTGGCGAAAGAAGAAATGAAGCTCATCTGAATATTTATACTTCTCACATCTATTCTAATAACTTAATTATTTTGATGAAAATAGTCACTGATATCTGTACTTGCAAAGACACTATGCTTTTCAATCCTTGAACATTAATAAGCCAAGATGGGTTTTGAAATTTGATAAATTTAAGATTCTTTAAATTATTTTACGAGTGGATTTAAAGCTACATCCATTTTATCTATTTTTCTGGTGTGCACTATGTTACCACCGAAAATGTGTATGATCGAGCCAGAGACGATTATCAGCATTATGTATTGTACATAACTAAAAAAATATTTTCATGACAGTAATTACACATATTTACTTTGAACATATCTTTGTAAAATAAATGCTTATTGGATAATTGCTAGAAACTTAATTCTCTTTGAATTAATTTGACATTCCCACAATATGTGAACCTTTCAGGAAAATAAAAACATTGTTCCCTTGTGGTATACGTGGAATTAAAGTTATTTCGAACTCATTTGTTTTCCGAATGGCATAATATCCATGATCATGACTCCCAGCCGATGTCGAAAGTGAAAATTACCGATTCGCACTCACATCTTCGGCATCACTTGGGATTTGGAATTTTATTAACGCGGAAATTTTCCGTCTTGGGCGACGTACATAAAAATTTTTATACGAACTTTCCTTCGGATGATGGAAGCCTCAAAATTATGTTTGCCGGGCGAGTTGATTTACGGTCGTAAACGTTGGGAGGGGGAATCTTGTGGGGAAGAGGATTCTTGCGGAAAGCAGCATTAAATGAGGCGAAGCGTGAGATTCTCCGCCACTTTTAGTACCGCTTTTCGCTGGACTGCACCTTGTTCCGGCCACTTTATTCGAAATAAGCACTTCATGACTAAGGAAAAACTGTTACACATAAGCAACGATTAAAGGAATATTTTTTGAGGTTCCTTACAAGTTCTTGGATGATTTAAATGTCTGTAATAGTTAAGTGTCTTGGGTTATTTCGCGCGACAGTAAAGAAAAATAAATAAATAAAATTATTAAATGATCCAAAATAAATAAATGGATAAAAAAATCCAAATGTTTACAGGAAAAACCCAAGAAAAAGACTGGTGCGTTTTGAACTGAAGAAAGGGAAGGGAAACATCGAGAAAGAATGAAGGAGTAAGAAAAAAAAAGAAAGGAAGAAGAAGTTGAAATTAATGTAATCCACTCTTACGGGAGAACAAAATTGCGTCTTTCACGTTCAAAATTAGATCTTTACATCTATCCTAAATACAACTCATTTTATATCACATCTACACACATAATAAGGGAGAAATATTGTCTTCTCAAAACACTTTTAAATAATTTATTCCAATTTTTTATTTTTTTGTTTATCCAATTTCGTTTATTAAGTTAATCCGACATGTTTGTTCATTAAGATTTTGCGGACGACATGGCAGTGGTGGCGGAGGATCCTGAAATGCTCGGAAGGATGATGAGAAAGATCAATGAATTTTACGAAAAATATGGAATGAGGTAAAACAATAGGAAGACAAACAAATAAGGATAGGAAGAGAGGGAAAAATTGGACTAATATTTGAGGAGTTCGTTGAATTGGTTATTGTCCACTTAAATTATAGAGAGTTGGTCATGTCTTTTTTTAAAAAATCTCAACTTCCTTTTATTGCCGACGTTTCTCCATTAAATTAAAGCATCTTCAGGGCTACAGTAAAATGCAAGGAAAACAGTTAATAACAATTATAATAATACAAAGATAAAAAAGTTTGCTCTCATAAATTTAGTACCTCAAAAGTGAGATCAACTTTCTTGCTCTGACGATGGTAACAAAAACAAACTCTTCCTCTTGGCAACAAAATCAACTTTATCAAAATAATCAAAATTTATGAGTGTAAACCATTTTATCTTTGTATTATTATAATTGTTATTAACTGTTTTCCTTGCATTGTACTGCAGCCTAGAAGATACTTTAATTAAAGGGCGAAATGTTGGCAAAAAATATTCTCTGATCCTATCAAGACAGAAGAAATTGATACTATATGCTTTGGTTGGTATTGATTCCTTAAAAGCAGCGCCAATTCGAAATATAATTACAAAGGTAGATTTGGCTCTTTTTGTCATAATAATTAGAATTTACTAGCCAATGATTTTGTATGAATTCTGGAACTATATGGACTCGTTATAGCTAGTTGTATATAACACGTTCTTTATTTTCAAGAATGTCTTCCATTATGGCTCAGAAATTGTCAGAATCTTCATGATTATGGATTTGAATCTTCCATTTTCATAGACATTATCAACCTCAAAAATATCAGCTGTAGAGTTGATGGCTTCATAATCACGTCGCGTCGATGCAATGTAAATAATGATTCACTAATAACCTGCAATTGTTCTAGAGGTGAAGTAATTTTAAGCATTTTTGCCACATGTGGTCGAAACTCCATTGCCTACCGAGCCTAGGCAGCGCAAATGTTTTGCTTGAAGCATTTTGCAATTACTGCCAAGAATAATTCAAAAAGCAAGGGCGTGCACTAAAATTATGAAGTTGGAGATTTCTGAGGTTCATTTTCTTTTCTTTCTCATCATTCTTCTTCCGTTAAATTTATTTTCAATTCTTCAAATTTTCAAGGTAGTGACCTATATTGCCAAACATCTTTATAAATTAATATTTTCAAATAATTCTTTTTTCAGAGCAAGGAATAAACTAAAGAGGCAAAATGTTTATAAAATTTAATTTTTTTTCTGCTGGTAAACTAATTTTTACTCACTTCTAATCATTTATTAATTAAACTTATCTTAATTTATAGTGGAGATATTGCAACCGTTTGTAGCATCGTTTATTGTGTTTTGTGTTTTAGTGGTACCGTTTGCAGAAGCACATTGATTAAAGACTCTACCCCATGCATTGAAGTAACATTTGTTTACCGTAAAATACGTACTCATTGATTAAAGCTCAAGTATTTGTTAATATATCAATACGCTAATAGGTCAACCGGGTTATAAACCCTCTCATTGGCTACAGAAAGAAAGCAATTAAGTGGCAACAAACACCTCAAGTGAATATTTTTGACGAGGATCACGTGAGGTGAGATTTATTGTTTAAGAAGCTGATTGATCTCATTTATCCTTCATGCGACAAACTATTAATGACATCAATAACTCGAGAGGGGTAATGAGTGGTAAAAAATAATTATTACATATAGCATAAAATTTAGTAGTTGAGCGCTGTAGTATTATTTTATTTGATATTTAGAACACCATTGCTCTGAGTTTTATCTTGTAAAAAGTGAGTTCAAGTACATAATGCATATTTTTGAGAATATGATTTCACTCAGCATATTTTATTATATAAAATAAGTGTGATGAGTCTAATTTGTTTTGTTAATGAGTTTACAAATAATTTGTATCTAAAAGAATGCCATTATTATGAAATTACGACGCATTTAAGTCCTGAATGAAAAACCCAAGAAAAAGACGTGCAGTGTGGACTGAAGAAATGAAAAGGAAACATCGAGAAAGGATGAATGACATTTGGAAGAAGAGAAACAAAGAAGGGAAAAACATTTGAGATTAATTCAATTCATTGTGACACTAACGGGAGAAAAAAATGGCCTATTAAATGTTCCAAATTAGATCTTCACACATATGTCCTACATCTAACTCATATTTCATCACATAAACACGCATAATAAGAGAGAAATATTGTATTCTAAAAATACTTTCAAATAATTAATACCAATTTAAAAAATATTTTTAAAAGTTTCATTCAGTACAGTAATCTACCGGTTAGAGGTAGGTTGTGATGAAAGTCAGAGAATATTCAACGAACTCTTACACGTGCCGTGCCCTTTCTACCTCTAGTATTTCTTTCTTCATCTCAGCATGTCTTACCTTTCTTCATCCCGTCCATAAAACCGATTCTCTTCCTTCCCCTTCCCCGCTTACCCAACATCCTACCCTCTATCACGGCCTTCAGCAAACCACCGTCCCTCATTACCCCTTCTAGCCACCTACCCTGTCTTCCCCTAATCTCAACTATAAGTTTCCTCTCCTCGCCCACCATGTCAAGCACTTCCTCATTTGTCTTCCTTTCCGTCCAACGCACCTTCTCCATCCTCCTCCACACCCACATCTCAAAAGCCTTCAGCCTATTTTCATCTTCCTTTCTCAGGGTCCACGTTTCCACCCCATACAACGCCACACTCCATATCAAGCTCTTCACTAGCCTCTTTTTTACATCCATACTTAAGGTCCCCGTCATCAGCTCCCTTCTATTATTGAACGCTTCCTTTGCTAGCGCTATTCTCCTCCTAATGTCTTT
The DNA here is from genome assembly GCA_963573305.1 of Pyrrhosoma nymphula. NCBI lineage: Eukaryota > Metazoa > Arthropoda > Insecta > Odonata > Coenagrionidae > Pyrrhosoma > Pyrrhosoma nymphula. Next base: position 99,267,511 of record OY754334.1, on the reverse strand, counting down.
GCTACTATGTCCTCTCTCTTCTAGCGTACTACCCAAGTAACTAAATTGTTCTACTTGTTCCAGCTTGTGACTTCCTACTGTCATCACCAGCTTCGCTTTCTTTGTCCACAGAATCTCATTACTTATGTTTTCCTATTATTTATCATCATGCCGTATTTATCACACTGCTTTTCCAGTGCATCTACTAAAGTTTGCAGTCCTTTCGATGACCGACTGACCAACGCCTGGTCGTCTGCGAATCTAACCGATTTTATCCACTGGCCTCCTACTTTCATTCTTACATCTAGATCATCCCATGCCTCTCTTACCATTTCTTCAGCATAGATGTTAAAAAGTAAAGGCGACAACGGGCACCCTTGCCGTACCCCACGACCTATAACTGCCCACCCTGATTCACCGTCAGCTACCCTTACCTGAGCCCTCTGCCCCATATATAAGTTTCGGATGAGTCTCCTATCACGCCAATCTATTCCTATTTTCCCCAGTATCTGTATTAGTTTCTCCCAGATTACTCTGTCAATCGCCTTTTCGAAATCTACAAAACAAGCGAAAACATCCTGATTATGCTCTATGTTTCTATCTATAAGTGTCTTCATTACCGCAATCGCATCTCTGGTTCCCCTCCCCTTCCTAAACCCAAATCGGTCATCGCCTAAATAGCACTTTGCTCTGCTCTCCAACCTTCTATTTAGTATTCTAAGCAACACTTTTGCTGCGTGCGAATTTAAACTGACTGTTCTATACTCCTCGCATTCTGACGCTTTCTTCTTCTTCGGGATAGGTATTAATACTGTTTTCACGAAATCCTCTGGTCATACTCATTCCTCGTAGATCTTGCGAATAAGTTCGAAAAACGATTTTCTCCCCTTACTACCTAGGTTCTTCAGTAGCTCCGAAGGTAGGTTATCGGCTCCCACGGCTTTTCTACCCTTTATCTCTCTTAATGCCCTCTCTATTTCGCTGTCAAGTAACTCTGGTCCGAGTTTTTCCTTATCTATTGTTCCTTCATCCTCTAGATCTAGGCTAAGGGGTCTATTCTTGCTTTCATATAGCTCCTCTACGTATTCTCTCCATCTTTCTTGGATATCTTTCTGTTCGATTAACATCTTCCCTGTTTTGTCCTTAACCTTTGGTATCGTTTGACCTCTCTTACTACCCGATAACATTTTCACCTTGGCGTACAAAGCGCCCACTTCCTCCTCCTGCATCTTTTCCATTTCCTCACATTGTCCCTTCCACCAGTTTTCTTTTGCCCGATTGGTCACGAGTTTTTTATTCAATTCCTTGTACTTCCTCTTCCCTACGTCGGTGTTCACGTTTTTCCATATCCTTCTCTCCTCTATTTTCTTTATCATTTCTTCTGTAACCCACTGCTTCTTAACCCTCTTCTTTTCCACCGTTCCTATTGTTTTCTCTGCCGCTCCTGCGATGCCTGTTTTTATAACCTCCCGTATCTTCTCTATGGTTCCCATCCGCTTCTCTTCACCTATGTTCTTTTCTACCAGCACTTGGAATTCCCTCCTTTTCAACCCTTTCAATGCTTCAAGGTTCCACCTCTTTATCTTCCTACCTTTACAAAGATTTAAAAGTTTAATTAATAATTTAATCCAACTAAAAATAAATTGCAGGGCAAACTGTAAATATTGTTTTAATAATGTAATAATGAAATAAGACATCATCCTCTCATCATTTTACCTCACCCTTATGGCAAACCTATATCAGGTGCTGATCGGCCAGCAATGTTCCGACACACGCGGCAACGCATTAATCAGAGATGCATGCACGTGGCCAACCCGCTTGCATTCAAAAGGGGAACTGAGCCACCATCGGGGGACGTCGGAAATTGGAGCATGCTGGACGGAATCAGTTGCCATGGTAATCAACGGGTGGCCTCCCATTCGGAACCGCCAGGCAAGTGACATGTCCGGGAGATCCGGTGGTGGTGTCTCTCTCTTGCCGTGTAAAATCAAATGACGTCCGTGACGGAATACGTTGGCAGGAAGGGAGACATTTGGTTGGACTGACTGCCCTTTGGCCGTCTGAAGTTCCCGTTGTGAAAAGTCGTGTAGAGTAATGAAGTGGGTCACGAGGAATTTTTAAATAAAATCTGACCCCATATAAACCCCAATACATCAAGCAGGTTTTCACCCAATATAGACTAGATATGGTAAATCTTTTAATAATTTAAATAGAAATGCTGTTCATTTTTACAAAACAGTTGTGAGTATAATAGCACACAACACAAGTAATGATAATTTTCACAATTGAAAAAAAAGAAGGAAGTTTGGGATACTGATATGATTTCGTCTGTTGCCACATGGAATCGTAATAAAATAAAATTATTAAAAATAAAAATGGCAAAATTATATTTCTCACTCACTAACACAACACGCATCCTTGTTCTATTTTAAGCAGGGGACTTAAGAAATCATGCAATTAAATCAATGAAGTTCTTAATGGGTTATGGCGGTATCACCGTAAAATGAAATAAATTAACATTTTTCACCAATTGAAAAACGAATCGTCCGTTTGATATAAACGACCAATTCATACCTGAACACTTACAATGAGACTTGAAATTAAATTAATCTTAATGCGATACTGGGAAAAGTAAGGGAAAATATGACTTCTTAAATCTAATACAATCATCTTACAATCTTTTTCTTTTTGTAATAAGCAAATTACTGGACTTTAAAAGAGTTAATATTACTCGGAAGTAATATCCAGCTTTTGCTAGTAATTAAAAACTTTATAATATCAATGTCTGGCGTCTTTGATGAAAATCTACACAAAGACAACAGTCGCGGATGTGATTACCGGTATTCTATAGTCGTCTGGTTGTCTGCTAGGGATCTGTTTTGAATGATGAGATTAACATTAAATGGAGGAGACATGTAAAGAGGTGTAGCGAGAAAATGAGTGCATGGGAAGGATTTTGCACCAGGTTTGCGTGGCCTACGAATCACAAAACATCGCATTACATGTGGAGTTTTGCCTATGAAATGCTAGCTGGAGTAAGCCTAAGACCGTGACAACAATAATGGAGGAATTATGTTCAAGAATTGAGTGGTGTGTCACCTCCATTTTAATTTTTGAAACTCCTTGGTTTTGAAGTGCGAGGAGTCCTAAACGAATGGAAAGAATGTGTGACATTCTGTTGCAAAGTTATCAGCACTCTAGAGCGCATCAAAATCTCCCAATTTCAAACAATATTGCAATTCCAGCATCCATGAGACCATTTGCAAGACTCGGCATAGTTTCATAAGCAATTGAAACTTTTATCTGTATCCATGAGTGGCTCCATGCCCTTCTCCATTTAGATTGATTTTCTTTTTATAATCTTGCATCATATTCCCGGTTTACCTTCTGCTTCACATGAGCCAAAAGCTGCACGTTGGCATTTCCATTTCCACAGCGATTTTGGCCAAACAGGCGAGGGCCTTGTCAGTAGGGGAAACTTAGTATCAACGTCGCAGAGAAAGCTTCTCGAATCCCTTTCCTACTCCGTCTTTTGTTTTCCGGGAAAATTTTATGACCATGTTTGCTACCGGTCCCAACGACACCGCTCAACTACGACGTGGAGAAGAGTGGGCATAATTGAAGCGGGAATAGAACTCGAAAGGATTCCGGAGATGTGCGTCGTATCCAGAGGAGTGCGAAGTCCAGCCTCCAATCCACATGGGCCAGTTTCCCCTCCTTTTGCCATAGGAAAGTCGTAAAATCATAATGCCATAAAAATTATCTCGTTCCGTTCGTGGGATCGGAAGGGGGAATCGGAAAGCCGGATGGGAAAAAGGGTGGTGGGCGTTGTCGTAACCTTTGTACTCATCTAGGGTAGACTACGAGGGTGGCGCAAACACCTGCCAAAGTTCTTTTTATCGCGGAGGAGGTTAGGAGTTTTTTTTTGTCCAGCTCGTTCCTCTGGCAGAATTGAAGGAAACATGTCGATCCGAAACGAGAGGAAGAAAAACAGTCGCCATGAGAGCACGTCATAAAATCTCTCCACTTTTGAGCACAAATTGTCTTTCCTCACTTTTGGGAGTAGCATAAAAAAGTACACTGACAATGAGTTGGTCCGGAAAAATTAATACCAAGCAACGGGTTCTTTATAAACGAATCTAGCCATCAAAAAATACATTTTTGGGATCGCATGGTGAAAAAATATTGTTTTATGGAGAAAACAGTGTATTTACTTCAGTATTTTGGCAGAGGATTCTTAAAAAAAGTTAAAACATATATTATGGTTCAAGTTGCAAGACTCCTTTTCCATGCCCAAAGAAATTCCTCCGCATTTGCCGAAAATATACAAATATGCATACATGATATTCCGTATTACACTATTGTAAGATGTCGTCGGTCATTCAATTACTTACATTATTGCATGAAATGGTGAGTGCATTAAAAAAACAGTGCGATAGGTATGGTATTATAAGTTGATGATAAATGTAGGAGGAAAAAAACTAGAACAACTTGAACTTAAAAAGGTAAAACAATTGAACTACTAGAACTACTGTGTACCATAGAGTAAAAAATATGTCATGAAATATAGTATTCCTATCTCAGTTATGAATTGTATTCTTTACGTGTATTGCTATTCTCCTAAACTGTTTTTTTTTTATTTTTCTAGAGATTTCATGCTGCTCATATTGACGAACATTATAAAGATTGGAATTTTTTTGGCATCACGACAACAGAGCACCAGAACAATATATGGGTCATTCCACCTCAATTCAACAAACGATTGTCCCTTAGGGTCTCAGATTTTGATAAAAATTGGTGTATGGGTACAATATTACCTCAAACTGAATACCCTCAAACCGTTATGTGAGAAAAAATTTTTGAGTGAATTATGCATATTTTATTTTTTCGCATTTTTAGCAAAAATCCAAGCCTTAAATCATATTATCACTTATATCTCCGCTTGTATATGTCATAAAACAATGATTAATAGCTTTTATTAAAGCTAAATTTTTATTGAATGCAAATATATCAATAAAAATTTATTTTCTTCTATACCCTATTGTTGTAAATTACTAATGTTTAAAACATTGTTAATAACCTTTCTCAAATACTCCATATTAGAATCGGCCGAAACATTTTTTCCGTAATTAAAACATTACCAGCTAACTATTCTAAAAATAAAATTTAGTGGTAATTCATAAATGCGTTTTTTATAAGTATTTAAACATTTACAATTTTCTCTCGCGCGGCCCGTGTTTAAAAAATTTTTATTAAACGTTTCTCAAATACTCCATCTCAGAATTGGCCGAAACTTTTTTTCCGTAATTACAACGTATTTAGCTAAATATTCCAAAAATAAAATTTAGAGAAAATTCATAAATGCGCTTTTTATAAGTATTTAAACATTTACAATTTTCTCTCGCGCGGCCCGTGTTTAATAAAATTGTTAATAAACTTTTCTCTAATACTCCATCTCAGAATCGGCCGAAACTTTTTTTCCGTAATCTAAACATATCCAGCTAACTACTCAAAAAATAAAATTTAGTAAAAATTCATAAATGCGCTTTTTATAAATATTTAAACATTTACAATTTTCTCTCGCGCGGCCAGTCAGCTTCCCATTTGGAATACATGCAGCAGACACGTGATGCAAGCATTAACATTTCCCTAATTGCTCAAGGTCGTGGCTATATGAGATAAAAATATATTATAAACTATGAATGTTTACAACAATTGTTATTCGTTCTGTTAAATGGATGTTTGCAGAGAAATTTACCATTGAGCCCCACTTTCTCTGCGCGATGTTTTGTCTAACTACCCCGACACAATCGATTGAAAAATCTTTCTCGGAGTTAATGACAATGGAAAACGGACACATAAACAGAAGACTAATTTTAGGAAATTTGAAAGAGATATTTTGTAATTTAAGGAAAAATATCCCGAAGATACTGTTTCATTTTCAAAATTTGCACCGACCTAAGCTCCGACCTAAGAAGTGCCTTTTTGCGGGAGCATCAGGAACTCATACCGTATGCATGTGTCTGGTGCATCAAAATATTAAATTAATGATTTTAGGTGCAAGGTTGTCACCACTAAATCTAGGGGATAACACCGAGCCGTTTTTGTCATATAAAGACTATTTGTCAGCAATGATGCGTTTCCCTGCGACCGAGGCATGCCATTTGAACGAATGTAAAAACTGCCCTGGGCCGAGCAAAATTCGGAATTCAGTATAAGAACACTTTGATGGAAATGTAGTTGATAGCATTACTTACCACCAATGGGTTTAAGCTAACCATTGCTCCCTAGAAATTATTACAAAATCTACCGATAACTTTTTGAAAATTTTATTGAAAAGTTACAGAAACTTCAGCCAATTGACTACATTGCTAAAAATCAATCTGATTTTCTTAGAAATGTAAAGCATAACATCCAAGTGGGGCAGGTTCTCGTCATTGAAGATTTTCCTGAAAATTACGCTTTCGTTTTACAGGACAGTATGCAAGGCAGGCACTGGAATAACGACCAAGCAACAGTTCACCTCTTTGCTTGCTATTACAGCCCTAAAGTCCAGGATAATGTAATCCCATTGAACTTCGTAATCATATCAGACAGCCTGAAGCATATCACATCAACTGTACATGATTTTCATAAACTTCTTAAATTTTATAAATTTAAGAAGTTTAAATATTTAGATATTTTAAAATTCTTCTTCTCCTTAAATTCTTGAAATTGAAAGTTCCGAAGCTTCAAAAAGAAAAATATTATTCAGATGGAGCAGCTGATCATTATAAAACAAGTAAAACATTCAGAACTTATCTCTTCACAGGAAAGATTTCACAGTCTCTGAAGAATGGCATTTCTTTGCTACATCGCATGGTAAAGGGCCAAGTGACGGACTGGGAGGAACTTTGAAAAGACTAGCAGCAAGAGCAAGTCTTCAGCTTCCATACGAAAAACAAATACGTACACCTACAGAACTCTTTAAACGAGTAAAAGATAATATTTTAGGAGTGGATTTTGGCTACGCAAAGAAAGAAGAAAGTGGAAAACATTCCGATGTACTTGTGAAAAGATTTCGTCAGGCAGTTAGTATACCACGCATTAGGGAGTTTCATGCAGCAATACCCGAATCAAATGGAGTGGTTAGAATGAAGAGACTCTCTTAGTCCAGCAAGGGACGAGGATTCAGCTGTAGTTGAAGGCAGGAGTATCAGGATCCTCAAATAAAATATTTCGGAGAGGACCACTTCCTACAATGTAGGACATCATATGTTTACGGAAAGCATGCTAACTTAGCCATTTTACATTTGTTATAAATACAAGGATTTTGCTTTCTCGTTAGTTTTCAATCGATTGTGTCGGAGTAGTTAGAATAAACTTCGCGCAGAGAAAGTGGGGCTCAATGGTAAATTTCTCTGCAAACATCCATTTAACAGAACGAATAACAATTGTTGTAAACATTCATAGTTTATAATATATTTTTATCTCATATAGCCACGACCTTGAGCAATTAGGGAAATGTTAATGCTTGCATCACGTGTCTGCTGCATGTATTCCAAATGGGAAGCTGACTGGCCGCGCGAGAGAAAATTGTAAATGTTTAAATATTTATAAAAAGCGCATTTATGAATTTTTACTAAATTTTATTTTTTGAGTAGTTAGCTGGATATGTTTAGATTACGGAAAAAAAGTTTCGGCCGATTCTGAGATGGAGTATTAGAGAAAAGTTTATTAACAATTTTATTAAACACGGGCCGCGCGAGAGAAAATTGTAAATGTTTAAATACTTATAAAAAGCGCATTTATGAATTTTCTCTAAATTTTATTTTTGGAATATTTAGCTAAATACGTTGTAATTACGGAAAAAAAGTTTCGGCCAATTCTGAGATGGAGTATTTGAGAAACGTTTAATAACAATTTTTTAAACACGGGCCGCGCGAGAGAAAATTGTAAATGTTTAAATACTTATAAAAAACGCATTTATGAATTACCACTAAATTTTATTTTTAGAATAGTTAGCTAAATACGTTGTAATTACGGAAAAAAAGTTTCGGCCAATTCTGAGATGGAGTATTTGAGAAACGTTTAATAAAAATTTTTTAAACACGGGCCGCGCGAGAGAAAATTGTAAATGTTTAAATACTTATAAAAACGCATTTATGAATTACCACTAAATTTTATTTTTAGAATAGTTAGCTAAATACGTTGTAATTACGGAAAAAAAGTTTCGGCCAATTCTGAGATGGAGTATTTGAGAAACTTTTAATAACAATTTTTTAAACACGGGCCGCGCGAGAGAAAATTGTAAATGTTTAAATACTTATAAAAAACGCATTTATGAATTACCACTAAATTTTATTTTTAGAATAGTTAGCTGGTAATGTTTTAATTACGGAAAAAATGTTTCGGCCGATTCTAATATGGAGTATTTGAGAAAGGTTTATTAACAATGTTTTAAACATTAGTAATTTACAACAATAGGGTATAGAAGAAAATAAATTTTTATTGATATATTTGCATTCAATAAAGATTTAGCTTTAATAAAAGCTATTAATCATTGTTTTATGACATATACAAGCGGAGATATAAGTGATAATATGATTTAAGGCTTGGATTTTTGCTAAAAATGCGAAAAAATAAAATATGCATAATTCACTCAAAAATTTTTTCTCACATAACGGTTTGAGGGTATTCAGTTTGAGGTAATATTGTACCCATACACCAATTTTTATCAAAATCTGAGACCCTAAGGGACAATCGTTTGTTGAATTGAGGTGGAATGACCCATATACCAGGAGGGTTAGAAAGGTAACTGGACATTTTTATTTGCTTTATAATATTAATATTTTCTGAATTTTCCTATTTTATCCTTGAAGTGGCTGCTATCTCAATAAAATTATGGTTTTCTTCGGAAATAATACATTTTGAATCCATTTTTTTAATGTATTCATTTTTGATTTCCTTAGCAACCTTTCCTTAGCTACCAATTTTTTTAAATTAAATATGATTTTATATTTTTTTTATTTTGCTTTAACATACTATTTTCTTCGACCATCAAAATTTAGAGACTCATCTTTTGCTACTGGCCTCACCGATGACGAAACGCACGGGCCTTCTTAACTTTCAGGGATGATACATTTCTTTAATGTACCTTTTTCCAATCATCAACTGTTTAAAACAGCGAAAAATATTTCAATATTTTACACTATCCCAGCAGCAATATTAACACCTGAGAAAAACACTAAAAGAGGAATTATGTTCCTTGGCCTTGTGGGAGTCGTCGTATGACAATTCATGGAGTGGGTTATCAAGCTTCCAACGTTGGAGAAAGTATCTCGGGAGGCGAAATTGAGCCCTGTTTACTCGTAAGAGAGGCAATATTCCGGGAGTCGATGCCAAGGGATCATTTTCTAGGGGTATTTCTAGGGACTGCACTTTGGTAAAATCCTAATGAGAAGGATCGTGGTCCCGGAGGTTGTCTGCATAAAATTAGTTCCCTTCTAAACTGCTTCCAGTAGGCGATGGCGGCATTTGTTCCCCCAGGAGGGGAGCTATGCATTGACGAGTCAATATTACTCTGAAGAGGCCACTTCATTTTTCGCCAATTACTTCAGAGTAAAAAACCAAACATAGCATCAAAATGTACATGCTTTGCCAATCTGCAGGTTTAGACCACCGTTTGATAATTTATGCGGGCTCCGAAGATTATGATTTGGATGGACGAGGACAATGCGATAAAGTAGTGCGTAAACATTTAGATAATTTAAAGAATTATGGACATATTAATGGACATATTGTTTGCCTGAATGACTCCTACAATAACGTACCACTATCTATGGATATGTTTTCAAGTACAACGTAGTGTAAAGGAATCCTTCTAGCGAATAGGAAAGGAAATCCTAAGGAGGTTTTTGGCTAAAAATTGCCAAAGGGTGAGGGCATTACTCGCCTGAGTGAGGATGGGATTTGCGTCTTTCGATGGAATGACAAGAGAGATGTTGCTATGATTTCTTCTGAGTTTGGAAGCAACTTTATAACAACTACGCGGCCAGACAGAGAAGAATCAGGAGCCATAGTTGCAAATAACAAGTTTATGAGTAGGGTGGTTCATTGTGACCTCTTGTTGTACTACACTTGTGAGCACAAAACGCTCAGGTGGTATAAAAAGCTGGAAATCCACATTTTTCAGACTATTTTGGCGAACAGCTATATCCCATTCAACAAATATAGTGGAAATAAAAGTATCCTGTATGATTTTAGTTTGCAGAGTCCTTACTTTCCAGCAGGACAAATGGCTTGACTCTTTCTTCGCAATCAAAAAGGGGTTTCGCACTCTTTTCCTCTGTAACAGCTGTTGGGGAGAGAAGCAAAAAAACAGCAGAAGAAATGTAGAGTATTCCACACATAGGAAATTAGGAAAATTGTGGTGTACATCTGTCTTGACTGTACGGGTGAACCAGAACTTCGCTTGCACCCTTGTTTTCGGGAACTTCATTTAAAATTTAAGTGTTTGTGCATATTTTATATCGTTGAGATGTTTGTTTGCAAGATTATGATTTCCAATATAATAGATTTTGCAAAGTATTTGGATTCAGATTTATCTTTTTTTCTTATATTTTGTTTTCATTATTATATTTTTTGTGTAATTTGTGATTTTAAAGGTTTCATGTAATCGACTTTTCTTCTGTAGCAAATATTTTAATATGTTTAATTATTGGTGACACCCCTATACTTAATCATTGCTTTAATAGACTTATTTTTCAAAATGAATATTGTATTTCCTTCAATAGCATTTACCATTACATTGGGACCAATGTTTCAGGTTCAACTACGTACGTCAGCGTTAAGATGTCAAACGTTTTCTCCTCCGTTATAGAAGGCGTCTTCAGGTCGTAGTGCAGATATTGGATTGTAGCAAGATTGTAATGGCAAGTTAGTGACAACAAACTACATGCTCAATTTACTTCTACATTTCCATTTTTTGGGGGATGAATAACCTTTTCCATGTTTTACCCAGTGCATACCCATTCTTTCTGTTGAAATTCATTGGATTCTTCAAACTTTCAATGACCTCGTGAATCTCCCTTCGGAAGTATCTTCTTTCCTTCGCGATAGCACTCATGTTTTACAAATCAAAGTTTTGGCCAGGTTCTGACCAGGCATATTTGACGATGGCTGAGAGTCGGAAGTTTAAAAAAAAAGACTTCCAATATCAGCCATCGCCAAACATGCCTGATCGGAACCTGGCTGAACAAGTGACCGGGAATGGATCTCAAAAATATTTTGGCGTGGCCGCTAATTATATTATGATAAATAACTACTAGAGAAATTATGCAGAATTAGACTGGAACACATATATCCATTGGTAATGGTTCTGCTTGAGTTACCATTAAAATAATTTTATAAATATTACTTGCTTTCATGAAGTAAAAAAAATTGCCGTAACTAGAGATGTGGGATTTTTTCTTGTACATTACAAGGGAGATCAAAGCAACTGTTAAACTTTACCGGGTAAAACGTATTTAAACATAGGAAATAGACAACATATAAATATAATTTAAGTCATAGCCGAATTATATACAGCAATAAATATACAATGCAATCACGATAAGTACAAATTACATGCATTCTTACAGGAAAATCACAATTTAAAATATTAGCATACAAAGCAGTGTACAAACTCTCGCATTTGAACTTCTTTGCGTGCATAACCAAAAATATATTCCTCTTTATGAACTAAAACATGATAAAATACAGTCATTTGATGATTTCCTCTTAATTCTCGGCAAAGAAAAGAACCAACGTATAAATTGTGCGGGTTGCATAATGCAGAATAACTTGAATACATGATTTTCATAAAAGTTTTGTTTAAAAAAATATGAAAAAAGGCAAGTACAAACAATTTTTTCCCATGCTATGCCTAAAGTAGGCTAAATAAATTGAAATATTCAATAAAAATATTCCGACACTGGCAAAGGTATCATCCTGTGGTGCCGCATTGAAAGGGTTAAGAGACGGTGTGAGGAAACCTCGCCATGTAGACACGCAGACTGTTATAAGAAATCCTATGGTGTATCTTTAGACTCACAAAAATACAACATTCAATAGTAATTGACCGTCAAACAGAAAAATATCAATGTTTAAAAATTTTAAATTGTTTAAAAATTCCGTTGTATAAAATTTGTGTTGTTAACATCGCGTTCAATCTAGTAAGTTGTCGCATACATATTCACTTGCACATTCAGGGCATGTTCTATTTCTAATAATTGGGTTTTTTGACGGTGACAATGTGTGCGTATGAAATTAAGAGGAAAATAATAAATCACTGCGTGGTGCTTCATGTTTCGAGCGAAACGTGTGACATATCTCATGGATCACAGGGCGGAGACGACGCCTCGAGTTGACTATTCCCTATTCGAATCGAACATCCAAGCCAGCGTGACGGTGAAAGTGACAGGCAACATTATCGATTCGAGGACAGTCAATTTGTCTCACTGTAGAAAATCTAACCGCACAGGCGAGAAAAAGTGCCCGACTGAAAATAAAACATGTTTTTCATGTGCCGCCACGAATGTCGCTGACGTGCCACTTGGGCCTGATTGACAATGGACGATCGTGTGTGAAATGGCCGACATAACCCAACGAGTTTATTTGAGGGTTAAAGAAGCATGCACTACTCTGAGTACCACAACTAGAAAATATAACCCTAAAAATACTGTAAAAAGATCATCCAATGCTCGAATGTTATACTTTGGTGTAACAGGTGGAAAGTGATGGCTATATTGCACGGTAAAATCTCCCCAATAATTCATAAAATATTCCCTAAAACCGTTGGAAATGCAATGAACTCCCTGCTATTTTAGCATAGTTCAGGAAGAAAAGGAAATATTTTTTAAGCATTTGTGTGAAGATAAAGAATATCGATAAAGAAAAGACGTTATCAAATAATTAGTAGTATATAAACCTCGTTTAATGAATAACATGATTAGGAGAAGCAATGCTCATGCTCATTCGTCAGATGCAGGTCCACCTGTATTTTTTAAAGCGTTGCTCTTAATAATTTATCAAGGTACATGATATCTTTTTGTAGATTAGGATATAGTACGATCTGTTGTACAATGCCTTTCTGGGGTGGTATAAATATATTTCGGTTCCCAAGCCTATTCAATAAAAGGAGTAATGTAATATGGCTTCATGCAGATGCATATCATGCAAAGAGGAACACAAGGGATAAGTCTTGAAGCATTAATTTACCTACTATATACACACCTCTGAGCTATAACATGAATCGTCATAGCGATGGAAACAAATATTAATGCAAATAAAAATTATGTTTCGGTCCTAATTTTTCAGTTTGTTATATTTGATTATAACTGACAGAGTTCTCAGAATTTTTACCTATAATAAATATAATCTTCTCGCGCTCAAATATAAAAGTAATAAAAGTTTTAAACTTAATCAACAAATCGATTAAATTACATGTTTCAGATGTGTCTTACAAAACTAATCAGGACTCAACCAAAATTAGAACAATAATGTTCTTAGCCGGTTCAGCACACTCAAATAATAATGCCAGCTTCTCATACTCGATAGCAATTTGTTAAACATATCGCAATATTCTGAATAATCTAATTTCTCGTTGATGGATGACTCCAGGAAGTAAATTCGAGTCAACCTTGAGAGTGGCTCAATGAATTTGAAATCTGCTACATTTCCCTTATTAATATAAATCAAGAATTTCTCAGCGCAGGAAAGATGGTCCCAAGCCAATGATTTCAATTTGAGTAAGGCCAGAAGAAGGGACCAAAATAGAACATTTTGCCTTTTCAACTTCCAATGACGAGAAAGTGCATGTGTTTTTCATCATATTAACAGGTTGATTAACTTAATAATGAACTACACCTTTGGGTTGCAAGGATAGTTACTGCAGGGGATACTTAAAATGAAAATCCAATTCAACTATTACAATCCTTTAATCCCTTGCTTTTCCTTCAGCAAAAATAATACCATCGAGTCACATGAAATATTCCTCTAATAATTACGATTATGATATCATTATGATTCAAGTTAACCGGTGATTAACATGATGACCTGCAAATTGTCTTTCACTACAATTTCTAATGCGATACTGGAATCTTTCTTATTTCATATTTATTCTCACCAATTAGGCAAATAAAGTAGGTATAATAAAATAGTATCAGCTGTAGAATAGTATAGTTGGAAGTGGTATAGACTAATTCTTCGCGTAAATTGAGATGCAGTATGTTTTAATAATTCTAAATTGTATTACTAGTGCTATCAATAGCTATTCTTTAGTGCTTATAAAGTATGGAGTAGTATACACTGCTAAAATCTATTATCAAAGTGCAAGTTTAACGCATATAAAGAGGTGGTAATACAAAATGAGCAACAAAAAAAAGAATATGGCCTTGTTTTTCATCGTGGTCTAACTGTGGGTAGAACCAATTAAGGATATTTTCCCTTGAAAGATAAAAGTACATGACTGGAAAGGACTAACACTCCTTTTGAGCTTCTAAACGTGTGAAGCTCACAGGACATGAAACCGTTTTTGCGACTAAAGTCAACACAACATCAAACAAGTTTTTTTTACTTGATAGCCACTTGTTGGATAGGGATAACGCCTTAGCTGATACAAACGACACTCATAAAAATAAGCATCTCTATCACCACTGGCCACGGATAATATAATTCACTCCTCTTATCGAGATGGAACCGGCCAATTTGAAAAAAAAATCAAGCACAAAATTCCTGAGAAAGATCAGAGTAAATGTTTAAACGACCCATCCTCTTTCACCTCTTTCCCTCAACATTCCCGTTTACTCGGACGGGTGAGATACTCAACAGGCTCCTGTCCATGTTATTTTAGCCATTTTTTCCCTCTTCTTTATCCTCCTATCCAACGGAGTGATAAACAGCAGTTGAGGAGAAGAGATATGATGGTAGTAAAAAGGGGAACGAAATTTTGGTTTGGAGCAACGCGAGTAGATGGGTTTATGGGTGTTTATTTAAGGATCAGAGCCATTCGTCACCCAGATCGCTGCTATGGTGGTGTCGGATATGCGCTGATGATATGAATGATACTTAATTTACACATGCAGATTTTAGTGAGCTAAGGGAACTTAAAATACAATTGTTTTAAGTCCTTTTACACCGCCAAAATCCTACTGTTTCCCTCAGTGAAAAATTGGTGCGTCCCTTTATCTTTATTTTTTTAATTGAGCCAAACTTTTATACTCATAATGCTAAAAATCAAAGTCCATTATTTGTATACGAAAGGTGTTCATGCAATATGAAATTGAAAATCATGACAGAATTTTGTAATAGAACGACGAAATTCTTTTTTCTTACATAACGAGGCTTAAAACTGAGGATATATTTAATTAAAGTCTCTTTATAACTCTTTGAAAATGAACTAAATGTAAATGACACCAGAAAAGAGACCAAATTCCGATTGGTTGATTCAATGCCCATTTCAAAATTAAAAAAGAGAAATACAAATGTCGCCTGCAACAAAGTTCGGGTGGTTGCTATTTTTCAGGATCACTGGTAACTGGAGCAACGCCTAATATTTCGAACGCAGAAATAAATCTACGACTAAGAAGAGAGAGAATGATGTGAACCGATTACTAATTATCGTAGCACATAAACGAGATGTTGAATTTTGTCAATTGTCAATAATTTATCTTTTGATTCCAATCGCTGAATGGGAAGAGTGATTATATCATGAGGCAGAATGGAGAAATAATTTTATAAAAAATTAAAAGTAGGTATTCAGAATGTTTGCAAAAGATGGAAGAATAAATTCGGAGATTAAGAGGAATGCGAATGCTGGAAAGAAGACCGTGGCCAAAATTTGGAATATATAAAGGAACGTGTGTTTCTCTAAAGAAGCAGATATTGCATCATAAAAAAGTGTCCTCCTCCTCACTTTGTCGCATGGAAGTGAAACTGTGATATGCCAGGATAAGCATAAGTGCAGGATAAATGCAGTGGGATTGGGATACCTGATAAAAGTTTACGACTCAGGTAAGAGGTAGGGATTGCCACGACCGGGAATCGAACCTCAAACCTTGATCTTACCTGGCCGATGCGCATTGCACTACACTACCCAGGCATCCTAATTCCCGTTGCAACTTATATCTAGTTCCCTCGTATCCCGGAGGATACGAGGAAACTAGATATTGTTCCCTAGCGGCCCACCAAAGATGGTAAAAGAGAATTTCAAAGAAGTGACAACTGAAGCGATGTTTTCCTCGGGGCAATTTCTACGTATTTCATCGCCTTATTTGCGGCCGGCATGAAAAAATTCACACGAGTAAGAGAGTTAAGGCTGGCATTGAGCGGGTTGTGAATGAACGCAGCCTGGAATTCCCAGAGGTGGACACTAATGATTTTTTTTTGTTTACCCACGCTACGAGAACGGATGAAAGTCGAACAAGTAAGGGATGAACAATTTTTCAACGTGCCAGGTTTTTTCGGCGGCCATTTTGAATTAGTATCACCATTGTTCTAGAACAAAAATAACTACCTATTTAGAGAAAACCTTATATCTTTTTTTTTGAGGTAGCAAATAAATTAAAAACCCATTGTGTAAAGTATTAAATAAACTAAACATGATGTAGTAATTAAAACTTTGTAATATTCCACAGTTTTATTATTAGTTTAAGCCTGACCGGTTTCAATGTAAACACATGAACATCAGAGGCCAAAATTGCAGCGTACTGAGTTGGTGGCTTGATATATTTACTGGGATCCCGGGGAAGGAAGTAAGAAGGTTGGGATCGGGGGGGGGAGATCTTATATTATTAATGAGGCGGGGGTTAACGGGGCAAGGTTACGGGAAATTTTAAAACCAACAGCGTCATGAGTTAAAAGAGGGAGGGAGAGGCACGGTAAAAAGAGGGGACAATTTGTCCGGAATAACATCATTTAAGACCCTATGAATAGATTTTTTAAAAGCTAAAACAATTTCAAATTTTTCTAAATAATACAATTTGGCACCTTTGTCACAAAATATAAAAGGTTGGGATTAAATATTTATTGGGATTTATATTTTTGTAACAAAGGTGCCAAATTGGATTTTTTAGAAAATTTTGAAATTGTTTTAGCTTTTAAAAATCTAGTCATAGGGTCTTAAATGATTTTATTCCGGACAAATTGTCTCTCCTTTTTACCGTGCCTCTCCCTCCCTCTTTTAACTCTTGACGTTGGTGGTTTTAAATTTCCCGTAACCTTGCCCCGTTAAGCTCCGCCTCTTTACTAATATCTCTCCCTCCAATCCAAACCTCCTCCTCCTTACTACCTTCCCCGGGAACCCAGTACATATATATCAATCCAACACCTCTGTACGCTGCAATTTCGACCTCTGATGATGATGTGTTTACATTGAAACCGGTCAGGCTTGTACTAATGATAAATCAGTGTTGAATATTACAAAGTTTTAATTATTACATCATGTCGAAAGTCAACCCTTCAATCATCTCGTATAAACTAAATATTATGAAGACACGTTTCAGTTAAGTATTGAAAAAGTTACTTGTTATTAACCCAAAAAATGCTGGCGTCATCTCGTCAGCAAAAATATTTTTTCATAAAATATTCTATTGAAGTAACACTTTCTTTTATGATATATTTCTAAGGTGGTCAAATCTCTTGCAGATCTACCCTCAAGAAAAAAATAAAACCTGGAAACCATGTTTCCTCGTCATATGGCTCGTCAAACATGGCACCCGAGGCTAAAATTGCAATATTGAAGGTTAAATGCATAAAAAGGTACGCAGTGAAAAATTCTGAACTTTCAACTAGTAAATCTCCCATTCGTATAAACTTGCTGCATTAATGTGAAGACTGAGACTTAAGTAGTTTGACTCATGAGTGAATGTGGTGGAATAGACTCTGAAGAGGAGGAATATTCTGTTTATCGCATGTAGGTAATAACGCATTTTTAGTATCCCATCGCAATATAGTCTATTCCCTGCATTATTCTCTCAATGTTTCCTCTCCTGGCTTTTGCAGAACCCATTCTACTCTCTCCTTTCCCGCGTCAGCCACAGCCTCGTGTGACGTCGACCGCCATCCCATAAAATCAGCCGCAGGAGGTCATCCCCTTAAAATAAAATTTAAAAAACCCTGCCGAGGCAAAGTGATGGATAATGTCCGGTACGAATGACGTCCCTCGCTTGTTTTCCCACCCTTCTCCGTTCGTTATTCTCTTTTTCTAAATTACTGCGTCCATTTCCCGAGATATAGCGCCAAAGCCTGCCGAAGGGCTCGCTCGATCAAATATTTTTACTGTATCTCTCCCTCATTTTACTGGTTAAAAAACAAATAAAGAGCTACATGAACATCTTCCTACGTTCCTTTTATCTCCTATTTACCATCATCTTATGCCGTCAATAAGATGGAGAGGGAGAATGCATTTCCTACAAGCAGACGTGGTGGTTTATTTGTGTTTTTTTGCTCCAACCGAGCAAGTATAATGCATGCGGAAGAAAAAGAAAGGGTTTTTAATGAGTCGGGTGAAGTTGATTGGCCGACTGCCCGCAGATAGACACTGCATTGTCTGAGAGGAGCGTAATGCTATCCTTGTCTGAGCAATCCAGACGCCGTCGTAATTACCTACACCGTAACTTGAAAGGAAGTTTTTTTGGCATAGAAAACAAACTGTACACAAGTGATGACGATATGATTCTTTTATGGGAAACAAATGACGCGCCACACAAGAGGATAGTCTGCGGAGGAAAACTGACGTTAATTGGGCGTCGAGGAAAAAATTGCAAGCCTGTTTATTAAGTTATCATTTACCCATCCTGGTCTGGAAATTCCTCAGATGCTACTTAAAAGTAATGAAACAAGTAGGAGACACGCGATAAAATGATTCCAATTAGTGCCAATTAGAATATGACTCTTAAAAATATTTCTTCTGTAAGAGATGGTAGCACAGAATCAGGAATGACATGATGGAAAAGATTTTCCAATGCCCAATTTACTTTAGTTTGATAAACGCCAACTATTTATATTGTTATTTAGTAATTAATGCCACGCCAAAAATAATATGCGTCTCTCGTTTTACCGCCTATTGCTTGCTTGAATATTTTAATTCACAATAACTCAGCCCAGACGCATCTGTATAACAAATGTTTTACTACCCGCACAGCGACAAAGAGATGTGGTTACCTATTTCTTCAATTTATGAGCATTTTAAAGTTACAAATAATCTAGACTCATGAATCTGATCCGTGCAAATGCGTTGGCTCAAATTCTCGTGGTAATCAAACGACGAAAAAAAATTGCATGAAGTTCGTCATCCTCGCCCGGGATGTATGACTTTCATTCAAGAAAAGTGGCATATCTGAATGCATGAATACGGATATCACCTAAATGAAGTCCCAAAATGTCTCATAAATAAGTTAATTGTATGCGAGATAAAAAGGTTGCCGGACAACCTCTCCAACGTGTCAGGTTGTTAGATGAGCCCAGAGTTGTATATAGCCGTACACCGGTATATTAACAGATTAAAATATTCAAATGCAAAAATGGGTAGTAGAATCCAACTTTGAATAACACCTAAATATCAGAAGAAATTTTTTTTGGAAGTTCCGGTGAAAAATAGGGTTGGAATTTGGTAGAGTCAAATATCAACGGTTTATGGGAAAAAGAAGAGTGTAAATAATTAAAAGTAAGAATAACAGATCAAGTACATGAATGATGATTATCTTGCCTGCCGCAAATACGGCAGTGAAATAATGGATAAATATTTTCCTGTGGCAATTTATCCGTTAGATCAATTACACTTTTGATTTTATGTACCATGGAAACTGCTCAGGGGTTAATTGAATTCTATTAAAAAATAGAGTGGGAAAAATCCGTGGAATAAAGTCCGAAGAATTATAAAATTTATTGCGCTCAAACTCATATAAAAGGGGATAAAATGTCGTAAATTGAGAACAGTACAGAAAGTTCTTGTGATATTTTAGGGAGAGCTAACTAATTCTTGAATGCCTTGAAAGTGATCAATGAAAGACGTGCGAACTATTTAAAGTTGGAAAGCCCATTTATGATGAAGAGAAACTGAAACATTTATGAATGAGTTGTATTGGAAAGGCTTAAGCAATAAATGAATTGAATTTTTTACATGAGTAATTGTGTTATGATTTAAGTAACAAAATTCTCTCAAAACAAAAAATATCAGCATTATATTGCTATAATTACTCTGAAAGGGATGAGAAAACGTTAGGGGCATTACGGTGTTGTTTAGAATAAATTTCATATGAGTAGCGTGATCATTCAGTTATTGTCAAATCCGAAAAAAACTCTGAGTGATAGGAGATTAGATCAATTCTAGTAAATCAGGCACAAGGAGTTTATTGAAAATGAAAATTTTGTCTTATTCCACCAATTTATTTTACGGTACTACTAGTTTCGACGCAGTGGCGTCATCTTCAGGTACCCAAAGATGACGCTGCTGCGTCGAAACTAGTAGCACCGGAAAATAAATTGGTGGAATAAGACAAAGTTTTCCTTTTCATTTTTAAAATGAGCTTCCACAAAGTTGAGCCTGAGACGATTGAGATCAACAAGGAGTTGATTTTCACGGAATTCAATTCCAAGGGATTAGTGGAACAACAGTAAGGTCATGATGCAAGAAAAATGCCTCACGTGGAAGAGGAATCGTCGGAAGACTGTTCATCATCTTTATACGCTTTTTCACTTCAGCAACTGGAAAATTGGTGAAGTTGAGTGCATTAGTTTTTCGCAACCGATGAGTAGCAGGTGATCTCTAGTCCCCGCCCGTGATTAAGATCATATGCCTGATTTTTTCGGAAAGTACTCTACTATGAAAGTCCGTAAATCTAAGCCGTTCGCGTGAATTCAATCTTGCACCGGTACAAAATGATTTGATCAATGATCGTCTAATAGCCCTGAGATTACCTACGACGCTATTCCGACGCAAACATTTCAAGCAGAATATTCTGTAGTATCCATGAAAACGCCAAATAACACAGATATCTACCGATTGAAGAGATCTTAAAATTGTCTCAGTCGTGCGCAAGACGTGTATCATTCTTTCAATCTTGTCACTCATGCTTAACAATACGGTGATTATAAACGGTAAACGCTGGATAAACTATTAGCATTGTCATGGCTCCGTAAGTAAAGAATTTCCACCCCATATTCAATGGACAAAACACTGCTTGAAGTGATACCTTCAATTACCTCCTGATGTCACACATGTTCCTCCTGAAGCACCCATTGTAATTACATTCCCAACAAGAGTACCTCCGAAAAAAGTAATTAAATGGGCATCCTATAAGTATTATTTTAAACTTTCATAAAACGCATACACACGAAAGCATAAAACAAACATTTGTTAACCACGTACATAAGGTGATATTATTCGAAATTTTAAAAAAATATCACTAAACCTTTGGTGACGGGAGAAATGTTGAACATAATTACAGATAAGATAATGAAATATGGCGATAACTATTCAGTTTTGGTAAACACTTGCTCATGTTTTATTGAAAAATACCTATACTTCACGAATAAATTATTATTACAACCCTAAGAAGTTATAATAATATACATTGTTGCATTTTAGCAAGAGTAGGAAGCATCAGTAATACTTCGTTTCCTGGTTGTAGAAACTCCGCAAGCATTCATCCGATCTTTTAACCGTATCACTGCAAGAGCACCATTTACAGCCGGAATTAGTAGCCATATACACCCATTTTTCGCGCTTCTTTGCCCGCCCGTTTCGTATTTCTGTATCGTACAATGAAGGCCACTGGGTATACATTCACACCTAAATATAAAGAGCAGGCAATTTTTCTAACCGAATTCCTACCATGTACAGCTCAGGCTTTTAAAAGATCCAAAATTATGTATGTTTTTTTTATCAAAAGAAGTAAAGATAAATACGGAAATACGTTAGCACGCGTAGCATGATGGAAACTCCAATGAACACCACTCGATACACTTCCAAGCACGGACAAAAGAAGCCGCGGTTGTGTACGGTATCCCGCGGGGAGGATTTAGCCTTAACAGGAGTGGATTCCACGATAGAAAAGGAGTTTTCAGACCGCTGGGATTTTCATCTCCACGTTTGCAGGCTACACGCACATGTGCCATTGGATGTTGTTAAGTGGTTTCAAAATATTTTCTCCTCATGAGAATGCTGTAGTACATGAAGTTCTGAAATGTGTATTTGTAAGTGAATTTGTCAGCATGGTTTATCGGACCAAATGTAAATGACTTCAAATTCAATTGGCAAGAATTTTATTGAGTGGTCAATATATACAGTCACAGTTTCTTTCTATGCTGAAGACAACCTGAGGTGATTATTAGTGGCTGCTGTTCACCATAGCTGATAGTGTGCATGCAATGTTTATGGGTTTTTAAAGTAGCATCGAACTAACTCCAAATGTTAAGCTAAGTAATACCTAATATACGGACAATGTTTTAATTATACATTAGACAGAAAATTATTTTAAAAGGGAGTATTTTTCCTGAAAAACACAACGGAAACATATGAACTAATAATATCACCACATAAAACAAATATCATGGTTTCTTTGGCAAAATACTCGGTAAGTATAAAAATTGCAATTAATGACAAAACCCCCGAGAAATGGTCCAGTTTCAAATATCTTGAATCTTAAATATCCCCTATAAAACACCAAGATGTCTAAAATAAACTTTATAAGTTGAATTACATCTGTGAGACAATTTATAGAACTCAAGAAACTATATTGAGAAACTGAATAAAGAAACGAAACTACATTGAACCTTTGCAAAAAAATGTCATTTTAAAAAGAAATGAAATGGTCCCGGTATTACTATACGATAGTGAGACGAGGGTCTCCTCATAGAGGCACAGGAAAAACATCACTTCGGCTGAATGAGGTTCCTAAGAGATGTAGAGTGTTACACATTAGAAGATAGAATAAGGAATTAAATCATAAGAGAGAATTTACACATTTTCAATGTTGAAGAAAAATGACTGAACACAAAGCTAAACATTGCAACCATTTAGGAAGAATGAAGCAAAACCGTCTCCCCAGAATTGCCTTTGAGTATAGCTCCAGCGGTCATCTGCAATGTCGGTTGGCCAAGGCTTACATGGTTTCAGGCACAGGCTATGCAGCCTAATCCATGAAGTGAGGAAGATGAAGAAAATCACATGGTCATATTGAAGAGACATTTCTGAGACCACCTTCGCGTTCACGGAAATCTGATTAATAGATTGCTTGGATTTCTTACATTGAACACAACGGGTTACTTGCTTGTCCTTTGTTTTATTTCATTGTCACTCGCAATTGAAAGCACATCTTTCATACCAGGCACCAGTCTGCTATTAGAATCCTTCTGATAAAACGAACACGAGCTATCGCTTCGCCTAAAGTACTCATTGATTTGTACGGAAATAACTGATTCACAATTGGCATTTCTTTTTCTGAATTATTTCTTTCACCTTTTAAACGTTTAATGCTTAGCTGCCCTATCTTTGTACTTCATTCGGGTCATTGTTTTTATGTTGATCTCGCTTTTTCTTGCCCATCTTCTATATTCTCTTATTCATTTCTTGGTCTTAAAAGCTGTAGAAGCCTAACTTTTTCTTGTAAAGTTCGGGTTTTTCCGCGATAATTCATTTTTGGATAATTTTTAAATTCATTTCTCTTTAAGGTTTTCCTTAAACCTCAGTTTTTGCTAATGTCATTTAGCTCACTGGTGGTACAATATTGGGTTTCGATCAAAGCATATGCATTTTTTATGAATTCTGGTCACTTACGTTACAATGCAATGTGAATGTTTTAATATGGTTAAATTTACCTGACTAACTACTCTCGTCCGGTGTGAAATGTAATAAATATATCTTGCCAAGGTAGTTCTTATTAAATATACAATTTACTTCGGGAAAAACAATTATTTTAATTTTCAAAAACTTGAACACTCTTTGGTCACTTAAGTAACACAATTTACTCAACCGTTCATGTTTTCAATTTAAGTATTGGTAATGAAGTTTTAATTTGTCAAAATAGCTAGTTATAATACTAAATAAGTCAATTATATTGACTCTAATGAAAAGGCATGCTACAAAATTATAATAGAGTTATTACATTAACTAAATATGGTACTTTTATTTGCAACTGCAACACTCAAGTATTCCATGATTTATTCTGCCTCCAATGGTCATTTAAAAAAGTTGAAAGTCTACCACATTACAGCCAATATAGATTAGAGTATTAGACACCATATGTGCCAATATTGAAAAGATTGGAGGTCCATTCATAATTTTCAAAAATAGCCCCAATATCCGTTTTCCCATGTAATTACCCCATTGCTAGAGATAGATGGGGCCCAACAACAATTTTCTCCAACTTTCAATAAAACCTAATTTTAACCGGTGGATAACTTTCGTTTAATTTTTATTTAATTTTTTTTCAATGTAGTTCAAGTCAAACAATTTTTTCATTGCGTTCCACATCACTAGTGCATTCGCAATAATTGGAACATTGTCAAATGTTCGTCGTTCTATAGCGACAATGTTGAGTTTGTTCTCCGCGACCGTGGCATATCATGCACAACAATGTCTTCTGTGCTACAATTTAGGCTGTGTACTAGAAAATGTTTTCGTATGAACCCCGCTAAAATTCGTCCTAAATTAAGATTGCATGGTGGTGTAGCTGGCTAACACACCTGACCGGCGACTGGGAGACCCGGGTTCGAATCTGCGACTCTGGTAACTGCGTACCACATCATTTGTCCAATCGCAATGATTAGAAAATTGTCAAAAGTTCGTCGTTAAAGCGACAATGTTAGATCGGTGACTGGGAGATCCGGGTTCGAATCCTAGTCAAGTCAAATTATTTTTTTCATGACGAAATTCACCCTGTTCAGTGTAATTTTAGTGTAATGCAGTAAAAATATATAATTACGCCCGTCACTTACTGACTGACTCTGTCACG
Source organism: Pyrrhosoma nymphula (assembly GCA_963573305.1). Taxonomy (NCBI): domain Eukaryota; kingdom Metazoa; phylum Arthropoda; class Insecta; order Odonata; family Coenagrionidae; genus Pyrrhosoma; species Pyrrhosoma nymphula. The sequence goes on along the minus strand of OY754334.1, from coordinate 99,242,558 downwards.
CCGTAAGATGGAGCAACAGTCACGAAAACGTTTTTAATTCCTGTGAACTGCCTTTTCCTTTAAGGAAGTGGTAGACCGGTGGTTAGGTGGTGGATTGTAGACTTGACGGTATGGAGTTCGATGCCATATAGCAATTATAGAGCAATTTCTTACTCTTTAAAGTGATACACTCACTAATTCCTGGGAGCAAAGCGAGTTAGATGGAGCCACAAATATAAGTATATGCTATATTCATCATCATACAACGGGGGGGGAGGCTTACAGCTAACTAGTGTAGCCAGAATATGAATAGAATGACAACATCAGTCACCTGATGGTGAAACCATCCTTAAATCGGGGAAAAATCTTCATGAGAGAATAGAAGTATCAGTAGAACGGGTTACTAAGAAGAGGGTGTTGAATTCTCTTTGGGAATGGTGGCATATCATGCACAACAACGTCCGCTGTGCTACAATGTAGACTGTGGACGAGAAAAACTTGTTCGTATAAACCCAGCTGAAATTCATCCTGAAATGAGATGGCTTTGTAGTGCAACGGTAAAATACCTGACGGGCGATTGGGAGATCCGGGTTGTAATCCCTATCAAGTCAAATTTCACCCTGTTCGGTGTACCTTCAATGTAATGCAGTAATGAGTTCATAATATGAATAAAACCAGTCAGTCGTAAGGTGCCTAAGGCGCCCTTTTAATGATGTTGATTATAACAAACAATTTGATTTGTGGCTCCATCTAACTCGCTTTGCTCATAGGAATTAATGAGTGTATCATATTAGAGAGTACGAAATTAGGTGAAAATATTTTTAATGGAAGTTACCGTCAAGAAAGCTTAATATCTAAAAAGATAAGCAAAAATAATTTGAAAAACAATATTTACCTCACCAGGGCATCGGACTCCATACCTTCCTCTCCATACTCCACCACCGGTCTACCACTGCCTTGAAGGAATAGGCAGTTCACAGGGCTTAAATACGTTTTCGTGACTGTGGATCAATATTACAGCATTACAGAGTCAGTCAGTGATGAGCGTAATTATATTATAAAAATGACAACATCAGTCACTTAACGGTGGAACAACCCTTAGGGAAACTACTTCATGAGAGAATTGAAGTATCTGTAGGACGGGGAGTGGGAAGAGAGTGGTGAATTCTCTTGGGAATGGTACGGGAGGGGTACAGAAGAGAAGGAGAGAGAGATAAGGTTTCGCGATATGAGAGGGCAGAGGTAGAGAGGGAGGGAGAACGTCGTTTGTGGAGGGGCGCGTGTGAATTAGGGGGGTGGGAGGGGAGGTAGGAGGGAGATGGGATGCTGGGTGGGGAGAGCCGAGAGCAAAAGGGTTGACGAGGTCAGTGGCCAGCAGTGGAGCGCGCGGCTGGATGTGGCAGCGTCGTCGTCGGATGTAGTGTTGGGCAGCCGAGTGGCTGCTCGTGGTCCCAGCTCTGCATACCCAGCATCCCCCTCGCCACCCCCTCACGTGGGGGGAGGGCAACCCAATCGATGCAAGCCCAGCTCCGCTCTACCGCCCCCCTTAACGCCGATCGCGAGAACCCTGGCACTTCCTTCCTCAACCGCCACCGCGCTTGGAAGAGGTCGGGGTACATACAACACCCCTTTTAACCCTTTTGTCGAGCGCCGGTGCCGCCGAAAGAGGATACATGGCTCCCCATGAATCGACACCGATCGCTAGGCTAACTAACAGGATGAAGATGTGGGTCATTCGAAAATGTCAAAATATGACAAATATGTAAAACTTTCACACCAATATAAAGTAGAAATGTAGATTTTTAAAATAAGTAGCATAGACTGATAGTTGAAAGACCTCATTGGGGCGAGATTTAGACAATTTAATTTTTAAATAAATAAAATTTTACAAAAAACAACTTCTTTGTGAAATAACACACACAATCCGGGATTCGATGAGTAGTCATCATCATCAGGCTTTTTATCAATGTTTTGTTTGTGTATCTATGGTAGTTGTCGTTATGTGTCGTCAGAGGAAGGGGGTAAATGAGTGGAGGAGATGAGGATGTTCGAGACGCAGGCAAGGACAGAGGAGAAGAATGGAGTACAGGCACTCATTAATAAAGGTGATGTCTTGGTCATTCATAATTTTTAAAATTTCTAGTTGTTCTCGTGAGTCCAGTTCGCGTTGGTTGAGATTTAGACATCTTTGTGAATATAATAGTCATGTACAATGGAGAATCGTATTGCAACCCTCGCCAAAATTGCATCTTTGTAAATCCATTTTATTTTTTATTTATTTCTACACATTCCCAAAAATAGCTCTATTGGCCTTTTACATGGGATATTTTAACAAGTTAAAACGGAGAAACACAAATGCCCATGTCCTGAGTGGTATAAAATCCAATCAAGTGGGACTCCAACGCGCGACCCTCTGTTTATCAGGCGAGGACCTGATAAACTCTGCAACTGATAAAGTAACTGTCAGCCCCGGTGGCGACAATTACTTTAGAATATATTGTATATTAAAATGGTTCTATAAATGAATACAGTAGTGCAGAAAATGAATATTGTTGAAGATAGTTTAACGTCAGGGAAAAACTGTCTAAATTGCAACTGCAACAAAACTAATCATTTATTGTAAAATAAACAAATAAAATAAAATCGGAGACTAGTATCTGACATAATACACTTCGCCAAGAGTAGATAAGTAGATGATTACTAAATTTCTGATTTTATTATTAGTTAAAACCTCACAAACATAAAATTTTCTCAGCAACAACCGCTAAGTAAATGTGTGATGATTGCATTACGAAATATTCAATCCCTTTTTTGGATAACTTTATTAATAAACGCATAAGTAATTCTTATCTGTGTTAACTAGCTTCACCTGATGATAAATTTCCTAAAGGAAACAGTAGCGCCACATCATCTTTCATGCCTCCCCATATGCCAATAAAATCGTTTAAGCCCTTATTGGACTTAAACGATTGGACTTATGGGCTTCGCGGCAAATTTAGCCGTCGCACGTGGAACGTCAATGATCTACCACCGTAGTTCACAAGATATTTCCATTTTTAGCTTTGGGGAATTTTGCACCAAAATAGTGAAATACACTACTCTCCTCAATTCCCGTGCGGCCTAATCTGCGTTGGCAAAAAGTTTCCACTGGGGTTAAACAGGAGGGAAGAGTGTATGAGGTTACGGCGCGCTTTTGATCTGCACCTATTCGCTACTAGGAGCGGAATGTGAGGCGCCAGCGGTTCATAGGTCGCCCTCATGAATAGTCAAAATGGTGGCATGATATACTGTGTGGGGCAGAAGCGTGGATGTAATTGGCCACCTGGTCGGATTCTCCCGTATTCGGCCACCGCTCTCTCTCTTGACTCGGGAGGAAATTCGTTCGACGCCGGGTGGATTTAAAGCGGACAGTGGGTCTTTCACGGAGACGCCCAGCCTCCAGAGATTACCCATCCTCAGACGAAGCTGGTGGCCAATATTATCACCCTTAATCTTGTAGCCTAGTCAACGGGGTATTAGATTTGAACTAATGCATAAAATTTGCATCTTCCCACGAATTATTCGTGGTAGACGCTTTAGACTATAATCCATAATGCGTCGATGCTTTCACGTTTAACTACAAGATTTATTAAATTTCTCGCACTCATTTTTCCTGAGGATGCATTCGCAAGACAATGATTGAATGGAGAAAGGCTTCGCGATGACACAACACCCACTGTATCCTTGTTGCTGTGTCACAAACAATAAACACGTAAAAATACTTATGCTTATGGTATTTTTTGTCACGGATTATATTTTGAGGCAAAATTTGGCATAAACTTGGCATGCATCCCGAGACATTTGACATATTTATTTATTTGATATATTTGAGGAATGGATAGTAATAAATTGGTAATAATGTTTTCTCTGCGTGTTGCTAATACACCAAATGATGCACTGATCATGATAATTATAAAACAGATCAAGTTTCAAAGCATAAAAAAACATGTTTAACAACGACATTTTACTGGATGTTAACAAAAACTCAAATTTATCAGGTAATTAAAATTTGTCATCACCGTGACAGTCCGTCTCAGCTAGTTCATAATTCTCCATGGTTTAATCAATATATTTGAACTGTAATATTGATATCACCCCAGTAGAAGCTATTCCTTTCTTACGGCTCCCTTCGATTTAGTTTTGTCGCTAAAATACTTAAAAAAGGATTTATTACGCCTACAATACCTAATAATATATTATTATTTTTAATAATTTATTTTAATACATTATTAGCAGAAGATAGGTAACCATAGGTAAGGCTCCATATATTTTAAAAAGTTCTGTAAGCTTGAGGACTCTAAATGACTCTCATCCACATCATAGAAATATTTTTAAACGATTGACTACACACCCTAGCATGTAGGCAGGGAATTGAGGTATGGAGATATCGCATTATATTCAAGCCAAGCTCACCAACATTCTGGTCTGGCAGTAGATGTGAAAACCGTCCTACAAGGCAGGTGCACTTACCTAAAAAGAAAAGAACATTTTGCTAGAATTCAATGGCATAAAATTAAATTAACAAAAAAAACAAAATCACACGTACTGACTGCTACTATAAATATAAATAATGTATAAAGAAACAATACAACGAGTTACACTTTTTCCTTGGCTAAACAAGTTCATAGTGATAATAAAATGACTTAAAATGCAGTGAAATAAAGCCAAATTCTCACGTAATATACGAAGTTGTGGGCTCATTTTTTGGTCAAAATGTTAGTAGATAGCAAGAGATCAATGTCGTGATATAGCAAGTACACCAAGTGGAGGGCAAAATAAATAGGTCTAATTGAAATCAGTGCGTTCTATTATCCCATTCCCCGACGAAAATGCCTTATCTTAATTCCTTTTTGAAATCCCCTTTCACGCTCGGTATTCATTTACAATGGATGATCCACATCGTATCACACAATCGGAGCTCATCTGCATGGAATATGAGCGCGCAAATATTCATAGTTTATGTATGATCCCTAAACGTTGGGGCACAGACAGTCGTCCATCTATTTGCTTCGCTTTCTACCTCTAATGTACGACACAAAGCGTTCGAGCGGTGAACATATCATCATCGTTTAAACGCCAAAATATGGAAACTTTGTCCCCAATCGAGGACCAAACGGCATGGCTCATGGAACGCAATCGCTACCTTCTGCGGGCTGTGTACCATTGTATATATAACTGACAACGTCGATAGCACACGGAATTGCAAAACAAATGACACCGGGTTGAAAAAAATGGGTCGAGAACCTCTAATTACTGAGCAAATGCCGCCTAATTAACGTCCATGGGATTGTATCAGTGCGTTCACCCACTTGCTTACGATCGGATAAACGATGATAAATTAACCTCAGTGTTAATGGTACAAAATCGAGCTTTAAAATATTTGTGCGAGTCTATAATTTAATATACCTACTACAACATTTATGATTTAATAAAATTAAAAATCTTATACTAATAAACCAAAGCATGAAGAAATGAAGCGCAGACTTATTAATTGACTGCTGAGACCCTAGAGTGGTTAGAACGTGCTTGTCTATATTTTCATTGAGTTTTGTTTAGATAAAACTCATCAAGGACATGAGAACCAAATATTTAAGTAGCAAATTCGGGAGGGTTGAGAAAAACCAAGTAAGAGATAATAACTATCCATTCTCCCCTTGCATTGATTACCAAGACTGCTAGAAAAAATTTCATTTCAATTTTACGCTAAAAATGTGTTTAACTTAGTAAGTACCTGGAAAACCAGTGTATGTCACGTAGATGGAGGTGTATTTGTTTAAACGTGTCATAAGCATATTTTCAATTGTACTGGTTCTTGCATTAGCATAATAATCAGCCAGCAACTATTTTGGTGTTTTTAAGAGATATTAGATCACTGGACATCAAAACTACCATTTAGTTTTTAAAAAATTCAGGGAGAAAATTAAGACGTGATATTTTTGTATTCATTGCATAACCTGCTGTTTAGTTTCAAAATTATCAAGCTAAATTTTAGTTCCTTGATTCCGTTTTGAACGACCTATACTCTCCCTATACTCACGTGGAGGTAAGTTAAGTAATGTAATTAATGAAATGCTATGTAACCAGAGTTGGTGACAGCATTAAAATCGTTCGATTTGCATTGATCTCTGTGCCTTAAGTGGTTCCCAATTCTGTGAAAGATTCTAATCATTCATAGAAACTAAAATAACGAGCAGCTTTGAAGATGGCTTTCCTGTTAAATTTGTTAAATGCAAGGATTGCATTTACTTGCAGTCAAGTATCAAACGTGCGATATTGGCCGAGCTAAAGAAAACAGTCGCCTTCACTGCGGATGTGTTCTTTTTCTCTGTGAATTTCCCTCATTCGTGTGCCTTACCGGTGGACGAGGACCACTAAAGATTATATTGAGATATTGGAGGTCGTTTTTACTGTTTTAAGTAGCTACATTAATTAATAATATGCAATAAAATGTAAAAAAGTGCTGCAATAAATTGTAATTTGTCTTGAGAAAATAAAAGATAACTTAAATATAAAAGGTATGTTCTGTCTATGCCAAGAGCATTCGAGACCTAAACAATTTTGAATGTCATCGTCTGCAAGCATATTTATGAACTGAAAAAAATGAAGATCAGCACACTCCCACCATTATAAAAAAATGTGTTCATGGTTGAAAAAGTTTCAGTATAAAATTTTCACTGATTTGAATTTCTGGCTATTATCCTTGATAAAGGAAGACAGTCTTAGAATTGACTTTGTGGTATCTTTATATATTAAGCAGAGAAAAAATAAGCTCTGAAATTCCACAAAAAATATTTTAATATCACTGTCCAGTGCAATAAGTCTAGTGCAATATGATAAGTTGAATATCAGAATCTTTTCCTCACTTCTCAACTATCGTAGAATTTTTAAAAGTTACTCCATAAAGAAACGTTTTTACATGTTATCCTATGGCAGGACATTCTAGGCTAAGAATTGTTATATATTAGAGATTCATATATAATGTAGGAAAAATTTTATCCTTAAATCCAGCTATAGAAAAAGCAGAGAAAGTTAATAAAGAACGTGTTAAGGGTTACGCAGTAAGTCAATGATGACTGCAATAAGAAAAAACATAAGGAAGAGATAGAAAGGAGATATAAGTAGCGGCACTGTGGATGTTATTTTTTTGTGATTTTTACCAAGCATTAAAATGATTAATTAATCCGTCGATAGGGGAATCAGTGCCTACATTAATTGACTTTGGCCTTATTTTTTAAGTGACACAGTATGTAATTCCAAATAAAAAAGGGTTGTGTAGTCCAGTCTTCGCAAAACTAAATACCTAATAACTAATATATAATACGTTTAAATGAGTATCTCTCTGAAATGGAAATCATGAAATTAATTCCACAAAAATGCATATAATAACCATTTTTTAACTCAATTGGTAATTTCTCAATTCGTTTATTACGTGAATTATTTTGTAAATTTCCTTTCATTATCATATTACCAACTCCATCAACAAAAATCGACAAATTTTGGTTTTATTTCCGCAAAATCACATTTTTGCACTGTCTCAGCGTTTACCAAAATTTCCCTGCTTGGATACGCGAAATAAACTGATTTTAGTTTTGTTTCATAATTCATTATGGCAATACCAATCAGAGAACTCCTGTTAATCACAAAAATACAGGCCAGTTTTCAAAGCGAAGGATATTACTACGTCCATTGAATCACCAATTTTCCCACAGGCGTACGAATTTTAATCAACAAATTGCAGTGCGCTACTTTCATAGAATTGTAGTATTAACGGTACAACGATATTCATTAATTCGTCAATTCATATTGGGTTACAGGGCCCGAATTTAATTATCTCCATGGCAGTGTTGCATAAAGCGATTAAACTAATTTTAAAGCGGTATGAAATGAGTTCTGCAAATTTTTTTATGGATATAGAGATACCGAGAACGTAATTGAACAAAAAAGAATTTAAATGGAAGCTGAGATTCTAAAACTAACATTTTTGGTCGAAAATGTTTCCCCAATTGGTAAGCTAAAGCAGAGACTAGAGGTTTGAAAGGTTAAACATTAAACTACCTCATAACATTTTACATATCCTAGGAGTTCACGTAATGCATAATGTAAGTTAAATTATACCCCACTACAGTGATTTAAACATCCAAATTACACAAAGAAGCCTTTACAATGCAATTTAGAATTATTTTTTGTTGCAGAGTGCTTGAAATAATTTGAATTCGATTACATCTCCAGTGCCCAAGTGTAAGTAGATGTTGAGATTGACCCATACTTAGGTGTCAATAAGATACTTTAGGCGTATTTTCACTGTCGCTTCTCTTATAAAATTACTAAAACAAACCGAATGAGTCGATGAAAAACCGAGTAGTCTTTGAAGAACTGGACGTTCGCTAAAGATAAATGTACCTACAATGCACATTTCATTGCACATGCTGCTCTATCTTCTCTTCTCAGATAGCCTCGTCACAGTAAGTCTCCGATACTAAATTGCCGTTAGGTCCATGCGTTGCTTCTCATCGCGTTGTTGTGTAAAGTCATAACAGAAAATCTAAAACAAGGACCACATCCTACATATAAAAATATTGCACGGGCACCGTCTCCGTTGCTTTAACATTCGACTGAGTCAGATATTTTGAATGATACGGATAACATATCAAAATAATATTAGATGGAGAAATTTTCAAAATATCAATAGTATAGATAATTCAACTTCCTTGGAGAAAAACATTTAATGTATTCAAATAGGAGGAAGCTGCCTTAGGTTTTTACTTTTTACTGTCACTCCTTTCTTGGATAAATGGCCATTGCAAAACTTTTTATTGGACTGATTTGATAAATGAGCCTTCATAAATCTTGATCGTCAGTTAACTAAGCGTTGTTTAGAGAGTTTGTGAATAATGCTATTGTTTACATCCTAAATGATAAGCAACGCATTGAGCTAATGGCGATGAATATTACTTAACCTCTAATTTCACGCCAGCGTTCACATAAAGACCTACCAGCAATTAATTCTAGCTACATAGAGATGTGCCTAACCACTGGCAATTTCTCTGACATTCCGTACTTCACTCGTAAGAAAAGTGCTTATGAAACATTTGTGCTGAGGGAGATTTTTATGACAGATTATTACGGTACAACAGCTAGAGAATCAAATCTCCATTATTGAATGTACAGCATACATGAGCAGTTCTGAAGACACGTGAATTACTGGGAACTTCTTCTTTGAATCCCCTCAGGGAGCATATGACCCCATTCTTAACTACTAAAATCAAAAGGCAGCGAAAGCTCACGCAGACAGGGCACTGATACTTAATCATTCTCATCTGACACCAATTAAGCACGTTTCATATTTTACTATCAAATATATTTTCAACTTAATTATTATTTCAAAATTATAATAAAATAATTATTAACAATAATAAGACATACTCCTTGCAGTTTTTAAATGTGAAGGAAAAAAGGCAAACCTTTAACCTCACACTACACACACACCTTTGTTTACACTCCAACCAGGGTGGCCAACCGAAAAATTCGTGCAATAAGTACTTTTCGTGTGCAAAAATTACCCAAGTTAAACACCTAAAATACTTGGGAATAGTTTTAGATGAAAAATTTAGTTTTAGTAATCATATAACCTATATATGTGACAAACTAAGGTGTATTTTGTTTCAAATGTCGTACCTAAAGCACTATTTGCCTCATGAGTTGAAAAAATTAATGTATCAAGGCTTAGCTGAGGCCGTAATACGTTATGGTTTGACGATTTGGGGTAGCACAAACTCCACCTTGCTGAATAAGGTTATTACTTTACAAAATAAAATGGTTGCCCATTTGATGGTCAAGGAAAATGATGTGAGAGAAGTATATAAGAATCAGTGTTTGTTACCATTAAAAGAATTGTATAATTATGTGTTAATTTGTGACAACTTTTTTGACAGCAAATTAATAAAGCAACGTGTGATTAATACTGACATGCAACTGCGTCGAATAAATAGGTTGTCTGTACCTAAGTATTTTAACCACCATGGCAAGAGATCTCTTGCACATGTAGTCCCTGGGTTGTTGAATGAATTTCCTATGTCAATGAAGGATATTAATAGCATATCTGCTCTAAAAAAGTCACTGAAAGAGTGGCTCATAGGCTAGCATTGTTGAGCTCCGAAATTGTCCAGAGCGCTGCACAGCAAAAAAAAAATATTTTTTTTAACAAAAGGCACCTGCTTACAAGCCGCTTTGGCTTAGCAGGACCTTAACTGCAATATTATTATTTTTATTTCTCCATATTTATTTTTTTTTCCATGTGATTGCAATACAACATGATGATGTAATGATGATGTAATTTTGATTTTTTTTTTGTGTCATTAGTTGTAAAAAATGGGATAAGATCATGTATTTTAAGATGTAAAGTGTGTAATAATTCAAAATAAAATTCAAGTAAAAAAAAAATTATGTCGAAGCCATTGTCAAAAAAATATTGAGTCCAGGTGATGGAAGATTAAAAAAAAAAAAAAAACCTCTTAATACTAGTTGATCTAATGAACCCATTCATGACCAACATTTGAAGGAATTTATGGTTAGAAACAGAGGGTATTCGGTAACCGTTTAGAAAAATTTGATGTCCAATTTTATTTCTCTTACCCTTATTAAGTGGTAATAAAGTGTTAATAAACAATATATTTATAGGAACCTATGCTCTTTTCTCCAGTTGGCTCTTTCTCCATCAAATAAGCAATTCAATCCGAAAACGAATAAATTAAATCCATTACAGCTAATTGAATAGTATGACTCAGCGAGTAACATTCGTTTCCTTAAACTACTGCTTCCTAATTTTGGCCTGATCCAAAGAGATGGTCAAATTGTTTCAAATTCACCGCATGTTAGAAGCGTTATTATGATTTTGATGACATTAATGCCATTATTAAGAATTTGCGCTATGCTGCCACCGGTATCAATTAAGTTACGAACCGCACGGCATTTGATGCATTTTTTAGTGAACAAGAGCAATTATTCCAAGAGTTTGAGCGTCCCCGCTTCTCTGAGTTGGCTGAGCTGAGTCTTAAAGACCCAGGTGGCCCACACATATATTCTCGGCCGCTACTTCCTCCATTGAGGCTTACCCCACGTAAGTGGTCTGCTCTTTATAGCGTCAGAATCCCCCGAGGGCAATATAGTTCTCAACCAGCTGCAAGTGATTCTCAACCAAACTTAAGGGTAATTTAGATAGCACATCTCCCCTTTACGTACTCCTTTAGACTCTCTCTACTGAAGCCGTTAGGAAACAAGGGAAAGAAAGGAGTAGGTAATTTAAAATCTATCGTTCGCTGACCCTCTCCATAGTGAGCGTTCTCTCAGATCAGTAAAAAACAGTAATTTACCGAGATTTTCAATAGCTTTCCAGTGGTTTTGTTTCAGACTCTTGACCCGATAAGAGCAAGGCGTTTCCATCTGACTACTTTGCTTCTTGAATGGATGAATGATAAGCATCAGAATTAGCGAGGAAGATCAAATTACCATGTAAAGCGAATGTAAAATCCAGTTTTTTATTGTATAAAAAAGATCTCTGCGTTCGAAAGGGAATTGATTTTCCAAGAATAACCTGACTTAAAAAAACCACTTCCATGAACTTTTCAATTTGATGGAAATTGATTTCTAAAGCATGTACTTAGAGAAGTAGATGGAAATGCGTATTTTTTCCATGAACTGGTCATTTGAACAACAGGCTTCGATGAGTATCTCATAATAACCAGGGATAAGCATGTTTGTTCCCGGTGATGATGTGATACATGTGAATCTAAATTTAAGCAATAAGAGAAAGCCACTGTAAAATACATACACTTAAGAATTTGCATGGATAACGGGCTGGCTAGATTCTCAGCCTATCGCCGGAGTTAACATTTGTTGGACTTGGCTGATATTCAGAAGGACGATCCTACTGTTCCTCGCGATTGCCATTTACCCTGTCTGCAGGTGGTAGACAGAAAAAGCTAAATTACTTTAGCCATTAAAGGTACGTTAAGCATAAAAAAACTAGTTCCACTACACTAGTGCATATTTAGCTTTGACATGTGCCACTGGATTTTTATGCTCACAATTCTGGTACCTGAGAGTATCTCAATTCATTTGGACAATTAAAATGACAGTTGCCGAATTCACATCGCGAAATCAATGCATTCAATGTGGTGAAGTTAGCGCAGATCGGAAGACATCAGCCAACTTAAGCACACTCGAACAATGATGCACGAAATGGTACGAGCCGGCAAGGCGTGCGGTAACCTGCCACTAGGTAGCATCCTGTAGGCTCAAAGTAGTCATGACCTAATTTTTTTTTTAACTTTTCGAATATGCACAAAAATGAATTTAAAAACGCAAGCTTCTTGCCTCGGAGGTATTCAAATCTGAACATAATCCTCGTTGGACGTCATTCCTGAGAATCAAAACGTCATCAACAATCAACGTGGTTGCGGTTATCTAAACTCTTTAATTGTTTAAGGCACATCAACGTCACTTCCGATCTGTTTTGCATAGCGCTGCCTAGTGCGCAGAGTCTAGAACAAGCAAGGTTGCTACCGTGCCGCAAAGTGAGCAGCACACTTGAGCATATAGAAGTCTCCCATAATCAACAAAATAATTACACTTTCCACAATTTTATGGAGTTCTTTTACCAGTTTAGACGCTATTCTAGAGTCATTATCAAGAGGAGAAGTCATCGTGGCTCCGAAATGTCGTCGAAATCTGTGGAGATAAAGTTTGGAATATACGAATTGTAACTTATTAAATTAAACCATTAGGGAAAGATATATAAGTATAGCTCATAACTACTGAGGATCAGTTATATTGCAGTAAAACTTTTCAATGTGACTCACTTAACCATCTTGATCAATAAAAAAGGAATCGATGAATACTTTATGGTTCATTAACATACACCATACATTAGAATAAAATAGAGCATGGTCAAAATTGAACTATAAATGCAAGAAGGGTAACAATCGTTTGAATCTTATTAACTACACATTTTGGTACGCATCCAGAAGAATGTACTTAATAGAATTCCTTGAGGGTTCATTGTCACGGATACTTAATAAAAAACAGCTAAACCTACACTCAGCTAGTACCTAATTGAAAACAAATATAATTAAATTCGGCGATATTTTTCGGCCTTAAATATCTAAGTTGAAATTATTGGATAAATTCAATCTACTCCGAATTGCAACGCCAATAGTGGTTTTAATATAAATAAAAATTATCAGTTAAAAACTCACAGACCATAGTCTCATGCCTCGAAGGAAAATGATTGAACAATCTTTCACGAATAGAGTTCTTAAAGAATTCGGGCGTTCTGAGGGACTCTCATCGCAACGTGCTTATTCGTTGTCTTGAAAATGTAATGAATTTCTGAACGAACAAGAATAACATCTTGTAAACCATCATCTTGTGATAGACAGCGTCGAACGACGCGCAGAGCAATTCCGTTTTCCAATTAGTTCCCCCTCTAGAAACGCATCGCAATATAGCGAAGGAAGGAATGCATCCTCCAGGAGGCGTGGAAAACGACGGCAAAAACAAGAGCCGGACGATGCGGTGCTAATCGATTCCTCAACTGTTTCACTCACGCCCGCCTTCCTCGGCATCTCACACTTCTGAAATCAACCGCTCCTTAGCATTTTGATAGAGTACTCAAGAAAGGCGTTGGGGAGAAAAGGCGTCGGTTTTCACGCGGGTAGGGCGTTGTAATCGTTCTCCCTTCCTTCGATTCACACAACCTCCAACATCCTCCTCCCCCTGATCCTTCCTCCGTCCGCACACCACACCCTTCCCAATCAACCAAACACTTTATTTTTTTAACTTTTTCTTTTTTTTTCTTTTCGCCAACTTCGAAACCACCTTACTCCTGCCTGAAACACTCATCTCCCTCCCTTTACCCCTCGGGGCTCTTTTGAGATGAGGATGGGAGAAGGCGTTCCGAGGAACAATCGGCCGCGGCCTCCCGCACTCAGACACCTCAGTCTCCGCCCTCATCTCACCAGCGTTCGCCGTCAATTACAACGAAGGGGAGGATGAGGTGGAGATGGAAGTGGGTGTATTGAGAAGCAAGGTATGGGGAGGTTCTCATTCTGTTGCTTCTTCTTCCTATAAGACAAAGATGCAATTCCGGAAATGGAGTCCATCGCATAAGAGAACGAGATCCTGAGCTAATTAGTGGGAGTATGGATGGACAAGGGCTTTTATGCCCGATTTTTAACAATTTCGCATCCACGTAATTCGCCTGTTTCACTTTTAGAAGATTCATGCCATTTGTTTTAAATTAAATTTATGCATTAATATGTTTTGCGTATCTACTTTCTCACGTCTTAAATAAACTATTTTACCATATTTTCATCACCAAATGCAATTTAATTGAAGAATAAATGTATAAAAATCAATAATAGCTTTTTAAATCAATTTTTTAACAAAAAACGTTAATTTGAGTCAATATATCGTCACGATGATTGTAATCAAATGACCTGACGAAGCCGATGGATCGAAACCTTGAGGGTCAGAGGGCTAAAAAAATAGGAACTACATTTCATCATTTCTAGAATAAATTTTTGGAATCACGTATGCTCTCATAATTAATGAAAAGCATATTAAAAGAAGGTATCTTCCTCTGAAATTCCACGCATGCTGATTTTGAAAAAAATCTCCTTTTCTGGGTACATCCTCAGGGTAGATGTGTGCAACTTAAAATAAAGACGCTGGGAGTCCCAAAAGGAAGAAATCATCTTTTGACGAATATGGACCGCAAACATTTTCATAATTCGACCGAATATTTTGTCATATTTACGTATTAAAATTTGTTTCTCCTTATAGGAGTACATTCATTGGTTAAGGCTTTATCAGTCAAACCTCTAACTAATGAAGATGCCTGAAACCTGTCTCAGTATGAAATATGTAGTCTTTTAAAAGTTACCACTCATGCTTATTGTGACTAATTTTTAATATGGCACCCGAATATAGCTTTTCCACTGCAACACAAAATGATTGGAACAAACGTTTTGCTATTCCATAGCAAATTCTCTCCTGAGGAGTTTTCTCTTTACGCCCAGTAAACAAAGAAATACTTGAATAAATATCTATTCCCTATCGCCTGCAGAATTTACGCGATTTATTTCGAAAACAACAATGGCATTATTATGGTATCCATGTAACATGCATGAGTAATATCTACTGGTATAGAAGTAAACATTAAGGAGTAACACCGCCTACCCATGAGGAAATTAAAAAATTTCCGTACCAATCGTTTTCAGGATAAACATCAAGATCATTGTCACAGTTGAATGAAATCTCCAAACTGAGCTGTTTTGTAACTTTTCATCGATAAATTTTCCATTACTTCCGCCCGCAATTTCGAACTCCTAGTTGTTATCAACCGAATTTATATTTCGATTCGGATCCCAAAAGATGCCAAATAAGCCCCTTAGCTTATCAATGAGCATTCAAATACCTGATTGCTTGTTTGTAAAGGACGTGAGTCTTTTTTACAGCAATTTTAAACTGTTGCTCTTATCTATACATATTATTTAAATATAAAAACGACTCAAAACAGTTGAGGCGGCATCCTTTGCAGCTATATGCCAATTTCATATTTTATGTCCTCTCATATACTTGAAAGTATAATGACTTATTGTAAGTGTAATAATTGTCACTTATCGCTTTTTATCGTGTTTTCGGTATACCTAGTATACTTACTTTTTTAATTCTTAATTTAATAATTTGTTTGTTAAATTTAAGTCTAAACTCATCGCTCTTTTTATCGTGTATTCGGTATTGGAGGTATTCTTAATTGTTTATGTTTTAATTCACCAATTTGTTTTTTTAATTTAAGTCAAAGATGCCAGTTTATATATAGTATAAAAACATAATTACATACAAATATTGCAAGGTGTGTAATAATCGCTGTTGCCGAAACACAACATGATAAATGAAAAATGCTTCTACTACTCAAACTTTTGACCTTTCGACGGCTTCCTTTCAATTTTCACCCAAAAACAAGGGATAGGCGGATTTGATGTGGCGCCTGCACACACAAATTCGCGCACAGAGTAACACACCGCCTTGCTTCGAAGGCGAAGAGATCTTCCGTATGCTCCATCTCATCCCGCGGGACATCTGCTCCGGAGAGTACAACCTGTAAGGAGTTGGGATGTGAAGTAAGTTCTCACGAGGGAGAAGGGTGAAAATTGGGAGTGGGTGGAAGACTATAAATATTCCGAGGCTGCGGGATGAAGCAGAGTGCCATCTTGTGAAGGGAGGGAGAGGCTTTGAGAAGAGGCGTTTAACATCCATCGAAAACAAGGCTGTAACCCCGAGGCTGCGAGAGGTGACCTCCACCAGGAATTGAGAATAGAGCATACAGAGATCTTCCTTCCTTCTAGAGAGAGAGAGAGGTGAAACTTCGACAAGACTGACGCACATGTCTCCAAGATACGAAAATGGAGAAGATCAGTCTCCAAGTAACTTGAGTGAAAGAAAGTTTTGAATCATTAAAAGTAGCAAAAAAAATAGAAGCATCTGTTGCGCATATGACTTGCTTTGCGATCTGGGAAAGCAAATAAATATGGACAGAAGATCCTCTTCTATGTTTTTACTGCTACATTAAAGTCACAAGAAGGTGGATTTAAGGCATTTTTTAATGAAAATATTAAGTTATTGATGCCGACTTTTCTTTTACTTTAATAACCTCCATCAGGGTTAAACGTAAGGAATAGTATAAACAAATATAAAGCAGTGTTGCCAAATATTTATGCTCCCGTTTAGGTACCAACCATAGAAAAACTTAACTTTAGGTGGTATATTCAACGTATTTTGCATATATATGAACACTAACCTTCCATTCTCAAACAAAAAAAGAATATTTTTAAAAGGATTCAAACAATTAAAAAAACATAAAACTGCATTTTTAACATGAAGTTTCCAATAATACCACGATGTATCGTCATGTATCTTTCAATTAGATGTCTTTAAATCATTTCGAAAGTACAAAAGCTAAGTTTGTATGGGTTTGATTTACAGATGGAGGGACCAACATATTTAGTAGCTGTGTTGTTTTGTTTATATGCTGTATTTTTAATCCTCATCAATTCAATTTAAGCTAACAAAACGTTGACTAGCTGTATCTGAGATTTTAATTTAAAACGATCACAACTCAATTGTTAAACTAAGTTTTAATTTTCATTGAAAAGAGATAAGCATTTCAATGATTTTTTTAAATATTTTTCTGCAGTTTATTTATTTCTGTGACCGGTTTCATTTTGAAAAATCATCTTCTGTCCAGATAAATCCAGTCACTGAAATAAATACACTATATAAAACCTTAGTATGCCTGCATCTGTTTTCAGTTTTATGTTAACTTTGTTTTTATGGAACAATTTGAAGAATCAAAACATATGCCGGCTCACATAAATGCTTTCAATAATATAGTCATATAAAATACCTTTAATTTTGATAGAGGATAGATGTGTTAAAACAGAGTAAAATATTTTGGTGTGAGTAACGTAATTTATTTTTATTTGAATTAAGTGTATGTCAAAATGAGTTAGCTCATCCCATAAAATAATCAAACTTGACATTAACCAACAACTAATTTCATGACAATGGTAAAACCTTTATGGTTTCGATGGTTATAAAATAGAAACATGAATCAAATTCTGAATTAAAATAATTTCTCAAACTACAACATATATTTACTTGAGTTTTTGATCATGATGTTGCAGTGCCTTATATACTCTTAGTATTATTTGATATTTCAGGTATTATTCGTGAAGCTACTCAAATTTTCTCTTTATTTGTAATTTGAAATTTTATATTTTTACAAGAATTAACTTGCAGTGGAAGCTCTGTATAGTGAGCGGCTCGGGATCTGAAAAATCACTCGCAAAATGGAACTTTCGTTAATACCAAAGATGATTAAACAATCACTCGACAGCCAATTCCTACAACTTTATGGCTAAATTAGTCAATATTATGGAAACTCTTGGTCAGTTGCGAAAGCATTCTATAGAGAGTTGTTAAAAATCACACTTTCAAACACTTCAATTACTTATGATAGTATTCACTTAGATTAACATCAAATTCCATTTAAGGTCAAATCACATTAGCATTCGTCAGAAAGCACGACCACTATGACTGATATCACATCCATATCAATATTCAACCACGTGACAAGATTTTCCCTAATAGCTATAGCCTTAGCCTTTCCATTTTTGAGCTCAGTGGACTAGAATGGAAGAATATGCTTTGCTGGCAGCAGTGGCAGCCAATCCTGTTGAAAAAAAGAGATTTAGCAAGTGATAAACGACGTCTACGAGACCACAGACCCCTTTATGGTTCCTGAAGAGCTATTCCAAAGAATATTCAGGTTAATTAAGGACCACGTCCATTAACTATGTGATTCTCTAAGGAATTGCTGGCTCGTAGGCGTTCTCATGGGCTCTGTGGAAACTCAGTTAAATGTGAAACCTGCTATGTTATAAGGACCGAACGGATTATTTGCAAAGCTGCAATAAGTTGCCCATATTAATAGGTCCTTGCAGCATTACGCTTTTATGCTGTGGAGTCGTATCAAGGTTGTGTTTGCAAAGACCTGTTGATTTCCGTCTCAGCTATCAGTTCGTAATGCCATTCATGCAGTGGCAGAGGGAATTTTGGCAACAATTGGTCACACATGGGTGCATTTTCCAACTGGAGCCATTGATAAGCAGAGGTAAATTGCTCATGCTATTTCTTTCATGGCTAAAGTCCTCTCAAGTTACTAACTAATTTAAAATTTTAATGTGCAAAACACTCTTATTACCTTTAGAGCCCTCATATCTCATTGCTATTTGGGTGCATCAACAGCACCCAAATAGCAATTGTTAAGCCTACAACACATGAAGAAGCTTATGTTAACCACAAGGGGTACCATTCCATAAATGTTAAAGTTGTAAGATTATTAAAAAGTGGCAGTGAAATTGATAAAGTTGTCTACCTATGCATAAACTAGATCACATATGTTCATTATTGTACATATCGTTTCTAGATTGCTTCAAAAGACTTGAGGTTTTTAGAAGTCAATGCCAGATACCCTGGCTCATTTCATGATTACTTTATTTTTAGGAATTCACCATTTAGAGAGGAAATGGTCCAACAGTGGGACTCAGGAGATCACACTTCATGGCTCTTAGGTAGGTGTTGACGGAGGCAATATATTTTTCCTGTGAAAGGGCTTAAGAGCAACTAGAGAAAAATCATTTCCTTAGAAATCTTTGTTTAAGTAAATAAATGTTTTCTTTATTGGACTCTGGCTCTGGCTGGACCCTGGAGACATGAATGATGACTCCTATTTTAAATACCAGAGGTGGATTTGATGAAGAGAGGTATACATCAGCACGGTGTCAAACAAGAAGTTGCATTCAGAGAGCATTTGGTGTCCTTATAAATACCCTTTGATGTCTTATTATACTAAGAACCTTACATTGTACTCCAATGAATGCCTGTGCAATGGTTAATGCCTTCAAAGTGTTACACAATATAAGGATTCAGACCAATATGGCAGAGGCTGAAGTTGATGTTAATCCCGTAGAGTAAGAGATAGACGGCAATGAAGAAGTTATGGGAGAAGGGCATGGTGTTGTTATAAGAATCCGAAATGCCCTTGTCCGAAATTTTTACGATTAAAGGTGTAAAAAAGATAAGTTTTTCGAATACAATAAATACATCCAATACTTTGTACAATAAAAAAATATAGTACATATACATTTAATATCTACTTTTTATAATTGTCTTTGTAGGTAAGCTTCCAATAAAACCGAGAGTCTCTTAATGGTTAGGTCGTTGAGAGGCATCAGCCTGCTCCAGTATAACAGCAGCTATATCCTATGTTTAGAAGGAAAAAAGTCACATTAGTTAAACCGATAGCAATCACATTATCCACTCAGTTTTTTCCTTGCTGTATGGCAGCATTATGGAAATTTGAGACAATTGCATGTATGCAGACATTTTCTTTTAGTTATCCCGTAAAAAAACCATTGAGAAGCAATTGGAGGCTAATCTTGGGTCATGAGTGATTACGGTTGAGGAGACACTGAAGTGAAGGTTTATCAAGGATGGAAGGTGTGTAATAAGATATGTATCAGGGGATTTAAATTGAAAGAGGTTTGAAAGGATAGGGCAGTATTGAGAAAATAATAGGATTGAGTAAACTTTACAGCCCTATCAATGAGAGCTCAACTTTCATAGACTGCCGACCCCAGAAGGGAAAGTCATGATAGGTATGTACGAATATTTTAGTCACTTTAGGTAGGTGTCTGTTAGGAATTTTTGCCATTACGTTCTATTTCAATAAAATTGTTAAAAAATGTTGTTATGAAGATGACTTTTTCAAATATAGACGGTACTGCTACATTGCCTCTCATGAATAATGTATAAACAAACGTATATTTGCCTTTTATATTTTACCTTAATACAACACTATGGTGAAAATCGATAGGTATAAATTATTCCACTAATTGAATATTAAAAATATGATTCACACGTAATTTATTCTAGAATTTTAAAAGTTCAATAAGCTAACCTTTGCTCGGACATTTCCTTTTCTGCAAAGGAAAAACCTATTAATTAGAAATTTCGCTTTGGTATTGTGGTGTATCACGAACATAGCAACCGAATTCAAACATATATTCTTTCAATTTTCGGCAAAACTTTATATACTTGCATTGATAAAAGTACAAAATTTCCAGTTATTTCCAAGATGAAATCAACTTTGCCCTTAACCAGTTTCGCTCTTCTTTTGTTATAGTCTCGCCGTTGCTCTTGCGTAACCGATGTGTCTTTGTTTTCAATATATGCCATTGATATACGATATATTCCCGGGTTTAGCCAAACTCTATCGTACGATATCATAACGAGATCCGTAATAGCATTGTCGACAACTGCTACCATTCTGTACGATAGCTTTGTCGTACTATATCTCCTATCAACGAAAGTTCCGTAATTGTGACCCAGATTCATTTTGAATGTTTAACCCGAAACTTAACAAAGAGGTTCCCATTCTAATTGATTTCGTGTTGCTAATATTAATGCCTGCATAATCGTAGATACTTAACAACTGTGGCGTCTCTTTTATAAACCTCATAAACATCCTCAGTGCTTTAATTAAAGCACCGGAACCGCTGAGATTCTCGGACGGGGACCAAAGCAATTGGGGAAGAGAAAGCGGTATGAAAAAAACCGATATGGAGTATCGAATATGTTGTTTCGAATTTCCAATACGGCGAAACACGATACAGGATACAAAAAAAAACGTTTCTCGAGGTACCAATTCTGCCGGAAAAGATTTTATCTCGGTAACAGAGGATATTGGTTTCCATGGGCGTTAAAGGCACAAAAAATGCCCGGATGGGCAAGATCGATGGCGGGCATTAAGATAAGACGATTCTCTCGGAAACAGGAGAATGGAGAAGAAGGCTTCTGCCACTTGGGAAGTCAATCTAAAGAGGAAAACCCTCCCTTCAGTTTTTTGTGCATCCTTCGACTTGCTAAAGCATCCTGATTTGGAAATTCTGTAATTTCCAATAAGTAATTTACTGAAAATATCATCATTAGCCGTGAAAATTGACGACCTTTGTAATATCCTCAGTTCTAAGGCAATATGGTCTGAGGACTTAATTTAAGGTATTAGCGTGCATACAGTTTTAAAACCAGAGTTTCTTGGGTTTTCCAATTCTCTCACTGCATTATGAAGTCACAAAGGGAAGACGTTTCTTAACAGTCGTTACAACAATGATTCTTCCGTTTTTCAAAGTGTACTCAAATTCCATTCTTCTGATTAGCTACTGCAGACAGGTTAAGGGAATAGCTATTGAACACAAGGGTGTTGGGTGACTTGGCCTGGGAAAATACGTATTAATCAACAAATATTTTAATGATGGTGGTGTCATATTAAAGCTAAGTTGTCCGGTTTACTTTGGACTAACAAATCGAGAATGTTTTTATGAAATACCAATTTTATTTCATTGTTTGACGCATTTCAATCTTCTACCTTAATAAAGATGCTGAAATAGAATCTGCAAGTTGGTTCAATGGCGAGAGTTCATAACAAATATTAACATCGATGAACATAAATCCTGGGTAAAAAATGAGACATTACCAGCAGATGATGATGAACGTCAAGAAATAACTGCATCCGATGATGGAGATCCACCAGAAATTGATGTTTCGTCAAGGTCATGTGAAGATGGAGAGTAAAAACTGAAGTCATCTAATTGCGGTTTACCTCACACTCGGTTGAATTCAGTAAGGCCTTGTCATCCAACATGAACATTACAATATGAATGAGATGGAGAAACAGCAGTTTGTAACATGCTGATGTTGTTGGCAGCTCAACTTTTAAAAAAACATGTTCAATTCTGGTGGAAATGTCTTTTTGAGATTTATTTCCTAAATAGCTTCTGGTAGTACAGATAGCTTGTCACAGTTTAAGTTTAAAAATTATTTGAACCATCTAAGTACAGGCACACACATATCATATATATATATATATACAAAATGTTTAGTGTACAATGGAATTTTTCGATGTCAACACCATATGCCAGTCGTGTGATGAAACATTCTATTCAGTGGTAAATCAAACAAAGTTAATATATCTACTACTGAATAATCAATCAAAGAAATTTAATTCGACCAAGAAGTTTGGGAATGCATAAATATTCGTTTTGACAGTGTCAAAAATAATGCCTTCATTGGTAATATTCAAGATGGTAAAGAAATTTTTTTGAAAGAAAAACTTTGCAAAGAAATCATGAACGGTAATGACAAACTGTCAATGTTGTTCAGTTGCGATGGGGTTCCATTATTGAAATCCCTTTGCCTTCAGCTTATGACCAATTAGATGCACTTTGAAGGCATTGCCTCACATGCTCCGTCGGAACCAAATCCTTATGGCCAGTCTTTGGTTTGGGGAAAAGAAAGAAGAATACATTGATCCATTCATTGATTAACGTAAAGTTCTTGCTTGTGAAGGTTTTTTTGTTGCCAGAAATTCAGTGGATTTAAGGTATTAACCGGTGGTTACTTTGATTGGCGTAGCCAATATTGGAGTAGATTTATTCTGTAGCCTGACCAATATTGCAAAATATGATGCGATTTAATAGGAGATATGGATATGGGTACCGTGTGGCTGTGAATGTAATTTACAAAGGCCAAGGCAGAGTAAGAATACTCCCAGTTCAACCTTTCGAAGGGAGGGCTTACGAGGGCACTCTTGTATTTGTCAAAAGGGCAAACGTCATTAAACAGTAAAAGACCCAGTTGAGATCTTTGCAATGTTATGTCATTGGAGGGATGATTTCAGATTACATACATTGTGTTTACTGGGAGTTGTGTGACAGTTTTTAAACTTATGGTTCGACTTAAAAAACCATACACAAAAGTGGTAGTTGGGTAAGCCAAGTAATGACATAAACCACTATCCGATGCCAGTAGAATTCCACGGTGAACTGATGACAGAAAGCACTGGAAAGCTCATGATATTATACTCGGCTATTCTACTACAGTATAACAGCTATGAAGGTAATTTTGCCTGAAGGTTATTTAAGGTACTGATTATATATAGTGAAAGGGATATATATTCTTGCAAAAGACCGGGTCTTGAAAAGTGAAGTGCACATGGCATTATCTGTCATAACCAGTTTTTTACTGAAGTAAAGCCACTATATGGTGAGAACCATGGGTGGCGTGGGTGCTCAGGGGCCTGGGCCGCTGCACGCCCAGAGGGGCCCGGTTTTTGTGACACCCCCTCTCCCCTTCTGAAAAATTTTAAATTTCTGCGTTAAAATTCTGCGTTAAAAACGCGTAAAATTACAATTTCATAGGTATTTATGTTTTCAAGTTTGGGGCTCGGCGGGCCGGGCCCCAAACTTTCCCGGGGCCGGGAATCCCTGCCTTCCCGCCCTGGCCACGCCGCCCCTGGTGAGAGCTGCTGGACGTTTAAATGTCACTTGTTAAACCATATTTGCCAAATCTCCGAATTTTTTCGATTAATATTTGCCCTACGCAAAATAGTGAGGATGGGAGCCCCAAATCTTACTAATAATCAGAAAAAATGGAAACCTTAATGTCACTTAGTAAGCAACAAAAATATTCAATAAGGTTCTTAGCCATTTCACCATCTAAGACAAAGGGACTCACAACTGAATATTTGCTACATTTGAAAAGAAGCCATGTTGCTTTTACCAATATAGGTAAATGTGAATTTATTTCACCGAGTTTGTGCTAATGGTTAAAACATTCTTAGTAGGCTGTACTCAAGGGTCAGGAAAAGGAACAGCTTCCATATTGGGCTAAGGGGGGTTACTTCTTAGAGAAACAAACCTATTTTGTAATCAAAGAAACTATTTGTGCCATTGGCAAATATTAAATTTTAAGAAGCAAAAGCTTAATATTAAGTATATACATTGCAAATTAAAGCACTTTATTATGCATGATGGTATTCATAGTGAACTTGCTTAATGTGAAAATCCACTGCATAGAAAGGAAATTTGCTGTGATGGAAAATGTTATTGCATTACAGCCAAATAATACAGATTGTATTAAATCAAAATTGATCATTTCAATGAACCCACTACTTCCTTACAAATGAGCACAATGAACACACACGCTTTTTCCAACCCATGAGCATGTGAATTTAATGCAATGATTATGTACATGTGATTGTGATGGGGGAAGAGAATTTACCTGGAGTTGTGAATATTTCCCTCATATCACTGTGCATTGCAATTTTCCATCAAATTAGCATAAAATTATAAATTAAAGAGTTCTTTACAACACTGATACAGTGTTTGTTTACTAAAGCTATCTAAGTAGGATAGTATGCATATATATTTCAAATTGTGTTCAACTATTGTAAATTTGTTTTTGAAGACTCAATTAGCCATATTAAGTTGCTTTTTGATTAAGAGAAGGAGAAGGGTGGTGCGGAAAGGCCAGCTTACACTAAAGTTACTTAAAATAGCCTAAACAAAATCATTCATTATAATAGGCAGATCCATATTTTTTCTATTAATTAAAAGAGGGTAAAATATGTTTTTGTTTAATTAGGAGTGCTATGTGACATGATGTTAAAACCTTCCATCAGAACTGAGAACTAACTACCGACTAACAATCGGAAAAATTTATAGGGTGCTTTGATCAAAATCAGGAAATTATAAGAGATATGCTACAGTTAACTAAAAAAAACATTACCACAATTCTCTTTCAGAGTAACGTGTTAATATTAATACGATGGAATTGAGTGCAAAATATTGATACAAAGGGAATAATATATTTCCCATTTAGCAATGAGCTTCTTTTCAGCTCCCAATCCGTTTCGTAAGGTTATTACATTGTTTGTCTCAGTGAATAAACCTTTACCACGATGAAATAGCAGCCGTGAACATCAGCTAATCACCAATGTGTGCGAAAAGCTAACAAAGGCTGTCATCGACGAGAAAGGCGCAAAGGGACAAGAAAGGGCAGCAAACTTTAGAATGCAGGGATGGAAATCACGAGACCGAGGATTGAAGCTTATCAAAACCATAATCACGAAGACATACAGGAAGATCCGGCAAACGTAAATTTTGAAAAGAGGTCATGAAGTTGTGGACAGGTGGAGTTTTGCGAAGGGGAGAAGTCAATCATAAGAACATTCAGTCAAATCATGGTGAGTCTTTGAGCCTTGCAAAAGACCGGCAAATTGGGTTGGCCATTTTTTATTATGATGATGCTACGAAAATCGGGCCTTGATTTTCAGAAGGGATGAGACAGGCCCATCTCGCTACTGTCCAAGAAAACTGGACCCCTCGTCCATGACAAATAAAACATGCTTCTTTCATTGATGATACGTTTAACAAATTGAAAAGTCGAAGGAAGGCAATGAGCATTGGGCAGGTTCCTAAGTGTATTTTTAAGTGCTTGCTTTTTCCAAACTGAGAATTTTAGTGGTTTTTCTGTAAAACTATAGCAATAATGTTGCCTAAAAATTCAATTGATAGTCTCTAAAGTTTGGACATGTTAAGGCCTTCATTTTTTAATCTCAAGACTAATTTATTTCTTAAAAATTTGCGTATTCAACAAATATTTGCAAGCATTATACTCCGCGAACATAATAATAATGCATTCATAGAGTTACTGTATTCCTGCATTAAATATTTGGCTATTTCTGGAGAAAAGGCTTTGAATAAAGAATTATATTGAAGTAAAAAAGAAAATACTTCACCAAATAGTTGTGGATGGCTAATTGGAAGATCGAAAGAAAACTGAGGCCATTTACACCAATGAGAATGGGTAAATAGGTCGGAAAGGGAGGGATAATTTATGGAACAGGAGAGAAATCCGGCGGCAGCATTAGCCTTCTCTGCCCATAAGGCGCCTATGAGCCTTTAGACGAGATTCTAATAAATTCTTCAGCCACCATTCCCACCTAATCCTCATTTTTTGGCCCAGTTATACGGATATCGATATTTCCATACATGCTAACAATATATTTATCTTTGCGTAGGCAAAAAAGGAACAGAGAAAGTTAATGGTTGTAAAGTAGTGTAACATAGGGAAGCTTAATGTGACCCAGAAAAATTGAGTTGAAGCTAGGAACGACCAAAAACCTACCAACCAGCTGGTATATTGGGCAGTGACGAATTAGTCATCAGCAGTTATTTCTTCAGATATTTAGGCATCTTTCTCAATTGTTAATCCATTCATTTCTCCTCCCATAAAAGCTCTAAAAACTTATCCGTAACTAAAGAGTAGCTTCCTCTCAGAATTTTCATTTTTCCAAATTCATTTAGACATCATATTTCTCCAACTGCTTGCAAAACTTCTTCATCGGTGAATCTTTCCGTTCAGGATATCTTCATAATTTGTCGATAACGCCACATATCCATCGCTTCCTATCTTCTATGCTATGCGGTTGCTACGTCTCCTATGTTATAAGCTTCACAAAGAGTATGCTCCATGCATGTTTCCATGAAGTGATCCACTAATTCCAAGTCTGTTTCTGACTATATACCCGAAGGTGGTTTGAATGCAAAAAATAATGACATAACAGCATTTTACGATGGATGCATGATACAAATCGATCATGTTCGAAGGAGGCCGGCCACTTAAACACGACTGACTGAAAGATGAGACAGACCACGATGATAATACGAAATTTGTGATCTACCGTGCCCTCTGGTTGGCAGGTTGGAAGTGAAGGACCGCTTGCGTCGCTTTAATCTTTAATCCGGGCTCCAGACTCCATTATCGCGCTGATTGAGCGATTTTCGCCCGCGGGAAGAGACAGCGATGCCCCGGACGTGTATAGCTCCGACCGATGACGGAATAAGCGTAAATAACGGGTTCACTCATACGGTGGGGAAGTAAAAAAGAACAATGAGCATCAAGTGCTGAATCACCGTTTAAGCCCATCTGCGCTTTGAAGTCATTTAACTCGTTAATGGACGTAATCATTATCGCATCAAGCGCCCACCATTCACCTCTCGGCATTGAACGCGGGAACGTGTTTGGCCGTAACTCTGGGTGTACGTTTTATAAGGGATTAGTAATTAAAACTCACTTGAGCGCTACTTATTTACGGAGTTGCTATTAATTCCACATGCTCCGGCTCCTGGCCATTGGCTCACTATGATCAATTTACAGGAAAGTGTAGCTCGTAACTTCAGGAGTAGCTTAAGGGGACGAATTAAAACCGGTTAAGAATAATAAAAATCAATTCAGCACTTTTCACAGTTTTTTCTATATTCTCCGGGTGGTTATACCTACTTTAAATACCCTTGCGCTATAGTACTAAGTAGCACTCACAGGCATGCTGAGGTTTTCTAGAAGTAAGCGTTAGTATATACTTAAAAAATAAAAAATGTTTAAGAGAAACCATTTTTCATTGAAATTTTTATTTCTTCACTGTTTTATATTTAAAATATACTTAATCTCAAACTATTTGATTCACTAACATACACAGTTTGTAAAAGAAACGAATCAGTTTTCCTAAAGAATAATTGCAATTCAGAGTATGGGGAATTCCATTTTATAACTGATATTCGACTGCTTACGAACTAATTGAGGTATCCAGTGGCTATGCTCTCCAATATGGAATTTATAAGATTTCCCTCAGTTCCAGGAGGTTTTTTAAGGAGTCAACTGACCAAAAGAGTCCTTCTTTATGAGGAATTTTATGTGTGATACGCAATATTCAGTTCTAATTATTTAGCACTTAATATTACCTAAGAAAACCAAACCTTAGAACTTCCCCTTAAAACAGCATTCTTAATGTACACAACACATTTTATCATACTGTCTCATAAAATAACACGCCCCTTGCGCCAAAAATATTCAACTGTTCCAAATATAATTTTACTTTTATCCTACCATACACTATCTGTAAGAGAAAGTTTGAAGAGAGCATCTGATTCTCGCAGTGGTAGTGTGAAGTATTCTCCTTTACATGAGCACTGCAGTACTACAGCCGTAAAAGTAGGGATTGTTTATTACATCTGCAGTGAAATGAGTCTAGCTCCACTGACCCTTGTGGTCTGAACCCTGAACTCATTACGATGATAAGTCGCTGCACCTGTACCTGGGTGGTAAAGAGCAGAGTCAAACGCTAAATAATATACCTACTTCCAAATAATCATGTAATTCAAGAAGAAATTAGACATACTCATAAGAGAAATAATTTGAGAGTTTCAGGTAGTCAAACAACTGTATTTTTAACCAGTTGATGTACAAACAATGTCTTTCCACAAAGCCAGTTTTATTTACTGCTCGGTAGAAAACTAATGAAGAAATTTTACGCCTTGACTGGTTTACTTGAAATGTTTTGCCAAATCGCACGCGATACATTGTATGTTTAAGATTAATCATACATTGACAGTGTGATTATGAAAAGGACTATGTGTATGAAACATTCCGTGAACTTTTATATACTAAGGTTGATAATATCATGTTTTAAATAATGGATAGCCGAATGAACAGGTTAAAAATGTAATTTTTTGCGAAAAATTACAGATCGTGATTCCTGTCATGTGATCTTTATTATTTATTGATGATTAAAAATTACTCTGTGTAAGCCCAGTGAGCAAAGTTTGTTCAGAATTAATTTTGCACTAAGTCAAAGTTAGTGTCGTTGTGCACTATCTCAAAACAAATGTTTTTCATGTGAAAAGAATGTTCTTAAAAACACTAATGTTTTCTAGAATATCTAAAGTATGTGCAAAGAATGTGCAAAAATACACATGTGTAATTACGAATAGGAAAAAGATAGTCTCCAGAGCACGGACTATGCATATGTGCTCCTGTACACATTCTTTACACATGCAATAAATGTATGGTTTTGCACTAGTGCAGAAAATGTATCACGTACAATATTAAAAGAACAGTCTGCGCCGAACATTCTCGCTAACAAGTTGAACAAAGTTGCTCTCTTTAGGCTACTTAAACTAAAGTCTCTATCCACAACCAAAATTACAGGCTTTTTTTTTGTTCGTGAAAACAAATATTATTTATTTTGAGTTTATTGTAGAGTAGAAATTTTGACGAATAATTCTGCGAAAATTGTAATAAACTGATACTTTGAAAAAGAAAATTTACTTTGACGTTTGGATGCTTCGGACGATCACTCGTATTTAGAAAGGAATGACGATTGCAGGACGTCATGCCAACATTTCGAAATCTTCCGTCAGCCGAATAAAAGTCAGAAAGCTGGAAAAGAGTAAATTTGAAAAACACTGCTCGTCACGGCTTATTTTGGTGAATATTTAACCGCAAAATCCCATCGCAAGCCACGATACTTTCGAGCATTTCTAGGCGGCCCTCTCTTCTGAGGGTTGGAAATTCACTTATTTCGTCCGTGCGCCACTCCCGTGTAGCCCCCGTAGCCGTGACCACCGAGATACTCATGCTCGGCAAGATGGCCGCCGCCACAGTCACAAGTGTGCTTATCGTCCCGCTTCTTTGGTGTTTTTTGTTGGTGCAAACGCGGTATTCTGCCAGTTTTATTCTGTTTTATACGTGTGAACCCCCTCCCCTTCCACTACAATCCATCGTCATATTTCTGTGACTTTCCTGTGCTCAACAAGAAGTTTTGTGTTTCCTTGCTCACCGCCATGTGGCCTCCCCCTAGTCCACTCCGTCTCCCGGCGATCCCTTGTGTCACCATCGGCATGACAGGTTTCAACGTGCCCGTTACACCCTAACTCTGGTTCAGTCTTACTGCATGAACGAAAGTTGTTGGTGTTGAGCGAGTGAGTGAAGAGCGAGATATTGTGATTAGAGTGGAGTTTACTGTGTTTATTTATATTTACACAATCATTAGTGTACCATCATGGTGAATAAGTGTTGTGTTCCATTGTGCAGAGGATTATTGTCTTGTTCCCGTTTTATATTGTATAATTTTTAAATGAGACTGAATCCTTTTTTAGTCGATGAGTGGAAAATAATCCTAATTTTTTACGCTTATTGTCTTGTTTGTAATATATATGATTGAATACCATTGAATTTGTTTCAGGAGTTTTGAAACGCAACCTTATTTGCAAGTTGAACTCTTTAAGAATTTTTATTTTGTTAGTTTTCCATAAGATTTGTAAATAATTTAGTTCATTAGTTTAAATAAACAGCTAATTTTCTTGATATATCAGGTGTATTACTTTCTCTGTAGCGCCCAGTTTAGGAACATGCAAAGTTGCTTCTTAGAATGTGCAGAGATGCATATGCTCTGCAGCACATAGTAAACACTAACTTTAGATAGTTCATATTTAGTCTTTAAAGAACATTAAAAGAACATTCGGAAATGACTTAGTGCAGGTCAGAACATTCTTTGCATATTCTTTTCACTAGTGCATCAGCATGTACTATGCACTGTCTATGTGCGCCACCGAGCATGTTCTTTGCATATACTTTGAGAATGTACTTTGCACTAAAGGTAGTGCATTTGAGAACATACTTTGCATATACTTTGCACTAACTTTTGCTCACTGGGAGTTCACACATTTTTATTATTCTAACCGACCCAGGTTTCAACAGCTATGTGCCATTATCACGTTGATTATCACCTTGATTTAAACAAAGTAATGTTTAATCATGAATGCTTGAGACTTCCACAAAGGTAAGCTAAATACCATTTCTTATATACTATTTACGTGCGAACCACTACTATTAGTAGCACAACATCTCATATTCATACTTAACATTTGTAATTCTAATATTGAATATCTTTGAATGCAATAATAAACTCAATTTAACAACACGCATAGATTAAAATGTCATTCCTAGAGTTTCCATAGGAAGTAAGTGAACGCACATTTTTCAAAACTTTACCCCCTGCCATACCTCCTTTGAGGCGGATTTCTGGCTAATATTCATGGTACAAATTTTATTGTAGACGTGAATACAGTTTCTTTTCATTTGATTGCCATTTCAAGAAAGAATTGACTAGGCGCTCTTGCACAAGAGGCTTACCACATATTCTCGGGTTTCATGCTCACCCTCATCGAAGATAATTTTTCTGTCAGGTCCTACACTGTTTTCCCAACATTGATCTGGAGTTCGATCTTTCCAAGAAACCTCGGTGAGGTACCTGCTATCCTTTTAATCCTTGAATTGTTTGAGAAAGACTGGAGGAATATAAGTACGCAGGAAAGATGTACCTAAGGAAAAACAAGCCACTTCATTTTACGGCAACTAATCCAATTTATAGGGCCTGGGGAACTAGACTCAACAATAGATCTCTTTCGTTGAGGATACACAGGGAGTAAAAGAAAAATCGAGATTAAAAAGAGTTAAAAGAAAATGTAGGTAGTTGTAGTAGATACACTTGATGTGGTTTTTGGCGGACTATGGGAAAAGGCGGAAGGTTCCACCGAGGTAGTTGTAGATAAAGAGTGGAATCGAACGTCTAAGGGAGCCCTTTTAAGAGGTTCGTTACCCCCCACCGGGATCGAGGTCAGTGCGGGTTTGTAATCACATGCGGCCAAGCGTCCATCAGGAACATACCAGATTTAAGAGCCTCAGTGTTACTTCTGAACTAGCGACCACGTATATATTACCATCCTGCAGGCTTACGATGTTTTACAAATGACGATCAATGAGAGAATTTAAGGTGAGAGTTGAAGAAATATCTGCCTATTGCGAAATTTTTTTATATTGTCCCATCGACATACGCAAGTCAGATGAAATGAAAATGAAGATTTGGGGAATTTGAAGAAATGTGTAAATGGGGATAGGCATGAGTGTAAATACAATCAAATAATTGGATTACTACCTCAATTATTGGACGGCTCAAATTACGAAAGTTTTAGGGCACAAATTTTCTTTAATGCGACGTTTAGGCCACTAGCTACGGACTATTACTCGATATACAAACTAATACTTTTCTTAGGTAGTGTACCTACTAAATCCGTGCAGCAATATAGTGTAATTTTCTCAAAGGTACAAACTAACAGTGCACAAATGCATTTTTTCGTTTAAAATTCCCGACTCTTTGACGAACGAATTGATTGATCATTAGTTGAATGTAAAACTTGGTTTCCACGTGCAACCTTTTCAAGATACGAACTGTAAGCATGAACGACTTATGTTGGAAAATAAAAGAAACATTTGTCTACTTTTATAGGCTTTACGAATACGAGGGTAGTTTTCAATATACCACAAATTAATTTGTACTTATGCGCCAAGTTTCACCTCCAAATATCAATCGTCCTACAGTAATGCAACCTACATCTTGGCATTATGCCATATTTATTTTCATACTTAAATATTAAATGACAATATTTCTATCTTTCCCCGCTTATGTTATTTCCCTTCGAGTACTACATTCAATATATTTTCTAATTACTCAGACCAGGAATTCTGCTTCCTCGTAACTGCCTCCGAAAACTTCCTTTTCCACCTTCCAATCTCTCGTTACTCTCCATTTGTCAAAATATTTTAACCATCGCTTTTGATTTCCCTATGCACAAAATGATATTCTATCGAAGAGGGGCATTTTTGAATTTAGATGATAATTACTAAGGACATTTTGTATTAAAGCTTATTTGTGATTACGTACAAATCTGTGAACAAACGCTTTAAACACTATTTCATTTCCCAGCTCAAACTACTTCCTCCCACACTTTATTTTATCAAAACGTTTTATTCTTTTCCTTTCACTTCATAATTAACTTTTTCTGCCCAAAGATTACAAACTTGGTGACATAAAATGGCTTGAAGAAATGGGCTGACAAAATCAATATCGGTTGCTTTTAGTAAGATTACCCACGCTAGATAGATCAAAGGGGGAATGAGCCAAACAAAAAATAATCAACGAAGCGTACGTACATACCTCAAAAGGGTAGCGGCAAAAAGGCTACTGACTCTGATACGACGGCCATTTAATTTTTGTTGTTTCCCTCAAAACACTATTCGGTTAGGAAACAAGAAAGCACCGTTATTGCTTTTCCCAAGCATTTATGAAAGCCTCGTTTTTATACAATAGAGCCAATTAATTTATTCGACTTTTCCATCTACACGTATAAAACTCAAACACCAGTGCCATTGATGGGTCTCCAACCCACAAGGAGAAGACTAGTAGGTCACAACGCTCTTATATAATGAAACCAACGTTTTTTTCGACTTTTCATCAAAACCTCCTTTAAAACTCAAAATACCAATGATAAAGGTGGGTCTTGAATTCACAACAAGGTCAGTAGGTCAGTACCTGCCAGTCTGCAAGACAAAAGCTACCAGAACCGGAACACAAGACGGAAGACTTGCAGTGTGTCGGTTGATATACCTACAGTATGAACTATTAGTGTGCGGGCCGATATGTTTGAGTAGATATATCTTCCAGTATTGTATGCTTTGTGCGAAATTCGCTGATCCCTATGATTCCATTGACAAAACAAAATTACCTAAAAATACTCCTAAGTCCTACAGTTCGATAGAAAACAAAACTGAGCATGAGTAATCGGAGGCTGTATGTATTCAAAGGGCATTTGATTGATTCGTACGATTT
This sequence comes from Pyrrhosoma nymphula, assembly GCA_963573305.1. Classification (NCBI taxonomy): domain Eukaryota; kingdom Metazoa; phylum Arthropoda; class Insecta; order Odonata; family Coenagrionidae; genus Pyrrhosoma; species Pyrrhosoma nymphula. Next base: position 99,208,513 of record OY754334.1, on the reverse strand, counting down.
GTGTGCCCAAAATGAGAAACGCTTCATTTTTCACGCGTAGTTTTTCAAATTTCACGACCGATGTTTCAACATACATATCCATCGTCGGGTCAATCAATATCGTCAGTAGTAAATCGACACCTATGTCGCTATCTATAAACATTTTAATCGGAAAAGCACGTGAACATCATTAAGATGAACCACCTCCACAAAGTGAAACCTGAAATCATCCAATTTAACTAGATTAAGAGTCTCTTTGTTCCTCGATAAAAATGAAACATAAAGATAATAGAATATATTTCCGAATACTATTATTTTTATAAAAGTCGCTCAAGGAAACCCATGAGAGAATCGTTTTTTCTCACTTATTGGCTCGAGTTTGGAGGGGTGATCCGCCGATCCATCCGAGTTCTTTTGCCCCTGTCTGCACGTGGTAGACAGAAAGTGCGAAATGACATTAGCCGTCGAAGCACGTTAAACAAAAAATCTCACTTATTTATTTATTTCAACCTTCGGCCCAAAAGATTGTAGCAAATGATCACCTTTCAGAACAACAAAAATTGAGCTCCTGATAGTATGAGCCACGCATAATGATTACTCATTTTATATAATTTATAGAACTTTGAAACATTAGTTAATAGATCTAAAAAAAGTCCGAGTTGAACAAATGGGGATGAATGCTTTGTTCGAGTCCTAATGTAATTTTTGATGCGTGGGAGAAACTTTCGTGGGTTAATAATTGCGAAATAAACAAATATCTACCCTAAGTATGTAGTCACACGCACGGGTGCAAAGATACACGGAAGGGGGATGGAATTCACCGTGAAAAAATGACTTGACCGGATTTCGTAATTGCCACTGAAATTCACATAGAACTAAGATGGCTTGGAAGCGTCATTGGCAAATAAACCGTAAATTGGAAGATCCGTGTTCGGATTCCGGTCAAGTGAAATGATACTGTGATGGGGAATGTAACTCCTTCGGTGTATTGAATTACTTAAACATAGAAGTAGCTAGTCTTAACATATGTTGTACATTTATAAAAGTTTCGTGGGGTCTGTGATGATAGTAGTAGTAGAAATTGATTGTTCAGGGGGCGTTTTAATCGAGATGATTTTCTAGCACAAAAGAAGAATTTTAAATTCAATTTGAGAATCATATCGACACAGGAGCCTTATATAATATTGATAGTCGAGGCAAATTATTTCATAACTATAAAAAGACGAAATATTGCGGTTTCTCTCAAGGGAGAAAATACTCGGCTAAGGGCATCGTAAACATTGCCCGCGACGAATTCATATATTAACACGAATATCTAGTACCTCACGTGCGTCACAGTATTAGTCAGTTCAGTCAGACTGCAGCGGACAGTCACAAGGGAATCGTAGTGAGGCAGGATATTTTTTGGATATTGTTCGCAGAATTTGTGTGGAAATTTGGTCAAAATAGTCCAAAAATATCGTACTAAAATATTTCGCTGCTTCCAGAGGTTATTACACTATCCGAAGGTTTTTTACAGTATCCGAGCGTTTCTGTTTGATTAATCTCTTCAGCTGAATGCAAGAGATTAATAAAATCATCGTGTAAAACCTATGCCTGGAGGTTGAATGAATCAAATAGTCTAATATTCTGGTGACTAAAACAATAAAAAATATGCAACTATAAAGATTGCTTTCCAACAGAAAATTCTATTAAAATTTACAATAATTTGAATATCCCCCCTTTTAACACTGGTTCCTCGCCATTAATCTATAGATTAAAGAATATATATCACTAAATCTATCATCCAAATAATTACTGTCATAATTGATAGTCATGGTAATAATATTGAAGAGGCGAATATAAAATCCAACAACCAGAGGAATGGTTGTTCTGCTTCAAAACGAAAACATGGCTATACTAGCCCATATCTGTGCAATCGAGTAAAAGCTAACTTGTACTGGATGTCACCTTTAAAAATGTTTCACTGAATTTACAACCCCATAACTGTATCCCTAATGAGTCCCGCCTATGTTTTGCCTTCCAAACAGGCAATTTGGATAATGATGGCCTCTCGCCTTTGACCAAGCAATTACAATTTGAAATGGTTTATTTTTTATCAGATAATTTTCGATTTGCTTCGCTTCCGTGAAAATGGTACAGGTGCGCTGAATTTCAATAGCCTCATGGCTTTTCTCTCTCGAATTAATCTTCGAGATTTAATTCAACAAGTCAATAGCTTCCCCATTCTTTCTGTCAGACAAGTGGTTAAATTAAACTCTAGATTAATCAAAAATGGGGCACTGGCATTATTTATTCGATGGAAGGGTTCTTCTTATTTTATTCTGTCATATGCTAAAACTCAATCGCTACAAGACCTATTTACACATAGTCGCCGAGAAATTTAATACATGACTCAAAATGATACAGATGAAAATGAATCATCAAATATTCTGATAGTCACTAAATCTTATTCAAAATTGTTACCTAAATGAAATTTATTTTTGGATGAACAGAGGTTTGAAGTTCTTTGGTATTAATGACGCTCCTTTGCCCTCCAGGAACTTATTATGCTTCCATCAAATTTTCCCCTTCATCCTAATTTTCCCTCTAACTTATCTAACTATTCTAAAAAAATCAATCAAATAAATTATTTTTTAAATAAATTTTTAAATACACTTCGCCCAACTCTTGGTTGAAAATGTTTTTCGGGTAGATTTCGCGAAGGCCTCAGAACATTTAAAACTTCGGCAACGACGGAATTGTGGCGTCACAACCTAGGAAGTTTATAATATTCCCGCTATACAGTTTAGATTCGTTGATACACTCACGTCACGACCTTAATATAATTTTGAGATCAAGTCCTGTTTGAAAAAGGCACCAGGTGTTATTCCGTTCAATCACATTTTTTCGATCAAGACATTTCTCGTTACCTTTCTCCCCCTTTCTGATCCGAAACACGCCCGGCGTTCCTGAGGTGGTGTTTATACGATCGTATCAACCCCGGTCGGAGTTATCGACTAGACTCGGCGATCGCACGTGCGGACAGGAGCCCAGTGCACCGAGTGCAATCGGTGGTGCCCGGCCAGCCAGCCAGAAGAATCAGGCGAGCTTCGTCCGCGAGATCGCGCTCCAATTTCGAAAAGCTGGATCACTGACCAAGTGCAAGGCATAGTCCGTTGAGGTTTGCTCGTGCGTGCATTGGCAATCGACGGAACGCAGGAATCTCCTGGAGCGCGAATGCCTACAGCAACACCAATCGGTGGCAACGATCCCGGTGGCTCACGAGTTCATCCATAATGGATTTAGATATTCACGGAATTTCCCGAAACCTCGGGACAATGGAAACTATTGCTCACGAACGTTTGGCAAGGAGCTCTACTTGTTGACAAAATAATTCCACCTGAATACATATATACTCGGGTACAAAATAAAAAGCAAACAAAGCAATAATTAGATCCTCTATCTCCTCAGGGTCCCAAAAGCAACTATATAGGGTCCTTAATTTATATTCTCTTGCATAAAGTCTGGACGAAAACATTCTCCTTGTGCAAAGACCTTTGATAGAAACTTTAGGAATTCAGTGCCGGAAACTCGAAATTAAGTATATTAAAAAAAGGAATGAGATTTTCTATGGCAATAAATGCGAGGGAAATACGAAATGAATAGCAATCAAAGGGAAACAAAATAAACAGATTACCTACGGGAAAAAATTGGAGGCTGGTCATGAAATTTGGAGGACCTAAACTGGAGCATGAAGAGCCATTAAATTACTTGGGCAGTACATTGGAGGAAAGTAGGTATGGTAGGAGCGATATTAGAAGGATACCGCTGGCGAAATAAACGCTCAGCAATAAGAGAGAGCTGATGACGGGGACCTTTAGTGTGGATGCAAAGAGAAGGTTGGATAAGGTCTTAGCATAGAGGCTAGTGTTGTACGGTGGAGAAACGTAAGCCCAAGGCAAAGAGAACGATAATAAACTGCAGGAGTCTGAATTGTGTTTGTGAAGAAGAGTGGACAAAGTGCGGCGGACGGAAAGGAATATGAGTGACGAAGAGGTCAAGGAGAGGAAAATTCTGGAGAAGATTAAGGGGAGGCAGTGTAGATGACTGGAAAAGGTAATGAAAGGCGAATATATACTAAGGGCTCTTATAGATGGAAGGATGTTGGGTAAGCGGTGAAATGGTAGAAAGGGAAAAGGCTTATTGGGGAATATGAAGAGAGGTAGGATGTATGCTGAGATGAAGAAAGAAATCGTGCAAGGGGATAGTGCGCCTGTAAAAACCTTAATGAAATTTTAATTTCTTCCATTTCCCGAAAAATTAATCATGCATATCAATATTTTGAGCTAAGCAGAACAGTTTACACCAGTGAACAAAAAACCATGCATCAGAGAGGTAAGATGGAAAAAACCGAATTTTATCTCAAAAAAGCCGTGTATTTATCTAGATACCTACGAATATATTTTTTTAGGTACGTTGCTATTTTATTAAAAAACTGCCATTTTGTCATTTTGTTAATTCAATAGAGACTAACAAAATTTGGCGTGAGGGAACGCTCTAGGAGATAGGTAATAATTACGTGAGTGGTATTCTCCTTTGAAGTCAGTCCTCCCTTTACCAAATGATGCAAAATTTGGATATCTTGAAGAAATGAATTTAAATTTTTTAGCCCATATTCGTAGATGTTATTCCTTTATATGTGTAATAATTGTATTCAATCCCTTGATTTTAAGACAGTTTTACCTTATTTTAGATTTTCTGGTCTCTATATGGAATTGGTTTATCTCGATTTAATTACTCAACAAAGGTATACTCTTCCCTAAAATTCTGTCTGAAGTAATACAGCTATACCATCTTCAATGCACAGAAATTATATGTACTGTCGAGGTGGCCTATGCCATTCATTTATTTTAAGGAGATAATTAGCCCGTAAAGAAATATTTTCTAATCCGAAAGAATTGTAGTACGGTTACGACGAGGACACAAGACACTATCACTAGAACAGAATGCTTTTATGTTAACCATTGGGCATTGTGTATTTTTAGAGAAGTTGGCTGTGTTTTACAGAGTAGTCGCCGGCAAGTAACCTCACTGCCCAAAATCCGACAATGTTGGACTGATATATTACCGAGGTCGCGGGCCATCTCTGAATATATTGATGTCTTCTCAGTGGAAACTATCTCCCTTTCTAGTCAAAACCCTCGGTAACGGTTTCTACGGGTAAATTATTACACAATCAATCAATGATCTTAGGACTCCAATACAATCGGCAGACATCCGCACAATGTCCCAGCGTCCCTTTTCTTCGGCTTTCAGATTAAATTCGCTTGGGGCGCCTTACGGTTCAACGCCTTCCGCGGCCAATCATTGTGGACCGATATCGAGGGATTTGACATGGCGAGGGTTTAATAATCTCCGCCCACGTTGTTCTCTCTTCTCCATGATGCGAGTCCATTACAAGCGGTGGTTCGCATTAATTCAGTATGAAGGGCATCAGTCGATGGCCGCGCATAACTGGTGGTTTTCCCCCTTCTACCCCACTCTCATATTCTCCATATCCTTAGGTATTTCGTAGGGAAAAATGACTGGCTCAATGCCAACGTACGATACGAATAATTATATATAAAGCCCCTCATCGGACGTTCTTGTAATCCATCGATCCTTGAAAAACGATCATTAATTTGTTCACCGAACGGGTTTGACGTTGAATAGCAGCATTCCTTTTCGGAGATTCTGCATGCTAGTATTTTTATAATTTTAAGAGTAACAAGCGTCGTTTCTAACCTGATGAAATCCTCTTCTCTACTTAACACCCCTTGATTTATAAATACATGTAACCAAAGAAAATATGTAAACAAGGACATAAAAAAGATATTAAGAAGGAATTAGAAGGAAAAACCCTGTGTAAAACCCTCTGTTAATACTGGAAATAAATGAACGCTGCACTGGCCTCCTTAGGGAGTCTGTGGTTTTTTATCAGAAATATACGCATACGCACAACTGTGCACGCAGGGCTTATGTGTGTATTTTACTATGTTAACGTCCACATACTCAATCACATCTACAAATTGTATGCAATAAAAACGAAAATAAACGTTTTAATTTCACCGAAAAACGTAAATTTAATCAAGCTGTACCAATATAAATTAAATGTATAAAAATGTACAATAAAAAAATTTAAAACGCATAGTTTCTTTAATACTCCAAAACTACTTATCGCTCGTGAAAGACTTTAAGACTTAATTATTTAGATTTTTTAATATAATTTTTACATTTTTTATGACATTTGGTGACCATCATTTTCAAGAAAATCCTTCCGCTGTTCGAGGTTGGCAACTGAAGGAACTCTGCACTCAATCTCCTCGAACTCCTTCTTAGACACCCGAGAACAGCAAAGTCAGCCATCTTCAATAGTGAGACGTGCTTTGTCACTGCTTTTCCATTCGGTCTTTGGCAGGGTCAGGATCGATACTTGAGAATGCAGGTATTTCAGAATCGGTAATTTATTCAAGCAAATAAGTAATCCCATGTCTGAACAATAAGCTGGATTTTAAAATATGTTTAAACGTTTAAAAATACAGCAATCAGGATAACCTTCTGTTGGACATATTCATACAATAATGAACATGTGACCCTGCGGGGAGCGCGTTGATAAATAAAATGGATGCTGGTCACCGAAACGTCATTAAATAATATAGTGCTGACATGAAAAATAAACTAGTACATTCCACGATAAACGTTGTTTCCCGATCTAGGTTTCGACTGCTCATCAATCATCATAAAGGATTATATCCTTGATAATGACTGCTGAGCAGTTGAAACCTAGGTCTGAAATAAACGTCTTGTGGACTGTATTAAATTATTTTTTGTCACGCCCGTAAAGATGTTCCACAAAGTTACGCCTTCATCAATTAATACCAAATAAAGTGCTATTATTTAGAATGTTTTGAAGAAACTTTGGAATAGTTTTAGAGAAAACGAGGCACATCAAAGATATAAAAATGATAAATGACAGAGCACAAAGAAAACAGATGTTCATTTTTTGATTCGAAGCAACTGAAACTAATGTTCCCAGTTCAACTCTGTACGAAAAGTTAATGGAGAGATAAAAATCTTACTTAATTCTTACTTACTACACTCTCATCATTACAGAATATTTTCCTCTGTGAAACAAGCAATTCTGAATTATTTTCAGGCATAATAATATAGATGCCATCAACTACATGAGGTAATAATGAACAGCCATATGTTTGGAGACTTAATATTGAAGTGAAATGGGAATATTGAATGCCCCTGAAGCGAAGTTACCTTAGAGAAAATACATACCTACATAACTATCATGCAATATCCTTTCGAGTTGGGCAAAGTCAAATAACTTAGTTAGTAATTATAAACCTAGAATAGTTGCTCCTTTTTAATTATTGCCCTGACCTTGCATACCTCTTTCGCTTCCGTTGCACTCATCCATTGCTTCATACAAGCTCTTCTATATTTAAAACGCATTCCTCTACTTGAGAATATTCTCCATCACATGCTACAAACCAACAAATCAGATACGTAAATGTACTTATAAATGAATGTAATATTTACCAAACTCTTCAAATTGCCTCATTGTAGAAAGGATACTAGTCTTGCACACATTTCCTCTTACAAATGGATGATGCTTTCTCTGGGAATGGTGTAATAGATAAAGCAGCTGTAAATTCTCATTATTAGTCATTGGATAATAGTGGGTATGCTGAATAATGCGTGTATTTGCAAAGGTGTAGGTTTACGACAAGCAACCAGGAATGCCATGGTTACGGGCTCTTTTAATGACCTAGTTCAATTATTTCGTCAATGATGAGAAGATATCAATTTTTATTTTGGAAAATAAGGCGTGAGAGAGTGCATTGGCTGACGCTAATGAGGAAGATGCATAATTTTCAAAAACTTTATGCATTTGAACTTAACAATTTGAAGCACACAAAAATACGGTCGAAAAATGACATTTCAAGAAAATATTTGCCTTAAATTACATGGGCTTGGCGGCGTCATCGAGAATCCAGCAAATATCGTCACGGACAAATATCGTTTCCACCAATTCGACAAACTTTAGGGTTGAAATGAGCTTCTTTATCTTTACTTTACGATAATAACCGTTTCAATATCCCTTAACAAAGACAATGATCTAGGTTATTATATCCTAGCAATTGCAATTCATCATTAGCAGATAAGAGATGCGTTAAATGGTTTCAAGCCATTAAGATGCGGTATAGATCACGTGACTTTATGAAAATGCATAGTCACGTGATCTTTTTTGATGCAATTATTAAATCGAAGGTTGGCGCATAAACATCATCATCATTTTTACTTCATGGTTTAGGCTGCATATCCCGTTCCTGAAGCCATCTTAGTCATAGTTGATCAATATTGCTATGACCACTAGGGTAATACTCTAAGGCGCTTTTGAGAAAGCGGTTCTGCAGCAATGTTCCTAAATAGTTACAACATTTTGACTTATATTCAGCTTTTTAAGAGAAATCGAAATATTTATATTATTTTCTTTTGATTCCAATTCTTATTCTATCGTGTACTAAGCAAACTTTTACTTGTTTAGGAACTTCATTTCAAACTTTAATAGTATGATTTGGACGGCTTCGGTACATTGTGTGTCCTGCAGTCTTGAACATCTTGTTCCTTTTAAGTATGAACGCATAAATCCAGAGGAGAGGAGAACGCCTCGGTAGCATAAGCGGCTGGAGCACTCAGAGTGATATCAAGTTCCGGATTCGAGTCACGGTGCAGGCGAATGGTTTTTCCTCCGTGGAATTTCGCACTCGATTTCATTTCAGCAGACAGCTATGTTTCCCGAAGAGATAAGGTACGATATCAATCGTGAAATTTGGTGGAGGGTATCTCAGACACTAATAAAAAAGAAAGATGGAATAGTTTTGGGTACTACGTAGTCTGAGTTTTTTCTTCCTTTATAAACAGCATCGTAAGGATTAAAGATAACATTCAGTCTACAATGCGAGTGTTAATGTAGGTTATATGAATGAGATATATTTTAGGGCATTTGCTTTCAAAACTCAAATATGAAGAATTGTTCCCCATTCCAGAAAGGACCCTTTTGTATTCATGACTTCCCAAATCACTGTTGCAGTAAGTGCAAAGGTAAAAGAAAAAATGCAGAGGGATTTCCGCGGACCAAGGTACAAGGTAAAAAAAATGCAACGTAAGTAGTGGGACGTGATCCTTTCCAAGAGATACTCCCCCTCCTCAAGTCCTCCTCCTCCTACAGTTCCTCTACGTTAAGGGAAAAGAGACGGTTTTCAGAGCAAGAGTGTCGGAGTTACAGGATCCCCGACTCGTGCTCCCATATGCGACAGGCCAATGCTCGCGGAACACTCCACCTGTTAGGCCGAGCACGTGAGAACGGCCTGCGGACTGAGGAAAGGGATGGGGGTCGTTTTAGGCCAAGGCGAAGGATGTGGGTAAGGTGACGATAGTGGAGGAAGGAAGAGAGGGAACGTGGAAGGATGTGAAAGAGGGATGCGTCCGAGAGGATCTCGTCTCGTAATTGGCCGGAGGCATGGATGGCACTACTAATAGAAGGTAGGACGTTATGGTGACAAAAATGAATCCCTTCTGCGCATGACGTCATCCGGATGACGTCATGCGCAACAGACGACTCGAGAATAAAAAAATAGGAATAGTGAATGAATGTTCCGTTAATTTATATTTTAGCAACGACAGAATGGAGTCAATTAGATATTTGCATCCTTAAATACAACAAATTCGATCGGTTGTAAATAGTAAATGTGTGAATTGAGAATAAAATCTTCAATGGAAATAACATTCCACAATTTATTTACAAATGAAAGTTGAAACTTATAATCGAGCAGTTGCCATCATATATTTAAATGGGTATTTTTTTCTAATTAGGGCATTTATGTCTTCAATCTCAATTTTAAAAAGTTATCTAAATTGAATAAGATGCATAACTGAAGCATCAATGCAGGTATATGACCGGATTTGTAAAATATACACTTTGAAGCCGAGGAGAAATTATCTCCCAAGATCGAAGCCTTCGAATCCAGAGGCAGAGAAATTATATTGAAGAGAGCTGTTATGGCGGGCGAACAAACTCGTTCAGAAGAAGAGATTAGGTGCGAAAGGAGAAAAACAGAGAAGGATAGTAGTAGAACAACGCAAAAAGCAACTCACATAAGATCCCTCTTCCTTGAGGCGATGAAAGCGATTTTTCTGATTCGGTTAGCTAACGATGCTATCATCTCAAGAGCCTTCTGTTTTCCTTGGGGCCATTAAATATAATACCAAATATATCCTGAACGATTTCACAGTATGCAGGCATCGTATTCGGTTTTACAGTCACTCATCTGGAAGATTTGGTTTTGGTCCCGTTTCCAGCTACAATCTGAACATAGTAATTTAATAAAACGAAAAAAAGATTAGCTGAGCGTACTTGGTGAAACAATTGTTTCTAAAGTAAGTTCGTGGAACTCCTGATTATATAATAACTCTTTGTTTGATATTTTTAGCACTTTCTTCGCAATAAAAAAGTGCATTAAGAAAAGGAAAACAATAATTGGAAGCTCTAGCTAGCCTTGAAGGATACACCTTCAAATATTGGGGCCCCATACATAAAAATGATCTTTTAATTATATCTAAATTTGGTTTGGGCAAATATACACCTATGTCACTTGTTTCTCATTAAATCCCATTCAGAAATAAATGGTAGTGAATAGCCATAAAAACACTATAAATCCACTACGGACATAAAAACATGGCAAGACTTTTAATATTTACAAGCATCTTTCAGGCAGAATCATTAGCTCTAGGGACAACGGGGTAAAATGTTCATATCTCCTTTTAAACATAACTGCTCTAATAACCCTTTTCTGAAGAATTTCTACGTGCTTAAAAATATTTCTATAAGCATCTCCCCAACATCCAAACCCGTAACTCAGAGTAGTAAAAAATTCAGTCTGAACTTGTATTAATTCACACTTTTTTGTCATTCCGATACTTAAACCTGGGTCGGTATAATATAAAAAAGAGCGGAAAAATGAGTGTTATTTCTTCTGTACTAACTAAAATGAAAAACCTCCACCATTTTAAGCCTGTTGCTGATTTTTATATTAGTATACCACATAATTTGTTTATTATTTTTTTTCCAAAGCTATTTTTAAAACCAGCCCTCGAGTTACTGTTTTCCTCATGTCTCTAATCTAACTCTGAGGATAAAGGAAGTTTACTTGATATTTGAAAACAAATTATTATTTTATAAATAATACCTAAAAAATACTTCAACTGTAAACAATCTAGGGTATTTTAACCTCCCATTCCCATCTACTCCTAGTTGCAAAACGCATGAGTCACAGTACGGTGGAACCCGACCCCCTACGGTGCATTATACCAGTTGCCGTACCCAAACTTCCGTCTAGGTCGCTACCATTTCCCACCTCAACCCAACACACCCACTACCTCGCACTGACTAAACCTAAATTTAAATATGTTAAGACATATTTTTAAAGGGATATGGTTTCCAAAAAAATATTTCATCAAAATGCTAGTTATCATTGTTGCGTATTCACGAGTAATTTTATAGTGGTCTGAGAAAGCTTTGCATGCTTTTATGAGTAGATATATAACTAACCACTTTCATATATTTCATTTCTCAGTTAGGGGTGATCAATTTCACCTGATGAACCACAGAAGTATTATAATTTTCTTTCTCTTTCTTGGCTAATTAAGCATGCAATACTCTATTAGGGTCCGCATTCCGCGGGCTGCGTAATATGCCTCTAATATTCAAATTTCTATGAGAAAATATTGATCCAGAGGATTACAAGAAGTGGTAGATAGATTATAAATTAAGCTTGAAATATGGAATAAAGATCACTCGAAGAAAGCGTAGAGTAATGAGATTTTCTTAGGAAAAATAAGCGGTGCTGACCATTAAAAACTGAAGGTACGAGTTAGAGTAGGAAACACAAATAAACAAGATATCTGGGTGGTAATTAGGGGTAAATGTGCATAGTAGTAAGGAAATTAGGAAATGATTAGCGTTAGAGATAGAAGACTTCACAGATAGAAGAGAATTGATGACAGGGTATTAAAGACCTTGTGTAGTAAAATAGAGAAAAAAGTGGCTCAGAGCCAAGCATAGAGTCCAGCGCTGCTATAGTGCAGAAACAAACTCTGAGAAAAATGTATGAGAATACACTACAGGCATTTGAGACGTGGGTGTGGAGGAGAATGGAGAAAGCATAGTGGTCGGAAAGGAGGACGAACCAGGAATTGCTCGGCGTGGTGGGTTAGGATAGGAACGTTCTGAAGGAGATTAGGGGGGGGGGGCAGAGTAGGTGATCGGATGCTGAAGGCCGTGATACAGGATGTTACGTAATCGAGGGAGAGGAAGAAAGAGAATACGCTCAATGAGCGAAACGTAGAACGTATATGGAGCGGAAGAATGAAATTGTGTCATGAGAGATAAACCTTCTGCTACAAAATATTAGTTTAGGTAATCCTGCTTCAATCTAAACCTAAGGTTACCGGTAGATCACCTCAAATAATTACGAGAGTACATACTTCACGGTTACCCCCTGCCACACACCCTTGAGGTGGCTTGCAGGGTATTCTGTAAATGTATATTTGCCACTACCCTACACTGACCTAATCTAAAAAGTTATTATTGTTGGAAAATGTTGAAGAATTACGCTCAATAGTAGCCTCACCCGTCAGAATGACAACCATTCCAAATCCTATTTCCGGAGGAAACTCATAAAGCAAGTTGATTTGGATCATGTCACATCCCGTTTTATTCTGACAACCGGGACATATCGGTTGGGGCATTGGAAATATGGAGGAGGAGGAGGAGAAGAGGACGGAAGAGAAGACGCGAAAGACAGCGAGAGTCATTCGCCGTCCAGGTAGTCCCCCATCCTCTCGCCCCCCAACATCTTATACCATCTGTCTCCCAATATATTCGTGGGACAAATCGAGGGAAAGACCAATACGTCTTCTCCTCTTCCGGGAGAGGCTTACAAATGGACACGGCGTGAGAATGGGAAGCGAGGAATGCTTGAGAGATGTGGAACAGCAGGGGGAGTGAAGAATGTTTCGCTGAGTTGGAATGGGGGAAGGACGTGAGGCTGTGAGGGGAGAGAGTGGTGAGGAGAATGGTCGGTTGCGCACGTCGATTTTGAACTGCGGATCGACCAATCATTTAGAATCGCACAGTTAGACGCCCCAGCTTTTGGCCTCCCTTACTATTAGCCCGGCGCGTTTACCCCGTCATGGGGGGTAAGGGGGTAAGACGCCCGACGCAGCATGTGTCCAAAAAGGGCGGTAGTGTGGGGAAGGACGAATTTGGACGAAAAATGGCTTCCGTTCGTCCAAAGTGGCAATTTGTGTGGTTAGAGAGAAGGGAGAGGGGTTGGGTGGGGTGGTGGAGACAGTAGACAGCGAGAGAGATCGGCCAACAACCCTTCCGGATGAAAAGGGAGGCACGCACATATTACCCGAATAAATGAAAGGGATCTCTTCTCCCACTGTCGCCATCATTCCGGGTTTCTCTCTCATCCCCCTCCCCTCTCTCTCTCACACACACACTCTATTTTGGCATTCCCATCATTTCAATCTTCTACCCACTCCTGCACGGTTGTGGTTGATGTGAAACCGATACGATCCCGAGAGGATATTTTCACGCGATTATTAAATGGTGTACAGGGTGTTTCGGGAGGAATATGCGAAATTTCCGGTGCTGTAATTATAAAAATAGTTTTTTGGTGCAGTGAGCCACTAAAGAACAAATATATACTATACATAAAATGACATCACAGTCAACAGTAAGGCAAAAAAATGTAGGCTTGTAAACAATGTTGTGGTTTTCGTACGTGGAGGTTAGTTGAAATTACAATTACAATTTCTTAAATCGGTAAAAAAAAGTTTAAAAGTCGTATTGGTTACTTCACATAACCGGAAATTTAAGTCAGCATCCATAGAAATACGCATCACGATCAGGGAGCTAAGCAAGACCAAAATAAATTATTTTTAAACAATAATGATAAATATATTTATTTTGGCATAACTATGCCACCTAATGATCAGTTTGGATGATTTTATGAGTTGAGCTATAACTAACCACTTTCATATATTTCATTCCTCAGTTGGTAGTTATCGATTTCACCTGATGAGCCACAGGCGTATTATAATTTTCATTCTCCTTATTGGCTAGTTAAGCATACAATCCTCTATTAGGGCCCGCCTAATGAGAAAAAAGAACTCAGATTTTACCTTACCTCCTTCGCTCATCTAAATTCCCATTTTCGTGTATCTTATCTCGGAACCTGTTGTAGAAATCGGTGTACTAACACTTCTTGTGAGACTATAACTTTATTAAATTCTCTACGAGTATTTTTTAAATTTTTCGCTACGAGAAATAATATTGCCTTTTCCTTCAAAATATTACCTATCAAACTGCTTATTTAAACCCCGCAAAGGCTGATTCATTTTTAATACACAGTACAGTTCCACTGAGTTTTATTGCTGTCGACCGGTTTCGACGACTATACCGTCATTTTCAAGACGATAGACCCAATATGACGTTTATAAGACTGTTCGTTTTGAAAATGACATCATAATTGTCGAAACCGGTTTACTGCAATAAAACGTAATGGAACTGTACTGTGTTTTCAAATGATTTTTATCTCCTCGTTCCACAACGTAACGCCAAAATATATTTACTTGACCCGCAGATTCAGTCTATTATCATTCATTTATTATATCTTTCTAATATATTCTTCAATTAACTATTTTGTAGCAAATGTGTACATTAAGTATGTCTCTGTCTTGTCTTTCTTCGCAAAGTTTTAATCACAATTCTATTCTCTACAACTCTTTGTGCGGCTTCTTCATAAGTGCTATTTCCGTTCCATTTAATCTTCACCATCCTTTGATAACACCTCATATCTAATGCAGCTAATTTCTTTTGCTCTAACGCTGTAATTGTCCATGCCTCACTGCCATATAAGAGCAGGCTCCAAATATAAATGGTAAATGGCTTCTTTAATTACGAGCTTGTGCAACTAGCTGTCAGCAGACTCCCCTTCTGATAGAATGGCTTCTTTGCTTGGGCTATAAATATTCTGTACACACTCACAATGTGCTAGCTTTATGACGTTATCTATCATGGTCCTATATCATTTTTAGATCTAATGTGAATTCATTTCCATTTAATAAATCAAACAGAGAACATTTGAGCAGCAAGGAAATTAAACCATCTGATATCGTGCATTACAGCGATTACAAAACGTAGAATTTGAGTAAAGCATTGCCACATCAATGTACACTTTAGATATGGCATTAACTTGACGATGGGAAACACAGCCAGTGTCTTCACGGATTCCTTAAAAAAATGGGAATTATAAGCAAAACTATTGTTTTTATTAAGATATACTATTTTTACGAACGGAACATTTATACAATGAAGATATTATTCAGTGTAATCTTGAGATAATTAATGGAGCACAACTTTGTTTTTTCACTGTTTCGTTTACCACAAATTAACGATTTCGGATGTCAAGCCAGTATCAGTTTCAATGTAGCAACAGCATCTTCACACGTTCTACCTAATAATGATGTAACAGCTGAATCCGGTAATATTGTGAAAAATTAAACAGAGTGAAACAAATTTGTGATCATTTATTTTACGGATGACGTTAGGTTTTGCGAACGGCCAAAAAATTATGAATATAAGCATCGCGCTTTACCTTCATCTACGTCTTCTGCCATAAGCACAAAGGAAAACCCCTCGTTATGGGCATGAATGCAATCAAATATGACTGTTCAGCACAAATTGGAGAGGGGTAAGACAGGACACATCAATATAACAACCCAAGTTTTATTCTTTATAAAATCGTCAGATGAATCGCGTAACAGGCAGTTCTTCCCGAAATGCCAAGAAGCTGTGTACTTATATTTGGGTTCGCGACGGGTGACTAATGATGCAAGCGGAGATCTATCGTGTGTTTGTCACCATGACGGCGTCAGCGGGTATAAGTTCGAAGTGATAGACGATTGCCAGGCTGAGAAAAAGGTCAAAAATGGGGAAAATGAAAGACCCAAGCACGAAAGTGATAACGCGTTCTCCCTCAATGAAACTCCAAAATACTAGGGGCTTTGGGTAATGCTATCCATTCCAAACAAGAGCAAGAATCTAAGCCATCCGAAAACAACTATCGATAACCACAAGGGTCAACAAAAGAAAAAGACGCTAGTGAAACTGAAAAAGTTTGACTTTTTTATAATAATGAGAAGGAAAGACATTGTCTTTGACTGAAGTATTTCCATACATTTCTTATTTAAGAAACTCCATCAACACCCAAGCTCAAAGAGCATTTTGGGTTACAAAAAACTCGGTTTTAATTTCTTATGTAGGGAGCAAGCGGAAATGATTTAAATAATTGCGTCATAAAATATTTTGGACAAGCATGCTTTGGTTAAATGACGGTAAGGTATGTCAATAATCATATAAACCATATGATAAACAGTGAATGATAGAAAGTTACAAATGCGTCGCAAGTGAAATTATTTTATTGACAAATAAATACATTGACAAGGGTAAAGTTTTTTGTTTTTTTTCTAGCAAACCTACATCTAAAATTGATGCGCTCAAACTGCAAGAACCATGTGAAAAAATTAGGACTATACATCAGCCTTTTCTTAGCATCAACATCAACTACCTTAAGTTAAGAAAAATGATTGAATAATGCAAAACGCTAGATTTTGGTTGCTGATTTTCACGAATGGTTAAATGTCACTCAAATTCACTTTTGAATCCAATAAAATTGAAAAAGTGGACGTTACTGGTTTCCTCATGTATGGCCATTCTTGATTTATTTTTAAATAGATATCTGTAAAGAAAATAAAATTAGCTCCACTGGCTACTCCACGTAGCTACTCGGAAAGGCAAGAGACATTACCGTCTCATCGGCATCTGCTGACTATTGTCGTCACCAGATTGCAACAAAGATCCAGCTTCACTTTACGGTGGGACCTATTTTAATCTCTACGCTGCGCGCCCTAAACGTGCCTTCATTTTCATGTTCAAACTTCTCGAGCCTGCTACCCTTAGAGCCACGGTTGTCATGACAACGACCCAAATTCAAAACCACTCTCCACATTCTACCACTGGTGAGCAAGGTGCCTGCTAAATATTTTTGCCGTGAAAAGTCTTATTCATAATCAGGTGGGAATGGAGGAAATTAAGATGACTACAGTTGATTTACAACAAAAGTATACATGCCAAATTATTATTATTAGTATAAAGTAATCTCCCATATTTGGTAAGTCAAAATGGCAGTGATTAAAATTCTTCTACATTTTTACATTCGCTGGGCACTATTTACCTATAAAAATTCTTTCTTCATCATAGCATGCAGCCTATCTCTCCTCATCCCGTCCAAAAAAAGCATTCTCTTTCTTCCTCTTCTCCGCTCACCTAAAATCCTTCATCCTTTCAGGGTCTTAAGCAATCCTTCGCCTCTCATTACCTGTTCCGAGCACCTTAGTTTGCCTGCATTTAATCTACTCCAGATGCTTCCTTTCCCCACCAACCGTTCCAAGCACTTCCTCGTTTGTCTTTCTTGGCGTCCGTCACACAATTTCATCTTCCACATCCACATCTCAAGCACCTTCAGTACATTCCGATCATGCATTCCAGTTATGTATTTATAACTCTGAAAGAGTTTGAGCTAACAAACTAAAATGAGGCATACCTATCATATGCAATTCGAAAGAGAAAGGCTAAGAGAGAAGAAAAGGGTAAATTTGCATTGAAGTCATTAAAAAATCTGGCCGAAAATTATGGGTGTAAAAAGCACCAGTCACCGACAGCGTGAGTTTCATGTAGCTCGACAAATTACCGTCAGAGGTGAATGATCTAAGATTTTCCCGGTGAATCTGATACATAAATGTTTCACGGGTATTCCAACAGGTAATATGCTTCATATGTGCCAACGTTTCGACAAACGATTTGTGCGTCATTATCAGGGCTTCTGAATGCAGTAGTTGTGGCAATAAAAGAACACAACAGTTGGATTGCAACTGTTTCCCAACCGAAACAGTTTCAAAACGAAACAGTTCCGCGAAACACCCTGTAGCGGACAATAGCAAAAGGCACACGAAACAACAGGCTATCAATCAGCGCTGTTACAACATGGCTGGTAGTTAGTTCTGTATCCTATGTAATAAGAAATATTTCGTTTAAATTAACTAATAATTTCATTTTGATTCATTAAAGATAGGTACTTCAAAGTTCCAATTCTATCTGCAACGATGGGTTGACAGGTTTTGGCTGAATAAACCAGCAAACGCCTGCAACAGATTCAAATCCAACAAATTGCAGCTTATTACCGCAACACAGCCACACGTGCAGTGCAACTGGAACGGAATAGAAGACGAAACAGTCAGCTTCAGCAATTAGTTACCGCTGCAGAGCACAGAGCGTAACGGCGCGGCTGCGGCACGGTCACGAAACTAAGCTGTTGCCTGCAACAGTTATTTCAAACAGTTGTCTGACCGAAAAAGTTGCGGCTGTAGCCGTTTCGCTTCGACAACACTATATTCCACCACTTGAATGCAGCATGAGTCAAAATTGGCCGTTATTTATATCCAACAGACAGAGACACCACCATCCTTCGCAAAAATACGTGGTATTACAACCTGGTTTCGCAGAGCCAAGTCCATAGCTGATAAGGAGAGCATCCTTGCCGAGTTGACCCACCTAAAAAAAGACACTTTTACAGAATGGCAATGGAAAACAAGAAATTTTCAAAATCCTTAAAATGTCCTTTGCGACACGAGAGCTGCACTGGGAAGCCGTCTGAGAAGCCTTTGGCTAAATCTTTCCTCAATTATATCTCCACCATATCGGGGAGGATTCACCGTTTTCTCCAGCGCCATAATATTAAAACTATTCCCCTACCACCACCTAAATTAAGGGATCAATCGGTAAAGGCGAAGGATCCCATCGGCCATCCCATCCCATAAAATCCCTTGTGAACGTGGTAAAGTCTATGTAGAAGGTACAGGCCAAACGATTGAGACCAGACTGAAGGAGCATCGGAGGCATTTCAGACTGGCGCAGCCACAGAAGTCGGCAGTAGCGGAACATAGTATCTACGAAATTCATGCCATAAAATGGGACAATGCAAAGATATTTAGCCGCACGCATGGCTATTGTGACAGTTTTATCAAAGAGGCCATCTTGAAACGCGTCACGCCTAGAGAAAAGAAATTTTAACCAAGTCAATGGTATTCAATTAAGTAGTACCTAGAATCTTATCATCAGAAAGTGAAGACGAGAGAATCAGTCAACGGTTAATCAGATAAACGAACCAAGCAGGAGTCACCTGATCCAGATTGTTGGATATAAATAACGGCCAATTTTGACTCGTGCGGCATTCAGAAACCCTGATGATCACGAAAAAGTCGTTCGTCGAAACGTTGTCACAGTTGAAGTCTATTAGCTGGTGATATGCCCGTGAATCATATATATAACCGTCAGAGTTGTTCGCGAGTGGGTCTATTTAAAATTTATTGGATATTGCTATGTGATAAAATTCCAAAACAAACTGGGACAATTATTAAGCATGTAAACATATAAAAATTGTGGAGAACTGCATAAATGTATACCTACCAATTGGGAAGAGTGCTTAAACATCCCTAGAAAAAAACAAATTGGCAATTGTAAAATGTTACAGGATGAATGACAGTGAAATTCTGAGTAGTAGAAGCTAAGGCAAAGGCATTCATCTTCGGAACATTCTGAAAACGCCAGGAGTTAGGCAAGAACCAATGAAGAAACAAAAAATATCGCATCAGAGAATGTGCCAATTTTCATATGAATTTAGAAAAGGAAGGCATATCCCCGAAGCGATTGCTTGCAGAGAATGTTCCGGAAATATGATATTATAAAGCGAGCCCAGCGGTACAAATTTTATTTTTTTTAAATGGAGGATAAAAGGAGTCGACTTAATTGAATTGGTGCTGAGAATACCAGGTGTCGGTCTTACTGTGGATAGTATCAAAAGAAGAAGGCATATAAAAACGAAAAAAGTTCAGCAAAAGAGAATGAGAATAGGTGCATGGAAAGGCATGAGAGGATAGAAAGGGATACCACTAGCCTTTAAATACCATACTGACACTCAATATCGGTATTATCTAACACACTACATCCTGTATTGAAGGCTAGTAATGGCCTATCGTTATTATTAGAGGTTATCTACCACCATAGTTTGATTTAGATGGAAGTAGGAACATCGTTGCTAATCTGTTACAGCTCAAATACTTTGTTACCTAGCACTTCCATTGTTCAATCAGGTGTACTCCAACTCTCTTCATTTGGTCCATAAAACCTATTCTCTTTCTTCCACTCCCCCATATCGCCAACATCATCCTGTCTATCGCGGCCTTTCAGCTCCCCTTCGTCCCTCATCACCTGTTCCAATCACCTACTATACCTTCTTCTAATGTACTCAGGCATTTTGCTCTCCTCACCCGAAATACCAAGATCATTCAATTCCGTCATCTTTTCCGTCCATAGCACCTAATCTATTCTCCTCCACATCCACAACTATAACGCCTGTCGTCTACTCTCATCATCTTTCCATAAACTCTGTGTTTCTGCCCCATAAAACTACTCGCTAAATTCAACCCTTTGTTTGTCTTTTATTTTCCTTCCTACACGAAGTTCCCGTCAATAATTATCTCTTATTTGTAAATGCCTTTTTTTCTAACGATATTTTCCTTTTTCTGCATTTTCCTTTTTCTGCAACGATTTTCTGCATTACTGTGCCGATTCTCCTCCAGCGTACATACTACATACGTAAATTTAATTATTCAACCTACTCTAGTTAAAACCTTTCAACTTTAATAGAATGCCTCGCTTTCTCTATCCAAGATTATCTCAATTGCATTCTTTCCAAATGTCTTTCCTTCATTTCGTTTTTCCCGCACTGATTTTAGAATGTATAAAACAGATATTGCAACTTCTTCAACGATGGACTAACGCCTGGTCGTGAGTTAATTTGATCTAAATCACAACCTGTCCTCCTCATTTTCTCCTACATCAAACTCTTACCATACCTATTTTACAATTCCCTTGGTTAGACTCCATGAACATTGATTTTAGCTAGAAATTTAAAATATATGGTTTATGAACATAACATATAAGCTAATCTTTTAGATAGATCATTATGACTATAAAATTTAAGAAATATCTTGATTTGAAAATAAGTCAATGGTATTGAGGCACGGAAATTACTAAGATCTTGCAAACATTTGCTATCGAACTCATACCACCATGATACGGGCCGTCATTCTGGCTAACGGTTGCTATGCCGCGTTTATTATTAAATAAGTTCAAGCCATGGAGGGAGAGGAAAGGAAACATCAGGAAGGAAATTCGGGGGTGGCAGTGTAAGTGGAAGGAACAGGTCACAAAGGAAAATGGAATTATCAGGGACGTTAAAGAGGGGATGGTGTCGGGGAAATGGGTTGGGAGGTAAGAAAAGGAATAGACTCTATAAATGGGTTACAGAAACATGTAGGACGTAACTCGAGTTGAAAAAAAGGAATCATGTGTGAAAATAGGTTCCGACGGTTGCAAAGTGGAAGTAAGACTTATTTTAGCTCTCTTTATATCTTAATCTTAATGGGAAAATGACGTACAATTAAACGATAATATTATTTCGATGAAGCCTTCTCGGGTGTGGCACCTGGTTAGGTTTTCAATAGGCAACATTTCGACGAGGACCAAGTATTTATTTCCAAAACCAAACTCGGCGCTCAGTTAAATATGCTTAAATAACTCATTAACTTGACGCCGAGTTTTTTTCACGCCGCACTATGAAAACGCCTCCATAATCGAAGATTTATTTGTGATTCTGTAAAACTTACTTCGGTGAGTAGTAGGTTAATATTTTTATAGCTGAGATTTAATAAAAACAGCACATTATTGAATTTCGGACGAGATTTATTTGTTGTAAATTCATCATTTTTCTAAATAAAATATCTCTTTAGTGCATAACCATACCATTTCCCATGGAAAATGTCTGCGATTTGTTTGGCCAATATCTCGAAAAGTATGGCAAGTGGTATATTTTGTTTTTTTTTGAAAAGGTAGGATATTTTTATTTAAGATGAGAACAAATTCATTGAATTGTATATTAAATGATATCTCGCTCAAACTACCTTAAGTTCTTCATATCCTCTGTCGTCCTTCATATCCTCTGTCGTCCTTCATGCAGCGAGAAATTCTTATTGCTTACTTACAGCACTCTGAGCACTTGTGCCCATTATTCTTACCTTATTATTCAACATATTCAACATCCTGTCGTCTCTTCAATACATTATCCAAGCACGTAGCACTTAGTACATGAACGATAGCTGCTTCCTTTCTTTTTTGCCTCCGATTCCACACCTTAATGCATAACATTCCTTCATATTATGGTGATAAGTGGTAAATTTACTATGGGGTTATTGAGGTATAATTAAAAAAACATATAAGTTTATGCATTTCACAATTCCTTTCAACAATCTCTTTTTAAGATAAATTTGTCCGTTAAAATAAATTGCGCCTCGGGATTGCCAAATCCAGGAGTGGAGTAAATGAATCCAATTTAGGGAAGCTAATTTTGCTTGGATTCATTCCTTCCTAGCATCCTGTAACTGAACTAGCACTCAATTGATACTCGACTGTG
Source organism: Pyrrhosoma nymphula (assembly GCA_963573305.1). Classification (NCBI taxonomy): domain Eukaryota; kingdom Metazoa; phylum Arthropoda; class Insecta; order Odonata; family Coenagrionidae; genus Pyrrhosoma; species Pyrrhosoma nymphula. Next base: position 99,185,780 of record OY754334.1, on the reverse strand, counting down.
ATTCGCTGTTTTGTATTTTGGTCTCCCAAACTATGACATGCATCTTGGGACTTAAATGCATTGTGCACTAGGCTCTTTAATAATGTTCGAGTAATGGATCTTAAACTGTCCTAAGCCTTTAACCTTTATGACATTCCAATAAAATTAATTGGTATAAAAATACAATAACACCAAAATGTGATAGCTGCAATGTGTTAAAGTCCTATAATACATTCAAAAAGGAGGAATAAGAAGACTTGGTTGGATTACATACCTTTTATTGGCAATACACGACCATGATTTCGGTAACGTGTACCATGCTCATGACATTTTTACTTGTATTGGAAGGTCTAAATTGGTAGACGGAGGGGGTATTCGTAGATCGAAATAGTTAATACACCCGATCGAATTTACTTATGTAAACACAGTGTCTTCAGTTCCCATTCACTTCCTCTCACCACCCAAATTGACGCAAATTAACCACGACCACTGTACCACTATTTTCTTCCCATTTTCCCGATATTCATTCCCTCTACAACCGCGCTGATTAACAAGTAGACAGAAAGGAAGGTTAGCGTGCTGGTCTATGCATTGACCCGAAAATACAAGGGTCTATGGCTTGACTACCGGTCCAGGCCGATTTTGGCCAATGACAGGGCTCAGGTATTTACTTATTAATAGTTTTCATATAAACATTCCAAGAGTTATATGCATGATAATATATATATGTAAATACATAATTCATCTGACACTAAAGACTAATATTTCATTTCCATATAAACGTATATTTTATCGCTTAGCTAAGTCAAGCGATAAGGTTAGGATCAATTATTGAATGTTATAAATAATACTGAAGTTCAGATTATTGGATTGATCTGTTTCACCCGGCACATACTGGAACGATGATGAACATAAGGATCTTAGGAAAATGCAAGCTTTTGTCTCACCAGCAAAAACGAACTTTCCACCCACTTCCAACAATGATATCGCCACCAACTTTAACTCCCTTCCCATTCAAACCTTGCGCATTAACGCAATTGTTTGAACATAAAAATACTACATTTATTCTAGGAATGGCTGTGTCAAACCTGAGAAGTGCGTTTTTCCTTCTCCGCCATATTGTAAAAAATGCTGCTTTACCTTCTTCACTGAAGATGGCGCAGCGATCGAGCAGTTGCTCCTGTTATCTAAATCATGAATATAGAATATGAATCATGAATATAGATTTCTATATTTATGACCTAAATACTACCCACCGCCTCACATTCTTCACATTTTACCCAGTCCAATGAAATAGGGTGGGTTGTTTAATCGCAAACTTTCCGTAATTTTAACCAGACTAATTATGAACGGATGGGCTGCTTAATCACCAACTCGCCGTAATTTTACGCAAACCAATCACCAATGGGGTGGGTTGGGAAATATCACCGTTGGTTTTAAAGGGTGTTCGTGAAAAGAAAACATAACTATCCGCCAAATAACTCCCTCCAGCAAGCCAATCACCAACAAGTTATTCAATTACATTGCACTTTTACACATGCCGTCACACAAATTCTCATTTCGTGGAAAATAGTGATGGGAGATCGGTACGTAGCGAAGGATAGCTACTGCTTGATGGCAGCGTCACCTAGGGGGAGTGGTAGTTCCTATAATCTTCAAATATTGCGGCAAAATCACAGGAAAAATTCGAAAAAATTTGTCATTTTCTAACTTATTTTCCTCAAAAACCACAAGTATCACGGGTCTAGTATGTATTTATATTTTACAAATGCGCATTTTTTACCCTACCCTTCGATATAATTGTTTCTATTTCTATAATGACGGGGTGTTTTCGCTAAAATAAATTCAGCTGGCGAGACGAAAGCTCACATTTACCAGAACTTCCTGTAGGTGAATATTTTTTAAGGTTCATTAACTCAACCACATAATTAAAAATAATGGTCGACCCATTTATCTTGCTGCCTCAACTCATTCTGTTTTTCAACCTATGAGGAGAAAGGTCAAGGGGCAAGATACAATAGAGGAAGGGAAGACACAGGGGGAAAGGATTTGAGAGGGGTAGGAAGAGAAGAAGGGAAGTGGCGGATACACAAGCAACGACTATGCGTAATCTTTTCCGCAGTCGGCGTCCTCTGTAGCAGAACACAGGTGATGAAAATGGTGGGAAAGTGGGGAAAGCTGACTGTCGTCATTTGGGGAAGCGAAAAAATCTACTTTGCCGGTAGCGTGGGCGACAGCGTGGGCCGCTGGCAGGGAATGGGTCTGAGGAGGAGAGAACCCCTTGAAACAAGGGAGATAACGTCAAATTCAAAACATTAGCGTTTCTGTGGCATATAGTCACACTAGCAGCATTTTGCCAATTACTTTTTCCAACGAAGCCTTGATTTCGTTGCGGGGGGATGGGAATTAATTTGAGGCATAAATGGGAGAGGAACGTTGAAAGTTTTGAAAAATTAGGAGTAAAATTGTGTTTAAGCGATTAAGGGTGCAATGGTGACTGCAGTGTAATATTCGATTTTTAAAAATTTTTGTCGTGCTAATTTCTGAAAAAATGCAATGCCAACGGTTTTTTTTATTACAAACATATTGATTGAAAATTTTGTTCAGACTAATTAATAAATAAAATGAACATTTTTTGTAAAAAATAAATTTTTCCTTTAGTGCCCTTAATAAATAAATTAAATAAATTTACAATTTTTCAAGGGTGGTCCGGACCCTATAGACCCCTCCTCCCCCTGGCTACGTCGCTGCGGTTATGGTAGGTTTGGATGGAAATAGGAATAACTTCACGTCTTTTACAGCAACATGCTCTTCAATCCTCAAGTAATTCCATTCTACAGCTCGGCATACACCCTACCTACTTATTCAAAATCCTACTCTCTATCACGGCCTTCGCCATCCGTTCATCTTTCACGGCCTACTCTTGTCTCATCTCAATCTCGTAGTTTATTTGTAAGACACAATTTGGTTTTTTCTGCTTACTTAAATTTCTCAAATATATGTTTGTGGCTTTAAAAATTTAATGCTAAATGTCTTTTCCCATAGTAGCAAAGTTTCTAGGAAATGAATCTCTTTCTCTAATTCTGATTCATTTATGGCAGAATAAAATAAGCGTAACGATTATTTTTTTTGCACATGTATGCTGCCGATTTTTTCGCTTATGGTTTTATTTTATTTCCAATTAATATATTTTTTAGTGTAATGGTAAGACTGTTTGCTATTTTTCTCATTCATTCTCATGTTTTTGCTTAATAAATTAAAAAATACAATGCGATTAATGCATGAAAATATCTGCTTATTATACGCAAAACCCCTAGAAGTGTTAGTCTATTTCTAATTATAATATTTTCAAGAAGTTTCCCATCCTCACTCAACATAATAAGTAATCCTTCGTCTTTAAGTACGTTCATTAAAAATTTTTCATTTCTTTTCCAAACCCACATTTAAAAAAACCTTTAAAATATTTTCTGTCACATGTTTATGTGGTGTAAAGTGAGTTAATGCAAAAAATGTTTGTGACGACTTAATTTCCCCTAATACAGACGCATTTTATTTTTAACATTTATTTTTTCCTCTTTCCCCAGTGCATGTGTGTATCATACTCTTCACTAGCCTTTTTGTTACCTTTCACTTACTCAACTACATATTTCCCTTGATATGATGGAAGTCAATAATCGAAGCAATGCTAGAGAACGAATATTTAGACTTCATTATTCATGAACACGCAAGCTTGGACTTACGTTTGGATTGCATAATACAACCAGCATGAGAAGTAATTAAGATCTATGGATCAAAGCAATATTTATGGAGGGAAATTTGCAAGTAACTATAGAGATTGGATGTTTAAGTGAACGCCTACAGTAGAATAAAGGAAAGGGGAATGAGAGTTAAGAAAAGGAGCTATTGATTGTATGTCAGGAGTCCATAAAGAAGTGGCAGTTGGCTCTTTTTGCTACGGCAAGATGTAAAACGTCAGTTGGATTATGAAAGCGCACTGTGATTACAATAGGATCCGTCCTCACTCATCTATCTTGCGGGAAAGCAAACGGTAATGTAGACCACCCATGGAGGGGAAAATTGAGTTCCGTGACGGGTTAAGTCATGAACAAACAAATCATTCTTCTGAGTTTTCAAATTGATTCCTCCTCATCGAAATTCAAAAATTGAAAGGATTAAGTTCCTGAATGATACTATTTGATTCATGATTTCACCGAAGTTAATTCCATGCTTTTCATTTGATTGGAAAACGAAAGTTTTTGTGGAAAGGTAGGTTTGACTTAGGTGATTTCATATTGATGAAATGAATTGCAATATATGACAGAGCAGCGGTTAATGGGACTTATGGCGCAGATGTGTACCATAAAAATGATGAGAGGTAATAAATAAGAATAATCCAAACAAATTAAAATTCAAACTGAGGCCGCGGGCTTGTCAGAAGCGTGAATAGTAGGTCAATGGAATCATGAAATGCAAACACGGCTGAGCAAGAGATGAACTAATATTTATCCCAGTGATTAGAACGAGTCAATATTACGGGTAAGAGAATGGACGTCACTGATGAGATTTAAACGGAAGGTATTAAATTAATAAGACGATTTTATGGAAATGCTGCAGCAGATGTCTCTGTACTCGAGAGGAAATTGATAATTAAACCCTATGTAGGAACATTTCACCAAGCAGGATTTATGAGTGGGAAATCAACTACTGACCAAATATTTGTTATGAAAGAGCTGGCCTCGAAGTACTGGGAATACAATAATGATTTATACATATTATTTATTGATTTTAAAAAGCTTATGATAGTTTAATTAGATCAAAGGTATGGGATGTAATTAGACAGAACAACATTCCAGAAAAGATAATAAGACTTGTACAAAAGGCGTGTTGAAGTTTCGAAAGGAAAGGTCAGAATAGAAAAAGAATACACAGACACTTTCAATATCACCACAGGAGTAAGGCAAGGAGACGGATTGTCCCCCCTTTTGTTCAACATGGCTCTAGAAAAAGCTTTGAAAGCAACTGAAGCTATACAAATAGGGGCTAATATCGAAGGAAAAATCAATATATTGGTATATGCTGACGATGTAGCCTTAATAGCAGATAGTAAAAGTGACCTGGAAACACTAGCGCAAGTATTCTTAGAAGAAGCACTAATAGTAGGATTACAGGTAAATGAAGAAAAAACTAAATACATGAAAATTGGAAGAGTGGCAGAGCCCAATAATTCAACGTTGGACGTTATGGGATACAGCTTTACAATGACTGAAGAATTTAAGTATTTGGGAGTTACCATTAACAGCCAAAATAAAATAGAAGCAGAGATACAAATGAGGTTAAATGCAGGTAATAGATGTTACTGGAGCCTTTCAAAACTATTAAAGAGTAAACTCCTCTCAAGAAATACAAAAATTAGAATATACACAGTCATAATACAGCCAGTTCCCTTGTATGGGGCGAAGGTATGGGCCCTAACAAAACAGACCCAGAAGAAGTTAATAACATTTGAAAATAAAATATTGAGAAGGATATATGGGCCAACATTTGGAGAAGGGGTAGGGAGAATACTGAAAAACAGAGAGCTCAGGAACCTGTACAGAAGACCAGATATTGTGGCTCTGATAAGAAGTCGGAGAATTAGGTGGCTCCGTCATGTTAGAAGAAGGGAGGAGGATGCAATGATAAGAAGAGTGTGGAGAGGTCAACCAGAAGGAAGGCGCCCACTGGGAAGACCAAGACTAAGATGGAATGACCAAGTGGCTGAAGACATGAGAAGAATTGGGGGAGAGGTTGACATGGAGGAGGACAGAAGAGTCTGGAGACAACTTCTCGGCGAGGCCAAAAATCGACTTGGATTTGAGTGGCCACAGGAGCAAGAGTAAGTAGGATCATTTCAACACATTTGGTGTTTTATTTTTTAATTGAATTTTACCTTATTACTCATCTCAATAGACTTTTTATAACAGAGTATCCGGAATAAAAAGATTTTGGAAGCAATCCTATGACAATTAAAATCCTGTAGATCCAAATTTCCTTTCTAGTACTGAGAAATAATAGCGCCTTTTAAATTATGATTTGACAGTATAGCGTTTTGTACAATAGGAGATATTATCCATCAACGTACTTTTTTTACCCCCATTTAAGTCACCCTCATGATAAAGATACACGATTAACTATATTATAAAAAACCTGCACTTATGAAAAGACATTTAGATACAAATGTACGTTTGCTGAAATAATTCATTAAACTTACACAAATGCTTCGTTTCCTCGCTAGATATGCTTAGTAAAAAGTTATACCTCCGAGCCTCATTAAAAAAAAACATAATTATGCTATATTACGCTCAGAGAAGACAACGCAAGAGACGGACGGAGATGACGGACCTAATTAGATTAATCAGCCGGATTGAAGACTTATGACTTAAAGAGGAGAAAGCCAATTAGCATCGTGATTTCAACCATCTTTACATCAAAAAAGGCGGTTAATTAGCTAAATATCGCCAAAGATAAAAATTCTTTTCGCTCATATTTTCAATTCATCATCAATATTACGACGAAATAGCCGATGAAGAGCTCTTTCAAGCGCAATGAAAAGAATATTGACAAAATATTTATCTTAAAAATATATTTTCAGGGTATTTTTCCACCAAATTAGACTTTAAATGGAACTCATTGATCTGTGGAAATCTTTCATGCATTTTATTTACTTGCTGGCTTATTTTAGGGCATTTATTAGAATGCTTATGTAGTTAAACTATGTCATATGTATGGACAGCGACGGAGTCGGAGCATACATACTTCTTGGCATCGAAAATGCTCCAAAAATAACAGTCAATTCCGGGAACAACATAAAATTCAACATAAAATAAATCAATCATCAATTCAGGGAAAAATAATTTATACTGAATGACCTAATTCCTGAAGCATTATTCAACAGTAGTGAAGTATGTAAAGCCTATTTATTAAATGCTCTGACAACGACGCTAAAAATAAATCATAGAATTATCCATTTACCAATTTCCTTTTATGATAAATAATATAAGCACATTATTTAAAAACCAATTTCAATGCATATTTAAAGGAGTAGTTTGATTTATAATAACGATAAAATACTGTATAAAACAATGCCTTCCCATTAATGGGAGCTTTTCATTCATTTACTAATTCCTTTTGAGATTTTGGTCAGAAAGACCCTCCTGTGTACGTAGATCAAACTTTATGAAAGCATGGAATTGAACCCAATGACATGAATCCAGCAATCGAGGAGAACTAATTATAAGCAAGAGGTAAATATTGACTGATTGACTATTTCATGAAAATATTGGCATGAGAAACTCAAAATTAAAAATAGTATCTACTTAATAAGGATGGTTAATATATCGAGGGTGCTGGCGAAAGCAAATATGAAATAGGCTTTATGCTTTTTGGGCTAATTAGAGGATGGGATTGAACATCCTGAGTTTCATGCTTGGCAAATGAATTGGCCCAAAATACCGAATATCCATGGTTTGATTTTCGGTTCAGGAAACTTATTCCTCCGGAAATTTTAAATGCATTCTTTGAGAACTTTGAGGGGGCAGTGGAGAGCATTGTGCAAAAAATATGGAAGCTGAAAAGTTAAAATTCACATAATGAGGAATAACTACCTCTTCTAAGTTCTAAACAATGCTCTTAGTTGCATCAATGATTCAACTAAGATCTTATGGGGTGCATGGGAAAGCATTAGTTGAAGAAGACCATTCAGAGAGATTGCCTAGGTTAGAATGTAAAATTATACTGAGCTGCATTCCACTGAAACTCTAATGGCCAATACTTTTTTCACTCAGGATCCATATGAGAATTTCCTCAAAACATGTAGGAAACCCATTACGATTAAATCAATTTGCAATTCTCACAGCTCTTCCTTTTCACAATTTTTCCTTCTTATGAGAACTGAAGACATCCAAATTAAGGTATCATCATGTGAGCACAATGCGCTCCACGAATAATAACTGAAAATGTTAGCCAAATTAATAAGAAACTCATCAAAAATTTAGTGTACTCAACGTTTTACCTCATTGCATTCATGATGGCAATCCGACTGAAATGATAGATTTGCATGAATTTCGCGAGAATTATTTTCGCCCAGAGTATAAACAATGCATAAAAGTGTCATGCCGCAATATTTAGGAAAACGATGAAAAGAATAAAATTTTTTACGACAGGATTTGGACATGAAATGGTCGTAAAAACCCTCTCACCATTAAAGCGAAGACGTCGTGTCAACGTGAATTGCTCAAACACGTTGGTTCCACAGAGCATTACACTCTCTTTTCATCGATAATAAAACACACGAGTTTTGGAGAGGTTTAATTTGTTTTCATTTTTTTTCCTCCGCGTAAAGGTTTCGGACGTACAGCTAGGTCTTCTATTGGTAGTTATTCCCCTGCTACGCCTCTGGTCGTTTCCAGCATATTTTTTTATTTGATCATCATTCCTATTTATTCGTAGCGATTGGCTTCGATCGGATCGTTAACCTATTTGATGAAGCGCAAGAGGTATGTTCATTGTTGGATGGATGACTGCATCTTGCAAAAATAATTTCATCATTTGTACATCGCTCATCGCCGCTGAAATCTTTTATTATTCGCGGTATCAGAAGCGGCATACGAAACGGTTCATTATAAAATAAAAGAGTAGCTTGGAAAATGTTTTTAGGCATCTGCACCTCGATTAAAAAACACATTGCTTTATCGCAGATGAAGCATGTTGCGCTAGCTAATGAACATCTGCTTGATTTTCCGATTGGAAACCCGAGTCTAAATTTCCGTCGGAGTCTGAAATGTCCCGTCATTTAGCACGATCACAATTTGACGCAAGATAAATCCATGTTCATTCATAATTATTACATCCCAAATATGACATACTAATTGTAAAATTTACATTTTTCCTTTCTATTGGTGCTTATTGTTGATGCAATGATATGGATTTTATTGATTCTGATTTTTTCGAAATGTTATCTGTCCTTTTTATAAACATTTTGAAATTTCGAAAATGACCAGGAATGATGGCTCATTTTTTGTATCAATTGACGGCGTTTGATTGTCGAATCTAATGTGAAATTAATAACGTGCTCTATCCGAAATATATGATAGATGAAGTAGAACTTAAAATTGATTAACAACCCAAAAACGTTGTTGTGGTCTGAAAAAAATATTTCTTTTATTTACGCTTTGTTGTAGTTACCTCCCTGAAATTTCGTTTTTCGTAACGTAGGCCTTTAATTTGTCCTGCAAATGTTTTCATTCCATCATAATAGATGTTCTGCCACTGATTTTCTTTCTCAATTCCGTGAGTCCACTCAAATATTTACTCCACTCCATATAGTATGATTCTTTATTACAACTTTTCTTTTCTTAACAGTACTCCTCTCGATGTAAACAACAGTTTTCAAATGTTCACGGAAGTTAAGTTTTATTGGAATCAACTCGAATTTTGAGGGGTGATTATGACTTTGCTCTTAAAAGCAATATTCACCTAATCGGAAGCAGAAGAAGGATTTTTTTTATGTAGTCCACTTAGTCCACCGGAAAGGTGATCATACAGAGGTGGCTGGGACATCACCGGTTTAGGGAAGTTTGTCCCGTTGCATAGGGACAAACTTCCCTAAGCCAACGCGTTGTCTCGAAAGACTAAAAAAATACACACCTCTAGGTTTCGGTCTTCGGATTTCTGAAGCTGAAGAAATAACATTACCCATTGGATACCAATGAGTGAAGGGAAATTATCAGAAGCGTTTATCAAAGATGGACGGAAAGCATTAACGACATACTGTGACATAATTTTAACTTTGAGTAGTTTTTATTTCCATTTGTTAATAATCCGTATCAAAAGTGTTTTAAATACTTATAATTGCATTGAAATGAAATAAACTTTTTTTGAAATTTTGTTGAATTTCTAAGTTGTGCATAATGTCGACCTCGGTGGTCCACACCTACTCAACCTGGGGTCGCGGGTTAGAGTACTACACAGTTGGATATTTCACCAGCCATGGATATTGGTGCAGTTTTATTTGCAAGTATAATAAGCCTATCACTTCCTCTGTTCTCATCTCAAAAAATTGATTTCCCTACCAAATTTTTGTTACGTAAAAGCCTCCATTCCTTTATAATTCTCACGGAACTACGAAACAGCACGAATACAAATACGACGCTGGATCAAATTATTGATGCCTACTTCAATTGCTTATTTTTATAAAACGTAAATAAATATTATCTACATGCACGACCGGACACATCAACTTTCAACAAGGTTCGTTAACTATTTACAAGGTCTCTTACCATTGATTACTGCATAACAGGCAATCAAACCAAAGTTCACGAGGTACTCACCTGAAATGAGAAAAGTCAATGAAAATATTTTATCAAATTATATTATATATATATATATATATATATATATATATATATATATATATATATATATATATATATATATATATAATCGGTTTACGACGTTCTACGTCTTCCGATTCCCAATTTCCATGCCTCCCGATCATTCCAGAGTTCTTCATCTAATCCTCTTTCTCTCATTTCTTTCTCTATCCCTTGTATCCAACTTTTCCTCGGTCTGCCTCTCCTCCGTCTTCCTTCCGGGTTCCACAGCAGCATTTGTTTCGGGAGTCTTTCATTTCCCATTCGTTTTACGTGTCCATACCACCTCAACTGCTGCGTTATTATCTCATCTATTATGGTATCATTGACATTCATTATTTCTCTAATTCTTTCATTCCTTACTCTTTCTCATTTTGATTTACCGGCTGCTCTTCGCCAGAAGTCCATTTCAGTCGTCAGTAACAGTTTTTCTGATTTCTCCGTTAGTGGCCATATTTCAGAGCTGTAGGTTACTATGCTCTTTACTATGGTATTATAAATTCTCTTTTTGTTTTCAATGGATATTGTATTGTCCCAAAATAAGCTATTTAATAGTGTTATTGCTTTTTTGCCTTTATTGCATCTATCCCTAATGGCTACCTCCATTGTTTTACTTTCTGCAATTTGCATCCCTAGATATTTATACTCTTTACAGTGTCCTATTTGTTGCCCACTTTCTAAAATAAGATTCTGTTGCATTCCTCCCATACACATATATTTTGTTTTGTCGATACTGATATCAAGACCCCAATTTTTGTATTCTTCTATTATTTTTCTGGTCATATATTCTAAATCTTCATAATCTTGTGATAGAATAACTTGGTCGTCTGCATAGCTTAAGGTGTATATGGTACTTTCTTTCAAAGGTATTCCCATGGAGTTGCATTTCCTTTTCTGTCAAATTATCCCTTCTGTTGGAGTCAAATTATATTATCACATGCATTAAAAATGCAATCTTCAGTTGCTTTTACAAATAAGCATTATAAATAATCATAAATATATTTGAAATAACAAGAAGCCTATTAATAGCAACGAAATGGGCGGCAAGCCACGGAAGCATCTTTGCTATTGTCATTTCACTCTTTATTCAAAGGCATATTACACCTATAACAATGATTATTACATTTATCCCTTTCTATTCTGTTTTAAAGAGTATTATCCTTGATTCAAAATTGGTGGATTTCAAAAAAACTTTTTTCGTACACGAAATCCCCTCCTTAGAAGACTCTGGGACCATAATGAATACGCCTCCCTTCTCCATAAAACAAAAAAAACTGGCTTTATTCCTAGCCTCATCTCTAGCCTATAACACAATACCCAGATCCACCTTCGTTTCGCCTCCATTTGCTTCGTAATGATTACAACACGACGCTGTCCATAGAAATAACCTCTTTATATGAAACTCGCCGCAGAGACCTTTCCTACCTGGGTGCGGCGGACCATCGTCTACACGAATACTTGTCTTGGCACGGCCAGGCTAATGCGCTGGCCACTGCTCTTGCCGGAAAAATTTCTACAGCATGAATTAACTCTTTTGGCATTCTAATTTCACTAGGCTGTTACATAACAATAGGTTCTTTTATACCGTACATCTCATGCACAAAACAACATTTAACCCAAGGAATTTTAGGTTTTTGGTACTACCACAAAGGGTGTCCAGGAAGATTGAATATATTTAATAATAGGCTTCGAAAAGATTTAAATGAGACTTTCATGCCAGAATAAATTCAAAATCGGTGTATGAAAATTTTAAAAATAATATTAATATTTTATAACATCTCTGTGTGATATAGCAGTAGTAAATGTGTGGCATAGTAGATATAAAACAATAGCATTGGTGGGGTAGAATGTACAATTATCTACCCGGGGCTTTAACCCATCTTGGACCCACTAGGAGTAACAGGATAACCACGTGTAGTTGGATACGGGGATGTAGTTCAGATGTGTTATTAGGCCAGTCCAAAATACTCAGAAAATAGATAATTCACTTACTAGGGAGTAAAAAACCTTGCCACAGACGAGTAAAAAATTTCTATACTTGGAATCCAAAAACACAGGTCTTACAAAAATTTACTGCGGTGAACGGTGGCGTCCCACGTGATGAGTTTAATTTTTCAGCAGAATATTGATTTTTTTTCAAAGCATCCGATTTCCAAATATCAGGTTTTCTATTTGATTCCGAAAGATTCCTCTCTCATTTAACCCATCGATTACATTTGTTGCAGCTTGCTTGAATAAGTATTCATCATATAAACAAACTTGTCTACTTTCATACCTATCCAGTTATTAAACTGGCTCGACATAAATAAAACTCAACATAAAAAATGAGTTTTTATAGGAGAAAAAATCATCTCCAAATTATAGATAGGCATTGAGTAGAGAATTGGTAGTTATTAGTCAGAATTCTCCGACGTTTCGAAACGCTATAATTGCTTCTTAAATAACCAATCAATCCTGAGGATAAAACATCCAAAGGTGAATGTTATTTGTGCATAAATTTGAAAAGATAATGCATCAAATGCAAATCAACAATCTTGTAAATTAAAAACAAATGTAGCACTGAAGCAATTATACCGTTGCGAAACTTCAGTTGTGAGCTAATAACGATCTATAATGTTTTAGACATATATTCTCCCAAAGAAAACTGATTTATAAAATACTTGGCATTTATAAACGATAGTTGAAAAATGCTAGTGGAGGTTCAACTTTAAAACTAGTTGAAATCAAGCCAAAAGGCATAAAAATAACTTATAATAAATTGTTATGCAAATAAAATATGCTTATTCCAAATAACAAAAGTAGACACAAGAGGACATTTTACATACCTAATCAATTTAAATAGTAATTATTGTAAAAATGCTACCATTAGAAGAATTTGTGCTACATTTAATACTGTAAGTAAATATTTTTTACAGAAAGATGTGTAGTAATTTTTCAGCACTCAGATTGTAAAATTCTAACTCATGAGAATGTATATGTAATGTATAAGGGAGCGTGGTGGCCTAGTGCGTAGAGCTACTGATCGAAGGGTCCCGGGTTCCAATCCGGGTGAAGCCTTTGGACGCCCCGGAACAAAAAATAAATCCTCGGAATGCGAGGTGGCCCAGGGAAAGGAACTGGCCCCTGAATGTGTAAAATTCACCCGCCTGTGGCTTGTTCCGGGGTGACCTCTACTCTCACATATCAAAAACCAACCTTCGTGTTGAATCACTGAGTGAGAGTGAGTATATGTATAATGAATATTTTAGCCAGCTTGACTCCTTGTATATATATCAATTGTAAACATATATTTGTTTTGTTCAACTTTTAATTATATTTATATGTTGGGTGAACGTTAAACTCAATATATTCAATTAAAATTCAATTCACGTCAAAATCAAAATTCTTATTTTAAAAGATTAAAGCGCTGGTACTTCAATTTCAATTGCCTCTAACCTTCCCACTGCATCCGACTGTGAAAAAAATCTCTAAATATGACCACTAACTAATCCTAAACTATTTTTTACATGATTATTTTGATAAACAAATCTATGATTAAATTTTGCAGTAAAAGGTTAACAGAAGAAACGAAATGAAAAATGAATTAAATCCACTTTTTTAAAAATGCCACAACACTGATTTATAAGTAACGAGTGGAAGGTACCCGTTGAAATTCAACGGGTGGAAAAACATTAAACTTATTTTTTTATAATAAAACCACAAAGCCCGAAGAAAAACAGTATGCATGGTCATTCATTCAGGAGTTCGTAACCTATCTTGTATGTTGTGTTCGTTGTAGTAGACACACTGACAGTTTCCCAGGTTCACGGAGAGATGAGTGACTATTGGTTCACTTTCATGCACGGGAAACCCAAAAATCGGCCTTGCAGACTCATTACTACTTAAAAGGCACCCTGGTTGATAGATGGACACCTCGCCCCTACGGTCCTCTTGAGCCGTCTTCTGAGTGATTAACAGCTTGATCGCTTCTCTTGTGTACATGCATATATTTGCATTCCATGACTTAATTCAGTTGCACTATTCAACTTTGATATGTGCGTTGATTATCTTAATCAGGATTCGACAGTAGAGTACAATCCAGCGGTTGACAGGCCAAGAGGAGTAATGGCAGCAGAAGCCATGTTTATTTGGCCTATGAATCCTCCATCAATGGGACTGCGCCTTCGGCATAGCCATAATCATTGGTTTCGGTTGCTAAATAAAACATTTATGGTGATTCTTAGTGCACTTGTCGATTTTCATGCACAGACGTCGTTAATTGCGCAGAATTTCCGTTCTTATTTCGGATAAGAAGCATGTAGTGACGTCATTATAATTTTTGCCATCTTAAAGCAGATTGAAGGTTTGAAACAGATGGGTCTGTATTTGAACCAGATTTAGAGCTGGTTACCCGTCTGTATGTTGGGTAAGGATGAAATTTGTGCGGATCTTAGCGTAACCCGAGAAACACCACGGGGAGAATCTCATGAGATCGCTGGTGGGCATGTTTTTGACCATCCAAATCTAACCTTTGTCGTTTTTCTTTCAAGGGTTCATTTTCTCGCAAATAAGACATTCATTTTGTCTTAAAAGATTTTTTCGAAAGGTTACTCTTTTTTCTATTAGGCATGTTGATGGATATATTTTTAAGTCCAAGGAACGGAAACATAGCGGCAAGTGAGAGTCTAGAATAAGCATCTCGATGATTGAGTGAATGTACCTAAGTTAACTGCACATTAACACTTTTAAACGTATAAATAATTCGTGACGTTACTGATGTGGGAATTGGTCTAAAAACAGTTCGCGATCGTAATGAGAGGCAGACGGTTTCCCTATGTTTAATAAACCTGAGTACTAAACGATAATAAACAACGCCGTGTTTGTTGTAGCAACAGAGGCATTATTATCATTGATATTCGCTGCACGTATATATTCTTTTAAGTGTGTAGTCTATTAATTCCTTTATGTGTAACGTTTACTACGTAAGTGTTCTCCCATATATATGCCCCTTTGAGAGCTACTTTGAGAGTAGACGTTGAAGAGTATACTTGTTAAATATGCATTGAATTTAACGATTACCCCCCGAAGCAATCTATCATGGGGGACTCCGGGATCTTCTTATACGGATTTGCTTGCTACGTACTATCATGGGCCTGCAGGAAAGCGTGATATTTAATAGTTAAGAGGCGTGTATATCCTTTGAAAATGAAATATCTGGTTGTCAAGGAAATATGTTATTGTTGATTTCAGGGAAAATGTGAGATTTTTCAACTGAAAACATGAATTTCAGACTAATACGGAGCGTAGAAGAAAATCGATTGATAAAATTAGAAATTATATTGATTCAGCCATCCGATAAAAAAAATTCCAGCCCTATGTCTTGAGTGAATGTACTTTTAAAAGGCAAAAAATGAAACCACTTCACCGAACACAATGCATAGCATGGACCACCAGGGGGGACCTTCGGGGGCCTTTGGGGGCCTTTAGATCTTTTTAATATAGCATATGATACAACCAGATATTTATTCTATCTACATGCCAAATTTCAGCTCAATCGGTCCAGTAGTTTTTGCGTGATGGAGCAACAGACAGAAAGAGACCATTACATTTTTATACATATTTGTAAGGATCACACCCTTAACCCTGAAATAATAGGTTTTCGGTTAATTGAACCCTACAGTGTTTGTTGTCTACCAGTAACAAACATGGGTTCCAAATTTCATCAAAATCGGTCCTGTGGTTTAGGAGGAGATGTGGAACATACATACATACATACATACATACATACATTGACTTTTATATATATAAAGATAAAACCACTTGCGTATTGTGTAGCATCCATAAATACGCATAAACAAGATAACGCTTTTTTATTGCTGCAAGGAAGTCAAATGGAGCACAATTGGTGATGTAGGAGAGGAGAGAAGTTAGTGACAGAGATTCCGAGGAGGCAGCATAAGTAGATAAAGGACATGCTTAGAGGTATCACGTACTTGAAGAGGGTGATAGAAGGTAACATATAATTACCTTATAATTATAGGAAGGAAGAGGAAGGAAGAGGTATAGAAATGTCGGAGGACATAATGGAAGAGAAGGTATGAATGAGATGTTAAGTGCCGTAGGCCGAAGATAATACTTGCTGCGGTCAAAACTGTTGGTTCGTTATCTGAAAAGGCAACCGGCCACTAAGTCCGGCGGCCACGCAACCGGTCATTTGCGCCATCAAGGCAGTTAAGCGAAATTTCACCAATCATAAAATTCAACGAATTTGGCTCCATCGTAGGGAAAAAAAACTGATCTATCAAATGATACAAAAATATCAGCAACTTGCAATACTACTTTTCGATATATCTGCCAAGTAATAAGAGCCGTTTTCAATTGGATTTGGCATGGTTGCGCGTTCGATGAAGAAATTATTGAAGACAAATGAGAAAGTTCTGATGCATACAACAAGTAAGGAATGTAACTGTGTGTAGCTCGTATGTTTCACTTCATTATAAAAGGTATCTCTCACTGTAATACTATACTTGGAATCGGAAAAAAACGTTCGACTAAAATGCTGATTTTAGTGTTCCACATTAAATAAATATGTCAAATTAAAGTCTGTAAATTTCAGGAAATTTCAGTAATGTTAGACAAGGTTTTGTATCGTCAATACCTCTGAACTTACTTCAAGCTTCGTCCAATAGCTAAAACTTTTTAAATAAAGATAGTATATGTTCTCAATATGACTAGAGAAAAATTTCGCTTTAACTACTTTATGAATAATTACGTCTATTCTAAGCAAGAAAGCGCCCAGTGATATACAGTTAAACGTCCCTTATTATGGACTGACAACTAAAGTTTAAATACAGTCCGAATTTACGCTCAAAAAGAGATTTGGATACCACTGAATGCCTCTTCCAAGATAAGAACTCAAGGTCTCAGAATAAGAAGCGCCTACATTAGTCACCATACCAACCCAATCCCTGTCTAGGAATTTGCAATAAAACCCTGATGCGGAGTTAATTATGATAGGTCCTTCCCTAGTACCAAGCAGTATATCGTTAAAACACCCAATGAATACATGTAGAAACAATCACATTTATGTCATCCAATCCACCGTGTTCGAACATTTCCTCCCCTATTCCTCAATCTGCTCCTTCCCCTCAAGTCTAGCTATTGGACAGTGGGATGGGATATAGAAAGCTGTGTAGTCAGCTGCACCACAGTCCGGAAGGAGAGAACACAGAGTCAGTCCCCCGAACGCCAAAACCTTCGACGCTTTGGCGCCGCGAAGTCGATAGGAGGGCGCCACTGTCGGCGCCACGGCGCTACTCCCACCCCCCCCCCGCCCTTATCTCAACCCCTTCACCTCCCAATCCCCTCCCCCCAAGTTTTCCTGGAAAAAGTATCAACCATCCCTTCCCCTGTCTAAGGCTACAAATATGTCCCTGCCCTCACCATATACCTACCTATGTATATTTATACCTATGTATATATTTTACGCTTACCTTGGTTGACGGGTCATGTCCGTGACGCACGTCCCCACACACACTGAAAGCCGTGTCAATGCTCTTCAAATAAGGCATCAAAGCTGTTCATGACTACAAAGCCTTACGGACTCTATGAACGATAACAAAATTCAATCTAAACATAATGTAAAAACACACCAAAATTTATGAGCGAGAAATAACAATTCAATGAATTCAATAAATTTGGCATTATATGGTTAATGAAGAAAAATATACCATTTTTCTTGTCATGCCAAAATATCAGCCATTGGTTTCAGTTTTTTGAGAGATTTACCACAAAACAGACACCATTTGAGTTGTGGGCTAAAGAGAGAGAGAGACAGAAATATGAGGAAGTTCTGACTAGCAGATCACGTGGTATATGTAACAGAGTGTAGTTCGTAGGTTTTCTGTATTATGAGGAAAAATTATTCATTTCACCACAATACTTTTTATTAAATGACGTAAAACCTTCTGACTTGTTGGCGTTTTCGTGGTACAACGTTAAACTAATATGTCAAGGGCAAAATTTAATAGATATAACTAATTACTGAAAGTCCAATCATTAAAAATTTTATAGCGTCATTAAAAGTTATGAAAACTAAAAGAACGGCTACAAATAAATATTCCTTTGTTTTAAGCCAAAAGTATTCATTGTTAATATTATTTTTACCCCAAATACCTAAATTAAGTAATAGGATATGTCATTTTAGGTACATATGTGAAATAATATTTAGTGCTAACATTTATTTTCTGAATAGTTCATCGAATACTTTCGATAGATAGTTATTCTGACTTATTTGTATTCCAAATATTTCGAAATTCTTTGAAAATCATGGAAACACCAAAAGCATAGTAAACATTTTTCAAATGGAAATTTCGCTCATTTATGAATACTTAAAATCCCGCCGCATGTACATTACACAAAACTTTAAAAAAACTGGCGTTATCCATGCGAATATGCGATGAGAGTATAGGTTTTTCCCAAAATGCTGATCATTTGAACTCCATTTTACGGATATTCCAGGAATTTAGGCACTGACCGCGAGCGTGGACTGAAAGTAGACAACTCTTTAATGACAGCATTTCATCCGATACGTGACGGCATTTACTAAAGTTACTTACAAACGATGAATTCGTTCCTTTTTCCGTTTTATTTTTCCTTAATTACCATGGATCATAATCATTATTTTGTAATGGAAAGTTATCAACTCCACTTTATTTCTCGAGGAATAGAAAACCCTCAACGAAAAAATTATTCAAACTTGTACTTATTGAAATAATTTGATCTGCTTAAATGCACGCTGACATGAATTGACGAGATAAAATCTGGGAAAATGGTTGAAGAACACTTGTAAAACACTTCACTGACTTAATAAATTATCTACACGCAGTATTACATCACATACTTAAAACCGGTTAAATTATGGACAATAATTCATGATAATTTTTATTTTATGCGTAAAAGTTCCATTTATTAACATTGTCCGTAGGCCTTTGTCCGTAGCTAACTTGCCATTTTGACATATTTATTCATGAATTCCTAATTCACGCAAAACGTTTCGTGATCGTGCATGCCTTCATATCACACGAGCAGGAAAATTTCACGGATTAGGAGCTGACTGGCTGACGGCCTGAACAAAAATTATTTGTTGAAAAGAATACGTAGTGCATAATCTGTACAAAAAGAAAAAATATCGAGAAGTTTTCCTCAGAGTCTACGAGCGTTGAATTTCTTTGGT
Organism: Pyrrhosoma nymphula; assembly: GCA_963573305.1. Taxonomy (NCBI): domain Eukaryota; kingdom Metazoa; phylum Arthropoda; class Insecta; order Odonata; family Coenagrionidae; genus Pyrrhosoma; species Pyrrhosoma nymphula. The sequence goes on along the minus strand of OY754334.1, from coordinate 99,166,178 downwards.
GAAACCGGGTCTAAATATAGTAATTTCAAGGAAACAATTGCAGCCTGAAGCAACAGCTGAATGAACTGCATGAAAAAACATACCGGCTCATGATAATTCACGTAGAAATACCAACATAGTTGATAGTTAAGCAATAAAATCCAAACAATAACTTAATTTATTGATCAAATTTCAACAGATGATTTAAGAACAGAAGTTTGCACAAAATAATTCCGCTTCTACCACACATTGAAATTTTATTAATTTGCTCAGCTATACGATGTTTACATTTCTTTTTCCTTAGTTCAACATGTGGTAAAGATGGTATTCTTCAATATATTGGCTTGGAATTTATTGGTATTAATAGTTCTTATCATGTGCAGTACTCTGCCCATCAGATGGGACGTTAAATGGTGGATTTACCGTAGTGACTTGCGTTTATAGTCAGCTGATGCCGATGCAAAGGTGCGTACATTCATGTTTCACATTCACATTTTAATATTCATGTAGTGTAAGTAGTCTTCGGCAAGGGTATGGTCGGAGCGTATGTAAACAGAAAAACCAATTAGTGATCGTATTTCGTCAAGAATTTACAGAGTTATCTAATTAACACAAATTCAGAGAATATTAGCACAGGCGTGCGCAGTCTGATTCCGAGAGTTTTTATCAATTATTCATGAATTAAATTGCGAAAACATTATCGTGGAACACCGACTTTAGGTCAGCTATGGCATATGAATGCACATCTCTCCACACTTTGGCAGGGAATTACCCTGAGGCGATCGCACGTATTGAAGGCCAATAACCCGGTCTAGTATATAAATGATAGTCTATAATGGCTGATGCTTGAAGATGATTTCCGAGGGGGCAAAACGCTGAAAATAATCAAACCGTACGCATCTCTTGGACTAATTTCGGGAGTGAAAAAAATAGAATGTATGCTTAAAATATACCTTACGTGTTTATGGACTCACATTCCTCCGCTGTAAAAGCATTCGTAAAACTAAACATGGAGGAATTCAGATAGATTCAGGCCCGTGGGGCAAAGAATTTACATTCGATTTATCCCCAAAATCCAATTTATTTTTTGCCATAAATGAACGTTTTTTACGTTTTTCACTAATTATTTCTGATTCACACTTCCTTAAGGCTGTTCCTTGAATTATACCAAACAGTTTTAATAGAAAATTGAACCAAGCGATTAATTGATTAGAGAGTCATTTTCCTCAGAAGATTGGTTGACATTATGGTGGTCGGACTATTTGATGGCCGTTTCGTTCGCTAATGATAGCTTGGCAGCATCAATTACGCAAATCCCTGGTCATTCAAATCAATAGTAAAATAACTGGTGTGAAGAATGAGAAACCAATACATTTTTTCTGCGTTTGTAAATCCGGATAGTGAAATAAAGGAAATTCCTTTCCCTCCATTCATGAACATGCAGCAATGTCAGTAATAATGTGGGAATTATAAAAAACGGTTATCAGGTATACGCCTAATGTGCATACATAAAGGCTTAAAAATGCAATTTCATGGACGCAGAATTAGCTGTGCAAGTTTTAACCAAGTTGATTCTTTGACCCAGTTCGATTTTTCTAAATTGGTGAAGAATAAACAGTTTTTTTTCAATAATTTAAGAGTTTTTACAGGATCTATGTAATTTTTTCAATAACCACTTGAATAATTAAACCATTTTGATTATAACTGGATCACCAAGTTCCATATTTTTACTACGTCAACATAAATTTTGATTAACCAAGATTCCAAATTCTTTCCAACCTTAACTAGGTATCATAAGCACAGTTATGACTTGAATAGAAATGTCCCAATATCTGCAACCATTAATTCACGCTGAAATGTATGTGATGACATATAGAATAGCGTTGTATCATTGCAATACAAAACCACCACGAAGGGGAAATATTGTTACGAACATCTACAAATATATGAGGTGAGTAAATGATTATGTTAATGAGAGACTTGAGTATGATATGAAGCACAGATGGGACGAAGAAATTATTGACTGATTGGTTGGTTATTTGGAAAGGCAACCGGCAGCTGAGGCCATTTTGTTACAAGGAAAGGCGGATAATTCTGAAATGTTAGGATTGATTTGGGAATGTACGCACCTTTGCATCGGCATCAGCTGACTATAAACGCAAGTCACTACGGTAAATCCACCATTTAACGTCCCATCTGATGGGCAGAGTACTGCACATGATAAGAACTATTAATACCAATAAATTCCAAGCCAAAATGTGTAATGATGTAAAAAATTGCTGGACCCATTTAGTTGGTTTTTGTGTCATTTATTTCATATATCATAACACTTATCGGGAAAATTCCCGAAATTATCATTTTGGATCTAGATAAATTGTAAATTGAAAACATAAGAACGCCTTCACTCAAAGACATAAGTTCCATGTTAAATTTGTATAGACACCGCGTAACTATGCAAGAGTATATTACAGTGCCAGTCAGGGAAGTTTTTTTTGTGCTCTCGGACGATTCTGGTGGTCCGTATGCTCCTGCAATCACGGTAAGCCATTGGCTTGTCATCAGGTTTCTCAGGGGCCGAACCATCAGAACTTGACAAAAACACTCATGCCCTGGGCATGCGAAAAACCGACCCAGGCGGGACTCGAACCCACGACCTTCGGATTGGCAGGCGAGGTCTTTATCTCGCCACCACCGGGGCCAGCAAAGTACTGAGAATAAATCTTGGGAAAAATGTATTGAACTTTTAATTGAATATGATTAATAATTTTCTAAGTAGGACCTTTGAGCTTCACCATTCAATACACCGTTGCCAGTGCGTCTGTCAAGCTTTCTCGTTGCCAGTGCGTCTGCCAGTACGAGATAATGTCCTCGCGAGAACTAGTATTCATTTCCACTGTTTATGATCTCAAAATGGTTTCCTTTTGGACACCATCTTTAGAGAAAATGGCATCCCTTTAGGTGTCTGTGTTTGATCGGGGGGAAAAAATGCACTCAGCTATGGCCAGATCAGGACTTTAGGGTTCCTAAGGCAGCGTTGTCACGTCCCAAAGGTCAGCGTTTTTGAGCCAAAAACACCCTGACTTGCAGCGATGTGTGGCTGAACGCATTGTTGAGTGCCAAGGTTGTGGCAATCTCCTTACAAATGCCGAGAACTCCTCAATTGTGCACTCTCAATCACTTTCACAATAGTTTTTCGAATTTCCAACATTTCTGCTATCATTCTGACACTCAAACGGCAATCAGTGTTTTAAAAATCCAGCAAGTTGTCCTAATTTTCCTAATTGTGAGTCACTCATGGTCATCCAAAGCTTGATTTGTCCTCGACGTCTTCTCTGTCCTCCCCAACAATCAAAACTAGCAATGCACCCAGACAATTAAAACTAGTGATGCACCCAAACAATTAAAACTAGCGTGCTTTGAACTGGAATTCCTTGCCAAAGATCTTTTTAATCATAGTCATCATCTCGATGCCTGATTTTATGATTTTAACACCAATTTTAAAGAAGAATAAACAGTTTTTTTCAATACTTTAACAGTTTTCACACGATCTATGAAACGCTTTCAATAACCACTTGAATAATTAAATGATTTTGACTATAATTGACTCAACTAGTTCCATATTTTTATTACGTGAACATAGATTTTGAAGCCTTAGCCAAGATTCCAAATTCTTAAAATGATATGCTGTTCAGAATGATGCCTCTGAACGTCGTGAGGGTTGGAAAAGTCTCGGGTCAAAATGTCAAATATTCTTATGTGCTTCGTGGAGACAGACCATTTTGCACATAAAATGATATTTCATAGCATTTATTAGAAATTTTATCAGTAAGTACTTTTACTAATTATTGTGATATTTTTGCGTTACCATTTATTGGTTTTACCGGAGTAATTTTCAAAACTTGCTTACTTTTCGGCTAAAGTTCAACATTTTATCACATGCTGGCAGGCCTGGGGCAGTACTGATTTTAATTTCAATGTATTTTGGCATGACTTAAGCAAGATTTTGGTATGAACCAACACCCAAATAGACATATTTTCCACCCTGAGACGTTTCAAATTTCAAAATGGGAGCGAAAATTTATCCACCCAACTTCTCATGGCACCCGAGAAAAGGAATCGGGATTTGAAAGGCTTAGGAACCGGCGAATGGTTCTGGTAAATTCATCTCGGGTTTTCCACCGGGTTAATGTTTCCATGATGGCCGACACATCGACAGGAGACTTTCCTGCCATCCTCAGGGCCTTTAAAGGATACCCAACTGCCCTGAGGATGACAGGAAAGTCTCCTGTCGATACGTCGGCCATCATGGAAACATTAACCGGGTGGGAAACCCGAGAAGAATTTACCGGGAATCGGGATTCCACAGAAAAATCATCATCACTCAGAGGAAACGAACAAGCTGAACACTGATTGAGGTGGAAGGAGGGATTCGGTTGACGGTAAAAATTATTTGCATGCTCTGGGAAACGTAGGTAATGAGAGTCAGGGTATGGAAGGGGAGTGAATGTTTTTTTAGAGCATCGGCCTGAGAGGATGTAGTACCCTAAATCAACGTCCGGACGACGGGAGATTTGCAATATTTGCCCATTCCTTTTGCTTTCGTCCACGCTCTAATTTTCGTCGACCGTCGACGACAAAACACCGACCGAAAAATTAGTGCTCGTGGAAGACGGGGAGAGCGCTGTGACGCGCTGGAGTTCCGTTTTTTTGCTGACCGCTTACCCTCTCCGCGCATCCTCCACGCTTCGTCCTGCCCCCTGACTGAAACACTTGGTCAAAGGCAATCTTTTTCCTCATCCTTATCTCACCAGCTTATACCCTCTCGTTGAAGTTCTATAAGAAGAGGGCTGATGATGTTGAAATTCAAATATATCGAATCGCAATCTGTGAAGCTTGTCGACAGAGAAAAATATTTCCGACGCAAAAATTATTTGGGATATAATCATTCATTCATTCACTCAAACGGCTCACAGGCGTGAATAAAAAAATATTTCGTTCAAACAGCGAATGAAAGAAAGAGGCCGGGAAACGCAAAATGTGATAACACAAAGGTGGTGTGAAGATGACCGATTCCAAGTGAAAAACATTCGACTAAATATTATGTGTTTCCTATAATGGGATCCGGAAACATTATTTTTGATGCATTGAAATGGACTGACTGTTACGTGCTAGGGTTCTATTTTACGCAGACCGTGGACCGTCAGCGCGTTCTCCACGCTTCGTTCTACTCTCTAACTAAACCCATGGCCAAAGATAGTCTTAGCCCAATCATTTTGATCCAATGTTCAAACGAATGATTTCAACTCCACATGGGGAGATCTGATGATTCTCAGCATGCGTAGTTGTTTTATCTATGATACTAATACTTTGAAAATGACAGTGCGTGGGTTGCGCCAAAAAATCATATAATTACGATTACACTGCTCTACTACTGCATAACCTCACCTTTTAGGCTCAATTTTCATTCGCATGTGATATTCCTAGTCTAGTATCGTAAAACGTTACCTACTAACATTTCCTTGGAGCACATTTTTTTAAGAGTGTGCTAAATAAATATCGCGGTATAGCGTAGGCTTATCCACCGTTTCACCAATCGCTTTCTCCCCGACCACAACGTCGTTTCCCTTTCTATCGCTTAATCCTCGGCAATTTATCAAAAGCGGTGGTCCTCGATATGACCCCTGGCGCACCCCTTCCTCCACTTAACGAAACGACCACCCTCGTCTCTCTTTGCTTCCCCCCTAGCTTCCATTTGAATCCTCTCTCCGAATCTGCTCTTAGCGTTTCCCATGAACACAAACTGCCAGCAGAAGGGGAATGGATTAAACGACAGACCGGCGTTAAATTATGCGTGCTGGGAAGAACGAAAAAAAATTCTGACCGTTTTAAAAACAAGTCACAAGCATGCTCTCGAAAGGTTTAAGCGGCATTGCAAAGGAATACTCATCATTCATTTTCTTCTCTTCCATTTCGAACGGCCAATTTATGACAATTTCCATATTCTTCCCCGACCAAAAAATTATTTTAAATTTTTCCTTTGGCCAATATTAACGATGTTGAACACTCTTTAATTTAATATTTGGAACTAGTAATTTCTATCTTGTATTCCATATGATTGAATTATTTTGGTATTCAATTTGGAGTCGAATGTCAGTAGTATTTTTAAATGCATGTTTGGAAAAATTATCTGGAATGCGAATTTTCTAAAATTAATAATTTCGTATTAATAAAATCGTAATTTTCCACAGTTAAAGTTTATTAATAACCTCTTATCTCCTTAAAACTACAATCATATTTCTCCTGCTTTTTGGTTTTTCTCAAATAATTTCCCGTCTCATTTACATCTAAATAGACTCATTAGTTCCTCTCCCTTTATTTGTTTTTTATAACTGCAGTTCAAAATATTTGACCAAGACAATTTTTAATCTTATGTTTTCGAAGCCTTGCAGTCCTCTGCTCTACATTCCATGCTTTTCTATTCCTTCTTCGTGTAGCGACGCTACAAATGTATGATAGCGATTAGATTAAAAGTGTGATGGAGGACCGATTTTGAATATCGAACAAATTTTTATTGCGTTTCTTTACGACCGTGCGCTCATGTTGCTGAATTTATATATCATAAAGAGTTTATTTATGGAGTTTACCGAAGATAACAATGAGTTTATAAGCATTTTGAATCATGGTATTATGTCGGTACCTTATTTCCTGAATTTAACACAAAAATTAATCTTATGTCTTTGCTCAATGATGTACTTCATCTTGAACCGCGAGCTAGGTAAAAAAGAATACTTCGTTTATAACTTGATATATTTTCTGTAACAGCTCATATACAATGGCGGCCGACGGGAATGTGTAGCTAAGACCCTCCTCCAGCCACCCCCCTACAGCGCTGAATGTGTAATGTAAATGTAAATGAAACATTTAATATACAGCATTCGATTATAATAAATTCACATGATAATGCTACAAACTACAGTATCATTGGAATCTGGAAATACTTATCGAATGACAGAGAGGAAGTTGAGTCAAGTGTTGAGTGATTTCGAAACATAGGATTGGTTGTAAACAAGAATTCTTTAAGGATCAGCCATGAATTGATCGTTTTTGCTGTAAAACGCCCCACGTCCATGACTAAATGGAACTGCCTGAACCAGGAGCCTTCATGTCGCTCACTTTCCCATCCGTGGCTATGAACTGATTTAATTAGTGTTTTTTTTTGCCACAAACAAGTTGATCCTCCCGAGTCGAAGTCATCCAAACGGGATAAAAGGAGGGGCCGACTGACATTTTCTCTCCCACCCGTCAAGAAACATCTGTGCACCGAGACGGCGAATGCCATGATCCTCTCCTCTGCTCCTCCTTCCAGAAATGAAATAAAAATCACTCCAATTCCCTTTCTCCTTCCCCCAAGAGAGCAAACACAGACGAAAACGCAAACACAGTCACGCCCACACCCGCAAATACGCACATATATATATATGCGAGAGAGACAAACTTTCTCTTTCCCTCTTTCCCTCCCCATTCCCCCCAGCCCTACCCACTTTCCCTTTTTTATGTCTTCCTTATTGTTATTATTTTATTTTTGCAATCTTCCGAGACTCCCACCATGCTAAAGGATCTCCCATCACCTCGCAATCTAACGTCAAAGCGCTCTCCTCGACAAAAAAAGGCATAGTCGCAACGAAATCGCTCGTTTTCCCTGCTTTCACAAAGATTCTTTCAAGTATTGAGATAAAGGGAAGATCCGCTTCTTTGAGGGAATTATACTTCGCCTCTTGAAAAGCGATTTCTCTTTTTTGTCCATGTTCATGTGTTTTGCTCAAGTCTTTGCTGTTAAGGCATCGTGAGGAATTCAACTGGCTTCCTTTAATCCCAGAGTGGTTTTCCTGCCCCATTTTTTATGCAAAAAATGATCGAAAAATGACAGATATGTTCATGTTTCAAGAGTAGGAAATTATATTTTCTTATTAGGGGTAATATAGCTTTCTTAATTCAAGCATTATATCAGAAATAGCTATATATAAGAAAAATTCTCATATAGCGTAGGGTTTTAAAAGAAAAATGTAAAAATTCTCTAGAATCTTACAGACACAGACCCCTATCAATCGACAAATTTTATTTCTTCATTTCTGCAATTCAACCTCTTTTCATCACATCCATAATGCCTATTCTCTTGTTTCCCTTTCCCCGCTTACCCAACATCCTCCCTTCTATCACCGCCTTCAGCGACCCATCATCCCTAATTACCCCTTGAACTTGTCTCGGAGAACAGGGCGGATTGGCGCTGGCGTGTTCCAATGACCCCTAGAACTGGACTGGTGGGATCATAAATAATTGCTCCTAGTAAAGCCACCCATGCCAGGATTCATTGAAGTGTAGATGCCAGATGAAAGGTGATTCATGTGATGATGTCATGTCAAAAATACCGTTGGGAACTGCGATGTGATCACACCCATCTCCAACTATCGATTTTCCTGATCATGGCAGTACACAATGGAGTATGTAGCAATCAAAGAGCAGCGATACTAACTAGACTAAAACAGATAGCAATTGAAATTACCAGAAGTACCGAGAACATCAACAAAGGAGACGGATACCCTTACCACGATGTATGGACGAGAGTTATCCGAGAAACAGCCAATCAGAGAGCAGCAAATACGCAGGATGCCCTTTATATAGGTGGCCAACACTGCAATCCTATGCCTTCGATTCGAAAACGCTGTTTGAAACACCAGTGAAACTCAAGTCAATACACACAGTTAAGACCCGGATGTATGGAGAGAGTAGTTAATGAACAATTGATCTTCAGCAGCAGTCTCTTAGCCTTCCATTGCCCAAATAATTATTAGCAATCACATTCTTTTTTCATGTTATTCATTAATATTTTGTATAATTTGACCTGGGAAAAAAGTGTTTTGTATATTTTACATTTTTCTACGAGCCAGCAACATGGAAAGATGGTTCATTTAGGAATAGAGCCCGGTAAATGTGATATATATAAGAAATTATCAAGTAGTGGAAGAATTCACCAACGTGAGCAGCTAAGGGTAAAAATTCATTTTATGAGCATCCATACCTTGGTTGGTAAAATTGGGTTTATTTCTCGCTATAATCATATAATTTAGCTCTTTCGTTATAAATTATGGGCCGAAATTATGAGATGAAATGCACAACGATGTAGCTGTCTTGATTTCTTCCAAATTCGAGAAATTCATAACTTTCCGCTTCTTTTTATAGTTTTTCGATATCGGAATGAGTGTTTTCATGATTTTCACAGTGATCACGAGGATCTTATTAATTTGTTTAGCATTGTAATTTATTTACTTTGAAAAAACATATTTGGCTGTTGGCTGCCACCCGATCGCCAACTAATTCTAGGAATCCAGCATAATAAGCATATCATCAATTAATGAATAATCCCAAGCATATTAACCAGCAATATTCTCTGCCACCAGCAACAGATGCAAAGAACGTAGATGTATAAATCTGTACAAAAACTATGTTTTAAAGCAAGAATAAGCAGCTTTTATTGTCTCGGACAGAATTCTTTTACTACTAAATAATTTTTGGTTCTCCTTCAGGACTGCGCCATCGATGAAATGCAATTTTATTTGTAATGTATGGTAGCCTGTAATCCATGAGGAACTATCATTTTGAGTAAATTCACTTCCATGTGTGCATTCAGCACAGTTAAAAAACTCCTTAGTAGTCGTGCGGCTCATAGTCAGATGAATTAAATAATGTTCTCGTTTTTGTAAAAAAAAATATGATACACATTACTCCCTCAGCGTTAATTCTGTTAGCTCCATGGGTTTTCTCTTTATACATAGTCCATTCTAACGGGCATAATTTTATTTGTGAACAAATATTTTGGCAGACACTGCCACAGTCCAAAATCTCTATGCATGAGTTGTAGAATAAAAGGAAGGATTTATCAAATTGCCGGAAGCTTCTCGCTATTGGTACCATTTATCCATGTAGCCGAGGGGGTATCTTGGAGGATAAAGGCCACTAGTTGCATTCACAACGTGCATCGCGGTAAATAAAATTCCCCATTTGTTTGACACTTTGTAGAACAGATATACACTGACCAGTCTTGCCTGTGTGGACTCTTTAGTTCGTATTCTGCTGGCACTCGCGTGGGTCAAGTGTGCGGGAATTATGGGATCGCAATGCGCACTATTCGAATCCCCACACCGTGCTCCTGGCGGGTGCATCCCATCCGGAATAGCAATTGGATTCACGGAGCGAGGAGAATCGAGGTGCACGGACGCACGGAGGTTTATATACGTAGGGCGAGGGGGGCCGCTCCCTTTAGTCTCGCTCGCCAATGGGGGTTTATCACGATTTTTACTTTTTACTTTATGGTGCAGGGGACCATGACAAATGATCATTTGCAAATCCTCTCTTAAAGACTTCTAAAATTGCCAGAGGTATAGGAGTCTAAAGTTGAATGGAAGGACAACCTTCCCATAACGGCCGTGATGTCATGTCATCCATGGCTTATTCTTTCTTCTTCCCGATACATTCTAAAAGATGCCTAAAAAAGGATTTTGTGAAGATATATTTTTCTTCCGGAAATACAGCTGTATAACCTTAATGTTTTGAAGAAACTCCGTAAATCTATATGGAAACCTTTGCAAATTTGATTTCAGTGGTCATATCGAAAAAACATTCGAATGGTTATCAATGATATCAATGAATGATAACCTATGCAATGCGCAATAACTTACTCCTGGTTTAGAATGAAGAACCCGGAAAAGTCTCAAACTAAAAGGGTATCAAGGGATTCAATACGATGCTGGTTTGAAAGCTGGCTTGCTATCTTCCTGCCTAGCCACGCTTAATAGCCTGAAGTCAACTGAAGTACTACTACATTATTATGAAAAAGAAAGATGCATTTATTCTAATTCAAATATGGCTACTTGCAAAAAAAAGCATCCAATGTATTCCGAAGGTCTTATTGCCCAATCTTTTTCACAATAAATGAAAAAAAATCATTAATTGCATTTATCCACAGTTAAGTTTTATTTTACCGACCAAAGTTTCGAAGGGCAAAATCATTGTCAAGAAAGACCTAGAATATCACGGTTACCCGTCGAAACCTAGGTCGGTACAGTAAAGCATTAGTGTGGTTTAAGAGAATTGGTATTTTTTTATTTCATCATGAAAAAGAAAATATTATATACATTTTTCCTTGAAACTACGTGATTTTATGCCTAATCACTGTGTTCCATGATATTTAGAGAAAGTTTGGTAGCATTTCATAGGTTTCAAAAAAATAAAGTAGTAAATATATATCTTATGATAGGTACTTGAAATTAGGTACAGTAATAATGAAATATCAGGTAAGTACTGCATAGAAACCAAAGGCAAGACAAGGTACTCATGGCCAGTAAGATTAAACAAATGGTTGGTCAAGATAACGTGACATTTAAAACTTTCTGATTCCACAGAGCATATTTTTGATTTTTCTTCACTTTACAATCTTCACAGAAATACTGTTAAACTAATAAAATTGAGTAAATGCTAAATAATTTAGTAATACTCCCAATATCACTATCAAATGACGTCATTCTGTAATACTTTTGTTGGTGTTAAATTTTATGTAAATTTACTTTAAGCAGTTACTAAAAGAGACGACCAATAACAAATGCTTTTTTCCAGAATTTTCATTTTCACTCCCGTGAATGTCAGCACTCTAAAACAACAATAAATTTTTTTCTTAACGTTGTCAACTTAAGTGTCCTACCAACAGATAAGGTGAGCTAATGAAAATAGAAAAATTATCTTCACGATATTATGAATTTCAAGGATCTCCACTGAGCTACCATGTCTAAATTATTTAGATAAAACAAAGCAAGCATTAAAACTCTAAAACTTAATCTCCGGTAAACACTAGGTAATTTGTATCTATATGCAAATACTTATCTTTGTACCATTAATCTAAAAACACCAATTTAGTGTGTATCCATATTCTAAGAAATTAGTTTACAGTCTAGAAAATTAGCTAATAGAAATAAGTGAATTAGTGGCTTGAAATATAAAAATAATAAAAAAAATTAGGGTTAATGGATTTATATATAAAAGGTTATGAAAGAAGCAGTTTGGGGTAATTTGAATTATTGCATGCAGTATAATGAGCTGAAAATGATAGTGCCGACATGTCGCGTGATTATGGGCTTGCGTAAGAGTATTGTCACTTATTTTCACTTGCGTCAGGGTATCGTCACTTATTACGGGCACGTCTACTCGAATATTTGCTCATCTATAACAACGCCTATATAAATAATGCAATTCAATGCAACAGAAACTGAAATTCAGTTCGGTTGTTGCATTGAGAATTTTCAAAATTTGCTAAAATTGAAAATACCTCAGTATAGCTGTTGACTACGCATGAAAGGGTCAAAGCTATGCTGCCTCAAAATTCACCGAGGTACATAACTAAATAAAACAACCTTAGAAATTGTAAAGAGAGCGTATTGCAAAACTATGGAAACTTTCCACTGGAAGCAAGTGTACTTTGATAACGGAAATAATATTTTTTAATGAATTTATTCAGAATACGGAGCACTCATTTTGTCACCGCTACCAATAATATATCAGAGGACGACTACTTTTCATGACTATCATGGTAAATTAAAAAGATTTAAACCAATACCTTACTGTTTGCTACAAATTGCTTGTTACTAATGCTAATGCTGACCAAATGCTATATATTACAGTAAGGGTTACTCCGTGAGTGCAACTCCGTGTAAGAGTAACTCTCCGAGTAAGAGTAATTCCCTGACCCAATGTTAATTATCGCCAGCAAAATAATAAGAAAAAAGTGTGTATTATTCAAAGGTCTGAGGTGGAAAACATTATTTATCTTGATGATTCTACTTCCCTAGCGTCATGCGAGATGATTTTCTGTGCAAAGAAAACTAAAGCAAAACCATCAATGAATAGACGAGGTAAAATATCCTGTTCTATTACCTAGAAGTGATTTTCAAGATATGTCGAGGATCTGACGGGGACTGGCAAAGCTTCAATCTCGGCGTCCGTAGCACTTCCGCTGGAACGTTCTTTCCGGACCAAGACTCGGATGAAATTCGAGCAATCCTCATCGCACAAGACTCAGGACCGCATGATGGTTGCTCCCTTTACGTCCGGGCCCCATCAAACGGCAACCACGCTCATCTCCGGACTATCTACGAAGACCGGCCGGGACCGCGGCCGCATTCAACCCACCACCACCCTACTCCCCGGTCGCACACTGCGGAGATATATCTGCCTCCCGCCGTCTCCCTTTCTTCTCCCGGGCCCTCATAATCCTTCTATAGACCCAGATCTGGGTCCCTTTTAACGACCCTGGCGGGAAGAGAGAGACGGAGGAAGAAGGATTGACTGAAGTCGACGGTGACTCTTAAGCGACTCGATCCGACCATACGGAGTGCGAGAGCCCTTTTAGTCATGTCTGTACGTACCAGCTCTCTTTCTTGCTCCAGCTAACTCGTGGTATTTTGTATAGCATACGGGTGGAAGGAGTTCCTAATTTATGCCCACCCCTCAAATTCCGCGATTTATTCCTCGGCCCATAACTCTGATGATTCCGTGGTCTTTCCAGCCGCGGAACTTGCTACTCCATTCAGAAAATGTAAATTGTGTTGGGATTTGTCTTAAATTCCAAAGTGTTAATCACTAATTCTCCCATGAGGTAAATTTTAAATGTTTTATAGCGATAAATGACATATTTAGTCCCACCATATTTTTATTTTTACGAATCAGTTTTCAATAACACTTTTTTCATCATTTTATGCAATCAGATATTCATGGCAAGTAACGGTTGTTTAGGCAGCCTTTATATTCAAAATTGATGATAAGATAGTGTAACCTTTTATTCACTTTGCGATATAAAAAGGTATATGAAGTTCTTTAAAATGCATGTTGATAACAGTTCTATTTTTGTGCAGTGGTGTTTGATTTGCCATAATTCTCTCCCCTCCTCCACACAGTAATCAAGAAAGGAATTCGATCTACACAAAATTATTCGGAGATTCAAACCTGGGTCTTCAGGATGGAAAGCTAATATTATAGCCACCACATTTACCCGATTTCTCATATTTCTACTCTTAAAGAGTACGTGTGGACCCTCCATCTCAATGTCGTCCCAGACAACTCGATGTACATTGTAAGGTGAGTAATGACGGAAGGTTGTCCTAATTTACTCCAACCACTCAGATTCCATGACTTCTTCTCTGCTATTAACTCAAAAGAATCTAAGACAATCCGGGCGACGGAATTACCTCCTCCTGTTGTAAGTCACGAAATTATGGCTTAAATCTGATGATTTTAGTTGAACTCCACAATTCGAGAACTCCTTCGCATTATGTTGATGTAATCATGGCTTTTAACTTTCTGATAACTTCCTAATTTTCCATTTTACCTAAAGGACCATTTACCTAAAAGACCATTCCTTATGTTCCTTAATATTTATTAGTTTAGAAGAGAAATAAACAACGCATCATTATTTCTATCGATAATGCTTACTACCAAAAAATAGGTCATTTTTGGGTCATATTTGGATATAAATGTAACTAAGTGAATTAATACTTTCTTTTTTCCGCATTCCTTTACACCAGACCATGGTTTCAACAAGCAATTGGCATTTTCTAGGCCTTGGACCTTATGGAAAACGTTTGCCGTAACAGAAATCTAACACTGAAACAAATATCAATGTGTCAATTAAGCGTCATGGGAATTTGGCGAACTAAATAAAGAATACATTATCGCATATCGGACGCTGAATATGAGCATTTAAAACAAGGCAGGTGAAGCTTGGGTTGTGAGCATTGGGTTAGTGTCCCTTATAAAACGAAGAAACCAAACAAAAACTGGACTTCAGTAGTGGTTTAGGGACCCAAGTTTACATCCGACAACGAAGATATCAATGGGATTTATAAGAAAGTCAATAGTGTTCGGGTTGACATTGTGGAAGAGCTATTTATCTAATAATGAAAAGTATAGTTCGTACTGTTCAAATTATTTTTATATGATTTTACCTCATCACTGTACGTGACGATAACGTTTTAGCCACAGAAACATGTGTTTTGATTAGATAAGAATATAGCAGATATTTTTAATTATCGAATTAGGCCTTATCAAATCGAAAGACTCTACTACTCTGCTGAATAGTTGGCCTGGCAAGGAAGCTAAGTTAGTTATATCTCTGTAAAGAGATCTTAGCTTAACTAAGAACACCTATGTTGATTGCTTGCATCGAATTCCGGCATTATCAGATTTCGAAATTACATTATCTAGGTGCATGAATGCTGCCTAAAACTATCACAGCTTGTATTTCAGTGTCATTTGGCAAAATTAATCACCTAATAACACAACTTTGATACGGCCTTCCATATGCGATGAAAATGTTTCTAAAATAGATGAAATAGGTCCTTGCACTCTCAAAATTATGCATTTTTTGTGCTCTTGCAAAACTTTTGATCATAACAAGTCAATGAAAAAAACTAAATGAATAAAATTCAACATAATTAGAAACATATTTGCCCCCTTGAAGCTCGCTGGGTGAAACAAAGACGTATCATTGAGCATACTTGGAGGGGATATGTTTCAAACCAGATGAGATAATCTCAACAGAGAAACCAGGAAGTCATGCGGTAAATTGCGTACTGTACGAGGCAATGGATGGATGACTGGATGTCTCAGTCTAAGGTAGACTTAAGGAGAAGTTATTATGTAAAATTCGTACCGATTGTTTCTACCAAATTGGCGCTAAATCCAATCCGCTGGCAAAAGATTCAAATTCCTCTCTTACAATCCGAAAATTTACATAAAAACCCTCCTAGAAACGTGTTTTTCTCTCACGGTTTATGCTGATTGACTTCTTAAATCAATACCCAAACGATGATGAATCACTCCGATCGTCAAGCTCTTTCGAAGACTAATGATGGAAAGTATGAGATAAGGCGTACGACTGTTACAAGCACGAAGCTGTTACCTGAGACTTACCTATACCTGGGAGAAAACCTAGGAAGACGGTTTTCTTTGGGATCCTATTCGAGAGAGAAGATTAACCGCTCCATACTTTCCCCTTCCCCATGGTATTTCTTCTTATAGACTCCTACAACATTTAACATCGACCATGATATGGTCTACAGCAATGGAAAGACATTATTTTTTTATTTAAACAACGATTTGTGTAAAACCCAAAAAATAAATAGACAGGCCATCGGGATGAGAATATATATTGCAGGCATTTGAGATGTGGGTGTGGATAAGTATGGAAAAGATTTGATGGACAAAAAGGAAGACAAAAAGAGAAGAAATAGTCATCGTTATGCCTGAAAGAGGATGTTATAGTGTATGAGGAGGAGGCAGAGCATGTTGTTGGACTAAGTTACTAGAGCCTAGGAAGATGTTGAAGACCGTTATTGAAGGTAAAGTTTTTGGATAGCGGGGATGAGGGAAGAAAAGGAATGGAAAATTAATTAGGAAGAAGAGAGGTAGGAATCAACCAGAGTAAAACAGAGGAATACCGTAGGGAAAGACACTTTTGAACGAGAAAAGCACAATATAGACGATCCTTCAAAATCGTCATCACGAAACTGTAGATAACCTGCAAAATAAATGGTAAATTAATGGGTGACACCGATAATATTTTCCTAACTTCAAGAAGTATTCCAGAGTTTTTTCATTTTATCCCAAGCATAGTTCCAATATCCCCCAATAAATATAATCATAAATATATTGCCTCTATTTGCTACCAGGTAACTCAAAGTATTTTGTAAGGAATTTTAGGTCTTATGGAGATTAAAATCTACAATAGCCCTTTATATTCCATGGTTTGTTTCTGTGTCCATAACTCATATGAATTCGCGGTATTCTAAGCCACGGAATCACCTACTACTTTTGAAAGCTACTAAGTTCCGGCTTTAAGCATTATTTTTTTCAACTTCACTACTGGATAAACCCTCAGAATTATGAGGATGAAAACAGGGTTTTATAGTTTTCTGAGACTTCCCTCATTTTTTATTGAGCTTTGAAAGTTTTCTAAGACGTTTCTTACACTCAATTATCTATTTTCCTATATTTATCACCCTTTAAACACCTTTTATCTTTTACCTCTAGTTTGTCTAACTCGAGATATTTTGCTTCTTACCATTACAATGCGGTTGGCATTGAAAACGGGCTTGACGAGCACCTAACCAGTCGTCCTTGAGGTAGTCCACAGGATATGTATAGATTTTGGTGTTACATGGTGCACATCTGACGAACAGCATCCACGTTAGATCCTTGCGATGGATTGAAGAGTGCGAAGCATGAAAATGGCCACACGGTGGAATCGAGTACGAATCTGTTCCCTGTGCCTGTTCCAAAGGGAGAAACTGAAGAAACGGCGGCTATCGGCGGTCTATCTGAGGGAGATGCCCGGGGTAGATTGGGACGCTCTCTTCCACCGCCATCCCCATTCGGCCTCCTTTTTACAGTCAAGATCCTTTGCGGAAGGGAAAAAGACGGAGATGGAGACCTTTATTCGGTCGTTTCCCGTGATCGGCGAGACAGCCTCGTAAAAATCCTTCTCCCGGACTGGCGGCGAATCTTCCCGCCAAACTTCGGACTCTTCCCCCTCCCCTTCCCCTCCGACCCCCACCCCGAGTCCTTACCCTGGATTCGCTGCACCATGCCTAAACCCCCATCTTACTGCTATCTCCATCCAACGCCCCTTCCCTTCTTGCTCCGTATATCCTTATTCCGGGGACTGCAATCTTGGTGTTTTTTAGCCTCGTGTATCTGTCCGACTTCTGTTCCATCGTCACTCGATTCTATGCTCATCCTCAGCAGGGCTATGGCATTCGAATTTTAGGTATCACGCTGAATGTTAACGTGATACCGCCGTGAAAGGAATGAAATGCCATTTTATTTATATTCTACTAACTTATAAAAATTCACGTTCTCTGATATGAAAGATAACATCATACAATTCCAATAATTGTTATTCGTAAATTGACTTTGAAATATACGAAACGGTTTTGGGCGTATCTTTATGGAAGTCTGTCAGAGTAGGAAAGTTAGATGAATTTTCAACACAGTTATTTCCACACATGGTTTTATTTTTTCACATGTAGTTGTATTTTGTATTTCCTCCTGAAAAGGTTACTCTGAAACGAAACTATGGTCGTGAAAAATAAAACTGCATATGGAAAAATCTTTTTTGAAAACTCATTTAACTTTTCTGACATTGAAACTACGTGGTATTAAACACGAGAATAATTGAAAATGGGGAAAGCAAGAATTTACCCATGTGCTATAAATGTCATATTTTTAAAAACTGTTTATGAAAATCGATTCACTCAAGATTTGTCACCTTTCCATCACATTTTTTGAGTAGGCAATTAGCAAATAACTGAAATAAGTTAGAATATGTTCATTCAGTGGGTATAGCACTGCAGTCAGCTGCTTTTACTGTAAAAAAAAGTTCACCAAAAAATATATTTGTCAAATTAATCGCAAAGTTTGTGCCTAAAATATGCTTTTTATTGGAATGGCATGCAATTGATGAGATCAGATTTTTAAAACAATACTCACGAAAAGGTGGAGTTAAGTATTTCGTTCCACTCAAACATTCGTAGCGAAACATCCACTAGTGCATATGCCGTAAGTTCTCGATATATCATAAACATCTGGATCCTCTATCCGAATAAAGGTGATTGCGGGTGAATTCACTTAGTAGTATTGTGAGATAATAAAACAAAAGAGTAATAGATCTCGGTTGAAAGCTCTTGGAACCTGCGCAGAAATTCGTTTTCGGCCTGGGGGTGTCTACTTAAACGAATTTTAGCTAGAAGTAAGATAAGTGGTCATTTTCTATTCATACTTAGCTTAGGCCACTTTGTGATCGCTGCAACCTCAGTGAATTTAGTTCATGTGGTTCTACGAATCATAGCGCCAGGAATGTTCAACGGACGCTGAACTTCGTCCAGTAAGTATTGCAAAATTTTCCGCAAACGCAAATAAGTCTGTCGATAATGACGCAGGCATCTCAATAAAATAGGTTCTCGATAAAAACTGAAAGGCACAAAGCATTATTTTATACTATGAGGGGGTGCCTGTTGAGTTTCAGCGGAAAAAAATAAAATTAATGCGAAGCATCGAAGAAATCCTTTCAATTAGACGATTTAAATTCAATCATGTTTACCGTTAAGTCTATTCAATAAAGCTTAACACACTTACCTACCTTGTTTTCACAATTTTTAGTCACAATATTCATGCGAATTTAAAAGAAAAATCGTCAATAAACATTTACGTGGCATCTTAAAAATTTCGGTTGCAGCAACAGAATCTCCAACGCTTATAAACTATTAGATAATTTAGAGTAAACGACTAAAGTCATTATCATCACCTATATTTTATGTACCGCTTATTTATTTATTTATTATTTATAATGGATTTAGATATGTGTAATAAGTTATTTTTTCCTTATTTAGTTTAGAGTGAATGGAAATATACGGAATCTCGACCTCAACAATCAGCATGCTCGTTATGGGTACGATTTATCAAAAACGCTAAACTTTGACTAAAACTCGATATTTTATTAAATATTTCGCAATTTTGTCTGAAAAACAATATTTGTTCATAAAAATAAAAATCTCTATTCAATTTTCTTTCTATTTTTACCACGCCCAATTTCGTACGTCCAATATTTCTAGTTAAATTTTGCAAAATAATAAAGGTGCAACGAAACGATAATCATCTTAACGTGTAGTATATCTCATGGACGTTACTGACAAATGTAGGTATTTTGGAATTTACACACGACGGTGATTATTATGATAGAAGATTTATGATATTCAATCCTGACGGTGGGTTCTTAAAGAGCGAGATATGGACATGGAAAGAGCGGACGCGAGCCTGGTCGGCGTCCTTCTTTGACATGGCAGGCACGCTAGCCCTCACTTCCAACCTTCCTTGCAGTCCCGTTCGTCTCCTTATAATTTTATTCCCCCCTGGGCCGTTTTTCGCCCTCCCTTTCCATTTTACTTTCATTCTCTCTCCCTTTTTCTCTCTCTTGGGATGATACTCTCCCCACGAAACGCTCGTTCTCCACTCCCCAATTCTCCCACTTTTTATGGAAGGAAAGATTTCTCTCCCCCCCTCAGCCAACCAAGCCAACTTTTCCCTCCACCTTCGCCATTCCCATGCATAATAAATTCCCCTCCCCAGTCGGCCAACGCGTCGTATCCTCTCCCCATACGCTTTAACCGAGCCCGACACCGGTCGAGGACTACAAGCAACCCCACCTCTCGTGTCTCGACGCATAGTTGCCGTAGCTGCGGAGTCGAGGAAACACGGGACTCCCCTAGAAGACCTTAGCAACGATTGTACTTTGCCCTAACCAAGAGATCACTCCGAAAAGCTACCGCCTTGAAAAATGTGACTTGAGATGGACATGTTATTACGCCAGGAAACAGTGACACCC
Organism: Pyrrhosoma nymphula; assembly: GCA_963573305.1. Classification (NCBI taxonomy): domain Eukaryota; kingdom Metazoa; phylum Arthropoda; class Insecta; order Odonata; family Coenagrionidae; genus Pyrrhosoma; species Pyrrhosoma nymphula. The sequence goes on along the minus strand of OY754334.1, from coordinate 99,145,720 downwards.
GTGATGTGACCATCCAACTCGGTCGAGTTTCCGCGCTAGGTATTTGAATCTATGAAGGAAAAAACCTGATGGGCTTATGTGGCAGAGGCTGATAGGCGTACGGCAGAAATTCTTAGGACAGCATCTACAAGAATAAAAGCATTCAGAATTACATATATAGAAATAAAAAAGGTTATATTATCACTTTGTGCGAGAACATGGATTCGCCTTGCGAGTACAATGACTCAGGTCGTAAAATATGCAAGGAACAATGTGATAATTGAACAGATTTCTTTGAAAGCCTTTCCTCTCCTCGGCTACGCATTCACGGCTAGTCTATCAGTCAATGTACCTACAAGTTATTTGAAGAAGAAAGAAAAAATGTTGGCTATAAATATACCACGTGCAATGCAAACACAGTAAATTATTCTGAAAAGCGATTGTTTCTCCAATTCCATAATGTTAGTGGGTATATAATAAATAAAAGGTAAAATAAAAGCCACATGGTTCATTATAACGGTAAGAAACAAAATTTGGTAAATACCTTATTTTCTATTAATGCTTTTTGTGGAAACCGTGGCTGAAAATTGAGTACCTATAAGTATTTGTCTAAAATTGTTCATTTACCAGCAGACATTGTTATTTTTTAACTTCATGGTCTTCAAAAATATAGAACACAGTCCACCAGTATCCCTTTTTGACTTCCAGACTTCCCAAAGTCGAAAATCTTCATTATCAACTTCAAAACGCTCGATCTGCCATTCTCATCCTCACATTACTTTATGACTCTTCATCAAATTGCTAAATTGAGCTTCTCCAATTAATAACGAATACTATCAGCATAATTAGATGCAACGTTGTTGTGATCATAAACTTCGACGAGTATTATGTTACTGGCTTATTCACACCCTATTAGGTTATGTACAATTATGTTGGCAACGCTGCTTACTTTGTGCTGTCCTCTACCCTCCGCTCCATTGTCATCCTTCCGCTGATCGCCATTACGCTTCACTCAAACGACTACCACCAAGTATAAATTCCTCTGTAAGCTCACAGCTTTAGTAAATATAGCAAACGATAAATGCACTGTGGAGAATGAGAATGTATACCAAAGTGTTAGGCTTTTCTTTTTAATTATATGGTAGCGAAATTAGGGTATGCTAGGGTAAGCATAAGAGTAGGCTACATGTCATTCGTAGGAGGTACCTGAGAAGTGCTGGTGGTAAATGTTGGTGGGATAGGGCTGGGAATGATTGGGTGATGAAAGAATATAAAATTTATACTCCGGAAATGGAAATGTATGAAAGGAGTGTATTTCGTTTGTTTGGCCCATTGGATAGAATGGATGAGTGCCAATTGAATGAGTGTATAAAACAGTTTTAAGGTAGGTGGAGCGAGATATTTTCCTAGTCATGATGAAAAATATATATGTGTAGGGATTTTGTTTTTTTTAATTAATGCCTGTAAGAAGTATGAATTAAACATTGTAATATTAATGGCGCAAGATTTAGTTATGTATGTAAAAGATTCTGTCATTAAATAAATTTTCCATATAAATGTTGAACTTGACTCATTTTTCACACCGTATGGCGAAGACACCTTCACAGCAGATGGTATTTGTGAGATTCTGTACTAATGACTATGGTGAGTAATTGATTATATTTTATAAATAGTTGAGATAACATAAAAAGGGCACAATAGTTTTAACGAAATCTAGGTGTTAGAAATTGCAATTTTTTTTCTGTATTCTCCCACAGGAGCGCACAGCCGCAATCTATCCCATGCAAAACTGCAACTGCATATATTTTTGGTTAAATAGCTCAAAAAGTAGTTCGGCCACAGGTTATTATTTTGATACTATTGAAAATATTGGAGTATTTCTTTAAAATGAGGTCAAATTCATCATATTCTAGGTGAAGTGATATCTCGATCAAACTACCTTAATATATCGGAGTGAATGGTGTTGGCGGACGGACAAGGCCAACAAGGTACAATTAGGTAAGTGAATATGGTATAAAACCTTCTTTTAAGAGAAGGAGTAACAGAAGGCTTAAGAACAAAAGGGCATGTATGAAGTAATTTATGGGTGTAACTGAAGCAAAAGCGGTATGCTAGGATAGGGCAGCAAGGACAAAATTATTAAATTATAGAGATAGTTTTATAGGCCTAACACCATCATCTAAGCTCTGTTGACTGCGCCTACCACGAAAAAGAAGGGTATAAAGCACGTATGCATTCATGAGAATGAAAGAACAAAAGCGCATGTATGAAGTAATTTATGAGTGTAACTGAAGCAAAAGCGGTATGCTAGAATAGGGCTGCATGGACAAAATTATTAAATTATAGAGATAGTTTTATAGGCCTAACACCATTATCTAACCTCTGTTGAGTGCGCCTACCACGAAAAAAAGGGTATGAAGCACGTATGCATTCATGAGAATGAATGAATCTTCCAGATATAAATTGATGACTGTCTTTACGAACCCAAAAGTTACCTCACACAGCGAAATCGACACCCAAGAACGTTTACACTGTACGATGGCATTCGACGGCGTTAACTCCAGTTTTACATCCCTTACACGGATTATCCCCAGAGTTTAAATTGGCTTTGTGGGGCGGTAGGTCTCCTATTTTTTTCTGCGTACGTCGCCCGAATCTGAGATGAGGACGACCTCCAATGGGATCAATGCAGGACAGGGGGCCCCCTGCCCATTTCCCTTTAATCAAACTGAGTGATGAGGAGGAGGAGTAGACGTAGAGTAGAGTAGGAGATTGGACACGTCGACTGAAATCTCGGCACCTCCCGGACCCCTCATAAAAATCCTCTTCGACGAGCAGTCCTCCATTCAATCGCCCTCATCATCTCCGTGGAATGGTTTCCCAGGCGAGGGCGTGGCACGACTTCAAACGATCCTCTTTTGCGGGAGGGAGAACGAGAGGGTTGTGGGGCCACGATGAAGAGCTCAACGTGATATGGCGTCTGTCACCTTCCTTTTCACTTCCATTTCGACTGATTTCACTCCTGCTTCCTCCGTTTCCCTTCTCCAAGAAGTCAGAACAAGCACGCTTATCGCGGAAACGGAGACTATAATGGGACTTGGATTTCCCATGTACGCAGAAATTATTAGCGTATGGTTACTGGATAAACAGGTTAGTAGGATGTCAGGATAGTGCATTATGGAGGAAATGTTTTACATAAGAGCCAGTTTTCTAGAGCCAATTGCAATAACTATTTTTTTACTTTGCCTACCCCGAAAGTAAATGGCTCTCGGTATGTATGTATGTTGTAGATAAAAAATGTTTAAATCTTTTTTTGCCAAACCTGAAGTAATCTTTCCTCTAAAATCTATTACAGTACATCTTTATACTACAGTAGGTACTCTACTACAGTATGTTTCTCATAAATTTGTCAGGCCCAGTGGTGGTGAAGTTAAGTCCTCACCTGCCAACGTAAGGTTCACGCGTTCAGGTTCCACCTGAGTGAATATTTAGCACTCATGACATGGTTATATGTTTATGTCCCATATTTTGTTAGTTATGGACGCCCGATGTAAGGGGCCAAAGAGGTTGTTTTGGGTTGTACATAAATAATTAAAAAATAACTAATGAATTAATTCGAATAAATATAGCTGTTTCAGCCTGCACCTCTTGGAAGCTGTCGATATTCATGCTGAATAAAACACTTGATGTGCACATGATTATGTCACAGAGCGGTCACAGAATTATGTCAAGCCATGTAGGGTGGAGGCTACTGTTTTATTCATCATAAAATAAACTTGACTTGTATATCTGCTTCCTAAAACTTTCCAATGCTATATCGCGCTATTACACATTTGAATCTAGCCATGTAGGTGGGAGGCTACTGTTTTATTCATCATAAAATAAACTTGACTTGTATATTTGCTTCCTCAAACTTTTCAATGCTATATCGCGCTATTACACATTTGAATAACATACCGTGTGCGGCAAATCACAAATTCATATATAAAATCCCACTACTTGGCAAGGTCAAGCACAAACTATCTGCAATAGTATAAAAATATCATTTTAGATACAAGGAAAGCGCCTCAAGTGAAAATAAATTCTTCATTTTCATAATAATTACATTTATTTTTAAGTTCTTTTGTACAAATTTAGTTTTAAAGATTCCATTGCAATTCCATCGAGACATAGGATTTTGAATGTGCCTCCACTTTGAGATATCACTTTTCCATGACTGTCTCTAAAACCATCCTCATGGAATCCACAGGTCGGAAGTGATGAGTCCACAGAGGAGAGGAGGCCGACAAGTGAGGTCATTCACTTCAATAGTGATCAGTGGGTCAGATGGAAACGGAAATATTATTAGTTGAATGAAGGAAGGGTGAAGAGAAACCCGTTGTCGACTTTATTCTGCTCTAAACGTAAGACGCCAATGAGACTACAGTTTAACGGACTATCCGAAGAACAAAGTAATGCACTAGTAAGGTAAGATGAAGGTAAGTTACTAGCTACGGCAGGTTTAAACGGAAGTGAGTAAATATTCCTCTAAATATTTACAATTGCAGGGCCCTGTCTACCTCTTAATATTTCTTTCTTCATCTCAGCAAACGTCTTACCCTTTTTAATCCCGTCCAAAAAATCTATTCTCCTCCTTCCCTTTCCTCGCTTACCCAACATCCTACCCTCTATCATGGTCTTAATAAAACCCTCGCTCCATATTACCCCTTCCAACCGCTTACCTTGCCTCTCTCATCGCCTCTTCCAGCCACCTATTTTCCTCATCCAGAAGTTTCCCTTCCTTACCACCCATACCAGGTACTTCCTTCTTTGTCTTCCTTTCCGTCCACCACACATTCTTCGCCCTCCTGTAAATCCACGTCTCGAACGCCTCCAGCCTATTCTCGTCTTTTTTATCGGAGTTCACATTTCTGTCCCATAAAAAGCTACAGTAGGCAATGAACTCTTCATTGGCCTCTTCTTTATATCCTACCCAGGGACCCTGTCATCAGCTCACTCCAAGTGCTGAACGCTTCTTCGCTAGCGCTTCTCCACATAATGTATTGGCTACTATCACCATTTCCTTCTAACCTACTACCCATGTTATTCTACCCAAGCTCTACTTAACACCCAAATTGGAAGAACAATGCCGGGTTCGGAAATCCCCTGTACACGTTTTATCACTACAGGGACACTGAACTCCCTTACGTTTTAGATAGCAATGACCCCTCGCTGCCCTCTCACATGAATGACACTGGACAAGATAAAATTATTTGAGGATTGGTATTGGGAATGGTCTCGCAAAATTAAGCAAGATTAGTAAATAACGAGAGCTTGAAAACCCTTTGAAAAACATGGGCATTCTGATATACATAATCTGGTATATCCACAACAGGGGTTCTCTTACCTCATTATTATAGTTTTATAATTCATAACGATAAGATAACCAAGATCATCGTTAAAATTAAATAATATGTGTTAGCCGACGAAATAAAGTGGAAATAAATAAAGTAGAATAAATACTGCAACTAAATAAAGTGGAAATTGTCCATAGGAAAAAATGAACTGGGTCTTGAACAGAACCATGGTTTTTTGAACGATCGGAGCAATACACGGCCATGCTACCCAGACTTCTATGCACATATTTGGCTGGTGCGCTGCAGAAAGAGGAGAGGATAAGGGAGTACGACGATTTGAATGGAGGTAAAGGATATGACACGCTAAACGGATTTAATATAGAAAAATATATTGAGTGTGGATTTCTGTGTTGCCCGTTTCCGTGATTCAAGGCTTTAAGAACTATTTGTGCATTTATTGACTTTTCACGAAAGGACAGGGTGGATCTAATAAGTAAATCCATAACGACCTGAGGTTATGTGAATGGTATATCCCCAAAACGATTTCGAATCTTAGTCATTGCTGAGGGGCATACGCGATGTAGATGGTATTTGGTTTCCCCATTCACTTCACACTACTTAAACTCGGTGTGTCTAGAGTTCCCAGTGTTAAGATGCTTATTTACTCGATAGTGGCAATTGTAATCAGTTTGCGTCTATCTTAAGATTAGAGCTCTTTTGTATAAGCTGCAGTACTGATCAGGAATGAGTGTTAAATGTATTACATTGCATTATCTAAAATGTATTGTTATTGATCAACACCATGGTTTAGTTGCGAAGCGATATCATCAGATGATGTTGACCACATGATATTGGTACGCAAATAGATTGTGGAAACCTTTCATCCCTATGATGAAAGGTTCCAAATAGAATACCCCGGAGACTGCCAACTTGTACTGAGGGCCATATCTGAAGGTGTTGGACGGCAGCTCACCTCTTAACCTTAGATTTCTTAATCGAAGGCATAATGGGTTTAAGGTAGGAAAATAGTTTTCTGAATCAAACTTTATAGAGCATATAAGATAGAAGTTGGAATTGTCAGAAAGGACTCAGTATGTTTTATAAAATATCTATTATATATATGACGTGCAGCGAATGAAATGGTTATTAGAAATATTCCGGAAATTGAAAGAAAGGGAACTATGTCAATGGGTTCAGTGTCCTCCTCCAGCTAGAAAAACGATTCTAGTTTTAGGATTCTGTGTCATTTTATGAACTCAGGTTTTCTCAAGAATTTATTCTTTAACGACATTTAAGGGCTGCTACGCGGAAACAATTGGGGAAACTCAGGAAAATGGGAAGATACAGATACTCGTAGAAGTAACCATTTAACGGAATAAACCAGCTGAGTTCTGAGAAGGATCATCCTTTTTATATCCCTCCCAAAATGATGAAGGAGAAATATTTTCCGGTCGATTTTCGCAGAAGTCTTGAGCAGGAAGTCAAGAGTCACGTATTGTTTCAGTAAATTCGGAATTTCGCCCTGTGCAATAAATTCCAGCGTTTGTTGACTGTTACTTATTTTTGCTGAATGGAGAATATGATGACATTTAAGTTCGAGGAAAGATGGAGATATTACTCTGGAACAAAATCTGTGAGCAAAAATAATATATGAATCTTGAAATTATAAATAATATCCAACTACCCAGGGTATCAAATTTTCTGACTAACAAAACTTCACTTAGGTGAAATACTTACGTGTAAGAATGCTTATTCTTCATCAATCATAATGGAAAGATTATAACATGCTATCAAAAAATATAACTTCGTTATGGGTGAATGCCATTTAAGTAACTACCTTATTTATTAACTTTTTCAATATAATTAAATGAATATTTTGATCTCGATAATATGTATTGATAACAGCTTTTATAATATTTTAATCAAAATATAATTGAAAGAGTAAAATTAGTACCCATGGCAAGTATGGCAAAATTGCAAACAAACCGAAGGAACTACATATATACATAACCATGACACCATTCACTAATAGGAAAGGCCAAGCCAAAGAGCTAGTATAGAAAGCAACCTATGTCCATGAATGATAGCTAAGTCGCACAGAATATATATTAGGGCATATCGCAACTGAGATTAGAAATACCGACAGGAATTGAGATATTGCGTTCGGTACTTCGTCGTAATGGAAAATTGAATACGACTTATGAGGAATCTATAATTTTGCAAGCTACGGGACGACCTCAAGAGATAATTAGTTCACGCTTAAAAAAAGATATAACAGGGTTATTTGGGTCAGGGGCAGGATTTTGTTCATTCAACCACTCAGCAATTTCTCACTCAGCAATTTCCCTTGCTAATTCTGAACACCAGTCCTCATGATTTCCAATATACCCAGCTTAAACGTTGACGGTCAGGGTCTTTCCTTGATTCGTTCCTTGATAAAATAGTGCCGGTAGGAAAATTCCCTCAGCCTTGGCCAGTTATCTGGGATTAATAAAAGAGGGACTAAATCGATGTTGGGTTCTGAGATCGCTACCCGGAAGAGTTCGATAATTTGCTTTGGATGTGAATTCCAACCGCCTATATCCTAAAATACGGATATGAATGAAACCTCTACTGGCACAAACCTCTCTTTTTATGAATAAATTTACTTATTTTATGATAGGAAATATGAAAACTAGACTTACATAAAAGTTATTCCTTAGTGTGTCCTTATCATTTGGTATTGATGCTGATGAATCTAACGCTCACGACGTATAGTAGCCCAGGAGTACACCTGGGCTTCAGGCACGCCAACATCAAAGGCTGTACAGTCGGGTGGATCGAAACATGATTCAAACACAATCACTAATATTAAGCAAACTTCGAGCAATATATGTAATTATTGGCCATAAAATCGTTCCGGGAAGATCTATTAACTATCAGGAACATTTGCAAATTTTTCATATTTTTCATGAAAATTTAAAACTTTGACTAAAAAGCGCAGCCTGAGGATATAATCCGATGAAGTTGGATTTTTTTGTAGGTTATAAGGACCACCGACCACAAACTTTAAGCACTAGCCGCAAACCGATTTCGAAAAAAAACGTTTTTTCGATCCACCCTACTGTACAGTTATTATCCACCCTAAGACCTCAATCTAAAGGCAAATGCAACAACTAGACCAGTGGTGTACTTATAACCATTACCTATGGATTTTCAGGTTGGCAAGCTACCGTGGCCGACACTTGCTCCAGCATTTACGTTTCTTAAGGAGAAATATAGCAAAATACTCTAAACGAACTGATGTATTCTGGACTTAGAAGCGTTAAATTTAAAGTAACAGCAAAAAGCCTCGATGAGTGTATCTATGTCACACGTTACATCCAATGCTTTTCTCGTCTGTTTTGAATGCATTGCTTCAAAGAAACTCCCTTCTTCCTGGGATTCTAAGTTAAATTCCCCTGAGGGACTCTTCGACAACTCCAACCGACGATTTATGTCATCCGCCTTCTATTTCTCACATCATTTGCTTTTTTATACGAGCTTGTTTTTTAAACTCTCATTCACTCAATGAGTGGATGAGACCGAGGACCACAGGACCAAGCATATGGAGAACGCTCCTTATGCTTGAGAACGAATACTTAATGGGCATAGTTCTTCCAAAACCGCTCGTCCCTCAACCAATCTCTATTTTTCCTTGCCTCGCATTTTTCGCCGAGAAAGCTTAATGAGGCCTATCCGACCATGAAAACGTTTTTTGTAAACAAAAAACTCAAAATATCACGATCGGGATCTTTGGAATATTGTCCTAAGGGTCTTGGTTCAAACCCTAGTGGTGACGGAGATTTTTAGAGTAATTCAAGGGGTCTAAATACGACTCATGAAAGTCCAAAACATCATTAAGCAATCCAGAGGTCTCTTAAATGAAAACGTTTGCAATGCACAAATTTTGATAGCTTTACTAATTGTTTGTTCAATTTATGCATCCATTTTCCGAGTAACTGGATCAAAATATGCACACCCTGATGCATTAGTTTGAAAATAATTTATTCTGAGGTTATTATGGCGAAGATATGTGCTGTAATATTCATATGTAATAATGTTGCTGTTAACCCTCATGTATCATTTTTAGCTCTGATGATGGAATCCACTATTTTCCGTAACGTTGGTAAAGAGTATCGTTTTTATCTCTGACCTTACCCCGTAAACCACGTTCTTTAAGTAATTGAGGCCAGTATGATGGACACCGATGTGGCACTATACATAAAAAATCGCATGGTATCAATTGATAGTAGAAATAAATTGATAATTAATAGTATATTAGAATCCTTTCTCTGTCATAAAAACACCACAATTAACCCCCTTCGTGGAGCCACCACGATAACCTTAGAGATTTTAAGAATCTTACTATGTACTTTGTAAAATGTTAAGAGTAAGTGCGTCGTCACTTGTAATATGAGGATCGGGTAGAACCAAAATGCTTCCGTAGGATAAGAAAAAAATAATCAGAAGATATCCTCTTGAAGGTCGAAACGTGAGACAAAAATTAACGAAAAAAATAGTCGAGAGAGAATTAACGAAAAAGGGTGGAGGTAATGTACATTCCCTTTCTCGCTGGGAGCAAATAACGCTTGGAAATGGGGGGACGAGATCACGATAACAGCGACAAAACAGCCGAGGACGACAGAAGCGCATCCCGCCCACCGCGTCCTGCTCTCTCCAACCCCATCTCCTCCTCTGGGTGAAAACCTCGTTCATATATATACGTATAGATCCGATTTCACCCCTTTCTACTACGCCCCTTCAACTCGCGCTGAGTCCTCCCATGCCCGAAATCCCATACACTGTCTCTCTTATTTTCCTCAAGTGAGCGAGATAACTCCGGCAGACAACGTCAAACATTTAATCCCTCCCGCTATCCAGCTCCAGGGACTTCCCTCCCACTTTTCCCTCCCCCTGCCTCCCCCTCCATTCCCCCCCTCCAAGGGACGCAGTATTGCTCTACCTCCCATCCAGGATTTTGCAAAACCCCTTTCTTGCCGAAAAATGTTGAGGCATCCCAGGTCGAGAAGGGTGGTGCGAGATGATGAAAATTCCACTAGATCGTCGCGATTTAGGTCTTGTATCGTATAAATTTCAACACAAGCATTCGTTCGATACAAGGCCTGTATTGATTATATTTATACAGTATGAGTAATTCTTCCTAAATGTTTGGTATGTAGTTATTTATTATTCTGCTGATTTTGCAACGCAAGGCATCCCGAGTTGTACCTATATAAAAATAAGTAAAAAACAAGAGATGTGTTTTATTATAACGCATTCAAAATGATAAGATATTTGTAAGATAACAGGCTAATGTGGCATGTATTGATATACACCTATATTTAGATATTTTCACTTGATATGATGTCTTCATCGACATTTTCAAAAGTTATATATTATCTCGCGGAATTTTCTATTGACTAATATTTATTCTAACCGTGAACTATGTTCATAGTTTCTTGATGAACAGTTTATGCAGATTACATTTTGAAGCATAAACATTTAATTGATACGAGGAGGATGAATATTCCGCTGTTCAAGTTTATTTGTAACGTGTGGATAGGCGCAAAAAGGAAACAAAGTATGACCAGCGGGCTACTCTCACTTTAAAGCAGATTAAGATCGTTGATTCCTAGAACCTATAATCGTATTCTATCGTAAAATATGAGGATTACACAAGGCAAACTACCCATTTCCTAGCTTCTCAAGATTCATTTTTTACGTGAAAACATCAAATGTCGCCGGAGATGCATTGCAATACGCCACATCTTTACCCTGAGCTGTGGGAAAATTAGATCAATAATGTTTAGACACAGCAGCATTTTCTGAAGTGCGCATGATGAAAGATTCAGAGCATTCTCGATATTTCGCAAAAGGCAATAAAATATCCCTCACACACTTAGTCAAATCTCACTTACTGCTAATCTATTTAACTCACCGAAATATCTTCTGGAATATTTTCTTACCCTTTCCCCATTTATCCCTTTCGAATAACGTACTGGTTTATTACGTATTATAAGAAGGTTTTAGCTGAGACATGAAAACCAAATCTAGGGGCCTAAATACTTCAGTACATCTTATCAAGCAGAATAATTAGCATTAAAATTACGCTGAATCTTTCTCTGTATGGCCTCATTCTTTTTTAATGTCCATTATTTCCCCCCGGCATATCCATCCGTTTTCACCCTTTTCCCCTAATACCAAAAGTCCGTTCCCACATTACGTCTTGCAACTGCTCTCCGCCTTTTATTATCTCCTTAATCCACATTCCCGACCATCTTCAATCATCCTATCCACTCTTGACGTGTCCATCCCCTCTCCGTTCTGTCTTCCTCACTGCCCTGATTATTTTTCTCAAAAGAATGTATTTTATTGATACTGACTGAAACTTCAACTCTCTCCTTATCTTCATCACCACCTTTACTTATATCTCAATGTTTAGTAACGGTATTTGACCATGATCTTCGCCTTCTTCCTTCTTCTACATTAGAATAGTGTCATTTTATTCTTCAAAAATGCCTATTTTATCCTTCCACCTTCGCCACCTAGGTCTTCGTATACCAATTTATAGATTGTCTTGAGCAATCTTTACAGTTCTATTGCTTTCCACTTTATCTACATAGTCGTTCCATCCATTTTTTCTCATACTCAACCACTGAACAATATTTTCGATCAAGCATTTTCTTCTTATATTTTATACCACAACCTTAACCGCAATTCAATGGCCTGCATGGCAACAGACTGGTCGAAATTCAACGGTGCATCAATGACGCAATTACATTACTTGCTTTAGGGGTGGGTTTTTCTTAAGGGAAAGTGCGTGCCTGGGGGAAAGTGTGGAAGAAAATTCATTCGGATACACTATAGGTAGAAATAGTGGAAGTTCTATAGTTTCCCGGACTTCTATGGTTAAAATATATTTGCAATTACTGTCTGCCAATTCCAGACAAGTGGCAACAGTACTCGGATGAGTATGACTTCTTCGAATACGAGCAGAGCCCAACGATGCTTCACCCCGGTGACAACCGAACGGGCGTTTCCATATTGACCTACCGACACACACTCCCTGTAGGTAGCTTGTGAAATTAAAAGTAACAAGCACATAAGATACTCGCTTATGATAAATTGCATTTAATACAGAAAAATGCCGCATTGTTTACGCCTCATTTAAGCCTTTCGGTCCTCACCTCACCTTCCTTTTGCCCTCACCGAAACATTCACTCTCCTTTGTATTCCTTATCCCTTAACGCAACCCTAAACTTGTCAGCTACATTGAGCACAACCAATCCACATATACAGAAGACCTTTCCAACCTCCTTGCCCTCAGCTTGACGTCCTATGCCCAGTCAAGTTTCGGCCCCACGTCAATTTCGGTCCGGTGAAGCAAATAACTGGGAGAGATATTTCCGAGAGATATTTTCCTCTCACTTTGATTTTGCTCTTCTGACCTTGCCTTCCACTTCTGCCCTTTGCCTTTTCCCTCCGTCCTAAACAGCATCTTCATTCTCTTCCTCCGTCTCATTCACCCAACAACACACGTTCTTTCTCTTAGTTTTGTTAAACGTGTTCTCTTAGTTTTGTTAAAAAGTGACAGATCTGGTGCTTTCCCGGTGAATTTTATGAGTAAATTCTTTACGGGTTTCCAAACAAGTCATGTACCAAAGTTTGGAAGATGGTATCTATACTCTTGACACGGTTGGTAACCATAGAATAATTTAACCACCCTATATGCAATTAGATTATTTTAGGTAAAGGATTAAATCCAAGCCCTAATTTTTTCCCAAAAGGGTTAGCGTACAAAGGGTAATTATCAGTCTTACTTTGTTAATACTGTTTCTACCATTGTGCTTAATTTTTAGACCGTAGTTATTATGATATAGATATATATTGCTAATGTAAACTCATGTGTTTCCTGGATAAATATTTACTCTAGCCAAGTTAAAACCGCTGGGCTCAACTCCTTATTCTGCTAACTATGTAAGATCATTTTCTTTTCATTATGTTTTTATAGTCTTTATTTTATTTTAGATTCCTAAACTGCAAAATTCACTAACAAAATATGAAAAATATTTAAATTGCCTTCCAATTATACCTATGGAGCATATATTTAATATATTCTTGGAGATTAATAGATATTTGAATTTCTGGTTTTCCTAAGGTTAAAAAACATCACGACAAGGTATTTTCCATAAATAATGTCGCTTTAATTAGAATGATTTTTAAAAAAGAAAATGATGTATTAAATGCACAGCTATTAACTTCCATGAGAACAGTTTACTTACTGCAATTGACTCGCTGCTAGAAGCTAGCTGTTTTGTGCAGTATATCAGCCACTACCGCTTACTATTATACATGGAATTTTGTGATACAAAACACAATACAAAAGTAGGGACATCATGAAATTTCACATTTGTAAAATTGATGAAAACTACATATATTTATTTAATTTTAATGATCTAGCATCATAGTACTGCTCCATATCATTTCAAAAATCATTTTTAATTTATCTATTTGTAATTTATAACGTATATTTCCGCCGCCATCTTTTGTCTTTCCTGACTGTAGGTACATATTCTTCTTCAGGAAATAAATTACAGCTAGTGGACTACTTGATCAGATTCTTTATTTTTTAAACTTGCTAGCATGAACTTCACATTTTAACATGCGTAGCTAGTGCAACAACTTGCCAATCAGTCGTGAAATAAATGTTTTGGTGAAAGAGGGGACTGAAAAGAGTTTCAATATCATCCTATTAGAGACGGGTATCACTGTGGTTTTCTGCCTACATGCCCCCACACAATTTTGAAAAGCTTAAGGCTTATTATCTGCAACCAATTTGATGTATAACTAGCCTTCACCTTTCTGCATTGGCTAATAGAACAATTTATTTCGCTGCATACGCCTCTATTCCAAGTTAACGGGTATCTCAAGGTACAATGTCATTGCATGGACCACGCGGAATTCGAAACTTTGTCAGTTATGGACCCTCTAACTCGGTGGGAACCTCGAGAGGACAGTTCCTGCTCCTAATTCTCTGGTAAAGTACTATATCTTACAAAAAGGAATTCATCGGAGGCAGAAATTAGTTTTTGAGGGTTGGTTTTTGCAATTTGCAAAGCGAATACGAGTATGGGCTATAGCGTGTATGTCACACGAAGAAGGATATGTAAAATTTGAAAAGCTTGGAAGTGAATGAAACTGGGGGAAAGGGGTTTAATGGGCAAAAGAGTAAGACGGATTGCAAGAGGAGAGTCAGTCAAAAAAATTAAAGCCACTTCAAGAAAGGAAAATACTGATAAAAAATTCTCTCTTCAAATCTCCTCTTAGTTATTTAAGCATCACAAGGAAAGTACAAAAACTTGGCATCTGCTCCCTTAATGGACGGAAATGAAGTTTAAGCCCTGTTCATAATAAATAACTAAATGGAGCTAGTTTTACTCTCACATAGTTGAAACGAAAATGTTTATTCGGTGATTTCAAGGGAAGAGCTAAGATCCACTTTCAAATGTCCAACAGAGCTTGCTTTCTGTATAATATTGTCTCTTTGTGGGGTAATTTCATGTACTAATAAAATTAATAACTTTCTAATAAGAATAAATAATAGTTACTAATTTTCCCTCAAGAATGACTCTGAATTAACATAGTGTTATGAAATTATATAAAAATATGAGGTTAATAAAAGGAAGTGTACCTAGCCAACTTTTGTAGGAATAATACCAGCGAATTAATTTCCTTTGATTTCCATCGATTAGATCGTTTTATATACGGCAATATGGCGTAAATTCATTAATTAAAAAGTGAGATATGAGGTAATCCTAAATATCATGCAATTGAAAACAGAGATGTCACAAATAGATGAGCTTTGGAGTGTCCGCAGTATTAAAAAGGTGCCTCATATAAACGTACTTTCATTACGACCCTATGACAAATGTTTTTGATGTTTTCCAAATTGCTTTCCCCTATACCTGCGATAGTTATAAAGTAGGCAAAAAATGAATCTGTTAGTGGTGTTTTATTAACGTTTGTACCAGTACCTCCAAGAGCCATGCCCTCATTAAGGGCATTACTACTAGCCAGCCTATAATACTATCTGAAAATTGCAACTACGAGACGGATGCAAGCGATGTATTTATTTAATGAAATGAATTTCATAAGAAACATGGTGGTGGATATAGACCATAGAACTAACCCCGGAAACGGTAATGCATAAGAGATTCTTATCGAAGCCTTAAACATGGGGAACGCATATTCCGATCAGGAAAACGTTCGATAGAATTTCATTCAGCCAGATTCGTCTGCCGCAAATTTCCACATTTTTATAGGTGGATAAATATCTCACAAATAATGAGACCACATGAGGGATATTTTAATAGCATCGGAAAATCATATACGTTTGAACTATTACATCAATGTGAAGACGCTGATTTAGTCCCGATTTTGCTTATAAATTTGATACATCATAATCATTACTTTCCCTCCTTTTTGTTAGTGCATCAGAACATTCCCTTTGGGAAAAATGTTATTCTCTCACCAAACTTCTGTGCAAGAACAAGGACACAATTGATGAAAGAAAAAAGAGTGGGGTGTACGAGTTCTTTTGTGAATGTGGAGCAAGTTAGGTAGGCCAAACTGGTCGCGACTTCGCTACCAGGATGAAAGAACACAGAAAGTGCACAGAAACGGGTAACGAAACATCCATGGTGGCCAAACATTTGATTGATTCTGGGCATCATTGTAGGTTTGAACCTAAAATACTCCACATAGCCAGCAAAGGGAAAAAAACTAGATACCCTGGAGCAAGTGGAAATTAACATGAGAAGAAGGAAAAACAAGCCCCTCCTTAACGAACTACTCTACAATAGCAGTTCACCCCTCCTATCCATCGACTATTCCTGGAATCCTTTTCCCCCACCCCCTCCCCCTTCCCATCCCTCTCTTTTCCACCAGGGACGCGGAATTTGCCCCGATCCTTCTCAACGGCTGACACCACAGGACATCCAGGGCGAGGGCATCCCGGTCGAGCAAACAACAGGGAGGGAGCAGAGCCCAGTATAGGAAGACGAGCCAGGGGTCCTTCGACCAACTTTGAAAGGAGCAGATAACACATATGATGCCAATTTAGTTTTTGTTTTGTTGTGAACATTCATTTGCTTGTGTAATTCGTCACACTCCTCTTCCCCCCCCCCCCGACTCCTTCCCCGGTATTCCCAACCCTCAGGCACCTATGACTGTCCACCTTTCTCTCCTTTTCCTTTACCCTCCCCTTCTTCCGTCATCCTGTCTTACTAACCCCCTTCCCGCCTCCCTATATAAGCTTGAGCACACTTGATATATGCACCTGAAGATGCTGTAAAAAGCGAAACTGGTCGTGTAATAAATGTCATACTTGTGGAAATTGCTCTTGTTTTATTAACTGCAGTGATGTTCCGGTTCCACTCCAACACGCCTGAAACCTCAGATTTTGTTCAATGTAATCCATCTGCGCAGATATCTAAGTTCTTAAAGGATTTTGCCGCATGGAGTGGTACTGGTGAAAGCAGCGTAGCATTTTGAAATTCATTATATAGGGTTTCAAGACAGCTATCTTGTATGTTCATTAGATGATAATTGGTTTTAAATTATGAATAAAAAAGTTCTAATTGATAGAAAATAAAAATACGCAATGTGAGCAAGGAATGCAAAATTATCTGGAGCTTGATGTCCGTAGTTCTTATGCCCCAATATTTAAGTCATTTAAATATTTTACTTTTTGACTTACAATGAAACACAAAACACTTTAACACAAAAATTACTTGCCACATGTACAGTTCAGTAATAACGTAGGTGGTAAAAAAAATAGTAGGAAAGTGGGTATTCCCGATTCTGAACTGATTGATAAAGTGCTGAAATATAGTAATGAAGATGGCTAGAGCTCATGCATCTTCATTAAATTTCATCTGTAGCTCCTCAGTCCTCTCAATGAATTGTGTCGTTATTTATGCCAGGTTGGTTAAAGGGGGAATGTAATTCCGTTGCAGTTCTTCGGATTTAAAAGACAACCGTTAGTTCTTTTCATTTTTTATGGCTCCAAAAAAGTTACGCACAAGGGACAGAATGAAAAGCTGACCAATATATCCTTTGGTTCTAGATTATTCTTCAAGGGTTTTTCACATCGAAAGAATGTCACGTATAAATCCATTGACTGCAAAAAAAATCGGTTTTCTGTGGCTAAAACTGCAAACGCTAAAGTTCTCCAGTGTGAATTTACAGATGAACGATTAATAATTTTTTCTTTCCCTCTGCTTCACCGATGAGCAGCTCAGTATTTCTTGGTGGTTGTGCTGGCTAAGACTATCCCGACACGTAGGCAATAACCACTTCAAAAATGTTAGGTACACTTATACTTACCCATTACACCGTTCCCATTCGGCATAGGAACAGTCAAAAGAGCTTAGTTTTCAATGTAATGGTGGTAAAATGGGCACTGATTTAATAATGAAAATATATGATACCAAGGTATGTCAATCAGTCTGTAATGCAGCGAGGGGCACTGTAATCGAGCATTCAATTTCATTGATGGGAAAAGATTTGTTTTTTTTTAATATATAAAGTTGATGGTAGGTGGTAATAGGTGTTATGAAATGGAAATTAGCTAGATGGGAGTTTTTAAATAGAAATTATTCGAATAATAGATGCAGCCAAGAACATTACTTTAGACTATAAGGTATGTAATGTTTTATTCAAATTGTTTGTATCTATGGTTTTAACAACACGTTTTATGGATGTTTATTTAGGTTACAATGTTGTTTCAACCAACATATTGATGAGCTTAACCCGTGGTGTTATTTATCCTTTTATTAACATTGGTACTGGTTTAGTAAAAGGTTTTGATCAAGGTTGATGTGAAATGTTTTGTGGTCAAGGTTTATTTAAATTATTTAGTTTTAACTCCATTTTTATCCAATTTTTACAGGTTAATTTATTAAAAATTTATTTAATGTCTTTTGTTTCTTTTATTTTCATTTTTTTAATATTATTGTTTTACTTGGGTAGAACGGAGAAATGATCATTGCATTTATTGAGTAAATGCGTATTAAAGATGATTCCAGGAAATCTTAACCATGTTTTTTATTTAAATATAAAGACGGATAACTTTTAGTATCGAAATTCTTAATAAGACTTTTATAATTTATTACTATTTAGATTTAATAAGACTTCCGAACTTCTGGTCGAGCGTTGGATCCGGATATATCTAAGTTATTCTACCACTTCACGCCTGATAATTCTGTTGTTGTCCGTTTTCCATGTAGCATGAATGCTGTAGACATACTGAATGTTGATTGAATTATCTGTAAAACGCTGCATTACAGATGATACACCAATTTAGAAAAAGGAGATGTCATTTTCGATGGGTTATAGCTAGTTAATTTCATAAAGATCTACCTGTGCATGCTTCTTCTACTTCAATTACACTATCACATTGCTTCATACACGGCCTCCTGCTCTTTCACTTCTAATATTCCTCCTCTCATGTGTATTTTTCACCAAATTCACCCATAGCTTCCATGGTATACCCCTTCTTCTCACACCATTGACTCCTCTATCATAAATATGCTTAGTTATTTTACTCAAATTCTTTTTCTCGACATGAGCAAATCAACTAAGAACGGTTCTTTCATATATGGCCATTATTGGAGCCTCCATTTAACATTTTTTCATGACCTACTCAGTCCTTTAAAATTATAAGGTTTAAGTGTTTTAGGACTCTTTGTTTATCCTCCTGCCATTTCTGAAAGAACAAAAGGACCTTATGCGTCGAGTACTTGGTAGGAAGGATAATACGAACCTCACGATAATAATTTTCATACAAAGGCTTTCCTGATTTGTTTGGTTTATATTTTGATCCAAAGAAGTGATGAAAAATCTCATATACTCGAAGCATTGGATGATTCATGATTGTTTGATTTTAAAAAAATTCTTTTATTATGATTTGGAAGGTATTACATGGTTTTGAGTATGACGAGAACGAGTATTACTTTCTCGGCGCTACCCGCAAGAGGGCTTAAGGACGACCATTCCACAGGAGAAAAAAATATTTTTACTCTGTCAAATTTTCGCAGGCATCAAAGGATGATTTTTCACTATTATGATTAAACAAATAACAGCAGAATTGGCTACCAGTAGAGATAGTAAATAAGTTAGAAATTCTGTCAGCATCTCAGCGTAGTAACATTTATTCTAATACTTCAGTAATTCCGAACAGTTTTCATTTTCGTCTCTGTAAAAATAATTTATCTAACCTTTTTTGAACTATATTGTTCGTTTTTCTAGGCTATAAGTATTTAACCAGTTGAAGCAAAAATAAATATGGAAAAATAAAGTAAGTTTATTTACATGAAATTTGTTCTTTTCAGTAAGTATATAGCAGCTATACAGGGTCGGGCATAATGAAATCTCCAGCTAAGAAATGCCAGCTCATTTAAATCAACCATGATATTATATCATTGCAAATCTCCGACGGATTACGTATCAGTTTGATATGAAAGCAGCACCAAAGAGAGACGTAACACGCTAAAAACACCAGATCATCCATTTAAACGCTCACCGGAATTTTATCAAAAACCCAAAAACCTCCCTGATCTGTGACTCTACTCCGAAGAGATATACATGTCAGCTCAACTTGTTCGCTCCATTTTGTCATTCAATCACGCCTCCTGTGCACTCTCATGAGAAATGACAAAGAGAGAAGGGTGCAGATTTCAGGGACTGAGATGACAAATAAATTCTCTCCCTTTGCGAAATTGTTTCGGACAAAGCCGTAGGATTCCTCTCTTTCCGTATCCTATTACGACTGCAACAAGGGTATTACTTCTTTCGTACATCCATTCTCCTCCTTTTTCGAGCATGTTCTCTCCATTTACAGTCACGTGCAAGTGTACTACTCTTACTCGGCCTTTCTCGCTTCCTGCCTCCAATGACGTCCCTCTCAATGTGCGTCAACGACCTCTGGGAAAACGGCAGGGCGCGCTCAAAAGAGCTCCCGATTCCAATCCGTTCGAAAAGGCACAATTCAATTCCGAGAAATGCAGAGCGCGTTGTGTGTGCGTGTGTGCCATTCAAGGAGATGCATTCAATAGGGTGGGGTGGGGGGACAGGGAGACAGCGATCGGGAGCTTTTGCCGAACACAATGTGGAACGCTAAAAAAAGAAAGCGTTACTTACGGAGCGCCAGTGCGCTGGCTGCTATCATCTTGTTCCGCGTCGTCGCTCTCGCATTGTATTCTTCTGCATGCTTCGGTCCCTGGGTCAACAAACCCGTGAGGGACCGAAAAAGGGATGCGAATTATGGTTCCTCTCCCCCCGACCTACGTCTCTCTTCGAGAGATTGCTCCTTGTCCAATCGTGAAAGACTCTGTTTGTACGCGAGCGTCCGCACTTGTTAGTTTCACGCATGTTTTGTTTGCGAAATGAAGGAAAATCTGCGGTTGCATGATTAGTTAAGAGCGATTGCTTCCTCTCTTACTGTGCACTCTCCTTCAGAGAAAACTGCGTCAGGCGAGATGTGGTGGAGCAGAAAGGAAAGGAATCATGTAAATCAACTACTTTGCATTGCCCACTGAAACTATTGCAACGACATGTTTCGATGCATGGATGTCATTACCTATCATTTTCATAAGTTGCTGTATGATTGCTTACTTGTGAGAACTGAGGAATGAAATTTCGGAGCCCTTTAGTCAAAATTTTCTTTTTCCGAATGGTATATTTTCTTAGGGCCATAATTTTTAGGCTAAAAGCAAAGAGCCACATTGTTTGATTTAGATTCGAGATATAAGGGAAAATGGCGTTAGTTAATTTCTGTTTTCATTGCGTTTTAGACTTGGTTTCTATTTAATCATCAATGGATTTCCTTTCATATGATTCAGTCAATGGCGCATATTGATCAACATAAAAAAATGAAAGCCCTAGACGTTGGGTATATTCTTGCATTCAAGCGAGCGAGCAGGCTATCTGTTTAAATCAATCGCCATGTCAATTAGAGTCAAAGGCAAAGGCAATTCAAATGGACAACCGTAAGCATTGCCAACAATATTACTCGTTTAAATATTTTCCGACATTCATATACTTCTATACTAATCACTCCATAACTTATATAAACATTTTCAATCACAAAAAAGGCAATTCGTTTAATACTTCCTTCTTAAGTTACCATTTCAGCTTGGCTGGATAAGGCATTAACATTTAAACTACTTTACTGGCTGTTTGCATGTTTTTTGTGGGACGGAGTTTGTGAGATATATAATGGCTGGAGTTCAGAGGTCATAGTTCAAGGGGATCATACAAAAAGGCATGAAATTAGATATTCTTGCGTCATCCGTCGAGTTTAAGTCCACTGTGCTGCCACTGAGTGAGGCCTTTTTGACCCCTGAGCTATTTGTCAGGGAATCTGGATGTCGTCAGCCACCTGATCGCTAGTGTGGACGGATGGGCTTCCTTCCAATTCCCATCTTCTTGTCCTCTATCCAATTTTCTAGTGAGATGTCACCGACCCTGAAGGAATAGATTCTTTCGCATACACGCCGGTTGGCAAGTTCTCAGGGAGTACCCTTATTTAACTCGGTGATAGTGTCGAAATTAAATTATAGCGACCAAAAGACTCATTCAGGATGAAAACATAATATTTCAGCCAAAATACGTATCACGCAAAATAGGCTCCATCACTATCGCTGTTTATTCTATCAACTGATTTGTATGCTTCCGGATTGTCTATACCTCAATTTTCCCCTTTTCGTGTCATCTTTTCGCATTCCTTTACGTTAAATGATCGTCATTAAGTCATTTTCAAATTTCCCAGACCTTCTTCCTTCCCTTGTGTCGTCCAAAATACCATTTCCTCTTCTTTACTTTTTCGTTCTCGTCCTCAACACGTTATCACCTCCTCCATATATCCTCCTCCTACTTTTTCTGCCTCCTACGAGTCTTCAGCATTAAATTTTATCCTCCCTCAGCAAATATAGAAACCTCTCCTGTCTTTCTTTTTATTCAGCCACGCTCTCCATTTTTCACCAATCCCGCTTCTAAAAAGCCTCCAGTCTGTGAACGTCTGTGCACCTTTCAGCAAAAGAACAAATAAATTTTCGAATAATGCTGCGCCATGCCATTAATTGACGGGATATAATTTTAGCTTGCCAAACCGAGGGTCACGGGTTCGAGTCCCGTCAAAGTAGGTTTTCCACCACTCAGGGCATGGATGTTAGGGTTCGTCCGTTGTTACTTTTTGAAAGACTCGATAAAGGTCAGCGGACTGTTTTCGGGACAGTGGAAATCTAATATATAAAAATGAATGTTTGTTTGTTTATTCGTCTTTTATGAGTTCCAATACCATTCATTAGATACGATAAAACTTTGGTGAGTAGTTGTGCGCGCGCCCAGAAGGCTTCTAAATTATTAAAACGAAATTTTTGCGGTTGTTTTTAGCCCATTAATGTTAACTTTTACTCCAATAAGAAAAGCACTGAGGTTTCTTTATTTGATTTTTTAAATTACTTGTACTCGTTATATTGAATGGAAATATTTAGCACGCAAAAAAGAATGCAGTAATTAGTTCATTCACTATTCTTTCACGCTTAGATTTGTCCAAGTATTGCGTTTTAACCTCTAAATTAATCATTTTTTCTTTCTTTTCGACAATAGAAATTTCCTCGGCAACCAGGCGTGAATATCCATTTAATAGCGGTTTCAAGAATGGCTATTCACGCCTGCAGCAATTAATGGCCAGGTTCAGTGACTAATTTCACAGTTGTAGTCAAAAGACTACAGTTCTCCGTTTGCCTTGCCTTCTCAATGACCAAACTGACAAGAAGAGAGAGAAAAAAGAAATGGTAGTCAAAAGACTACAGTTCTCCGTTTGCCTTGCCTTCTCAAAGACCACACTGACAAGAAGAGAGAGGAAAAAAGAAATAGTAGTCAAAAGACTACAGTTCTCCGTTTGCCTTGCCTTCTCAATGACCACAGTGACAAGAAGAGTGAGGAAAAAAGAAATGGTAGTCAAAAGACTACAGTTCTCCGTTTGCCTTGCCTTCTCAATGACCACACTGACAAGAAGAGAGAGGAAAAAAGAAATGGTAGTCAAAAGACTACAGTTCTCCGTTTGCCTTGCCTTCTCAATGACCACACTGACAAGAAGAGAGAGAAAAAAAGAAATAGTAGTCAAAAGACTACAGTTCTCCGTTTGCCTTGCCTTCTCAAAGACCACACTGACAAGAAGAGAGAGGAAAAAAGAAATGGTAGTCAAAAGACTACAGTTCTCCGTTTGCCTTGCCTTCTCAATGACCACACTGACAAGAAGAGAGAGGAAAAAAGAAATGGTAGTCAAAAGACTACAGTTCTCCGTTTGCCTTGCCTTCTCAATGACCACAGTGACAAGAAGAGAGAGAAAAAAAGAAATGGTAGTCAAAAGACTACAGTTCTCCATTTGCCTTGCCTTCTCAATGACCATCAACAAGGCACAAGGAAAATTGCTTCAAGTGTGCGGATAAAATCTGGAATATCCATGCTTTTCACATGGTCTATTATATTTTGCATGCTCACAAGTGGGACAGCCGAAACATTTATTTGTTCTTTCAGAGGGCGGTAAGACCAAAAATATCCCGAAGAACTTGAATAAATTTTTTCAACTGTATTTCAATACTCACAAAATCATTGTCTTTCACATTCACATTCAAAATCATTATTTTGTACATGTTATTGTGTCTTCTTAGAATATGTGTGCCTACTTAGAAAGAAAAAGAGGCATTGCAACGCATGCCGGGCACAGCTAGTAAATAACTAAAATTAGAGTTTTCTTAAATCTCTTCTAAGATTTATCCCAAAATCCCAAACCATTGATATATATCCCAAACCAGTTTTCGTTTACTTTTTTAAGCTGTAAATACCAAATTAATTATGTAAACGACGATACGTTTGAAGTTAAACAATTTACAGCCCTTCCTGATAAGCTTCTCGATCAATCCTCTTGTGGCTTCCATTCTGAGAGAAAGATTTAAGGCGAGAATATTTATTAGGTGACTTATCAGAATCTAAATGAAACTTATATTTGAGGTGCTTGTAGTTGGTACTACTCCGTCTGACATCAATTTTCGTCCGATTGTCAAATGCCAGGATGGTTACCAAGGGAATTAATCGATCACCTGATGTTCACGACGGCTGTCAGAACTTTGAGCTCTACATCATGATTTGACCTAATCGCCGAAATGATCGATGACAACGCGAACACTTTTCAACAAGTGCACTACGAGTTTAACACTGATGGTGTCAGTTAAATATAAATCTCATGTACTACAAATAGCCAACGTTTCTCTAATAAAAATAATCAATTATTATAATAAATCGTACTTTTACCCGTCTTTTGGTGGATAGCCTCGGAAGGTTACTGAAGCTATATGCATGCAGGATCATATAAATTTGGCATAACTCTCGAGTTTTATGTCTTTGAATAGCTATGGGAACGTTTTATTGAACGCCATATTTGCAGGTTAAAAGGCTGAGTGTAAGGTGGGTTCAGTGAATCTTCTATATTAACGACTCGATCACGTTGGATTATGATCACAGTCCCCTTAGTAGTATGTAGAGGTTTAAGGCAGAGAATATAAAATGTATCAAGAAGTGAAACGTTGCTAGTTATTCAGACTCTGGTAACAATTCTCCTAAAATGCTTCACACTACAGATCCATCAGCACCCACCCTCCATTTAATCTAACGTGTTCATTCTTTTAACCCAATCACCTAATTATGCAAAGCATCTAATCACCTCTCCATCAATTGATACGCACATCTCAAAAGCCTGCACTGAATATTGTCACGCTCTTTCCTCTAACTTTAGATTCGGAAACCCGGCAGTCACGAACCTTACCACGATCTATGTACAACATTTCATTCTTCACCTCAGTATACGTATAAAGCTAAAGATCATCTCTTTTTCATCCATACAAATGATTTGCCATCGCAGTCAAGCCCTTGGCTGCAAAATATAAAAGTTTTTTAAATTGGTACTCAGTAATTGCTCATCACAAACGTAAGATACCGAGGTATTTCATAAAAAAATAAAAGTAGTCCCACTAAAAATATGCTCCAACTAGCAGTAAATGTTGTTAGAAATGTAAGGTTGTCTTTGCAAACAGCGCAGCACCAGGGAAAAGTAAATAATTCTCGTCGTGCAAAGCGCGATGTTCCTTCTCATCCTTGGAAACGTTGGGAGATTTCCCCTCTGCTCCGGAAATGATATTCGCAAAATTCAATATGGCAGGGTCAGGAGAGAATATTCGAGAGGCAATTTTCAAGCAGACGCGGAGATAGTCACGAAAGATACAGATGTGGAGAGTCAAAACAAGAAGAGAGAGGAAAAAAGGAATGGTACGACGAGGGCAGGGGGGGGGGGAGACTACATCCATTTGCCAGAAGGTCTGCCCTTTTTTGGAGGAAATGAGGAAAGATGAAAGAAGGGAGGACTAAGGATTCAGGAAACAGTGTGAGAGGGGGAAGGGGAGAAATTGGAGAGAGAAGGGGTAAGTGGGAGGGGGGGGGGGGAGAAAGGAGAAGCGGGCTTGCAACTTTCTTCCAAGTCACGTCTTGGGGAGCCGATCTATTCCGTCTTAGCTGGATGCGATGATGAAATTCGATAAAGTTTCATGACTTTCTTATTGATATTCTTCCGATAGGCCATGTTTGTTTTCTTATTCATGAGGACGCTGAAGTTAGAAGCTAAGGAAATTAAAAATTTCCGCTCTCGAGAAACAAGTCAGCCATTTTTCTGCAGCAGGAGTAATAATTTTTAACGTGACTGTGAATACACAGGAGATGGAAACTCTAGTTTGAGGATTAGGTAATTCCATTCAACCGTAGGAACTTTCCACGATAGACTAGGAATTATAGTCACAATATATTCACTAGCAAATTGACATAATAAAAAGGTGTTAAAATACAAAAGGATGAATGGCAAGTAAGTATTTGATTGCATAACGTATTTGCACATGAAATTATCAAAACGTAGCTTTTACAATTACTCTAGGGGGGATAATTTAACCAGTAACTCAATTATTAATAAGATATTATTTTTCGTTTTCGAATATAAAGATAATTCTTGTAACGGCCTAGCCGGTAAATCCTTAAATATGACATTAACAACAATGATACTATCTAATTTCAATCATAACTTCTTAATATCTGCTGCAATTCACACTGAATCTAAGAGTACTTCCCTCACAACAAATACGAATAAAAATTACTATAGCTATCGATTTGGACACTGCTTGGTGGAAACAATATGTGCCCGGTCGTCAAAATAATTACAAGCACCAAACTTCTAAGTGACTTAAATAAGAAAAGTAAAGAAAAATGGATACATCATTGCTCTCAAGAGCTATTTAAAATCGCATGCCAATTGCATAATAATCAGTGAAATGATCTTGGAAATAAGCAATTCTACTTCTCCAACCTTCCAAAGCATACTTTGACGAGAACATAATTGGAGTTAAATCATAGAGGAATGATTAATGACGGGGATGAAGAGTTAAGAACACAAGGTTTTGTTGAACAAAAATGTTTTGTAAGCTCAAAGAAATATATGATGGGTCCCTCTGCGCAGACCATTTTTTTAAGGATAAAGAATTTTGTTTTGCATATTTGTAACTACGTAATCAAACTCTTCAAAGATCTTAACGGTTTCATTTATTATTTGAAAGTCTAGCAATCATTGTTTACATATATTTGAACTCAGCGATCAAATTTAAAGGTTGGTGTGATATAATGCCAATGTTTTCTTAAGTAAAACTAAGAAATTAGAAAAATATTTTGCAGCCAAAGTTCCTTAACCTGAGAAAATAACTAAAACACCATATTAAAATTAACCTATCAATAAAATCAGTAATAAATTAATAACTAGAAATATAAGTTCAGTAGGTGTCTGTGAGTTACTCCATTTTTGTCCTATAATATTTAGGCAAGTGGTTACTTAGTTTTAAAAAGATCATCCTATATAGGATAAAAATA
Organism: Pyrrhosoma nymphula; assembly: GCA_963573305.1. Lineage (NCBI taxonomy): Eukaryota > Metazoa > Arthropoda > Insecta > Odonata > Coenagrionidae > Pyrrhosoma > Pyrrhosoma nymphula. The sequence continues at coordinate 99,118,361 of OY754334.1, read as the reverse complement.
ATTATTTTGCGATACCACAATTGAATTAACCCATCATTTTGGTTCATCCTAACCAATTTCCTGACAGATTACTGTGAAAAGTACTGACAATGAGAAAAGGTGAGATTATTGTAAGAAAATTGGCGAGAGAACATATTTTCCTACTAGTTTCACAAATATGAATAAGATGAATAGTTGAGAGCTTGAGTTATTGAATACGGTTAATACATAAACCTTAAGTTATATCGAGATCTGGGTCCACACAATGAAAAACACTTATTCTTACCCCAAAATTATCTTCGCTTGATTTCATACATCATCAGTAGCGCCATTACGGTTCTCCAAAAACGTCAGCGCTTGCGTTATCGTTATTATTCAATAGCACTTATCAAAGCCCCTGTGAAAGCGTTATCTTTACTCTTTACATTTTGACAGATGTTTTAAGTCACTACTTCGGATAAATATAGGGCATTTTAGGGCAATAACTGATAGCGTTGCCCTTCTAAAGAGGCTTGAACTTTCTGTAACGATAATGACAACGCGAAAGAAGGAACCATGAACGCTCCCTAGGGCTACAAATGATACATAGAGATCAGTGAACGAACCAAATTGTTTTCTATTAATACTTTTAAACGTGTTACTTCTTGAAAATTCTCTCTTAATATAAACTTAAATTACAATTTTGTATCAATTTATTGAATTAACTCTATTTTCGCTGGGGTAAACAAAATGAAAATGCCATAATTTATGGGAAATCTTACCAAATGTAAACATATATTACAGTTTATTTATATAAAAATAGTTTGGTTTGCTCATTAACATTTAAATGTAGCTTTTAGTCATTATGATTAATTATCACACAATATACTGGTGGAGGAATCAATGCTTTTCACTTCGTAGTTGTATGTCAATATCCCTAAATGTTGGTAAGATAATGGCTCTCATTTTCCGAGAAAAAAATAACACTTTTATATTGTAATTGTTACAACACATTTTTTTAAACCCTATTTAAACGTATGGACTAGTGCGATGGCCTAAACGGACTGTTACAAAAAGAGCAACGTCTGCTTCACGGGCAGGAAGAGAAGACGTGCTAAAAAAATTGGGTAGAAAACGGAGGAGGGATTTCACAAGCACTTTACTCTAATCAGTTGGCCTGATGGTCGTGGAGACCCTTTAAAGCCAGAGTGGTTGCAACGCACTCCCTCTGGGTGCTGCTCCCGACTACGAACGGCTGTGGGAGCGTGAGCGCGGCGCCTCTTCCCGCAGCCGGTGCGGGGAGCTGGGCGCGGGAGGAGCGACCGAGGAGTGTCTCCAATACGAAGGGTTTAGGTGAAGTAGAAATGCGGCGATACTCAAAAATAAAAACGCTTCCGTTGAATATTCACGAGTGCCCATTGCGTGGACGCTTTGAAGAGGAATACAGGAGAGGTAAATTGGAGGGATCGTAGATTGGGAGATGAAACTACAGATAGATATCAAGAGAGAAGAAAATAAACACAAATACCTTTACAGGAGTTGGCTTCAGGCATGATTCGGGGGAAATACATAAAATCCATTGCGTGAGAAACAAAAATAGTGTCAAAAGATTTTACCGTGTTGTAATGCTCATTCTTCAAGGTATCGGCATTCTATTAATGATGGCAAAACACGCCAAAACATTGGTCAGTATGCATGAAAACCGTATAAATATTATTTTGCTGCTTTACTTTCCCAGTGAATGGAAAATATGCCTGGCATTCATGAAATCTATCAATAAAACCTGGAAATTTCCAATTCATGATAATGTTTTCTTACTTTTTCACCAGTACTAATTTTACTATTAGAGCTCAAGCTGCCAAGTATTGTCTCAGCTGATTTTTTAGAATCTCAAACTATGCTATTCGTACCTCACTGCACTATTAAGGGTAATCATTAGCAGTAGAGAATAGCAGATATATCTCTCACGTATTTTTGGCCAGAAGTATAGCATCACATTCCTTTCAATACCGTTTTTCTTCATTTTAAACCTCTCTCATCAGTCCTCGTTAAATTCCCTTATAACCGAGGGAGTGACAAATTTATGGCTATTGAAATAATGCAAATGTGTTGATTGTGATTGATAGTTAGTCGGGGGGGCCTTCGACAGGAGCCCGGGCACTTAGACTTTCTTGGTCTATTGTGCCAACCCCATGCCTGTCTGCCATTTGCAGACAGGGGACATGAGCACCACAGTAGAGGTATGGAGGATTGGCCTTCCCCTGCCTCCCCAGTACAGGTATAGAGGGTTTCCTCCCACTAACCTTCCCAGTCTGGGTATATCTCCCTCCGGCCTCCCGGTGGTCTGGAGGTCCACGCCTGGTCGAGGTATGGAGGGTCCAACCAACCTATCCAACCACCGTCCGGGCCCAACGTTGCTTATCTTCGGTGTTCTGGTGGGAACAGGTGTTTCAACGTGGCTAGGCCCTTGCCCATGCAAATGTGTTAGATAAGGGAAAATTTTTTTCACCAAGATATTGAAAATTTCCATATATCTTTTAAAAATATATCTGTCTGAAAGAAGAAATGAGTGCTCAATTTTCGTATGCACGCCTAATTAATTCATGGTAGCGAAACAAATAACCGAATTTCTTCTGGATTAATGAAAATATTCGGAATATTCTACAAGTGAGAACGGCTATAATAACGTCCTAGGCACCTCATGTACCACATTATCATAAGATTGATAGTAATTGCTTTGTAACGCCTTTCTCCTCTTTCCAAAAGCTTTTAAATACTGTTAGTCAAAGGTAAATACTGTAATAGCTTCAACACCAAAATTACAATAGCCTGAGAGTTATTTTACTGGAGTATATAAAGAGGTAAAAGGGTTTTCATTTTGCAAAAGTTCAAATTTACCGGGTCTGACGTTTCAATTTTCAGCATGCTATGAACCAATAAGCAATAAACTGTATACAACGCACTTAACTTGTACTAATGCTTGAATTCACTGTCTAATTTTTTACATGGAACATTTCTTTTGAATGGGGTAATCTCGCGTCGCGCAAATCCCGATTCCCGTTACCCGACTGTTGAGCAGTTGCGTGGTTACGTATATACAAGCGCTTCGAATTAATCCATGATACAATTACAAAAGGGATATAGTGTAGTTTCATATAAATATCATAAGTCTATGTGTGTTTCATGTAATTATCATCAATGCATAAATGCAATTTTCATATTCATAGTTTCATAAATATTAATTTAGCTATTTATTTTTAGCTATATATATTAGTGTGCACTCCCCAATGCTAGTCATATCCATACTCAGAGTTCCACTTCTGTCAGCTCTCCCTGGAGGGCCACACCTCCTTTTTCAACAATCTAATACCACAGCCTCTTCTCATGCAGTGCAAGGAGTATAAAATGAATGAGAAGGGGTGATGAAGGAAACAAAGCTGGGCGAGTGGGACAAAGGGGTGCAGCTTCCGCTACAAAGGAATGAAAAGTTGCAAGAAGACGGGTAGCAGAGGGGAGGAATTGTTCGGGAAACGAGAGATATAGAGGGTGGAGGTGAGTAGCTGACCTGTCGTTGTACACCCCCCCCCTCCGGACGGACGGAAATATATCGAGGCAGACGGACAAGAGCATCGTCGTTCCCTCCGCACCACAACCGTCGAAGAATGCAATTTGCATTTCGGATGAGGGGGGCGCACCACTGCGGAATGCATACAGCTTACTTTTTCCCTCCACCCTCTGCAGGTTTCGCAAATAAAGGCGGGAGCACGGGTGCGGTGGATCTAAAATTCAGCCGCACCCGCTGAAGCGTAACTTCTATCCCTTCCCTCAACACAGGGTGCAGTGAGGGGGAGGTGGGTAAAAAAAGGGCGTACGTGGGTGTAACATTGTAATCTCCGCATGTAATATCACCTATAGTATCTCAAAATTTATCTCATGATGAATAATATGTGATTTTCATCGAAATTGTGTAGGTTTATAAAGATTTAAACTACGATTTGAGCCACCGAATTTGAAATTTTCGTGCCTTGTAGGTTGGTCGTTCATAGAGGCAAATGACAGCGTTTCCTTTATTCATACATGTATTCCTACAATATAGGCTTACTTTACGTTCCGATTTGACCGGGAGAACATTATAGAGATGCAAAACACAATATGGCATTTATTATTATTAGTGTTCTACCAGTTCAGTCATAGATGGGCTATTTTTGCCCTCCTTGTCCATCCTCAATCGTCTCTTTCCTCGCGTATTTTTTTTCAAGGTGAGTATACTTCCGTACCTTATTCATTCCGCCTAACATCTTCTCCTTTCTTTGCCTCCTTCTTCCCATCTTTCCCAGAATTGCACCCCTTCCTCACATTTTCCAGCCTCGGTGGCGGCGTCTTCACCTGCTAACCCGAAGGTCGTGGGCTCGAGTCCCGCCTGGGTGGGTTTTTCTCCGCTCAAGGCATGGGTGTTGGTATGTCATATGTAATGAATTTATAGCATGTAAGGTCTTTAAAGACCTAAATTCAGTCATAAATGAAGACGCATTATTATTATTACTACCATTTACCAGTGCCGGCCCTCGGTGTGGGCAATGTTTGTAAAGCCACAGGCAGCCGGTTGTAGCCCTAGGGACGGCCAGTCTGAGACTTAATAAATAAAGTGAAAATGGAACAGAAAGTATGAGAATCGGAAAATATTACTAACTTAAAGTATGTATTTTATTCAAAATTTTACTATTTTAGCACATCGTGAAGGTTCCTGACACCCATAACTGACTTAAACAAAGAGCATAATAAAACCTACGGACTAAATTTTCTCTTCGTTAGCATTCTTGTCACCATTTAAAGGTACTTTAGTTAATACTGTCCTACAATTTACGGCTGAAATAAAAATCTCATCCACAAGAAATCGTTATAAAATGTATATTCGCTATTTTGAGTTTTCCCAGTATAAGTCTAAGCTTGGAGACAACTTATTGATTAAAATTGAGTTCCTGATTTGAAAGGAAACTACAATTTTAAGACGAGCATACTGAAACCAGAAAGTAAGAATCACTCAATTTACATGCGGTTTAAGGAATCACAATCAGTAAATAAATTCTTTGTTTGGGGTGGCCAAGTTAATTTTGCCCACACTTGTAAAATAGCAACAGCCGGTACTGTCCATGACATCATACGAAAAATAAGTGCAGGATGGCTATCGCAGACTGAGAAGCACATCGATTTAATAAAAAGTATAGCTAAGGGTAACTAATGAGTTGAAGCCTTTCGAGAAAAGAGAGGGAGGGATGGTAATGGACAAATCGTAAGGGTTGAAGGGGGGCATAAAAGAAAAAAGAAGCAGTGGAGAGCTACTCTGGACGACTAGTAATGATGCCCTATTTCATCCAAAGTACAACCAAAATGACTACTTTAGGATTACGAGATTAGCCACGACATAACCGTATACGCAGTCACCCGCAAGTGCCCATTAGTGCGATATTCCACAGAGGAAAAATTATTCGTCGACTGCTTTGGCCAGTTCAGCTACGAAGGCGTCCTCCTCCACTGCGGGTTATTGAGGGCTTTTTAGGAACAAGTTGTTCTGGACTGCCGGACATATGATGTCACTGAAGCAGTCCAAGGCGAGCGCTGAGCGCCACAGTCCACGTGGATAAAGACAAACGGAACACAGTGAGGTATTCGCTCTTTCTGACTAATTTTGAGGATACGGGGACTAGCCTATGGGGCTATTGTATAAGTATCATAGTACGGAGTCACCCGCAAGTGCATATTAGCGCGATATTCCGCAGAGGAAAAATCATTCGCCTTGGCCGGGATTCGAACTCGGATCCCTCGATTTCGCGCAGAGTGCTTTGACCTGTTAATCTACCGAGGCGTCCTCCTCCCCGGTGGATTTTTTACAACCAAAATGTAGAAGTACTGACGTGTAATAAGTGATGCACTGGACGATGATAGTGATTCCCTAGCTGTTTCAGGCCTGAAACAATTCTCCATATGGCACTACTTTAATATTTCCGCGGTATGCATGTTAATTAAAAATAAAAATGCTCTTACCATATGCGTGATAACTGCAGCATTACAGCAATACTTTCGTAACGGAATGGTAAGCCAATTGAAAAGAACTACTCACCTGTAACAAGAAAAAAAGAAACATAATTAGATATGGAATTGCGAAATAGCGAACATAGCACCTATCACCAAAGATAATCAATCGCAAAATTTAGGTTCCCGTAGCAAATATGTCTTCAAAATTCATTGAAAGAATCTGAAATTTTGATGGATTTGTCAAAAAAGCTGAAGAGGTACGGCAAAAAAGGAAATGGTGATAATTTCGTAAGTCACAATATCTACCAATTGTCTTTTTCCATCTCAAATGGTGAACGATTTCAGGAATGTTACAGTTTACACCTAAGGGATAAAGTACTAGTTCCAACTAAAAAAACGATTGGCCACTAGCTAACATGTTTTGACGAAAAGAGTCTGACTAAGGTTGACTAAAAACATCCAAAAGCGTTGTATTTTATTACATAAATCATGTGAAAAATTTTGACTCAGATCCCTTGATTTTCAAGATGAATTTCAACTACATTTCTCCTAAAAATAGGCGTTTTTATAGGCTTCAATTGGACTTTTCCCATTGAGCTCGCTTCATTGTCACCCCATGTAAAATTCTCCAAAGTAATTTTGTGCATTGCATTTTTTGTTATACAGTGAAAGTTGAGCATCTGAAAAGTGATCAGAGTATAAATTGAATAATGATCTACATCTGTATACCCTGCGATCCGCTGCATGTCCAAGGTGCAGAAAATTAAAAATTAATTAATTATCAGTCACTTTTTTAATAATCAATTAAGTTAGGAAGCAATTTGCAGAGAAAGCGTTAGACTATGGAATGCTCTAGAAAAACTTACAAAATAAAATGCTGAAATCAATATGCTAATGATCCATCAAAAGGCGGTGACCTTCAAGGAAAAATATATCCTGTTTCGGATTAATTATTGTCTTCTACTGCCCAGAAATTATTCATCGTTCCTTAAATTGATAAAAGAAAACATTTTTATGACAAGCATTAAATATTGACCCATACCAAAAGAATGTTTAATAGAAGTTCTTCCTTAAGTGACGGAATACTAAGTATTGACTGTCAGCCAGACAGCATCAATACACTCTTCCAAGCAGTATTCACGACCAAAGCACAAATCGAATCACCAATCCATCAAAACACTTCTCTTTATTAATCCCCTCTTCATTTTCTTTACCATTATCTTAAATGTTTAGAACAATTTACTTAAGAAACGTGAAAGTTAAGCGTAATTTTTGCATTTTTATTTTCTAGCATTCAACCTTGGTGATGAAAACACCAGCGATAAGAAAAAGCACTTTTCTGGCGTTGTGTTCAACCGCCTTAAGGTTGCTTGAGTAAAAAATCACCTCACCTAGAATTTGATTCATTTGGCCTCATTTTAAAGAAAAAACTCCCATCTTTCCAATGATATCGAAATGTTAACCCCTTACCGAACTACTTTTTCTCGCCATCTACCTGAAAAAACAAGCTGATTTACATGGGATAGATTACGGCTGTACGCTTCAGAGAAAACGTTTGTAATTTATAACACCTAGATTTCATAAAAAAAACAAACGGTGTGTAGTTTATATGTTTTATCAACTAATTATAAAAAATAATCCATTACACACCGAAGTAATAATTACATAATCACAAAAACCTGCTCTTTTGCTGTCTTTTTAGGCGAAATATGAGTCAAGTTAGAGACTTATGTCAAGTTGATATATTTATTTAATTACTGAGAATATTTGTCAAATAAAACTATATTTTTGTGTCATTAATGTTACAATATTTACTTCATATTTCTTACGGACGCTGAAAATAGAAATAAAATTCGAATATGGTCTCCGTTATGACTAGCGAACTATCTCGCTCAAACTACTTTCAAAGTGTCCTAGTGCGAAAAATTTGTTCGTTGGCTAGTGCATAAAGAGAGAGAGAGAGAGAGATGGAAGGGAAGAGCTAAGAAAAACAGGGTCGTCTCGACTGCTCTTCTTCTCCGCGCGATGCGGTCCGGTCTGCGGGTTGGAGTGCGGGGAGGAAAGGGGGAAGAGGGGAGGTAAAGGGAGGGGTGGTGATGGAGGAGGAGGGGAAGGAATTAGAGTGTGGAGGAGGGAGACACGCTGGGGGCCAACGACCCCTTGTCACCCCTTTTTTCGCGGGGGTGGGAAGGGTTTGAGGGAGCGTGGGAGGGGAGGGGGGGAAGGGGTGAAGGATGCAGCGGAAGAGAGGGAGATGCAAGGGAAGCAGAAGAGATGCGGCCTCTGGGGACGCGAATGCAGGGAACATAGTAGGTTCAACCGGCACGTCCAAGAACTTCAGACATGTCATACGGCTTGATAAGGAATCAGCAGCAGAGAGCAAACGGAAAAAGTATACAACTCAGTTCAGAGAAAAAAATCGTCAATAATGCTAAAGGTTTTGTTTCCCCGATAGTAAGAAATAAATTGATGGAATAAGGCTTTGCTTTGTGGGAATCACTACGAAAAAAACATGATGGATATAAAACACTTGTTACTGCTTCGCACTTACTTTTACGAGTCGATCAAACGCGACGCATATTGCGTCATTACCGTCAAAGTAACCTTGAAATCAATTGAATACAAAAAAAGGGAGGAATTATAAAAAAAATTTCGTTTCATTATGTTACAACGGTTGGTGCGTGTTTATCTATAACTATTTAAAAACAAACTGACTCTCATGCTGATGGATTTTTACAAAAGATCACAACCACAGTAGTCAATCTGGCAACGTACCAGCTCGTCAACCAAAAGGCCATGCTTTCGAACCCCAAAACCTAGGGTACAATTTGGGCCTATCTCATCAAGTAAGACCTAATGCACGGTACGATATAATATTAGCAGTTAAAGCCCAAAATAACGAAACTACCGTATCACCACGAAAGAATCCTCTGAAAATTAATCTAAAACACAATAAAATCAAGCGGGCATAAAAAGAAAATAAAAAATAAATATGCCTGCAGCAGAGGAGGGGAAAATATGGTTTAGATATGTAATATATGCAAAAATAGTGACGAGATAGTGACGAGAAACGCAAAACACTTCCGATGACTTTTTAGTGTTACTTATGCATTAACAATTACTCATCTATCAAATCATAAGGTCCATTGGCAGAAAATCCTTGTTATATGTTACCGTCCATAACAGTGCTAGATTCGAGGACCTTAAATGTCCAAATAGGAGCATTTCAGTGCAATTTTAAAATCATTTGAAAAACCATGTACAAATTTAGTCTCATTTAATTTGCAACTTCATTTTCTTCAACTTTCATCACTTCACAACATACTAGAAGTGAATTCCGTTAATAAAAAATCAACAGAATAACTTTAACAGGAGGAAATACCCTTTTTTTAAGTGCAAAGAATGCCATTTCAATGGGATTGTTTTATAAACTCTTTTTTCGGGGGAATTGGAATTGAAAACGTTCAGTAATATTTGAGACTCGCGCTTTCTGACAAAAACTAAAATGTTGCGCATTTTTTCTCATTAGCAACGGAGCACGCCTTCCCAAATTTGTTCGAGTGAATTTAGTTCTCCCTTCGGACGCTTCAGCGCCTCCACCACCGAAAATAAAGAAGACGATCGCCAAACGCCTGCCCTCACGGATTTATCGCCGCGGCACGCTCAGCTCAACGGCACCCGAAGTGTATTGTCTGCACCGATTGCTCACCAGTTTCTTGCCGGAGGCATCATAACTCCGGCAATGCAGCGGTACACACTCCCGGAAATGAGCGCTCACCATTGAATAACGCATCGCGAAAGGGCGGAAAAGGGGGAGGAATTTATTCGGGAGAATTCCGAGCAAGTTATTGGGCGCGAAATTGCGCAAAAGGAAGACCACAAAATTGAAGCTTTGTGTTTAAACCATAGAGTTAAAGGGACGACCCAAGAAAACGAGTGCGCTTGGCTGCGCCAGAACTTGGCGGAGGGTTGAACAGTCTCGTAAAATGCAATCATGGGAAGTCAAATGGGAGACTTTTATTATCGGGTTGTCAAAATGGAAGAAAGTGGAGCGCGTAACGAGAGATGATGATGCTGGGAACGATGCGTGAAAATTAATGGATCATTGACATAAATAGAACCACAGAAAAGCGGCCTGGATAGAAGAAAAAGGAATATCTATTTAGAAAGGAGGAAGTTCAGACAATGACCCTTACAATCCATTAGCATTGTTATAAAAGTCATCATGGATGTGGACTTCTGCTAATCTTATAAATGCATAGATTTGTCAACAATGAATAGCATTATTCCTGTTTCAATCTATTTATCATAAAGCTGCAATTATTTTTGTTGTATTCATGTTGTTACTCTCGAATGCTCATTTTTAGAATAGCATCTTACCAGGTAGGTCCTCTGTTATACCGTGCTGAATAGTACCTCGTGACGTATCGGATCTCAAATCAGTCTTATTTTCAAAAACAGACCACTTGCCCAAAAATAATCTCTCTGGTCTTCGTATCTTATCCTTGGTTCATAAAAGGAAGAAGGGAATTAAATAGAAAAAGAAACACGAACAAAAAAGAGAAAGGCTAGAGGGAGGGAAAGGAAGAGGAGTAAAGGAAAAGTAGAGGAGCGGATTAATTAGTTGCTTAGAGGCAAATAAATACTGAGGACATGGAAACTCCAGTTTGTGAAAACAGAATTTGCTGATGGAAAAATCGTTTGTGAAACAGGATGTTACTGTTCAGATTAAGCCAATGTTTTATTCAAATGCCTATACAAAATTGTATTCAAATACCTATACAAAATGCTAATGATTTGTAGAAACGTAGGGTAGTGATTATCTGAAGTATAATTATGTATCTTTATACTCAAAATTAGTTTCTAACTGCTAAAGGCATTCAATTTTGAAACTGGTGTTTGAATATTTGAATGGAATATGAAGTGATAAAGAATATTTAGGTCACAGCTAAGGAAAATCAATCTACAAAAAACAAATAGAAAGGGGAGTGAGTGAAATGAATTAAGTCAACTCCATTTCTAAATCACCTTCGCAATCTCAGCGTGGCATCAACATGACTCTTGACCCACGCCTAGGACTACTTGACCGAGGTGAGAGGGCAATCATATTTCGAAGAATGTAAAAAAAAGGCTAGGGACCGCCTAGTCAGTGATTGTGCATCGCCCACGGTTCCGCCGCAGGAAGTTCATCTTTTTGCCAGGAAAATCGCAGGCCCAGAGATCACTGGCCGTTGGTACTAGGTAAACCACGAAAAAGAGGTACAAAACTACTCGAGAGAGAAAAACACGCAGGGCATATCCCTATTCCACCGAGCTAAATCTTCGACTCTTTCCGGTATTCCTATCTCTTCATTTCGACCCACATGCAGAAAACATCTGATATTTTTTCTTCATCACTTGGGCCGAGAAATGTTTTACCGCACTAGAATTAACCACACCAAACCCAGAACCATTTTACTTCATCGTTTACCTACTTTCACGTTTGTAAGACCATTTATAAATTTAGATATTTCTCTAGTTAATTTGAATAAGTAAGGGCAGTACCTCCGCTTATATAAACTATGGTAAAATATTACTAATTCCAAGCATTAAATAACAGTGAATCGTGTAATGCACGTACTCTTACTCTAAAAACCCTATCAATAGTGATGATTAAAAATAGATTCTGCCCCCAATTTAGAGCATTTTATTTGCGATTGAAAAGCGTAAAAAAAGTAAAATTATGAATTTTGATGATGAATGTTGGCAAAGAGAATAAATAATTTACAAATTAATAGACCTATATCTCTTGAAAGAAAGAAAAAAATAATTACATAACAAAAAAGAGGTCATGAAGAGGAATCATCTGGATGATTAAATTGTGGTTTTAAGAGTTTTAAATAAACCAAGCTGTCTTTTACATTTTTTATAAATACAAGTGACCGATGAAAACAAAGGAATTTTGACTCCTATGCATGCATTTCGGTCACCCAAGTGGCTATCAATAGGGAGAGTTGAAATCTCGTAAACGTTCGTGCATGTGGCCCGAGGTTCAACGTCCGAGTGTTCGGAATGTGGCTTTACAGTCATTGGCCATTGAGTACCAATTTTCTTATGCTCATCAGCAGATTGACCATGATTTACTCTCCCTGTCGATGGTCACCTTGATGACCGAAATGAATGTATTAGACTCAAAATCCATTCGATTTCATTGACCCGATGGGCATGGTTGTAGAAAAGAAGAGAACCAGATGGCCGAGGGGAAGAGGGCTGGAAGGAAAGAAGTGAATGTGGGAGTAGAAGAATATGATGGCAGCGGGGAGAAGAAGCTCGCGGGCCAATTGTGGGACGAAGATCGCGCAAATCTTCTTATACTAATTTTGTAAACCTACAGCATTATCAACAAAATACTGTACAAAACAAGTTTATTTAACCGACCTTGGTTTCAGAAAAACATTGCCATTATCAAGGTGAAGTAACAAACATACTGATACTCTCATATCTGTTTGAAAACCTAGATCAAGCCTTAATCAAGAGCAATTATTATATTAATTTTTTCTATACTTAACTAAATTAATGAAATTTCTTGGAATGTGTATCAGCAGAAGTTAGGGGAATTAGAGATGCAAAACTTATTGTAAGGAGTCTTACCCAAATGTATAACAAATATAGATTGGCTGCTACGTCCCTTCATTGGGGGCTGGAGCAAGCAGCAAGAGAGCATTGCAATGAGCCTGAAATGCAGACTTGACATCAGCCAACGCTCCAACTCTCTATCTTTTTTTAACAATATGGTTTGATCTTCCATTTTAATTTATTTGTCAATGTTTATAATATGGTCAATTTTTCTCTTCTTGAAATACCCTAAACTCACAACAACTCAAATATATAAAGGTTACTACCTACGATGTACGCAGAAAGGGACTAAGCGAGTATCATCTCTCGGATATGCGAGAGAGAAAAAAGAGAATATTGGATCGAAGGTTAGCGGGCGATGCAAATTGGGTATGAGAGAGGAATAGAGAAAGATGAAAAAGAGATTTTTTTGACAAGACGAGTCAACGAAAGGCACCAGCTGTTCCATGAGGATATGAGGAACGGCACAGGAAGGATTGGGGTGAGGCAAGGAGGAGGCGTTGGCGCGGGTACCGCGAATTCAGCGACGCATTGTGGAGAAGAAGAGGAGAATGAATGGAGGGAAAATGGCTGGGAAGAAAGAAAGGAAAATGGGATTAAAGGGAAGGGAGTGAGAGGAGAAGGAGAGAGAGGAATGAATGGACCAGGGAGGCTGGGTTGACAAGGGGAGCGTGGGGGAGGGTCAGGACCAAAGAAAAGGTCTGGGAGAAAGTGTGGAAAAGGTCGCGAGAGGGAAAGTCAAGACCAAATTTAAAGTTGATAACTTGATGCCGATTGGAGCGACGCTGGAGAGGCATTTTCTATCGAGTTCCTCTCTCTGCAGGATATCAACCACATTGACTCAATGATGAATTAAATATTATAATAGTTAAGACTGTATGGTACTATAACCAAAATGCATTGTATGCCACAATATTTAAAGGAGATACAGTTTCCCGTAAACAGTGGCATTAGTAAGGCGTATCATGGCGATATTTTTGCACGAAGCCCCTAAATACATAACATGTAAAGAAAATCAGTTGATTCGACAGTTAAATATTTTTCTTTTTTATCATACATCTTATTGAGTATTATCCACCAAAAACTAAGCTATGAATGCGTACGTAGGTCTTTAAGGAAAATACGTTAATCTATGCTTTTTGCCGTAAATGATCTATTGTATTAGATCAAGACCCAATAGCTACGAGTTTATTAGCAAGTACTACACCGCACACGTCAGGGACCACATCAATAAACAACACACTCCTGCTTCCCCAGATTTTCATCAACCATCATTCACAGCAAATGGCCGAGGTGTTTTACGTTCTATTCATTTAAAGTACGTATACATTTAAGAGTACTGACACTTTTCAAGTTACTTGCTCTCAAAGCTGTAATAACCTGAGACCCATGAACTGAGTCAAAATCAAGCCAAATTAACTCTGCGTTGAAATAACGCCACCTTTTCGAAATTTTATTTGCCATACTTTATCTAAGAGTGATATGAAAGTAAACTTTCTTTTCATACGCCTAATGACAAGAATTTATATTTCCTGAGTTTTGCTGGAGGTTTTGTAGAGCATATAATGTGGCACATATCACAGTATCATGACACCGAAATTTAGTCAAATAGAAACTTTTTTTCGGAGACGACTTCTAATATAAGATTTGTGATGGGCTGAGAGTGAATTGTATTAAGGAGAGAACAAAGTCGATTCCAAAAGGGTTGTCCGTAGTTCCAAGTAGTTATAGTATTTGGTTCATATTAAGCATAAGTATATAAAAACCTATTTGGCGTTAATAATGAACTTTCACTAATATAAGCAGCTATTTAATAAAAAGACCTTGAATTGCTTGGTATCAATGGCATTTTATTGAAATTTAAATTAATATGGGAGGACGGAGGTGTAGTCAACGGGTTATGATTCATAATATTTCTGAAATTATCTCTAAATATTCAGAGCAAATAAGGCACATGTGCATGTTTCAAGCATAGGAATACTTACGAATACGTATTTAACCAATAATATTTAGCTTTTACTCATAGCTATTATACAATTGTATTTTTCTTGTAGTTTAGGGTATCAAAGTACAAGGATACAATTTTAAAAAAAGGTTCAATGAGGAGGGAAAAAATATTCTAGTAGCAAGAAAGAAAAATTGATAGTATGTAAGTTTTCACGGCATTGGTACACTGATCTTTGCAATTCTTTCCATGTTTAAGTCCGCGTACGCTGACTTTGATGGTAACAGTTTTGTAGGTCGGATAAATTGAGGAATGTTTAACACGCAAGAATAAAAACAAGGACATTTACTCCAGGTAAAATATGGAGATTATAAAGAAAGGAAGAAGAAATATGTTTTTGGTAATTAGCTTATGCGTGCTCGAACTTTAAAAACTAAGCATAAAATTGCATCATAAACATGAAAATTGTGGACGGTATAGCAAGAAATACTGGATGTTTTCATCGAAGAAAGCTATCCAAAAATCATGCATAGTTTGAAAACATCGGTGACAACTATTGATAGAAAAAACATCAACCAGACCTGAGGATGTCTTCCGTGTGACGAAACTGGTCGTAAATTTAATTAATATTTGAACATATGCAGAGTTTATTGACTTTTGGACCATTAATTTTTACAATTTTGGGTCAGAAATAATACAGTTCAGTAATATATCGACAATCGGAGGAATCCGATCGATGTTTCGAAACTGTCGACTGATGCTCATCCCAGCTGCACGGTCGAAATATCTGGTGGAGTAAAAGGAGGTAAGGAGGTAGAGGTTAAAGAGAGTGGAAGAACAGTGGGTGGCAAGATATCTGGGGGCGGGTAGGGACCATCGCCCCCAAAGGAATGGAGCAAAGAAGAAAGAAGGATGAGCCAGGGATGTTAAAAGAGTAGAGGGAGGGAAGAAGGGCAGCAGGATGGGGAGGGTGGGAGAGGGTTAAGTGGCGGAGAGGGGATCGGTGAGGGAACATTGGGGACGGCATGGTAAGTGAGGGAGGGAATGGAGTCGAGTTGGCTTAAGAGGGTGACGCAGGAGGGAGTGGATTGGTACAAATGGAACCGCGTACTCATTTTGAAATGCTCATTTGTTTGGCGAAGAGATATAAAAAAAGAGGGACACCCTGCCGTTCTTCTTTCTTTTATTTTCTGCTTTTTTTCTCCTATCCTGCTATTTTTCTCTCCTCTCTTCCTTATCTCTTTCCCTTTTCCCCCTCAACCCCATTCCACCGCGTCCCGTTCTTCCCCTATTCCTCAGCCATTCTTTCTTCCGGGGTGACTCCCTCTCCCACTTTAATTCAATTCCAACAAAAGAACTCGGTCGGACGTGACTGATGCGAATATTTTTTTCCCGCACATAGATGTAACTCATTGGAATGATTGATACAGGGCTGATAAATACATTTAAAAATATGAAAAAGTAGTGCTCAAAACAGCTAAAACGTTTAGTTTGTTCAGCCATGACTTCGTGAAATTGACAGATGTTTTTTTTAACATCAAAAGCTTGCATTTTACTATAGTTTTATATCATAGAAGAAAACTGTTCCACCTCGATCAGAATATGCTTAATTAAGAGAAAGTGGGACATTAATAAAAAGCATTTACAAAGAAATAGACAAATTTATTACCAATAAATGGTGCTCTCAAACATAAAAATTACTCTCTTTTCATTGATCATATTGTTACTACAACGTTAGTTGAAATGATCGCGACGCTTTCCGAAAGGTATTCTTGAAGGTTTCAAAATTAATTGATGGAAAAGTATATTAAGCATTTATTAAAGCAGATATTAAAACTATTACCGGGTGGAATACCCGTGAAACATTTATACATACAATAGATAAGTCGGTAGTTTTTAGAAATTTGGCAACGAGGTAAATAAACAGGGAAGGGATAAACTATTGTAGTTAGCATTACAAGTGTCGTACCGCTCGAGGTAAATTAGTGAAAATAATTTTGTAAATATAAATTCCCGAAAATAAATATATTATTAGTTTTCACGTTAAAACTGTGACTAGTGACCCTAAAACGTTACAATATTTACAATTGGCTGCGTATAGAAGTTGTCTAAGTCCGAGTTCGGCAGCACGATTTAGTTACAAATCTTTACTTGTATTTACCTTTATCTCCATGTTCCTTTGCACATAGTAAGTGTGACCATGGTACCTATGTGAATTTAGGTTGTTTTGTGGTATTGTTACTTAGAATAATCTTGACGCTTTCGAATGAACCAACTTGCAAACTCCGCGTGAAGGTTTACAAGTTACACTCATTTTTTTACAAGAAGCGATACGTGATTTGACATACACACGTTGAAGTCATTTCCTTTTATATGACGACGTCATTGATAACATGATGACCGATCATTTTATCGTTAAATCTACTTTTCTCAAAACACACGTCGCCCGTCTGGATTACTCGTGTATTTAATATCCATGTTATAAAGAGCATTTGATAAATGGAATTAGGTTGCTTCTCCGCCTGTATAGGTACCTATATATATTAACCAAATCGATTTAAAAGACTTTTTAAATAAAAAATATCGCCTTTTTCCGATGGCGAAATTCTCTTATTCAAAGCAAGGCAAATGTTTCCTGATGTGTCAATTTTTTAGGAATGAATTTTGTACAGGATTACTGACATTTACGCTTCCATGCTCAATTCGTATCCAATGAGACAGGAATTCTGGGTAAATGTGTTAGAGAAGGCAATTGATGAGCTTGATATGGAATACTGTGTATAGTAAAAAGAATACGAAGGTTGAGGTGAAACTTGGACGCTGGGAAGAGAATATTTGAAGTAAAAGGAAAGACAATGCGTTCGATATTTGAATGAAAAATTGAATGGAAAAAGTAGAATCACCGAAAGCAAAAGAAAAAGGTAGTTGCAGAAATTTCATGAAAGGAAACTTTTACAGGAGGAGCATTAAAATAGATAAAAAAGGATCATGGAGCAAATAAGAAAGAGATCCTAGTAGGAAAATATGATAACGTACGCCGGCACTATTAAAATTATACCTGAAAGAACAGTTTAAGAAGTCCAAGAAATGGGAGGAAAGGGAATTAGGGCGAATTAAGAAGAAATGAACATGCTTAGTTGTGCAGATTACTTCACAATCAAATCGGGTCACTAGACCTACAAACATCCTTCGACAGAATGAAACGAATACTGCAAAATTATAACTTATAGGAAGTAAATTAAAATCCTAGTGTGTAGAACATAGAAGCTTTCTCTATCACTTTATGGAGAGATTCTAAATTAAGTGGAATCTTTCACCTAACCTGGAAGCTAATTCAAGGTAAGATGAAAGGTAAAATGGTAGGAAAGAGGATAGAAACCTTTAGAAGGCTAGAACCTAAGATGTATTGAAGAAATGAGTGAGGAATGATGGAATGATGGACTGAAGAGTAAGATCGTTTAAATAAATCGTGAGACTCTCATAATGAGATCTAGAAGATAAGCAGTTTTCCTTTATATAACATACTCTAATCAATAGAACTCCATACCACAAAATACCTTTAGTTTTTTCATTACCAAATCTCCCATTCAAACGCCATTTCCGTGACTTTCGTCAGAATTAAAGGCAGATATCCTAAAAAATGAAATTATATCCTGAGAAAACCACAGTATCACTCCGTAAACACGAATCGCATCCAAATTCTGAGCGCGTCATTCATTTTTTTTTTTTTTCAAGGAGCAGGGTTTGTGGGAGGATGGGTAACCCCTGTGATCGATTTTCATCGTATGAATCTCAAAGAAGACAACATTTATCGAGGGTCTGCACACTCAAAGTCTCATGTAAACACGTGCTCGCATGAACCTTGTGTCATCGTGGTCCGCAAACGTTTCCAAGACTGATGAGAACCTGTCAATTGCGTTCGGAAAGCCAATTCCCCGATTTCGGGTACGGACTAGTAATAGTAAATAATGAGAGAAGAGTATGCGGGCTGGTATGATGGTACTGCTTCCTTGTAATGCATGAATAAATACCAGTTTTCCACTTAGGTTTCACTTTTAGCCGTACAAACAGTTTCTACGATTGTACTTACGTCATTATTCAAGCTACAGTGTAAAGTGACAGTCAAACGTGGAAACTAGTCAATAGATGAAACGCAGAAACCAAGTGGAAAACAGCTACCTATAGATAAATTAAAATTGGGATAGAAGAAAAAGAACACGACGCAATTCGACGCAATTGTTATAGAGTGAGGCATAGTCTGTCGGTTGGCCTTTTTCTGAACAAACATATACAAACTCACCTTCAAATTGTACTCTATTCCTAACCATCTACTAATCCTATTCTCAAAATCCGGCGAATGAAATCCAGTTTTATCTTGGTCGATGTGTTACAGTACAAGATATTAAATAAAATTAAACAGCTGGGACATAATAATGATACATAGCTGAGTTCAAGTGGTGAATAGTATTTTGTTTTCATAAATTAAGCCTAAACAAATTACTTCTGGGAGAAAATTTTTTTTTCTTTGGTAGGTAAAAATTCTACTTACTTCTTATCTATTAAATCTCAATATTTGAAGGTATAGAACAAAATATTTTAGGTCCAAAGTATTCGTATTATTTTATAATCAATTCCATCTGGGGCCTATGTATAAATAAGCAATTAAAATTTCATTATAATAAAGTTTTGTACTTTTCTACACTTTTTATTTTTTAAACACATTACGCGTTTCACCAATTTTATGGCATCGTCAGGTGTGGTATATATCGGTTATTTTTTAAATTTATTTATTTTTATTTATTTATTACCAAGGTCTACTTTTATTAAAATAATACTTTTAATACAACTCTTGTATTATTCAATCGTATCAATTATTTATTATAAATCGAATAAGGTGTGAATAAATAGTAATATATCTACACCTGACGATGCCATAAAATTGGAGAAACGCGTAGTGTGTTTAAAAAATAATAAGTGTAGAAAAGTACAAAACTTTATTATAATGAATATTAAAATTGTCTACATACCTGTAGTAGAGTCTAAAGCTATTTTACCATTAAAATTTCGTCACAAATAAGATTTAATTCTATAAGTAAGGTTAATTCACAAAAAAAACTTTATTATAAGATTTTGGTAGATGCTACTTCATTCTCAGGTGTCCCCCGCTTAGGTTATTTTTCTAGTCTACAGTTTCCCCCTATTCCAGCGGGAGTGTTCAGGTTTAAGTGCTGCATTTTGGCAGCGTTTATAAGCCTTCTACTTCCTTTCCTGTTTTGGCGCATGTTATAGGTGGAAGCCGTCTTCTCTATTGAAATTACTATTTGTTTTGATCATCTCATTAGATTCTCTGATCAGTCTCGTAAAGTGACGTTTTTTTCGTTGGTGAATAATTTGCCCTCGGAAAATTTAATTTAATGCTGGATTGGCTCCAGGTATGTTCTGCATTCACCGAAAAACTAAAGTTGAAGTTTCTGGCAGCCGTTTAACGTTCATTTAGGTATGTTTTCATGGGCCTGCAAGTATCGCTTATGTTGGATAAATGCTTAATTTCTTGTATAGATTTGGTTTAAGATTTATAATAACTTAACGTGCTAACGTGGGGCATTTATCGATTGTTAACTATCGATCTAAAATGTATCGTTTACAGTCAGCTGTTTCATTCTGTCTCTTTGTCAGTCGCCCACTAGAAGTCAGCTGTGGAAGAAGTATTTTTTGTTCTTGTCCACACTAGGCTAATAAAAAGTATCAAAGTTACGTACGATTTATATTTATTCCACGAGTCGATAAAATCACACAACAGCTTACATACGACTTCCAGTGTGAGCATGGCACTTGATTGACTCCCCATAATCTAAGTGCTCAGTCGGTTTAATGTTTGGGGGTTTGACCAAAAACCGATGTCATTAGCGCCTATAAAGATAGTTCAGCAGGTTGTTTAGTAGAGGGTTATTTGGGAAAGGGTGGCAAGGATCCTGATGATGGCATTTGCCTTATTGAATGAAAGGCGTCAATGGGTCTTCAGTTCTATGTCCTGCGAACGGCTATACACGTGTTACCCAGGTATGAATCGGAATACTAATGAAAAATCACCACCACTGCTGGAACCCGAACCTGGGCCATCGGGATGGTAAGCCAGTAATACAGCAAACACACAAACCTGTTTGGCAAAGTGGGCGATCAGGATGAAAAGTACATGTACAAAATAAATTTATTTGAGCTATTCTACCAGTTAATTAATGTAAGCTTAGATGAAAATATAATTACAAGTTATTCTTTAACAAGCGAAGAAACCTGTACTATTTCTTAAGCTCAACGTCTTACCCCTCTTCATACTATCATTAAATTTTAATCACCTGCCCTACTTGTCTCTTATTTCCCAATTCATAGGCTTAAATTACTTGAAAATTTCAGATAAGGTGGGTACAAACTTCTATTATGACGAGGTGGGTACAATTTCAATCACGCACTATATCTCAAGAATTGATACAAGCGACATCTAGTGTATCCTATGGAGATCAGGGAGCCAATTCCCGAACGCTGTAATACTTATTGAATGTAAAAAAAAACTTTAAACGAAATTTTATTTAAATCATTATTGTTGACTTGTCACATCCTCTCCACATGTAATTTCCGTAAAAATGCCAAGTATTCAAGCGAAAAGATATGTTATTTTCGCATTGATAATTATCACGACGTTTTAATAATCGATCCCCAGGGACCGTTTCCAACGTTTAGGGCATTCTACATTTACTTGCCAGTGTGGATTCCTTTGGAGATTCGTTTTAAATGTAAATATCTTTAAGGCCAGAGGTACGTGTTGCCATTGTCATTATTTAAAACTATCTACCGGCAAAAGGTTTAATTTAATGTCAGAGAAATTCAACAGATTTTTACACGTGCGCGGCCTTATCGTATTTATCTAGTATTTCTTTCTTTATCTCAGCGTACTCTTATGCTTCTGAATCCCATCTATAGAACCTATTATTTTCCTGCCTCTTCCTGATCTCATCCAAAACTGTCCATTTCTCACCCAACAAACTATACTCTTTCTCATTTGTCCTCCTGACCGTCCACAGCACCTTCTCCATCCTCTTTCACACCCACATCTCCTACACCTGCAGCCTATTCTTGTCCTTCTTTCTCAGAGTCCTCGGTTTTGCTCCATGTAACGCTACACTCCATATCAAGCTCCTTACCAGGCTCATTATTATATCCTTACCCAAGGTGCCCATCATCAGCTCCCTTCTATTACTAAATGCTTCCTGGACTAACCCTATTCTCCTTCTTATGACTTTGCACCTGTACCCACTTTCTTCGAGGGTATTACTCAAGTAATGGAAATGCTCTACTTGCTCCAGTTAGAGCATTTTAATTACTTTGGTTGTAATCAGCAGATAATTTAACAAATATTCATGCAGTATAAATGTGCAATATGTGTTTTCCATTGTACAAATGGTATTCCCTAAATAAACTTATATTTTTTGAGGTGTTAGAAATGCAATGAGGCAACAGCGTTCTCCATAAATTCTATACAGTCATCTTAGTGTAGAACGCTCTTTAGTTGAGAAAATATAGGTGGTGCGGTCAAAAAACGTTTTGATAAAAAGGATGGAACCGGATCTGGGTTAAGCAATGGATTAGGAAGAATGAAGACACATGAAAGACCTACAGCATATAAATCTTGAGGTATAAGCACTGAAGACGTAGAAGTACTGAGGGAACAAATAGTTTACTGGAAGATAATGACCACCCATCACGGCCTGAGTACTGCATGGAAAGATGAACCCTCATCTCCAAAGTTTCTCCATCATTAGATACGGCAGGGAACGGGGCAACAATACACATTGTTACAGGATGGCTGAGTGCCGAGAGAACGGAGTGGAAGCGAGGTTAAGATGCCCTCGTGAATATAGTGGACTGGCCACAAGATTTGGGGGTGCGTAACTGGACCGAGTAGGAAGAAAACAGCTCTGGAGGGCAGGGTGAGGAAGGAAAAGCATGATTCAAAAAGTGAGGAGATATGAAGGGTATTCTGTAGAAATAGAGCATTCGACGAAATGGCCGTTATATGCGGTATTATCGTTCCGGCAGTAGTGCCGTTTTTGGAAGCGAGATATGGAGGGACCCGAGTGAGACCAGCGAGCATTCACATCAATCAAAGCTCGCACGACTTGGTCGTTGCACGGGATGGTCAGCGCATGTGTGGAAAAGACTCGATATTGACTACGGCTTGTCCTGAACATCGTCTTTCCAACATATCCTACTCTTTGTATCCTACTGTCTCTTTCTCTTATCAAAAGACTAGTTAAAAAGCCTGCTGAAACAGGCTGAAATATTGGAAAAATAACCAAAAAGTAATGGATTAAGTAAATAATTAAGTAGACATTAAGGTGTAGTTTAGTTATTAATAAATAATTAATTTTTAATAAATAATTATTAACAACTAATTCATTTTCTACTGAAAAAATAATTTATTTTTAGGTATTTAATAGTTTTAATTATTATTAATAATAATTAAAATGTTCTAGATAGTTACTTAGTTTGATTTTAAATTATTTATTTTTTGAAAATAGATCGTGCAATTCATACGCCTGCGCCAAGTGTCAGTTAGTGGAGAACGTAATGGGAGGTCGCTTGCCATCTATTGGTGCATATCTGAATCACTAAGAATTATATATGAATCATACGTGCGTACGCGAAGACTTTTATATATTCGATATTCACCCGAAATTCTGCAAACTCATCAGCACTCCTTTAGACCAAGTTTTCAACATATGTATCAGGTCCAAACACTTACATCAAAATTTAATCTTAAAACCTTTATATAAACTATGCACTTTAAAATGTTTACAAATGCTTGAGATACCGGGACTAGCCATGGGATAACCTTTACGGAGTCACCCGCAAGTGCACATAGGTGTGAAATTCCACTGAGGGAAAAATCAATCGCCTTGACCGGGACTCGTACACGGATCCCTCGATAAAACGTCAAGTGCTGTAGCAAGTTGAGCTAACGTAGCATTTCTATCCAATGTGAATTTTTGTGGACTGTACTAGAACATGAGTCATCGTGTTCCATTAAAGTCCAAAAAAACCCTGAGGGGAGGAGGACGCCTCGATAACTTAACTGGCTAATGTACTCGGTGCGTTATTGAGGGATCTGGGTTTGAGTCCCTGCCAAGGCAAATGACTCTTCCTCTGTGGATTTTCGTAAAAATATTTAGCCTTAGTTATTCCAAGGAGTAAAATGAGTGAGTAGAAACGATTTAGAACACACTATTTTTTTACTTATTACGAACTAGGTTTCAACAGCTTGTGTCATCCTCAGTTGCTGAAATCTAGGTTGTCACAAACCAATATTTTGTATAAACTCGAAAATTGGTACTCATTTCCCTCCATGATCGATCGATTTCACATCGTTAATCCTCATAGAGTTAATTTATTTAGTATATTTCGTGGTTTTATACATTTAACCCTAGAAAGGTAGACTATGTCATTTTGGCGTATTTCATCTACATCTACATCTACATACTACCCCGCAAGCCGCCTCAATAGGCGTGTGGCGGGGGGTGTTAGGACACCAGCCGTTTACATATAAAAAGGAAACGCTCTATGAAATTACGCCTTGCATTTATTAAAGTCCCTTATTGTTCGGGGGAAAAACGAATTCCCATACCTATCCGTTCGGCAAAATACCTCTCTTAATTTATCGCTTCTGTCGGACCTGGAAATATAGTGGGGTTTTAATATGATGTTCTCCGTGTCGCTCTGAAAGATATCTATTCTCAATTGCTCAAGTAATCTAAGCCTAGCGCGCAGCCTCCGAGTCTCTAGCGGCTCCCAGCCTAATTCGTTTAACATCTGCGTAACGCTGTCTGTACGCCCGTAACAGTTTTTGACGAATCGCGCAGCTTTCCTTTGTATTTTATTAAGTTCCCGAATTAATTCTTTCTGCACCGGATCCCATATGCTTGCTGTATATTCAAGGTGTGGCCGGACGAGTGCGAAATAGCACCTCTCTTTTACTTTTTCATCTGAGAATCTTCCCACAATACGCTTGACGAATCCTAGCTTCTTCAGAGCTCTGCCACAAATATTTCTTATATGTGTTCCCCACGATAGGTTTGAGGTTATCGTAACTCCCAGATACTTAACTTCATCTGTCGCCTTTATCTTAACGCCATCCACAGCATATACACGGGGATAGTTGGACGACCTCCGCAAGAAATGTACCGCCGCACATTTGCTCAGATTAAGTTCGAGTCCCCACTCTTGGCTCCACACATGAACGTTGTTTAAATCCGATGATAGAATTTCAAAGTCAGAGTGATCATTAATTTCGCGATAGATGACAGCGTCATCAGCAAATAAACGTATTTTACTGCTAATTCGAGAGCATAGGTCATTTATGTATATAATGAACAAAAGGGGGCCGATTACGCTTCCTTGTGGGACACCTGATGTCACTTTAACTGCATCAGAGCTAATTCCGTCAAGAACTACTTTTTGCTTACGATCACTCAGAAAGTCGCGTATCCAGTTTACTACTGTTTCGTTTAGGCCGCATGACTGTAATTTGTATAAAAGTTTGTTGTGAGGTACCGTGTCGAAAGCTTTCTTAAAATCTAGGAATAATGCGTCCACTTGTATTTTCGATTCACCAGATTTGAGAACGTCATGAAGAAAGAGCGCGAGCTGTGTTTCACATGATCTACCTTTCCGAAAGCCGTGCTGACAGCCATGAAGGAAGTTACGACTGTCCAGGAACGTCATGATATTGCTAACGACGATATGTTCGAGTATCTTGCCTATAATAGACGTTAATGAAATTGGTCGATAGTTCCCTGGGTCATGTCTGTTTCCCTTTTTGAATATCGGTGTAACGTTTGCAATTTTCCAGTCTATTGGTATCTTTCCTTCAGACAATGACTTCTTGAATATTATGTCTAAGAACGGTGCGATCTGTGGCGCTAATTCCTTGAGAACACGCGCGGGTATTCCCTCCGGACCCGGAGATTTACTATTTTTGATCGACTGTAGCTGTTTAGTTATCCCATCACATTGAATAGTGATTTCTTTCATCGGTTCCTCAGTGAATGAAATGTCGAAATAACATGGAGTATCGTCTGTAGTGTATACACTTTCGAAGTGGGAATTTAACGTGTTAGCTTTGTCAATATTATCGGTGACAAGTTTGCCATCTTTATCAAATAACGAATCTACGGTTGAAGATTTTCCCTGAAGCTCTCTCGCATATGACCAAAAAGATTTCGGATTTTCTTCGAGTAATTCACCAAGTACTTTTTTCTTGAAATTTCGCAATGCAGTACGCATTGATTTCTTGGTTTTTGAGCGTTGTGCAGCGTAACTTTCTTTTGCTTCAAGTTCCTTCGATTTGTCACCTAACGTAATGGACTTTTTGAATAAGTTGTACAGTTTTCTCTGTCTCTTAAGGTCCCTCCTAACATCATTGTTATACCAGCGAGGTTAACATTTGCAGCAAAGTAGCCTCTATTATCC
This sequence comes from Pyrrhosoma nymphula, assembly GCA_963573305.1. Taxonomy (NCBI): domain Eukaryota; kingdom Metazoa; phylum Arthropoda; class Insecta; order Odonata; family Coenagrionidae; genus Pyrrhosoma; species Pyrrhosoma nymphula. The sequence continues at coordinate 99,092,290 of OY754334.1, read as the reverse complement.
AATAAGAGTTTATTTGATCTACCTGTACTACCAGCAGTGATTACTTAGTTTAGTTGTGTTCACATGTTTTCGTGCATCTTACATCTAGATGAGCAACATGCTTCCGGCTGGTCGTCTTTGAGTTAAACCCTGCACGTAAGTTTGACGTATATTGCCTTTATTTTAAATTAATTCATTTATTGTATATTTTAATAACGTATATCTAACAACACAAAACTATATACCGCGTACCATTTAACAACATTTTCTTGTTCGTGGAGGTTTCTATGAGTTAATTTTAGTGTTAACACATAAGTGTTATTACGATAACTTTTTTCACGTATCGCAATTTCCTTTCATGAAAAAACTGCAAATTCTCAAGTCATTTAAGATAATTATTAATCCTATCTCGTAATTCACTAGTTTTAAAATATTACTGTAAAATTTAATATTGTTTTGATAAATATCAAATTGCTTAATCCTCTTCTCAGAATCATAAATCCTGAGGGAAATTTTGCAATCATTGGCAAAATTGTATCAGGCAATGAAGGCAAAGATAACGAAATTGATACAGAGGAGAGATTAATAAAGTATTTAGAATTACTAGACTAACGAGGATCCCTAATAACGTGCTAGAAATCAATAAGAAAGTTCTGTGGATGAAGTGGTTTCCATAGTTAGAAATGTCGAAATGGAAAAAAGAGAGGAAGGGAGGGCTAGCATTACTACTACTACTAGTAGTAGTACTAGAAGGAGTATTTTTTTCAAAATATGCCAAAAGCAATTTTTCTTCGGAAAGACAAAGAGATCAGCGCGCGTTAGCGTTATTCATTTCCAAATGACTCTAACTTCCGTGAATTACCACAAGATGAGTAGGAAGCTCTTGTAAGTGTTCTTTACTTAGTTAATGTACTGCACTGAAATATAACTCTCTAACTTGAGAAATGATTTTATTTCAACCATCTGAAGAGTTTGTGTTGCCAGGCAGCATATTGCCAATAATGTTATTTACGCAAATTTGGTAATATTATCTATAAAGAAGAGAAATGGTAAGTACAATTGATTAAAATTTATTTAAGATGAATAAAATCTATTTTTAAATAAAAAATCGCCATATTGGTATCTTAGATATATTGCATATTAATTTTACGCATGTCTAACAATACGTGCCTGTACGGCAAGTCTACCATTCTATGGTTAAATAATCTAAGAAACTGCTGCATGTTTTTAAAAGTCACAAAAATGCACATGAATTCCTAAAAAAATTAAGTTTTCTCATTCATCAATGGAAGCCTTAAATTATACTTGAGGTAATTTGTTTTCAATTTAATATTTTCATACTTTTTCATGAGTTTTATCATGTATTTGCGTATCATTCCTTTTACGCAGTTTTACTCCATGATGTATCTACTATTCTGTTAACATCTATGTTACTTTGTTAACTATTGCTATATATTGATGAAATTTTCGGGTTACTTCATTATTATCATTACCGGGTAATCAGCCTCATGGCATAACACCCGGTAAGAGTTCTGAGAGGAACCAGCCATGAGTTAGGAATTCTAATACAATAAATATTGAAATAGTAAAATAAAAGAATTTTTTATAGGATTTCTCCATTAAAAGTCCCCCTTCTGTATATTTAAATCGATTCCCCCCAAGTCCCCCTTCCCCCTTTTGTATATTTGCCGGCCTCGGTGGCGGCGGGGTAACGTCCTTGTAACTACCCCAACGGGGTAACTACCCCAAAGGTCGCGGGTTCGAATCCTGCCGGTGGAGGATTTTTCACTTCCCAGGGCATGGTTGTGTGTGATCGTCCATTGTTAATATTGTCAATACCCCGATGTAAAGACCAATGAGTGCAGTTTTCGGTGGTTATTGAAAAATAAATAAATAAATAAATTAAGTCTTAAGATCTTAAGATAAGAAGAGTTTATTTTCATATCGTGTAGTCTAATTAATTTCATAATCAAATAATCTAATTCATATTTTTTGCTGTGCAATCACAATATTACTTAGTTATTAAGTTTCCTCTTTCACACAAAGACAACATTACACTCTTCTCATGTCAAGTGCGCCACTTGACAATTGACCGGTTGGGGCGAGTAACCCACCGGAACGGTAAAATCTACGCGCCTTCGGCGCGAACAGCACTGCGTGGACAGATTTCCTCGAAATACCTTTAATTAGCATTTACGAAATAATTCATAGACCATTTCTTCATTTAATATATCTGTATGTTGTTAATAGCAACATGGAAACCAAAATAAACATCCATTACATTTTTCGGCAAATATTTAAATATTTATTCATCTATATTTTAAAAACCACGGTCAAAAACAGTTTGGAGTAAAAATATAGATACATCATCATATGATTTTAGGGGTTGGTTCTATGATTCGAATAATACATATTTAAAAAATATGAAAATTAAATTCACTTCCAATGAAATTAAATTCTTGATCGCAGCGCCCTAGCAGCATTACAGACGCAGACATACTTTGGTAGTTATAAAGTTTGTTTGTTTGAATTCATATTGAAATGGTAGCTTCATTTCAGGATCTACTTCGAAGATATCTAAAGTTCACATTGCGATTTTGCTCATTTCTAACAATTAATTTATAAAAAATTGTTTATCAGCAATGAACTATCCATCTACTTGAATCCCAATGTGACTGGTATAAAAAACTAACGGGTCGTGTCCATGGCCCTATCTACTATATTTATTGCATGAAATGTTTTCTCGTGAGTCGAGGATGTACATGAACTGAAATACATGACTGGAAGTTTCTGGAACGCCTCGGATGATGTTCTGCTCACCTTTAATTCATATTTAAGTTCTCCTTTATTTCAATGGCACAATCCATCAGAATTCATGGCCTTATTATGCCGATAATTTAGATATTTACCCTAAATGCAAAAGTTTGTATAAATTTACACCTTAAATCTATTATTGGTTACCATCGAGAACTTAATTTATATTCCAATATATTATCCCATTGAACAATCTAATGGATTTAAATTGACTTTTCTACACGCTTTCCATTCCTTGGATGACACTAAATCGAGATCAATTTATTAATCTTGATGAATTCCCTAATTGATTTTAATTCAACTTTATAAAACTTTTCAATTCCTTGGATGATACTTAGACGAGCTTAATTTTTTAATCTTGATGAACTCTGTCTGTCATTTTATTTATATATATGCTTTCCAATGAATCCACTCTAAGGCGGTTCAAAAGGGGGTAGAAAGAAGGAGAGCGTGGCATGGGGAGAGATAATTGAGACATCCAGAGAGTTACCGTCGAGACGGTAACCGCGGAAACGTTATTACACCGCGATGGCCGGGACATGGGAGCTCCAACAGCTAAAGCAAACAAGGACGCTGGGTGTGGCTTGAGGATATGGTAGGGATACCAACTTCTGAAAGGTGGATTTCAGGACAAGTAAATCTGTCCCTTAGCGGAGATATAGGACCCCCATACGTAATAGGAGGTTTTTTTTATATGTTTAAATAATTCTGCTCTGACTGATGGCATGCCGCAGTTATTACAAAATCAGGTTAAGGTCCAAAAAATGCAGATAATTTGGCGGAAATACTTTTTAATATTATTCTTTTTTCCAGCCATAAAATCCGAATACAGTGCCTTTTTCCATTAAATAACCATATGGATTTAATTATCGTAGTCATTGGCGAAAATCTTCAAAAACAATATATTTAAGTGCCAACATTTCCTTTTTTATCCTATTTACTGATAGACTTTGCTTCTTAAAAATAGATTTTTAAGAAAGTGGTATTTATGTTTTTTTAACTGTTGTTTCCACGTATCTCCCATGCTCGCATTTGACATTATATAATGTAAAGTTCAACTCGAAAATGTAGCAAATTTTAAAGTTATGGATGCGTTGTTCATTTGAAACAGAGAACAAGCATTTCTATAACGAGCCAGAGTATATGAATAAAATGGCGTTCACGTTATTTTACAATTAAACCACCATGATGTTTTACATTTTTGCGATGCGTTTTCTATCTGGAATCCTAAAGCTAGTGAGGCTACTGAGTTTGACATTATCTTGAACAAGATACGGTCTACTATATCTAGATACTATAACTACGATAACGGGCCTCTCTTATCGCCAATTATGACGTCAAGGCGCGTTTTACGATCTCCAGATAAATCGCTTTAATTTGCCCGAGTTGGACAGAGCTGAGTAGTTTAGGCGGAGACGCATAAGCAAGGGGTTTGATGCAATAAAAGGGAACATTTCGGTGAAAGGAAAACGGCCCAGAGGGATGTTTTTCTCGAACAAAAGAATCGATTGCATTCCTTTTTCCGGACTTCCAGGACTCAATGCATATATAGCCATTAACGTTGACGTTATATCTCTCTTCAATTATACTAAGGAAATGTAGCCCTAAACTAACATTTGCACCAGAATTAGTACCTGAAATATTAGGGAAGCTAAGACTCAGGCATCGAAATAACTCAATATATTTCATGTAAATCGATACTCTTGATTAGCTCAGCAATGCTCCTGATTAACTCAACCGTTTAATATTCTTTCAATATCAAACTATTTAGAGAGAGTTAAACGTGATGGTCAAAGTACATTGTAGCAATTTCCGTTCATTGGCTAATCAGCTCTTAATACTAATTTGGCCTGAATCAAGCCGTGATAAAGAAGCACGCAAAAAGACGTTACACATTTTAGGTTTTTAGAAGTAAAACGAATAAAAAAAGCAAAATCATGGCAAATATTACAGGATATAGGCCGGCTATGATAGTGAGGTAAATATTATGTACAGCAGAACAAGGTAGCTGGAGGGTAAACTCCTTTGAATATCGCATTTGGCAGGGATACTGGAAGGTAGGTATACAGTACCAAAGGTCTAGCTCCTAGTTGGACACATCCTATTATTGGAGCAACTAAACTTGACACTAATCGCCATTAGTGTTGATTCGAAACTGCACAAGGAAAACACGTCAGAGGTTTATCAAATATTTTCTGCGGTACTACCACTATGACATTGATTTTATATCCAAGAGAGTAAGTGGGTGTTTCGTGTTATATGGCAGAAATATAGTGAATTCAGTAAAAATGGATAGTAGATAAATATTTCCAAGGTTTAATGTACCTAAAGATAATTTTTTGACAAAGTCGACTATCGCAACATGCAATTGGAAAGAAATTATGGAGATTTTTTGCAATTCATACTAAATACGTTGAAATCGGGTAATTTTTAGCCTTCATATTTTGCAGCATTTTTCACTCAATACCGTTAGCTAAATTTAGCTTTTTTTATCATAGGCTTTATGACTGGTTAACGTTAAGTGCAAGACTCTATCCTTTCGACGATGGAGTCATTTCTTTTACTTGATGCTGACTGATAGTTGCGGTTTTTACATTAAACCACCAAAATGGAATTTGGGTTACGTGGACCATATCGATAGGAGCACGCATAGCTTCGGATTTTATGCATTGATTTGATGATTTATTGCGAGAAAACATGTTACCAGGGATTATATAGTCAGGACTTAATATTTTGAATGTTTTCATATTAAGGCCCTTGAAACATTTTAAAGCAATCAAGTGTACCAATTTTTAGCAGCGCAAGGTAATATGTGGCGAGAATTGATTAAAATTTCGCAGACCAGGCCAAAGAAAGTGTTGACGAGATCTGCTTAAGTTCAGCGACCGTAAGTGCTGAAGAGGTCAACGGGGAGCAAGCGCGGCGAGCAGATCTTCAGGACATAAATCGCTGATGTGAAACTATCTTGGTTCTTCGCGCCCCTGTAATTTAATACTCAGAATGAATTCGTGGAAAGGGAGGATGAAAAAAATTTTACCTCCGAGATGACATCTTGCTGTCGCTTACGAGTCCGCATCCGGAGTCGAAAGCCAACGTTCCCTGAAAAGCTTGAGCGTATGCAAAAAGAAGAGCGTAAACGTTATGCGGGTTGCTTAAATACACGGCGCTCGGATGCAAGCGGAACCCCCGACCCGAGTGTCGAGCTGCTAGTTCCCCACCCGGGAGAGCGGTTAAACTCGTGTCATTAAAATTGTGCGTCGAGGACATACTTAAAATCTAAGTCACTTCAGGTTAATCTTGAGAGAAGCAGCTTGCAATGTAGTGTCCCTGATGTTCTTAATGCCCTGTGCATTTTCATAATGAATATCCCCAAAGGAATTTTGTTTGATGGAGCCAGAAGTTCTCTTCTTGAGTACTTAACCCTTGAGCTGCTGCAGCTAGAGCGCATGCCATCCACCCTGTGCGGGAAATATCTATTCGGACGGAGCCTGTCCCTCCTTCCCACGGGCCGAGGCCGGGCAGTTATATGAACCATGTAATCCCCTCCCGACCCTTTTCTAGGGATCCCAGGGGGTGGGCACCGGAACTTGTTGAGGGATTAGTGGGACTTAGAAAAAATTTTGAAATATTTTTAGGCGTAATTGTTAAAAACAAATATGACAGTATTTTTAACTAGCAATTTTCTGTTTAGTTTGACACCAAACACCAAAGAAATCCGTTGATAATTGAGCCGGGCGCGAACATAAGACAACTAACTTTTGAAACAACCATAGCCCATTGTGCGAGCAATCGGAATAAATGGTCGTGCCTCATTTCGGTGGTATGCGATCTCTAAAGAGCGTGGGAAGGGAGTGATTTGGGTAAAAAGGGTGGATTCCCAAATGTTAACCGCTGGAAAGAAAAAGTTCGGGTCATAAAAATATGAAATGGCTGAGGGAGCAGGTATACAGAGAGGGTCAAACGTACAAGAACGTATTTCCTGCTTTTGCCGGTATACACGTACACGTAAGTTTCCCGTAGCCTAAGGGTTAATCGATGATTATGGGAAAAAAAGAAAAAGGAGAATAATATAAAAATTATGTCTTAGCAAAATCATATGAAGCAAAAAAACTCGAATTTTGTTTCAAGAACTTTAAAGAGGAGATACAAACGTTACCCACAATTTGAAACATACTGCCCACTGCTTGACGCCTAAGCGGCGGCTCGTAGGGTAGAATATAGATAATACTCATAACATAGATAAAAGATCAGGAAAGCAATAATACTGTTCATAGTAGCTCTTAGATAATTACGCACTTGATTTTATACCCACAAATAAAATAAGAAAATGACAAATATAGCTTCAGATAATAGTATTTTTACATGACTGTTCAAAGCAAATTCATTCTTTGTAAATTTAAATTGAATGAGATAAATGAATTTTTTGCCAACTTTTAAAGGGTGGGTAAATTTTCACATTTGGCCTTCTAATAGTCCTGTAGTAATGACTGGTTCGAAGGCATTTCCTGTTAGGGCTCAAAAATTTAGCATACAGAAAATAAGAGAGATTTAGCTTTTGAGAAAAAAGTAATGGAATTAGAGTTGATGTAAAATTTATTCAGTTTTTATGATGCTGTAGTGTATACAAGGAGAAAAATCTTTAATTTCGTCTAAAAGGTACAAATGTAAGGAATAAGAAACCAGCACTGGGAACACAAGTTAACGAAAAGATTAAAAAACGAGCTAAAGTAAGTTTCCTTTGAATGAACTCAAGATAGTGTAAGTCAATTTACGAACTTGGGAGTGCACATGAATTTTTCACTCCAAGCTGAACTTTGTGCAATAAAATGAAGAACCCCAATATTTATCCAAAGGCCTCGTTGCAGAGGAGAGGGAAGTCGAAGGAGGCGGAGGGAATAGCAATTGGGACGAGAGGGATAAAAGAACCGAAGATATTCGGAGTGAACCGAGAAGATAAACAAGGAGATGGAGGGAGGCTTGTTGGTGAAGTGGGAGTCGGGTCCTCGAAAGTTAAGGAGCTTCGCCGTTTGCTGAGGGCGGCGCGAATGCAGTGCAGGCAGGGTTAAGCCCTTACCTTTCTTCTCTCACGTTCCTTCAGATATCCCGCAGGGAATCCGATTTTGGAAGGGAGGAAGAGAGGGGCTGGCGTGCGCCGAGCCGCGTTCGCGCCACGGGAATTGGCTACATTGCTAAGGATCGTTTCCAGCGTCATATTAGCCCCGAAAGAAGAGGATTACGCTTGAAACAAATGCCTGCGCACGGAGCTCCCGCGTGGCTTCACTTCACTTTCGAGGGACTTACCCCTGGTGACGTGATACACTTTCACCCCAAGTGGTATCCCTCCTTACCGTGGATAAGATGAGGCGGATACTCTCAGTGGAGCGAGGCAAAACTTTCATTTTCGGATGACACAAAATTTTAGTTTCAGCTGGCGAAATCTCGCCGTGGCGACGAAGGTATTAAGTGTCTCACCCCATATCGGAGGGTCTGATATCAACGTATATGACTACTCTCTTCCTCTCTCCCTATATAAATAGAAGATATAATTATAAAATCATTCTGGAGTGAATGAAATATTTTTGACTGCCGATAGCCACAAAAGCTACTCGTTCATAAGATTATTTATCAATCAATCATCAAGATATGTTAACATATAAATAACCACAATAAGTTTGGAGCTGTAATCTCTTGATTAAAAAATCAAATAATAATTTCTTAAGTTTCTTTAGCTTTCATTTACTTCTTCAGGACTTCCACGAATTTTGAACATATATGAAACACTAACCTTCAATCTTCAAACGATTATCCAACCAGACCTTTTTTGGAAGATGCATAAAATATTAATTTGTTTACTTTATAACGTTATTGTTGTATCTTTATAAGAAACTACGGATTACCGTTTCGTTAACATTCAAATTGTTTCGACATCCTGGGGAAGTTAATAAATGACATGGAATATTTCGCAAAGATTATTTACCTCAATTAATTGAGAAAGACCAATTTGAATTACTATTATGATTAAAATACGGTGGTCGAAAATATCAATAGATGGTTATTTTAATTACCGTTAATACACGACATAGAAGTCTAAAATTATACAATTTTACGCTCATTTTTAGTTTGTCGTTATCTTCGCGGATTTAATCAGATAATCTAACAGATATAACTGAATTCCAAAATAATTACATTGAAAGCACGCATGCTTGGAGCCTACGCAGTAACTTATGAGATTTCGATGGAAATTTAAAACATTGATGCAAAAATGTTAAAATGCAATATAAAATACAGTTCAGCTCTGAGGTATCAATCTGAGGATCTTGCAGTTCGCCAGACACGACAGAATTACGGCAATTGATGAGGAATTCATAAATATCGTCTGTATTCAGAAAGTGGCAAAGAAAAATACCTTCGTATTCCATGAAGTCCTTCCCGTGTATCTTCATTATTAAAAATAATTATGAAAACAGGGTAACGTCAGGTGGTATACAACTTATCCGTAGATATATTTTATAATTTATTTTATTCAACGTAGAAATGATAATTTTAATTGTTATTCAAAGGACAAATTGGCGTTAATAATTCCTTAGCATACATGGTGAAGTACTTCCTCAGTAGATTTTTCAACATTGGAAGGGAAAGTTTAAGAGAAATTGGAAGAATAAATATTTATGGCGCTCATGGTGCCCTTGGAGGCTTCTTATCTGATTTTATTTTACAGTACAGGAAATTACAGGAAAGTACAGGAAATTACGCAAAATGTGGAATTTTTAATAAGAATAGAGTAGGTGATTTAAGATTCAGGATAAAGTGAGCGCGAGTCGGTAAGAAGTAGAGCACACAAAAACTTGGTTCCAAGGGAATAGATTCGAATCCACTTGGGTAGAGGGATTGTAGGAATGAGCTGCTCCCAGATGAGGGTCGGAGAGCAGGGATATAAAAAAACGGAAACATATCCATTCACCGAGATGACGGATGAGGTATGGTGACAGGAGGAACGAGGAATGTCTGCATAAAATCATTCCCACGGGGTTGATAAAAATAGACAGTCTATTTTTGGGTTTCTACTGCACCGACAAAAATAGCACGAATCCGTCGGAAAGTGTCGAGATGATGGAAGAAAGGCCAGGAAAACATCGCTTTAATTCCAAGGAGTCAATTAATCAAAGAGATGAAATATTGCGGCATCACATCGGGGATAACTCAATTTCAACAAGATACCCTAATTCCAAGAGCAAAAGAAACCAGATTTCGTTTTCCCAAAATATTAAAATCTATATTTCGTTTCAATAACTATCTAAATTTTTTGTACGTCTAGAATTGGGTGGGTCGATTTTGTTTACTTCATTTTTGTTTTAAAATAAAGCTAGCAAATTAATATCAACTACAAGATACTGCTTTCTGGATTCCTTCCGCATTGCACTGTCCATCGATGACGACAGCCTCTCCAGCCATCGTATAGGCGTCTTCAGGTCAGAAAAGACGATTCTGGTTTCTTTTTCGTGTGATACATGGATGCCCAAGCTCTTTCGTGGCCCTGATTGGCTGAGTGAAGAGCCGAAATTCCCACTTTAAAGAATTTTCGTTTTAATAGCCTCTTCCAGGTATTTAAGATGATTTATCCTTCCTCTCTGGTGTAATTTTCTGGATGTTTAAATCTCTATAACCTCTTGTATTTGTCTAGGATTGTAGCATCTCTCAAAAGAGATTATATTTTAATTTTCAAAATCTACTAAGTGGCTATACTTGGACGAAACGTGTTCGGGGCCGTGACAGAAATGTATGAACTCAGTTACCCTTTGGTGCTCCAGTATAATTCATGTAGAAGATCTACCCAGTTGGCCGACTTAACCCATGCCACATTTATACTGCAATTCACATACTTCTTCGTGAAGAGTTCCATTTTAAACCTGCCGAATACAACTTCCCCGGACGTGGAAAATATAAGCGTTTCCAAAAATATTTTTTTTACTTCTTTGAGAATAATTCTGTACCCCGGTAGAAGGACCATACTATTAGATGATTTCTACTCCAGCCCAAACAAGCTCAATACTTTTCCGATGGTTATAATTTACTCTTCACATCCTTTTCTGAGCCTTCATTTTAAATGATACCAGAGTATTACTACTCACTCACCCATTTGTCTATATTAAAGCATTACAAACTAGCACAACTTGTATACTCCTGACTAATCTCACCGCTATACTTTTGATAAGGGGTTGAAGTCATCAGTTCTCTACCATTAGTAACCACTTCTTTCGCTAGCAGTATTTTTATCCTTAGGTATAGAGTACTGTTAAAATTTTCTCTTAAGGCGGTGACCAGTAAAGTAGACGAAACTCAGTTTATTAGGGTGACCTATAATTTTGGGTCGGTTTAGACGGAAGAGAAAATAAATATTTTCTAGGCTTAAAAATGTGCCGCCCCCTATCTCCTCGCATTATTCTCTTCTTCAGTTTGGCATACGTTATACCATTATTCATCCTACTCATTACGCCTATTCTTTTTTTTACCCTTCCCCGCTAACCAAACTATTTCCTTCTATCACAGACTTTAGCATCCCTTCGACCCTTATTACCTGTTCCAACCACCCACTCAGCCTCCTAACCTCCTCCAGAAGTTGCTCTCTCCTCACCCACCATAGTACTTCTTCGTTCGCCTTCCTTTCCAAAAATGGCACTTTGTCCATCCTCCTCCACTTCCAGATCTCAAACGCATGAAGACGAATTCGTCCTATTACCTCATTGTCCACGTTTCTGCACCATGCAACGTTACAATCCCCTTCAAACATATATCACGTCTTTTCTTGGCATCCAGCAAGATATCTCATTTATGCATTCCCACCTATCAGGGGTTTTCAGTCCTCAATCAATCACGCCTTTACATTTTTTCTTCTTATGTTTTAACTACTATGCCGATTTTTCAACAACGTGCCCTCCTAATTTAATCACCGAATTCTCATTCTTTATCACGAAAAATGTCAATACTTTATTTTTGTTATGATTAATCTTCAAATAAATGCTCATAAATCAAAATACGGGTTGGGAATTATAACAATAGTGCAAATGTACTTATCGCAGTGGACAAATGAATCACTGAGCCTGTGCACTGTCCACATCCCATAGGTTGAGGACCTCGATGATAAGTGATGATTATAAATCATCACGAAAGAAATCGTGAGCTATTAAGATGTACGGATGAATTCAACGCCTACAGTTCCATCCAACGCGCGCAAGGTGAAAGTATTCCTTCAGAGGCACTCCTCTCCTTCTTCATCTCACTCAACTCAATTCCCACAATTCGTCCTCCCTTCAACACCATCGTCAGAAATCCTCTTTTCTTCCCCTCTCACCCCCACGCTAAATCCACCACGCCATCTCCCACCAACTCCTCCACCCCTGCTGCCATCTCTCGGCCGTTTTTTTCTCACCATTCGGCCAAAACAACCCATCGCGAAGTTCCTTCCCAGACGCCACAGGGACTTCCCATCAATCTTCCTTACGCCGCTCCTTCCAGAAGAAACCTCCCCCCCTCGCTCCCACTCCTTGTTTCTTTATCACCCCCTGGATATTCCATCATCTTCATCCATCCCACACGGCAAAGGCGGTGGGCTGCTGGGGAGTATTTTTTTGTGCGCGCTCTTCGTCCTTCTCTTGTGGATTCTCACCCCTCGTTTTAGGCGTTAGGCCCCTTCCTCTCTCACAAAGCTCACCGCACCCCCAAAGCTTCTCTCTCATTCTCATCGCGAAGCACTCCGCACTCAAAATACAAGCGTCTCCACTATGTTCTTCAACCGATTCCTCATTTGCTCCCGGCACCAATATTCGAATCATGTCCCGATTAATAGAACATACAATTCTGAGAATCCATTCAAATGTGTTCAACGGTGGATACTAATGTGGTGGCTCTCGTGGGTTCTGGGATTCTATTCTTCCTTCGCCCAGGATGCTTATGATTATTTCTTCCTCTCCATAGCTACTTTTGAATTCTACTCTCAAAAGTGTCCTTAAGCTTCTTCTTTTGGTTACCTGTTTTATCCACCTGCTCTGCCTCCTCAATCTCATCTTGCAATCAATTTTTCCAAACTGACTAATATTTCTGCATTCGTTCTTCGATTAACCTATCAACTTTATTTACTGCTCCACACCCATGTTTCAAGCAGCTACATACATTAATAACCATGCACATTACACACTCCACAAAATACTTCATGAGCTGATAAAAACAAATAGTTGATTTTGATGGTATTCGTAAAGTTTAAAAAAAATCAACGTGAGGTAATGAATGAAGATGGTCAATCTATTTGCCTCATAAAGGTAATAGGCAACATTTCGGTATCGATAATTCAGAGGAATTATAAGGTTGATTCATCACCGTGCAGGAATATTCAAAATAGCCATGCACGAAATAATTCGTTGGATTAAAAATTTAATTGAGATTAGTAAAAAAAATCGAGGACTCGAGGAATCGAGGTGATTCTTCACAGACTAGCAGACCCAAGAACCAACTAATGCTCAAGGAATTGGTTATCCCGGGGGAAACCAGGATTCCTGACTCATTTGCAATGAATCTTGATTCGCACAGGGATATGCGAATTTTCGCGAAATTCCAGAAAAAAAATATGGGGTCTTTGTTCTCAAAAATTCAGAATTCCATGGTCTGCGGTGGCTATTAAGAACAAAAATATACTAATGTTACCCGAATTATTCATACATTTTGGGGTTCGACAAATGAAATACCGAAGGAAACGGTTGTAGGCTTGATTTTGTGGAATTCATGCATTACGTAAAAATTAAAATAACTTTGTTAACTCCACTAGTATTTATTATCAAGATCCGGGTTTCAACATTTGGTGTCATCTTCAGGTCACCTGAAGATGACACCAAGTATTGAAATCCGGGTCATAATAATAATAATTAGTGGAGTAAACTAAGTTATTTTACTTCTTCCGTAGTACCGAACATTAACTTTTATCTTGAGAAAAATCATTGGAGAAATGTTTATAAACAACTTTTATTGTATTTTTACCATAACTTTTATAGTATTGGAGAAATGTTCAAAACATGTTTTCTGCATTGGACGTTACGTTGACAACCTCCGTTCGCTTCCAGTAACCTTCGAATAATTCCTCATTAATGTATGTGCTGGACTTCGTCCACTAAAACTCTCATTAGCAGAGTTCCTTTATTTTATAAATATATAAATTTAATTATCATAAAACTTTATTATATAATATATTAAAATTTCTTTATTCCTGAAACTATCACATAATAGCAAATCTGAAAAAAATAAATGAAACAGAAAGAGCAAATGCTCCAATAGCTAAATTATTTATAAAAAACGTTGAATCCTCCTAGCATATAGTTATTCAAAACATATTTGAGACCAGAGTTATGAAAAACTAAAAGGACAGTGGAAAACTTTATTCAAGCTTTCATTCATTCATTTGGATATTCTACTAGTTGATTAAATGGTTTTTGGACAGGCCTTTCCTTACTTTTCCAATCTTTGGGACATCTCCTCACTTTCACATATACATGGCTCACCGTCACACAACTGAAATTTCTCATTCCTTCTACCTCTCCTTAACTCGTAGTGTTTTCTTATCCCTTTCATTTCACAGCAACGCTTCCCCAGTGTCTATCCCTAATGCATCCTATTTAGCATACCCTTTCTCCTCAGAAAATTCTCCATTTATCTCTTCCACCTAATTTCAACCCCCACTGCTAAATTCCTTTCCTCTCCAATCATATACAATATCTTCTCGTTCGTCTTCCTCACCAACCAGCTTACCCTCTCCATTCTTCTCCAAGTACACATCTTAGTAGTCTATTCTACGTACACCCTCTCTATGCAATGACAAAGTTACCGACGAAAACACCGAGGTTGCAGTTTTACTGTAATAGAGTTTTCACCACCCTTTTCTTCACGCCTCTACTCAGACAACCCCTCAAAAACTTTAATCTTTTTGAAAAAGCTCCCTCGGCCAGGAAAATTCTACAGGTTGATTAGGGTATGCAACCAGTTAAAATAGGATTAATCGAAAAAGAGCCAATATCCTCTAGTTGTTTTTACAGGCGAGACCACATCCTCTTAAAGCCCTGTCGCTCTTCATTTCAGCATGTGTCCTACTTCTCTTTAACCCGTTCATTAAGGCTATTCTCCTTCTTCCCCTTCCACACTTACCCAAATTTCAACCCTCTATCAAACCTTCGGCATCCCCTCGGCTTCTCAATACTTGCTCCAGCCACCTTCTGTGACCCATCCTTATCACCTGCTGAATGCCGATACATGACGGTTTATGACATAACTTTCGAACAAAACAAGCCTTAAGTTACTCCCTGAGACTGCATCTCAGGTAGGTTCAAATGGACCGACCACGCAAAATACCGAAGAATTTCCCTTCATTGCTATCCCTGTTCTAGCCACCTGCATTTCCTTCTCCTAATCTCCCCCAGAAGTTCGATAAATTAAGATCCCAATTTTTAGGAAAGAAAACCTAAAATTACTGCCTGATCCGGGTAGGATCCGAACAAGGAAAACGACGTGGAACTTCACCACAGTCGATAAACCGCGAAGCGTCACGTCGCTTACTCCACTGAAAACCGAATGTAATCGAGCCACTAATCTCAGAAAAAAAAATTCAACCATGTCCCCACTACTCTTCCACAACGCATTTCTCCGCAAACACCCGTCTTCACTTACGCTTCGACCCAAATCCCACACAAAAACACGATTCTGCGCCACCCCCTCCGAATACATTCCTCCCCTCCTTTGATACCACCCACACACTTCATTTCAACCCCGTTTCCCTCACCATCTCCCGACTTATTTTCACGTTCTTCCTCCCCTTACTCGCGTCTGGTTTAGGGTGGAGAAAAAATAAAATAAAACTCCACACCCTCAAATACCCTGGGCAAAGAGGAAAGGAGAGAACCCTTACATCCTATCTCGCATCCCCACTTCGTTCGACCACTTATCCTCTCTTCCTCCTCAAAGCGGCCCAACCCCATTACGTCTCCTTCCCTTCTTCTCCCTCTCCAACATTCGGCTCCTCCATGGAGGATAAGCCGCACCCAGGGAATTCTCTAGGGTGAAAAAAATGAAATTCTCACAAAAAACCACCCTCAAAACCAGCTACTCAAAAAAAAATTTCTCAGTCTAATGCGCTTTTGCCTGGTTTATTTTTCGTCTTCATAATTTCTTAAAATAATATTTTTGCATATTAACGCTCCATCAAGATAAGAATAGAGAGAAAACACTCGAAGAAGTGTGGGTGATGAAGGGAGAGGAAAGTTGCGGAGATTCAGTGAAGGCAGGAAATATGGCTTTAGGGTATATTGAAGAGGCACTGCATGCATAAGACTCTGATAGAAGGCAGCGCTAAGAAAGCGGGGAAGAGGAAGGAGTATAGTGATAGCGGAACATAGTGGAACTAGTGATGAGGACCATGATTAGAGGAGAAATCATTTGCCTACGAACTGACTCCACACGGGGGAGCAATGTAGTTTACACGATTGACTACCAGGGTTCCCAAATTCGCCTACCTTCGTTGTTCACATTAAAATGTTTCTATCCCAAATTTATAGCTCTCTATGGTTCCCAATTAACTCTTAAGTAGGCACGCGGGGGTCTGTCAAACCAAACTGCACCTTTATCATATCTTCAAAATTTTTAATTGCACGATAAACATTTTTTGTATCCTCAGTACCTTCAAGAGACCTTAAAAAATTAAAAAAACATTTAAAGTTCTAAATAATTTTTATTTTACTTGCAATTTTCAAGTCATGAAAAAAAGAAGGGGTAAAAAAATTATATATTATTTCAAGCAAGTTAACTCCACGAATTAATACGCATTAATGCAGATATTTACGATAATAATGAATATAAGGTAAATTTAATTGATAACGTCAAAAAATTATATAAATGTTTTAAACGATATGTAACTTGAATATTCATTTGAAATAAGTTCAGGGAGAGTGTTCTTCAATCGTTCGAGATTAATTTTAGCACGTATCTAAAGACTCAAATGTACAGGGATAGTGAGAGTGAGTCCTTGGTTACGTAGCGAAACTAATCTCGAACGGTTAAAGCACATCCCCAATGAAGTATTTATAATTTATTAGTAATTTGTTTTAATTTTTGGGGGTCGGCCAGACGCCCTAGGGCCTACATGTGTGATAAAAATTGAGCGCGTTTACATAAGGGTTCAATTATTTAGATGGGCTTCTCCGATTGGTTGAGAACATTTACGAGCGTATTTTCATCCAGTTATTTTGGGTTGTAGACACTGTCGTGAACAGCGTTTCAGACTATTTCCTGCATTCCTAAGTAAAATTCAGTTATGTTGGCAGCGTTATAGGTGTAGCGAAACATAGTGGCACTCACTTGTGAAGAACATGACGCAAAGGAGAGGAAGGCAAACATGAGATGTGGGATGAAGCTGCCGAGACTTTTTCCAGAGGACCTTGTGGAAGGCCAGCTCCTTTCACGCTCGCTTGCCCCTCCTAGATTCCACGCTTCCTCCAGGCAATTTTCACCAAGTATTGCAACCATTTTACTTGAATAGGGAGGAAAAGAGCACGAATAGATTCAGGAAGACTTAAAAAATAAGGAAAATAAAAAAGTTAGTCTATAGACAACCATGCCATGGCGCAACACAAAACCAAACAGTATGACGTTGTGAATTTCGTTCGAACAATACACAATTTTGCCTTTAACCTGGCATGAGACACAATTCCCTATACAAACAAAGCTCATATTAAAGAACACACAAATGAAGATAATCCATACCCCAAGAGCCAACCCATTATAATTTTTTCCTCTATTCTCCCTCTAACAATGAGCTCTTCGAGGGGGAAAAGCCGCTGCTTGGGAATTCTCGAGAGAAAAAAAATGTTCTCAAAAAACCCACCCACCCTTGTAACCAGCCTCGGAAAAATCCTCAAGCTCCCGTCTCATTCATTTTTAACCGTCTATCCCCCTTTTCCGGGTTTATTATTGTCCTCAAAATTTCTTAAAAATATTTTTTACACATTATTGCCCGGAATCTCGGACAGCTGAGCTGGGTAGAGAGATAAACAAACTAAGAGGGGCGGAATACGATGTGATAGGAAAGTTGATAAGTTCAGAGAAAGCAACAAATATTCGTAGGAATTGTTAAAGTGGCGCTGTTTGTATGAGATTGTGATACTGGAGAGAACCTTGGACAATCGAAGAATTAGAAGGAAGAGTAGTGGAATATAGTACGACTAAATGTGAGGCATAAAGTGCAACGAAGAGAGGCTTCACGAAAGAGGAATAAAGCAAAACTAGGAATGGCGTTGCGGACGGCCAGCCAATGTGATGCAACTCCAACAATACCCGCAATATGGCTTCGTTTTGCCTCAAGACTATCAATCATATATCATTCATATCGGAGAAATACTACAGTGGACATAATATTAAAAAAAAAACATGAATTGTAAGCAATTTTTAGCGTTGTAGAGCGTTACACGTTTAGTTGACATTATGGACTCTTATCGAGCTGCGTTTCCTAGCTGAATCTCCATATGGCCGGAGGCGCCACGATGCTAAAAGTAGCAGGAAAATTAACATGGTCCTATACAGTATATAAACTACACATCCTTCTGCGTGTCCCACAATATGATCGTATTATTCCCTAAAATAACTTCTTACTTATCAAATATTTAATGCTGGTAATAGCTGCTAACGTGTTCACGAGGTGAGCGCCCAGAGCATGGTAAAATTGTTATACGCAAGGCCCACATTGCCAATAAAATTATGAACGCTCTATAGCTAGGAAATATTCATTTGTATCCTAAAACAAATTAAACAAAAAGCAATCTTGTTTATTTCAGTAACCCTGGTTTGTCGCTTCTTGATATTTCCCATAACCAGTGTCGCAACCAGCGATGAAAGAACCTCAAAAATCTACCAACCGATATTACCGATATGGCACCAAATGAAGGAATAATCGCCCATCACTCTTTTCAAAACGACCCCAGTTGACTCTCCCAGATTCCAGGTTGCCTATTTTTTCTACAAGTCTCTTTTTTTCGACCACCCATCCACCCTCTATATCACCATGGAGACGACACGAAATGTGGGCCACAAGAAAGCACTCCACGTGTGAATCCAAAAAGATGATCTCCCGTTCGAGGGAGAAATATAAAAAAAATATGAGGTTCGATTTGTTATACAAGTCGCGTCTGGCGAGGCGGATGAGCCAGAAAAGAGGAAGGAAAAGCGCTTATGAATTGTTTAAGGGGTTGGTTTCCCCAAGCTTCAGAAAAAGAGAAGAAAAATATATTCATAACCCTCGATCTCTATGCCTCTTACATTTTATCATCATACTCTCTCAAGAGGTTCATTAATAAATTGAAGGCTCAGTAAACGACGCGATGTCTCCCTTTAGTCGAGCTGAAAATAACTCTTAAGACAACTTAAGACACTTAAGTAAAATATTACAGCTTTGAGTCGCGTTATAACAGTCAATGTATTTTATGATAGATGAGAGTTTTCCACGCCCATGTATGCACTGTAGTAAAGTGGATTTGATGCTGGTGATCCATGAATCTTATGGATATGAATTTCATACCAACATCTTTAGTGCAATAGCTTTAAAACATAGCTGGGAGCTTTATACCTTTATATATACACGAACCATTACTCGACCTCCGATACGGCGTACCGTGCTAAAAATAATTGCAATTCTTATACTTACTCGGGATACCCGACAAATAATGATAAAAGGACTATAATGCTTTATCTGGCTGATAATGTACACACTTATGGCCTAAATAATGGCAGAAGGAAACGTCGGCAAAGCTAAATCTTAGTATTATCAATTAATTTTCTTACTTAAATAAATTTCTCTCATAAAGTTGCATGACTTGGACTGATTTCAATTAAATCGTCTCTTAGGACACCTTGTCATTTTTTCTCGATAAATGGAGTAAAGATTTATTATTTATGCTGAAAAGGATATTTTCAATAACACTTCAATTTTATCTTTCGTTTATAACTTCTTCGACAAATTCAGCGTTATATCTTCGACTAAAACATAACTTGGTCGGCCAACCAACATTATATTTTAATTTAAAATTATTTATAAGTACTTGCACTATGCTCCAAGACATGTGGCTGGTCAAATATGAAAGCCTGTACCAATTTCTGAATTACTTAAAAATTTATGATAGTATGGAATTCGACAATTTTTTTTAACATGAATATAGATGGAAGATATAAAATAAAATAAAAGCGGATAACAATATTGTCGGAAAATGGCCGTGATAAAGGGAAAATAACATCATTGGTACATGGTAGTGATTAAGTATTGTTGAACTCATTTTGAAACGTTGCCTTATTACGATCCTTGGCATTGAACTGTAAACAAATGCATATTTTGTGAGAACAGAGGGAAATATTCCTTCAAATCCTACCACTTAGTCGTTTTTCATCAAAGTAATATATAAATACATATGTCAGCAGTCATGTATCCGGACTTACTTAAATCGCTAGAATACATCTCGATATTAAAAACAAGGGGCGAGAAAGAGAATACCAGGAAGGCGAAAAAATTATTATTATAAAAGAACAAAGTACGAGTCGATTCCCAAAACCAAGACATTTATCAGGCTTTTATTAGCATCCATATATGCGAACGTCATGTCTGCCGAAAACCTTTCCAACACTAGTAAACTGTATTAACTGGAGTGGACCTCTAAATAGATTGGTTTTCCCTCAATCAGCCAAGAACCAGCACCAAATTAGGAAGGGAGGGAGAGGAAATATTTTTTAGAGAGATTAATCTCACACCATGAATCAAAGGTGGAATGTTCGATAAACGTTAGTACGGAAATGAAATCTTTTGAAAGGATGGAATTGGACATTTCTCCGGACAATGGAGGTCTCCTGGGTGACATAATAAAACAAAAATACTGCGACAACGGATGGCATTTCCTTTCTCTAGCAACGATTTTCCGGATTCAAGAGGATTCTATCTTTTTTATGGAAAGCTACAAGCGCGTCGTTTCTGTGATTTGTCTCTTAACAACGCGATTAAAGACATACAGCTAGGTAAACAGCTAGGTAGATGCAGCTAACGGAATATGCTCTCATAGATTTCTTCCCATTTCTAAGCCTGTTGATGGGAATAGAATATTTTCAACGGGCGATATAATACGATGAAAGATATTTTATTCAGTATCACAATTATAACGCTTGCATTCAACAAAATCCTAATTTTCATTTCCACCCCGTATGTGGCGAGTTATCTTTAAAAAATGTTATTTTTTCACTCTCACACCTTCAGTAGAACTGGCACAAGCAAAGATCTGGTGTTTTCTCGGTGAATGACAAATGTTAGGTGTTCTCGGGATTCCCACCGGGTTTTTCTGTCAGCAACAGTCAAATACCTAACCTGGTGGGAATCCCAAGATCACGTAACATTTGACAATAACGGTTTAAAAATTCCCTAATGATTACATCATCATGGAGTAATGGAAAGGCTGAAAAAGTATTTCTGCATAATAAACCAACGTTTCGAAGGAAAGGCGTTGAAGAGTCCCCAGAAATAAATCTCTTTCTAACCACCTATAAGGGCATCATTAGAGAAAATTGAGGTGGGGTTTGGCTGATAAAAGGCTCTACTAAGCTTGGTGTGCTACTAGAAGACGACTAATCGAAACCTGTGATTTTTCCTCGGGCTTAGAAAAGCCAGAGAAATAAACTTTTTTCTGGCCATCCATAAGGACGTAGTTAGGAGAATATAGAGGAAGGGTGCTGATAAAATGATCTCCTAAGGTTGACCGTGTGTGGTTGGAGTTTGGTGTTGACGTAGGTGATCAAGAGGTTGGCCTGATGGTGTTTGAGAGAAGCAAGAGGAGGCGTGCGATGAGATAAGATGTCGATGATGAAAGAGGAAAGAGGAAAGGAGGAGATAAAGGGATATAATGCAAGGGAGAGGGAGAGAGGGAAAGGATAAAGACGAGGAGGCAGCAGAAAAAGAGGTGAGGAGGGGATGGAGGGGATTGGGAGGGAGGTAGCGGGGTAAAACGGAGGAAAATGAGGGAAGTGGAAGAAGATTCCGATGAAGATTGCACGTGGAAGAATGCCCAGAGGGAGAGAGTGAGCAAGAGGACGTGAGATGAAGGACACGGCGGGATGTAAGGAAGTCATTGGCCTTAAGACACCGCGTGGGTGGACTGGAGGAAATTACGGGAAAAGAGAAGACTTTTGGAGGTCAAAGTGGCAGAGTCACATCCTCTATCTTTAGAAGAACTCTTCAGGAACTATATGCCCTGCACAAATAATTGAAAAAAAACAGGTACACACCGATGTACATGTATACCCATCACCTCATTCCCTTTCTAGGTAGGCTCGGTCAAAAAAGTTCACTCACAGTCAAAAAACTCTCGGTGAAAGTAACTCAGTTTTAAAAGATTCCTCCATACCACCCTATACTTCTCTACCCTATACCTCTTTTGCTTCAGTTACACTTTTTCCTTGCTTCATACAGCCCTGCATTGCTTCATTTCCCTGCTTTCAAGACTCCTTTAATATCCCTTCTCTAAAGAGCATTTTTCACCACACTAACCCATGGATTTCGCGATATACCCCTTTCCCCCAAGCATTTCACTCCCATTATTCAATTATCATATATTCTCGCTACATATTGAAATCAACGAAGCACGCGTCTTTCATGTATGTTCACTACTGGAGCATTTATCCCATACTCTTTCATCAACCACTCATTCCTAACCGTATCCCTTCCGCTTGAATACACGGACATGGAGATATTAAAACTAAGACGTAGTGCCCCCGACATTCCCGAAGGCATACACGAAATCGATGAAATTCACCTTGAGTTTTTTGTGATTAAAAACTTCGCGGCAAACCCTCTATAATATGACCCCCTCAAGATCCTCTCTTACGATTTTACGTCGCGCAACGCTAACATGCTTTTGGAAACGAGTTGATTTCGTACCCATAATTAGCTGCCATCTTTCTAGCCTACCCCTCAATGAATTGAACACTCAGTTCGGATATCTCTTATACATTCCAAGTTATGGATAATAGTATGCTATGTACTTTTTTTAAATCACCCACAGCCATTGATACCTCCAATCCGTATCGCATTGAAAGACAGCATTAAACTTACACAGTACACTTGGAAATCGGCATGCAACGCATTGGCAAGAATGGAGAAATTGGAATATCTGGCAAGAATGCAGAACTTCATGGATCCGTATGGGAGGAAATTAAAATTTAAGATAAATTCCGTTAAAACCACTTTAATTATTTTTGGAAGAAATCAAGAAGACTGGCACAGAGCAAAAACAGGAAAAAAGGAAGAATACTGCCCCCTGAGAAGTAAGATCACCAATTGATGGCAAAGGCAATAAAGATATATGTGTATTGAGCAGAGAAGTACCTACTAGCAAAGACGGGATTTCATCAGAAGTATCAACAGTTAGCTACTGGAACAATGAAAAATAAAACAATAAATTAATGTACTGAAGATTATGATTGTAGTCCTATTTATTCTCTTTCTCGAGAGACAGATACGCCCGGTTAATAAAATGTTCTCTTTTAGCAAGTTAGGCCTCAATCCCAATCCGATTTACCTGATGACGTAGATAACTCGACAGGTGTGATAGGTTGGCTAACTCTAGAGTACTTATATTTTTGCTTTTTGAATGAAGGATGAGTGTATAAGGAATGAAATTTTACTATCATTCATATTAGGCGTTATTCCAGTGACAAAGTGGTTTTTCGTAGAATAACGTAATTGTCATTTAATTCATATATTGACTGATCTTTGTGGTTATATTATAAAATAAGTTTAATGTTTTTCACACCCGATGAATTTCAACGGGTACTTTCCGCTCATTACAAAATAAAATGTGTTCCCTCTTGCATATGAACAGCAAAATCACGCAATTTTGCAAAAAGATGTTTGAAAGAAGCGAATTATCCCAGGACATTGAATTTTAGAAAAAACTTCGGCCGTTGGCTCTTACGGTTGGAATAAGGGTTTACTAAAAATATTTCTTCTAAAATGGCTTTCATGTTCTGCTGCGTCTTTGTTTGTAAGCCATTTTAGAATACTTACAGGACTGCGAAAGCCTACGACGTTCCTTAAAATAATATTTGTCGAATAAAGTGCACATTTTTTATTTTAGTTTTCTTTTCTAATGGCATGTCATTAGTAGAAGAATTACTTATTGAATAATAGAAACGGAAAGGCGGAATTTAGAATTTTTCATGAATGAAGTGGCGGTTGGACCTCCTTAGCGAGTAAAATTGTGCTTTTTGGGTTGGAGTAAATAAGCCCATATTGGGCGAAGAGAAGAATTATATATGAATGGGGTAAGAGAGGGTCTCCTAGTCTCTATCCTTTAGGCTCCTCCACTATGTATCTACCTATAAAGTACGAGGGAAGAATCAAGTGGACAGGCACTCCACGGAGTAAACGGAAAATACGGCGTCTCGTTTGTTTGTTAGCCTGGGACTTCTCCTGCGTCATGTGCGCCATATTTTACGTCATAAGCTTTTTGACCTTTGCCGAGACTCTACTCCATAGGACGATACCCTCCATGGCCACACTTTTCAGTCCTTTCATCTATATTTTCACGCCCACCACATGCTCCGACGCGAATTTCCTATTGTCTTCATAATTTTCAGGGAATACTTGTATCCTTTTTCTCATAAGCGCAAAATAAAGTAACTTCCTTGATAAAAAAAACTATTTTTCTTCCTTACCGCTTTCAATATTGATAATTTTCATCCATGTGAAAAATATCCCGTTAGTTTGTAAAATATTGAAATGTTCCTGACCTGACGAGCTAGAGCTTACAGGTTAATATGAAGAAGCCGAAGCCCTTGGGCATTCAGCCTTGACCTTTAAGAATAAGAAAATACACATAAAGATTCTCATATAAATACCACTCATAAACTAAAGTACACAAGAACTTCAACCTAGAAGGTAAAAACTTCCTCAGTCACAATAGCCAAATTGCGAACATTTCGTCGAGAGACTGTAGGGCATTCATCCACGCATCAACATGAAACAGTAGAGCATACAATAAAATGACGCCAAATATCTTACATGAAACAATAAGCAATACAGAAACTCTATCACACTCTAAAAGGGGAGCATTTAATATTTCGCAGTACGTAAAGAAGAATACATATCCCTGTGATGAAAAGGGCTAATTCCCTTCAGCTTTTAATTTTGGTTAAAATTAAAGATGAATCGGTTCCACTATTTCTCAGTTCCAGCTCTAAATTCTGGTTTCATACATTTTTTCCCGATTTTTTGTTCCGGGTCTGCTCTGGTTCTGATATTTCTATCACCACTGATAAAGAAAACTTTATAGTACATCAAAATAAGAATTAAGTAAAAATATATATTTTCAGAATTTATTTTTTCCTGGCAAGAAACACAAAGATGATTACCATTAAAAATAAATCAATATAACATCACTAAATCCACTGCCTGCTGTTACTGTAGCACTTATAACTCGGATCTGAACTTTATACTCTGAATTTTTAATTTCCATACAAAAAACCCTAAATTATTGCGCAACAAACCATACAAGCATTGTGAGATAAGACGTCACCGCAGTCGTGAAATTAGGTAAGATAAAGGTTCCAATTATTCATCAATTCGTTGGAAGGCAAATGTTTAACACAAGGTAATATTTCCAACTATTCTGACTTACCAAATTTTCTAGAGATATTAAAAATGATTAAAAATATGTTCAGGGTTTCTGGAGTCTGAAAATGCCATGTGCTTACTTCTGTTTCATATGGTAACATGTATCCACCGATGAACTTATTTTTTCGGCCAGTTCCGCTTTAGTCGGATCTTGTAAAAACCAGTGGAGCCTGTCAATCGATTGAGAAATCCGGTAAAAAGTAATAAGGAACATGATAAAATTCGTAGATTTTCTTAGGAGATAAGCTGAGGAAAATTGATCTGTAGGTGTACGTCGTTTCAGTTTCAACAAAAACAATCAACGCTATGAGATAATATATTTTAAATTGAACTAGGGGTAGAAATACTACAGGCAATGGCACATCATGTACAAATACATACCACTCAAAGGCATTCAGGATAAATTTCTAAATAATGTATTTCCAACATCGGTGTGATGTAATTTTGAATATTCATTGAGAGTGAAAAGATATAAATGGCGAAATTAAAGTTAAATTAAAATGGAATACGCTATTAAAATTCGCGACCTATGACGTGACTGATTAAAAATTATAAACGTGATTAGAGAGAAAAATATAAATGGATGGGCAAGAAAAATAAGACCACGAAAACGCTAAGAAGAACCAGCGAAGTTATTTAAATGAGGCCCTTTCTGGTGTATGGATGGATGCGGAATGAAAACTGCGTTGTGTAAAGCGAGGGATTGCTATTATGTCTAACTTTTAGGTAGGATAGCTAAATAGGCCATACTCTAATTTACCACTCTTGTTCTTTGAATTGCTGTGCATCAAGCTGTTCCATTAAACGCCTCTTGTCAAACGGCCTTTGTACATAATTCTTTTCTCTTCCATGGTATTCTGAGTACCTGTTTCCGAATCAATAAGAATTCTTCTTCATTGTTCTATTATATATTACCTATCCTTAAATTTATTTCCATACCGAAGCTGTTTTCATTGAGCTTTAACCATGCTTTTGATTATTTATGATGACATTTCCTCATTTTTTCATTATGCTCATACCTTTTCATCACAATCATCGCCAACGCCTTCTTATTCCTTGAATGGTCATCTTCGCTTTCTTTCACTTCTCTACCTCAAAAAATACTTTTTTGTTAGATGGTGCGTTATGAGGGAAGACGACCGACAGTTATCGTCTTAAATATCATCAAATCTCAATCGCAAAAAAACACGCTCGTTAACGAATGTGACGCGACAAGTGTAGAAGAAACCCGATTGTGGGCAACCTCCCGGACGGAAATTTCAGCGATTAGCGTGGGTGTTTTACTTTCAAAGGACTTGAGGACGACCAGTCATTGAGATGGAGATTAAGAGCGTTGGAAATGGATTCCATCGGATGGAGACGAGGCATACGTGCCCCAAGTTCGTCGTGGAAGCTCGCATGGCAGGGAAGGGAGGGAGGAGAAACCTGATGCGGGGGTGGACTCAGGGAAGGGGGGAGGTGGAGTAGGGAGCGGTTAGGACAGGAAAGGGAAAGAGGAAGGCAATGAAGGGGGCGGTGTGGGAAACGAGAGAAGAAGTGGCCCAAGTGATGAAGGTTGAAAGGGCGTGTCGGGAGAATAGACGGAGAGAGGGGTTTTAGGGTGCGGACGTGCGGGAATGGAGGAAGCTTAAAAAAAATAAGGGACGAATTTTCACGGAAAACGGAATAAGGGTGCGGTGGGGAGCAGTGAAGCCAACTGTCGAATGATTCTGAGGGCCACGTAAGATTAATGTTACAACTGTAGATTTCAGTAACATTATATATCCGCCTGTCTCTTTGCTTAGGAAATATGAAAAGTCACTGTTATTACTAATATTATAAGAACTAATATTTTCAAAGTTTATATTTAAATAAATAATTGCGATATTCCACAAAGGAAAAATAATTCGCCTTGACCGGCATATCCTGATCTATTTCTCTGTGGGGTAACGCACTTATGTGCACTTGCGGGAGACTTCGTAAAGGTCGTACCGTGGCTAGTCCCGGTATCCTCAAAATTGGTAAAATAACCAACATTTGAGGCTTATGCCAATTGCTACCTACTTATATTATATACGAACACACACAGACATGCCATGGGAGGTGAAAATCCTACCCAGGCGGGATTCGAATTTGGTATGGTAGGCAAGTACTTTATCCCGCTGCCTCCGGAGCCGGCTGAATCACTACCGTTCAATTGTGTCTTAACATTATCCGAATAGGTGTATGGCTGCAGAACGCGTTGGTGAGGCACTCCAAAGGAACTGGTCACCGTAACCTCGGGGCGCATACCCCTGTGATAGAAGTACCACCACAGACCGACATCGAAATACTACCCTGGTAACTGCTACCTTACGAGATACGCTGAGTTGAAGTAGATATAAAAAAGTCCTTGAAGTAAAAAATAGTGCTATGTCATAGATAATTTTAGGTATGCCTTAATTTAGAATTCGAATAAAAGTATTGCCTGTGACTTTACGAATATTTTCTACAATATAGAGCTTTCAATATTTGGGGAAGTATTTGATATTCACCTTAAAACATTTTAGGGTGGATGTCAAGTGGCCATTTGAAAATACACACCATCAACGTGGGCTCATTAAACACTTCTAGAAAGCAAGTCTAACATCTATTTCGTCACGTTAAGCTCCCGGAATGTTTCCTTCCATTACGGTAGGAATGAGATGATATACATCTAAATATTGGTTAACTCGATCGTTTTTTCCAATAAAAAATATAAAACACAAGTTATTTGATGCTAAAAAGGAGAATAATAAGTGATTTCTGGCGATGCTTAGACAAAGCTAACGTGAATATTCGACCGATACTAAATTCTACTGGAAGCGTGTAACGAACCAGTACCGCATCAACTACGAGCTGAACAAACTCAGCGAGCACTGTAGCGATCATACTGGTTCGTACTCGTCTAAAATGTGAGATACATAACAAGGTTGAGATAGTGAGTTTAAAATGAGCCAATGTCCATAGGCATAAACGAGAGCACTAAGTCGATCTCTGCATGAATGGATGTCCCGTAAAACTTTCAAAGG
This sequence comes from Pyrrhosoma nymphula, assembly GCA_963573305.1. Lineage (NCBI taxonomy): Eukaryota > Metazoa > Arthropoda > Insecta > Odonata > Coenagrionidae > Pyrrhosoma > Pyrrhosoma nymphula. The sequence goes on along the minus strand of OY754334.1, from coordinate 99,063,745 downwards.
ACATGGTATATGTACTCCATCGGCTTCTCACTTTTTAATGCATGGATTTCAAGGTAAGAGACGCGTTTTGGAGTCAAGACAGGAGTTAACAGCAGGGTGAAGGAGTCCTGTAGAAAGACGTGCGAAGATAAGACGGAGAAGGATGGACGAAGAAAAGTGAAAGCCCTTATTATGAGAAGGCACGTCCGCTTCCAGTACTCGTCGATGGACGGAATACCACGGCGGAGAAGATATCAAAATAATAGAGCCTAATGCAGAAAAAGGAAATGCAAAGAAAGACAAGAATACTAATGCAAGATGCATAGGACGTAGGCAGGTCCATGTTACCAGACAAATAAATGCTCTATGGGCGGGATGATGATAAAAGTGGAAAAATTCTAATTTTAAATCGAGGATTATTAAGCCAAGGAGTGCAAGTACCTTGGGACATTTGCCAGCTCAAATTGTTCCAGATATGTCTTCGTAAGATGATTAGTCGACGAAGACGTGAAAAATATCATCATATATATTGGAAAGGAAAACTATAGTTCAAATGAAGACGAAGTCTTTTAGCCGCAGAAAAATATATATCACTACTTACAACGACATGTCAAAGGTTTTTTCAGAGCCTCCAGAGCTATCAACTCTTTATTTTCCGTTTTTATTTCTCCATTTAGCCGTATAAACCTGTCAAAAACAAAGGTTTATGTGTTATAAAGAGACTGTTCAGTAAAACTAAGCTTGGTCCTTCTTAAAGTTTTATAAAGGAGTTATAACGGCCCAAACTTGCAGCAAATGTAAAATATAAGTAAAATTGAACTTCGCTAAGAGTTAACGATATATGTTTTTGTAGGCAATAATTAAAACAAAACTCAAATTTCTGTCTCTTTATGAAGAAAATATCATTATGCATTCGAATCTCAACAGTTAAATTATTAACGGCAGTCACATTTTGGGAAATTTTGCGATTATTGCAGATAGTCAAGGAGTGAATGAAACATTTAGGGCACATATTTTACGGAACGTCTATTAGTAACGTAATATTCCTCTGTCCCAAAACATTTTAGAATCTAAGATGGTCAAGTTTCAAGTATACGGCCATTTTTTTGAGCCTCCGTCGTATCACCCATCTATGGAAGAAAGTTACGATTGCACTTTGATTCCAGTGTCCTGTTTGCTGAGGTTCAAATGCATCCCACTTTCCCTAAATTAGGAATTAGCTCTTATGATGGCACCTTTCTGTTAAGAAATCTTAAGTGGGAGTACGGTTCCTTCTTTCACACTGTCGTTACCGTTTTTAGAACTGAAACCGCTCTATAAAGCCAAGGTCAAAGCTTCTTTCCTTGAAACTCACTCAATCAAAAAGTACATGTAATTTAAAGCACCTGACAACATTTGAAGAATTACGATCACGTATTCACCATCATGAGAGCAATTGATAAAAGAAAATTACGGGAGTACATGCGTTATGTAAATATATGATTGCACCTCAGATTTTCTAACTTATCGCAAAAATGTCAAATTTCCAATGCTTTTAGGGCAGAAATATATATTGCAAACTACTATTTCTCGAGTGATGAATGAACGATGTTGACTGTGTTGTAACTCTCGAGCCCAGCTTTACTTTCAATTTATTTTTTAATGTACTATTTTTAGTGACTTTCCCATTTTGAACCTCATGCTCGATTGAAACTTCAAAAAATGAGGTATCTATGGAAAAAGGCTCGAAAAATGGCTACATTTACCATAATTTGTCAAGAAAAGAACCTATGCTTTTGTAAATAGCATTTAAGGAAAAGATCGACTAGGCCGAAAATGCTAACCGCATTCCGTATTTTCAATTTATAAACCGTTCATTAGTGATCCTGCTCAGTAAATACCATGCTGTTGTTTGGTTAAAATTCTAGATAGTTATCCATGATGAGAAAACCACCTTTGTTATTTCCACAAACTTTATCACGCTGGCACGACGCGCGTTTCACCACACTGTGGCATACTCATGTGAGTATGCCACAGTGTGGTGTATTCTCACATGAGTATGCCACAGTGTGGTGAAACGCGTGTCGTGCCAGCGTAATAAAGTTTGTGGAAATAACAAAGGTGGTTATCTCATCATGGATGTCCATAATTTCCACGAGGCCAGGCCTGAGATCATCAGTTTTATTCTAGGTAGTTAGTTTGCTATGAGGTTACAGGAGGATAACAGTTTTGGATCTTTAGGTAGTTGTAGGGATATTTTTCTCTAGTAATAATAGAGATGATATTTGAATTTTATTTTTTATTAAAAAGAAGTGAGCATGAAATAATGATTGTCATATAAATGACGAAAACACTTTATATCGCATGGCAGATATTCTCAGTAATTAAAAAAATGCACATACGTATAAAAGGCCGTTTTACACGATGAAAGAATTTGTACAAACGAATGCACGTGAGATTGTACGTTTGTCTCAACGAAATTAGAACAGGTTCTATTTTACGTTCAGGCATGGAGACATTCGCAAATGCGTTCAAACAATTTGCCGCTTTACACTATACATTTTGCCTCATGCAAGAGTTCGCGAAAGAGTTAAACGGCCTTAAGACAAAGTTGAGTCGCTTGCTTCACGCCGACCGCGGAAAAAACCTTCGCGACAGAAGATTTTTTGCAATGTTGTAAAATGTAACGCAGTAAATAGTCAATTTACTTGTATAAATAGCTGAAAAAGCTAATTAACTACTGATCTTTAAATTTAAAAAAATGAAGTATCTCTGGAGCGCAAAGCCGTACCACAGCAAATGGAAAACAGCTTCTATCTTTTGGCAAATATACCGAAAAGTAGTGCGGTAAGTGGCTGATATTTTCATAATAATATGGGGACTTTTTTATCATAATGAGGCCAATTACACTGAATTTTATATGAATTGACATATCGCTCATACTACCGTCAGAAGAGATACAGGAGGTTTTCTGAGCTGAAGAGAGAGATCATGTGAAGAAATATTGCTCCCTAGCAAAGATAAAAGTGTATTAATAATGATGGATCGTAATCCTAAGAAAATTAGCAATTATTTTAGAGTTGATCTACTGGTTGATGTTGGTATAAATGGGTAAGTAGACATACCAATACCAATCTGTTAAAGCCTTAGATCATTGTCTCCCAAAACTATTGCAATCTTCAGCTCGGTATAATTCCTAACAACTTTTATCCTTGATGAGAAAACCACCTTTGTTAATTCCGCAAACTTTCTTACGCTGGCACGACGCGCGTTTCACCACACTGTGGCATAATCATGTGCATTTAGCGGAAGGTTGCGTGTGATTATATAGCCTGGGCTTGCGTTGAGGACAGGAGGGGGGGTGGGTTGGGATGGGGGAGGTGAGAGGATTTCCGTTAAGTTTAAAAATGAGTACCAAAGATGCTATGGGTTTCTCAGAAGACTGCTAGGCGTCTCCGATGGCTGGGGGGAAGGGGAGGGCTGGAGTGACAAAATTATCTAGAGTTAATGTCTTACTGGTAATAAAACTACTGTTAACTAAATGAACCACACTCGTCACTTGCGCACAATGTGTACCTCCTGTCCATCAGAAGAATGATGTCCATATGAAAAATTGAATAACACACATGTTAAATCACCGTCCTTACATTGTAATAATAAAAAATCACACTAACAAGTAAAAAATTCCACGAGGTCAGCCCTGAGATCATCACTTTTAACTTTTATCCTGTTCATAAAGCCTATTCTTTTTTTCTCACTTACCAAACATTCTCCCCATATAAACGGCCTTCATCATCACATCTACTCTCATTATCTGTTCCAACCACCTACTCCCTCTCTTCCTATTCTCTTCCAGCCGTTTCCTCTCCTCACCCACCATACCAAGCATCTTTCTAGTTCATCTTCCTTTTTGCCCGCCGCACTTTCTCCGCACTTCTCCACATTAATGTCTCAAACACCTCAAGCCAATCCATTTCCATCTCCTATCCTAAATAGTCCACGTACCTGGACCATAGACTACTGCATTCCACAGCATTTGACAGTTTTTTCGTAAAAATATCAAATAAGGTCACCATAATTATTGTAATCTAGTTCAAAAAATATAAATAACTAGCAGATGGCCCGTTGAAAATGTCGCGAAAAACACCCAGGCATGCATAGTTGAACACACACATCTTGTTTTTATATTTATTTGCGTGTGTAGGTAATTTCACTGCTAATGAACTGGTAAAGTCGTGAAGTTAATTAAATTCCCAAACATCTTCTCCTGTATACTTGGCGCTTAATTCGCATTTATTTGAAAAAGAATACCTTGGTAACCAATTCTATGTGATATCATGCTTTTCCAGTCTATTGTCTCTAATATGTTCAAGTCTCTGTCTCTGTTATTAATGTTTACAAAATTGAGCTCAATAGCAACGTTGCTAGCGGTAGCTGCGTGGTTGCTTTGCAAATTTAATGCATGGGGGCTTATGAGTTTGAGTTAAGGCGTTTTTATTTCTTCAATTTACAATGTATCTGGGCTGAAAATGGAAATTTGGGGATTTTTCCTGACATGTGATTCCATATGAAAAAAATTACACCAAAACCAACTAAATCAGTTCAGCCGTTATCTTCGCTATCAGAATTCAGCCCTCATCCTCCGGAAATTGGTTTTTATTGGATTAGATAATTGCGAAGCAAACAAAAGGCATTGTGGTTGCTATTTTTAGCCCTGTGTGGCATCAATGCGTCGCAAACGAAGAGGTCTTATAAAGCGGTACGATGAAATACTTTCCAGTCAGATTGAAACAGGCTATAAGGGTGCTCGCGTAAAAAGTTCTCAAGTCACCACCACTCAAAAGTTTACTTCTTCTCCGCGACGAAGACTTGGGTGACAGGGATAACAGAAACCAGCCGTCGTATTCATCAACTCCGCGAAGCCAAAGTTCTCTCGTTGAAGAGGGTCAACGAGAAGAGGGAAAAATAGTAGAGCGGAATGGAAGCTTATTTCCTAAAAGACGCTCCAAAAACCGGAATCCAGGATTCCAACTGCTTCGGCGAGAGTACAAAAGCTGGGATTTGACCCGTTAGTACACTGTGGAGAATATCGTGAAAAAATAAATTTCGATACTTCTCAAGAACTAACACGAATTATGCTTCGAGTATTTCAATTGCATCGGAAAAAACTCTAATTTTCAACACAATGTGAAGATTCAGGCAACGTTGCGTGGAAATGAAGCATCACAAAAAATGGGTTGATTCCACAGGTAAAATATTTATTGCAACCTAGGTTTTGCTGCTTCCAGTATCAACAGTGCACTTTTATGCACTGTTTTGCCTGTTCTGATTTGCTGGCATTTCGAACAAAATATGACGATTCAGGCGATATTGTGAGGAAAAAGGGTGCAAAAAGTGGGGAAATTCTACAAGTGAATCATCAGAATTTGTTTGTAATGCTCGCACAGCAGAACAGGTGTAAATTTATATCAAAGTTTGATTACTTGATGTATCAAGTATTACTTGATGATGCTGTAAAAAGTGAAACCTAGGTCGTAATTAATATTAAATTAGTGAAATTTGCCCATTTTTTGTGGTCTCTCATTGTATTAAATGTAACATGTAAAAAAGATGACAGAATTAATTCACCGAAACATTGGTTATTAGTAGGTATATTTATCAAAAGTATCATATCTTTCTTGAATCTTACATCATGTGAAAATGAAAACGCACACCAACCTAGATTGTTCAGACATTGGGGTCATGGAGGATTGTTGATCGCAAAAAATGGTTATCACATTCACGCAACGATAAGAACCATATTATTGGTTTAACAGAACAAATAAATTTGACCAAATTGATTTTAGAAAGAGAATTATTTTCCTGCGTCGTTTGACACACCACTGAATATGAAAATGAAAGCTAAAGCAAGGAAAAAAATGTTATTCATAAGAAATTCATCAGCATCACGTTCTTGCTATAACAGCACAAGACAGAGTGCATGCACAAGCAGAGTACGGACATGGAGGTCGACCAAATGGTTATTAATAGAGATGGGACATTCAAATCTTCGAATCCCTCAAATATTGAAAAAGATTCGAGATACAAATACTCGAATCATTGTGCTATTTTCATCATTCGAATCTTTCGTATCCAAAAATATAAATAAACACCAAAAGTTTAGTCATAAGAAAAGATTAGTTACGTATATAAGTATTAGTCATTAAAAATATTAGGAAAAGAGTATCAGTTTGGCAGATGAGGACGTAGAAGATTAAGAGCTTAAGGATCAAAAAGTATTCAGCAAACTGAACAACACTTTATAGAGCGCAGCATGAGCAAAATGAAAAAATACACAAATATTTGAAAGTATGAGCAGAACATCTATGATACTGGCTGTTCTCGAAACCCTCTGGGCGCTACCAAAAAACGATTGATGGAACCTTCAATCTACAAGTAGAGAGCTGATTTAAAGATTGTCTCCTGAAGAAGAAAAAAATGCCTACTCGGCAGAGACACTGCTTCCACCATCTGGAGACTTCTTTAAATACTGGAAGAACAACAAAAGACATCCAAATTTGAGGAAGCTCTCTAAACACTCTTAATAATACCACCATCAACAGTAATCTCGAAGAGATTATTCAACACATCAGAGATGATAGTTGATAAAAAACGTAGTAGATTGGACCCCGAGCGAGTTAATTTGCTAGTTTTCTTAAATAGAAATCTCCATTAAATGTTTATTTTTCTAGATTTTCCTACGTTTTAGGGTTTTGTGCTTTTTATGAACATTTAAAATAAACAAATGTCTTATTATACGACAAGATACAGGACATCGATTGGAGGCGAAGAGTTGGTTGCAGCCTTTTATATTTGTCTCAAGAGTTTATAACTCTTATGTTACCATGCGCTTAGTGCCTACGCTACAGCGTCACCTCGTATTATGTGAGGCAAAAATCGTGTACTCTTGCCTTTTTCCGTGGGCGTTAATTGAGGGTAAAAATACGAAAAAAATGGAACGAATATCTGTTTTCAAAAAGCCAAAATGAGCGCCCGTAGAGATATTTTAGGCGAACACAAACCTGAAGTGCTCGACCGCGGGTTTAACATAAAGATGTGGGCGTATATTTACGAGCTCGCGTCAAATCGGAAAATGGATTCCTGCGGCCGTGAATTTGAAAGCCTTTGCTTGTCGAACAGTAAATGCTCTAGAGACATCCCACCCCCTTGAAATGGCTAAATGTGAAATACTTGACGAAAATGCTGCTCATATTATGAACCGCATGAAACCCAATGTTTAACCCGGGAGTGGTCGCTAAGCTACTTATCACGCGAGCGGGCGCGTGTGAGACTTTTTCTCACACTCAGATGTACCATTAATTATCTATCATAGAGCGTTTATTGGCAATATATGACACTATATTTATTTTTAATTTATTTCTCTAAATGTTCATTTTAAACAATGATTTCCACATATACACAATTACTGATACAATTACGTAATCATTGCTAATTTTACTGGTGATGATACTATTAGGTATTAATGAAGAAAATTACCATTCTCAAGAAGAAATATTTATTTATGAGGACATACTTTCTCATTACTCATAAATTTGCATTAACGTATCTGCTCTCCACGAAATGAATCAACTTTGCCCTCATCTTGCGAAAGTGTAACGCAACTGGGTGATACAAAAACACTAACATCAGTGGTCGCGCGATGAGGAAAAGTCTCAAACCTTGTAGCCGACGGTATCAGGCATATCACTAAACAGCTGCGGACGCTTCATTTAAACTTTTTGAGACGGTCGGTCAATAGGAAGAGATAAAAAGTCAGCTGGAAGGAAAGGGAACTTATTCTAACTCATAATAACAAAGTGAGCACACGTTTAAATTTGGTGTGAGAGAAAATCTCATAGCGCGACCAATGGCGGTTTAATGGTATCAGCAAACCTGCGTCTGATAGCTAGAAGAGAACATTTCAAGTACATTTATGAGTAAAAAAGTATTCTATAGGGCACAACAGCGCAATAATGTTTGGAATTAACCTACTTTGCGTATAAAAGTAATATGCCTTACGTTGTGGCTCATCTGCACAGGTAAAATACTATTTTATAAGATGGAGACCAAATGCTGTAGTGAATATTCACTCAAAATACGAATATTCACTCATACGAGGGGGGACCCAAAAGTAACGGGAATAGCGCGGTGGGGGGGGCGGCAGAGTGAGCGATCGGGTTTTCCAGTAGTGGGTTCTAAGCAATGACTTTTCTTGAGTCAGTGTGCGAAGCCTGGTCGCTCTGAGTGCATCCGTTCGTTTGTAGGATTTTTTTCAGTAAACCAACTCTTTTTGTTGTGGCGAAAACATGTAATGGCTTACTGCCGGGAGCAACGCGCCGCTGTGAAGTTTTGTCTTCTGTTGGGGAAAACTCCCGCAGAAACTCTTGTGATGCTTAAAACAGCTTATGGGGATAGTGCCCTAAGTAAAACACATGTCTACGACTGGTTTTTGCGTTTCAAGAATGGAGAGATGTCGATTGAAGACCAACCTCGTTCTGGGTGCCCGTCAACTTTAAGAACGGTCGACAATGTTGTAACATCAAGACAATGCTCATTTGTTTCTTCGATTGCAGAGGGGTTGTGCACGCGGAATTTGTTCCTCCAGGCCAGACGGTCAACTAGCAATTCTATCTAGAGGTTTTGGGGAGAACATCCGGAAGAAAAGTGCGGATCTTTGGCGCACAGGTGTTTGGTTCTTCCACCACGACAACGCACCTGCCCACACGGCGCTGTCTGTGAAGCAGATTTTGACCAAAAACGGCATGACGCCAATTGTTCACCCCCCTATTCACCAGACCTTGCCCCCTGCGACTTCTTTTCATTTTCTAAACTCAAAAGGGACATGAAAGGAAAACGTTTTGTGACTGTAGAAGAGGTGAAACAAAAATCGCTGGAAGGCCTAAAGAACATTACAATAAGCGAATTTAAAAACTGTTTTGAACAATGGAAGAAACAATTAGATAAATGTGTTACAGTCAATAGGGTTTACTTTGAAGGTGATCAAAATTTGGTGTAAAAATATTGATAAGTAAAAAAGTTATGACGCAATTCCCGTTATTTTTGGGTCCCCCTCGTATAAGTATCAATAAGGAAATGGATTTTCTCAGTTAAATAGTAATTTTTTAAAGAATTATATTTTAATAAACACCAAATCAATGGCCTGAAAAACCACTTAGTGTCCATTTAAATAATTTATCTATACGTTTTACCTAAGTTTGTGAACAGATATTTTAATTTACTTCAACTTAAATTTTCCCTACAAATATATTTTTACTTACTCAAAAGGAAGATTGAATGCTTTAATTGGATCATGCATTAAGCTACGCCATAGACCTTGTGGAATAATAAACATCATTGATTGACTCAAATGTTAAACAAATCATTGAATTTTCCTATGAATAATAGCGATACTGTTTACCTTGTGGTATTTTTTTATTCGCGATACAAGCGAATTTGGTTACCAATCTGAGACATATTTATCATTCCTTCGCTTTAAAAATTACGCACTCAAAAAACTAACCTCATATAAAACTTATGCTATACAGGGCAGAATGTTTTATTGAATTGTTAACGATTCAATTTTATCAACAATTTAAATTTAATCCCAACCTTCTAAGATAAAGTTGAAATTTACTTGAATAATATATGCAACTAGATACTCTGCATGCAACGAAATTGGAAAGTAATATTTCTTTATTATGATGCCAATTTTTATGGAAAAATGTTTTTTGTAGTCATTCAAAAAATATGTGAGGCATGGCTTATATGTCCCATGAATGTAAGATTACACGTGGCATTTACATCATCGTCCTTTGAAAGATATGCATTGAGGCTTTGAAGATAGCATTTAAAGATAACGAGAAGACAAGACAATTCACTTTGTATAGATCACCAAAACAGGGAAGCAAGGGTTATTTATTGGCTTGATAAGTATTTCCCTCAATAATCAGCAACTTATCGGAAATAGGAGAAGGATTGGCAATTTGGAGGATATTATTTGTCGGCCTCGGTGGCGGCAGGGTAACGTCCTCGCCTACCAACCCAAAGGTCGCGGGTTTGAGTCCCGCCGGGGGAGGATTTTTCTCCTCACAGGACATGGTTGTGTGTGTTGTCCTTTTTAACTGCTACACTGCCTTATGTAAAATGGGCCTCTAGGTTGTATTCAGGTTGATGAAATAAATAAAATAAATGAAAATAAAATAAATATGAAGATAGGTAAGAAGTGCGATGTTCTTGAGTAATAAATCGTGCGAGCAAACAGAGCAATCCTAGAAAGGGTACTTGGAAAGTAGCAATGATCTACCAAAATACTACCCTTATCGGTCGACCGCAGAAAAATGACACCGCTTTAGAGAGAGGAATCCTCATATTTGTTCAATGAATTCATCGTGCAAGCTGTAACTTCTTCAGCTAAAAATAAAACGACAGCAATGTAATATTTAGGTGAATATTTACGCTAGAGTCAAAATAGAATAAAAATTTAGGAAAGATCAGGACATCCGATTCAACACTTAAAAGATCCCATTCACACAATCTTTGATCACAGCTAAAAGCGATGTTTTCCTAAACATATTTTTCGCAGCATGATGAGGAAGAGATAGACGGAATGAAGCGCCTTTGAAGACTTTTGAGAGAGAACCATGGGCGTGATCGTTTATTTGAAGACGAAAAAAGGAAAAATAAGACGGGATAGAATCGGGAGGTGAAGCTAATGGGTTTTGGAGACGGGGAGGAGAGTTTGGAAACGGATGAATTAGCAAACTCCGCCGGGAGTGGAGATAGCCAGGGGAAATCAACAAGTTGGCACCCTCTCTAAATCCACTGGCGCCTTGAAATCTCCCCTCACTAATGCCTTTAGGATAACCCCTAACGCAGCATACGGAGGAAAACGTCCCAAATTTGCACTCCACACAAATTTAGACGAAACAACATAATGTTAATCAGTTAGGAAGAGAGGGAATTCTGGCGCTGAAACCAGATCTTGTTTGCAAAACAGAAAGCCTCTAATACACTACATCCCTGATGCTATTTTGTACTGGAGGATTGAATTACGCACATTGGCTGAATGAGAGACCGCTGGGAATAAAAATGGGAAACTTCCTGAGAAATTTTTTAACTTAGCTGCGGGTATTTGTTCATTTGTTTAGATAAAAAAAAAGGCAATCAAGGATTACTTCTTGGCTTTATAAAAATTTCCTTCAATCGTTAACAATCGCTTATAGGAAATGGCAGAAGGAAAGGGAATTTAACGCTAGGCATTACGAGTTTTCGAATAGTAGCATTCTAGGCATCTAAATTCGTATGTTAATGCCCTAGGGGAAAACGACTGGAATATAGCCGTGCGGGTGTCAATAATAATGAAACAAGAGAATAAGAACAGGAAAATATTATCCAAAGAACAAAAATGTTTCGAATTTGAAAGTAGCAGGAATTTCTAAGCAGTAAGATAATAAATTAGCTTTGACTATTGAAAAATGAATTCATGTCAATTTGTGTAAAAAAAACTCTTCAGGTCTTCAATTTACTTCATCTAATTCACAGTATTAAAGGATGCGTTATGTCAATCGGCTTTGTAAAGTTTGATTCGAGTATCTACCTCAGCACTAATAATTATGTGACGGCAATATTGCCATGGGATATCAGTGAAGCCACTGTTCAAGTGATGCGAGATTGGGTATTTTTGACGGGAATATTCAGGGGTTTGCCACCATTTCTTCCACATTCTTTCCTCTAGCATCAACGTTGGCTTCAATTTGCAAGTTAGCTGATTACGAATCCAGATTACCCGTAGAAATTCTACCCCTCCATGCGGATCTCGATTCTTTTGCTCTTTGGTCCGAGTATGTCAGTGCTGGCAAACAACTTTCTGTCTATGACGCTATGTCTGTACTTGGCTATTCATTATTTTTCATTCAGTGATATTCATTAACTCCTGACTTCACCAATTAATCACTCGGATATTGTAGGTAACGTGTAAGAAGTGTTTGCATCCAGAAGAGTTCTGATGAAATCCAATGCAGTAGATGATGAAATCTAATGCAGTTAATGGCATTCAATTTTATATGCGTGTAATGAAATAAGAATCCTTATTTAGAGCTGTGTCGTTTATGAACGAATCGTGAAATGTGATGGATTCACGAGCATGAACCAAATGAATTGAATCACAATTTTCATTCAAATCATTCAAAGTGAACGATCGGCGTTTGAATCAGAACTTGAAGCATTTATATTTCATTTGAATGCCATTCGTCGATAGCGGACCTCTCCTGGTTGCAGCTTACCAAAATTACGGAAAATTTTACTTTCAAACCGTCTTTGAATTTGTCTTACAATTGATATCGCCAGAGGAAAATGATTTAAAATATGTCACTTTCATTAAGCCGTTGTCTCCGTCGCCGTCACGTATACATTATTATCTCTACGCCGTCTCTACGCCGTCTCTACGCCGTCACGTATACATTATTATCGTATTCAAAATTAAAATATGTGGAGTAAAATATGACAACTAGATGATAGGAATATGATCAGCATTGCTTCCATTCCCAGAAGGAGGGGTTACAGTGGCCAGTGGTACAAAAATGGAAAAGAATTGTCCTGAACATCGCTCGCGAAATTGTTTTGACCTCTTACTAGAGACACGCATGTTCGCCCAGATGTTCTTTCCCACCGAAGTGTCGGCACACTGCTTCTGAAAGCGGTCTAGAGGATGCGTGGTGCTCAAGTTGTAAAATAATTTCCGAATCCCCTATTCTTTGGTATTAGGGAAAACACTCCGTGGGATGTAAAAGAGAGGAGGAATAGTTTTGGCTCTTATGAGAGCAGAAAAGCCTACTGCTTTTGTTCCTACTAGAATTAGTGGGTACATTTTCCGGCACCGAAAAACTCACCAAACCTTCCGTATGCTTTCTTTATGTCGTCGGCTCCTTTTATCGCAGGTGGTCGTGTACTAGATCACTACCGTAGTGGCTGGCGGTGAGCGTCGTTTACGTACTCTTAGGACCGGGCTTTTTTTCTGGAAAGGAATGCGGCTACCAGGCGGATAGCAGAAGTAACAAACAGAAAATAAAAAATAGGACGATAGAAGTGACGAATAGCAAAATAAGCAGAAAGAAATATACACAGAAAAAGTGGTGGGGATGCCAATTGGAACGAAACCCTAATCTTCTCGTGAAACTACGGGCATCTACATCAAAGGGTCAGATAAAAAAACATTGTCAATTTTTTAAAAATTGCACAAATGAAACTGGCAATATAATATAAGTGTCTTCAATACAATATAAGTGTTTGTAAACACTGTGCTGAATAAATAACTATGTGTATGTTGTGCACAAAAGTGATCTTACATCTTTCCAAATATATACACATGTACATGTCTGTGTATGGATGTGATTTATATATATATTTATTTTTTTATTTGAAAAAGGTCATGAAAAATTAATATTTATCAAATGAAAGGATATTTATCAAAATATGCACAACATTCAGCCAGGCGTCTTTATTTGAAAAACTGTTAAGCTTAGGAACAGCCTAATATTAGCACTGCTGAAGAGGGTCAACTAAAATGATTTTAATTATGAACAATTATTTAATACAAATAATTTTATTGATAATAATGTGTAGATAAGGCCTTCTTAATGCCATTTGTTAAGAAAAGGAAGTACCGGGAGAAAAAAGTAGTCATTTGATGCTGAAAAACTTTATGGATCAAAATGACCCCTGCCCGTCCTTCTAGATAGTGCGAAACTCCCGTCCTAGTAGTGTTAATGAAAATTCTTGAGATACCGGAACTTGTGAAAGTTGTTCTTCAAGCAGAATCATATATTGCAGCATTGGAGAGCAGCTCACTACAACATACATATTTGCCAGCTGGAAAGACAGAGTACAACAAACTCATCATATATATTTTGTGCTCAGCTACAAATAGATTATGTGCCAGACAACCGATTTCAAAGGCCCCGTGTATTCTGTATCAGATAGCGGTAAATAAGACGATAAATACCTAAGAAGATGAAATTCACAATGAAATAAATCATCTGACTTTACCGGTATTGGAGCCTGGATCACCCAATTGCCGGCCATTTAGGTGAGATCTGGGTTTGAATTCCGGTAAAGTTGCATGATTTTTTCTGAAGCATTTCACCATATTTGGTGCATTGTGACAGTGAGTGTTTAAGATGTTTTAAATTCTAAAGACATTTTATTTAAGGTATCATGAAACAAAAGAAAAAAATCATTTATCGACTAGATAGCCTTAACAATACTGGAAATCAAAGGATACCAGTCATACGATGCGCTTACGCAATCAATTCGTGGATTTGGTTCAATCCACTAAATCGTAAATTGCCGCATATTAGTTCATTGTGAAAGATTTGAAGAATCAAATCATTACAATGAACCAAATCAAAAATCTCACCTCTAACTCAGAAATTTTATAATATTTTGTCACTTCTTTCAAATTTCGAGATGTATTTCTACGAAGCATTACTTTTTAAATGTTTCTATGAAATGTAATATTATCAATAGCTACCCAGGTGTCATGGAAATTTATAAGGGTTCAGAAATTAAAATGAAACGAGAACATTTAAGTATTTCGAGGCACAAGGGGGCTTTGGAAAATGAATGATTTGAGTTTTGTCCCCCAAAGAATAGCGCGCGGCCTTTCTGGTAATCCCAGAAAGGCCGCGGCGTCTGGGAGGAGGAGCGTGGATATATAGGCCATGGTGGTTAACGTCAGCGTCTCCATCTGGATTCAGCCGATGCAACGCGCCTTGAGAATAAGGCTAGATAGGATGTTTTGGATAGAACAAAAGCCGAAGGGATTTTCCTGTACCGAGACTCAAAAAACGCACAGACGGATATCCAGTGAGAAATAGGAACGGTGCTAGTCTAAGCAGACGGACGTAAAATGGATTAAATCGGGTGATGACGCCTTTGAAATTGTGCTGAATAATTCAAGCAAAACGTCAACATCAAAGCCTTACTACATATTTGTTAAGAAAAACATCTAGATAATTATTCATAGTAGGTACACAGAATTTTTTAAAATATTGAAGCGTTACCGATTAATGCATCCAGGTTAATTATCAAGAGTTACGAAGATTTTTATTTTTCAATTTGTATACAATTTTCCCGAGCTTTGAAAGTTTAATTATTTTACTTAAAGTTTAAAGATTCATTGAAAAAATAATATGATGTAACCAACATCGCATTATCAATGGTTTGGAAAAGTTTACCTACTACAAATTTTACTGAAAAGTGAACTAATGGAAAGTAAATTTTTGCAAACACTTTCAATGAATGTATAACTTTTTGCGATTGATTATCTAATCCATCAAATGGAAAAATAATTGCAAGCATGCAGATAGTTAACGCAATCCCCTCTAAAAAATTTAATAAGCTTTCACCTGCGAATATACCCTTCCAGATTGATTCGAGAAAGGTATTCATGAAACTTTTTTCCTTCATTATTAAAACGGTTCTTTCTATCTTCAACTGAGCACAATCCATACTCCAATTAACTTTCCTATTATTTTTGGTCCCCAACTCTTGCTTTCCTTTTGATTTACGTGTAAATAACGGTCTTTAACATACCCTTGCTCCTAACTTATTATTTTATCTATCTACATTTGCTCTTTCAAATCCCCTCCAGCAGCCTTATGTGATTTCTTGCCATGCAAAATACATCTTCGGACATCAAAATGTTGTAACGCAACTGCAGGTAAACAGTCCGTTGAAATTTCATCCCTCATGTGAAAGTATTTAAGTGATTTATATTAAGAGGGTACTAAAAATTTCCTCATTTCAGCTGAATATATACCTAAGAGTTAAATGAAGCAAGAATATTCGCACTTAATGTAAGAAGTGGTGATGCAAAATGATGATTGAGTAAGTATCAGACTTCCCTGGATCTGATATGGATGGTTCAGAATCTATCCCGGGATGGTGCGTTTGGTAAGGTCATCATCATAATATTTGCCCTCCTGCTCCTTCATTTCAAATATCGTAGTAATATTAGGTGGGCTTAAAGCAATATCAAAGAGGGCCTAATAAACAATTATTCCAGTTGGAAGGAAGAAATTAAAAGCCAATATTACTAAGGCCTCGGCAGCAACAAGTGCATGCTAGCTATTTGAATGATTTTTTCAAGTCGACGGCTGCAAGGCGAGAACTAGAATAGAGTATAAAATATTGCAAATAAGGCAATATTTGCATGAGAAAAGAAAAAAATGGAAACCAAGAAACAATACTAGTGGCGAATAATCCAGCTATTTAAATACTGGGTGAGTTTTCTAGAAATTAAAGGTTATGAAAAGAGAAAAAACAAACAGGCCATTAAACCATATTACCATATTTAACCTTGCGTACGTAATTGCATTAAATGGAAACATTATTGAAGACTGCAAATTTATATGACAATATGGCCTTAAAAAATTACGGAATATCAATAAAAACTCTTACGAAAGGTTAAAAGCTATGCCGATGTCTCATCATAGACAAAAATTATATGCAATTTTTTGACACACGAGAGTAAATTTAAGTAAAATTTTCACGTTTGGAGAAACGAAAAGTGTGAATTAATCTATATTTCTTCAATAGAATCGTAAGTATCAATAGAATCTTTGTACCTGTGCTAATTTATTCTTTGCATTATATTTTTACCGGGAAATTTTCTGAGAAATATTTACTGTAAAAGTAGAAGGAATAGGCTGAGAATTGAGTGGGTGTTGAAAGAATTAGATGATTGGATTTGATGCTCCGGTAATGAACTTACCTACATTAACGATGGGAGCGTACTACGCTGGGTTGGCCATGCTGGGAGAATGAATACGAGTAGAATAGTGAAACAGATTCTTCAAATAGGAGTGAATAGTGTGAAAGGAAGGTGCTGACCGAGAAAATCGAGAGGGGAATACAATGGGCAAAAATCTTAAAGGAGAAACATTAGCAGTATTACACCAAAGACGGTGAAATTCACCGTAACAAAATCATTTGACTTGACCGGGATTAAAAGCCGGATCTCCCAATTACCGATCAGGTGTGTTAGCCGTATCCGGGTTTGAATCCCGGTCAAGTAAATGATTTTTTCATGGCGAATTTCACTGTCTTTGGTGTGTAACTTCGCACCAGTGCGCGTGATTGCGTACCATATCATTTGTGCAAACGAAATGATTGGAAATTAGCAGTATTAAAAAAGGAGAGTATGTATGAAGCAATCACGGACTTAAAGGAAGTGAAAGAGGTTTGTAAGGATAGAAAACAACCGAGGAAATTATTAAAACATTGCCAGTGCTCACAGGCATATCAGCAATAATTATGTATTTTACAATGCAAAAACCGAAATGTAACGGCAAGAAAGGCATAAATGTGTACACACGTATGTAATACAGACTTGATTTAAATATTTCACAAAATAGTAAGCGGAAAAGGACGACCCTGGTAATATAATCCAGATGCAGGGGCGGCTCCAGACCAGAGGTTCGGCGGTGGCAACCGGGGGGAGGGGGTACCGGTGGCTCTGGAGGAATGGAACACTTCCCGGAAGTCATGGGGAAACCCAGGGAAATCGTAACACACTATGTGTAAAATGAAGAAAAATAAATGAAATACACCGGGATTTGGGGGAGGGGAAATTTCCCTCCCCCTCTTGGAGCCTCAATTGTCCAGATGTGAATAAACTAGAAGACTCGGCCCACAACTCCACCACACAAAATAGGTTTCGGAGTTTCGAATTCCTCCCAAGAAAGTTCTAACCTTGAGAACATTTCGCAAAATTGAATAAGACCTTTTCGTCGCAATACTCTTATCGAATTTTTAGGCCCCTAGGGGAAGGTCACATATTGCGCGACAACCTTATCTTTTGACCCTGTGGTAACGGCGTCGTTTTATATCAATAAATACTCCAGCACCCTCCTTCAAAGACGGAGAAAAAAGAATTCGTATCCACCTAAAGCCACGCAACTAGGTGCCAGTAGAGGTCTCTCCCAACGTGATGACGCGCCATTGCATGAGTAGAATGCAGGGATACACAGTGTGGAATTCGTGGAAGAATATTTATATCATTTAGGGAAATATACCGAGAGCAGTAGGTTTCAACGAAAGTATAGATGCTACCATCAGATCCTCTAATTCCCGTACAGAACCCATCTACTCCTTTTCACCATTTCTTCCTTAAGCTCTGCATTCTTCTTTTCTGCCTTACTCTTTTCTCCTTCTTCCTAATAATATACATACTTTTTATCCCATATATGACGTCTGTAATTGTAGAAACTATCATATCGGGACTATGTGTAACCATCAGAGGAGAAACATGTTTTGGGGCAATCATAAGGACTAACTTAAAAAGGTGATGATATAATCTTTTCAATTTAATTCTTTGTACAGTGACATAATTTTTACTCAGTCATATTCTAAAGATATAAAAAAATTCTTAATAAATAAAAGATTTTAAAATGACCAACTATGTAACCATAGATAGTTAAAATGCTATGCTACATTTTTAGTCAAACACACATTGAAACAGATCACGCATGATTTAAAAAAAAAACATACGTGCATATATATACATATTTATATATATGAATAAATTTATCTTTATCTTTTCCATATCTAAGGATACAAGGAGCTCTGAAAATCATCTCCATAGTATGAGATATTGGGTGATTCTACACTTAGTGGTAAATTCTCGAGACACCAAGATTAATATTTCGTGCGTAAAATAAAAGTTTTACCGCGCGGTTTTGTCGATTCATTAATTTCAAGTTGTCACAGCCTTTCCGTATTCGCTGCGTAACTGTTAGGTGCAACTATTTTCATCCTAATATGTGCTAAAAACTGTGTTTCTTATTTTTTTTAAGACTTAACAAAATTCCCTAAATGTTTTTACCTTCTCCAGTTTATAGCCTCATACGTGTATGTGTTCATCCTCACCTTTTGTTCAGAAAAATCTAGCCGCCTTTGTTTCCTCATATTTAATCCTCATTCAGTTTTTTTTTCACACTTACATTATAATGCTGATGAAAACTGTCCAGCTAAAAGAAGAAATCCCTAATCTTTCCTACTAATTCCATGTCCATGAATAGTTTTCATTGCAATGCAATTTAAGCCGTGATTTAATATTTTACGATCATATACGAGAGTAGTACAGCTATTAGTTTGGTTACTCAGATAAATATAACCGGTTGTTTTGACGTAAAATACAAAATCGTCAATCAGAATGGGCACCTTAAACATATCGGTAAGTGATTTTATTTGCACTGAATAGGTTCTTTAATCCATCTTGCATCTCAATTATGACAATGTTAAAGATATAATTACAGTTTAAAATGCTGTTTAGCAAAGCTTGTATCTCAATTCTTATTAGGTGGTTGTGCATCTATCGTTCAACTTATATGAGCAAACAGAGAGATACTCGTACATCACGAGGTATATCATTTAAGCTTACATTTTGATTTCATAAATATAAAGCGATTTTCAAATCTTTCACACTTTAATTCGATGCTTATAACAAATTTCAAGTATCTCCTACGTACATATATGTGCAATGTTTTGAATCCTTCGTTATAGGCAGAAAATTATTGTATTCTGTGTATGCGTTGTAGGTTATCGATTTGAATAGGAGTTAAAAATTATTTTCATTTCACTTAAAATAATCGGAATTAATATTTTGTCGCTGGGGACGGAAGCTTTTTGGCCGTCTCACTGACGACCCAAAGCTGTAAAGGTCAACTTTATTTCACCTCCAACCCTTTGACATATCACGTATAAATGTCATTAACAAGTTCAAATAGCTCTCCCCCACTAGTAAGGCTTACAAATTCCTTGAACGTGCAAGCCCTTCCACCAACTATGCCAAGGCTTTACTGAGACTAAAAGACTCTGGGTACAAAGAGATGTAAGGCTATACAATGTAAGAGGATGGGGTTGGTATGGTAGCTGCATTACAAGTTTCCCATCGTCAGGGGCCCGGACTTGAATTCCGGTAGATATGGAGATTTTTCAGTGGAATCCGAACCCTTACTAGGGTCCCATGTGGAGAAAATTTCATTATCAGTACTACATACATCTGATTGGGTGTAAAACAGGGATACCCTTTAAGTCTCTCGTTAATAGTAGGCTAATTCCGACGGCAAAGTTCTCTCCTCCCTTCCATCATTCTCCACACTCCTGCCCAAACACTCCAATTGTCATAACTGTCGCCACCCCAAAATATAAAATAATCAACCAACCAACCAAAAACAAAGAATATTTCTTTCGCGGGCAAAAAAGAGAGAGAGGAAGCGGAGTGATCCATTCAAGGAATGAGAAATCTCGGGCATATATTGTTTAGAAAATATATGGTCACGCAAAGAATAAACAAATTAGGCTTTGTCAACATCAATGATTATGATCATGGTAAAAAATGTGCCGAGTTTGTTCTGCAAATAAACTTCGGAAGGAAACTAGGTGTATCTGTGGATTCTGTACGGTTTCTCTGCATAAAGGAACGTGTTTCATCCAATATAATACCAAAAAGAAATACTTAAATCTCTGGTGAGTAAAACACTTCTAATTTCATTAAAACACGTTAAAAATTAAGCATGCTAGACCAATTTTCATGCATCGATGTCATTTAGGTTAAAAAACATTTAAATACCCGGTCCTACCTGAAAGGATGGAATTTAAATAGCCGGTCCGCAACGTGATGGGAAAAACTTCAAATTATTCTAGCTACGGCCTTAACTATGTATTTTTAATTCGTTGTTTATCATATCGATCTCACATTTGATATATACGGAAGTAATAATGAGTTTAGGTCATTAGATTAAAATCAGCTCTTCTTTCCCAACGTTTCGGAATTTAATTATTCCATCGTCATGGCTAAATAAAATATACGATGGTTGTATGATTTTCTGTTTGTATCTTCTGTGTTTTTTCGTCGTCAACCTTGATTTCTATTTAGGTACTTATTTTTGGTACAACCTTGATACAACCTTGGTTTCTATTTAGGTCATTAACTCGTCATTTACAATAATAACCTGATGTTGAAAGACTCAATGAATGTATTCTAAGGTAATATGTTATGGATAATTATTTGACAAATTGGCGTAAATGCTGTGTTGTTGTTTTGTATTTTTAACCATCGTATATTTTATTTAGCCTTGAAGATGGAATGATTAAATTCCGCAACGTTGGGAAAGAATAGCTGATTTTTATTTCATGACTTAAACTCAATATTACTTTCCTATATACGTATTTTTAATACATTTTTGATAAGTTATTATAAAAATAACGTGAGGAGTATAGACTACTGGAGGTGAATAGAAGGCGGCAGAACAGGTGGTTGGAGCAGGTAATGAGGGCCGAAGGGTTTCTTAAAGGCCATGATATAGGGGACGATGCTAGATTAGCTGGGAAGCAGATGAAAGAGTTTCTTTCGCTGGGAAGAGAAGAAAAAGGGGCTTTATGGACGGGATGAGGACAAGAAGGACGTACAATGAGATGAAGAATGAAATTGTGTAAGGATATAGGGCCTTACGAGATCTAGAGAGGAATTATACTCACTTTCATTGCACCTACCATAACCGGTAGATAACCTTAATAATGTTAGTATTTCCGTGATTCATTGAGCTTACTATATTTTTAAAGGGAACTTGAAATGATTCTCTGCTATGATTTGAGAAAAATCTCGCTCAAACTACCTTATATATATATTCTATATTCCACAGAGGAAAAATCATTCGCCTTGATTGGGATTCGATCCCGGATCCCTCGATTTTGCGCCGAGTGCTATATAGCCAGTTGAGCTACCGAAGCATCTTCCTCCCCTGTGGATTTTTGAGGGCTTTATTGGAGCAAGTTGAATGATTAAGTGGCATCATATGTCCGGCAGTCCAGAAAAACTTGCTCCCATAAAGCCCTCAAAATTCACAGACGAGGAGGACGCCTCGGTAGCTTAATTGGTTAAAGCACTTGGCGCGAAATCGAGGGATCCGGGTTCGAATCCGTATCCCGGTCATAGCGAATGATTTTTCCTCTGCGGAATATCGCACTAATGTGCACTTGCGGGTGACTCCGTGAAAGGTTATACCGTGGCTAGCTCCGATATGCTCAAAATTTACCTTACATATGTCTAGTAAGCAGGTTTTAGATGTTGAACTGGTGTGTTTAGAAGTAATTTATTTACATCCTAACTTGTAAGAAACGGGTTAGTGCCTACCCGTGATTATGGCTTCTATAATATGTGGACATTATCGAAAATGCATCCAGACGCCAAGAGCAATGCGCTCAGAAATCGCTTCGCTCAGCAACTGGCTCCTTGCGACCACCCCTGCCGGTCAGCGCCCGGGAGGAAAGAAGGCCTCGGGCCGGTGACGTTAAGAGAAGACCGGACGCTGGAAGAAGGGGGTCGTTAGGGTCGAAAGATAATGGTTTCGGCCATCAACTTGTGTCAAGTTACGACCGACGCGAAGGGGAATTTTTGCAGCATCGCATGGGTATATTTTCCACGAGGGCCCCGCGTTTGCGAATTCACCGCCACCACCCGACTCTCACGAGGTTATTTACGAACGAATCCACTTACTCTAAACGATTCCTCGAAAGAAGAATCCAGGCGCATGCATATCATCACATATATCACGTATCCTCCAGTCATTGGCGGACAGCCTATGATGGTCACCGTTTATCCGAAGAAAGTAAATTCACCCTCGTAAATATTTCAAATGCTTATCGAGATCCAGCAAGAAACATTTTTTTCTGGAGACCTCGATAGTTTTATTCACGCCTGGCTTCAAGGTGCGCTTATAATTTAAACTCAGTTCAATATACATTTACTACACAAAGGCGTTTGCAATCAAGGAGCAGCATCAATCAGTGGAATTAGCGGACTAAAGCTCTTTGATCCTAAAGATTTCAAATGTGAAATTTATTCGTTGTAACCAGCGCGCGCGCCGTAATAAGTGGCTAATATCTTGTATATCAGCCATTATTGTGATCGTTTTGAAAAATTTGTTACTGACACGACATAATATTTTTCTGTGAAACATATCTAAAATAATAATAAAAAATATAACTGTGGATAATTTTCCGCCGAAAATCAGGAACGAAAGTTCCCAGTTCCCATTTTGCAGCTAATGCTTAGTACAGAACTCATCAGTGATAGCGCCGTAATTAAATTAATCGGGCTTCATAACAGCAGAGGAAAACAGAATGGAACTTAACTTATGCGTTTAAGAAATGAATCACCATGAGAATACGTGCAAAAATAAGAAATATTTGTGGCAGAGCTCTGAAGAAGCTAGGATTCGTCAAGCGTATTGTGGGAAGATTTTCGGATGAAAAAGTAAAAGATAGGTGCTATTTCGCACCCGTCCGGCCACACCTTGAAGATGCAGCGAGCATATGAGATCCGGTGCAGAAAGACTTAATTTGGGAACTTAATAAAATACAAAGGAAAGCTGCGCGATTCGTCAAAAACCGCTGCGGGCGTACAGACAGCGTTACGCAGATGTTAAACGAATTAGGCTGGGAGCCGCTAGAGACTCGGAGGCTGCGCGCTAGGCTTAGATTGCTTGAACAATTGAGAATAGACATCTTTCAGAGCGATACGGAGAACATCATATTAGAACCCCACTATATTTCCAGGTCCGACAGAAACGATAAATTAAGAGAGATATTTTGCCGAACGGATAGGTATGGGAATTCGTTTTTTCCCCGAACAATAAGGGACTATAATAAATGCTAGGCGTAATTTCATTAGAGCGTTTCCTTTTTATATGTAAACGGCTGGTGTCCTAACACCCCCCGCCACAAGCCTATTGAGGCGGCTTGCGGGGTAGTATGTAGATGTAGATGAAAATATCTAATGTGAGTTGTACTGTGTACTGAAACAATTTTAAGGAATGAAAACATAATATTTTACCATATAAGCACTCAGAATTATGTCCGACGATATAAAATGAGATCACTAAGAGGCTGGGAACATGTGAATATCCATTTGTCATACTGCACCGATGAATAAGAGGGGAAACGAAGAAGGAAAAACCAACGTGTGATTTCCACAATTTCACCAGTGCAAAACAATTCTTCTAAAATTTAAATTTGACTAACTTAATAGTTTTCTATTAAATTGATACCAATGTACAAGTTTTTAAATGAGTTATTAGGTTAGCGGAGGGCCAGGCGTTAGTTATTCGATCTTCGAAGGGATTTTAAGCTTTAGTAGATGCATTAGATTTTCAGTGCGGGAAGTACGGAATGAAGATAAATCATAACAGAGCAAAAGTAATTAGATTATCTGGGACAAAGAAAACTAGGCTGGTCATAAAATTAGGAGGGTAAAAATTTGAGCATGTAAAGCAATTTAATTACTTGGGAAGTACGTTAGAAGAAAATGGCCATTGTAGCAAAGACAGGAGGAAGTGGTGACATCATTAGTGGAGGAAGCGTTTATTAATAGCGATGGCATGACGGGGACCTTGGGTAAGAATACAAAGAAGAGGCTAGTGGAGAGCTTGATATGGAGAGTAGTATTATGTGGAGCGGAAACGTGGACTCGGAGAAAGGAGGTCGAGAATCAGCTGCAGAAGTTCCAGATGTGGGCGTGGAGGAGGATGGCGAAGGTGCAGTGGGCGAAAAGGAGGACAAACGAGGAAGCGCTTGGTATGGTTGGTGAGAAAAGGAAAATTCTGGATGAGATCGGGGGGAGGCAGAGTTGGTGGCTGTAAGAGGTAATTAGGGGCAACCGATTGCTAATGGATGGAGGGAAGGATGTTAGGCAAGCGGGAAAGGGGAAGAAAAATAATATGTTTTTAAGGGTACGACGAACGCGGATATGAAGGAAGAAATACTTAAGTTCGGTTACGCCCTGCACGCGTAATGATCTGGAGGATTTTCTCTGACTTTCAGTAAAACCTACTTATAGCCGTTAGAGAATTAAAATAATAACAATAACAAGTGTGCGTTTTTTTAACAAGACGAAGGCCCTCTATTTCATGGTAGACTTATTCCATCCAGGAAATAGATACGATAAAATATTTCCACAAAAGAGATAAATATTTAAGCACTGACTTTGGTTTTAACTCAACGAATAGCAAGCGTAAAAGGAACCGCAAAAGTAAAATCAACGACAGGGCTTCCACAAACCCGCCATTATTCTTCGCCAAAGATTAGGGGGTACCCCCTTCTGGCTGGATCTTCCTTCTCTACAAAAGGGAAAAAACACTGAAGTAAGCTATTGGATACACTAAAGATAAATAAATGTCTTACTAAGTCACAAGTAACTATCCAAAGTTTTACTTAGAAACGGAGACATCGGTGAAAATTGTTTTAAATAAATTGAAATGTGTGTCACTATTAAATATTAAAGATCTATTTTATTTTAATTTACGATAATTTATCGAATAGATGGTAAAAATAAATTTGATTATAACTTAAGGGAGAACAATCGAAAATAAGTCATCATAAAAAGAGTCTATGTATTTTTTTTAAAAAGGTGGCCATCCACATACCTGCTTACATGCCTTAACGTGGTGCACATTTTTTAAGATAAATTGTGAGAAAAGTGATATCTTTTTTGTATTAAAGGGCCCTTTAATTTTAAAATTAACCCATTGCAACAAGAAAATGGCATGGGTTCCCGGATTTCATTTAAAACTCCCATGGCGTGGAAGTAAGCGTAGAAAGAAACCGCGGTAAACCAACAGGAGGAACACAACGAACTCGCCGACACAAATATAGGCTCACTGTACAACAATGGATAGGGGGTATCCCGACTTCAGCTAGGATCTTCCTTCTCCATAAGGAAGACAACAGTGACGTGAGCGTTGGGAGAGCCTGAGGGCAAAGAGAAGGGATTTAAGAACGGCACTACCGAATGGGACCACGCGCGGTCGTTCCCTGGCCAGCACGGGAGCTGGAACACACCGCGGAAACGAGAGGAGACACGACCGATTCCCTCACGGAACAGAAAAGCAAGTGTTCATTTTCTTTTTTCTTACACACCAAGTCCCATCCATTGTGTTTTTTTTTATCCTTACTTCCTTTTCACGGGTAAATGCGGAAGGGCTCCCGGGGCTGTTGTTCGTTACCTCTATCTCTCTCCCTCCCCTATCCCGTCTCTTGAGAGACAGGGAGAACAGGGCAAGAAAGTTTATCCGTCGGGATGCGTTGCTCCAATTTCTGCTCGCAATGTTTGCGACTTAATTCGAAAGCGCCGTTCTCCCACGGTAAACACGTCTAGCGGTTTGTCTACGATTTTTCCGCCGAGGAATTCTCCCAACTGGAAACTTTGAAAAACTATTCGCTTTCCTCTCGTTTCGACTGATATTTTTGTTCGTTTATCTTCTTCTTTCCCGAGAATATACATACATTTCTATGCGTATATAATGAAGTAAATTTACAACAGAGCTGATGAAGATATTTACCAAATGTTTTGTTTGGATTTAGACGTTTTTAGCAGCCAAATATGGGCAGTCTAAAATAATGGTGAAAAGTGCTAAAAAAATTTTTAAATATGGCTGTGAAGAAGAATGCTTAGGCCGAATTGAAACAATCGACTGAGAAATGAGGAAGTGCACTTGAGAATAGGAGATAAAACTTCTGAGAGAAATCAATAAGAAAAACATTATGGTTGGGCCATATACTACTTGCTTAGTAAGCAGAACCATAAGAGGGAATTATGGAAGGAAAGCAGGAATGGGGAAGAAGAAAGATTGGAATGCTTAACTAAACAAAAATATGACCGAAATGACAGAAGATACTCTGCACACCGTGCGATGGAGGACATTCAATTGGAAATTATCCAAACAGTATCTTGCCTTTGGATTCTCCGGTCTTATAATTCTTCCGAATATCTTATGTAACTTCGTTGCTCTGTTTACACTATCACCTAACCTGACCCTCTTACGTTATGTAGGATATCCATGGCATACCTTCTATACTTACGTAGTTCTTAGTATGGCAGTCGGTAATATATACAGTTGTAATTAAATCTACTGCTAAAACCGATCAGGTAATAATCATTTAAATAATCGATATAAAATAGTTGATTTGCATCAAGCTCCGGGTCAACGTGTGACCTCCCGTGCAGATTCATTCACATCAGCCGCCAGATTTAGGCAGTTGCACCGCCGTTATATAAATCCAACTGTGAGTTAACTGTTTTAAGCAATACCAGTTATGTAAAGTGACCCTTTTTTGAAGTAACACTTCTACCATACGTCAAAAATATATTATAGTGCATTTCTCACTCCATTGGAAAGTAACGAAAGGCCTAACTGCTACTCAACCAGATGGGAGTGGACACGGTGAAGTGCATGCCATAAACAAAAATTGATTTTTACCTTATATGAAATTTTGCAATTACGAAACTTTGCAGCTTCTTTGCCAATACAAAGGACTACAATATTCTAAAATTTGCGATGGATCGAAGGTGGGGTATATTTTGAAAATTTAATTTTAAACATACAAATATTTTTTTAAGTTTCAAAAAATTTAAACATTTAAAATTTGACATTTGAATATGGTGCCCTGATGTTCTTTGTACAAAAACATTCTAACCGGAACTTTCTTGCTTTCTTAGATCTGAAAATTAACTTTTTTCGAAAAATTGTATAGGTATATAAACTTAGGGCCTTATAGGGAAAAAACACAAAAAAAATCGTGGTAATCTGTGATAGCAAGGGCAACTCGTCCGTGATTTCACATGGAATGAATTAGTAGGGAAAAATAAAACGAATACGTTTGTTACTGGGACAGGATTCACTTGTAGCTTGAATACTGGCTTGTTGATGGGGGATCTGGGTGTTAAATCCTTCCATCAAGAGTCCAAAAAAATCCAAGTCTATATTTTACGACGTGGGCACTTAACAATTCCCAACCGGAGTACTGGAGAATTTTCAGTATTCCCTGATTGTGCATTATTTTGGTACAAGCAAACAATGATAATAAATAGATTTTGATAGCTTCTAACTAATTTAAGAGCCATTTTCAAGACCAAATTCTATCAGTTGATACGCGCACTCCCGGCTACCGAATTATTTAACGTCGGCAGACCATAAACTTTGAATGTATCAGCGCACTTTTAAAACATTTCGTTCCAAAAATTCATGACAACTTACTTGAGTGGGAGAGGATGGGGGGTTCTTATATGGTCTTACAAAGCACATCTTTACATCTACATAGTTCTTAACGTTAACCGGGAAACACCATGAGTAATTGACAATGTTTCGTTCCTGATTTGAGTTTCAATTGTCAAGGCAGGCCCACTTGCCCTCTGTCGTAACATCCCATAGACAAGTGACCAATAGGAAGCAATACAATCAATTGAGCCAATCTATTTTCAGCATGGCTGGATAAATTGTTGTATTTTCACTTTTTGTAAACAAAATTTGTACAGTGGTTTGCCCTCTGATGACAGACCTTTTTAGTGCAATCACACACACCCTTAAAAACCCGTAAGAAATAAAAGAGTTGAAATATATTTCAGGTAATAGTCTGATCATTTGATCACTCAGAGAGTGAAGTCAGTGGTATTTGCCTTTGCAATCGTCTTCACTTCCAAATACACACTATAGCCTGAATAAATGCTAAAATGAGTGCGAAAGTTATACGGTTTGTATTTTTTAACTAAACCCAATGCCAAATATGAGTTAGGTTAACCTCGGCTAAAAAGAGAAAGTCAAAACTTTTAGAATCCCACACAGTCACAGATCGATGTTTGATTGTGGCATGTCTCCATTCAACATCTTGTCAAATACTCACTTTGAAATATCTCAGGCAGTAACAAATACTCTGGGATCCATTTGATTATTACCCTTTGGTTAAAGAACTAATTGTTGCAGATCATTAAAGTACTTGATCGATTATGCACACAGAAGGTACCTATAAATACAGCTACCACGTTATGATCACTTTGCAAGTAGTAATTATGAACTCTCTGGTACATGTAGGGAGCATGGTGGCCTAGTGGGTAGAGCGCTTGGCTACTGATCGAAGGATCCCGGGTTCAAATCCGAGTGAAGCCTTTGGACGCCCCCGAACAAAAAACCCTCGGAATTCGAGGTGGCCCAGGGAAAGACACTGTCCCCCCTACCCTGAATGTGTGAAATTCACACGCCTATGTCTTAGTCCGGGGTGAGCTCTACCCTCAACTATCCAAACCAACCTTCGGGTTGAATCACTGAGTGAGAGAGTGACTTGTGAGTGAAACAATAGAATATGACTTACCGGACTCAGTTTAGGAAGGGAATTCTTGTGAATGGCTTATGCACACTTACCTATAAAAAAAAGAAATCCAAAATTATTATTACAAAATGGTATACACTAATTAATAATAAATCGACAAACTAAGAAGAGGAAAAGGTAAGCTTCATTTTAACAGGAAATAAATACTTCCTTTAAAATGTTTCAACATAGGATAGTTATCATCTAAAATATCACTCCGTTATTACCTGCTAGTTCACATGGCTGATAAAAATGCCTGTATTGGGATAATAAGTTAGGCAGTAATTCTGGTTGAATACTTATACCGTGATAGAGTGCTTTTGATTTAACGTCAATCTTTGAATATTGTCTGTTCAACAAACAAGAGAGCCAAAACCTATCGAAAAATACTCCAAATTTATCGGTCAGGAAAAAGTAGTTCAAAAAGTACAAAACGTACAGTAGGAATATGATTTTTCTGGAAAATAAATTATTCACATTGGAGTTAAGAGGCTGACAAGATCCGATTAGGCAACTATCTGTCATGTAAAAGTAAAATAGGAAGTGTCCGTTGGTATGGGAAATGTTTGTAAAACTCACATATATAAATGTAGTCGAAGTCAAATTTACCCCCTATCCCCACGTGAAAATATTCAGGATACGGATAAGGAATAAGGAATGAACTTTCATAAGCGGAATTTGACAATTTAATGAGTAATTTCGAGGCATATGAATTTATGAAGTGAATACTTTAGTACGTGAGGAACTCTTTCCGATGTAGAAAATCCCAAAGACGGGCAGAATCTACATCAAAACTGTCTGCGGGGAGAGAAAACAAGGGAGAGCTTATTCAAAAGGACGGGATATAAATAGAATAGGGAGAGGTAGGGAGAGCTTAGGGAATTTGGGCAAAGATGTGGGAAGGGGATGCCGAGAACTAAAAGAAACAAACTCTCGAAGGAATCAGAGGAGGTGAGATAAGAGAAAATCTTCCAAACCATGGAATTTCTCTCAGCGTTAGAGGGCAGCAGAAACAGACACAGGAGACTATGGGGAAGGCCATATTATCTTTCCATGATACCACACACGTATCTTACTTTATACTCTTGTTAGGAGTAATAACCTTGTGCATTGATGAGTGTAAAATGTTTCTCGAAAACAGCTCTAACGATTTTTATGAGACACCATATCTTTGAGCCCAAAATAACAAATTCGTTGGCATTAGTCTGATTTTTGGGAAAATTCGTCATTCAACCGAATTTTATTCCAAATAATTTTTTCTGACCAATTCATGAAAAGGATGGGAATCAATACGGACTTCAAAGCAATATTTTAATTTTTCAACTTTTAAATTTGATGGAATACAATTAAGATAGTGAGAAATGGATTGAATGGCGTGATAAATCTAAAAGTTCATTTTCCTAGAACACAATTTGGACTTGATAATTTTGGACAAATTTGGAACTATTAATTTGGAAAAAAATTGAACTTTGGACTGGCCTTTAGCTTTAAATAACTAATATCAAACACTATTTTTTTGCCCTTTTCAATATTATCTCGATGGCAACAGCCGCTGTTATTTGCTTATTTATTAGAGAGAATGGCGCGTGCCGTAGCAGAAGAAGTGAGCAATTGGTGAACTTGCGACATGTTTTCAACGAAATCCCAAATATTTATCCTTCCAGAGTTCGTGTAAAGAAAAATTATAATCGATATAAACTATAAATCGGGCTACAGATATTGTATATATATCAACATACACTCGCATGGACGGATTTTTATGAACTTATATGGACAAAAGGCAACGAGGGAAGAGACAAACATAGAAATGCCAGAGATAATAAATTTATGCCTAAGATTTTTTAAGGTGGAAATTAAGATGAAGCAGCACACATGGATGGCGTGTGCATTGTGTTTTTAGGGCATGCTGAAAATTGTTAAAGGATTGGCGAAAGCAAGGCTAAAGGCAAGTATAGAGAGGAATAGGAAAGAAAAGGATAGTAAAATTTGATGACATGCTGAGGGGGAGGGGAAAGTATGCTTAGCTTAAAATACATTTGGGTAAAAAATCCTGCCATGAAGGGTAAAACATGGCCCTTTCTATAAGTAAATAATGGTACGATCGGTCTATCCTTAAGCCAACAAAATAATCTGCAAGACTCCAAGAAAATGATTTCAGGATACATTTTGTCCTATTTGATGATGTGAAAACATCGCTGTTAGGCATTTGACTGACAGAATATTTCCCTAAAGTCATTAATAGCATTCTCTTTAAAAAATTTCGGTACATTTCTACGCGTCTTCAAAATGGACGTTGCGTCATCCGATACGGCTGACTTCGTGTATGGCCGGTGTATGGTTGTGCGTTCTGAATGTTGAGTGTCATCATCATCATCTTTAAATCTCTTCCTAAACCTCGATAAAATAAATTTTCAGTTTTTAGCATTTCATTGACACTCGGCGGGCGTTGGGGCGCTCAGTTCATACAAGTGGCGAGAAATATTACCACACCACTATACATTTACCACCAACATACCATGATTTATATTGTAATCAAGATCTACCAATAAAGCTGAGCGGTACCATCATGATCTATTGATAAAAACGTCAAGCATAAAAGGCTAGGAGTTCTAACAATAGTTGTTATAACCCTTCATGACCCCGCTTACTCCGCCAAAAGAAACTGTGGCACTTTATTTGAGCCTACGCTACTATATCATACCCCTTTCGCCAGAGTTGTGAATCAGGCGTACTCAGCCGGACCTACGAGGACTTCACGAAATTGATTAGCTCCACGCATTCCTGAGTCAGATAGGTAAGGTATGCACTACCTGTCGACAAACGCAGGCTTGCCGACCGCGCATGTTTTCAGTGCGGGTCTGAATATCGAGTACCAGACCATTTCGGTACTCAAATGGTGTTTTCTTCTACGGACTCGGGCGTACTCGCAGAAAACATACGAGACGGGATTCTGACGTAACGTTCGGCTTCGCGCTCTGCAGTCCAGCTTCGTTTAGTAAGCCCGATGCAAAACTCTGTCAATATAAAGACATTTCATAAAAGTTCATACCAGTGCACAGCTGTGGTTGGAAATATCACCATAGAATTATACCATTGCAGCAATATGCTATTGCCACGCCGAATTATCAAGATCGACCATCTAAGCTGCGCCAAGCTGTTACCAAGTTCTGCTGGCAAAGAGACCAAACAGAGAGCGAAAAATAGTAAAAATAGGTGCACATATCCTATATAAGAATACCCTCGCTTATTCCACGAAGGCAATTATGGCACTACATATAGTTGAGCCTACGATATGAAACCATATCACATTACCCAGACACGGCATCTATGAGGTGACTTTTTTCTCATTTGTTGGCTAAAATAACCACTGAGAGGAAATCGCTTCTAAACACTTCTCTAGAGATTACGAGGTGATTGGTGCAGTGAAGAACTTTTTTTCAGAGCCAAACGGCAGACTTCTACAATAAAGGCGCGTGACAGGTCGTACATCGCTAAAGAAAACGTATAAAATTGAACGAATCAAAGCCATGGGCTAATAAAATATGCAAAACTAGGGACTGCTGTCATTTTTCTTTTACCCAAAGGTATATACTTTATGAACCCCCCTCGTACTTAAGATAAAACTCTATTGTAGAACACAACATAGCACTCACCATCTGCCAAAGCCATTAAGCTAATTAGCTTAGTAAATGCTGTGAAACGAAACAAGCAACGCAATGGAGTGGATGAAAATCTCTTCTCAACTGATTTCGTGGAACCAGACAAAAGTTTACGAAAGTCCACATCGTTGAGAGCCGGGGATAATTGCTTTCAGAGCGAAGAAAAACTTTGAACAAGCACAAGAGAAGCGTAACATTGGTGTGAAAATTATGACCGCTATTGTTTTTTAAAGGAGGGGTAGAAAAGAGAGGAGGGAAAGGATTAAGCATGTCGCGGTTGAGCAAAGTCAACTGAGAGATTTCTGGCCTGCTTCGTGAGCGAAAGTGGATCGCCAGAAATTTTCGTAGCGATGGAAAGAAGAGAGAGCATTAAGGGAAGTGAGGGAGAACAAGGGAGATTGACAGAGAAGGCGGAGTCATTCGAGGCGTTAATGGGCCGAAGGGAAGGGAGGGTGGTCGGTGCCCATTAAAACGGAGCGAAGTGGGCGAGAAAATAAGCAAAACAGTCGAGTGAGCTTCGGGGTCCGTCTTTAATCCTTAGGTAAATAAGAGCGCGGCTGGGTTCAATAAAACTCAGGACTCGTGGATTTGACTCACATAAAATCAGCATAAAACGAAACCAGACGATGCCGAGTCCAAATGTATTTCGAATTACATTGGCAGCTTGAACAATGGATCCTGAATTTATTTCTTGTTGGGCTTCATCAAGCCAAGTTAATTTTCTGGATTTTCTTGGAGAAATTTCATGTTAAGCCGTAATAAATGGGCAGTAGGTGAAGTATAAATTTATCTTTCCCAGGCTATAGCCATTCAGTGCAATATTTTTTCGTTCCTTCCATTAATGGATTATGCATAAACATATTATAGTAGGAAAGTTTGATAAATTTTCAGCACAGGTTTTTCCACATGTTTTTTGTACTTATCACTAACATGGTTTCGGTACAGACTAAAATCTTCAGATGTTACTCTGTAACGGAATCATGGTCGTGATAAATAAAACAAAATGTGGAAAAACCTGAGATGAAAATTAATCTAACATTCCTACTATGAAAGACTTCCACAAATTTACTCCCGAAACCAATTCTAATATTATAGTACTTTAATTAGTGGCATCGGCAAAGCTAATGACCTTTAAAATACAAACGGTAATTTTATTGGTATCAGGGATGAAATCTCTTTGACTGTGCACTATTTACACATCTTAATATATATAAAGTGCTTATCGCTTTGGATAAAACGCAAACCCTTCAAAATACAAAACGATGTAAGTCAGAAATTTGGGAAGTAATGTCGCGAGCATATTCATGAACTGAATCTTGGACCATAACGCGCCAAGTGACACCAAAAGCCATATTTATGTATTAAGCAATTCCTTTTAATTTTCAATTAAAAATACCAAAATACAGATTTAAAAATTTTACATTTTCCTTATCCAGTACAAATACGACATACTATTTTGTCCTCTCGGCTACGAGGCAAAATAGCTGTCATATTTATAATTAGTGTTTCAAATGACATTTCGTGCCTATTGAATCTCGATCTACAAACTAACAAAAATAACTCACATTTAAAAAATAATCATTCCTCAAAAAGTTTCATTTTTAAAAGAGATAGCAGCTAATGCCTTACTACTAAGTGATTATGTAAACATAGGAGTTAACTTAAAATGGGATACATAAAAAACTCGCGATAGTATTCAGGGATTGTTCGTCCAAAAATAATACCTATTTTATATCTTTGGAAACTACGTGCGTAAATGCAATTTTGTCAAGAGGCAGAATTTGTATCTAACAACTTAAACTCAATCGATGAATGCGTACGTTTATCCGCCCTTGGTGCACTGGTCAGATAAAAACAATCGAATAATTACAAGTACTGCAAGAAAATGTTTTTGAAAAGACCCTATTAGTTGCAAAAATATATAACGCCGCAAATAAACCAGAGAAGTATACCAATATAGAAGCAATAACGAACAAGTATGAATGAAAATACTTTTTAAAGCACGAAGGAATATAAATTAAACTATATCACACCCTTGGGCACGTTCCACTGAATGTCTAGGCACCTATTCCAAAGCTATAAAAAAATACACGGATCCCCTCTTATATTTAAAGTCTTCTGAGTTTGCAGCCTCATCACCACCGCGATAATGAAAGCTCGTTGGGGTTTTAATTAAACAACGGAGCATTTAGAGCAGGACTTCTAAGAAGAGGAGAGCTTCCATGAGGGGAAGCAGCAGAGTTGGCGGGTTTGCCAGAGGGTAGGGGTGTTAACTCCCGGGCAACCACCCTCCAAACTACTCCTCCCCAAAATACCTTACCCCTCCCCTCATCGAATGACGAAACAAAGTCCAAACGCCGGGCGAAATACGGCGAAGGAAGAGGAGAGGAGTTAGTTCCACGAGGGCCCGTGAGGGGGCACTCCAAAAACTAATTTCGCTCCAGAAAGTATGCCCGAGTAAGGCTGCGCGATATTTTCCGATGCATCGATTCCAATTTTCGATATCATACCATGACGGAATATCGACATAAAGTGAAATATTGATGCAGGGTATCGAAATGTACTTTCCTGCCTCGGAAGCAGCGAGGCAGCGTTTCTCGCTGTCAATCCTTAGGTCGTGGGTTCAATTCCCACACTGTTGTGTTTTTCTCCACCTAGGGCATGATTTTTCACATCTGTAAATATTTATTTATTACTGAATTCATTGAATTATACCCAACTTGATTTCAACATATAAGAAATCACTAAATTATTACATTTATTACGTTTCAGAAACTCCACTGTCCCATGTTAACGCATTACGAAGGGAGGCTAATTTTGAATGTATGATGCAATGAGTAAAGAAGCAATATGGAAAGTGATTTCGACATGTTATGAATGTGAAAAATTCAATTCCCACCAAGTAAAAGTACTGGTTCATGTTTTTTTCGAAGGAAAATCTACATTTGCAATTCCACGGTTAAATCCCAGAGTTCCCATTGTGCTCAAATGTCCAGCGCGTAGCCTATTCATTGCTGAGAATTGATGGAAATCACAAAACTAACGATTTTATCCATGAAAGGATTTAATCGACATAATTGGGAATCCACGTGTACCTGCTCTACGCGTCGTGATATACGCTTCAGTTCTTCATATGAAAGCGAAATTTTTTATGCAAAATTCGGTTCCACCTATGAGAACCGCTAACTGTATATCCAATAAAAATGAGAAGAATAGACGTGAAGTGTTGCAAAAATTGCTGTGAAAAAGTGTTTCTTAGTTTAATTTCTTATTTATGAAATAGAAGCTCCGGAAAACATCGTGATTAGCCGCCTACTTCCCCTTAGGGATTTCAGGTAGGTCTACATTGGAAAGTTGGCTGACTAATTGTCAGAAGTGATCAAGCTAAAGATTGTTTTTCTACAGCTCTTCTGTCCCCTTTTCTATCAGCTCTCCGTTTCGTTCCTAGATAATTCTATACTTTGACGCTCTTCATAATTTTCCTGATGTATATCACCCATGAGGTCTTCCTGGGGATTTTTCCTTCTATTTCTCCTTCCATTATATATTCAGTACCATCTTGTGTCGCAAAATGTGTCAAATAAAGTTGTTTCTTTTCTGAAATGTCATCATTCTTCTTTCCTCTCCAACTACTCGTGGGACATCTTGATTGGTGATTCTTCCTGACAGTTTTTTATCCATCATTCATTGATAACACTATATTCCTATTAGTTCCATGCTACTTTGGACTACATCTTTTAATTGGCCAAGCTTAAATTTTAGAGTTTGCTACATGTAACGCATGTTGAACCCGAATAATAAGTGCTTCAGAAGGTATGATGAGAGGAAAACGGCACCCTTCCTTATCCCCAAAGGCACCACAGTTGGTCTGAGACAAGACCGGCCTTAGTCTTAGCTCCAGAGAGGGGAAGGGCGGGCTTTGGATTAATAGCGAATTGAGCCCCAACGCTGCCTTAGTCGTAACGCCGCGCGTAACTCATGGCATGGTGCTCGGACGCGAGAGGTTGGGTAAAGAGGGGGAGTTCTGGAGAGGCGACTGGATTGGTGGTCTTGATTATGACGTCAGAGGTTCTTAATGACGTCTTTGTCGCTACACCAAGCCTCCTTCGAACAACTCACAATCAGATGATTTATTTCAGTAAGGTATCGGCCTCAAATATGTACGGACGTGACGTCTCAGCCAAGAAAAATTTACTCTCTAAATATTTTGAGTTTTCTTGGGCGTGACTTCGTGGAATTTGCTTAGCATTGTAAATGATAAGTACTTTGCTTTTCCACATGGGTTTATTACAACAAGACGACCTGTAATAAATCTATGTGGAAAAACTGAGTTATACTCATCATTTACAACCTATAGATATTGCTTACATTAATATTCAATTATAAGAATATCACTGTCAAGGCTCGGAAATTACGAGGCCTTACTGAATAAGACACTACATCTCCCGAGAGAATTAAAACGAACCATCCACGTGACCAACGATTCTATCCTTAAGTCCCTTCCGCCAAATATTTCACCATCAGTTAATCAGAAGTGCAGTAGTTTCCCTAATGAAAGCTCTTTTTTTATTCTCCAAGAGTTTAACCCTTCAACTACACCTGGGGTCTATATTGACCCCAGACTCACTGTTTAAAATAATAGTAGTTAACAGCCATTTCAAGCCAATTTCATTCCAATAAGTAAATTCGCCGACTATCATCTTAATTTTGGATATGTCCTCCAACGAACTTACGGGAATGAAAAATAATGCTCACTTGTTCAAAAATAAATTTTACACCAAATTATTTAATATGACAAATTTTCTCTTTCTTTCAAATGTGATAATTGTAGTATTTCATCAGTAAATCATTACTTAAATGTCAATATTGCAATTTAAGTGGAAAATATTATGGTTTTCCCGAGTACTAATTCATTGTAAAGCTGAAAGAACGTGTCCAACTAACGTTAATTTTTACCAATTTATTTTCCAAAACCACCGATAACAGCTCATAAGGGCTTTTACACCGTGGTAATTAAAGCTACAAAGGACGGACACACACAACGCTGCCTTGAGTGGTGAAAACCCACCCAGGTGGGGCTCAAACCCGAAACTTGACGATAAGCAGACGAGAACTTTACCTCACCCATTTCTATCTCTAATCAACTTCATATACGCCACACACCTACAAAAGTTAG
This sequence comes from Pyrrhosoma nymphula, assembly GCA_963573305.1. Classification (NCBI taxonomy): domain Eukaryota; kingdom Metazoa; phylum Arthropoda; class Insecta; order Odonata; family Coenagrionidae; genus Pyrrhosoma; species Pyrrhosoma nymphula. The sequence goes on along the minus strand of OY754334.1, from coordinate 99,025,714 downwards.
CATTGAAAAAAGTGAAAGAAATATTTTCGTTTATCTTTACACTTGACATCTCATATGTTCTCATCATTTTAAACCTGCTCGCCAATTTAATTGGCAAATCTTTACCCAAGCAAAGCACTTCATTAAAAGTCAAGAATAATTACTGACGAAACCTGGAAAAACTTATAAAAGAAGCCTTATTAAGTTAATTCAAGACTTTGCTTTCCTTTAAGTTCAGATTTTGGAAAGAACTATTTACATGAAAAATATTATGGTAAGAAAAACAAACTTTTACTTGACGCTGTTATATTAAATTCCTACGAACAAATAGGCCCTTAAAAATCGCCATGTTCTTAACCTTTAGCATTTAGTAAATGAGTTAATTACTTTCTCTAGTCAGCGAAGTGTGTTATGCGCACTCCCCAGGAAAGAGATGGGACCATTAAGAACTTTGACAGGAACTCACCCCTGACATTCAAAAGCATTTCTCGTAATCAATGGACCGTCGACGTCAGAAGAGACTAGAAAAATTTGCAACGTTTCCCAAAATGGACTGATGCTAATCGCTTTAGGGCGCCCAAATGTAGGAAGATAAACAACCGCAGTCGAATGTTCATGCTGGCGCCAGGGAAAAACATTCATTTGCTTTCCCTGACAAGCACCTTGTTTATATTAAATAAAACTACTGCGGCGAAAGCTTTATTTTTAAGCCCTCTATAATGGATTACATACGGGTTTCTCTTTAAACGATGCTAAATATATTATATTTTAATTTAATTTCCAAGAGATATTTTATTTTTGGCTATCTCCCGTGACTGCGCAAAAGTATATTAAAACACCACCCACGTATGTGCGAAATATGTAAAGGATAAATGAAAACCATGAATAATTATTATTGATAATAATAGATACAATTTCACTTGTCTTATATACAGCAATATAATGGCGTGAAATTCTGCTGAAAATCTATGGGCGCATATGATATTCGCAACAAATAGTAGGCATTTCATTTTAATTATTTAGCAGCTAAATTCATTTTCCTGCTAGGTTCTTGCAAATGAGCAACAAAAAATCAAAACTACCTCTTCCATATTTTGGCAATTGGAACACCCTAGATGACCGAAAATAATTTATTCTCTCGCACATAAAAATCCTAGTACCCTACCTCGATGAGGAAACTCACACAAATACAACGAAACGTTAAAGGGCTAACTGTTATTACATGAAGAATTAACATTATTACTAAGGATGATTTTCATTAAACTAACCGTTTTATTAGCTAATAACTATGATAGAATGTCTTTAAAAACGCTTGACCACCAACGGAAACAAAATTTTCCATTCCTATCTACAGAAGAGAATTACAATTGGAATAAAAAGTGCATCGTATCGGCAAAAAGCTTTATCAATGATTTTACTTCCTTGGTCCTTCAAACTCTTTTTAGTCTCAGGAGACTCTTTCTGAAAGTTTTTCATTAGATGAACGATTGAGAAGCTTAAATCACTGCCATTAACCACAGCCAAAAACTGATGATAATGGTTTCGTAGCAGAGAAAATTCAAAAGGTAATCACCATTCGTTTCAATGACAAAACTCTTTATTTTTTAGTCAATAAAGTCTTAAATACTACAATTTATTGGTTATTTCCACACTTAAATGTCTAATAAATATTTAATATTGTATAGTCAATGAAAATACGAAGCTGTAATATGATAAAATATTGCAAGGTCATAAATTACTCTGACCGTACTTATGAATCGACTCCAGCTTTGTGAGATAGAAAATCTATTCTTTCCAGTAGTTTTCTCTTCTGAGTGCTGATGATAGCCAATCCATTTCGATATCGGTTGACGATAAACACTTTAAAATCAAATTTAGTCCCCGTAGACGTAATTTTTAATTGCCCGCTTTATGCCAGTACTTAAAAGGTACCGTCGCAATAACTTTCGCACGAGAAGCAGGGACTGTGAATGGCGCATTTTCTGCCCTTATCTCCTCTCACCCACGTCGTAGATAATCCCCCGGAAACTGTATCAGTCACTAAATAGTTCGTAAATTGGGAAAGTATTTAGCGAGCCCCCCAGGCAATTAATGACCCTTAATCTATCATACCGCAGCCCCCATCTCCTTATGAACCCGCGACTCCCTTCGGCCTGACCCCCCCCCCGCTCTTTATAGAACCCTGAGCCTCCCCACCAGAACCACACTCCGTTCGATGTAAGTTATTCCCCCACCCCAGAATTTTCACCACCCTCCCCTTTATCGCCTTGAAATGGTTAATTCTCTTGCAATGTGGGAGGAGAGTCGGGGTTAGAGGAGGAAGGAATCCAATCAAAACTGCGAGATCCACCCCTTTTGGATGCCACTGAATTATTCAGTTGGTCTTTAGGAGAGGGCGGTGAGGGAGGTTTTGTGGGGGACTTAAACTAAGGGATAGTGAGGACACAAGGAAAAGCAGGATGTGAAGGTACGGTACATGGTGCAGGGGGGAGCGACCGGGTGTTTTGGTCACATGTGTAGACGGCATTAAATGATCCGCATCCAGTGGAGCGAAAGTGGACTGTAAATGGTGTTAAGGTCGTTTGAGCTTAATGTCATCACGCATGAAAATAAAAATAAGAATAAACAATTACTGTTTAACGATATGAAATCTCTTTTTTATTACTGCAACAACTTTCGAGACACTTGTGAAAAAAATATGTGCTTTTGAGTCGGATATGTTACGGCTGCACACGCCAGAGAGACATTACCAGAAAAACTATGAAGTTCAGAATTTTTGTCGTAAATAACGCTCCATATGTTTTATAAATTATTTTTAAATATTTGTTTCTTAAAGTAAAAATCTTTATATCATCGCAAAAACGTTCCGTGTTTCCATCGTACGACATGAAAAAAATAAGAAAAGTGAAAAACCTCAAAATGTTCTACATTTAGTAAATTACTGAAAAGTTATTTAGTGTGGGCCCAACAGGCATCAAAAACCTTCCCCCGAGCGTTGAAATTGGCCAGTCCTTCAGCCACCTCACCATCCCGATCCTTGGTGTGTGAAAAGCTCGAGGTAGGCTCGAGTAGAAGGCCTGTGAGCTCAGGAGTGAAATTCATACAAGGCTAGAAGAGAAAGGATTATGAGCGAGTGAGTCTGAGGTGGGTTATGATGGGAGTTTTGAAAAAAGAAAGCCTTGTAGGCAGATGCGGACAAAAGGAAATGAGATAAGTGAGTGAAAGCGAAGTTTGAGGGGTTAAGAAAGGTAGAGAAGGCGCATCGATTTTTGCGAGTCGGGGAACGGTATCGAAGACACTTTGACCGACTCATGTCAAAAATGAAAGACGCGTCTACCTTTTTGATGGCAAATGAACCGTCGTTCTTGAACACTTCAAATAGTTCACCTTTAAAATGACGCAGCAGCCGTAAAAATGGATTGGAATGATAAATAGAGGGTGTACAAGTAAACAGTTATCCGTCCGATATATTAAAATATCCTTCATTAAGGTTAATATAATGTAATTTCACAATTTTGCACCAGAATCTGCCAACTCTGACCAACCTTCGTGCGGAAGTATGATAAATGATTTCAATTAATTAGTCACAGCCCATCGTTTTCCACTTGCTTTCAAGGTTCAGAATAAAGACACTGCTCCTAATAACTATTTTTGGTTCTCACAGATTCTCGTAAATTAATAAAAGTTTGTTTAGCTTAGCTAATTTAAAGTAAACGTTTTTAGCTAAAATTTTTTAATAAAACGTTGAGCTAAAAAGAGCTCTGTTGGTGGGCCTCAAGCTTTTGTAACTATTTCAGGCAAAATCATCATAAATTATTCCTGTTGATGATGCCCGCATTGACAGTCCCGAAGATTTACATCACTGTGAAAGTCTACAATCAGAATTAATAGTTATTATGGTAACCTGGATTTGCCCCTGATTCATCCTATCCTATCAGTCCCATCCATGTTCGGTGACCTAATCAACCAGTGGAGCTGATTAGTCACAAAAGGGAGTTCAATGGAGCCGATTGATAAATTATAAAAAATGTAAGCACTATTCCCAAAAAGGGTCCAACGAATTGACTGGAACCGCGCAACGAAAATTTCACTCGATGACAAAAAGTAACCCTTCTACTAGATAGCAAGAGGAAATTTGTTTGAAATAAATATCATTTCCCCTTCCAAGTATATTTACAAATTGATTGATTGAAAATAATTCACACGTTTAAGAAAATATTTCCAGCGGCAATATTCAATAAAGTTTATTTAACACCACAGAATCATCTAAAACGAACTACAATTTACAAACTGCATAATATATTGAACGTCAAATTTTACAGAATATTGGTCCCAATTCCCTTAAAATCACGCTGAATTTCCTCCAGGGAGGGGAGAATTTTCCACTGGTTGACAACCTCTGGTATAGATTTATAAGTGTAATACCATGATGAAAATGGAACGATATTTATTCCAAATAGATCAATAGATTTCAACGCCTAGGTGGGATATTCCAAGGTATATCGGCCCAATGACACAGTAAAAATGGTATCGGGTACAGTAAAAATGACGCTGTGGACCTTGAAATGGGTTGGTCAACCAAATAAGTGTCGAACTATGCCAAATGTTTCTTTGGAATCATGATGAATGTAGTTAAGCCTCTCAAAGTAATGGCTGGATTGACCAATTTAATATTTTTTAATTTTTTTTTCTGGTTAATTGCGCCTTTATTATTACCAGGGCTTGAATTAAACACAAAGAAAATGAGGAAATATAAAAAATAAATTTAAATTTAATGCTTCAAGAGCTTGGCGAGAACATGTAATATAACAAAAATTTGCAATCCATTATCTATAATCAGTATTTTCTCCAAAAGAAAATTCGATGTTATGGCAAATATTAGCCGGTACAAATCTTTTAGGAAAATTGTAATTGAAACAACGGGATAGACAGATTCATATCTTTTGGAAATGTGTCATTTGGAGTAAGATAGTAAAAGAAACAGTGAAGTATGGGCGGGAAAGGAGGAGCTATTACATAATGCACATGAATATACAGGATGAAGGGTAATATTCAAAATGGCCGAAGAAATCAATGGGGACCTATCATAGGGAGCTGCAGGCTGAAATGGATGGAATATTGTGGACCTATGTGGTACCAGATGTGCGTGCGTGTACGTCAATCTCCTTTCTTTTTGTAAATGGAGTGAAAATCTCCTTCTCAATGTTCTCTGGACATGCAGGGATAAGTGGGTACAAGATAGCAGACTCGGCGACCTAGGAAACCCTGAGGGATTCCAACTTTACGTCATCCCTGGAGCTTCCGTATGATCCCAAGGGTACGGGATGTGGGTAGGGACGTGGCCTTGAATACGCAGAAGATTTTACGATTCAAAACACATGAAACCTGACATTAACCTCGTGATACCAGCATGGCCAACTTGCCTCAAGAGTAATCGCACTGAGGAAGCCAACATCACTAGGTTGAAGGTAGGGAACTGTATCCTAACGCATTCGCACCCTTCCAAAGACGATAAAACCCAACCCAGCTGTGATGAAATTTGACCCAACCCTCAGTGTAAAACATGAAAACGGATTGTGATGGAAACCGCTTTGAACGACTTATAATTTTGGAAGAGATAAAAATAATTTGGTTGATGAACGAAGAAAATATTGATAAATAATTGAATTTTTGCGTTTGACAGGTTTCAGTTTGAGCATATAACAGGTAAGGGTATGGAAGCGTATTATTTTAAAAAATGATGAGTGATATACAAAAGTTTCTGCTGCAAAAAAATTCATAGTTGAAGAGAAAAAGGTGCTTAATGACTAAATTTGTCGATGAACTCTTTATTTTAAAATACTAGTGCTACTGGGAATTATACTTGAGGGTGAGGAAGAAGAGGAAAAGTAATTTGGACAGGTCTCACTAAAACAGAAATCACTACGAATTGAAGAGAAAAATTACTAAATTTAGATTCGTGCTGAGGAATTATTTGTATTAATGAGTATAAAACCCTATTTTAAATCACGAAAAACGGAAATCAATTTATTCACCGATTTCATTAACTCACAGATGATTTAACCGAATTTATACCGAGATACTGTATATTGATCCAATAATGGATTTGAGATCCTTTATAAGCTTTTGGATAAAGGAATAATTAAAAATATTTATCCCAATTTAGCTACTGGATGAGGGCAAAGGATAAAGAGTATAAGTTATTGGCCGATCCTACCCGCGATTGGGAGATTTAAAGTCCAATTTTATAATAAATGGCGAATTTTCTCTCATTGGTGTTGTTACCTTGACCATTAGGAATTATAACATATGCAAGCCGCCTGAGAGGCATGTGACCGGTGGTGTTAGGACGCCATCCATGCAAATCGGAGGAAAAAGGGGAAAGAAAGAGGAATGAATAGAGGGCAAAGGTTAATTGCATGTTAAAGGAGTGCCTCAAAGTCTCACTCATTTTTGTTTTAATAACTATTGATGCGTAATATAAAGGAATTTGGTACCTACCAATCAGGCCTCTTTTATTTTGTCGCTTCAATCAGCTCAAAGGACAAAATGCGGTGTAAAAATAACCTGTTGGCCATACTACTCTAATATGATTCATGAAAATTGTTCATATTGGATGTAAATCTGTGAACAATAAACTATATTATTATTATTATACTAAAACACGACTGATCTTATTACATAAAGGGGAAGATAAAAAATACAGAAAGTTTACTAAACCAATGCAGATGAAGAGAGCAACCCATTGACAGCTGTGAGAGAGATGGAATGCTAAAGGCAAAAATAATTGACTGTTGAGATGGAGGAAAGGAATGCTTTGCTGGAGAAACGGAGAAGCAAAGTGTATAGAGAGGCGATGAAGGGGAAGTGGAGGAAAAAGAGGAGGGATGTAGAAGTCGTTCCTTCGACGTACCCCACGCGTAAAATCGCAAATGAGGAAACGCGATCAAGCGCGAAATGAAGGGATTTAATATGAGCAGAGGTAGGGTAGACCCTCCCTACCACCCTGCCCTCCACCCACCCACCTTGTGCCTAATCGTGCGAGAATCCTGGCTCGTTCAATTATCGGACGTCAGCGTGCTGGGCGGCGAGTTGACGAGATTCGTGGCGAGCGGCTAGCCGACCGTCCCCTCTGAAATATTCTTTTCATTCATTTCCTCTTCTAGCTAGTCCGCATGGATCAGAACCCACTGGCTCGCACGCGTTGATGCATGCTGACCGCTTCTTCCCCGTGCCCATGGACTTCTCGTGCCCGATTCAGGAAGACCTCCTAATATCCATGACTCGACAATAACGGAATTTTGACGTCGCAACCAGTAAAAGTTTAGATTATGGGATGTAAATCCTGAGATTGGTAGAGACTGTGACATCGCGTCCACGTTTTTGAAAGGCCGAGTCCTTCCTGCATAAGTGGGCTTAGGTAACATCCCGGTTTCTCCAGGATAATCCCAGTTTGACAGGCATGTCCCGGTGTCCCACCCGGTTGGCAAATTTGTCCCAACTGACACAGAAATGAGCCAAAATTTCTCTCTTACGCCTCCTTTCCCCTGCACGAAGAAATACTCAGCGAAAAGTGTAACAGAGTAACACGATTTTGTACATTATCACTAAAACGCCTGAACCCGCCTACCAACCTAGAACGCCTAAGTGGTCATTTTGACGGCAGTTGGCAAATCATGAGAACATTGTTTTATTTTAGCACTCTTTAAAGATCTTTATAGGGATTATATTTTAAGAGCGACCTAATAGCTGCATAGAGCGCACGGATTCAAATTTGTACCGATGAGTGGAAGTTGCGTTTATTCGGAAAAAATTATTTTAATTTAATTCAATGAATGTCATAAACATGTTAGCTGCGAACATCAAATATGCCATTATTTTACTTTTTGGAGTAATGGGATAGATACTTTTTTAATGAGCTCTTTCTTGAAAGGTCAAGAGATCTTTAAAAAATCAAATTTACGAAGCGTGATCCGGATTTTTAATCACATATCTGGAATAAAAATGAATTATCAGGTACTTGAAATTGAAAATAAAACATACAAATTTTGAAGTTAGTAATATCATTGTTTCATGTCTGACAATTACGCTTGTCCATAAAATGATATAATTGTTAGATTATTAGTCTATAGGATAGTTAGCTGTGTGTTTACAACCAATAATATATTTACAAATTAGTGAAAATAGAAGTTTCATTCATAAGTGTCAGAAATACAGAAAAAAAATTCACTTCAAGTTATCTTTATGCACATTTTCCACAAATGACTTTTGCTATTTGAGTATGTCTACCGCAAACAGATTTATTGCACTTCTGACAACTTTGCTGGGACTTATTACGGCATTTGGGAACTCAGCAAGTTTTGCGGTTGATTTTCTTATCGATCACAGTATTATCTCAGTCCGAAATCATCACATTCACCATTCGCATTGTTTATGGTCTGTTCATTACGAAGTTCATCAGTTAGGCGTAAATTAAAGTTGCGACGTGAGATCTTCTTTCCCGAAACTTCTTTGTAAAGAACCCACGCATTGATTACACAAAGGTCGAGGATATTTTGAAAAATGTGAACAGGCCAACGTCTGGTCGGACTTCGGGTTGAAAACATTCAGGCTATTTGGCGACAATGTCCACACCATATTTCGTTGAGTTGTAAAATTCACTGATTCGAGAACTTTTGTTTTTCGTCTACTGAAATTTCAATTGAGGGGTGAAGGGTGCGCAGAACCAACACATTTGTCTTGATTTTTCCTTGATGAACTGTTATTGACGTTGAATTGCTTTTCAGAAATATTTTATCAAAAAGTTGAGCCTTCAAGTTGGAGACTACATCAGGAATTTCGCGACCTTGCTTCTTTAGAGTACCACAAGGGCTTGTATCTGCAGATTCTAATTTTTCGGCGAGATTCTAAGACGTAAAAAATTGTCTGTAGTGATGCTCGTACCTTTTTTAGACAATGCTTTGCAAGTTTCACGACCACATGCTCACCAAGGGGGATGTTATCTGGGCGTAATTCATCTTTCCCGAGAAACGGTGCTGCATTGAACATATACTTTGAGTCGACATCAGCCAGTATCCAAAATTTGATACCATATTTATCAGGCTTGTTCGACATGAATGGAGTAAATTACAATCAATATAAAAGAAATGAGAACATAAACATATAGTCTTATATTTTATATCAACAATATCATATCTTCACACATTGCGCCTGCGGTCAAAATGACCGGAAAGGCGTTCTAGGTGAAAGTAATAAAAATAAATAAATAACTGGCCTATCAAAAAAGTTTTACACCAACATAATTTCATCATAAAGTTAGGAGAAATCACGTAAGTAAAAGCCAATATGACAAAAAATAAAGGTGTGGTGGTTATATGAAATGCCAACAGCTGTCAAAATGAACTTAGTTAGCAAAAAGTTATACTTTTATGTTGTAATTGAAATCAAAGAATAAAATAGCTCTACATCACTGGCTTAAATTTTATTAAAAAATTCATCATTTTTTCTCGGTTTTAATATCTTAAAAAAGCTCCAGTTTTGGGACATCAGAATGTGGAAACCGTAAGTATGCTTAAGGCCACTGTAGATATAAAATACAGATTAAGGTTTTATGTGGAGGAACATCTCCATAATCACAGAAAGAAAACCCTTGCATTTTTCCACTAATAAGTGGATTAATAAGTGGACAAGTGTTTTGTTTCTTTCATCACTGTAGATAGGATTTTCTTTTCCTTTCCGAGTCCATTCATGAGGTCGACACTCACGACAAAAAAAACAATAACCTTATAGCAGCTATAAGTTAAAATAACGACACCTGCGCTACATAGAATGAATAGAATGGTCTGTCATATATTTATTTTAATTGAAATACATGATTTTAACCACATGCACGATACATATGATCCTCCGAAAAAAATTTATAATAAATTAAACCCAATAATTAGGAAACAAATTACCTAGGGCATTGAGGTTACAAGACGAACCACGAAAAATAATAAAATCCAAATTTTTAATAAATTAAATACTTGGCTTTGATTAAAAAAATAATAATATGAAAGTTAAAGTAATTACAAAAAGTGTAAAAACAAACATTGTAGATTCGCGGGAGACAAATTTATAATAAATACCACCTAAATTATCGCAATGAAAAGTTCCGCTCAGCCTTAAGTTGGAGCAAGCAAGCCACAAGTTGGACGTAAAAATATGACATGTGAAGCCGCAGGTTTCTCAAATAATAAATATAAAACAACAATGAAAAGGGTAATCACGCAAAATTACTTTCCGAATTTTCGGCCAGTAGTAAACCGGCCTTCCCCCAAGGGAGAGGACATAGAAGGCATGCTTATGTCAGACCCAAAATATTAGTTTTTGTGCACGTGTTACTTGCAACACTGGTTTCGCCGAGGCAAGATGCAGATTTCTCGTGCGTTGCACCGTATAATACTAGTAAACACCTACTTAAATTTACAAAAAAAAGTCGGGTATCATGTTCCCCAATACCGTTGGTACCCATGGTTAGTACTTTGGGGAGATTTCTTCAAGAGCGACGTGGACTGAAATCGTCGTGCGTGACAGTGCGTAGATTGGAGAGGCACACAATTCAGAGTGCAGTCAACTTCGGCGACAAGTCACTAAGTCTGGAGTTAATAAGTCGTCGACTGACGACAAGAGTATCCAGATAGCGATTGGTGAATTTTCTAGCATTTTAAATTTTTATAGTAAGAACTATGGTGGGTTTCAGAGTAGATTATACTTCAGTACACAACAGTTGAAGCGATACTTAATTGCAGGAATTATTTAAATAAATTGGGGTATCACTGCTGTTCGTGTTCCCTGAGATAGTCGTGCACAAAATTGGAGTTACCTCAGCATATTCAGGATCCTCTAGCGGCACACCTTGGGGATTAAAGTCAACAATAACTGTAGAAGTAGAGAAGTCCAAAATGTATACAGGATAAAGATATTTTTTTATGAACGGCTATCTAAAATTCAATGCTTTGCTTCAAAATTTACAAGTATTTTTTTATTGCTCACCTTCGTACATTTATTTTTTTGGTCTTCAAATTTCTGAAATTTGCGTATTTTGCAGTTGTACGGCTTCCTAGTGAATTTAGAGTAGAATTTGAATGACAACAGATAGATGTGCGTTGGCAACACTGGTTGCATACATTTCTTCTCGTGAGTCTTGATGCTGTCGACTTCAATCACTTTCCACTTCACTGGAAGGCGTCTCCCTGCCGATATCGTCTTGAGAGGCATAAAAAAAACTTCCGAGATATTCTAATATTGCTTTCGCTCCCGAGAAAATGATATAAGAGTCTCTCTCGATGAAAAATAACGGAATATTTTATCCGGGGTGATCTCTCAAAACAGCTTTTCCCCTTTTACGGCTCGGAAATGCGTCAATATTTGATCGTCACACGTTGGGGGTCTTCCATTTTGTTTTTCCTCCTGATGCCTCTCAAAGAGTGTAGTCCTTCACATGGCTTAAACATCGCTTCAGAGAACGAAGGTGCAAAATCAGACAGATGTGGGCGTGGTTCACGAAAAAGCTGCCAAGCGCGTGAATATAATGAGGGAATAGGATTGGTGTGGAGGCTAGAGTACTGCTTTCCCATCCCGAGGGGTCAGGTTTATATCCCGACTATGGTGGGGATTTTTAAAGGAAATCCGTTCTTTCTTAACCGTGGGTATGGGTTACATTAACTCCCAGTGACAACTTCAGTTGTCAAATGTTTTGGCTAAGTTCAAAAATTCATTTCTCCTCCTGTGCTGGCACTGTTCCTCTCATTTTTCGGATTTAGAGCCCTTACCCTTTTCTCTGTAGAGGAGGGACACGTGATTTACGCTACCATAAAACATAATGGGTCCTACAACCTAAACCTAACTTTCATTCTGAATGTTTCGAATCGTATCACACTTAATAAAAAAATAAAGCATTAAAGAGTATGTTCAATGCTTTACAATTTAGTTTATTGTTAAAATACATAAAAACTTATTTATTTAATATATTTTCCTTTTTTAAGTTTTTAGGTAATTATTATCAACAAATTTGGCAAAATCCGAGTTTGTAGCAGTTTATAATGTATGAAGCAAGTGACATTTTTCCACTTGCATAATATTTTTAAAATTATTTTTCCTGAAAAAATTACCTTTGGAGAGAAACACTACAATTTGATGAAAATTTTCAAAAAACATTTTCTATGAGCATTAATGGTTTAACGCTGTATGGAGAGCAATTCAGATGTAGTACTCCGTCCGTTGGATGTGACGCTAATCTATTGTCCTCTAGGCACCTTAACAAAAAAGAATGGCTAACGCCGATGCTGGGTAGCTCTCCACCCTTCCTTAATTCTACATGTAGCCTTTCTCTTAACCATCTGCCCTGAATGGCAAAAATGACCTCAGCTACCAGTCGCCGTCCCAACATAACCAACCCAACCAATCTTATGAGATGATAAATGCGTGATAGGGAAAATTAGTGAAACACTGGAAGAAAGAGTGTAACAGGGTAGATAGTGGAGTGAATCAATTAGCAGGAAATACATACATAAAATAATATTCTTTCAGCATGCAATTGACAGATTTCGCATGTAATTAAGTACGCGTTTCTGACTCGAGCGATACCATATATGGTTTTATAAAGATCACTTTGTTGGAAAACAGAAACCGGGTACACAGAACTCGATGTATGTAAGGATAACTAAAATAAGAGTCAATCGAATGATGCATAAACGACTTCGTTTTACCTAAACGAAATTAAGGTTTTCCCAGATGCTGCGAGATATGTCGGAATGTTTTACACTTCAAAGTGACTTCTCAATAGTTAGAACACTACATAGTCGGATTAAAATAACTATGGCTACGAGGAGTACCGAAATGAAGGATCATTCTTCATTGAAGACCCGTGGGTTGCCGGATGAGAGAGCTATACTAAAAAAGAGAAATATATTTTGCACATCAACGTAACGTAACTTAACGTACCTAAATGGCATCATCTTTATGGAGAGTTGACAGGGCGTTTACTCTAATTTTAATTCAAAGTTTCAATATTTTTAAAAATAAGAAAAATTATTCCAAATAATAGCTATCTATGTAAAGACATTATTTTTAATTAAAAGGCTTTTTTATATTGTTGAAAATGTATGTACTTAAGAGAGTCAGACAAGCCAGGAATAAAAACCAAAGCCAAGCCAGGAATAAAAACCAAGCCAAATGAGTGAGCATGATAAAGTATGAAACTAATATATAATTTCATACTTTATCTAGCTCTCTTACTCTCGCTTACATGTTCTCCCTCATATAAATGCTAAACGCAACATTTATAGTCAAATCATTAAATGTTAAACCCATAAAATAATCCTACTAAGGACACTAATCCTAACATGACAAATATGTAATCAGTGAATTTTAAGGATAGTAACCAACATATGACCAAAGTAAATAATATATATTCTGGTTACCTACTTAATGAAATTTAGGTTTCTGGTTGCCGACTTAAAGAAAGCCTAAGATCGAGAATTACCTCGCGCAGCAATGGCTTTCACGGATGCTCCATCCCCAGGAATGCCTTGTCAAGCTTAATAAATTTGTAAACTTTTCTTGGTACTATAAGGGAAAGAGTAGTTCCGAGGGATGAAAAATTGCCTGTAACTTTAAAGAAAATACCAAACATCCGAATAATGACGTGAAGTAACGATCATATTACCTTGTGACCACGGTCTAATTAAGGATGCATCCACGATGCAAACCACGCCACCGAAGCAAAGGCCGTAATTTTAAACAAGTTAAGCGTGTTGGGGGGGGGGGTATAACCATCAAAAGCTTTAGCCTCAACATGACTGGTGAGTTTTCCTTTTTGGTGCACTCACCCGGAAATTATGCACATTCCGCCGCGAGCATTGTGCGCATAAGCAAAAAGCAAAGAAGAAACAGAGAAAGAAACAAGCGAGCAACGGAATGCCAAAAAAAAGACGCGAGGCTAGCGACTGGAAAGGAGGCTTGAATGAGGCGAATGGATTGATAATGGAAAAGAGTAAAAAAAGAAACGTTAAACTTACGACCACTTGAGTGAAATTAACGAGAGACTGGAGCGAACGTCATGCTTTTTGAGGCATGCGCAGAACACACTCAGGGCTTCATAGCTGTCCGCGAAGAAACGGGAACTGACAATGAGGGACAGAGTAATTTGAGCACCGCGGGGAGTCGAACTACGGCCCTCAAGGATGAGGCACGTCGACTGAAGGAAAGAAAACGTGGTTGAGGGGAAGATGACAGGGAGAGAATGGAAGAGTTGAAAATAGACTTGACTACGCAAAGTAAATTCCCATGCTTTTGGTATCTTTTATCTGCGAGCAGTCGTAAGAAATAACGCAAAAATTATGCAAAGCGATTTTGTGGGACAACAGCCACGGAAATACGCAGCATCGCTTTCAACGCAAAGCTGCCCCTAAAGAAATATTTATATGACGCTAAGTGGAGTAAATTTCGAGCATTAAGTGTGCTCATCGAAATGGGAAAGAAATGGAGCCGAGTCGAAAAAGGAAATGTTTTTTTATGAATGAATATATGGGCGAGGAACCATCGGTAATAACCTGGACGATACATAGCACGCATATGAATGTACTGAGAAATCGTCGGACAAAATAGCATCCAGTTTTGAAAAAATGCTCAAAGAAATGAGAGATACAATGAATTTTTACTTCCGGAGCTATGAATATTTGCTAGGCGAGCACAAAGGAAATGGATGTCTCTTTATGCTGATGAGGCTGGCTTTTCGTTCCTTTAGCGTTTGTAAACACAATTCATGCAAATTCCCATAAAAAAACAAAAGAGTACATAACAAACCGCATAAATAACATTTATAAGATTTAATAGGTAGCGAGAATACAAAAAAATGCCTTTTCTTTGAAAATATTATGGTACCTAACGCATTTTCTAATTTGTAAAAATATTTAAAGTGACTGAAACACGAATTTAAAGCATGGTTGAAACTGTTTTCAGAGTGAAATTATCACAAGCAGAATGCTATCGTAGAAATAACTATTGGTTCATAGGAAGATATGAACTCCGTTAGCCTCTGCCGAAGCTACCAAAGACGTGAATACTGCGGCAAAGTATTCTAACTGTTTCGGTAATGGAGAAACATGAATAAAAGAACATTCAACAAGCGCGGCACGCCGAATAGACTTGGCACTCAAAAACCTGAGTCGATAAAAATACGTTATGACTATCCCAGTTAGTTTTCTTCGATGAAATATGTTTCCAGAGCATATCAATGTTTATGTCTATGTCATTGAAAAGATCAATAAAACGGGGGCAGTAAAATATTGAATGATTGTTAACGGAAGCTGCTACGTCTATTCATAGTCTATCATTACCGATTCAGTGTGTGTTATTAGTAATAATATTGGTAATATTAGATTGTTTTTTATCCCATAATCTGAATTCACCCACATTCAGGGTTTATGACATTCCACACGGTTATCATGAATGCAGAAATTTAATGAAAGCAAAAATTTTAAAACTATGGAAATAAAAGTTGAATGATTGATCCTTGAAGCTTCCATTATTTGCTTTTCGTATCATTCTCCGAGTAGGTACCCTTCCACTAAAATGGTCTATTTTCAGCGAAGTTTTCTATTTTTCTTTCCAGAACGATTAGAATCATCTTGATTCAAGACACCGACTCCAACTCTACAACTTGAAATTCTTTTATGACGGAGCATGGAAAATTATTTTTTTATTCTCTCGGATGATTCTGGTGATCCGTATGCCCCTGCGACCCCGAGAAGCAATTGACTTGTCCACAGGTTTCTCAGGGGTCGAACCACCAGAAATTGACAGAAACACCCATTCTCTTCCACATTTACTTCCACAGCTTTGGTATTTTTTTTCATAACTAAACGGTGGAATTTCAAAGTATTTTTTTCATTTTTCTATCGCAACTTATTCATAACTTATCAAACAAACATTTGACCCAATACTTCATATTTTAAGCACCGGATGGTGACAACAGGATTGTTCTAACTACTTACTAGCGACCAGCCACGGTTGATGAAAACCCCAGCGGTCAAAAAGGGCCATTTCTGGCTTAGTACCAACCCCTTCCTAAGAGGGCGCCGTTAGAGGGTGTGGCTGTGGAGAAATAACGGTGGACCTGGCCTCGACTTAGGGGGAATAAAATGGAATTTGACGTCTCCAGCGAGAATGGCCACGGGAAGGAGGTTTCCTTGGGGGAGGGGGGTCGTCGTGGTATTGGGGTTGAATGTAAGGGAAGAAAGGGGAGAGAAACAGGGCGAAGCAAAAGAAAAAAAAATTGTGACGCATAAATGTCACTAGTTCGGACTCGTGTGCGGAGGCCGGGATTATATTTGCGATCCCGACCGCCATCTAATGTCCTTCGGGCGCAGTTTGAGGAGATGTTTGTAATGGGAATAGGAAAAGGGGAGGAGAAAGAAAAGGAGAAAACAGGAAAGGTCAGAGAATGGAATAAAGATTCGAAAGGATGAGAGAGAACGAGACCGGAGATGTTGGAAAGAGAATTATGTTACTTTCACTTATTATTTCCCTCGCGTTTCTTATATGTGTACAAGATAGCGTAGAGAAGCCTCTAAGTGCTGTACGGGGACCAAAATAACAAGCGACTTGATATCTTCAAAGCCTGAGCTCATTCAGTGGGGTGAGGTTTTATGTCCACTAAGTTGAAGGAAACGTGAAGCAAGGCCACTTCATGGAAACGGTTTGTTAATGTCTAGTTCTTTTGCCCATTAAGCTCGAGAGAAACTTAACACAATCAAGTGCACGCAACTATGCGCAGAAACGGTACCATTGAGAAAAGCGATCAACAGCTGAGTAGCTTCATGCCGTTGAGGAAAGCAGTAAGACTCAATACCGCGTTTAAGCATCGACACATTTTAGGCAGAAAATGTTCTTTGAAATAGTATTTTCATGAGACAGAAATTCATGAAAAGAGTTATTGACACAAAAATTTAAATGAAAGATTAATCCAAATTCTCAATGAAAGCAATAGGAACTTCGACTCCTATGCATGCCTCCATCGATAGGAAATCTGGTAAACATATTCGGGTTGTCCGAGGTTTAAATTTCGATTGTTCGGACTTAATAATCGAAATTTTGACTTTCCCTGTCGATGGTCATCTGCATGACCAAAATTTATACATGCATTTTTATTTCTTTCGTTGACTATTTGGATTAATCTTTGATGTAAAAATAGGACAGAAAAGTGGGACGAAATTAGATAAATCACAAAATGATAAAGACAGTATATGTAGTAATTTTCCACAGGATTTATTCAATCATCATCTCATCAGGCTGAGACTACAGTCTCTCATCAAGTGTAAGCAAACATCTTAAAAATTGTACATCAATGTTGAGGCATAAACATTTATACAGATCCTACCTGAGAGTAACTTCGAATTTTTCTTCGGAAATGTCAGCAAAATTACACACTGATGGTGACAGCCATAAATCAATATTTCTTAACTAAAAAAATCCCTCTTATTAGAGCTATTATTATTATAAATAGTTTTTAAGATACTTATTTACACTATGACTTTGCCAACGTTGTTCACAACACCAAGTACACATTAATCTGCAATAGTTAATAACTTACAGGGTAGCATGAACTCACCGCACTAACGACGCAATATGTGGATTACGGTAGTGAGGCACTAGTTAGTCATTTTAACTCTTTTAACAGAGTTGACAAACTATGTAGTTTGAATTTGGCGGCTACGGAACGAAAGTGAGTCTTTCCATCGCTTTTCAATCTTGAATATCAGTCTTTTGTGATCTAAAAATCACCCAGAAAAAATAAGTTTTATATTCTGAAGATTGAGCAACGATTGAGTGTAATTAGTGAAGGTCTCTTCCGGGGAAATTACGGGAAATAACATATTAAAGGGAATTATGTAACTATTACACCATTAGGGCAGTGCAATTTGAGGCTGAAAATGACATTATTCAGTTGTTTTTATCGGTACTTCATGGCCAAATACCTCCAGATGTTATTAAACAAACTGAATAGGAAATGTTAATCTTGTTTATTCCTAAAAGAATACTAATTTCTCCTCCCCTGAAAGGGACAAAATTTTCATTGCGCCAAATCTTCCATAAACCAGTATTGTTTAAGTATTTAATTATATTTACTTAAGGTGCTTCCGTCGTATGATGGCATATGTGAAATGTAATTCATATATTGTAAACTTATAGAAAAACATGTCTTTATCTGATATTATCAGCAAAAAGTAACCTTTCCACGCTATTTTTCTCGCAAATCGAACTTGAAATTAAATGTTAAAAAAATCAAGAATGGGGAAAAACTGGGAAAATAGTATATATTTCAAAATAGATTCAAATATAAATGCCATTTTCGTGAATAAATGTTTATTTGGAGTGAAAACCAGCGGAAAATTGAATAAAAAATAGGCATTTAACCACTTATGTTTAGGTTACTAGGTGATAAATGCGAAAACTATAGTCAAAATGCGGTAATAATAAATAAATGGCGCTGCAGTCGACGCCTATGGGCACAATAAAGCGTCCGTGAAAATATATTCATGGAATAACCTGCATACTTTGCACCTTTGTTTTGGTTTTCGAAACTCAACGCCTGCTGTCAGCAAAAGATAGATTTTTAAAAAACTAGTTAAACAAAAAGTTGGAATTCAGCATTTGTTTTGAGTCACACAGTCACGGTGGAAACTCCATAATGATGTACAAAATCCAGCATAGCTATTTTGATAATTTTCGTGCGACGGCGTCACAAGCCATCCAATACTTTGAATTTCGTTTTTATCAGTTGCGTCGT
Source organism: Pyrrhosoma nymphula (assembly GCA_963573305.1). Taxonomy (NCBI): domain Eukaryota; kingdom Metazoa; phylum Arthropoda; class Insecta; order Odonata; family Coenagrionidae; genus Pyrrhosoma; species Pyrrhosoma nymphula. The sequence goes on along the minus strand of OY754334.1, from coordinate 99,006,903 downwards.
GCCTTTTTATGAATACATTTTGGGGGGATGGAGTGATAAATTCGTCGCTTGTTCCGCAAATGTGTTGTTAAAAACGCGATAAATGAACGGAGATAGCGGGTGGGGATAGGAGAAGGGGAGGAAGAGCCCTGATTGGTGGGATTTTCTCTAGTCTTGGACGTCCCTGCAACCCCTCCCCGTTCCCCTCAAGACGCTCTCCTTCCCCTTTAGGGGAGTCCTCCACGCCTTTCCCTCCCTCCCGATCCCTCCGCAAACTCCCTAAGCGACGCCTTTCACCCGCAAAACGCATTACTCACTCCCCAACGCGTCTTGGTGTGCCGCTTTGGGAGATGGCCGATGTGAATTCGATAGGACGTTGCAACGATATTTATAGTAATCAGAGATGGAGATTTATTTAAGTTAGCACACAAATTAATTAGCATTATGTATTCTAGATAGATCCTTTTGTAGCTTCAACAAATTATAAATGTAGTGTTTTTTAGCAAGCACATTTGTGGAAACCGCTAACACCAGTACTAATCATTTTCAATTATGACTAAATATGTGAAAAATGTAATTAATTAGAGCAAAATTAATTCTAAAGCTAAATGTACTTAAGTTATTAATATTAAAAGAAATATTCACTTTGTAATTTACTGAACCAGTTTTTCCTCTACCGTTTTGAACGTTATAACGTCATTTTCAATACGCTTTTAAAACAAGGAGCAGTTAGGAGGAACCAAAATATATTCCCCAATACCATATCCCATTGATTTATATATTTATAAATAAGAGAGTGAATACTCCTTATTTTAGTAGCCTCTCGAAAATCACGTGAAAATGTTGAAACAAGAAGAGAAAAAAATGCTGTGGACAATTACGAAGTGAATATTTCTTTTTACTATGGATAATTTCCAATAAGATTGCTTTGCAAAGGGATTTTTGACGCCGAAAAGACCTTTCAAGTCTCTCTTTCCTGTGCGCTTTTGCACATAATATTGTGTATTCCTTCACTACTCCGCGTGCTGTCGTAAAATATAGGGTTACCAGGTGAAAACACACACAAATATACAAACAAACAGAATAAAAAATGCTCACTGATTACGCCCAATTAATCTGATAATAATATTAACATCATGAAATACTGTCTCTCTGGCGAAATTATAAAAATACGGTAGGAACAATGAAGTTTGAATAAGAAGTGCCCTGCATGAATGCAACCAATCTCAGGTTCATGTAATACTGGAATCTACAAGTACACTTTTTGCAACATTATCGCATTTTTCGAGCAAAAATCGACAACATCGTTATTATTTCACGTTTTTCCCAAAAGCTGTTAACCACCTCTAATTAATTGTTAGACTGGCGGGATACTCGGCGTAGGAAATTAAATGTTTTAATAGTAATCACACCATAATAATATCTTTTTCTTTGAAATATTAGAGGCTATAGATGTGAAAATACTTAGAAGGGTCAATGGGAAAACTCTTTTAGACAGAGTAAGTAGGTACTGAAAATATAAAGAAAGTCTGTGAAACCAAATTTAAATGACTGGTGATTAAACGAAAATAAGATTGGACCCAATGAACAAGCATAATGAAAATCGATAGACTATTTCGTGTTGCAAAAGATAAACTCACATGAATAAGAAACTTCGTTCTACCAAGAAAATAGTGAAGTGACTACTTAAACTAGAGAAGGAAGTAATTACAGAAGAAATAGGCCGCAGTAGCCTACAATGAAGAAAGAAAAGGAAGATAAATTTTTTTTCCACTCAAATGCAGTTAAAACAGATGGCTAAAAGAAATTTACTGTGGAATATGCGCCCCCCAGAGAAAATTATGCTTTAGGGTCACCTTATGACATAAAGTTATCGAGGCATAGGCTAGGATTAATACTTGGCTCTACTTGATGACACTATCAGCAAAATGGGTTATTCTTTTCGAAAATGTATTAATTTAGAAATAAAAAATAACCAGTTTGTTTTAATGTCTTGCATTTATGCATCGGTAATATTTTGCCAAAAATATTATACCATCATTCCTACACTCTTCTGGTGTATTAATACTTTTAGCAAACACTTCAATTTATTTGCATATTGACGAAATATAATGTTCTTTATATACGTTACAATTTTGCAATGGTAGGCTTAACTGTTGTGAATTACATAATTTATTTCCCCATTCGATGTGAAATCTGCGTGAAATATGAAGAAAATTTTAAACACTTATTATACAGATAATTAGTTTCAAATTAACTTTTTCTGATAGTTTATTAAGCTTGGACTACGTAAGGTTTTACATTTTAAATGACATATTGCTAGAATATAGCATTTCAAGTACGGAGATATAACTGAAAACACGACCACGCGTTTGCATAAATCAACAAACTGACGTCATGTTTCAACTAAGTAACTGTTGAGAATTTTAACAAACTATTTTATCCCATTACTTAGTTCGTAATATTCCAACAATGCCGGAAAATTTGAATGAAATCGGAGAGGTCTAAGGCAAAAACCTGATGATGTGGAATTGCCCAAAAACTTCTATATGTTTACATGAGCAAGGGCTCTTTCTACCTCTAATATTTCTTTTTTCCTCTCAGCGTAAGTCCTCTCCTTCATCATCCTGAAAATAGGTTTTCTAAAATGGATGAAGAAGGGTAGGACGTATGCTGAAATGAAGAAAGAATTGCTGGAGGTAGATAGGGCCCTGCACATGTACAAATCTGTACAATATTTTTTTGACTTTCATTAAAATCTACCTTCAACGGTTGATTACTTTAATGAATGAATTGTTATTTTAGCTACTTGAATGATATCCTGGCAGTTCATGCATTTCAATTGTGTTTTCCTTGTCCTGGAGAATTACACACTAATCGAAATTTTGTAATGTGGGTACGTGTTTCTCAATATATTGTAATAAGTACAAGTATATACTACAAGTATACTAGTAGTCTACTTATAGTGTAAAGCATATCAACTACTAGTACAAAAGTAATTAATATTTACTAATGCATTAGTAAGAAAATCGATTTTATTGTCCACCTCCAGTCCCGCAAATAGTACATATCCCTCCTTTTCCCTTTCCACCGTAGCTCCAGAAGATACCAGCACGAACAAAACCCTTATCCCTAAACGTATCCCTTTCCCTTTTCTCCCTCCCATTCCTTTCCTCCAAAAATTCCAGTCCATTACTCCAAGGGGAAGGGGGGATTGGGAAAAGGAGAGAGAGGGCTCTGGGACCTGTTTGTCGGACGCATAAGCATTCTCGACTCCGTTAAAAGACGGAGAGCAGTGGCCACGCCCCCTTCGAGGCACGACCTTCCTTCCCATTCCCATTTCATCTCCTATGGAAGGAGGAGACAATGCTTATGAGAACGTCTACGAACAATATAACTGGCGCCAGCCGTTACTGCGTCGCACCTACAAAGCCTCCAAGAATATTATTATTGCGCCGCATCCTCAAAATATTATTTAAATCATATGCGGTCGTCAATGGTGCAAAATAATCTAATGAAAGAGTAATAAAAATAAAATGTATAAAGAATGTACCTGACATTTTTACGAGGCATAATAAAATAATAAGTACACCTTGAGTCAATGTATATATTGCACATTTTATTAACAAGGCACTCCAGACAAATATAACTGCTATTTGAAATTTAAACCTGCGAACCAATGGGCATGAACAAATATTCCTTCTTCCATCTCTCAAATGATATCTACCATTTAAAAAAGGCTTAGTACCATCCGCCAAAACACACATCACTTTTTGACACAATATTTCTCTTATTCTCATTTTGATTTTCGGTCTTTTTCGGACTACGTTTTTCCACAATATGCACATCTTATCACTACGAGTTTTACTCCTCTTTCGTTTTTTAGAAATACTTAGATAAAATTTGGTTTCTTTACCTCACATATGAAACCGAAGACAAAGTCTTCTTTTGATTTCATTGCATTCAGGACCGCGTTTCGATTACCAACAGGTAAGTCCTTCGTAAGACGACAATCAATTGGAGGACTTTAATTATACTCGTACATAATTGCATTTCATTACATCGAATTCATCTTCTTTCTTCACTTTTTATCGTAAACAGATAACAATGAATGAAGATTAATACTAAAGTTCTAATTCGATAATTCTAAAAGAAGTAAAATTACTTTCTCGAGATCCTTAAACTAACTTCATGTCTATGAAATTAAAGACATGCACATTCAACACTTATTTTAATCTTTATATAATAACTTCACACGCAAAATGAGTTGTTTTTTCTTATGCATTTGATGAAAATACTATTTTCTGAAACATGACTGTACATATACTTCAACGCAAGGCATTATTTTAGGTTTTTATTACTGTATATTATTTGAATGAATTTCCAGAAGTGGCAAGTAATTGAAATACTAGTTATTCTTTACTATAATTGAACCTGTAAGATACGCAATAGATTTAATCTCTTGATAATTTTAGGGAAAATTAGAAATAATGCCTATGAGCTAAAATACACACTTCCCAGCATACCCGGAGTTGGTCGTAAAAATACTTCTCTGTTGTTCATTCTTTCCATGGATCAAATGACACTCGTAATTTTATTTAAACGTGGATAAATTATTGTAATAACATAATAGGTGGGTACTAGTATTGTAAAAAGAAAATAGGTGGGTAGTAGTATTGTAATAACATAATAGGTGTAGGCATTGACGATTCAAAACAGCTGTGAAAAGTGAAAAGTACGGACAAAAAATAATTTTATAAAACTAGAAATATAACGTTTTGCAACATTAATAGATACATAGAAATGCAACAGAAATATACATAAAACATCATGATGAGCTAATTAATTACATGAAATTAGGTAAAATTGAAAGACCAAAAATAAAATTTTCCATTTCACCATAACTTTAGTACGGTCAGCCTTTCTCCATTATCTGTGAAAGCCATAAAGATGGCCCTCTCTCAAGTTATAGAGTGACTTCTTGAAAGAGATATATTAAAGGAACTCCGAGGAAACTTTTCCCGACCAGCCGTTAACCTAAAATTTACTGCTGGATAAAATGGACTTCGACGCTCGCACTAATAACCAACCACCTCAAGAGCTAAAATAACTACGTTGTCTCGGCTAGCATCACATTATGTTAGAACCTATTCTTGCCTGTAAGCTCCTAAGGTAAATTCAGCCCCTTATCACAAGTTCCATGACCAATTCTAAAATGCCATAATAATTGAACGGTGTGATAATTTTTTAGTTCTTGCTTGAATGCTGAATAGTTAAAAACACCGCAGATCAAATTCACTGCGTTTACATGTACGCAAAAAAGTAATGCTAATGAAATTCATGTAGCCAAAGTAGTCATACGGGCGAGTAAATGTGTCCATCTTAGCAAGAAGCAGCATAGATACTTATATGGTTACGTAAACCAAAAACATTGGCTTCCACCGAGATTAAGCAAATATTTTCCACTAAACTCGTTCTTCTTGGTTCATAAGGTCAATACCTACCATATCTAAACAGCCCCAGAAAACCGTGCTTGCGAAACACGCTTTCACCTTCACCAAATGAAAATTTTATGATTCAACAAAGCCAGTTTGTTATTTTGAAGAAAAAAAACTTTCATACAACTCCTAAATTTTAATAACAAATTATGAATGGACCAAGGCATTAATTACAGATTAGCTCTCTATGGGTATATGCTTCATTCCATCTAACAGAATATTTGAAAAGTCGTCCTTTAATAAAAACTACTGTTTCTTCCTTCTCTTTTAAGTTTTAATAAAATTCAATTTGTCAACCAACATATTTATTAAAAATATACCTCATGAGATGAAAAAGATCATTTTATATCAATTGTTATAGTAATAATACATATACTCATTAAAGTAATAATACATATAGGTATTTTAGTAAAGGCCGAACTACACGAATGTGAAGTATTGTTCGCATACGGTTTGAAAGCTTCGTAAGTAAATAAAGGTGTAAATAAAACTGTTTCAGGATGGACCGGGTGGAAGTTGTCAATATTCATAATGAATCAAAAACACTCAGTAATTTTCCACAGATTTATTTCTATGGCACGACGCGTTTCACCACACTGTGGCATAATCATTTGCAAAGAGTCTTCCATTTTCACTTGGATATATAGGTTTGGACCAAGGCGTTAGGGAGTGGGGAGAGGAGGGGAAGACTAAGGGAGGGTTGGAGAAGGGGGGGGGGGTAATTCGAGGTGGGAAGAAAGAAAGTGAAGATGTGGAGGAAGGGGGAACTAATGGTTTTGAGTGGACAGAGGGCGGAAAGACATGAGACAAACGGACGCAGGGGTTGGAACTGAGTGGCTTGGTCAAAACCTACCTGTATATATCCAAGAGGAAACGGAAGAGTCTTCACACATGAATATGCCACAGTGTGGTGAAACGCGTCGTGCCATAGAAATAAATATTTGGAAGGTACTTAGTGTTTTTTATTCACTATGAAATAAAGGTGTATTGCATAAGCTAGAAAACCTTTGAGAGAGTATCCCACCAACAAACAATTTCGTGCAAAGTCACCACTGAGAGCCAAAGAGTAAGTGCCACAGGAGGCTATCTGTTTCGTGCACCTCACAAAAAAAACAGATTATTTATCCCTCCTTCATCGTCCCAAAATTACAAAATGAAACTTGAAAATTCATAAAAATGCTTGAAAGTTTCTACAACAGTCTGTTAGCTACCTCCCAAAAGAAACATTGCAACTCACTCCTAATTAGGAATCCAAATATTGGGAAATATCGCATAGGTAAATTTACTGTCATCCACCAACACTACTGCGATTTAATGACATACCTTCCGCTAGCGTTCATTGAGGCCACAAAAGCGATTCGTTCGAAACCGTTAATTTAAAAAAAGAGATAACTCACGGAAACTGTATCCTATGTACACATATATGCTACCGGTGTTGGAAGAGGCAACATTTACCCACCCTATCGACTACCACCTAGTCTCTTTTGTATTATTATATGACTGAGCAACCTTATGCTGATGCTACCTTTTGATGTAATTCTGGGAACACTGACTGCAGTTATATGCTTGTTTTTTGTCAGCAAGCCAAAAGTGAGGATTCATTTTTTTTATTTTAGTCAATAAAAATCACCTTACAATTTCGTGTTGGAAATGTTAAGCTCATGAATTAGATTAAAATGTATAGGCTTACAATTACTGTAATTTAGCAATCTACTTAAATTCTAGTCGCTTTTCATTTGTGAATTTATCGTATACATAACCATGTAGTCATTGTTGATTTTCCGTCTTCTCTGAATGCTGCAGCATGTTAGAAATAGAAGTGACCATTCAAACGTTTCTCCATTGCTACTTTAAGTTAAAACTTGCATTTTATATACAAGTAGCTTTCCCGTATCTCATAGTGATCCTCTTACTTTTGATGTGGAAATACGAAATAATAAAAGCTTTTTACTAACTAATTCTCAGTGAAAAGTATGCTTTTAATTACTGCGTTCAGGTTAAGGTGAGTATCGCATTCCTTTCTATCATCACATTAAGTGAAAATCTTATTCAGGAGAATAGGATTTTCACTTTATGCTAAATCATATAAAATAACCAGGAGAACTAATAGGTAAGGAAATGGTTCCTGGAGAAGAAAACATCAAATCAGGGGAACAAGGCAAATAAAAAACTGTTTGAAGCATATTCTGAAAATATACACATAAAAAACAAACGATTTCTATCACCACAGTACCGAAAAAATTCCATCATCAGAACCAGTAGGGATAATTGATGTGAAAATCTTTTTCGCATGCGTAGGAGATCGGTAAAAAGATCGCATCGTGCTCTTTATTCACGTAGAGAATGGATGGAAAATGGGCTCAATAAAATAACGGCAAACAATCTCATCTTTTCTAGGAACTCTACCATTTCCCTCCATCTAAACTAGACGGGCAATGATCATCTTTTTAGGTTGCTACCCACGCAAGTTCGTCACGGCGATGAATTTCTTCTCCGCATTCACGTCTCCTTCTACCTTCACCTTCCTCATTTTTATACTACACCAATCCTCCCATCTCTCTCTCTTCCTCACCCTTCCGCAGCCAAATCGAGATCAAATGGACCTTTCGCAGCCACACAGTACACACATTTGCACACGGCCGAGACGGGGAAACGCTGGAGCTAAGAAGGGGAAAGGGTCCAGGGGATGATGGAGTCGTCCTTTCCCACTCACACGCGTCTTAACCTTTAGGGTTTTATTCCCTTACCCCCTTATCCCTCGGCGTCTTTGCCTGCCTCCATCCCTTCCCGATTCCCTCTCTCTCTCTGGAGGTGGTGGTAAATGTATCCCGGTTTAGGTTCCATTTCCCTTCCCCATCCGCTCCCAAAATGCATAGGATTCCGGCACAGCGAGACCGCACAGCATAGAAAGATTCGGTTCTCGTAAACACGACCGGTAAGGCCTTTTGGCGAGTTGGTGATTTTCAAACCCACGCGTGCACAATGACAGAATACTGAGTGAGCAATCGACTCTCGTGAATCGAAATACATTATCACACGGTGAGAGGAATCTATTTTTATCTGGGAAGAAGGAGTCTTGTTTCTTAGAACGAGAGTAAAGTCGCGGCGGCTCAATCCAAGCCGAAGATTTAGAATAATACGAAACTTAGTGGAGGTGTGCTGTACGTTTTATAGAGTTGAACGAATTAAAAATTAAAAAATTTAAAAAAATTCTTTTCGGTGTTATCTTACATAAATCTCTCTAAACTAAAAAACTCTAAACATGTAGTATTGATAAAAACCATTTTTTCCTACTTATATTTAAAGGCATAACTTTTTATATCTATGTTCATTGGTATAATTTAATCCATTGTGTGGCTAATTTCGATGAATTTAATTTATATATTTCCATTTTTAGGCTAAACTTTCATTTACTTAAGAAAATATTATTTTTTTCTTTTTTAGTAGGACGCTAAGTTATTTTTTTATATTTTGTAATAAAATTTTATTTGCTTTGAAATCTTTTTTTCATTATTTTAATTTTGTCTGATGGGAAGGAGTCTTGTTTCTAAGAACGTGAGTAACGTCGTGGCGGCTCAATCCAAACCGAAGACCTAGAATAATGCGAGGCTTAGTGGAGGAGTGCTGAACGTTTTTATAGCATTGAACAAATAAAAAACATTATTTGGTTTTCACACGCATTACTAAACTCATTCATTAAGGGTACTGCCGATACCAATGGCTAGGCATTTGCGTAACTCAACCCTAAACTTATTCTACTGCACGATAAACATTAATTGAAATAAAATTATCTTAAATTGTTACTACCTTGTATATTTATCGATAGCCACTGATCGGTAGAATTTATTGCGATCATTCGCCGGTTCTTCAAATGGTTTCGTCAGGCAATAATTAAATAATTTTCTAATAATTTCTTTATTTGAAATATTTTCCCATTCCCTTGCATCAGGACTCCCCTAAGCCTCTGATTCTCCCTACCTCCCTTGTCGTCCAATTATTCTTCAAATATGATTACGATATTCCTTCTTCTTCCGTGTATACACAGCATTCTCCAAAAAGTCACGACAGTATTAACTACTGAACTAATTACTCATTACTTCAACCTTATGTCGTCATTGCTATTGACTTTTCCTGCGTCAAAAGGATATAAATGAAAATTATTAAGCGCCGTTATGGCAAGTGATATTACAGCTGACCTCTAAACTAGCATAGTTTTAACACAAGTAGACACAAAGTGAGGAGAGCATCTACCTCAGCATCTGCATCTCTGCCTACCCTTCCCCGAAACGCTGTGCCTTGGAATGCGATATTTCATCTACATCTTCGAAGTACCGGGAAAGCCACCTCTAACGTTTGTGGCATGGGGTGATTCCACAAAAGGCATGCAATACTCGTTCCAGTTCAAGGCCAAGCCCTGTACGCTCCCCTGGCCACTAGGCGCGGGCCCAAATACAGTTGGGAGAGCAATGAACGGCTAAACCATAAACGATCATGTTAACATGCAGTACACTGGTTAAGATACAGCTACTGATTAACATAACTGATTCAGGAAATGCACAAGATACTAATTCATACTGGAAACTAAAAAATGCGGGATATTTCAAGCGGGGTGAAATACTAGTAATATGTGCATGGTATTAAGGTGGTTTGAGCGAGATAGTTCCTTAGTCATAATGGAGACCATATTCAAATTTTATTTTTTGATTTCAGCGTCTGTAAGAGGTATGAAAGAAATATTGAAATATTAATGGTTCAAAGATACAGCTACATATGACCAAAATTCTCAGTGATAAAATAAATAAAGCTACATAAGTCTCTAACTTGACTATTTTTTTCCTGCCGTACGGCTGAAAACCCTTCAAAAGAGCAGGTTTTTTTACGATTCTGTAAAAATTATAGAGGTGAATGATAAATTATTTTGTATAAATAGTTGACAAAACATGCAATCTACACACGGTTAGTTCTTTGACGAAATCTAGGTGTTATAAATTCCTAAAGTTTTCAATATTCTCCCTCTGGGGCGCACAGCCATAATCTATCCCATGTAAAACAGCTTATTTTTTTAGGCAAATTGCTCGAAAAGTAGTTTGGAAAGGGGTTGATATTTTTATATCAATGAAAAGATGAGAGTTTTTACTTTTAAATGAGTCCTAATTCATCAAATTCTAGGTGAAGTGATTTTTCGCTCAACTACCTTAAACACAAGTACAAAATATAGGGCAAGGGTGAGAATTTCATAACTACTATAATCACTTATTTTCCGCGGACAAATGTCATTTTAAATATATTTTCAAATCATGAGCTGGATATAAAAAGTAAAAGACTTGCTGTCATTACATCATGAATGCAATGCACTCGAAGGAAGCAAGCATTTGTAGAACTATTGAGTTCATGAGATGGGAGGTATGATTTCCTGCTAGGTAAGTCACCAACGTGTACTAAGGGAATACATGGAATAATTGAGCGTTCGAAGGTGATGACACTCCTATTTTGCCCATGTTGTCAACAATAATGATCCGAGAGACGTAGCTTAACCACCATTCCTCCTGAGACGGTCCAAATTCTCAATACTTTCGCTGTTTTATTTGGCTTTCCATTTGATAGTGGCTGTATCCACTCCCTTCCCTTCTCCAATATTTTTCTCCAGGGAGGTAAGGAGACTAAACGCCTTTTCCTCTGCCGTCTGCCGGTGTTTGCGCAGACTGGAAGGAGGCGACCACCGAGAGGAAGAAACATATAGAAGGAAAACAAATCCATTCCCTGAAAACGACTCGTAGCAAAACAGGAAACTATACAAGGGAGACAAGATGCAGGGAAACATCAGGGAAGTCGTGTATGGAGCTCTCAAAATCTTTAAGCTGATCCTGTGTAGCAAGAGAGTTTGAAGATCGCCGACGACAATTGCCACTTTAGCAATATATGGCAGAATATCTAAAAATAAATCATAAGAATTACCATGATATTAGTTTGCTGCTCTGAAATTGAATAAAAGTGTAAAAAAATCATTTTATGTTCGATCATATTTTTGTACAGATTGCTTGGTTGGGTAGTTACATGATTTAGTTGTAACATGATTATATGAAGATAAAATTTGATAAATGTAACATAGTGTAAGCAATCAAAGAAAATATGCGAGGGTATATTTAATAAAAGCATAGGTAGATGCGTATGGAGGAATTCATAGATGTGGGGTAATGTAAATTAAAAGCTTTTTTACTGAATATTGATTAATTTCTTATATTCGGATAATAATAGGCATAGTAGTAAAGTCACAAAGGAATCTGAATATTTTATTTATTGCTGGCGAATTAAATGTCATTACTAAACCGGAACATCGGTATCAGATTTATAGCTCCATAATTGTATAGTAAATTCATTAATGCCTTCCTTTTTGAGGCTAATATCTCAAAAAGAAGAATATAACAACCAGCTTATATTTTGGTATCATTAGAAAAATGTGAGACTTTTTTCGTAATTGTATTTTAAGTGGAGTGATATCTCTCACAAATCACCATAATTCATCTTGTGTGGTACCTTAACCCGAAGGTAAGATACTTGAGCTATCCAATGATCTGATTGCATTCCCAGCACCCATTTCCACTTGATCTAAACATTGGCAACTGGATATTGGGCCCACTTCTTTTCTCAATTTTCTCGTATTTTTTTCTGAGATAAGTTCCTCAAGCATTTTACTAATTAAGACGCAATTTTTAGGAATTATCAAAGGAATATTGATTAAGGGTGAAATAATTGACTGCTTTCACTAGAATGACACCTCTTCACAGCATTTGCATATACTTAATAGGTGCAAATGTATTTTTAAAAAATCAAGTGAATTTTTTAAACAACGAGAGTTAGTATAATAATGAATGCAATGGAGAATTGTAATAATAAACATAATGCTGCATCATTACAACTCGGATATTAGCCCCCGAGAAGGATTTCAAAGTTGGCTTGAGTAAATATATTCTGGAAGAAGCAACATCCACAAACGATTTGCGGAAAATTGTGAAAACTTTCAACTCTATCTAGAGCGAACTGGAATTGGATTCGCACACACAGCTGGTAGGATTCATCTACGACGAAATACTGTGAGAAAGCGAGTATATTGCGCGCAATCATGCGTAAAATAGATCGTATGCGAAGAGGCTTAATACCTCAAGGCGATAGGATTCTCATGTCAAGTGAGAGAAATATTCGTGGGAAGAATGGCAAAGAAGAGTTCACGAAGCAGCAGAGCAGAAGAAATACATTGCGCTCTCAAGGGTATAGCAAGATACGGACGTGGGTGATGAATGTTCATCTTTGAAAATAAGGTTCCCTCTTGGGGGTATTAAACATGAATCAGGATTATAACAATATTCAGGCCAATGGAGGCATAACTGATAACGACCAAGTTACTGTTGATCACAAGCGTATGGCGGTAAGCAGTTCTTAATTACTTAAAAGCTATAATATGGATCATAAATTTGTAAGAGAAAATAATCATCAAGGCTATGGAATAAATGTCCGATATTTTTAGTAAGTTAAACATTTTGAACTCGAAATAAATTAACGGTAGCAAAGTTAATTTTAGCTCGAGCGTTTTCAGGTAACGGCTGCGTCAATTCAATTTAGTTTTAATATGTAAGTTTAAAGGAAGCCTTCCGAAATTTTTTTTTTCATCCGTAGTTTCCTCTTCCTTTTAAATGCCTTTAAAGTCTATGTGATCCTAATCCTTCTTTATTTGGAATTGCGTTAAAGTTGCATGATGCAATATTCTCTTTGCAATGAGAAAAATTACATTACATTCCAACTTTAATGCAATTTTCTCGCAACGCATTAAAAAATTTAAATTCGTAGTGATGAACTCTTAATTCTCTCAGGGAATGATATTCCGTACTGAAATTTTTCGTGAATTCCGGCTTAGATGCAGAATGCAAACTGAAATTAAAAGAACGGAGCGCGAAATGCCTGCTTATCTTCCTAAAAAGCCGAAATATTTATGACGAGATTTTACGGAGAGCCCCAAAGAAAAATAATGCCTTAGTTGTCGTAAATTACAGAAACTATTAATAGAATTTTCTATATCGATATCAGAATAAGTACCTAGTGAGGCCAAATTACACATGAAAATCTTATACAAATTCACAGGTTCTAATCTTTTGCATCTTTCCAACCTTCCATATCTTATAGCATTTCATCTGAACCGAGTTTTTCTCAATGCATGCCTTATTTATCCTGAACCTCTTAATATTCCATAGCATGCCTCTGTTAAATCACATTCTCCCTTGAATCCACCATCTGCCACCCCAGTCACTAATCTCTTATTTGTCTGTTAACTTATTCAACTCCAAACCAAGGATGCACACTGCAATGAACTAGAAGTGCGAATAAGTAACGGCTTCACCGTCAGCTTCTTCCCTTACTAAACTTCCACAGTCGATTCTTAAGGATAAAGGATTCTTAAGACCTTATCCATTACCCACACCATTCACTTCCTGCAGCAGCTTGCCGGGAAAGATCTCCTTTTCCTCCGCTTTCCTTCTTCTTACCTCTTCAGACGGGGGAAGACAAGAAATGGAAATAAATTTGAATAAAAAATTAAATGGAAAAATTTAAAGAGAATGCAGGAATTCCTTTCGTGCAAAGCACGCATGCAAACACACACAGGCAGAGACCCATTCTATCCCAGGCCAGCATTCTTTTGTTTTAGCAATGCGCGAGTCCCGTTCCTTTGTTTTTCCTCTCTCCCTTTTCGGCAGTCATTTGTTCACTCCTTTCTCTCGACGCCGCGAGATGTCTTCTTTCTTGCCGGTGAGATCCCAACTCCAACTTACGCCTCCATCTCTCTGCTAAGCGTCCCTTCTGCCGCTTAAGGCTATGACCGTCGCGAATACATTAACACTTTACTGAGAAGCTGTTTTTCTTGCAGCACAAAAAGAAGATGAACGAGGTGCCAAAGTTTTCCCGTGCATCTGTTTCTCTTTTCTAATTGTGAATTTGTCATCTGTGCTGCTCGCTTCGAGAGGCATTGAACTTAATCGTTTATTCCCTACGGCCCCTTGAGTTCGGTTAAACGAATTATGGTCAACATATTGCAATGCTTTTTCTTCAGTTATAAGTGGAAATGATAGCAAAAACGTTTTAAGACCAAAGACTGCTTGCACTATAATTCATTATATTCAACTTCTTATACTTGAAGTAATGTTGTTCAACTAATACAAATTCCGGTAGAGGAAGAGGAAAAATTTCGTTGCATTGTAATGTTCCTTCAAACCTAGGCATCCCTAAATATAAAATAGGCTATCCATTAGCAATATAAAACATGCTTTATAATACGCGTGAGAAACGAAGTAGGGTTTCATTGCAAAGAATAGGCAAGCATAGAAGAGCGAACCGACATGCAAATTGATCTTACATCAATATGACTTCAAAACGGCCCTCCTCATTACAATCTCCGGTGAGGAAATGTAATCGAGGAGAAAAAATTGTGTATTAAATAATTTAATAATTAACGAAGTGAATAAGAAATGATATAAATATTATAATAAGCTTCTTTTCTTCCTTTTATATGGAAAAATCTAATCCAACTTGGTAAGAATAAGATTATAATAAGCTTTTTTGCTTCCTTTTACATGGTGAAATCTAATTCAACTTGGTAAGAAAAAGACTCGTTGTACTTAAGGTTCAGTGATCCATGGATTCAATCTATAGTGGATCTCATTCAAGTTGCCCACACAATATTCTACGTGCAAAAGGGTAAGACGCAGCACAGGCCTTCCCTGCTCTTTACATGTGAGAAATTTCAACGCAAAAGGGTTCATACCAGCGCAAATTGCTGTACAAAATTACTCCAATTAATCCAAAAAAGTTTTCAATTTCGTTTACTTGCGCAATGACCGGTCAGTTACAAGTATCATAACAAAAATACGTCCGGAAGCTTTACACTAAACCGATAATGCCCGGTCCATACAACAATCAAACAACTATCGTAGCCATCGTAACTCAGTGCTGTCTTTGCAAGGAATCGCAACGAACAAGTAAAGAGAAAGCAAACGAAAAAGAGTGTCCACATCCCTATGACGTGTTGAGGCTTTTGAAATTGTTTTTTAAAGCAAATAACACTGCTATTTGCTTATTCATAAAAGTAGCACTCTTATTCTACCATCTCCTCCACTGTCTTATTTATTTTCTTGTCGCCCTTCATCATTTCTGGTTTCCGATCGCGACACCAACGCTGAGCACTGTGAGGTGGCAGCATTAAGAACTACTACTCCGTCACGGTAAACAGCATGCGTCCACACGGCGCTTAGCGCCCATGGCGGTACAAAAGACGGTCGCTACGTTATGCCTCGTCTTGATCTCCACCACAGCCGTGCGGACCGAGGTAGTTACGCCGCGCCAATAGGCCCAAATCACCATGGCAATTCCCATCCGTACAGCTTTAACACGTAGTTCCCTACGATCCCCTAACCCTACATCGGTCGGTGATGGCGTTGCGGGGGAGAAACCACAAATATGAAGTGCGATACTTTAGAAAAGGAATGGAAAATTACGTGACTGTGTTTGATAAACAGAAAAGTGTTTCATATGCTTTAGAGACCATTCCGAATATTGAAAAAGGTATCATGGAAGAGGGAATTCTAATTTCGTGCTTGCGTTTCACATGTTTGCTGTAATTTCTGGAGAGAAAAGTACAGAGTTACGGCTCCATCGTCAATGTTGTGGGAATGCATGCAGGGTTGTTACGTCTTTCTGTACGATTGTTGCGGAAACTGGGCATTTGCTGTGTGGACTGTGTGGTGCTGTGGGGAGTAAAGCTGCACTGTCTCTCCACCGTATCACTCGCGAGAGGCAATTGAAAGCAAGAGGGGAAGAGAGTAATTCTTTATTTTTTCTTGCTTTCCGACTCGAAAAACAAATAAAAAACAGTCGAGGAGAAAAACCGTCCATAGCCTCCTCTCCCCCGTGCTTGCTTCGACCAACTTGTTTGTCCTTTCTCGAGGAATACGGGCGGGGGAGGTGGCTGCGAAGGAGAGAGGCTATTTGCACAACACTCCTTCACCACGGATTCCCCTTATTTGCACACCTTCCCTTGCACCGTCTTCATTTCTTCTTTCATTATTTTTTTCCCCTCAGCACATCCACCGTTCGAATGATTTCTCTCACAAATCCGAATTACGCCTTTTTTTCTCTTGTTTCATCTCGGAGACGGCGTCTCGTCTGTCGAGTAGTCTTTGAATCCCTCCAATTCCTGGGACCCTTGCATTGATTTTAAAGAGAGGAAGTAAAAACCCAAATCTAGGAGTGAAGTGAAAACCATAAATTTTTCTTTTTTACTACGACAATACGCGGGAAGATGTGATGCAACGGGAGATTTTCCATTCGTTTTAGTTGGCTGTACACTACGTAATATATTAGCGCAGTTGCTTTCTATTTGTTTCAGACCATTCACACCAGGCAGCGAACTTCAAAACAGATCGGGAGCAGAGTTGGTGTGCTGGTGTGCTCAATAACGGGGAACATACATGCGCCTGCCAGCAATTTATTTATTATATTTAAGTTGTGTACATGACAAAAATGTCCTCAAGAACTCAAATATGTATACAACCCAAACATGGCAGCTGTTTAGATACATTGTACCAAATGAAATTATGTATGTAAATAGCTGCCAGGTATTTCTAAAAAAATGTCGAAATGTTTGATATAAATGGAGGAACTAAGTGCATACTTGAGTTGAATTAATACATGTGCTTGTTTATCTTGTTTTTTATTTATTTGTTTTTTTATTTATTTCAACTACCCCGAAAACAACTCGCAATGGCCTCTTACATCGGATGATAACATTAATAGCAGACGAACACAAACACCCACGTCCTGGATGGAGAAAAATCCACCCACACGGGACTCAAACCCGCGACCCTTTGATTGGCAGGCGAGGACGTTACCCCGTCGCCAACGGGGCCGACAAAGGTTTTGAAAAGTTTATGCTGGTGTTTTTTCAATCCTTATTGCATCATGTTGCAAGCTGCAAGTTTTTTTTTGTTTGAAACTTTAATTTTACTTTAAGAGGTAAAGCCCAACTTTAAACTTAAAGGTAAAACACTTAGAAAATTAGTAGTTAGTACTTGCTCGTGGGCAGTGGCGCTTAGCGCTCGCACACGGGCAATCCATGGCATTGTATTCACGATACTTGGAGGACAACTCAACCCTTAAGGCCTCGAGGTGGCTTGGGTGGCTTGACTTGTTAGAGCACTCGGCGCGAAATTGAATCCCAGTCCAGGCGAATGACTTTTTTACTATGAACTTTTCACAATTGTGTGACTATTAGCGGGTGACTCCGTTATAGTTACTGCGCGACCAGTTACGCAGTTCTTTGAATCTCTAGTACTATTTTTTTCCTCTTAATCAGATGTAACTTAACATTTTCATTCCTTTTCAAATTAATATTAAATCAAATTTCTAGATCAGGCAGGAATAATGAGGAGAAATGAGGAAAAAATAAATTGATTTGGGGGGAGGTGGGACGGAAAGCTCACCCATATCAAGCATTTTATTTGCTAATGTACTGTCGAAGCTAAATTGGCAGCAATGAAAACAATGGTTTTTACCCACGATTAGAAGTTTCGAAGATCATATGCTGGAAGGAAAATGGAGAAGTGCTTACGTATGGCGGAGAAATAAAGGGAGTTGTTAGAGAAAATTGAAAGTAGCCAGTGTTCAAGTGAACAGAAGTGACATAAGACAGTAAAAGGATATGTATAAATAAGTAAAAAGAAAAAATGTCAGGTAAGTGAGGAAGAGGGAGAGGAAGAAAATGCAATTTTTCGGGAAAGAAAGTTGAGAAGGAAGTGTGGGAAGTTTAGCCATGCGAAAGAATGATATTTGGTGAGACTCGGGGTAGAATAATTGTAAAAACTTGTTTAGCGCAAGTTTTGATTGTCCATTCAAAACCCAACTTAGTTCTAAGGTTATGATAATCGATATTCTCTTCTCAAGCCGCGAACATTTTTTCTCCCACTGTACCACGACTTCAGCCAGAGGGTTTTAAGAGAATGCTTCCGAAACAGAGCACTTCCCAATTTTAGCATCAAGATAAACAAAGCCGGCAGATACAGGTTGATAAAATTGTTATTACTCTTCGCCTCCCAATTTTTATTATATTATTACAACCGCTAAAAATGGCTGTTTTCCAGACTGGGGTATTATACTTACATCAACAGTAACTGTTTAGGGTAAATTTACCCTAATTTTTAAAAAGAAGGGTAAAATATGTTTTCTCTTTTTCTGAAGTCCTTCATGCATGAAAAAAGGGTCCAGCTACTTTTCTAATGAGATTTATCGAGACAAAAAGGTGAGGTCATTAAATTAGGAGAACACAAACTGGAGCAGTAAGCAAAGTATAATTTCTTCGATAGTACGCTAGAGGAAAATTTGGCATAGTGGAATGGAACTAAGAAGGAGAATTGTACCAGAAAAATAGGCATTCACCATAAGGAGGGAACTATTGGCATGGATTTTGAGTAAAACTAAAATGAAAAGTCTGGCGAAGTGCCTAATCTGGAGTGTGGCTTTGTACAGTGCAGAAACGTGGGCTTCAATGTAACCGGATGAGAAAAGGATTAAGATAGTGTAAATGAGATTAAAGAAGGGGATGCCCTATTTTATTAAAGTTTGCTCATGCATGTAGATATACATATAGTTCATAAAAGTGGATATGAGGCTTGCAGTGCAAAAGCCATATAACCGAGCATAATGAGAATGCTGCAAAAAAGAAGAGATTAATTTTTACTTACAGAAATCACTGAATCTTAATCCGTTGATTATTTCCAATATTTAAGCAATCAAATCATTAAAGAGTTTTATCACGCAAAATAAAACTCTTTTCCAGGGCCTGGGTCACACTTTAAAGGACTCTCACTGAGATAAAAGTTGGATACAGAGACCCGTGATTGTATTGAGTTTTTGTGTTAACTGAAGTGATATATTTATTAAAATAAAAGCAGGTAAATTCTTGATTTCTCTATCTCATTGCGCATTACTCCAAACCATTTAGGCATTTAATATCCTCGTATAAAATGTTAACTATTGTGGAACAAAGCCAAATTTTGAAGTCAATAGCGTTCATTAGGTTGGGCAAAAATATATACCCTACTGTCCAAAGTGTACTGCTACGGCAGAGTTGGGAGCAGTAATTTTCGCAAAAATATTTTCAGCATTGCACTAATTTGGTATTGAAATACTTGGAGTTTTATTTAGTATTGAGTATTTGTGTTAACTGGAGTGAAATCTATCACTTCTTCGACTAGCACTGATGGTCCGTGCAGTCCTAATGCAGGTATTGATAAACCCCTTACCGCTAATCTTCATTGTTCATGAGCATGTAACCACGAGTTCTTAACTGATATTAATTCTCTAAGCGGAACACGAACCTAAAACTTAACTTATAGGTAGGTAGGCAGGACTATCCCCGCAAGATAAACATAATTAAACCAAGATGAATGAAGAAAATAATGACCAATTTATTTGCCTCATTGACAGAGAGAATTATGGGTAAGGACGTGATCGTAAATAAATTATAATGTCGTCTGTTAATAACGGCAAAGCCATATCCATTCATCAAATAATATTTTATCAATCATCCCCGTTCATTTAGGGAAGGAAAGCAAGCTATCGCCAAAAAAATAAATCTCATTTTTCTTTCTCACAAAATGGAGGCGTTCGCGAATGTCCTGTATTCATCCGGGGCGATGCAGACCCTGGGAATTTGGATCGAACGAATGGCGTCGTCCCGAGATGTCGCTTATTAAGCCATTCCCAAATTGATCCCATTTTTTTCGCTTAATTTGATGGCCTTTTCGGAGAGGATTCATGGCTTTTCATCCATCTCTCTCCAAACCTTGATTATTAGAGGTGGTGAAAAAGAAAGTTTTCCTATGAATGAGGAAAGGAGCAGTGTGTCCATGTCTGGGACTTTCCAACAGCTCAAGTTTCCGCAGTTGAATGATATTGATTCACAACTTGTATTCAAGAATAGAGTTGTGAGCCAGTGATTAATATGCTGGAAATTAGGGCCGTACGTTTAAAATTTTATTTTATTATCAATCAATTAAACGTTATTTTAAATTTGTTCCGCCAGAATAATTTGCGCAACTTTCTACAAATAACACGTTCAAAAACGTGCTGCCATGTTTGGTAACGTCACTATGCACATGTGTTCGTTTACCATACTAAGCAACGCAGCTACCGGGACTTGCCACTCAAAAAAAGGCAAATAGTTTCATTGGACTCTTAGGTAATGACTTCAAGAAAAGAGAACTGTGGTTGGGATGAGACGTTGTATTTCATCAAACTCAACTAAGAAATAATCGTAGGAAGTTAAAGAAATGTCTTACAAACGATGGCACGACCAATATTGGAGTTCATTACGAGTGCTTGGGACCTATATGAGACCCATATGGGACTAATGAAAAAATTGGAAAAAGTGCAAAGAAAAGCAGCACGCAACGTTTTAGGCAGACATGAGAGATGTGATAGTGTGAGTGATATGCCTACTAGATTGAGCTGGGAAAGTCTTATGGAAAGGTGGGCTGCATACAGGCTAGGCAACCTGTACAAGGCCTACAGAAAGGATAAGGGATGGGCGGGATTTAGTAAAAGATTGCTCGAGCCAAGCAGAATCGAAAGAAATGACCATAGTTTTAAAATAAGGGCACGACAGAAAAAAACTGACACAGGAAAATTTTCCTTCGTTAGCAGGACGATAGAGGAGTGAAATGCCTTACCTGTAGAAGTCTTAAATCTTTTCCCAAAATGTTAGAAAGAGTTCAAGAAGAGACTTCACCTCGCAAAATTTAAGGGAACCAGTTCATAATTTTTATGTGAAAAATATTGATCATTGTGCGTGAATTGAGCATTATGAGTGATACATGGACTATTACCACCAGGCAAAATGCCCAATGTAATGTTAACTGGTTAAATAAATACATTGTAATTATAGTCCAACATTCGATACAAGGTAACGAGGTACCCGAAACAAGGGAAGATTACGAGATTATAGTAGTGAAGACAAACACGTAAAAGGTAAAAAGTTTACATTTTATGAGTAACATGTATTGAATTATGAAGTTTATTGTGTAATTTAAGCGATATAATATCGGTCTTTACTTCCTGCCACATGGCCACGTACCAATCTTGGCGCAGCGTCAAAATATGCCCTTCTGAAGTGTTTTATGGCTAACTTTACGTTTTAAGTATTATCACTGAATATCCTAAATATTTATTTTTTAGGAATGAACTTTCAAGTACAAAAATAAAATACAATTAGTGCACAACCCAATTGCGCCTAAATGTCCACATTGGTCGTCGGAGGCCTCGTTTCGGATTCAATGCCAAACATCACGTTACTACCTCTGCGCTAATCGGTGGCCCTTCCAAAAGCTCGTTGCTACGAAGATGTTGTTCGGTCGTTTACATAGCTGTGGTAATGCACGTTGACTGGTAGCTAGTAGCTGTACAGGGAACTGATAATGAACGCACTCATGAATGAACTCTTCTCAATTCGAATTTCATTTTTTGAGCAACTAAATTATCCTCGGGATTTTGGACAAGCCTTATCGAAACAATGAGAAATTTTAACAATAATGTTAATTGATGAGAATAAGAATTTGGTGGTTTTATTATTTTGAACCGTAATTCATCATATTCCCAAGAAATGACATTACTAAATAAATGAAAAACACACTGGCCATAATAATTGAGTTATTAGCAAATTTTTCAATAAACGAAGATGAAATATGCGAATGATAGGTATTAAAAAATAACTCAAAGAGGGGAATTTATACATATATGTTTGGACTTGATAGTGGCTAGACTGTGGCCCATAGTGCAGATATGTAACATATCACTATACTGCTGTATTCTGCCTCTCCAATCTCCTTCTCCAAGACTCTTTCCTGGGCTGTTTCTTCCTTGAGCACTCTGTTTTCCATAGCTTGCCTTAAAAATACTTTCCTTCCATGATTGCCTTGGTCGACCGAGTTATTTTCGTCCAGGTGGAGTCACCTCAAATATTCTTTTGAGCCTTCGATTTTCTGTCATTCATAAAAATTGACCAACCATCTCAATGCTGTGAATTGCCGTATCTGTTGTTCCAATATGATTGCGGATGTCCTTATTGGTACTCTGTATGTAAGACAACCTGCCACTTATTCCTCGGTGACCTATTTCAACATCACTCAAGCCTCCTTTCTAGGTCTTTAGTAGTCACCTAGGCTTCACAGCCATAACGCAGCACGGATGCTGCTATTGCTTGAACCATTCTTTTCTTATTATACATTAATATTGTTCTATATGTAAACCGTTGGTGTCCTAACACCCCCGCCACACGCCTATTGAGGCGGCTTGCGGGTTAGTATGCAGATGTAGATGTAATACATTTTTAGGCACCCGTTAGGAATTTAAGCTACCGATTTGTTTCTTACTCTCTTGGATTCTAAGTTTTATTTCTCTCTCTCTCCTTAACCATTTTTATTAGTTATTGAACATTAATATTTAAATATTTAGTATAACATCGTCGGCCCCTGTGGCGGCGGGGTTAAGTCTCGCCTCGCCTGCTAAACTGAGGGTCGCGGGTTCGAGTCCCGCCTGAGTGGATTTTTCACCACTCAGGACATGGGCGTTTATGTTCGTCCATTGTTATATGTTATAACACCCGATGTAAAAGGCCGTCAGTGCTGTTTTCGGGGATGATAAAATAAATAAAAATAAAAACAATAAAAAAATAAATATCAAACTTTACAGAGCTTCGGAATAGAACAGAAAAGGAATGCAACCACTAAAAATACTTGCGTGGTCTAGTCTGAACTTAGAACCTTTTGCATAGCTTTGTAAAAAATACAAATCGGTATTTTACCTGAGGAAACAATACATGTTACCGGTTTTTAAAAAAAGACAGATTTTCCGCTGATTTTGACAACTAGAAATAGCGAATCAACCTATTTCAACATAAGGAGAGTCAGAAAGTATCCATAAGTCTTCACATACACTTAAATATTTACTGCTTAATCATGTTAACCATCTTGTTAATCTTAACCATCATTCAGGTTTACCTTCATGGCTACCTAAAGTTACTCCCCTGATATTACCAATGGTGTTAAGCTGTATGCTTTCTGTGTTGGAGTAATACCCTGACCCCAAAGTTGTATTTATTTATTATTTATGTATTTTATTTAAGCATTTTCTAACAAAAAAGTAATTTCAGATGTTTTACGTGGTTGAAGGCGTTTGAGACGCGTATGTGGAGTAGAATGAAGTGCGGTGGACGGAATGGAAGATAAAGTATGAAGTGCTTGATCGGTGGGTGAAGACAGGACGTTTCTAAGGAGATTAGAAGGAGGAGGAGTATGTGGTTGGAAGAGGTAATGAGGGGCAAAGGGTTGCTGAAGGTCATCGTAGAGGGAAAAATGTTTGGTTAGCGTGGATGGGGATGGAAGAAAATAGGATGTATGGATGATATGAAGAAGGGTAGGACGTATGCTGAGATAAAGTTAGAAATAAAGTAAGGAGATAGGGGGTAAGCACCTGTAAAAATCTAAAGGAATTTTACTCTCATCCAGTTAAACCTACCTTTAACCGGTAGATTACTTAATTAGTAGTAATTTTTTTTTAAATTATACATTCTAAATTTATAGGTATACATTTTATTATTCGTATTTATCAAATATTGCTAGGCGATTAATAGATGGTGGGCGTGGCGGGTTGCTTACCCCCCACCCACCCCGTGATCCAACTTTTATGTATTTTCATTTATTTGAGTATTCTTAATGCATTGGCTCTTACAATGCAGAGAGGGTACATTAGCCACAGCAGCAATAGTAAATTGGAATTTCTGAATGGTTAGGTAATATTCTGACTATAAACTGTGATTAGTTTTCCAATACTGTACATTAATGGGTTTGACTGCACGCAATAAATGCTCTTTTTGGTCCATCTTGGCTAAATCAGCTCCATATGGAGCTCAGGGAAAGCCAAATAGCCCCGAATTCTGCGGCTTTTGAAACTAGTGGAGTGAAATTTCAGCGAAACAAACATTCCAAGCCGGGTATTGCACACACGACACGCTCCGGATTCCACCGTCACCAAGGGCTTTTCCAGAGGTCTGGCTTCGTAGTTGATTTTGCCATGGTAAGGGAAGGCCGCAGATTATTTTCAGGGTTCCCCTATAGTCTAACAACTTTGCAATTACAACCGCATGAAACACGCGAATTTGCCACCCTGGACAAAACCGCTGCAGAATGACGATAAAGGAGAAACAAACTTGGAAGATAACAGTGGGTGCTAAAAGCACTAAAAGCAAACAAAAAGATATAACTAAAACTTAACACGAAAAATTTAATGACAAGGTCAAAAACCAAAAAAATGCTAAAGCTGCAACAGAGTATTTTTTGCATGGTACATATGAAAAGTCACTTAATGAATATATGATCGTTTACAGTAATGCTACAAGCCAAAATAAATACGTTATCTAAAAGTAAAATACGGAATGTTGGTCAGATGATTTTTTACTGTTAACTGCGATTTTATTCAGCGCTGTTGGTGTAGCTGCGTGCTACAAATGCTTTTGCTAGTACTTATTCCGGTGTAGTGCCTCTACTGCCCTGAAGAATACTCTCGAGCAGAGCATCGAAACGTTGGCATGCTTGGAGCCTTTCCTGGTGGGACACCTGAAAAGAAATTCCTGATTGTTCCATCTCATTGCGCATTACTCCATACCATTCATAAAATATTTGCTCTTTAAGACCAAAGCCAATTTTTCAGTCAGTCATTAGCTTTCATTAGGTTGTCCCAAAATAAACATCCTAATGTACAATGTAATAGCTACGGCAGAGTTGGGAGCAGTAGTTTTCGCAACAATATATTTTACACTAGTTTGATCAGTAAATACATGGTGTATTATTAAGGTCTAAATCTCTTGATGGATAAGTCTCTACATAGATAAAGAAAGCAAACAAGTTTCAGATTTATTGATGCACGGGGATACGAATTTTTTTCTGACACCAACAAGATTACCACGCTCTAGATAAATTCTACCACTCAAACACAATAAAGGAGATACACTGATCCCATTTTCATCTGGGAATATCACATGCAAATATGATTCTATCGTGAAAAAGTCATCCATAAGTAAGCGCGCGATAGCCTTTCAAATAGTCATAGGCAGAGACATGAAATAAGCGAACATCTATCTACGTGTGAATCGTATTCCATTGGACTTAACATGGTTCTAGTCATGGGGTCGCGAAGCTTATATCCATCTCTTATATCCTCTTTGTAACATTTTCTTACCCTCACACAACTTAAGAACTAGCAACACGTATTCAGCAATTATATCTGGTGTTAACACGATATCTTGGAGAGCAACAAAAGAAGAACATTTGGATTGATCAACAGAGGTTAGGTTTAATTCGCCTCCGTAATTAGCCCACGAGTTTGCAAGACTGCCTTACCTATTATCCAAACAAGCATCATGAGGAAAATAATTCTTTGAGAGACGAATCAGGTGGAATTGAAGAACACTCATCGGATGCAGTACATCTCAAGTTACAAAGCAACTCTGAGGAAAAGCCAGACAGGTAGGCAGGCATATAGTATTGACCCCGCGCAGAACACAGAGGAGGTCTCCTGAGTAATTTGCTTACGGGGGAGTGAAGAATCTAATTGGCCCCGGGTGTTATATGGGGAGAGATGGCGGGAGAGAGATCAAATGTTGTTGGGTGGGGTGAGAGGATGCGAATTCGAGGGAGAATTGTAGCAGGGGAGAGGGGAGACCCGAGTAAGAAATTCATTCGAAAGGAAACTTTAATTAGCGCAGTTCCCTCCCCCCCGGAGGCTCCACGAGGAAAAAAACGGATTGGAAAGAAAGAACGAAGAAAAACTGGACGCCCTGAACGCAAAGTGGAGAGTAGATTCCTCCATTTTGGCCTCTCATGGAGAAACCGGGCTCAGTGGACTTGGCCGAGGGAGAAGAGTTAATTTAATCTCACGTTCCGAAGGGAATGGAACGAGTGGAGAAAAAGTAAGAAGAATAAAAATAGCTGAAAAAATTCCTGCCGCGGAGAATTCGTGAAACACAGATAACTACCGCTGCTATTGCTTTGCGTTCCTTGCGCTCTCTCACCACTTGTATTACCAGCTCCAGAAATTCCTTTATTTTTCTCCCTCAAGAACATTATTTCAGGTATTCCCTCAATTTTCTCTTCCATTGTAAAAGATAAATTTATCACTCACTTCCATCCTTCTTTAATTTTTGTTCGATGTAATTAAGCTAAAAGCGTTAGCGATACCATTTCCTCCTTTAATGGGATTAAACACGTGCGTAGCTTCTCACTGTACACACACTGGTCCTTGTACGCATGCGCATCTCTGCTCCCTTCATTTTACATCTATCTCCGTTTGTTTCCGACTGGTTTTTCCAATTTTGGGTACAATTTTCGCAAAAGTGAAATCCAGTTACTAATACGCACATAGACCTATTTCCGCACGAGCAATTGCTTCGCCATGAACTGATTGACAAAGAAGTCTTTCACAAAAGGAAATAACACAAATATTTTGCACTGATTATTTACGATGTGACAGAACTAATGATATGAATCACCAAAATGAGAAATATTTTGGTGCGCGGAAAAATGCCAGACGATATTAAAATACATGAATCGAGCGAGAATTTAATTTCCGCAACAAGGAGGATAAACAGAAAAATGAATTGATTTATCAAGAATTATTTATTGAAATTCAATTTGCTTACCATGCATTCATATATTCTGTAGGACTTTGAAAGCTGCCCTTCCCGAAATGAGTCTTCTGTACTAACAAAATTTGCTAAATCTCAAATTTTGCTAGCTATTAATTAAAAAGAAATATGCACTGCATTTGGTAATTTAGTATTTCATCAATATATTTACAAGTATAATAATGCCCAAGAATTTGATTTCTTCCACTTTCTGTACGTCATGCCCTCTTATGAACGGAGTTTCATATTTGACTAAGATTTTTCCCAGAAAAATCTCATTAAAATATATTTTTTATGTGCATACCTGTAAAATTAGAGTTTAGCTTTAAAGTGAATACGGAGAGTATGGAGAAAAGAATAGCAAAAATATTGTACATATTAGATAAGAGATCATCTCATTTGCCGTGAACCTCTTTAAATATTTTTTTCCTAAGTTAAAATCCACGTTTTTTCATAGAACAAGCAGCTTTTATTCCCGTCCTGCTCAATGTTTTGGGATACGCCAGTTTAAAATTACAGTTTTTTATTAGGAAAGATTACCCATTATTTCAAATAAGTTTCTCGATGAGGAGGGGGGTTTAAATCACGATTCAAAATAAAAAATGCATTAAAAATTACGATGAATAGGATAGGGGGATGAAATGCGTGAAATCTTGAATGCACCGTCAATGGAAAAGAGTTTCTGAGGAAGCATGGAAGAGGGAGCACTGTCAGAGTAATCAGAGCATGGCCTCATTGCGCGAGCAGAACTTTGCAGTGCCCAAAGAGTAGTAACTAGGCGGTTCTCTGGCGCAAGGAAATCAGGATATGCAAAGCGAAAATCCGTTCGGGTGGCAAAAGCGAGGAGGAATGCTCGCTAAAGGTCCAAAGTCTCCATCAGCGGCTGTCGGGGCGTGCGATTTTCGCATCAAATCACGGATCGTCATGGGTTCCCCGTCCCTCCAGTTCATTTGCACGCGTCGCATCGATTTCCTGTCGCTGGACGTCGATGGTTAAAGCATCACGGACGCTGAAAAGGCCCGTCACGTCGGGAGGGGAAAATCTAATCTCGGAACACAAGATTGCATTTTCCCTCACGGTGCTTCATTCATCAAACTCAACGCGAGGGCGTTAATCGCCTGCGCGGCGGAGGGCTGGAAATAATCCGTTTGCGGAAGCGCGAAGTATATGACGGAATTGTGACATTTAACCCAAATCGATTTCCGACTTTTCCGTCACCGGGGGTGCAGAGAACCTTTGGAGCTATTGGATTAATTATGCTCACTGCTTTAACACCGATTAAATCACGTCGAATCCACTTCTTGTGGAGGCACGAGGCGTTCAAATGAAGACCTTAATCTTGTCATGTACTTCTTTTAAATTACCGTCGATTAGAGTTCAATTCGATTAAGCAGATTGTTGGTAGATTAAACGCCCCAAGCGCTTGAAACAGCACTGCGACTTCATTTCTGCAGAAACGAAGGAACTTAGTCTCTGATTCCGTTTTAATCCTCATTTTAAATGCTACACATGCTAATTCAACGAAGATGTTTAAGATTAATCAGGAGTAGAATAAGGGTTGCTTTTCTCGATCAATTTATGCAGTAATATTTATGAAAGAAATTGCACCAATAACCAAAAACATTGGAAAGCCCGGCTTGACGAAAAAGGTTTTACCATGGGAAAATATTGAACAAAATGTTAATTGAATATTTGACAAGTTCATCATCTTCATCATTGAGAGACGATGAATAAAAACTTAAGTATGCGACTAAATATACTATATCGAGGAAGGAGCCTTAACTTACAAAAGCTTTGCGACCTTATATTCTAACGGAATTATAAGAATATAAAAATATGCGGTACTACACGAAAAAATATGTAAACATAAAAGATAAAACTAAGTGTGGGATTTGTAAACCCACTTGAGAATTGTAGCTATTAAGACTTCACTCCACAATAACTCCTCCTCTGAATGTATCTTCGATAAAGATGTCGTATGTTATACATGTTCATTTTATGTATCTATTTTTTTTTATAAATTTCAAGCAAAATATTGTTATACCTAAACAAAAAAATTAAAATTTTCGCTCATCATTCTTTCCCCAAACTTTGGCCCCAAATTGTTTGTTTCTCTACCTTCTCATATAACTATTATCGATACAGCTGTAACTTTATAAAAACTTGAAAAGAGTGGTTGTTCGAAAACATGGAGGTGGAGTGTTGGATTTTTGTTAGGATAGAGTGGTGATACTTTAGTAGTAATAGTAGATAGTAATTTTTGTCTTGTGCACGATATATTTGTTGAAAAGTAATACAATTATGATATTGTATACAGAGGCTTTATTTACGTATTCAAATTATATATTCTAATTGTAAGTTGCAGTGTTCCCAATCAGATTCTGTTTTGTGTTCAAGAATTTTCGACATTTTTTTCGTTTATTTTATCCACTATTCCTCTGCTACAGTGATTTGTTGAGGCGCAGTGACCGACTTTTGTTATTCCCTATTTTTATATGTTTTTGTAATAGTATGAAGTGTCGGTAACCCCAAACAGGATGAAATCCTATGGGGAACTTATTTCCCTTGTTATCATTAATCGAATTGTTTAATATTAACCTTTATGTATGAAAGCTCGGAAGAAGAAAAATAAATTATCATTAATTATTTTTAATATCAGCATCCTATGAGCGCTTGCTAGGCAAATTTATTAAATAAGCATCAAACAAATTCCATTGCAAACAACTTAAAGCAAATTGATAGTGAACACGCACTGTATGCGAGCGACTAGGTTCAACGGGTTCAGCGTGACTCACATGATTGTTGTTTATTGTTTCTACACACACGGTACTATATTTAAAATCGTTATTTCAAAATAAACAGCCGTAAACATTTAATGTCTTGAATTGATCAATAACCTCCCAATATTTATGTGCTATTAGCCTCACAGCGGAGTAAATTGTAGCTCTTGGTGTGGGCAAAATGTACTACGAACGGATGTAGTAAAATGTATACAAATAACGGATAGTAATACAACTTTTTTTCGGATGTTAATTTGACTAAGGAACTGTCTTCGTTAGAAGAAACTGATTTTAGGCTTTTGCTGCCATCTCTTAGTTAAATTTTCTCCTAATGCTAGAATTTTTCTCGGGTCTTCTATTGGGCTCTATTCTGGTCAACGTACTGACACTTGATTGGTCCAATGTTAGGGCAGATGAGTGCCGTGTCTGTATTTTGGATTAATTTTTTAAGAAAGATATAATTGGTTTTAAGATCATAACCCCACCGTTTATTTATATATTCCTATGTTGGAGATATCACAGGTTTCTTTTTTTTATAAAAACATCTCTAGACTTTTTTATCACTTTGCAGCTCCTCGAATCTCAGCTAACATTCAAAACTGATACTCATAAAATCTTAAAGTATGCGGAAATGTTTCATTCTGAGAACATATTTGTTCAAAGGATATTAAAATCACACATTCTGGTCCCCTGGCCATCAAATCTGACCTGGCCACCGAAAGAGTTTGACCTTTACAATGGCCTCGGCACAAATAACATAAAAAATGGGCCTCCCGATCACCACTATCGGCAGCCAATTTTCTCTGGATAACTCATTTATCCACGTTTTCTATATCTTTTTCTCAAAAATCTTTGTTTCTTTCATCTATCGACAAATACCTCGTTATCTTTAGTTAATGTATTGCAGTATATGTTTAACCCAAGCTCAACTATTTTTATTTTCAGACAAAATTTTACAAACATTACACAAAAATGAAAATTATACAACCCGGGTTTCAACGAATTATCGTCGTCAACAGGTATTTTAAAAAGCATAATTTTATTTATTGTGTGGTATCTGTAAAAGTTTCTCTACAAATAAATTAACTATGGAGTACCACAAATCCATAATGATTTAGATTAGATAGAGTTTAATTTTTTTCAAGCTCAACTGACTTAAAGCCATTTTTAAACGAGTACCTACTTACCAGCATTTCGGACGGAATTTATACATAACCATGGGTCTGGTGACCTTTGATTGGTCGATTGCTTGTGGGGGAGCCAACAAGGGGGCATGATTTTCCTGGTATTTTTCACTTTTTTCAGCAGTAGTTACCATGGGTTTCTGAGAATATAGCTGGGATTCCAATTGAAATATCTTCTCTTCATTCAAATTTCAATGGCTTCCTAGATTATTAGGTCCCAAAAGCCAATAAAGAAACAGTTTGGCTTCGTGGAAAAAAAATTGAATGGTCCGAAATGAGGCTGAATTCGGTAATAGCCGATATTTTCTGTACCAAGTGCAAATTTTTCATGTGGTTAATCTTGCCGGTAGAGATGAGAAAGATGGTCAAGTTGGGTGTCGAATTGCCGGCGGGAATAGACACCTCGACCCGGTGGAAGAACCAAGAAAATTTGAGTAGGCCATGCCACGGAAAAGCTCCAAAATCTACATCTTTTAATGACACAATGCCGTTTTTTCTAGAGATAGTCGGCATATCATATCTTTCTTGCTTTTTCTATCAATGTTGATCCTACTTCCCAGGAAGAAAAATTCTTTTCAAAAGCAAAACACAATCTTGTTAAACTTTGTGATATTCCATCGCAAATTGATTTTCTTGTGGACACTTTTACTTACCATACATGTGACTTAAACTTTACAACCTGGTTTTCAATGCTTAAGCACCATCATCAAATGACTTGCAAAACGTACACATGTTTATTTGCGCATTAACCTGAATGTGGACGGGGGGAGGAGAGGTATGGATAGAGATAAAAGGGATGAGAAGGAGTGAAGGAAATATTTACTAAAATAACAGCTGACGGGATGGAGGAATTGGTGGGTAACGGAAGTTCATTGAAGAAATTAACTCCAGGGTCACGACTCATTTTAAAATTTCGTGCTGATCTAAAGTATTGAGATCAGGTCGGCCATTGATGGGGTTATCATATTCTGATGTCCCACAACCGGCACATATCTAATTTTGAAGACACGAAAACGAAATGTTTTGGGATGCTGCTTATAAAAGTTAAGGTGCAGAGGTATTTTATCCTATTACTGCAATTAGGAAGTTAAATTATTACTTGCAGGTGAGGTTGCTCGTTCTAATACCAAGTAGCGAACTTTTGTTCTTTCTTCAATCACCTGATGATTATGCTTAGCTCTAGAGTACCAAGTTCAAATATCGTTCCTGGTGGGGTGGCTGAGCCCTACTAGGCCAGCCCCAAATAGATCCTCTGGGCCCACCTGGAAAGCTTTCGATAATGGATGAACCTATTCGATACAATGTTTTAGATTTATATATTTCTCGCCGCGCATATTTTCATACAATGGATAGTGGACATAAATGGAGATATTCCGGGACATTGCAGAGTCCGCTGGGAGAAATTTTCCAACCGAATGGGACACCGGGACAGACCCTTAAAACGGAGATAGTTTCGGTCGAACCGGAAAGTATGGTGTCTAGTCAAACTCTAGTGAAATGCAACATTTTGAAATTAAAATCACTCTGGTATCACTGGTTAAAAAATGTTTTGCGAAGTCGCTCTAATCGATATGACTTCTTGAATTCACTTAAGTGGTCTTCGGTCCTGTAATATATCTTGAAGTCTGTCCGAGGCATACGCCATCAGTCAATTTACGCCATTTACAAGTTAGTTCATGAATTCCACTTTCACCCACTGCATACCACCCTCAAAATTATTTCACATTTTTTCGCTTTTTCTATTTTTATCTTATAGTACTCCTGGATTACTAATACAGTTGTACACGATATTAAAAGAGAAACTATGTGAAAAAAAAGGAGGAGCACTTGAAAAATGCAGACGGAATTATAGCACAAAGGAGTGTTAATTTGATTTTCTTCGCAATTTTAAGTAATCACTAGCTAGCTGCCTCCATTCATCACCAATACACCTTAAGTTTCCTCACTTCATTCGATTTCCAATTCAGTCGTCGAGTTAGAACACATTTTTTGTTGCTTCTTTTCATCATTCCAAGCATTTTCATTCGGAATTTGCATCCAGCGCAGTAACTTCGCGACACTCCAGAAAGGGATGCGGAAAAACTGGGCTTCCACTGGGAGCTGTAAACACAACGTATCGCTGTTCGTCGTCGAATATTTCGTGCTATATGCATTGTGGTGACAAATCCCGACTGGACGATGTGATTCAGCGGAAATTTTAATATAAAAGTTAGAAAAACGAAAATTTTGTTTCCTCGCAGTTTTAGTGGCAAAATAGGGGGGCAGATGAAGCGTTTGACAAAAAACAAGAGGATACATTGACTGCGGGAGAAATAAAAAACATCGTAAACCCGTACTGAAAACGTCAATGTGGAAGTAAATAAAGAAATTTTGAATTGAATTTTCCAAGCTGAGGATGGATGTAAGTTTACTGACAATTAGGAAATGTTCGTGCTCCCGAAGGTTTGATAACTTAAACATAGGATCATATCGATATTTTACGAATTATAGGTACCTAATTAGATTTCTAAAAATCGGAAATAATAAAATGCAATTTTTTGTGCTCATTGTCAAATATGCTTTTAAATATTGATATAGTTATTCCAAAAGGCAAGGTTTTTGGGGTAGAAACACTACTGAAACCGACTACTGAAAAAAGCAATTTCACAAGCGAACTAAGGAAAATATCCACCACCGATTATTTACGGAAAAACTCCTCGCCTTATTAGTTTTAGCACTGAGGTTATAAATATATACAACTGAAAGTAGAAACACAGATGGCGCCCATTTCAAACATACTTTAATGGAGCATAAAATACTAGATCAGATTAAGCATGAATAAATTAATTTAAGTAAGGGAAAAACAATTTTCCAAGCATTTATGGATATGTGATAACACTGACTTATAATGGAGTCCACTGATGGCATTCATTGGGGAAACTACGTCTCTACATTTTACATTGCGCTTTTTAAGTCTTCCTAGAGCTTTCATAAATATTGAAATATGGCTGCTGAAATACTCTCTACTCCAATACGTTGAAGGTTAAACGTTTAGTCAATATTTGAGTACGATAAGGGAAAAATATGACTGATTAATCAACACGAGAAGAATATATTGAACTAAATTAGGGATGGGCAAGTAAAAAAAATATATCGAAAGATATCGTATCAATATTTAAAACATGTATCGATAGTTATCGAGCCAAATTATCGATATTTTGATATATCCATTATTTTGTCAATACAAGTGGTTCCTTAAAGTTTCACCAAAATATATGAAAAATGTTGAAGTAAAATTTGGAAAATTATGGACATGTAGAAGTAATAAAAAATTCTTTTATTTTTACAATCAATTTTATTCAATCACACCGGTAATAATCAAACCGTTTTCCTATTCGCCTATATGTTCTAAGCGAATATCATCACTTATTTTCGTTATAGCACTAGACACCGCAGCTGGAGAAACAACTTTACAACGGTGACGTGCTAAACAAATATATTTGATACTCGGAAAAAAATCAATTTTTGATATATCGACATGAAAAATATCGACGATAATTATCGATAGATTTTGAAAAATATATCGAGTTTTTGATATATCGATATTTTTTTGCCCAAGCCTAAACTAAATGAATACATATATCACATATGCTTTAGATGGAATTGATAATAGCATACAGCATGTTTCAATTAAGGAATTTGACATTGGCCCCGTTATGTTGTTGATTTCTAATGAACACATTCAACATCGTCGCAAGCTTCAAATACTCCTTATTGGAATCTAAAATAACCATTTTCATTTGGTATTCACTTAATTTAACGTTTTCCTTCCGTCAAAGAGCCCCGTAGTTACGATATAGGTATTTTTAGTTCATTCAGACGTAATATAATTACGATGCAAAGGGAAAACACTCGCAACTTTGACATAAAAGCAAAGGATTGGAAGTAGTTGCATTAAAATAGTTGTTTTGTGATTGTTAAAAAAGTGTTGACGTGTTGCTACTCATTGTACAGAGACTGACTGCTACGATAAATGATTGCAAAAAAACATATTATGCAGAATGATATAAAGAGTTCTTTTTAATCGCTTTGGTGCATCAATCCGCAAAGATGGGCATAAGTCTGTCAATCGCGGCATGTTTCGATTCTAAAGACGAACACAATACCTAATGCTAGGCGAGGGAGATTTGGTGGTTTGACTTTCAAATTTGGTCGAATTTTCAAACGCCTGAGGCAGTATAAGTTGGATTTTTGGGTTGTTACCTCGCAATCCCAAATTTAAGCGAAATTAAAGTGTGCTCTAGTCCCTCTATATGCGATTGAAGGTTGAAAATTTGACGAAAGAAGGCAGAATGCAGGAAAACTTTCCGTTTTACTTTTTTGATTAAAAATAATTCACAGGGTAGGAAATATATAACTGCTCTTACTTATCAGTTTTCAAAAATATCATTATTGGTTTACTATTATAACCCAACGCTATTTTTCTAGAACTGACAGAATCAGGGAATATAAGAGTTATACTCCACCCTTCTCCTCGTCAATGCTTCTTTGGCCAAAACCAATTTAAGAAAATGGAGTAGCTCGAGGGTCAGAGCTGAATGCTACTCGTTTCCCTATCATCACTCACAGTGGGGAGGTTTATATTCGCGCGGGCTTTGTAATCGAAAATTGTGTTCCGTAATCCGTCCAACTACCTTACTTTCACACTCTCAGTTCCTCGTCAGTCCTCTGTCACGAATGGGATGATCCTTGAGCCATATTGAAAATAAAGGTATTGGAAATCTTTGAAAAAATAAAGATGGAGATATTCGATTCGATATGCGACGCAATGGCGCAGTTAACGCTTTGGGAACTGGTGTTGTCAAGTTGGATCGCGTAAGTAAAGTAAAGGAACAAGGAAACGTTACTTAGCGAGTGCAATTAAGAGCGAGTGAGCAAGAGGCTAACTGGGTGGACCCTTGCGTCAAAGAGAAGAGCTGTCACGTTGAAGAAGGTTCGAACAGTGGAAGGGAAGGCGTCCAATTGAGCAGGACACGGTCTGAGTGGAGTTGAGCAAGTCAAGAGAGGGGGAGAAGTAGAGGGAAAAGGTAAAGACGGAGTTTGGAGAGGTGTTAAGACAGCTCAAAGGAAAGCTGTAACTACAAGGGATTAAAGCGGAGAGACGGAAGAGAGATGTGACCTCAGGAAAAGTTGCGAAGAGAAAATAACAACCTGACCTTGGCATTCGGAAATTGCACGATAACTGTTATGTATTTGCGATAGCCTCGAGTTCAGGTGGGTCTGAATTATACGCCTTTGGGGACAACGTATTTCACGCTACGATCATAAACGTCCGTCTCTCAAGTAAATATTACCCTCCATCATAATGGAAGGTTTTGAATCTTCAAAATTTCACCGATATTGGAATTCAGAGCAAAAATTGTTAGATAAAAATTGAAATATTTAAAGAAATCTATCTCCAATATTTACTCAAGAGCCTAAATACCTTCCTCCCAAATAGTAGTGGTTATTCTTCATGTCAGTTTATTTCTTTCCGGGGTTGAGGGGGCCCGATTCCATCTTACGTAAGATTTTAGTGTTACTCGTATTATTTTATTTGTTTCAATTTGGGAATAATTCCCAAATATTAATTATTATTATCGTCAAACGAGAAATATAGGTTTGCATCACTTCAAACAGCGCACAGCAAAGCCTCTTGCGCATTTTGGCTCAAAGCTGAAACAAATAATCTCAATACCTTGAGCACAGTATTCTCATGGGTAGCCGAAATCGCAAAAAATATCGCTCATGGAAAAGTATATCTAAGAACGCTCAGCCAAGAATCAATTAAATCATGTGTAATATTATAATGGAAATTCGGACTTCATTATAACCTAACGCAGTCTTAAATGGGGGAAGAGGAAGACGATAACTGTTATGTATTTGCGATAGCCTCAAGTTCAGGTGGGTCCGAATTCTACGCCGTTGTGGACAACGTATTTCACGACACGATCATAAACGCTATGTCGTCTCTCAAGTAGATATTACTCTCCATCAAAATGGAAGGTTTTCCATCTTCAGAATTTCACCGATATTGGAATGCAGAGCAAAAATTGCTAGAAAAAAAATTGAAATATTTAAAGAATGCTATTTCCAATATTTACTCAAGAGCCCAAATACCTTCCTCCCAAATAGTAGTGGTCTTCTTCATGGCAGTTTATTTCTTTCCGGGGTTGAGAGGGCCCGATTTCATCTTACGTAAGATTTGCTAAGTATTTACTTAGCAAATCTTACGTAAGTTGAAATAGTTACTTAGCAAATCTTAGTACATCTTGCTAAGTATTTACTGAGCAACACTTACGTGAATTACGTAAGTGTTACTCGTGATTATTTTATTTGTTTCAATTTGGGAATAATTCCCAAATATTAACTATTATTATCGTCAAACGAAAAATCTAGGTTTGCATCACTTCAAACAGCGCACAGCAAAGCCTCTTGCGCATTTTGCCTCAAAGCTGAAACAAATAATCTCAATACCTTGAGCACAGTATTCTCATGGGTAGCCGAAATCGCAAAAAATATCGCTCATGGAAAAGTATATCTAAGAACGCTCAGCCAAGAATCAATTAAATCATGTGTAATATTATAATGGAAATTCGGACTTCATTATAACCTAACGCAGTCTTAAATGGGGGAAGAGGAAGACGATAACTGTTATGTATTTGCGATAGCCTCAAGTTCAGGTGGGTCTGAATTCTACGCCGTTGTGGACAACGTATTTCACGACACGATCATAAACGCTATGTCGTCTCTCAAGTAGATATTACCCTCCATCAAAATGGAAGGTTTTCCATCTTCAGAATTTCACCGATATTGGAATGCAGAGCAAAAATTGTTAGATAAAAAATTGAAATATTTAAAGAAAGCTATTTCCAATATTTACTCAATTTTCTAATACTCAACTCTAATACTCTCGTGATTATTTTATTTGTTTCAATTTGGGAATAATTCCCAAATATTAATTATTATTATCGTCAAACGAGAAATATAAGTTTGCGTCACTTCAAACAGCGCACTCCAAAGCCTCTTGCGCATTTTGTCTCAAAACTGAAACAAATAATCTCAATACCTTGAGCACAGTATTCTCATGGGTAGACAAAATCGCAAAAAGATCGCTCATGGAAAAGTATATCTAAGAACGCTCAGCCAAGAATGAATTAAATCATGCGTAATATTATAATGGAAGTTGGGGATTCATTATAATCTAACGCAGTCTTAAATGGGGGAAGAGGAAGATAAAAAAAAACAAAAACGCGTAACGTAAAACTTGAATGGCCCCCTACCTGTAGCACGTCACTTATGTTACATTTTCTATGCCATTTTTTAATTAGATGGGGGTATGTAGGAGGAAAATTGGCATTGTAGCAGGTAAAGTAGAAGAAAAATTGAGCTAGCAGGAAGACGTTCTACAACAGGAGGGATGAGAATACGTGGATCTTACATAAGAATGTAAAGAATAGGTCGGCAAAGAGTTAAACATAGAGTACGACGTTGTACGGTGCTGAAATATGGGCTCATTTTCAGAGGAATGAAAATGAGAGCTGGCTGCAGTCGTTTGAAATGTGGGAGTGGAGGATGTAGAAAGTGTGGAGGCCGGAAAGGAAGACGAAGTATGAAGTGCTTGATATTATGGGGGAGGAGAGAAAACTTAAGAGGCTGTACAGCCGAGGAGTAAGTAAGAAAAAACGTCTGGCGGGGATTAGGATAAGAGTGGCTGGAGCAGGTAATGGGGGTAAAGGGATACTGAAGAACGCGATAGAGATGACAATGTAGGGCATGTGAGGAAGGGAAAGAAAGAGAATAGGCATTGTGGATATGATGAAGAGAGCTAATATGAATGCTATGATAAAGAAAGAAATCGTGTAAAAGGATAGGGGCCTGCGCCTGTAAAATTTAGGAATTATTTACTCTCATTCATGAAAACCTACCTTAACCGGTAGATAACTTTTAAAATTATCTTCCATTTTTAAACGCACCAAGGATATATGCATATATATAAGACACTGTCTCCGGCGTAACTCGGTGGAACTCCTTCCTTTTAATAATGGCATGACCTTAAACCTGATGATGGCAAGTGATGCTGAAACCCGGGTCGTGTTCTTTAAAATAAAGTGTGGAATAATAACTAAGTGCTTTTTATTATTAAAATATATGCCTATAGTCTCCGCTTTCTTTCTAAAGCGTTCTTCTGCTTTCTCTTCTCCTCCATATTCCCTCATAGGGCAACTGCAAATCCCGCCTATTAACAAGGAAGAGGCCAGGAAAGATGATATAGTAGAGTGTGGAGCCCTCCTTCTGGACCACAATCGCCCCTCATCTCCTGAATGGTGGCTTTCAGAATTTACCGCTCTTTTTCCCCGCGGCTGAGACTAGAATGAGGTAAGGACAAAAACATTCCTCGATTTGAGCCTATGCTTCCCGTTCAACAGTGTTCATTCAGCTCCGAACTTCTGACGCAAATCCCCTGATGTATATTTTGTGCAGCCGTCATCGTCACTGTGACAGATTTGGAGTCTAACTTATCAAAATGATTATTTAAGGAAATGGTACACATTACAAAACACGAAACAACCCGACATAAAAATCAAACATCACCAAACTAAGCTAAATATTTATAATTTAATATGTTAAAATGTACATTAAATTTTATTTTGATTTTTGAAATAACTTAAAATTGTCAATAATTAGCAAGACAAAAAACAAACAAATCATCACTATCGCAGAAAAATAAATGCAAAAGGAACTCTAAGGTAATGTTCAAAACATGTAGATATATTTTTTTAAGAACTAATGTCATAAAACTTTGAAAACCATAATATTTAAACCTTTTATATTGTTCAATGTTGTATATCACTGATAATTAATGAACTTAAGTAAAAAGAACTTGGTGATGTCCAAAGAATAATTTATTTAATGTTCAGCGCGCGTCGAGGTCAAAGCGTAATTTGGCTGTAATTTCGACCATTCTAGCATTGCACCTGAAGATAACGCTTTTTCGTCGAAACGCATTGTATTGCGTAAATGAATTATTCTGTGGACATTACCAAGTAGTTTTTACTGAAGTTCAGAATAATGTTTCACCACATATTGCCAGACATAGTTGATTATATAAACTTTAAAAATCCTGAAATAGTCCTGATGAAGCATAATAAATATGCGAAACGTCAGCAGCAAGGAGTGATACACCATTAATCATTTATAATAGACCTATGTCTCCAGAGATATAGTGTTAATAAATAGGAAGGTCTAGAACAAAAAATCTCTTTAATATACCTCGTGCATGCAGTAATCCGCAACTAAATGTGTTACCAGCTTTCTGCTCTTATCCGCGAACCGCAGATGAAGGCAAATACTAACTGGAGCACCAACTCTGAGGAGTTATTGCCCTGAACAAATGCTGATTTCGGTTCGCCTAACACTTCTACCGTTAGGAACCTTCCATATCTTAACCAATAGACTTCTCGGCTTTCAAACCGGCAAAAGAATAAGATCCTTGTCTTCGAAACGAATTCGTCGAGCCCAGAGGGAAAAAAATAACAGCGATGAAATTTTCGGACATGCGCACGGCTTTTTTTGATGGACCGCCTGAAACACAAAAAAAGCAGAACAAAAGCAAAACGTTTCGAATCGATCCCGCCAAATAGGTGAGAAAATTGTTTCCTCATTATTTTCAACACAGGAGGAGACTTCATGAATTATGCATGGGGAATCTATTTTCCGACTTTATTTATGGGAATTCCAGGTGAAAGACTTTATTTTTCTCGCTCAAATTATAAGAGTTATCAAGAAGTTTAAAATTCTTGTTCCACCTTGTATAAGTGGGTGAGAGAACACGTAATTCTATTTTTTTTATTCCTGAGAAAATATTGCAAATCAGCCGTTTTACTTTAAATTACCATATTTATCTCACTTCTGCTTCGTAGCGACGCAAGAACATCACATTAATGCCAAGTGCGGCAACTTTTATCAAGCTTTTTGCAAAGTTTTCGGGGTGATGGATACATACTGGGATTCACGGAATTACTCTTACGCCGTGAGATCGATCGCCATCGAGTTCCCACTAAATATACAGAGAAACGTAATCAACAATCTGAGGCATAACAGCCTTCTGAAAAAAAGTATTTGAAAAAGTAACGTACGGGAAGTTTTATCGACGAATACAAAGGAGGAAATATCCATGG
Source organism: Pyrrhosoma nymphula (assembly GCA_963573305.1). NCBI lineage: Eukaryota > Metazoa > Arthropoda > Insecta > Odonata > Coenagrionidae > Pyrrhosoma > Pyrrhosoma nymphula. The sequence goes on along the minus strand of OY754334.1, from coordinate 98,965,491 downwards.
AAAACTATGAGGAATGCTAAAAAGAAGACTCAAGAAGTAAGTTAGCGGTTAGCTCAAACGAAAAGTCAATCAAAAAGAAGGCAATCGTCGGGTTGATGACGGGTGATTATCACACTTATAGACCTATTTAACTCACATAAGTCAAGAATTTGATTCAAAGCAAAAAAGCAAAAGTACAGCCTTAATTCACTTTTAATGGATACAAATTAATTTTAATTACTTTAAATCAACCACTTAGCCCATTGATAGGACGGGAAAAAAAGCATGAATGACCAAGTGATAGCGAGCCTGTAAGAAAAAAATATACATTGTAATCAATTATACAAAAAGTGCGATAAAAATACACTATGAATGTCATGCAATGAAGGTAGGTCATAATACAACGAAGGCAATGACATTTTATAGAAGTTATTGGGTGGGGCTGAATCTAAGTGTGGGTTTTCATGAAAGAGAGCAGGTGGAACATTTTATCTGCCTAAGTAGTATTTTGGAATGAATTACTTAAGAGGTAGATATATCAGATGTATGAATACTAAAGGCAAGGACTGATTTTAGAAGAGGAGGAAGATAGGGAGCTATAAGAAGAGGTGTATGTGAAATTATTGGTTCAAAACGAAAAAAAAGCGTGGTCGGAAACTTTGGCATCAGTGAAAGAGGAGTTGCTGATACTGGAGGAATGTTATATACTGGTTTGGAGACGAATTGATTGGGCAATATGGGTGACAAGGAAGGCGAATGATGAAATGTGGGACACGGGGATAGAGGAAAGGAATTCAATGGCGGAGATTCGTAGAAGGAAGAAAAGACGAATGGAGGACATGTTGCTCGATGAAGATGAATGTGACCACAATATGTATTAAGTGTTATTCACCACACTTTTAACTGTCTAACGATGTCATCTGATGACTGTTATCATCTCGTAGCATTCATAAATTAACAGTATTAGTAATATTAACCACTAGATGTGTCTATAGCATTGTTCTGCATGTTCATTTTCGTATCACTCTACCAGTTTCTGGTTGGACTGCGCACTGTTCTCCTCGCTGCTTTCTGGCCTGCGCCTAGCGGCCGGGGGAGCGTGCGAGGTTCTTATTTGTGCTGGGACGAGTGCTGCATGCCTGGTGTGGAATCACCCCGTGCCACACACCCTAGTGGTAGCTTGCACGGTACTTCGTAGATGTATATGCAGATCATGTAATTAGTTTATGCACCATCTTAGTTTATCTCCTGGGTTCTTTGCGAGAAATAACGACTAAAGGTACTCAGGTTATAAACTTAAATAAACTGTTGAGGTAAATTAACCTCCTTCCCAGTTTAAGGTAAACATATATCTCCGACGGAATGCAAAACACTGCGTCAGCATCTCTTCCATTAGTCAAAGATAGGTCGGCGAAAGACCCCTCTTTACTGAAAAATAGGCCTGCCAGCAACAAGACTCTTCTAGTGCACCAATTACTGCGCAGGTAAACATTTTTTAAAGCTGCAATATTATTATGCAGCATGCATTTTTGCGAAGGAATTACAACGAGGGGATAAGGTTGGTCATGGTGCTATCATTAAACTGGGCCTCATAACTTGAGAGAGCGACGTTTCTTGCCTTTGGTTAATTGGGAGCCCTTATTAAGAAACTTTTCCAGGAGTCCGAGGCTTAACATGGCTGCCAAAGAAGCTGGAATGATGGGTATTTTCAGGGCCGCGCTGAAATAAGATTTCTAAGATACTCCTCAAAGTGCACCAATATTAAGGCCGTGGAAAAAGTGATTTGTTAGATGTCAAATTGTAAATTAAGCTTCCCTTTTGTTAACGAAAATATCGTAAGCCACTCCATATCATTCGGTTTAATTATTAGTTATGAAGTTGTTTCTAATTCAATATTTTCACTAGATGCATCTACAAATTTAAATTCCAGGATTATATCAGGCGTATGGTGGACTTCACCACGATATTTTGCCTATTACTTCGATGATATATATAAATATATCTGTGGTTTTTCAAGATGTTATGAATTGATAACAACAAGCGATGAAATCTAACCATGCTGTTTTTTTATTATTTCCAACAATATAAGACTTGAATGATTCTGTCCTCATGCCGAGAGTACTAACAGCAAATGAATCTAAACCAAAGAAGATAATTTTTTGGGAGGAGGAGGGGGAAGAATGTTGAAGTCACTACATCCCAGTATTGTAAAACTTTCGAGACGTATTACCATTTGCGCATCCTTACTATTGGGAATATGTTTGCTGCTTTTCACGAGTCAAATTTGCATGAAATTACACATGCATGAAATTAATCACCAAAACTGGATAAAACGAATCAAAATATAATGCCTAATTGACAATTAGTGTGAACGTGAATCGTTAAACGTGAATTGGAACCATTGGAATTCACGATTTTGGTCATCTGTCAACGGAAACTTGTCAGCAATCGTCGTCCATCTTCGATTATCTTCGGCCGTACAGGCTCAAGTAAACATGCGCCGCTGTGGACGTAAACAAAGAGTTAATTTGAAAGGCTTCAGGCTTTCCCAGCAAATTGTTCCGGTAAATTCTTCTTGGGTTTCCCACCGGGATAATTTATGCATGACGGCCGACGTTTCGATTGAAGACTTTTCCATCATCCTCAGGGATTGACCATCATATATTTATCATCATAAACATCGGCCATGATGCAAAAATTAACTTTAACCCTTTGGGAAGCCCGAGAAGAAGCCACCAAAGAGACAATTTACTTTGTAACCAAACGTCCACAAGCTTGGTCGATGTTCCGTGATTGTCGGGGCTGGATGGCGTAATTAGGTAAAAGTAGCGATGCAAATGGTATTTTAGAGGGCTAACAGTACAACATTTAGGATGTAAATAACGATGATGATGGCGAAACTAGGAGTCGGGGAAATAATAATACAAAGTAAAAAAGAGAGTTAGAAGGGGAGAGAAGAAAGTGATAAACGCGGAAAGACGGACGGAAAAAAATAAACGAAATAAGAAAAATGCGACGTAGAGAGATAGAGAAAAGTAAAATGTGTTCCGGAGAAGGAAAATCCTGCGCATCGGGTTATATACTTATCATAGTGGATTGCACCAAACGTGCATTTTGCATAGGGACTGGATATAATGAAACGGCTTTGATCAAAACTAAAATAATGTAGGTCATTTATCTACAGTTCACTAGTCGTGGAAACATGAGAAATACATGATGATTAGGCTGATGAATGAATGGCTATATTAAAGCCACGTATTGCGCACGTGGTTATGTCAACCGTGAATCTTTCCGTGAACGTGAAAGTTCTCTGTAACTCTGGTCCGAGGTTATCCATATCTATTGTTCCTCCATCCTCTAGATCTAGGCTAATGGGTCTATTCTCGCTTTCATATAGCCTCTACGTATTCTCTCCACCTTTCTTGGATATCTTCCTGTTCGATTAATATCTTCCCTGTTTTGTCCTTAACTTTTGGTATCGTTTGACCTCTCTTACCACTCGTTAACATAATTTGGTGGTGACGCTAATTGTAAACCAGACTTAAAGATGCAAGCTCACTATAACTAATTGCAGTGACCTTATTTATATACCTGATTTCAGTTCCGCGGTTACTGAGACCCGGGTATGTTCCTTGTGATAGGGACGAAAATTTCGTCACTATACATATGACAACATTGGTGTTAGAACACCAAAATCCATACAGTGTATAATTAACCCGGTTCATAAGGCATTATTCGAAGCCTTGACCTTTATATTGCCAGGCTGGCGCATTACCTTGTTGTATCAAGTTAATCATCACCATCAGCAGTCATCAATCTGAAGATTGGGTCGCTACAGCTCTTCACTCCACTCTCCTCTCCGTCAACCACTTCAATTCCTATATAATTATTCACTTTTACGTCTCTCATATAATTTCCCTGAAGTATTCCACTCTCGGTCTTCCTCTGTATTCCCCTCCCATTCATCTTTTCTTCCAATAATGTTTCCACTACGTTATTGTGTTGCAAAATTTTCCCAAGAAATTGGCATCTCTCTTATTTGAAGTCTTTTCATTATACTTATTTTCTCCTCAATTCTCCATAGGATTTCGTAACAAAGATTCGTTAACATAAGCAACATTCAATAGCAATCTGAAACATCATTCCTAAGTGGTCATACTTAGGCCACAAAAATTATTAATTAATGCACCATGTATTTTTAGAGCGTTGTTTACTAATCAAAACAAAACCGAAGCCAATTTAAGGGCAGTTTTCAATTTTTAACAGGCAATTTACTTCACTACTAGTGTCCAAAATAATCGCGGAAACTTATCGGCTTGCTGTATGATACTTGTGGGTGACGTAAAAATGGTAATGCTGCTATAGGCAAAGGGCGGTATTGCATCAGATCCGAAGTTAATGTCAGTGGCCGATTATTACGAAGACATGTGGTTATGGTTATCTTGAGGATTACCAACGGCAGGAGTTTCTTCTCTTCCGAGGCCGTTAGAGTCTTGCGCTGTGGCAGTAATTCCCGACCAAGTCGAATATACGACGAACGTAAGATTCTCCGGCTACAAACTTGCTGCCATCTAAATCTATAATTTAAATAGTACTTGGAAAAATATAAAGCTAAAAGAAAATTTTATTTATCTACCTCCATACGAAGCCATTAGATACTGCGATCAGCCGCAGAGGCTTGTGGCAGGGGTTTTATGGATGCCAGCCATTGAAATGGGAGGGAATAGAGAAAAAGGAAGGGGGAGAGGACAGTGGTTAATTGTATATTAACGATGTGCCTAATGTAAGTGCCACAACATTTTTGTTATAACCACTAATAGTGCGCGGAAAGAAAGATTTTTTACCAGTTAGGCAATGCATCTCACTCATATTTTCGTTTCTATCAGTTCTAAAGATGCAGTGCGGGGTCAACATTAAAACCTCCGCGTCATACTAAAACTCGTCTTATCTTGACTTTTCAAGTAGTCTGAGCCTTTCGAGTATCCTTCGAGTCTCTTACGCTGGCCGCAAAAATAACGTTTACTGCACACTTCTGGTTCGGCTCCCGCGTAGATGGACTTAACAAGGTTGGAGCAATTTTTTGTGTGGCAAGCGTACAGATTTTCGTAAAATTTTGCATGCGTGTCCTTATTAGTAAACTCTAAAGGTAAAAGTAAAAAAGGCTACTAATTTGATTTCCTGGCAATTCGAAGCTATTTCAACGCATATCCTTATGTCACATGACATATGCTTTGATATATTTCGATTAAAAACATAAAGATTTTCCCCTAAACGCGAATAACATAATACGTTTCATATTATTATTGTTTGGTTGGCAAGAGCGAAGGTATCGACCCTTCTAATATATCGATAGTTTTCGATGTGCACAATATATAGTAACATCACGGACGCTTTCGCCCAGTAAGCACATGGCCCTTATGATAGCAAGGTGACCGTATCGTATCTTTATTGAACCCCCTTACGCTCTAACATAACATGGTGGCAGCTGTGGGATCGGCGGTGATACATTAAATCGAGTACCTAAATAATTAACTGAATGGCGACTAAATAAAGCGACCAATCGCCGATAACGGTTAGTGGACTTTCAGTGCAACCGCCCGATCCCTTTAATTTTTCGGCACCAGAGTCATGGATAGTTTGGAAGAAAAGGTTTCTGCGCTATTTGTCCGTGACAGGATTGACGGGGAAAGCGGAGTGGGAGCAGATAGACATACTGGTGTACCTAATGGGTGAGAACAGCGAAGAGATTATGTCACAATTTTCTCAACAGCCTGAGACCCTAGAGAACGCGTTAAAAGAGTTCGATATGTATTTCGTACCGAGACGAAATGTTATTTTTGAAAGATTCAAATTCAATTCAAGGGTACAACAAGTGGGGGAACCAGTGGATGTGTTTATTACCGATTTGCATTAGCTTGCGGAGTATTGTGAGTTTGGACTGCTAAAAGAGGAATTGATACGTGATCGCATCTTTGTTTGCATTCTAGATGCTAGAGTCAGTGAGTCCCGTCAATTGAAACCCACTCTAACCTTACCTGAAGCTATTAACGCCGCTAGGCAAGCCGAACTCCAGCGTCAGCAGAATAAGATAATCAGGGACCAAGGTGATTTTAGCGTCAACATGGTGAAAGGACATCGAGACATCCCAATTGGTCAGCGAGGAGGCTTCTTTCCGAGAAGAGGAAAGACTCCCGACACCAAAGTACCAGGGGAAGCCAGGGTCGTCGGAGCAGCAAGGGCAGCATCCTGGAGGAAGTTAAGGAAGTTGTTTCTTTTGCAGTGGAGTTCGCCATCCGAGGTATGAGTGTCCGGCAAGAGACTCATTTTGCTTTATTTGTAATGTGAAGGGCACTTTGCCAGAGTATGTAAGGACAAGAAAGTTCAATTGGTTGATGATTACTCAGATGGGGAAACTAATATGGAAGGGTTTATTGGTGTTGTTGAGAATAAGTCAAAAATTGACCGAGAAATGCTCGATGGAGTTGCCTTGTTAAGATTAAGGAGATTGACAGAAGTTTCAAGTTTGTAGTTGACTCAGGGGCAGACTGTGTTTGCATTCCTTCAGAGTTTTTACCCAATTAAATTGAGCTCCATAATAAAGTAAGCAAATAGAACAATTAGTACCGAACTGCCTAAATTGTATTGAAGAAAGAACTAATATAAGGGAAACTTTTGTTAAAGATGCATTCCCAAAATATCCTTGGCAAAAAAATTGGAGTTGACTTTTTTGAATGTAGAAACCAATGGTATTTAATTGCTACAGATTATTATTCTAAATTTTTTTAAATAGTTTCTCTTTCTCAGATGAAGGAAGAGTTTGTAATCTCTTAGCTAAAAGATATATTTCTTCGTTATGGAATTTGTAAAGTGATATGGTCAGACAATGGACCTGTTTGGATATAAATTTAAGAACATTGATAAATATTATAATTTCACTCATTTAAAAACTTTACCCTACTATAGCCAATCTAACTGTGCAGTAGAATCAGCTGTAAAGGTTGCTAACTTATTAATTTAAAAAAATGTGGATCTCAGTGAAGCCCTTCTGGCCTACCGCATCACTCCCCTAGAAAATAGGTTTTCACCTAGTGAGTTAATATTCAACCGAAAGTTAAAATCTAAATTACCATTGCTATCAAGTACCCTTTGTAAAAATGTGAAACCAAACATACAAATGAGGGAAATAGAAAATAAATGTAAACAATGTATGTATTATAACAAAAGGCATAGGTCTGTTGATCTCCCAGAGTTGAACGAGGGAGATAGAGTTTGGTTGGTGGATAAAAAAGTGTATGGTAAATTTATTAAACACTCAGCTGTTCAATCATATCCAAGATCATGTCTCGTGAAAATTTCCAGTGGTGTTGTTTTTTTCTAATAAGTTTGGTAAATAACTGTAAAAATTACGCAGAGAAAAAACAATTGTGCACCAAGAATATTATACAGTCCATTTCAAATTTATTTCATTGTGTGAACGATCTAAGGGCAATGTTGTCTATGTGTTTATTTTAATGTGTGCATAGAATGGTAAAATAGTTGATTTCTCTTAAAAAATATGTTACCCCTATGCATTACAAGACTGAATAAGCTATTTTATTGCACCATCCCACGTCTTTCTGTCTCCAAACGGTATTTTATCTACATACTCACATCTACGTGCAATGCTACGTTGAAAAATATCCCTGAATTCGATCCATTCATTCCGTATCTGTCGCACCCCTCTCTCATCCTAGATCTGGACTCCTCTTTTGCTCCCTGTCTGTTTGGTTCTAATTTGTTCAGGATTAAATGCTACTTTGATAATTATTTATTTAATGCTGTTATTTGTTATATGGTTCTTCATTTATTTGTTTTGGATTAATCTTTTTATTTTTCCATTGTAATTGGCCTTGAGCCCTTCTTGGACGTGAAAAATAAATAAATATATTACTTCAAACCTGTATATGGCGGAAAATTTTCCATAACCGTAAAATGTTTACGGCTCCGTGCGATTCCGCTATTGGTTATTAAAATGTGCGCTTATGACTCACGATTACCACACCGACCACCTTAATTTCATCCTGTAGAGGAGGAATGGGCTACAGGTATCCAAGGAGCAGCCAGGCGGAGAGTTAGAGTGGGAGAGAGAAACCACATGAATTATTCAGATCACACTACCATTCCACCCGCTCCGGGCGATCAGAGAGAGGGATCAAAAAGCGAAAAAGACCCAATAATAAACCGGACCGAAAGGGACCTGGGCGGGGGAAAGGGGCTTTTTCGGCTGCACACGCCCACCGCCGAAATATTTGGACCTGATTTATGTTCCCTTCCCGAAGGTAGTAGACTCGGGCGGTGCACCGAAAACGTTTAGAGGTAGAGGAAAAAATAAAACAATAATAATAACAAAAATTGATTGATTGATTGAGTGATTGGATCGAGCGCGAGAAGAATATTTTTCTTTTTTTATAAAAAAAATCCCCTGACGGTCTAGCTGCGGCGCGGCGCTAGCAGCAATGAACGAGGAGAGTGAGGAATTGGTAGAGAAATTCTAGAGCAGGAATTTTCACGTCCTTCCACCATTTTCCAGCATTTAATGAACCGTTAATGGGATGAAGAGTGGACACGAAAATTCGTTTCGATTTAAATTTGGTCGAAGGCCACTTTATTGAGCAAACAGTGAAGTTACCGTCGGGGCTGAGAGCGGTTATTTCATGGGGAAGGTAATCTAACAAGGTATGTTTAAAATACCATCGCGTGTATAATTATCGTACCTCATCAAAATAGAAGACGAAGTGATCGTTACTTTTGGATAATTTACGCAACGCTAAGATAATTCCTACGGTTGAATGCTACGTATTTTCCTTCGCGATGCTAAAAAAAATCAGTGAGAAAGCCAACATATCAGAGCGTGGATAACGCACATAGTTTTGTATATTGCTCCAAGGGTTGAGGCTAAAATTAGGCTATGATAATAGGGAAGCAGATATCAAGGCGAAGAACAATTAAAGTAGACCTCATCACACTCTAATTAGGCCCAAGGGTAAGGATTCATTTAAAGTATCACGAATCGGATAGGAGCTAGTTTCATTCCCCAGCGATCAAAAGTTTTCTGCGAAGCATAAAGAAATATGCGCACTCGAGGTATATATACATGTAGGGGGTTCCAAAGGGAAAGATTTGAACCTAAAGTCCTTCCCGCCAAGCCCTATTGCTCAGGCATCAGTAAATTACAAGATCTAAGCCTAATACGTGCAATAAAAGAACATACCGCAATATAAGCGGAAATACGTCCCTGATTATCATTTGTTTATAAATGCAGCATAAAAATACTGACATTAAGTTATTACATGGGTATGAAAGGAAATTGCTGAGAGAGAAACGAAGAGAACCGACAAATTTGAAGTAAGCCACATGGAGAACAATAACGTCAATAATATAAGGTAAAGAATTATGTCAGCCAACAAGTCAACTTGAGCAAATATAGTGATTGACGAAAGATTGAAGGGATAAAAAGAAAAATAAACTTACGAGGAACGACTAATAGTACTTATATGAATGTATTGAATTGCAATTTTAAACTGTACTTCATCTTTTTTTTTAAGACTTCAATTAGTTTTTGCATGGATTTTAGTGGATATTCGAATATTTTTGTATGGGGTGAAAGCGGCGAGAGACTACAGAAGGGAAGACCTGGATTTAAAATTTGAGTTTCTTTTTAGATTCAACTAATGCCCACATTATTGGTAATAGAGCTTAAGGTCTTTCATGGTAAACAAAACCTTTCTGCTTCTAGTACAAGCTGAGGAACTGGAGATACAGTACGTCTCAAGTTTGGAAACTACAAGAGTAATTTAATAACTCTAAAGCTAAACTTTTGGTAATTAACTAGGAGATTAAAAAGTGTCGTCAGCGAATGAGGAAGCACCACATCTTAATTATGGAAAAAGACTTTAGAACTTAATTACTGCTCATTGCCCGTTTTTATAAAATTAATTAAATTAATCAAGCCAAGCAAAATATATTCAATAAAGTCTTGTGGGGAGGAAGACTGATTTTTCTTTAGTAATGAGCAAATTATTTTCAATAAATGGGGATTATTATTCTCAAATGCGTAAATAATAAGCAGGCTAATTATAAAATGCCAACTAAAAACTTAGAATTTTAACTATAAGATCAAGTTTAATCAATGCAACATGCTTGAAGTTTTCCAAATATATGGCGATCGGGGACGAAATTTACCTTCATTCTGGCAAGATCAAGTTATAAAACTTGTCATTTGATTTCAGAAAAGTAGTAATTATGACTTTCTTTATTTACAATGAAATACTCCTTGGCACAAGGATGGAATTTATGGCATAAAGCTCCACATAGAGGGATTCATTTCTAGGACACTTTTAGGCGAATCATTGTCACTCTATCAATTCATAATCATGAAACTCTATTCCATGGCTAATAAAAAGCGTTGATGTTACGACATGGTCCTTTCTTGGCATAGTGTGTCAGAGGCTCAGAAGGGAATATCAGGCTGATTTTGATAGGAGCACTCATTTTATGGAGCTGGATTTCATTACCCCCATATTATCTCCTCGTCAACCCAACAAAGGTATTTCGAACTAACTTTTGAGGAACAATACCCAGGATCAGCTGCTTTGATCAGAACCAAATTTGACTCGTTTGCTACGTTTAAAGTATCTGTTTCAATTCCCATAGAGATTTTTGTTATTTAACCTGGGAAAATAAGAATTTTGGGCTGGATTACCTGAGAGAGTACTGGAATTTCATAATTTCTGGTCTGTAGCAACCCTGCAATTGAATAGCAGCTTAAAAGTTTTGTGATACATTTTATGGGATGGCCTCACCGATGTAAATTTTATTCCTTCAGTTTGACCTTGGGCCAAACCTTTCCGATACCAGGGATTAAACAAAGAAATTCATCTTACGACCGAAATTAATTCTTATCATGTACACGATGTATCACCAACTATGTATAAATTTAGTGAAATTGAAATCTACATAGTTATTGCTATTTCCTCCCTTGAGGTGTATCTCTTTTTGAATAAATACTTTCCAGAAAAAGATAGGTCTTGTAATAATACCGCATCAAAGTGAAAAAAGAGGGTAAAAATATCTATAAAAAATCTGAGGAAATTTCTAAGAGATATTTTCTTAAAAACAGAACCTCCCAACGTACAATCTGATTTAATTGAAAAATGTATAAGCAATTAAATAACAGGTAAAAGCAAGGTGCGAAATGAGGCTAGGAAAAATGTGTACCATATGCCATAATATGTCATATATAGCATCATTTGTGTTACGAATGCACTTTTTAGGAAGAAACATCCTTTTATTACCTAAGGATATAGTGTTTAAGGACTATTGCAGGAGATAAAAGAAAGGTGCTCCGAAGAAATTCATGAAGTTTCTTACCTTACTCTGGCTACGTTTTAAGATTAAAGGTTTTCGCCACAAAATTATTACTAATCCACGACCAGATAGTACAGTGTGCCAGCTATGGAATGTGCACCGGCTGTAACTAAATTTTTCGCATTTGCTTCCTCTCTAGCAGAAACAAAAGCGTGTACAAGTCCGGAAACTTTGGATTTTCACTGATTTTTTCTCTGTAACCAGATTGGTCAAAAAGGAAGTTACTCTGCTAAAAATAATTGGCTTTTTACTCTCCGTAAATCAATTCAATTCAGTTTTACGAGAAAGATTGTTGCCGGATGGCGAACAAACGCTTGGTTAATTTTGGACACGGATTCAATATATTTCGGAATAAGAGAAAAATCATTAATCAATGTATAATCTATATATATAAAACAAAGTCGAAAATCGTGTTAGTTACACCATTTATAACTCGAGAACGGCTGTACCGATTTTAATGGTATTTGGTTTTTTGGATTCGTCTAAGCCTCTATTAGCAGAATAACCATTAAAAATAGTAAAAGTTCACGGAAAAAATTAATCTTGATATTAGGGATATTATTTAGGAGTTGGTAACACTGCAACAATTGTCCAGTCGGTGCTAAGCCCAGCTCAAGTTGACACGTCACTACGTCACTACCGTATTTGTAAACAAATCACAGACAACAAGCAAACATTTAGGTTACCGGTCAATTTGTATGCTTTCTTATTATTATGCCTCGACGCAGAAGATCTAATCTTTCCCAACAAACCCGTAATGCAATTAGGCTTCGGAACATTGTGAATGAATCCACCGAAGAAGAACGAGAAAACGCACGCGAAGAGCGCCGCGTTAGTATGGGCCGGCTTCGAGCTTTTCAAACCGAAGAGGAACGAGAGGAAACCCGTGAAACGGCCCGGTTGGCAATGAGAAGTTGTCGAGCTCAACGTAGAGATCAACAGCGACATAATCTTCGGCGCGATGCCTCAAGTGTTAATTTGAATCGAGCAGCGTTTCTATACGATTGCACAATTGATTACAGCTCGCATCCTTTCGTTCGCATTGGTGAAATGGACGTTGTTTGTGAGCATTGTGGCGCATTAAAGTTTGCTGGAGAAACACCTGGATTTTGCTGCCTTACTGGCAAAGTGAAACTGCCATTATTGACTTCGCCACCTGAGCCATTACGTTCATTGCTTTTCGGTGAAACACCAGAATCACGACATTTTCTAGCGAACACTCAAAAATACAATGGCTGTTTTCAAATTACTTCATTTGGGGCTAACATTGTCCAAGAACCAGGATTTAATCCGACATTCAAGGTAATTTATGTTGAAGAGAGACAATGTTCATTTTATTTAATAGATAAGTATTTTCAATATATGACAATTTGCTCAAATGTAGTTTCAGTTATGGGTGAAAAATTTTAGGTCAGTGTATTTGTGTCCAAAATAAATAAGGCGTGCTATCATAAAAAAAGATAATAAATGAGTAATATTGATTTCGCTTTCGACAGATTCAAGGCCAGATTCACCATCAAATTGGATCATTGCTACCTCTTGAAGATGCACAGCATAAATTCCTGCAAATATACTTCATTGGTAATATGGAGAAACAACTTGATCGACGTGAAGATATTTACCCAGCAATGAAAAGAGCAATTCTTCATGGTCTGCAGCAATTACTTCATGAGCATAATGCATTAGTTAGGCTGTTCAGAACGGCGTTGGAACGCATGCCACACGAAGACTACAAAGTCGTGATCAGAGCAGATAAACGACCAGTTGGAACACACGAACGAACATTTAACGCTTCAACATTAGACGAAGTTGCAATCCTGATTGTAGGTGAAAACGTGGAAACACGTGATATTGTGCTTTCACGTCGTGATACTGGGCAGCTGCAAAAAATATATGAAACGCACCGTTCATATGACACATTGCAATACCCGCTGATGTTTTGGCAAGGAGATGATGGATATCACTTCAATATCAAGATGATAAATCCATTGAATGGTGAGTATCAAACAGTGTTGGGAAAATTTTAATTGAAAGTGCAATTAAAGATTAATTATCTTCATTAATTAAAAAACAAGATGATTGAAAAATTAAATGATTAACGCCCAACACTGGAATCAATATCCTTCAATAACGACGCGACTTCTAAGATACTAATTTTACTGTTTTTATTTCAGGGGAGGACACTACAAAGAAGGTTAGCTCGATGAACTATTATGCATATCGTTTGATGATTCGTCAAAATGCTGACAACTATTTGCTGCGATTTCGGCGATTGTTTCAGCAATATTGTGTTGATATGTATGTCAAAATCGAAACGGAGCGACTAAATTTCATTAGGTTTAACCAAGCAAAACTGCGCTCGGAGGAGTATATCCATTTACGCGATGCAATTAGCACCGAAGGAGATGCAGCTAATGTTGGCCGATTGACTATTCTACCGGCAACGTAAACAGGTAGCCCGCGTCATATGCATGAATATGCGCAAGACGCAATGACATATGTTCGTCATTACGGTCGGCCAGATCTATTTATTACCTTCACATGTAATCCAAAATGGATAGAAATTGTTCAAATGCTGCTTCCAGGACAAACATCAAGTGATAGGCACGACATCACTGCACGTGTATTTAAGCAAAAAATACGGTCACTAATGAACTATATTGTTAAGCATTTGGGGATATTCGATGCTGGATGTATTCAATCGAATGGCAAAAACGAGGATTGCCACATTCACACATTCTTCTTTGGTTAGTCGAAAGAATTCAACCAGACCAAATAGATGATATCATATTTGCTGAGATTCCTGATCCCGAAACCGATCCAGACCTACATGATGTTGTAATTACGAATATGATTCATGGACCTCATTCATGATCAACACCCAATCACCATGCATGGTCGACGGCTATTGTTTCAAACGTTATCCACGAAAATTCACGGCGGAAACTGTCACTGGCAACGATGGTTATCCGCTATATCGGCGTCGATCCCCTCATGATAACGGTCGTACTATCACAACGAAAGTGAAAGGAAAAAATTTCGTGGTCGACAACAGTTGGATTGTTCCATATTCTACACTGCTTTCAAAAACATTGAAGACACATTGCAACGTTGAGTATTGCAATTCCGTGAAGTCGATCAAATACATATGTAAATATGTCACGAAAGGCAGCGATATGGCGGTTTTTGGCATCCAAACCACCGATATCAACAATGAAATTACCAGCTATCAACTTGGTCGATATGTGAACTGCAATGAAGCGATTTGGCGTATTTTCTCATTCCCTATTCACGAACGTCATCCCACTGTTGTACTATCACTTTCAAAAGTCGGTCCACACGGTGAGCGCGACCATCTCCATGTTATGTTGAAATCGAGCTTCACGTATTGCATACGCGTTCCATGACTTCTGGGGGCCAATTTTACTGCTACGACAGGCACAACTTGAGTTTGTTTTCTACTCGCTAAGAGACCTCCCGTGCCCTTCTCCCTCCGACAACGAATAGCCAAAACAATCCCAACCCCCACTCCCATAAGAATTCGCCAGCCGAAGAACCCGTGAAGTGTTTTCGGCTGGGACTTTCTTGTGGGAGGACTTCGGCCGGTATTTCATGTGGGAGGAAGAAGGCGATAATTTCCTGTACTCTCCTTATGACATGGGTTGTCGTGGCAAGAATCATTAGTCCTGCGCAAGGGGGACAGATAGTAGCCTCGTTTGCATGCAGGAAAACTAGTAATTTATAAAGTTATAGTAAATACGTTGCCAAAATCCACTGTTGCAAAATCAGCTCGGAAACCTTTCCGACAATTTGAAAAGAAAGATAATGTTAAGAGATCAGAATTTTTAATTCGCACGTAATAATTTGCACGTAATAGCTGAGATAGCAGATAAAATAAAATCGGGTAAAGGGCGGAAGACTTCCTCGGTAAAGACCAGTATGGGTTAAGGAAAGAGAGCGGAACGCGAAACGCATTTCTGGTGATGAGTATTCTAACATTTATTTATAGATAATAGCCACTATGTCTCTATTTGCTTCTTAGACTGCTGGAAGACTTTTAGCAGAGTACATTGGACGATAATAATAAATATTACTGCAGAAATAGGGAGTACTCTGGAATTTTAGGTGTATAATTATAAAACCTCACGGGGATGAAGCGGTATACAGGTAATGAATGACGAATCGGAATGGGTATATGTTGGAAGAGGATTCAGGACGGGCCATTTCTTATTAACACTGATTTTCGATTGTTCGCTGACAATTTGGTAATAAATGTATGGAACGGGATAAAATTGCGTAGGAAAGTAGCAAGTAACTGTTAATTTTGGTAGATTTACAGATGGCCAAGATTTATTTAGCCTTCAGCCACGGGACTCGATGTCTATTTCGCAGGTGAAAAAGTGCGTGATATTTGGAATGTGAATTAATCATATAAAGCGCAGGTAATGAAGTTTATAAAGTAGTAATAGTCCAAAATGAAGGAAAATGAGGAAAATTCTGAGCTGGGGAAACGGGTTACCTTTCCGGGAAGTATAACTACGTCATTCAGTAAAGGATAAATTAATGTATGGAGATAGGTGTTACAGGGGATTTAAAGAATTGTGTTTGAATAGGAATTTCGCTGTTTTCAAGTAGGATTGAGAAAAAAATTAACGAAAAGTCGATAGGAGATATACGAGAGACAGCACAAATAAAACGTGGTGTTGCCTAAGGTGCTATAGATGGGATATGACTCAACGACGGGAAAGGGGATATTACGGCAAAGATCTATATTAGTGAAACACACGTGGTGATGATAAATGTGCAACTCTATCTCCATAATTGCAAAGTAAAATTAAAACGATATAGTTTAAGAACAAAACAACTGATATATCCTTCAAACTTATATAATTAATTAGTGTATCGGAACGAAAATTTGGAGGTTTTGGAAAGCCTCCAGCACACACTTTAATTACTGATGCAACGATTTTCCATTTTTGAACTGTAGCAAAATATATTGCTTGAATACACAGACCGTTGAGAAATTCATAAACACCAATGAGGGAAACATTAATGCCGAGTATTCACCTGGGATGAGTAACTGATGGGAGTCCGATCATTCTCTTGCAATCGGGAGTTGAGATTTATTCAACATTCACTCCGAATTTCCCTCAAGGTAATGACTAATGATCGGTCACTACTTAATTATTTTTTTGAAAATTATATGATCATAATGAAAGGAAACAAACCAAGCCTGGAAACGTTTCCTCAAAGCCTATTATTTGTACCACGAAAATATCACAACTTTTTTGTGACCGAAGTCAAGTGCACTGAATTTGGCATAGAGCTTTTAAGTACTCTCACAATGAGGCACACAATGTTTTTTACAGTATAGCATTGCTTTTACGAGAATTAATTCAAACTGAATTTATTAATTGATTGCCTTGGGATTGGGTACATTGATTTATCAAACCAATCTATTTATGCTAAAGGATTGACAGATTTAAACTGTCCACCACCATATATTGCCACCATAGTGAACATAGCTTCTATAAATTACAGGTTCGTTCAGGAACGGAGAGCTGAGTGATGGATATACTTGTAGTGAATGAATCTTTTTGTTTTGTATTAACTTCCTAAACACAGTCGCAGTGCATTTAACAGACCAATAAAAACAATGTAAGACTAATTGCAGACTATAGAGT
Source organism: Pyrrhosoma nymphula (assembly GCA_963573305.1). Lineage (NCBI taxonomy): Eukaryota > Metazoa > Arthropoda > Insecta > Odonata > Coenagrionidae > Pyrrhosoma > Pyrrhosoma nymphula. Next base: position 98,948,422 of record OY754334.1, on the reverse strand, counting down.
AAAATTAACATTGAAACATGCCTTCGGTGTAACGCCGCTCGAAGCTGATTTCTAAATACGCAAAGCGAAGTCATACTTATTTCATCCAACACATATCATTACTGAAAATTATACTTAACGATATTACCTAAAAAAGTATAAAACCCTAAGTAGGATAAAATAAATGCAAAACTATGGCGAATGAAGCTAAAAAAAGTGGATTGTAATTTATCAGAAATGAATGCGGTCATTTTTGAATGAGTTTTCCTTCAGTGGAGATATAACTTAATTGATTTATCGCTCTCAGAGAAGATATGCACTCCATTTAAAAATACCTGCGATGAAAAACTGCTCATATATAAAAGATAAGATTTTCAAATAAGCAACATGAAAAACGCTCTCGTTATTTAGAATAGATTCGAACGAAATAGAAGTTGTGGTTTAAACTTAAAGTTGGCGTTCATTTTGCAGCGAAAATTAATGGGAATGAGTCAAGATTTGATAAGGTTAGGAAGAAAAGTGTACTAGATAATTTGGGATAGTCATTTTCATTATATTATCTATGGTAACAGAAATCTAAAACAAAATGCTCATTCACCAGAGAACAACTTTAATATTTTGTGATAACGCCATTATTTTCAGTTGCAGATCGTAATCGTGACTGCATAGACCCAACCAAATGTTCTATTTCATGGGGACGATGGTTTAAAGAATTCCAAACATCATGTATGTTTTACTTATAAAGTTTTACTCGGTTCTTTCTCCGTCGTAATGCCACTCATTCACAATGTTACCCTACGCATTCTCAATAGGAGAAAGGTCCGGGGAGTTAGCTGTCCAGGGTAAAACGCAAAGTCGAGAATTATCCTCAAAAATTGCTTTGTGGTGGTCGGTTATCCGATCTATTTCCTCGATTTATCAAGAATACATGCCCGCTACTCGTAAGAGTGAAAAACACCTAACGCCTTTCCCTTTTGCATTCTCCCGCCTACCGTCCCCTACAACTTGGAGTCGGGGGAGTTGGCTGGTCAGCGATAGCGGGAGAAGGTCATGCGAGGGTCTCCATAGTTGAGTGGAAATGAGTCAAGTTGGCCCTTAGTAGTCGCTGAGTGCATAGGCAATACCCGAAGTTCGAATTCAGCGAAATGCGAAGTTGGGCGCGCTCGCCGCGTGGACCGACTTTTGAAAGTGATAGTACATTTGGCGGTTCATCTGGAGAATGGCCAACGAGTTTATTTCACCGCGTCGAATGTTGCACAACAAGCTGAAGCACCTCCAGCGACAACATTGACGAGTTTCTTTGCGACTTGCCAAAGCGATCCGTTTGCCCGAACGTTGTTTTACCCAGAGATGCCACGTTATTACACTTGGAACGCTTCATCGAGGAAATTTCAACGTCGGAAGCAAGGCGACGCGGTTCCTGGTCATCCGGATGTGCGTTCTACTGATGCTCTTGGCCGTATTTATACAGTTCATCCAAAGAATGATGAATGCTTCTATTTGCGGTTGTTATTGGTGAATGTTCGAGGGCCAACATCATTCGAATCACTACGAACTGTTAATGGTATAGTGTACCCAACATTTCGTGCTGCATGTCAAGAGCTCAATTTGCTTGAAAACGATAATCAATGGGACACCACAATGGCTGAAGCAACTATTTCTGCATCTCCAAGTCAGATACGCACATTACTTGCTATCATCCTTTCGACATGCTTCCCATCAAAAAAATTACAAATCACAAGGCCAATCGTTGAGTGTTTGTGGTCTGAATTTAGAAAACCCATGTTTTTCTCATGGTCAATTATATGTGGCATGTTCACGTGTTGGTAAACCATCGGCTTTATTTATTCTTGCGCCTGATAACAAGACAAAAAATGTTGTATATCAAAATGTTCTTGACTCAAGAGAATAAATTGATAGTATATATACGTTGAAAAAAAAATCTTTCTGATAAGCCATTGTAACACTAATTTTTGTAGTTTTATAGAATTGTTACCCTTATTTTATTTTAACAATCCAAATAAAATTAAAATCGGTACAACCGTTCTTGATTTATAAATGGTGTAACCAAACTGTCCATTATTTGTTGGGCGGTACGAAGTTCGCCGGGTCAGCTAGTAATTATATAAACGCTACAAGGGCATTGTTACATAAGAAGATTCTCCGCAGACATTTCTTAATCCCTGTCTATCCAGCAATAGTTTTCACTAATAGTTGCGTGAAGACTTTAAGGAATAGATTTAGTACCTGTAGCGTAATAAATGAGAATTACTACACAAATAACTCAAAACAGCATGGGCCATGGTCCTAATTAAAGAGATATACCAATACCAATGAAGGTTTAATACCAATTTGGTAAGTTTTCGGATTGGCCATTAAAATAGGCCATGATTTTTTTGGTCACTTTCATAACCACTCGAGTATATTTTTTATGATATTTTAGTCATTCGAATTGCTAGAATTTCCAGGTTATAAAACAGAATAGGGAGAGTTAGCATTTTAATAACCTGCGGTGAATGCATAGATTTACAATGATACTCTGTGGACAAAGTAACGCTGAAGTGGAGTTAGCCTCCCCATGCATGGAGTTTGAACTAGGCTTGGTGCAAACTGAACTATGTTTGTCTTACTTTATGGTCTAAAGCACACACTCGCCCAAATTACCTGCCTTTCTTATATCTTCGCATTATATTTTGCAAAAAGAAATTCCATGCTATTATACTGCCTCAAAATTACTCCTGAAACATAATGGATCTTTTTTATGCATAATTTCCTTCGAAATTGCAGGAAGTAAATAAACGAGGATAAATTGTGCTAGAAAGCTAGAACTGCCCTGGTATCTTGCCAGTACTTTACATGAAAATGAGTCTGATAAGTATAACATTTTGGAAAATAATCAAGCACTTGCCAGGACACTGAATTGGTGCAGGTTGATTCAAGGGAAGTTTTATATAATTCTCTCCTTCACGAAATTAACTATTTCCTATTTGACAAGTGTGTAAAATCTGTTCATTAATAGATTTAAGTCAATAGCTAAAATATCTCCAAAACCAGTGGTTAATTGAGACACCAAAGTGAAGTGAAACTTTGATTAAACAGGACATATTTATTCCGTAATCAAAGTTTCATCCTTAATCATTAGCCTTAGTTTAAGATCTTAGCCAAATACTGGATCTGCTAGGCACTCATCGATTTGTTGTCAGCTCGTACTTAAACACCGGTAGGTAGCTTGAGAATTATGACATTGCGTGAAACAGTAGAAATATACAATCAGTAAGCTCTGCTACGAGTAACTGAAAGGTTTAACATTCAAACGGGCAGCATACCAACTTCATGTTAAGATAATGGTGATGATGATAATGGCTTACTGGAACAATGTCATGGTTTACCGAGAAACGGATCAAATTCACTTTTACGTGGGTTGGATGAAAATGTTTCATATGCCACGACATCCCCTCTCAGGCTCCGGGCCCAAAACCACTCCTCGCAACCTCATTCCACCTCGACTTCGGCCAAGCTGAATTATAATTTTTCTATCCGTTCCCCCATTTCTCCAGCCCGCAGCGAATGATATCCCCCACCGCGCGATCCATCCTCTCGACGGCGGATAAAGCCTACGGAGATACGGGTCCGATTTCCCTCAACCGAGCGCGCACCCCACCCACATCCCCCTCTGCCCAGGAGGGAGACAGACCCCCGTCCCCCCTCTCTCTCTCTCTCGGCGCCTCTTTTCTGATTCAATTACTTATTTAAGGAATTATTATATTCCGCTCTCGGATGGGATGATTTACTGCCCTCAGGGAGTTCAATCGGATGGCGAGCTAGAAAGGGAATGAGAGTTGGGATCGAGAAATAAGCCGTATCTCAGATCCATTAAAGGGAGTTTGGGTGAGATTTCTCTCCAGCCATAATAGTAAATATTGTAATCAATATTCGAAATTTATTTTTTATATGTAAGCCGTCATAAGGAACATTAAGTTAATACGGAAGTATAAATTTGTCCAAAACTTTGATTAATCTAGTTGAACTTCTTTCATATCGACCAAGGATACAGACTTGAGATTTTTACTTAATTTATTAACCTCACGCCATGGGCAAGGGTCCAGCCAAATTGTCACACCGGTTCCCGTAAGACCACCGAAGTTAAGCAATGTTGGCCCCGGACGGTGGTTGGATGGGTGACCATACATACCTACACCGTGGCTCTCTTGTCCCCTGTCTGCATGTGGCAGACAGGCATGGGGTTGGAACAATGGACCAAGAAGGTCTAAGTGCAAGAAGGTCCTCCCAGCAAGCAACTAATCTAGTCTCACGCTATACGCTGAAAATGTCCATGAAAATCGGAATGAAAGCGTCTTGGGATGTAATATTAACAATCAAAGAAAAATGGCGCATTAATAATCAATGTCACAATTGGAAGTGGAACGGAGTGAAAAGAAATTTTGGATGATATAAAGTAAAGCTGGGGATATTATATGTTTGAAATAAATGCGAGGAAAATCGCGTCGCCGCGCCGGTTAAGGTTGGGAATGATCCTAATGTGGAGTAAATATAACAAGGGGGCTGTCCAAAGACGTACTAAGCAATGGAAAACATGCAAAAAGTTCATTCCCTATATTTAACAAGTGTACAATGTACATGACAGCAAATTTCCTAAAGATTTCAAATATATGTAAGCCTAATTTATGTCTCAAAGACATTAATTTATAAATGCCTTCTAAAAGGGCATACATTTAAAAAAAAGCCACGCAAGCTATAGCGGCACATAATTGGCCTGCTTTCTCAACATGGTATCACTTCTATCTGTTCAGCAGCACTGTACTACATTCCAACAGTAAGGATCTAATCAGACTGGTGCATTGTGTTTCATGAGTGAAATAAAAACGATTTCTTTTTCAATTCATTGGCCGTTTGGTTGACTCCAGCCCTCCATCCTTCCCTAACTAATGCTAGTTCCCTTAGTCCCTTGTAGTTCTTCTTATACGTACTTTTATTTTCATTTTTCCTGTGTATTGATCCTAGTGGGACTTTTCCCTCAATTATATTCCTCACATACCCATTGTGCCTCAGGGTGTGTCCAATCCATCTGGTTCTACTTTTATGTATTTTGTTCCGTATGGTCCATTCCTCTTCTACACTTTTGTATACTTATTCTTTTTATTTTATCCCTCCATTTTAACTTCAGCATCCACCTCCTACATCAGGTTTTGAAAGAACCTAATCATTTCTGCTCTGCTTTTTGAATGGTGCATGTTGACGATCCGTAGAATGTCCAATGAGAATAAACATCGAACATAGAAATGCATTCTAATACCCAAAGCGATACCGTTTCGCGGCGTCATCCACCGGTTTCTCGATGCAGCAGCACTTTGACGTCCGCATAATGGTAAACTATAAATATTTTATTAAAAAAAAACTATTCGGCCAACTTTATTTCCAGTGCATTTAAGAAAATGAAGTTCAACTACAGATAGTTTATGAAAAAAGCATCTTCCCAACAGCAAATATATGAATTGACACGGAACAAAATTAAGGGAAGGCAACCAACAAAGGTCTCATTCTTTAGCAAAGGTTATGATGGTAAAGAAGCACACTTCCCTTCCAACCGGGAATCTTCCAGTGCTTCCAATCGAGTTGATGAAAGCGGCAACTTTTCAAGATCTCCACCTCGATTTCGAGATCACCGTAATCATTAACGAGGGGAAATATACGACACCTTATCGGGAGAGTGGAATGGGAGATGAAAAGAAACGGCGCGGGCGGAACGAGGAAGGGATTCTGGAAGGCTGGTTTTAGGAGGGTGGGGTAAATGAAGGGGGCGTGCTGACTGGTTTTTTGGTCCCGAAATCAGCGCTCACGTATTTATGGCGGCAGAAATGATTTTTGAGTGCGTGATAATCAGGGCTGTTTATTTTCAACCAAAGAGAAAAAAGAAGTTGAAAAAAATTAATATGGCCGCCTGAGATGAATTCAAAGTTCTGTCTCATGCGTTACATTTTTAAGTTCTGAGATTTTCCTAGCGGAATACTCCCCTATAAAAATTGTAACACAATGTCGAAAATTTATGGAAATATATTTTAGTAACAAGTTTTTAAAAACGATTGGCGAAATTTATAAGCATAATTCCAGCCAAATATCTTAATTCACTATTTTTATATGGGAAATACTGTAACATACGAATGTGTTTTTACTCTTATAAAACTTTGTACATAAACAATTTCCACGACTCACAACATGTGATTATTTTTGTGCTTACGAATGAATTTGAACAAAAGAATGTCTGAGGATCATCAAAGTTCATTTTGAGCCATTTGGCTGAAATAAAATTATTACCCAACACAAACAGTTTTTCCCATATAGTATGCTCACGCCGCGTAAACCTGTCAATATAATCTCCAGGTAAATACTTTGAATCAATATTTTATCCATTCAATTTTTTTTAAACGGTTGTTCAGTTTTAACCAGTTATGTCTTCCCTAGGTAAAATTTCAAATCTCCCTAGTCTGATTGACACACTGTGCATTTCAAAGAAACATAATATTTTTAAAAAATGAAAAGGAAAAACTGTGACGTACTAATAAATGCAAAATTAAAACATAAATATACATAAAAATAAGAATACATACAGCAAAAACTGTAACATACTAGTAATACAACATTTGCAGCTAGAATATGATGAAAAGTTTCAGATTTTGAGTGGCTGTTGTTTTGCGAACGAAAGAGTGATAGTTGAACGAACATTTATCTATTTGCATCCTTTAAGAATACAGATTAGGTCACTCGGCCTCAGAGGCGGTCCCCATGGAGAGGCTGTAGTTTCTCGCTTGTTTATTGTGGAGCTGGTAGTTCTTTATGACCAGAGTCCTCTACATAGCGGCCATTTCACAACATGGTAGTGAAGTAGATTTTGTACTTGAGTAGTTGCTATGTAGAGAACTCTGCTATTGCTATTATCGTAAATCCAGAGGACTCTGCTAGCAAGTAAGTACGCAAGCACATACACTGGTACCGCTTGAGTGGGTTTGCTGATGTCACACGATGTTTTTCTTGCATTATTTTTCTTCAAAGACAGAGAATTTTACTTTTTTTGCGAATTCTGAGGCTTTTAAAATTGAAGAATGGTCGCGTTAACGATGTTATGACCCGGGCCCCCACATATTTGGGAACCCGAGAGCATAATATTTTACGTGGGTTCTTGCCCTTGGTGTCGGGAAGCGAATAATCACACACAAATATTTAAAGTCTTTTACTCAAAGTTTATTTCCATTTAAAATCCCAAAAGAATCAATTCAATGTACAAATAGCAAGTAATGAATATGTGCGTCTAGAATAGCAGAAAGTGAAAACATTACCAATGTCTCGGGAAGGAGAGGAGCTGCTGGTGATGGCACGGGTGGATAGCGAGGCGCTTCGGTAGCACGGGCCCCATGGCCCGCGCTTCGACTCCCACTGACGGCTACATTGTGACTGTACCGTCAGTGAATGGTTGCAGAGTAACCATTAGCCGATCACTGTCCGACTGGCTGCCGGACGAGTGTCGAGTGTACTCCCCGATAGCGTCTCCACCGTGCCATTATATAGGAAAGGTGAAACTAGGATGTTTTTGACAAAATGGCAAGGGTGGGAGGGGAGGAAGAAGAGGAAGCTTAGCCGTTCTCGAAAGTGAAAGGTACAGTTCCCGAGGTATAGTTTGGCATAGCTGGCTATTCTGAGACGTCACACAACAACACATTTATGCATATTTTGGGAAATGGAGTTCTTCCATTTCCGGATCATTACAACGACATTTTATTACATTAAGATGTGAACGCTCGACTTGCCATTTCTTTTAGCTTCAAAGTTTCAATATGCAATGGGAGGTAATTTTTCGCTTTGAGACCTTGCACTTTAATGACTTATCATTAAGTTTCAGTAAGATTGTATTCATATTGTTTCAAGAGAAATCTCTCATCTCTTTTGCATAAAATTTTACACTTAACGCCCAGCGTATCAATTCTGGCACATCGGGCGTCACGCAATTCATAGTAAACGATACAATTATATATTTTATTTAACTGATCCTAACAATTCCTGCATTAGCGTAAGAAATATTTTAAAGTTCGAGGCGTGTACTCCTTTAGCACTTGCTTGTCGGTCCATAATCGCCTTCAGTCTCGGTTGAGTGTCAGTCTTGGACAAGTTTTTGGGCCGATCATTCGGGCTTTTTTGGCTCAGCAGCGAGGAAGCACTTATAGACCTTGGAATTCATGACGACGTTCCAACTAACTTTTAAAGGCTCAAGGCTCTTTCTCCTGCGTAATTATGTTTCCAATTACTACGACAGTTTGGGAATTTCAACCATGCTAACAGAGCACTTGAATAAGAGGCTAACGGGGGCTCATCTCCATGCCACCGACCCTACTTAAACGTAGGGGTCTTCAAAAAATCGAGCAGAGTGAAAATCTTCAACCAAGAAAGGCTCACTTGGGCCTTTGTTGTATAGCTAATTAATCTTTGTGAAGAAATATTTGCTACCAAAAAATTACCAATTTTCGTTCAAATTTGTGTAGGGGCATGGAAGATTATGCGTTTCTGCGAACGCAATATTTAATTTTATGGATGCGTTGTACATGCACAGAAGAAAAATGCACTTAGGTACTCGGAATATTTTACCTAAACTTCAATATAATATTACTTCAAAGGCAATCATTGCAGCTTTACAGAACGTGGATGTCAGGATAAAATTTCCTTGAACTTCTTGAAAAAATCTCTCACAATTGCTAAGAACCTACCGGCCTCAATGCTAATTTCAGCCTAAAGATATAAGCACACCTAGCGGAAAAGTAGCAAACTACGGCCTCACTTAATGGCCACGCGCTGCCTAAGGCAAGGATGCAAAGTGACCCGACTTGTATTCTAAGATCGTGATCCTAAAGAACCCAAGGTTTCGTCGAGAAAGACCAGGCTAGAGTTCGCTTGGAGTCCCCAGCCCAAGTCACCAGAGTGTGAAATCCCTAGGGCCAGTTCCTTGCCACTGAGCCATCTGTGTTTTCTCACGAAAGTATTGCATCCAGAAAATTGTACAGCTTGTACCTTGGGGTGAATAATCTCAGCTCAGAGCTGAAGCTCAGAGGTAAATAATCACAAGCATGGAAGGTGTGTTTGTGAGGGAAAAAGCCAGCCACGGCAAAAAAAATATACATTTTGTGAGCTGAGGGCACTTAGTCAAAGTCCCTATTTGGTGTGCGTTTTTCTAAGAGTGTAAGAAATAGACGGCAGCGGTTGCTTAACATCACAAAATGAAGTAGACCTATGCTTCAATAGAATGATTAAGAGTAATAGCATAGTTAAGTTCATCAAATAATCAAATTGAGAATAGTGCTCCATAAAACAACGGGTGTGTATAAAGCACTGAAGACATGACAACCACTAATTAAAGATCTTTTAAGATAATGTAATCAGCTGAAACAACTAAAAGGGATTCATAAGAGAATAAAACTCCAAAAAAAGACAACCGGGGTATGAAAATACATATTATATTAAGGAAGGAGCTACGAGCAAGACTTTTCAGAATAAATGGTTACCTCATCAGTCACTTTTAGAAGCACTGCGGATTGCTGGTTGCAATTATAGAAGTACGCTCTAAGACGAGGAAATGTAATGCAAAACAAGCAAAATGGCAAGCATTCATCAATACCTACTTAAAAGACGGAAAAGCAAAATATGTAACCTGTGAAGGAGTTTCAGTCTCGACTTAGTGGAAATGTTCAATCTTCATAATACTGACATATTGTAAACAGGTCAGAAGTTAAAAAACAGAGTAATGGGATGCAAAATACATTTTATTAATAATGACGAAATATATTGTTTAGCAAAACATTTGTGTAACTCAAACGGTTTCATTAATTTTGACACTATTTTACTTTACTGTGCTGACATAGAGGCTATGTTATATTCCTTCGTTAGAGCAATGTGAAAGTGTCAATAGCCCAGCCATTCTTTGTAATGAAGTTGTTTTTGTCACAAAACCCCCTCTCGTAAACCTAAATCTCCCTTGCGCTTATGACCCTGATATAAAATTTCCTGACCTCCACCTCTATTTCTTCTTTCCTTTCTTTACCCCTCATCTTTAATGCAAAACATTTTTTTTTCAAAAAATCTTGATTTTTTTTGAAAAGTATGCAATTCCAAAGCAGCCAAACCGCTGGAATCCAATAGACTCTTCATATTAAAGTTAATTCTAGACGGAATACGATTAATTTTAATTTTGGTGGAAATGGCACTTATGAAACACGTCGATTTAAAAAAAATATTAGATGTCCCTCTTTTTTTCATTACAACTCACTCACTTTACGTGTAAAAGACTTTTAACACTGCTCATTTTAAAGATTATTTTAAGCACTATATAAAAGTTTCCCATTGTCATATCGATAAAACATATCCGTTGTCCGCTAAATGGCATTGAAGACATCGATTAAATTTCAGACAAAAAAAAAACTGTTTTTATCTTCAATATCTCGCTTAATATTGCACTTAAAACACTCTATAAAAAATCAATTTGTTCATTTTCTTACCTGATACAATTTTGTTTATTATGAAATTATCGGTAAAACGCATATTTTTTTAGATATTTGCAAAAAACCGTTGAAAAACGAGGGAAAATTCTGAGTTTTCAATCGCCAATAACTCAAAAAGTATTGAGTTTTTGAAAAAACTTTATAGAACACTCTTTGCTTAGAATTGGGTCTTCTATCGATCCCCAAGGTTATGACCAAAAAAAGTTCCACTAACGAGAACCACCCCCAGGGTAAGAACGGAGGTCGGGTCAATATCACTTTTGAAGTTAAGGGTAGGATAAGCCTAATTCCAAAATTTCATGTAAATCGGTTCATAGTAAAATATTTCTGAGGTGAAAAGCTTCAATAACTGGACTATATGTGTTACATTGTCACCGGACACAACGCGCGAACGCAACAGTTACAACTCGACTCATCGAAGAACAGTCATTCAGCTTGAATATTTGGTAGTGCCATACGGTAGCTTCTTTTCTTTTGTATTAACTGTGTCATTATTAAGCAATATTATTTATTCTCGGTGACCACGTTGGATTTAAATTTTTCTTCTGTTTAAAATGTAAGTACATTTTCTTTGTTTTAAATTAAATTGCTTTTCTTACCTATCTCTTTACTTGATAAGTGAGCATTCTCGGCAACAGATCTCAAAACTGCGGTCATTACACTCGGAGAAAAATAAGGGACAGTATTATAAATATATTAGGAATAACAGTAATTCTATCTAAAGTAAAAGGTCAGTATTGTAAACCGTAATAAATATATTGTAACTTTAACATACTTCTTGTAAATTCGAATATATCTATAGTAGATTTTAATATACTTGTATTGTTGTCCCCGATTGTAGTATGCAGGATTGTTATTATTTCTCTCAATGTAACGGAGATAATTGCCGCATTTCACGAGTTTTGAATTTTCTAGGAAAATATTTAATTCAATATTTATTCTTTAAATTGTCATATTTCTTTGCATTCTAGTATCCCATGAACATGAGTAGTAAACCGAAGAAATCTAAAACTTATCACTTCAATGAAGAATGGGAGCTCGATTACTTTTTTACAATGGTGAATGATAAATGCTGTTGTTTAATATGCCTTACCTCGGTAGCCATTGCTAAGAAGGGTAATCTGGAGAGACATTTTTTAGCTTTACATAACAAGTATCAAACAGATTAGCCACCAAATTCTGAACTGAGAAAACATAAAGTTAGGGATTTTAAAACTCGATTAACAAATCAACAAAGCGTTTTTAAAAAGCCAAGGTTGAAGTCACAAGCAGTAACTACTGCATCATTCAAAGTAAGCTATCTCTTAGCAAAAAAATGCAAGCCATTTTCCGACGGTGAATTTGTAAAGGAAATATTTTTGAAAATGTCAGATTCACTTTTTAACGATTTTAAGAACAAGAGTAAAATTGTTGCTGCAATTCAAGATCTACAATTGTCTCGAAACACAGTGGTGCGACGAATTGAAATGATGAGTGGGAATGTAAAAGAGCAGTTAATTAATGATATTAATAGATGTTCTTGTTTTTCCATTCAGTGTGATGAATCGACAGATATAAGTGATACAGTACAATTTCTTGTTTTCATTCGTATGATTATTAAAGATTTTACATCTAAAGAAGAATTGTTGGGTATGATTTCTTTGAAGGAAAGGACTCGAGGTGTCGACATATCCAAAGCCTTTAAAAACTTGCTCTATGATTTGAAAGTACCACTTTTCAAATTAGTCTCAATAACAACGGATGGCGCAGCTGCAATGATAGGTTGCAAAAATGGATTTATAGCCCTATGTTGAACTGAAGATGAATTCCCAGCCTTTTTGAGCTATCACTGCATAATTCACCAGCAAGTGTTAGCTAGTAAGAGACTAAACACAAAAGAGGTAATGGACATATCATTTAAAATTGTTAATTCAATTCGAGGAAGTTCCCAGACTCTTCCAACTGCAGCTCGATGAAGGCCAACCGATGGCCTACATACCGATGTCAGATGGCTGAGCAGAGGTAAATTACTGCAGCGATTTCGTGATTTATTGCCAGAAATTATAGATTTTCTTCACGAACAAGATGGAAACTGTGAAAATTTAAATGATGAAACTTGGCTTAATGACTTGGCATTTCTTACCGATTTTACTTCAATATTAAGTCATTTAAATTTAGTAAACAAGGTAAAAATAAAACAGTAATTGATATGATCAGCTCCATAGACGCATATAAAACAAAATTTATTTTGCTAATAGAAGATCTGCAACAAAATAATCTGAATCATTTTCCAAATATGGCGGATAATCTACAAAAACATAAAAATATTAAGTATAAGATCGACAAATACGTCGCGGAAATCCAAAAAGTAATTGAAGATTTTGAGGTAAGATTCTAGGATTTTGAAAAAAATAAAGAAATGGTGGAATTTATATCTCTTCCTTTTAAAAAAAATTTAAGTGTGAAACGCATTAGCCAAAAAATTTCGGACATATTTCATATGGATCAAAAGGCATTAGAAAATGAAATTACAATTTTACAAACTGACTTAAACTTACAAGCCAGAAAATCTGAAGAAGATTTTTGGAAATATGTCAACCGAGAAAAATATCCCAGTGTCACCAAATGTAGCGAATATATCTATTCTTGTTTCGGATCTACATACCTTTGCGAATCAGCATTTTCATACTTGAAGCTAACGAAGACTAAAAAACGTTCTGTCCTGACTGATTCCCATACAGAAGACTCATTATTATTATCTTTGTCAGGATATACACCTGATTATGATTTCTTGGTTAGAGACATGCAAACTCATTCTTCCCATTAATGTTAAGGGAACAAAGTAAATTCTAAATCTGTATTTATCTGTGGCTACATTGAATTAATAAATATTGTTAATAATTATCCATGTTCTTTTAATTCCCCTGGACGTGAGTTTTTTGGCCCTTTTAATAATTATTGTTTATGTTTTTTTACGTAGGTAGATAAGCCGTATATCTATATTTCAGTACGAGGTGTACTTAGCGAGTTTTTGATAAATTAGCAAAAAGTAAGTCATATTATTCTCTCATGATAAATTTTCTTGGCCCAAAAAAAACGAGAAAGTGAAATATTGGAATCAAATTATCAGCCACACTGTGCATTTTTATAACAACTTTTATATATTTATGAACAAATAGTACAACAAATTATACATTGCAGTTGATAAAAAAATTAAATTGCATTTTAAGTTAGTAAAAATCTATCTCGAAAAAGTGTCGGAAAATCGAATATTTTAGGTACCGCATGTACGGAATGCTGCTATCAAAAGTTGGGTCTGGAAATTTATTTTCTTCAGGAGCCTATATCTCGAAAACTTAATAAGTGATTTAAAAATAAAAAATAGTTTTGAACATATATTTTACATATATACCCATACCTCGCTGGAATGCACCTTATGCTGAAACAGTGTATAAACAGTATGCATTTGCCACCCCGTCTTCTCCCTTAGACTACGCCAATGACAATAAGTCGATCGCGACACACTTTTAAGATAAAAAGTAGATCTTACACACAGAAAAGTTGGGCACCCCTGGTATAACTGATTCTGCTATTAATAATTGTTAATATCTATTACTTTTGTTTTAATGACGAATATAATTATAAATAAATTGTTATTATTATGTGTTATTATTATTTATGCATTGTCACCAAGCTTTGATTTTGGCGATTTTCATTTGTAATACCTGATCGAGAAAATTTTTATCATGGGATTGTGATTACTTGGCCTTCTGTTAGGCGTCTCTAACTCTAAGAATGTTCTTAGTGTAAAATTACAATTAACGCATCAAAATAGCTTCTTCATAGCTTATCCCCCCTTTTCTATCTTTATTCTGGTCCTCTGTCCTGGTTTACGTTCCTTCAGTTGACATCTTTAGCACATGTTGTCCATACGTGTAATCTATGCATATTCCCCGTGATATATTGTTTCGTCGTATCTGACTACACAACATTGGTGAAAGATCTAAAATATACCTGTGACTGAGAGTGCGTGTTCTTCCTTTGGTAGTTCTCGGCTCATTTCAGTTACATCCACTAATACAGAAGTAATTCGCATTCGAAATTTTTCGTCTTCATTTTACGTTTCAGCTAATATGCTTACTGGTAAATATCTGAGGTACTTCGACTCAACTTTGCATCCTAATACCATTTACGCATCGAAATATCATCTTTGTTCATCGATCATAACTTCAGGTTTGGCATTGCTCTCCGTAGCGAAAATAGAGATCATACTTTGTGATGTACCGCTAGCCGAGTTATTTATTCACAACCCGGGTTTCGCATCATTTCACGTTAGCATATATACAAATTGAGTTGCGTACCAGTAAGAGAGGGATTCGACACCGGGCGTCGAAGGTTGATGTTGAGGATAGGAGGCAGAGGGGGTGTGAGAGGGAGAAAGGGTTGGGAGAGATAATCGGCTTCGTTTGGCTGGCCGGGGTTTTCCAGCGTTGAAGGCCTATAGGCTGCGGGGGGTGTAGCAGTGGAGAATAGGAAAGGGAAGTATTAGCAAGGAACACATCAACACAGTGTATATGCTGAAAATTTCTATGCACAATAGTCGATGGTGATCAGCAAGTCCAGGCTATTGATGAGTAAGCTTCCTGATACCAGAGATGCGTCTAAAAACTTTAAGATGTTTTCAAAGCAATGGTAAATAAACAGAAACTTGGATAAAAATTTACTGAAATGACACAAATGGCCAACGTAGCTAATGTTGGTGACCCATTTGACTTGGCAGGAATCTTTTTCATGTGTGTGATACGACGAAAATAAATTGATTTAATACGGACGGATATGAATGACTATAACCGATAGGAATGTTATATGCTTGCGTACGTTCACGAGTGGTTCACCATGGGTCATGTGGTCTTTTTTCCACCTTATAGCCCTCTTACCTTTCACTCATTCGTACCACGTTAACCCGATAACACCGGCCTTATCGAGTCGAAGAACAATTGAAATTCATACGTGTTTGTAGAGTCACACTATTACGATGGCACCTCTTTTATTTTTCTTCAGAGAATATCTTCTCTAGGAAAACATATAGATGTGAAACCTTTGCGACATAAAATTAAATCACAAAATACAGTAGAGCACTAAAAAGTAGCAGGCTGGCTAAAACAGTCAAGGGAACTTTCTTTTTATACATAAACACTTTCAAGTGCCCTTTTCTTCTCATTCGGTGGTGTGGAATGGAGACAATATTTCCTTAACCTCGTAAATAAAACTCACGAGTTGATAATATGGAACAAATTACTCGCAAAATGGCGCATTAACCCCCATGAAAATCGACTTACGTGAAAGTCATGCGATTGGTGGGCAATAACAATTGCGACATGAGCATGCACCTAAGCCCACCACCCTTCATCCCCCGTCAGATATAGTAGGTATATTACGCCGAGTATAAAAAACGGCATTACCATTTTTAAGCGCGCATAAAAATCGTTGGCGCGGTTATTTTTTTTTAACTTCCGAGCACGTTGTGTCCATCAATGATAAAATAAAAGAGTAACGACGTGCGCGCGAGATCTCGCTTCGTATTTCTTTTTTACGTTCGAATCACTCTGGCTGAAAAAATTCCGTTCTTGTTTTTCCTCGTCCTTCGCCTCTCTGGTGACAGAACACGCAAACAATTGTTGACTCCGTAAGCGTAGGAGCCATAAAAAACTAACTCGTGTGACTTTCTCGTTCGGCGTCCTCCAACACCGTGCGTGAACCTATTCGCAAGCGGCGAAGTTTTTTCATCTTCCTTACCTCCCTTCCCCCTTACCTATTCCTCCTCCACTGCCCATCATGCCGTTTAGTTCTTTTGTTTATTTCGGGAGGTAACTAATATAAGTAAGGCCATTTGCCCCATTGTGAAAGGGTAGGTTGGTTGGTAGGTAAGGGCGTTCTGGGTAGTGGAGGCGGCATCGGCATTAGCCTGCTCTTAACGAAAGGTGACAACTGGTCCTCTGCTAATGAGATTCAACCGCGACTGTGTGAGTCAAATCTTATATACTTTTTCCTTAATTGGTTTAAAAATATCCCGTTTTCATTGATAACTGCGTTAGTTTTTATAAAAAAATATTAAGGTAGAATATACGCAGATGTTTCCGCGAATATATTTTAAATGGACATAGTTTTAGAGATAGACGCCGACTGTAGGGCCATTTTTATGAAATTGCCACATTTTAACATCATCCTTTTTAGTCAGTCGCTAATGTCTCAAAAATATAAGGTAATAGGATGCATGTATTTTATCTTTAACCAATTTCCGGGATTTTACGCTTCCTACAGTCTTCCGTGAAAATGGCACATAAATTAAATATAAAAATATTATTTTTCTCCATATTTCTCCCACTGGCGCATTTCACATCATGTAATTTCAAGTTCCTTTAGCAAGAAAAAGAGCATGGAAAGGTATCATTTTGTTGTTCACATCACAGAGAGGTTCGTTTATCTATAATTACCCCGAATATGAATAAAATGACATGTATGTCCTTTTACGATGGAACCACCTTAACCGTCCAACGGACAGCACACTACCCTAGTTCTCTCTATACGTCATTTAGTATTAGTTATTTTATAGTTTAAAAAAAAAATAAAATTTAATGAACATGGTGTAACCTGCAATTATAGGGGAAACATAAAAGAAAATACTTTTATTTTGCAATGCACAGATGTCGTTTTTGTGAAAAACAAATATATGAGAAACGGATTCTTTTAGGAATAAAATAAAAATATAACATATTATCGCAGGCTCTCCTAGCCAATGAGATTATTATTAAATTATATTACAAACATAACGCCATGCCATTACCAGAAAAAAATGGATCTGTAAAATGAAAAATATGAAGACGAGAAAAATAAAAATGTAAATTTACATAGGTACCATTTTGTATGAAAAAGCATCTTCAGTTCAGCTCCTTCAGTTCAGTTCGAAACATTGCAAGTACCCTACATGTAGGTGAACCATGCGCATTGATAATACCTAACATGTTCATATGGAAGATATATACAAGTCTAAAGAGAACATTACAAGATAAAAGTAGATTTAAAGCTCATTTAAATAAAAATGTGTTACAACAATACTGCAAAAAATATTAACGTTCACAACATTTCGTTCAACACACTTCAACAAAATCATCTTCCCGCATAATATTTTGAGAAATTACTACATTTCTTCAGTAATTCAAATCAGAAAGCCTTTTTTCGACAGAAATGGCGCTTAGTTCGTCTTCTCCAGTTGAAAAATTACTATATTGACAATACATTCCTTAAATAATTAACATTTTCAGGTACATACATTTAATTTTTAATAACTTGAGCATTCAACTAGTGACAACAGAGGCGTTTCTAGGAAATGTTTTCATGAATCTTTTGACAGGCGCTGTGGTTGTTTGACTTTCCCTCTCCCGTCCCCCCCTCCCCCCCAAAAAAAAACAAAGGGCACGCGTCCATTTTCCACTGGCGATTCGCCTTAAGCCTTTCTTTCCACCCCCTCCCCGAAATTTTTCGGATTCCTTTTATTTTTACGACCGTGGCGTGACAACAATCGCTTGTGTACGTTTGGAGGGCCACGCGAGGGGCGGTGGAGACGAAATCACTGGAGGAAAGAAACACGGCCCACATTTCGAGATTCGCGATTCGAGATTAGGGAGGATTAAAAGGGGAGGAGGAGTGCATGAGCGCGGTACAAGCTCTTTTAAGGGTAATAAAGAACGTTTTAAAAATAGCCCTCGCGCTTGAATGTTAAAGGGAAATTAAAATGAGGTACGTGAGGTGAACAGCCTTCTCGGTATCCGAGCAACGTGAAGCATTCCCAACTTACGATTAAAGCTTTCTACCAGGCCAGTTTTCATACTCTTTTGTCAACACTATGATATCAACAAACAATGGGTAATTTTATCAAACGTTGCTGCACTGTATTTCCATATTAACACAAATCTATTTCTGCATGGCTAAAAAAGAATTCGCAATTTTCCACAGATTAGAACAACTTAAATTATCACCTGTGTTCTGATGTGTTACATGCTTATCATGTTGGCTTCACACCTGATGATGATATAGTACTGAGTTCGTAATTAAAGTTGTTTTTATTCGTGGAACATTGCGAATCTATGTGAAAGAAAAAGACTGGCAATTTTCCACAAGAATAAGGTTTTTACTCGACCGGTTTCGGTGTACAACACCATCATCACCTGATGATGGTGTTGTACACCGAAACCGGTCGAGTAAAAACCTTATTCTTGTGGAAAATTGCCAGTCTTTTTCTTTCATTATGATATTCCACAAATTAAGCCTGAAACAACTACTTTTATTGCGAATCTAAGTTTACTCGTTCCCATTGTTCAAGTTCCAGTCATTATAGCCCTGCCATCTTTCTGTTTTTGTCTATTTCTGTTCACTTCATTGTTATATAACTTGCTCTACCTGATGATTGGTTTAAATTGGATACTTTTGACCTTGAACTCTCCGTTTTGGAAGTAATCAATTCACTTTTCTACATTTGCCCACTTGAGACTTTCCCACTATCATGTCTCTTTCATGTTCCTCATTTCCTTAGCGGTCACATAATTTGCGTTAAATAAAAGAATGGAGTAGCAAAGGATAAGGTTGGGATATCATTTTCTGTAAAAAAGAATAAAAATGTAACGAGTAATCCTTGAGGTCTGAAAGTGTAAGATACTGATTACAACTGAAATGAATACCAACTCCCGAGGGATTCAATCCGTAAACGTATATTTAAAGCAGTCAACATTTTATTTAACTCTTTCATTCGATCAGCTTGCACTGGTTGAGACATTATTTTTTTAGCCTTATCAAGTTCGCGGGCTTCAAATATTTAAAATAATTTAGACCTAGATCCTCGTTGCTTGATTTAAAAAAATGACTCTAGGAGGAGAATCGAATCGGCGATAGAAGGTAGAAGGCGATAGAAGTATTTCCTTAGTAATCATAATTAATGAGATGAACCCTAAGAGCATATTTGTGAAAAGTTTTAATTGTTTCATGACTTGTTTTGAAATCTGGATGTAGGAAGACTTAAGGATTGTTCAGATACCTTTGAAACATGGGATTATAAAATGATAGGTGCAGCGTCTTGT
This sequence comes from Pyrrhosoma nymphula, assembly GCA_963573305.1. Classification (NCBI taxonomy): domain Eukaryota; kingdom Metazoa; phylum Arthropoda; class Insecta; order Odonata; family Coenagrionidae; genus Pyrrhosoma; species Pyrrhosoma nymphula. Next base: position 98,928,777 of record OY754334.1, on the reverse strand, counting down.
ACTCGTGACCACAAAAAATACTAGTTAAGGGATTAAAGAGAAATGTTTCTGCAGTAATTCATATATTAAATTTAAGTAATTTTAATCTTGCAACAATCATGAAAAGTTGCGCCATGGTTTGGTCCGGGTAATTGCGGAAAAATGGCGCGCAGGCTTTGGAGATGCTGACGGAGAAGAGGGGAAAGTGACGAAGAAAGAAAATGAGGAACTGTTAAAAATCGGAAGGGAGGGTAAGTATTTGGTCGCAGATAGTTAGGGATTGGATCGTAAAACTGAGAAGACACAAACTGGAGAATGAGAACATTTTAATCACATAGGATGTACGTTGGATGAATATGAGCACAGTGGCAGGGGCATAAGAAGGAGAATTGCGACAGCGAAGGAGGCGTTCCGTAAAATTAGGGAGCTAGTGACGTGGACCTTGTGCAAGTATGCAAAGAGCAGACGAGCAAAGATTTTAACATGGAATTCAGCATTTTGTAGTGCATAAACGTCGGCTATGATAAATAAAGATGAGCTTGAGATCTAGGAGTGGAGGAGAATGGACAAAGTGCGATAGAAGGAAAGGAAGAGAAATATGGAAGTGTTTTGGCAAGGTAAATGAGGAGAGAAACTTCTGGATGAGACTAAGAGGAGGCAGGAGATGCAGGTAGTTGGTATGAGGAGGTAAAGAGGGGTGAAGGGATGCTGAAGGCTATGTTAGAGAAGAGACTGTTGGGGGAGTGGGGAAGAGGAACATCAGAATTTATGGAAGGAATGAGGAGAGGTAGGACGTATGCTGAAATGGAGGAAGAAATCAAGTGAGGGGACTGCTCCTGGTAAAATGAGCAGCAGGCTTTTTACCCTCTTAGATAAGATCATATTTTATCCGATGAATTACCGTAATTATTATAATAATTCGGAGAAGGTAGCACAAAAGCATGGATGGAGAACGCATTGCATGACAACGGCATTTGAAATTCGTGACCAAGAGGAAATGCTGCGTGTGCGCAGAGGAGGAAGAAGACGAATAAGTATTTTGGACAACTTAAAGTTTTAACAGTAGGAAAAAAACAGCTTGAGATACCTTATGGTGGGCTAATACATGATTATTTATACGAAAATTTAGAGAGACTTGCCTGATTATCAGCTGGAAGAATGCCGATGAGCCGTCATTTAACGAAGAAACCCATAAACTGTATATTCTATTTTGCAACATCTTATAGTGGAGAGCTAAAGTCGAATTTAGATATATTTAGGTCTCATTTTTGAAAAACAATACCGCGGCATACTATAAAGAGAAAACCAGATGGAATAGCAAAAAATATTGAGCCGATAAATACTTTGGAAATTCCAAGAAACGAGTTAAGCATTCCGCGTCAAGCAACACGGCCACAAGTTCTGGGAAGTCTTCATTGATGAAGTGGAATATGCACCATCATTTTGGGAATTAAGACATTTTCAAGAGTGGTTGGCATTGGCACGGAAGTGTGGTGCGGAAGCCGAAAAATAAATTATATAAGCTTTCGGAAAACATTTTCAACTCACTCCTTTCCAAAAATGCTAATTTAAGGGCATCTTGATCGTGGTGCACAACTCTCTGTGGTTAGCAGCCTGCTTAATTGACTAGTAGCGGCAGCCTGTATTTGCTCAATGCTTGTAACTTCTCTCAGTCCATTTAACCTGACATCTCGTCTCTCCATGAGAGCCGGAGTCAGAAAACTTTTTCCGTGAGAGTAGAATCATATCACGCCCAAAATATATATATTTTTTTTATTTTTTGCTGAACCGGCTATAAAACTTTTAAGCATTAAAACTTGGGTGCGCAGTATTTACCGTAATAAAAATAAATGGGCGACTCAACTTAAGAAGGGAGGACATTCTAGAAAAAAAAACTTCGCATTATCGCCAATTTTCCTGTCGACCGGCTTGAAAGCACAAAAATTTATGCTTCGATATATACCAGGGAGGGCGTTGTTTCGTCTCGACGGGTAAAGAAAGACGTAGTAGTTCCCTCGATAGCGTTCGAATGGCCTGCTATTACCGGTCCGTCCGGAATCGTGTTCAGAGCGAAAACGTCGCCGGTGTCATCTGTGGGCAGAGATGGTGGGGCGGGCTATGACCACTTGGGAAAAACGGGCCACCTTTCAACCTTGTTTGTGGTTATGTGACTCGGCTGAATTGATACGGGTTCCTCATTTCAATTATTCGAGCAGTGACCGACTCGAGTGACAAAGGACTGAGCGTGAAAAAATATTAGGCATATCCTGTTGGCTCACGAGGAAGTTTGGTGGACTAAACCGTTAAGTGGACAAGGACGTAAATGCAAATCACGTAAGGAATGACTGCCGTGGGGTTCACCTTAATTGAGAGGTAAACGGATGGCACAAGAAGTCGAGATAAAACACGTCGTGGGGATCGGGATATCGGGTGTATTGGAAAACAAAAATATCCTTAATAAACCTAATCGTCTTCATTCGATATTCGAGTACATGATAGACACGTTTTTGGACAGCTAATTCCTTTATTTCTTCCGTCTTGGGATCGTCTTTGAGCGTTATCTCACCTAGCATGCTATATTCCCGACATTAGCCCGGTGAATGTTATCAGGAGTGAAATTTTAATTCAGGAAAGAGAGCATATAAATAAAAATTCAGGTTTAAAAAAAGAAAGAAAATTGCAACAGCTGTAATGAAATTCCTAAGAACAGTAGAAGGATACACATTAAAGATAGCATATGAAATGAAATCGCACAAAATCTTAGCAGTTTTTTTTTATTTAGAAATTAAATTATAGAATATAAAGCCAAATGCTGTAACGGTTTAGAAATAATTAAGCAGAACTGTCTTTCCAGAGAGGCCTAAGAATATAGGCCTAGTGTTCATCACAATGTTGGAAAACCAAGGCTAAGATGGATTCAGAAACAGGCTACACATCCTAATTCTAAAGTGAAGACAATATTGATGGTGATAATACGAATAAATGTAGAAACACATATACGGAAGGAAACTAAAGGTAAAGACATGTTTTTCATTAATTCTCAGTGGCTTAGCTTAAAACTGGTCAGATTAAACCAAATTGGAAACAAAGTAAGATTTTCGAAGTGTTTGAGAGATTTATTGTTTGAGCCTCCTTCTGACTCACTCTTTCTCAAACGGGATCATAATATAGGTGACAGGAGTCTGGACATTCACATTAACAAGAGATATTTGTGGATGAAGAACGTGGGATATGAGGGAAGAGGGTGAATAACGGACGAGGATGACCAAGGAATTGAATGCATGTAGTACATTAAAAGCTACATTAAAATAAAGATCAGTTGTATGGTAGTAATTCTGTTAGCCTAGAGAAGGCTAGAGAGGAGAGCTTCATTAAACCTCACTTCGGATTGATAACTGCTGATGATGATGATTAGTAGCAATGTCTATTTTCAACCTGATCTCTACGGTGCCTACAGCGGTATAAAAAGCCATCAATGGATATAAAACAGAAACAAGTATTTTCATTACCCTGCGCCATTCTCAAAATAGAAAATATGCCGGATTTCTAAACATGCATTCACCTGAACCGTTTCACTATTAGCGAAATGAATTGATACAAAGACTGGGATATGTTTAGTTTTTAAGAAGAGCCACGGAATAATATCACGACAATCCACGAGAAAGAAAAATCAATTGTTAACAGAAAAATTATTTTCTAGTACTGCCTAATGAACTACGAGTTTCCACTACATAAAACGATGAATAGAAACTTTTTTTTATTAGAAAGAAGAATTAGAAAGAATTATAGAAAGAAGAATTTAAAAAAAAGTAGAAATATCACGTTTATATTTTAGATTATATATAAAATAGAATCACGTTTATATTTTCATCACCTTTGGAACAATTATTTCACACTAATAATAATCGTCTACAGACGAAGAGATCCTAGTTAGTGGTGCAGTTCAAATTGAATAATATTGACCCAATCCGAATATGTAAGCTAAATTTCGTAGGCAAGCTGTTTTTATTTTTAGAATCCATGCACCCTTTCTTAAAATTCCGCAAGAGCTCAGCTTTGTCATTCAGAAATAATGTTTAGAAAGAATGAATGGAACAAAAACTTCCCAGATATAGATAAACACTCCCTATGGGCTAATTTTCAGGGATTAATGACTGCATCAAGCACAATCAGGGCGATTACCAAACGCCCTCCGTGAGCAGGGGTATTGATTCCGTTTCTCCTCCGGCACGGCCTTTTTCTTCCCAACAGTGGTGATGGCGAAAGTGATATCCCCGTATCGCGCCTGCAATCTCGGAACCTACTATTTTCAAGGCACACAAAATCAAAAAGGAGATAAGGGCGACGGAGGATCTAACGGGCATTACGCTGAATGGACAATCGCGTGACCTCAAGGGTTACGGCACGGTGGCATTGTGTAAATGAATGAAGCAATTTGAATTGCCTACATCTGGCTTATTTACCGTGGAAATGAAATATTGAAAAAATTTGAAAAGTCTTAGGCATCACTACGTAAAAAGTCATACTATTAATTTTAAATCGAAATCATTTCGTAATTTTCGCACCTACGATTTAACCTACTAACCACAATTTCGACAAATTATGTTAATATATTTTACATGTGACTGTGATAGTGGCATAACATTTAGGCATTGCTTTTCGTAGATTAACATTGGAACCGCAGACTCGGACATCATTTTATAATTTTAAAATATATTAAAATTATTGTCTTTTCTAAGGTACCTATTATTTAATCAGGAAAACTGGAGTTCGTGAATTATAAAATAGTATGAAAGGGCCAATTTTGAAAAATTATCTTTTTGCTCGTGTGACTGGTTTCCAAAAATTTACTTTTGAAATTAAAACAAGCACTGTTTGGGCACTTTTGATAGATGACGGGCTTTAGCTTATTAGGTCTTTAACTAACAATGATTTCATCTTTAAAATACATCTCATTATAGAAAATGTGTCGTGTTTAAAAAGAAAAGAAATATTGATACCTCTTAGGAACAATATTTCGTCTATTGGGTTGCCGAATCATTAAAATGTAATTAGTACAGTAAATAGCAAAATTCAAAAATAGTTTATGAGCTGCAGTGCATTTGAAAGATACCATTTGAATGTTGGAACACATTGTTGGAAACTATAGTAAAAAAAGAAAATGCGTTAAATTAGATCAAGTAGTGTATTCTATGTAAAAATGTATTATGTTATGCACAAAATTTTGTAGTATTATTGTCTTTAAACATTTTGTACTATTTTGCTGTTAATGGAAAAGTATTTATGTAATGACAGTGAGCGAAAATATTTTATCTACTTCTTTATTTTTCAATACCCAAGTATTGATTAATTAAAAAATACATTTAATTCTAACATCAGAAAAAGGTTGCTTCGTTGAACAAAATATTTTAGGTTAAAATATTTATAACACTGCCTCAATTATTCAAATTTGGGCTTAAGCATTACAATATCATAATTAGCTCATAATATATAAGCTATGTGCTCAACCGGCTCACCACCATGGCTATAATAAATTCTTGGAACTTAAAAAAGTACCTCTGAAGTAGAGTGTTTCACATATAATATTTATAAAATATAAGATGCTCTAACAACCTTGATATCATCTCACCGTCTAACCTAATCGTCTAATCACGAGCTGATCCTAAGGAAAACTCAACTCCAATACCCGAGGTAGTATTTGAATCCACGATGTTGCAGCTGTCGGATAGGCGCGCATCCCAGCTCGTTACCTTGGCGAACGATGACGTGAATTTGTTAAAAACTCAGTAACCTCTTCGCACAATAGTACACAAAATATATATGATGAAATGGGCCGGAGTATGGCCCCAAAAATTTTAACGGAGTCACATTTATGATGAGGTTCCAAGCTCGAATTTTATAATTAGTACCGGAGCTCAGTTCACACATTTATAAACTTGGCGAGTGCCTTGTAGTTTGCGATGATTGATGAACTTTCTTTAAAAGCCCTTTCAACTTCCTAACTCTTCATGTTTACCCTTTCTATCTCTTGCGTAAAACCCCTTCACGTGCTGTCAGTCTCCCAGACACCCTCAATCAACTCCTCATCAATGTTTTCACCTGTTTACTCCCAGCTTTCTTCGCCATCCTTCGTGGATAATATTCACCCTTCACCCGGCTAACGCTCTTGATTATAAACGCTGCTAAGGGCACTCAATCCAAAGTTAAATGCAAAAATCAGATTAAAAGTAGCAATAGGAAGATCATGGTGATGAGCTAATTTCCTTTAGCGAAACAAAAAGTAAAATAAAACGCCTTTCTGACGTGAAAACGTGTTTTGACGTATTTACAAGGTCGCTACCTAGTATAAAATGCTGGTAAATAATATAACACTGTCTAAAGATAATCACAACTTAAATCTAGATATACCTAATCTCTTATTCAGCTATTTTTCTCATTTTCAAAATCGCTTTATCCTTTCTAAGAGGACGTTTTCCCATCTTTCAGAAGATTATGCAACATCTGGTGCTCTAAGTTGAGCTGAATACTTACCAAATCATTTTAAATGGACATAGATGAATTTGAGGGAATTATTCTTAACTCGAAGTCGAGAAAATGATTACAACTCCACAGGAGGATTTGAAAATGCAGGTTAATAATTTACAGATTACACCAGTCTGAGGGATACAAAGACTCCTACACAATAAGGATAGCTATACTTTCTAGGATTTTCTCCAGAGGAATAAGAGACTTTAGATGTGTCTTAATTACCTTCATCTCAATTAAACCATGATTAAAAATAAAAAAAGCAGTGGAAATACATAAATTGTCCCTTAACGAGGATTACCAATATTCTCATTGATATGTCATTAGGAAAACAATCATTTTGACGAGAACACGTCTTTAAAATCGGGCTGACAATGGCATACAATGGAGTAAACGGCGATGTGACGTTTATAGTGTGATCCATTCCGACACTTCATAACTTTTTAAACGATGGAAATAAATTTGGTTTACCATTGGTATAAGCCGTTACCACAGACGTTTTCATGTAAAACTCGTGACCCCGTCTCCGACTCAATCAGCCGAAGCCGACATTTGAATGGACTGCTACAATGCTGTTTACCCTTGGCGTAGATTCTGGATAAAGAGGAAAAACGGCTTGATAAAATATTGTTTATGCAAAACGGTGGGTATAGATCAGCGTACTACGTCACATTATCCACTGTTGACCCACTGGTGCGAGACATGTCCAAAGAGGTGGGTGGTTTAGCCGGTGTCTAACAAAAATGGACGACGCGCGTTTTAACTACTTCTCTCCCGCTCATGATGGTGGAGATAAAAATGGTAAAGTTTCCAATAAAATCTACCTCTTCATTAAAAAACACCTTTTCGTCACCTCATATTCGGGTTATGATAGAAGAAAAGAAATAGCCTGCACGATAACTTGAAACTCTTATGGCAAGCTAAATTACGATTGGTTGTAGATGTGTTCAATTAACTCTACAATTGTTAAAAGCCTTGTTAGATTATGCCTTAATTTAAGTTTTAATTAAATCAGTTATGAACATTCGTTTTGATGGTTTTATAAGTCATTAATGAAAATTTTGTTTGCAGAAAAGTTGAGACATTCTTCAATAACGATAATAATTTTTTTCAATGCATGCAATAAGTTGTAATTGTTTTTATGAATTCTTACGTACACTTTAAGGGGTAATCTTGTTAAACACTTCAATTTTTAAATATAGCTTTGGTGAGTACAAAAACCACCTGTATGACTTAACCTTATTGTTATTAATATTGGTCCTATTACCCATTGTAATCTGTTTTCAATTACTTGTTATTGTCTTACCAATTCTTATATTAAGGTTATTTTGGCGTAAAACACTCAGTATTTGCAACTATATGCATAAAAAGAGGATTGCGTTTTTTACTTTTAAACCTTTACTGAGCAACACATTAGCAGTAAACTTATTTCAAGGCTATTTAGCAACACAATAATAGGGAATTGCACTTTTTTGTACAACAAAAATGTTTGTTAGTTGTTACAGGGGTGGTTAATTTAGGAACCAGTGCTCATTTAGCACATGTACGGTGTAATCAGGGATTTCAATCCCGGAAGAAATGACAACCCCAAAATTCCGGGATTTAGTATATACGAATCCCGGGATTCCGGGATTGAAATTCACTTTTTCGCTAACAAGTAAGTTTTATTGGACATGAAATACAAGATGATAGTCGTTTGAGTTCATTGAGTAATACATTTTATAGGGATGAATAATTAGTCATCATTTGTAATAAATAATAAAAACGGAAAAATATTTTAAATATTCTTGTATTTGTCAAAAATATTTTGTTTTATTAAGACATTGAGACTTATACACTATTAGATACCTACTTATATATATTTAAAGCACAAAAGCTTATTGCGAAAATTAGTTAATCATCAGAAGGGTGTGAGCTTCTTATTGTTAGTTATACTGCATTGTATTTCGTGCTGAGAGTGAAAGTGCAAGTTCTATAACGTGGATAGGAGAGACCACCGTTCGCTTTAGCAAATAAGAGAGAGAAGATTAGTGGGCCTGCCCAGTGCAACTGCTGTTTCTCTGGAGAGTGTTTTCATCCTCTGATTTTATGTTTGACAAACTCAGCTATTTGCATCTCTATACTACTGTTATGTTACTGTGTAACAATAGAGACGGGTGTTCAATAGTTTGTGTAAAACTGATTTATTAAACATTAGCAGAGCTTCCAGGTGAATGCCAACTGAGATATACAGAGATTTTTTAAACAAACACCTAATCCATTACCTTCTCTGAAAGTAGATTGTGGTTAATGATTTGCAATATTAGATAATATAACAAAAATTAAGTAATGAAGCTTAATGCAACTTAGGTAACTTGTAGATTTATGATATTGGTACCAATAGCCCCATGCCTATGCCTAGATCATTTTGGTGTATTCCATGAGACTATCTTAAAAACGTTACTTAACACCAGTTCTTCTATCTTTCTTACGAATTTTAATTCAAAATCTTTATTACACTGGAGGGAAAACTCCAAGTGATATTTAATTCTTGTGGAACTGCTTTGGAGTGTCACACCAAATAGGTGCCGTTGATTGCTGAATAACTGGTGTATTTGCTTCTATTCTGAATATATGTTGGAAATGAAATTTATTTCTAAATTCCTTATCAAAACATTAGATATTATTTTTACAGCCACCCCAAATTATAATGGCTACAAATGAAAATGACTCAGGAAACTATGTAGAATGGAAAAGTGGTACCCAAAATGTTAACTCAGTTTGGCAGCAGAAGTCAGGGGTCAATCGGCAAATGTAAGTTATGTAGTAAAGTTGTAAAAACTGTTGGTGATTCCAAAAAAAGGACTTCACGTGCATCTAAACTCTATTTATAAGATAAGTGTGTCAAAATGAAGTGAATTTAGGAGAAATTCCAGCGTAAATGATGAATGTCCTCCAAGTAAAAACAGAAGAAAGGAAATTGAAGGCTCACTCGGGCCTCAAGAGAATATAACAGATTAATTTCTCACTAAGAGCGACAACTCCTTAGCTAGTGTACTACCTAGAATTACTGCTCATGATGGCTTACCATTCTGCGTTTTCTGTACGTTTGCCGATTTACGTGAACCCCTGAAATGTCGGGGTTTTGTAGATATCCCCAAATCTCCTAATACTGTAATATACCTAGTATTAGGTTACGGTGCGCGTGTTAAAGATTGCGTGTATTAAGAAAGATGGACTAAATTTCAGAAAATTTTGTCTAACTTTCAATGAGTGGACTTCGCCACGCAACAGAAGATATATTAATATTAACGTTCACTCCTCTGAAAGAGAATTAAAGGTCTAGAACTTGTGACTTATCAGAATTGATGGAAATATGCACGCAGACGTGTGCATTGAAATTATAAAAGAGAAATTGAGAGAGTATGAAATTTATTTAGAAAAAGACATTTTTGCAATCATCACTGATGGAGTAAGTGTAATGGCAAAGGTTGGTAGGTTTAATCCGGCAAATCGTCAACTTTGTTTTGCTCATGGTATCCCCCTGCAGTCATTAATGTTTTGTGCAAATCTGGGAGTAGAGTAAATATAATGTAGAATATCTTTTAAGTATAATCTGAAGGATTGGAAGAAAATGAATTCAGTGATGAAGACTTTCCATCGAGAGATGAATCAGATGGGGATGATTCATATGAAGGTGAGGCGCGGGTAAATAATCAGAAGAAAACATTAAGTTATTCATTTAAAAAATAAGGAAAGCTGTCATTCTCTTCAGAAAATCACCCTAAAAATGGCAGATTCTTTCAAAAATATGTCATCAAAACATTTGGTGATGAAAAAACTCTTTTTATTGATGCAAAAACTCGATGGAACAGTTTAGTTGAAATGATCAAACGTTATCTAATACTTAAAACTTGCGTAATGAAGGCCTTAATTAATTATAATTCTGGAATATCATTCAATGAGTGTGAATATGAACTTGCTTCTTCTATTTATGCAACACTGCAGCCAGTGAAAATTGCTGTGGAGGCGCTTTATCGAAGAGGTGAAACTATTTTGAAGTATGAGGAAGCGTTGGAATTCATGATGCGGAAACTAAATTATGTGAATACAGAGTTGGGGAATAATATGAAAAATGACCTGCAGAATCAAATGATGAGGAGACAAACTGTTTTATAAGGGGTGTTGAGATATCTTCACTGTGGTTCACGGGGAAGTGGTTAGGATTTGGGGAGTTTATTTTCTATACCAACACTACCGAACCTAAAACTTTTTCAATTATTGCGATTACACTAATGATACGGTACGTGGGCATGGAGGAAAAGCAATCTTCTTTAGCATCAGAAAGTCGATCTATTGATGACTTGTATAGTGAGATAGGGTTAGCTTCTGCATGTTTAGAGACTGGTTCACTATGTTCGGATGAGCTAAAGAAGGAACTTGATTCGGTCATTTACCAATGTTTAGTTCCTCCCAAAAAATATTCTGCTAGCTGTAATTTAAATGACCTTGAATGAACAATAGTACATTCAAGAGCTAGAGTGGACGGGGAGGAGAAACTCTGCAGTTTATTTACGAGCAGTTACTAGCTATTCCTCCCACTAGTGTTGAGTCAGAAAGGGCTTTTTCATCATCGGGTATGCTATGGAATAAATACAGGTCAAGAATGAGCGACATGACATTAGACACAATCTGTTTTTAAGGGCATATTTTAAAAAATTGTAAGTAGCTTTTCAGTGAAGGGAGCCTTACTAAACTAGAGTTTCTCTTTAATATCTTAAAAGTGTGCAATTTCATTCAATTTAAGAGGAATTGCTACAGTTCTTAAAAGGTCTTTTACATTTTCTCATTCTATTTGGTGCTTTATTTTTGATTTACCATCTTTAAAAAAAGTATTTTCTTTGACTTTAATAATAAAACATATTCTTAAGTAGCTTTGTGGTATTTTTCCATTTTTAATACCAAAGATAAAACTACAACAACACCACACAAAGTAAAAATAACACACCAGCCGGGTTTCAATGCGTCAGGATCATCATCAGTCGCACGCATATTTCATTCCGCAAGACACTCGCATATTTTAAACTTTGTGTGGTGTTATGTTATTATAATTTTATTTGTTATTAATTTATGTTACTTAAAATTTGTGTAGTCATCATAATAATTCCATAACTGCCATTAACTAATTCCATTCCATGTGATATTTTATTTCTGTTTTTGTGTAAAATTATTGGTCGAAGACAATTAATGTTTTTATTTCCCCATCATATATCCATCACTTTTCATCAATCCCGGGATACCGGGATTGAGGAAATCACAATCCCGTAATCCCGGGATTGAATAATCTCTCCGGGATTGCAATCCTTAGGTGTAATGGTAGGCAGCAGAGTCAAAGCAGAGTATAAGTCTATTTGAGCCCAGATTCCTCTGTCATGAATTGAATACTATAAGAGGCCTGCCGTTTATTCTCGCCCTAATTCAGACACACGGTTTGTTGTTTTCCTATCTCTCTTGGAATGCATTTACCAATTCAGAGCCAGTTTCTGTCGTCTACCGTGAAACGCATCTTTTCGATTCGACGGTCGATGTGAGGAGATCTCGCAATCCGAGCGAGCCACGTGGCGTCCCTATTTCCCGTCCTGTAAACAGCGCCTAAAAATGGCACTTTTGTCGAGCGTAAACGTTTACCGTCGAATGTGTAGTTCTTTCTTTCTCCTCCTTTCTTCACTCCGTCTCCTTTAACCGGAAACGTCTTGGGACGAGAGGATTACGGGAAACGGAATCTCAGGGTCCGTCCGGCGACCCCAGCGCTGTTCGTGAGAACTTCCGAAGGACTAGTAGGCGTGGGTTGTGCCGAACGGAGGTTTCCACAGTAAACAAACTCTCTTTGTCGGAGAACCTACATAGCGATCTCGCCAAAATAAACAAACAAACAAGCATTTCGTTCTATTTATTCATTTTTTATTTGGATATATCATTGACTTAAAAAGTTCCCTTTGAGGGTTCATAGCGTTGCTCAATTTGGTCCGTCTGTCCTATTTTTATTGGAATTCTCGTAGGTAAAGTTAGAAATGTAAATGTGTACCCGTATTTATGTGAGAAATGATGTGAATTCGTGGCATCCTTACGTCCAAAATTGAAAGGATGGAGGTAAAAGGGCTAACTATTTACATTTTCGAGATTCTGTGTCAGAGAGTAGCTCTGTATTTTCGCTTGAAAAGAAATACGCGCTCGTTATGGGGAAAAGTCATCCCGTCTATAAAAAGTAGATTTACAATTTCGCAATGTTTTCTTTAAGGAAAAACTAATTAAAACCTGAAATAAATTGACAGAGACCGTAGCAAGTAGAAACATCTGCAATTCTAAAATGAAACCATTGATAGGAATATTTTAAGACCTCAAGGAGAAAATTCATCATTCTAAAGATAAATTTTGGAAATGACTGTGCCACATTGCAATTCTTAGGAGCTAAAACTAAAACCGTATTTCACTCTTTACTTAATGAATCTAACTCCCATTGTTATACTTATTCTGTCGATTAAGCTCACACAAGAAAAATACGATGTAATCAATCAATGACTCAAAATATTGATCCAACTGTTGGACAATTATTTTATCCGTCCTACTGATGTTTAGGAATTTTCATACAACTGGCAGAGTTTTTTCGTCAGTCAGGAGCATGACTGGTGTTTAGAGAAAGGTACATGATATGAGGGATGGGAATGATAGAGGATGTTAATACGCCTTTCAGGGGTAACCTTCGGCAACCATTATGGCTAATATTATGTGTATACCGATTTAAGCATACAAATAGGACTTTCGATTTGATGATTCTGTTTCTGTGAAACCCCTCAAAATTTGTCCACTCCTCCAAATTGGATGTATTTTAGGGTTTATTGAAGTATCTATCATCATCGTGGATCACACAAAACTTTGGATGGTACTTGAAAGAGTTCAGTTTTTTAACTACGTACCCGAACCTTATGCAGCACTTCACTGACTAAGTTGTAAATGGATGTGATTAATGACAGCAGTGCAATTATAAAATCACGCATTCCTAGTGGCCAATTGAAGCACTGATTCATTTTCGCCTGAGGTATAACCCAAGGGTACAAGTAATCTGCGGTTCTGTAGGATATTTTTCATGAAAACTTCCAAGCTTTAAAAAAAAACTATTTTCAATAAAGCATGGGGAGTGCTGGAAGGCTGGAGCCATTTTTCGTAACGTAACTTAATAATCGTAACTCTCGGGGTAATTTTTGATCGGCGCGTAATCGGTCATTGATAATTTCGATCACTTCACTTTTCGATTGCTATCGACTGCAAGAGTATTTGTTCACAATCGTTCATTTCGACTATGTGTTTCCACCATCACCCCCTTCAGCACCAACACAGCATTATTAAACTGGGTCTCCACAATAAACGTTTTTACGCAGCATTATGCCGCAACGCTGTATTTACGCTAGTCTAACGCTTTAAGTATTCATTTTTGTGGTAATCCCGGAGTTGCAAATGCGTATGAAGTTAATGTAATCTACCTACAATTATAATTTTTTGAAAAAACTTAAACTGAAAGTAATGTTTATTAGTAATTCCTTACTTTTTTCTGAAGTAACTTTAGTCTGAAATAGTTAATTTTTTTGGGTAATTTACCCAATAATGGTTGGAATTGGTAAAAAGCTTCCGCCGCAATTAAGTCAAAACCAATACTGAAATCTACCATTTCTCTTGTGATCTTTAAAAAATATTTCTTTCCCTGATAACAGACCTTAACTACTAGGAAGCATGATAACGATATGAAATATGCAGATTATTCGATAATTATATGCTTCATTAACATATTTTCCTTCCAAATCAGATGACTGCAGCGCAATGTCTATTTAACTAATTAATTGTGAATGTAGTTCCTGCATTTATTTGATAATAATTCAAAAACCATGATTGATCGCTGCATATACATCATTGCGATTCAATTTACTAAGAGTATTTGCTTTATATGTACAGTTAATCACAAAAATGCAGTTCTATTAGATGGAGAAATATTATTTTTACCCATCTGTAACACATTATCACATTTGGCATCATGTAATTTAAATTCAATTTGCGAAAAAAATTAGTTTGAAAAGGTAGGATATTATATATTCTTGCCATAAAGATGATTTTCTTTTTCATGAGTAGGAATTAATGGGAATTAATTAATAGGAATTAATATAAATTAATAGGTATTAGTATAAATTAATAGGAATTAATATAAATTAATAGGAATTAATATAAATTTATAGGAATTAAATGACAATGAAGTAATTTAGCGACGGGGCCACCTTACGATGGAGTCATTTTACGATGCGCTGACTTCTGCAAGTTCTTCTCATTTCATATGAGACACTTTTTCTAATGCATTAGGAATTCAGACTGGAATAAAAATTTAAGGTATGGAAAAAGGCTCATAAACCGGTAAGTATTTGTGTCACTAACGTGGTACACAAACTAGCTGCTTGTGCTGGCTGAATGACACATGAGAGATACCACAAGTAATTGATATCGCAAAGTTACTCATCACAATGGTGAAATTTTGGTGGTAAACGTTTATTCCAGCCTAAATAATTTCTTGAAGCTGTTGCACATCCAATCCCTTGATGGTTTGAGAATTGAGGTTGATTGTATGCAGTTCTGTACAAAAGACGGAATCTTTCTGGAGAAAGGAGTAAACAAGAAGCTTCTTAAAGCCTGTGGAAGCATGAGGGTGAATGGGGGCCTACATCTGGAGTTGGTTTCGTGTCTAATGCCCCTTTTGATCGCTCGAGTGTCTGATATTCGTGCGCTGCAATGCAAAGTGTAGTCCTAAAAGAGAGCTTGAATATGCAGCAGATTTTGAGCCCATTGAAGTATTCTGAAATTAATACCTAATAAGCCAAATCCCATATGAAATACACGATTAGTGAGTAAACCTTTGCGGATCTATTTAGCGGAAAGTCCTTTCCTGCTAACTTGAGGTCGAGAGTTTCAATCCCAAATTGGTGGTGCATCCAGACCATGATTGCGTCTGTTTCAGGAAATATGTGAAATTGACTTCAATGGGCGAAAGCTGTTGTCAATAAAAATTCCAAAAAATATTATTATACATATACCTCTACATGTATTTCTTGAAAGGAAATATGATCAAACAGCGCTAGCTAGTTAAGTAAATCGTAACATTTTTGAAATGGACAATGACGCGTACATCAAATTCCAATGAGTGTAGCACTCAATTTACTTCCCAGGAAGTGAAGTAGGCGTGCATTTGTACGACGCTTACATAATTAACTGAAAATCTTACAGATCAAACACGCAAAGCATTATTGTTCACCGGGAAAAAATAGTAGATAACTATCTGAGTATGGATTTTCCTATTTACAAAGAAATGCCTTGGGTTGAGAATTATACTTGGACTTTAAAAATTTAATATTTACTCTTTTCAATGTAAACCTGCCTTTACCTTAGTAATAATTGTTGATGGCCTTGGTAATTATTAGGCTGATTTCCTTGGAAATGAATAAATTTAATTCCTTAGACTTTCAAAGTAATCACGATAGCAATTAATATCAATGAATACAATAAACATGATTACCATCTCAGACACTTAGGAAATACAGATAAAGTAAACTTTTTTCAGTTTTCTTCATCACACAATTTTTACCACATTTTTTACAATTTATAAATAAATGCTTTGCTTTGAAATCAATGATTTTACTCTAATAAATGAAAACAGGATATTTACTCTCTCTTTAATTAAGCCAACTTTAACCGGTAGAATAGTTTTTATATCATAATTGTTGATGGCCTTGGCAAACATTAGGATGATTTCTTTGGATTTGAATATTAAAAAACCCTTGGCTTTTCAAAGAGAACGCCGAATCTATTATTACTAATCAATAAATTTAACATTATGAGTCCTGCGGACTGTATAATGAAAGCTCTGCAAATGTGATCACAAGGTTATCTGGATGCATTAGTTAATATTTCTTAGACCGTGTGGGGAATGAGGATAGTAATCTTTATAACGCAATGTTTACCACGGTTTCTGAACCGGGAGAATTGATTTTAACGGAAAAGATGACTTTTGTTAGAGGGCTGCAGTATAATCTTTCCTGTTTCCCGTCGTTATCATCGCGAGAAAAATCGATCGGTTCGTGCAACGAGGCTCCCCTTCCTTCCGAGTGAGGTTGCCGTCCTGCCGATGCAATTGAGTATGCGTGCGAGGTCCCTTTGGGGGATATCAAGGGTATTTTTGGATTCAGTCTCTCGGCTGTGCGAGGCCGAGGGCTTGCGGTCGGTCGTAACCTGAAGCGGGGAGCGAATGTGGGGAGGTTGAGGGGGGGAGCGGGGTGGGGGAGGAGAGAAGTGAAGACAAGGCCTGCATGCAAAGTCGCCATGATCTTCGAAGACCGGTGCGACGACACCGTAAATCCTGCAAGGTTCCCTCAAGAGGAGAATGCAAAATGGAATCGTCGCGTGGAAAGTATTATACAATCGGCGGGTTGTTCCGATATCATATTCCGACTCGATCGAAAGAAAACGCAAGAAAGATATACGCCTGCTGGTCAGTTGGTACATACATTAAGCCCGGACGCCATATGCTATCGGGCGAGAATGCGGGTCTGCTTTGGGACGCGACACGAGAATATCGCATCTACTAATGCGATACAGTCAAAATAAATTACATCTCTATCACCCAAGACGTCCAGACAGACCCGAGATGGGAAAAGTTGTGTGATCGTTTCACCGCGACATATTGAGAATGCTTAGAAGGCGCAAGGATTTATATGTTTAGTACGCAAGTGATATGTTTTATACTACAACTACCGTAAAATGCATGCAATATAAGGAAGTAAAAATATTTAACCGAGTCAAATATATGGATTAAATATCGTCTCCCAAAATAGGATATGCATTTAATCGTAGGCATTAGTATTAATTTGAGATTTATATACCTTGGTACATTTGTATCACAATAGAAAAAATCCCTAAGTTCCTTTCATAAACACACTCTAAAAATAGAAATTCTGTCATGAGGGGAAAGTATTTTTCCAAATAATTTTAACTCAATCACTCACCTCCAAATTCTCTTTTCGGATGCAACAAATAGAATCTACGAGCTACCATCGACAAAGAATCGTTTTTAGAAATAAAAGGAATGCGCTCTTGAATTTTGGCCCTTGTTAAACTGGTTATCAGTGGCAAGTTTATTGAGTAATTTACTTGCTGCAAGCGACTTTTGACGAAAATTGCTGGTGTAAACGGCTCTGTGCACTTGCAAAACTTTTGAATGGCTCGGAAAGCCACTATCAGAAGCGAGAAACTTGCAGAAGTAACTAGTCAATGCAAACCCACCTGTACAAACATTTTTCTGTACAAATCTCCAGCGAAAGATGTTTTATCATGTTCATCCACGAATCCTTTGGTATAAAATTACGGGTCCCTTATACCTTGTAATCTAATGGTGGAGTACCTTCTCGTTAATTTCCCGAAAGATATTCTAACATTTAAGAAATAAAATAAGGGCATCTTCTTAAGGCGCGATGTGAGCGCTCTCTCAGATTCATGTATGCTGAAGTTAAACTATCCAACATACTTAACATCACCAGTGGTCTTAAACACAAAGATTTGTTTTATCCAAGCTCTCAATTCCAATCTTTTCCCGACTAACCACTCTACTCCTTCTTTAGGTATTCACTTTAACGTCTCTTTGATTTTCTAGGGATCAATGATAACATATTAAAAGTATGGGGGCCATCTTTAGCATACAGCCGAGCTGCGAAGAGAACATAAATAATTGAATAAACCAAGGCCATAAGAATATACAGTAGCTAAATGGAATATGGTGGAGTAGATGAATATAAATCCAGATAAAGACAAGTATATGCCACTTCATCATAGAAGGAATTGTCTAGGCCTGTCACGATGGAAACACCGGTTCCCGATCAGTCACCGAAGTTAAGCATCGTTGGGCTCGGCTCGAGTTTGGAGGGGTCCGTCCGAGTGCTGTTACCCTGTCTGCTAGTGGCAGGCAGTATGTGCGAAATGACCTTAGCCGTCGAAGCACGTTAAACCATAATACTTCTACAAAAATACTAGGAATTGTCTTCTGTATCTCCAAAGTATGGGGAATAAGTAAAAGACTGGAAAGTTAATTGAGAAGCCTAGAGATGGGTACAATGAGAAGAGTCACACAGTTTTGAGATCAAATCATATTACAAATGAAGTCGCAAGGGCATATTACATAGGATAGGAAGAAGAAGGTTGTATATGGATAAGTATGGGCATTTACGAAGAATAAATGAGGAACTATGGCTCTTGAAAATGTGGAATAGGGAACTCCCGGGCAGAAATGATAAGGTTGATCGTGAAAAACGTGGGGGCAATAAGCAAACGTGGTCACGCAGAAAATTAAATGAAATCAAAATTGATAAAGAGCTATAAGGCGTTAAAGATGCGGTAAACGACAAACACTGTTAAAAACTGGTTTAAAAAATGTTTGCTTGGTCTTTCTCGATACGTCTCCCCATTTATTCCCTCCCTCCATCACTGTCTTCACGAGGCTTAAGTACTAATTACTGTGGTGGATAAGTTTGCTTCTTCTACCGATCTAGTTTCTTCAACTTTCCTTGGTTGGTGATTATTTCC
The DNA here is from genome assembly GCA_963573305.1 of Pyrrhosoma nymphula. Lineage (NCBI taxonomy): Eukaryota > Metazoa > Arthropoda > Insecta > Odonata > Coenagrionidae > Pyrrhosoma > Pyrrhosoma nymphula. The sequence goes on along the minus strand of OY754334.1, from coordinate 98,909,631 downwards.
GTACATTAAATGGTAACCATTCCGAAATAACATCAAATGTCCACTGCTCTCCACCTTCCTTGTTTCGATGCAGTTGCCGCCATGCAAGTTAATGCTGCAAATATATGTTTTGAATACAAAGTTAAGTTTTTATTTTACGTAATCATATTCATTAAGTAAGTAAGGATGTAAAGAAGAGACTGGTGAGGAGTTTATTACGGAGTATTCCGTTCTATGGAAAATAAATCTACGAGAATAGAGGAATAGAATAGGCTTCAGGCATTTGATATATGAGTGTGGAGAAGAATTGGAAAAAATGCGTTGGACGGAAAGGAGGACGAACGAGGAAGTGCTTGATATGGTGGCTGAGGAGAAAAAAATAGGTTGAGGAAATTAGAAGGCAGAGTAGGCGGTTGGAAAAATTAATGAGATGCGAGGAGATGCAGCAGACCGGTAAAGACAGGAAAATGGGGAAGGGAAAGAAAGAGAATAGGTTTTATGGGCGGGATGAAGAGAGATGGAACGTATGCTGGGGTGAATAAAAAGAAAACTTGTGAGGAACTTGGGACCTGTGCCAATAAAAATCTGGGGGATTTTATACCTAAGTTAGCCGGTAGATCACCCTAAAAAAATTAAGTTAATTCAATGAAAAACCGCCCCTCACGCATTATTTCTCCGCTAAAGCATATTTGAAACTCGCGCACTTGCCTCTTGCCACTCGTCCTGTGATGCCCCCTCTGAATGAGCGCTCCCATTATATGGGGAGGAGAGAGAAAGAGAAGGAAAAAATATAAGCGGGCAGAAAAGAAAACTTGACGCACTCCCCTCCTTGGCGGTCGCGTGGTCACCTCCCCTCCAAACTCCCTCCCCCCCTCTCTCCTACACCCCTCTCTTCTCTCTCATGACTTCCCCTCCCACCTCAAAAACTTTCTCCACTCCACTCCTCACTCTCCCCAACCCCAAAACACCACTCCAAACGCGAGGCGGAGGAAGGAGTTTTGAAGAGTAGAGACGCAGGGTGAGTTTAAACGCGACGACTGAATGGACCCGAGAGAGCGTCGACCGACGCCTTTTAACTGCTCGGTCGCTCATTCAAGAGCGTGAGTATAGTGGTAGGGAAACTTGGTGGTAGTCGCATGTGCCAAGCGTAAAGTCAATGAGAGGCAGGCTCGTGTGGAAGGGTGGACTAATGGTCCTTACTCGTAATACGCATCCCACTAATTAAGAATTTTGTTTTTAGCAAATCGGCGTATTGTTTTTTTGACATATAGTGCTCGATACGAGACCATGGAAACTTGACACTGTATTTGAAAGCAATGGAGGCAACATCCTGTTCTTCGACCCCTTGGTCTATTTTATTCCTCCTCTTTGCACAATGGGCGTTTACTCGGAACCGAAATTGCTATTTTATTCACGAAATCGTTAGATGAAAACAAAAAATGAATTTTAGTGAAAAAATCAATCTTCTAACCGTAGCCATTCGCTCATAAATTGAAAATAAAAATACGCAAAAGGTGACGCCCATCGAATGAGCTGCGCTGAGACCTTCTACGTCATCCACCTCCCCACATGGGCTGTTTTGGGGAGTGGAGTTGGGGAGGGGAGGTCTGCCTACACAGCGCAGCAGATTTTGATTGGGCGAATGAGTTGTGCAGTCTCAGTTGTGATTGGTCGAAGGGATGACGTAAGAAGTCTCAACACGCCCATTCCAGCGAAAGGGTTAAGAACAACACTTTTTCGTCGCTTATAACTGGATAACTAGGTGACGCATCGAAAAACGGAAAAAATAGTCACAAAGTACACACTTTATCAGATTCGGCAATTAAAAAATGGCAAACCGCGCACTCGCCTCTTGGACATTGGCTGGAACAAGGAGGTAAAAATGAAATGGAGGAGGCATGACCGTGAACGCTCATGTGCGAAAGTGAAGCAAGAATAGGGGTGCTTGGGAAGGATTTTTGCCGAGTAGGTGTGGCCAAACCAGTCACAAAATATCGCCCTGCCTGTGGTTTTTAACTTAAATTTGAGGAATGTCAAACGCGACCGCTTGAAACGTAAGCCAGAGAGTGAGGTATCAACTGTGCCGACTTTAATGGCGGATTTGGCTTCAAGAATCAAGCAGAATGTCGCCTCCATTTTTTTTTCTAACCTTCTTGGGCTGGATACTCTGTGCATGAGATGTTACAGCAAATGAAACAATTAGAAAGAAGAAAACTGCCGTTCCATAAGCAAGCATTAAATAATTCCTCCACATCAAGCCGGAAGCAGTGTTTCACTGTACCTTCATTACTATTTCACTGTTCTATCGGTTAGGAACGGGGGAAGGACTATGTTGTTTTAACATTTCCCGTCGTCTTGAGATTTATGCGATGCGAATACATAGATCACGATCCTACTAAATCTCCCACATACCCTTCTTCTCGAAAAATATGAATAACGCATTCCGAATATCGAGGTGGTTCATATTTACGCGGTGACGCAGTGGTTTTGGAATATTGATATTTGCATTTTCTCGGAGAGACGCGCTGAAATCCGATGTAAACAACGGATAAAGCTTCTAAAATGTAGTTACGTAAAGTAACATTACTTTTCACAGTATATGGTTTGGATCATTACTAGTCTCTACTCACCGTTTCTAGGGCTGAAGTACTTCATGATTAAAAATTACTTCGTATAAATCCAAACTTTTTAATTCTAACCGACCCAGGTTTCAGCAGCTAACCCAAAGAAAGACCCAGGTTCTCCTAAAAAAGAACCTGGGTTGGTTATAATAAAAAGTGTGGCTTTTAACAAAGTAATTTTTAATCATGAATGCATGTGAATTGCACAAAGTTAAGCCTAATACCATTTCCTATGTTCTGAAGCACTTCCTTGCATGATCACCCTTTCTCCAGTTCAACTTACTCCTCTTTACAAATTCCTTATTTTCTCCCTCTTTCCCTTTTTCTGGTCATTCTACTTCCACCCAAAGAAGTAATCATTAACTCATCCCTTATCATTATCCCTCCACCTACTTTACCAGATCTTGATTACCTCACGCCATTAAAACCTAACCGAGAATTTACCGCACATTTCGTAATAAGTATGCTGACATCATTAACTGTCCAATAAGATGTGCCCTCATTGTAGCTAATGGAAAAAAATACACATGTCTCCTATTTCACTTCATCCTTATTGTAATTTACAAAATATATGTAGGTACCTCGTCTTGAAAACTGTGAAGTAAACTGTTGACCCTTCTCTCCCAATGGGTATTCCTGGTGTTTTACGCATCCCTACTGGTACTGATGTTAAAAAAAATCAAATGACATTTTTCATGGTTGTGAATGTCCAGAATTATGATCACAGTCACTAAGGGAATTTTACACCGTTTTTTGTAGAATCTAAAACCTCTCGGCAGCTAGGCGTGTAATGCAGAATAGAGGTAGAAGGAGGATTATTTTCGCTTTAGTGAAAGTTAACAAAAATATGCATTGTAGTTCTTGTTGTTTGTATAAATATAAATTTATAAATACAATTTAATTGCCAATTTTCCTTTACGCACTGAAATATTTCCAGTGAAGAGAGCAACTAAACTCACTTCTACATTTTAAACTGGTTTACATAGCGTTTAATTGCTAGATCGATATACTTGTTATTCCACCAGAAGGAGCGGATTAAGATGGATGAGCGATGGCAAGGATCTCAATCAATTAAATAAAGAAGCTTAAGGTGGTTGGAGCGGTTTTTTATGAACATATTTGAATGAAACTTTGCATTTGCGTTCAAATAAGTATTACATATAGATAACAGTGAAATCAACTGCATTTTACCAATTTGGTGTTCTACCAATTCAATATTTTTTTAACACAGAGCCTTACGGCACATGATATGTATTTTGTAATAATTTGATAAAATATGTACGGATTTTCTTCTTAACGTGTAAAAATACATTTCATTGTATTATAATAGCTGATAACAAATACCAAGTTGTCAATCAGATCAAAGTTTCGAAAAAAATGTATTCAAATATAATTTTTGCCTAAATTCTTAATACCGCGCCGAAAATCCGTCGAAACATCCCTTAATTGGCAAAAAATGTAAAACGTAATTCTTGTACGCTGCTTGAATTTCGTACTCACCAAATAAGGATAGCAATACTACCAACAATTCAAGGAGACGCAGTGGACGCCAAACACTTACCTAGAAAAGAAAAAAAATATTTTATATAATGAAATAAGTCTGAAAAAGTATAGTACATAAACCAAGCATTGAACAAGCATGCAGTGAATTATGGATGAATACAAGTAAGCGATGAATTGAACTTGACAGGCAATAGGATTTTAAAACAACATAAGAAATGTGTTGTAGCTGCTCTGATGGATAGAAATTCTGAGTTGTTTGCATCGCAATTTCCCGGGCAAGAATTACTACAACGGAAAGACTGCGTGATATTGTTACTAGAAGTTCAAGCCCATGAAAAATATCATGATATTCGTGACTGCACCTTACTATTCTGCAGTGGTCTATTGTGAATTATTCCGAGTAGTTCAAAAAACATTGGGGATTTATACTAGGCAAACCGAAGAGACTCATCAAGCAATTTTTATTTCGGGCGAAATTTTCGGCTGATCGGAATTTCCCAAATCCGGGATAGTTTCAGTTTTATTCGCAGTACTACAGGTTTCGCAAGATTGGTAAGTTATTAAATATTATCATGGACAAGAAGCTCCTTGCTACCAGAGTGACAAAAATTATGATCAATACATTGAGTTTTCAACCTACGGAACTTATTTCCGGCGATGAATTTTTACTCAAACCCAAAATAATGGACGATAATCCATACCTTTTCCAAGTCACCATGCTACAGCTCATCAAAACGATGAAACTGTAAATAAAAAATTTCATTTAAAATGTATTGAATGTATCGCTACCTCTCAAATGATGGGATCACGACGTCATTAATGCGCTCATAGATTGCGCCCTAGCATTTTTTCTTATTATGTTTGGATTCGTCTTGTGATCGGAAAAGCCCCGTTCAAATCTAAGATTGGTTCCCATCTCAAATCAATGCAGCGATCTCCATACCTTTCACCCTGATCCTTTAATTATGACTGACATATGCCGAAATTTCGTTTCTCATTACGATAATGATATAAAATAAAATTAGGAAAAATATAAAAATCTCGTTGTAGCTCAATGAAATCACATCTCATGTTACTAGATCTCAAAATCTTACGTATCATACTCGCATAGTTTGGTTATTTCTTTGTATGAGATCACACTTTTGTACAACAGTCAAAATGATCACGGGTGGCCCTAAATAGTTGCTTATCAATTTAAGGAAATATATACACCTATGAACAAGCACTTTTGATATATAGTCCCAGAGAATGTCACCAAAGCATCTGTGACCTCAGGACTAGCAGTCAAGGGATCAATCGTACCAACCACCAGGCAGGGTAATCTCACGCATATTGCATATTCCATTTATTTCCTATAAATATGGTGGAGTGATATCAGTTTGACAGAAAATGCAGCGATTTATAAAATAAGTGTAAATATGTTAGGTACTCTAACATCGAAGGATTTGATATATTGAATCAAGTATCCAACAGTTTTGAATTGAATAAGCATGCATAAGTATGGGTATATTTTGAATAATAAATTAGGAAATTAGCAGGGTTAAACATTCTGCTTAAAAGGGTGTTTTGTGTAATATCTGCATTTCTGCATCAAATGATTCACGGAAATTGGAATAACTACTTTTCCAAGGTTTGTAGAGGAAACGCACTAGTTTCTAAACCTAAGAAAGTACTCACTTGCGTAAAAAACGAGTTAGATGACTCAGAGCTACCAGTGTTGATAAGTTCACTCGGCGATCTCCAAGTGAATACTAAAATTAGGACCACAAATCGCGTTAACAGCTCCGGACGGCCTCCCATTACAGAACATAATCAAGCGCGTCTGAGCTACCTACTACGCTCCAGGTCGTATACACTTTTAGCCATCATCGAGGTCCTTATTGCCTGGGTTAAAACGATATCATCCCTCTCGAGCCACCTTTCCATTAAGGCGGTTGAGAAGCGACTCACACTTTGAGATAATTTTCTATCCCGTCCCACTTATTGCTCCCTTTTCACCAAAGTGCTCCAGGTAATGTAGTAATTCAAAATTCACGTCTTAGACGGAGAAAAACAAAGATAGAGGATCTTATTCTCTGCCATCTAATTCACCATTAAGGGAATTAATCCGTTAAAGGTAAGTTTAAATGAAAGTCATAAAGAGTCACGTGCATTGCGAAATCCACATCTAGTATTTTCTGCTTCACTACAGCATACGTTCTCCCATTCTTCATCCCGTCCCTAAAGGCCGTTTTACACGGGGCACGTAATTGCACAATCTGATGTATGTTCGAACGTGCATTTCAAATTGCGTCGTGTAAAGCGGTGAAATGCTAGAACGCATGCGCAAATGCATGAACGCGAGATGGCAAAATAGCCCCTGTTCTAATTCCGAGCTCGCATTCTCGCAATTTCAACAAATTTTTTTCCGATAGATGTCGCAGTAGTAGGGACCGGAAGAAGCTGAGTGACGATAAGTATTTGTTGTATTGGTGGATTGCATTGTGTGCAGTTGTTGTTACTTGTTGTACTTTGCGGAATAAGTTTGAGCTGGTCACACAAGGACGTGTGACAACATGTCAACAACGATGCGCACAGAATTTCGTTTCTTCTTTGTTCTAACAAGTGACTCGCTAATCGCGCACTCAACAGACGACGAAATTTCGTGCATTAATGCTTGCTTACCAACACCGTGTAAAGCTACCGCTAAAGGTAACGCATTCGTCTGCGCAATAATTATTGCACGCAAGATTGAGAAATGAATGCAGTGCTAACCTGCGCAATGACGTGCCCCGTGTAAAACGGCCTTAAAACCTACCCTCTTTCTTCCCCTTCCCCGCTTGCACAACATCTTCCCCTCTTCCATCAAACAACCGCTTCCTAACATCTTTCCCTCTATCATGGCCTTGAGCAACCTATCGCCCCTCATTACCCATTACAGCCACATACTCATCCTCCGTCTAATTTAATCCAGTAATTTACTCTTTTCACCAACCATCTTCCTCGTTTGTCTTCCTTTCCGTCCATTGCACCTTCTCCATCCTCCTACACACCCACATCTCGAAAACCTGCATCCTATTCTCGTCCTCCTTTCTCAGAGTCCACGGTTCTGCCCCGTACAACGCTTTACTCCATATCAAGCTCTTCATTAGCCTCTTCTTAATGGCCTTACTCAAAATTCCCGTCATTAGATCCCACCTATTACTAAGCGCTTCCTTCGCTAACGCTTTTTCTCCTCCTTATGTCTTTGCTAATATTCTAATTTTGTCTAGCGAGCTACCCAAGTAATTAATTTAATAATAATATTTTATTTCACACACCGAATTGTACAATATAATCCACTAAACAACGATATTAGTGAAACTAGGAACTAGGGTAGTCACAAAGTATATGGGAAATTTTTTCTTTCACTGTATCTGTACTTGTTTAATTATTTTAGGTCGTATTCCTCCAAAATACATTTCTTTCATTTATACTATTCATCGTGCCAGATGGATTTCAAAGACAATTTATGATCTCAAAATATATTTCAGGGATCGATTTTCATTAGCTGATTTAGAGAAACAAGCTATAGAAGATATTTGTTTATTTATAATCAATAATTATGTCAAAGTGTGGTTCAAAGCCCACAAACCATATTTAGCCCCAAACAAAGACCAACAACTATTATAATCGTCTGCTTAAGTAATGAAAAATTTACAAAGAGGTTGCGGGCAAGGTACCTACTGTCTAAAATAATAAACCACATGTGGTATCTCAACTCAGAGCAAGTGGCATTTTCATTTTTCGATGTTACTTTTGGAAAAATTATTAAGACAAGAATGGTTAGAAAATTAATGGGTCCAGATGAAAAATAAGATTATGATTGTGCTGACAGAGATATAAAACCAACACTAAGTCTTACACAAGTTGATCATTTATTGTACAAAGAAGTAGACTTTTTGTTTCTCCTCGAACTCTAAATTGTTTTAGAGATTTTAAATCAGTTCAGAATTTTTAAATACTGATCCCAAGGAGAAAATAGGAGATAGTGAGAAAATCAGCATTATATAAAAGCTAAAAATATTTTGAGTGGTTTAAAGGTTGTTAATGACACCGCTGAAAGGGGGGTAAAATTAATACAAGATTTCAATTCCTGTTTGACGAAAGACAAAGAAAAACGTCAGTTTCTGTTACAAATTGTATCTGAATACATACAAATATTTCCAGGCTCTTCAAAAGCCACGATATCTAAGCCATTGCCTGTACCAACTCCATCCAATAATTGTAAATAATTATCATCGCTTCTTCCATTTCATCATTTTTTGTTCTCACTTTTACACCTTACCTGAGCGTCTTTGCCCATAATGCGTCCATTTTCAATTTGGATTTTACTACATAGGTATATTTTTGAAAACACCCATAAAAAAACCCTTTATAACGTATAAAATGATAAAAAAAGAAAGCAAATCCTGGAAAGCAGTTGTAATTGAATGTTGAAGAGTTTTTAGGCCTTAGCATGTTAAGTCACCTTTAGGATACGGCCCACGGCCTGAACTTAAAAATGCTAAATACCGCAATATCTATCAGTTTTAACAAAAAAAGACTTTTAACAAAACTTCAAGATAACAACATTACCTATGAAATGACACAAGAATCAGGTTTTTATTACGAATGGATTTCATTTTATAGAGGAATAACTGCGATTTTTGCTAAAATTAGCATTTTTTCCAAACTTCTGCCTCAATGAGGCACGGGTTAATGTTGCCAAGTTGAGCTGAAACTTCGCCAATCTCATTGTTTAGCCAATTGACAACTTTTAGGTGGGTCCCCCGGAATAAAATCGAACATTGATTTCTTGTGACCACCCTACTAGGCACCCATGAAGACACCTCTGTTGGGGTTTGCATCCATTTATTACACTATCTTTAGCAGCAGTGTTTTTAACAGAATAAAAATATATTTATAGGCAGGGCTTTTTTTCTAGGAAAAAAGGTGGTGGAACTCAGTTGTCGATAATAGTTACGTTAACCGTAAGAGTTACATTTTCCATAAGTGCATCTTTGGTAATGTTCTCACTATATTGAAGATGAACTACAGCCTTAATTCCTTCATTAATTCTGATAATTAAATAATGAAACAATCCGAATGAGATTATATTGATTTATACGAGTTTAGGTAATTTACTTAGAACAAAAAAGGTGCCGGAACGCAGTTCCGCCGCTTACCACGAGAAAAAAAGCCCTGTTTATAGGTATTGCATTGGCATAAAAGTATTCTCAATACAACATAAATTGAAATACATAGATTTTATGCACTAAAAAATTGCAATTAACAAAACAAATTGTTGTACTTGTTACAGTTTTGGCCCTCCTACTAGGCCAGATAATAAAACGAAAATGCTGACGAGGTCTCCGGAGAATACGTACCATTTGGATTATTTCTTTCTTTCTTTCTCCCTGTCTCACTCTAATACAGGGCAATGGGAAATGGACAGGCAGAGGTTCAACGCTCTCTCCCGAAGCACTTCACTAAATTGACAACAATTAGACTCGTTTACAACTAGATCTCGCGAAATTACCACCCGTTCTTTTTCTGACTTTCCCATCAACTCTCCCCACAGAGCCATGCGAGCTCTCACACAGAGGAGAAGCAGGGGCCGGATCCTTAATGTACCGACGCAATGGAACGGTGGGAGAGCTGTGGCTTCTCAATTCTCGTTGGGAAGGATGGGTCGATAACCTTTACCATGAGGTTTTCTCATATCCGTGACAGACTATACACAGAGAGACGCTCCTAGTTTGACGCTCCACATGCTAGTAGCTATGAAGTCATACAACATAGTGTCGTATTTATCTACAAATCAAGTTTTATTTAATATTCAAGTCACTAGTAATTATGGGGAGAGGTGATTAATGCACTTATTCGAAAAAAAAATCATATTTTTTTATCGTTACCATATTTATATACGGTAAACGATAAATTAAATACTGAAAAGAGACGTGGGCTTATTAAAAATGCTTATATTTTGCTATTTCTTAGACATTTTACATACTAGAATAGTGACACTTTGCATCACTTTTCCTATTTTTTTAATAAAATGACAGTCGTGTTAAGAACGGGTCATCATTTTGTGATTAAAGCTTCTCGTAAGAATAGTGAAATACTATAAGCGTTAGCTTTATCAGCTTAATTTGGGTTGTATTAACGTCACATGTATTTAGTGAATTATTTTGATAATGATTCGAAGTAAATTTGCGTTACACTTTTTCTTTTCCTATGAGATGTTTCGGAATAGATGAGGCCCTATGATGCCTCCATAATTTATTTGTATGGGACTGTGGTATAATTTGTTAGGGTAATTCACCCACATGGTGGAGCAATTCTTAAAGCATAAAGTACTCAGCGCCATATACTGAAACCTAACAGAAAATATTGCATTTCAACATATTCCATGGTTTATACTAATCAACCTTACCAAAATTCTATTGTGAAAAAATGTTGCTAAGGATTGGGAAAAAATACCTATGAGACCTAGTGATCGAGAAACTAACTGAGCCATATGGGAAACCTTTATAAGCATTCATTATCTAGATATATTTAAGCCAAATTATACAAAAAAACAAATTTCTTAACCTCGACGGCTGAAAAACCAATATAAATAAATAATTGGTCTATATAAGGAGGGATGAATTTTCTCGATTGAATAAACAGGCACAGTTGAATGATGAAGTAAAGGATCTGCCGCAGTTGATAGTGAAAGTTATATGTAAAAAATATTTCCTGTAAAGCAATACCTACAAGAAAATGGTTTAATCATTCCATTCTGGAAATGATGTAGGCATTGTTAAAGTTTCAATGAACTTTAAAATAGAATTGAATTGGTTGATGTTTCCGAAGTACTTATTTTTCCGGTTTTGAATGTGAAGAAGAAAAGACTATGTTGGGCAATGGGGTCGACATGTATATTCCATGGGAAGATTCCAACGATGAAGAAAGAAATTGATTGAAGACGTAGAATGCACCCGTTGAATCTATGAAACCCAGGCATTAGACTTAGTTCCAATTATCCTCCACAGGCGAGATGAATTAATTTGACGCACAAACATTCTGCTCAGTGATCCTCAAGTATATTTGTTTCACATTGTCTCCATAATTTTATCGCAGGTGAGTTCAGTATACGGCTGTCGCAGATACTGAGTGGGTCTCTAGAGACCCTGCGTGTTAATCTATGCTTAAACTTCCGACCTACTTACGTTTAATCATTTTACGTGACAATATCGTTTCATTGTCTGTTTATTACTAGATTAATTCTGAATTTATTTTATTAATTATACTTTTAAGTTTTTTTCAATAAATACTCTAATATATCTAATTATGTACTCTGGTCATATCGTATGCTTTTGTCGGATTCCAAATGCATGAGGAAGAAATCCCTACAATGCAGACGTTGCTTTGGTTCTGAAAGTTCCTGACAGTAGATTTGACTCCAATCACCCTAAACTGGAAAGTTGGATTACTTTGACATTTTAAACTATATAAAAAATTCAAATTTCAATGAAAACAAAAACAAATATCATTATTCAATGGAATTAAACTAGAAGAAACTGTAAATATATTGAGTTGAGTCTGTGAGAACTGACGTGAAGACCTGCAGCACAAAAAATCACGTGTAGAGCAAAGGGTTGAAAAGGGACGGAGAATGGAAAGATGTAGGGGAGAATTTTGGGTATATGTGATGGAAGGAATATTCCTATAGGGAGGTAGAGGGTACAAATGACATGGTGGTGCGTTAATGTGGAACAAATGGAGTGTTGTGCGAGGGTACCTAAACCTTAATGGATGGCCTGGTTACTGCAGAGGAGATCAAAGGAGTGAACTCCACAAAGATCTATGACGCTGGTTATAGCCAATGACGAGCGTAATAGTTCTAGCAGCTAAAACAAACGATCTGACACTCTTCATTGAATAATATGTACAGATCATATATAATATACTAGCTAAAGGTACCCGTTGAAACTCAGCGGGTGTGAAAAACGCTGAATATATTATATAATAAAGTCACAAAACCTGAAGAATACTGAGCGGTCGTCTTTGAGTCGTCTTCTGAGTGAATGAACTTAATCGCTTCCCTTGTATACATACATATGTTTGAATCGCCTATTGCCCACCTAAGCAAGAAATCATGGGGCCCTTGGGACTCTGGGCTCTTCTGATACAGATATACTTTCAACTTGATATCATGGGCCCGCAGGAAAACATGTTATTTACATGCTAGTGGCGTAAATATCTTCTGAAGATCAAATATTTGGTTGGCAAGGAAATATGATATTGTTGATTTCAGAGAAAATGTGAGATATTTCAGCTAAAAACATGACTTTCACACGAATACGAAACTTAACAGAAAATCAGAAATTTCATTTATTCAGCCATCCGATAAAAATATCCAGCCCTCTATCTTGAGTGAAAGTAGTTTTTAAAAGGAAAAAATAAACCACCTCACCCAATGATTAGCATGGACCACCAGAGGGGCCTTTGGGGGGACTTAAAGGACACTTAGGGCTTTTTAATATAACCTATATTACCCACAGATATATTTTATATCTACATGCCACATTTCAGCTCAATTGGTTCAGTAGATTTTGCGTGATTGAGTAACAAACATACAAACTTACAAACGTTCACATTTATAATATTAAGTAGGATGTAATAATAATAATAATGATACATAACAGGTCACACCTCACATGAGCTTTTGATTGCTATGGTGAAGTTGATGAAAGTTCACCCAGATTTAGTGTCCTGCATTCAACGCCTGTCACCACTCTGGAAAACGCGCTTTGTTCTGACTTCAGACAAGCGGTCAGTTTCCACAGAGTTTGTAACATACCACCAAGGCGACAGCTTGAGCCCCTTACTGTTTTGTATTTCCCCCCAACCCCTGTCCCTTAGGCTGCGACGAGGTAGAGAATACATGTGCGGTGTTCCAGGTGACAGGAAGCATAAGGTCACCCATTTGTTCTAAATGGATGACCTGATGCTTTATGATTCTAATGCGAAAGACCTTCGCACTGCCCTAGACACAGTACTGGAATACAGTGAGGCTATAGGGATGGAGTTCGGATTGGACAAGTGTGCATCCAACCACTTGGTGAGAGGAAGATATTCGCAGATCAAGGAAGACGTGCAACTTGTTGACGGGAGCGTCATTCGTCACCTCGAGGACGATGATAGCTATGAATGTCTCGGCGTCCCCCAGCGCCGAATGCAGGAGGTTGCAGCAGTGAAGGAAAGGCTCACCGAAAAATACAGACAGACTCTCAGGAACATCTGGAGTTCTGAGCTGTCAGGAAATAACAAGGTTCTTGCCACGAACATGTCCGCGGTTCCTACACTGCTGTATACCTTCGGATGCATGAAGTGGAACGTCAACGAGTTGCAAAACCTAGGGGAACGAGGAAGATGATGAAGATCTATAGAAGCCTTCATCCGAAATCTTCCGTCGCCAGATTGTATCGCCCTCGCAATGTAGGTGGTACAGGACTATTGAGTCTGGAGTGTCTCCACAACAGAGTTGTCATCGGTACAGCATGCCGAGTGTTGAAAAGCAGGGACCCCCTGCTCAGTCTCGTGAGAGAGCACGAGAGTGCGGGAACAGGGCCGTTTCTCTTCAAGGCGACAAAGAGGGCAGCGAACGAAACCGGTCTCGACTTCGACCAGTCATCCGACGGAAGCGACAATGACACGACCATCTCGTCATTGAAGGCAGATGTCCTCAAGCTCGAAATAAAAAAAGCCGAGCAGAAGGCCTTGCTCAAGGCGCATACCGATAAGCCCATGCATGGATGTTTCTATCAAAACATCGAAAAGCGTGGGTTAAAGAAAGAGCTGACGTTTGCCTTCCTACGCTCCGCCGGTCTGAAGTCAGAGACCGAGGGTTATGTACTCGCGTGCCAGGATGGTGTCATAAACACACTCGTGTATCACCGCATTATATTCAAGGCGGAGGTCGCGGACAGGAGATGCAGGGCGTACCGAGCCCAGCCGGAGACTTTGGGTCACCTTCTCTCCGGCTGTAGTTATTACGCCAAGTCAGCGTATCTAACTCGGTATAACACGGCCCTGCGGGTGATATACTATCACCTTCGACAATATTATAGCATCAAAGAAACACCTGTGCTTCCTTATGCCCCTGGAGATATTGAGTCCGTCGTGGAGAACGATAAATGCATCATCTGGTAGAATTACTCCTTCTCCACCACCAGGCAGTTGGAGGCTGCCAAGCCTGATATCGTTCTCCTCGACCACCTCACAGGCTCCGTGTTCGTGATCGAGTTTTCAGCTCCGCATGAATCTAACATACATGCAAAGGAAGTGGAAAAACGGACGAAATATCAAGACCTGCTTTTCGAACTTCGACAGATGTACCCCGGACGCTCTATAAAACTAGTGGTCCTCATCGTAGGTTTGCTCAGTGGAGTCAAGGGCTTGCTGCTTAATAACATCAAGTGGATTCCGTCCTGTGTGGCACAGGCGGAATCACTAGTTGCACGCATGCAGAAGGCCGTCATCCAGGGTCACTCCGTCTACTGCATACGCATGACCCAACAGCAGCATAGCCACTCATCCGATGGGCGTCGGACGTGGCAACGATTACTGCTCTCTCGAGTCTCCGGCCATTATGACGGCAATGAAACCTGATGCATGCCGGGGACTCGGAGGGAAGTGTTACAACAGTAACAAATAATAAATACATAACAGGTCAATATACATAACGTATAACCTCTTTTTTATCAATAAATAACTTTTTCCATTAATCATTGCAAATCTAAGTAATAACTACTACAATTTAATATGATTATAATATCACTATTTTTAACATTCAAATCTTATAAGACTATCTTAGTAAACAAAGTAATAAACAACAACAGCAATTAAAACACAAATTATGGGAAACTCTAAACAAAAAGTAAACGCACCCACTCTACAAAAAATGCTAACAGAAAAATGTTCTCTCTCTGTAATTTTGATTAAGTATTTTCTCAAATTTGAATAGCCAATTTCGTAAAATTCTGAGAATTCCTAGCAATACGGAAGAAGTTAATATACATATAATTGTAAAACGTTGGCGATTAGGTAATAACTACCTATCTATTATTTCCCAAGGTCAGCCTTTTCCCAAAGGAAAATGGATTATACAAGAATATGATCATAAACCTAAAATTTGGACTCTTTTTCGCTGTTTATTGTATTTTAGTTTTATTACCTACGCATTGGAAAACTTGGGCTTTCTGTGCTTCCGGAATGTGAGCGCTGTAGACAAATGATGGTGACTAGTGGGTTTCATATATTACGAACTGGACACCGGCCAGATTAATCGATGCAAAAGCCCCGTGGGGGCCGTAAGAGAATGACCACATGGTGGTGATTTATTTAGGCCAACGATGTGTGTTCGGGGAAGTAGCTGACAATCCCGAATTTCTACAAAAAAACTGGTTCTTTTTTACTGGTTTCGCATTTTCAAATCCTGGCATTCTTAACATATCAATGATGCCCAATAAGCGATAGTTTAATTATGCTAATGCGATTTTCGTAGAGTAGTCCAGTGAACACTTTTTTGCTCCAAAAACCTATCAACAATACTTCCTTTCTTCCAGCAAGTCCTACTGTACCAATAAACAAAAATACCTATTAAAAGCAAAATCCAACCTGTACAAGAGTACGAATTTCAAATAAAAATAAATGTAACAAGAGTGATTTGATAAATGTAAAAAATATTTCTCCAGGCATAAGTATGCGAAACAGCGACGGCATGCGACAGCGGGACCGTCGAAAGTCCGAGGTTCCTTTTTCCGGTATACTCAGTTATCATTTTGGCCTTTTCTCCTCTAGAGGACAAAATTCCTTGATTAGCAAATATTCGTCCAAAATAGCTACCTATAAAGTGTAAGGTTTGATGCCAGTAAAGACGGAAAATGCATTATTTCTTCCGGACCTACCCCAGCCACCTAAAACTCTGCTAATTTGCAAAATTCCTTGATTAGCAAATACAGGTATTCGTCCAAAATAGCTACCTATAAGGTGGAAGGTTTGATGCCAGTAAAGGCAGAAAATGAACTCTTCTGGGCCTACCCCAGGCACCTAAAACTCTTTGCTATTCCTTCCCCTTTAGAACATACCAAATATACTTAGTATCCATTTTTATTTCAAGAATAAATTTCACGACACTTTTAGTCACAGGTTCTAAAGATAGAAGTTCCGCTTAACAAAATTATTATCCGTTGTTGAAATATTTTGGTAGGTTCACGACGTCAATTTGCTCTCTTTTAAATATAAATTTACAATTAGCTTTCTATTATATAAAGGGATTGATAGGACTTAAAAGTGATTCAGGTTCTGTAATTGTCCGATTCATTCCTAAAGTGACAAAAGACATTAGTGATTTAAAAAAACCCACAACCCCGCGATTTTAAAACCTGCTCCACATGGGAGATATGGTCGTGGTTCGGGCTAGGCGAGATCTGTTAATAGAATTTAAGTGTCATTTTGGAAATATATCTGTTTAAGCATAAATTTTCTGTAAAAATCAGTTTTCACGCCTAGATTCTATTTATTCAACAAATGAAGTGAATGCAACACGAGGTCCGGAGGTCCATTATCACTACTATCCTAATATTGTTGCAAAGATATGCTAGCAAAAGAGGAAAGACAAGTAAATACCTACTTCAGTATCACTATGAACTTAATCATAAAAAGTAGTAACCAAAAAGAACCTAGCAAGCTTATATATCAGTACTAAACCTACTGTTTAATATGGGCTCGATTTTATCTTTTCTTAAATACATTAGAACTTGATGGTAAGGGCTGGAAGCTAATACCTCTACAGGTATTTGGTCCCAGGTCCATTAAAATAGTTTTGCTTTCGCGAATACCTTTTAGCGTTTGTTATTTGGGAGCTAAATTTGATTTAAAATTCATGGTCGTTTTTACCATTGAATATTGTTTCTTCTATACCCTCGCGTAAGTCACTCTATACTACTTCGTTGCTCACGATTTTGAAAACACCACAAAGTTGTGTATTTTCCTCCACTTGGTGCATTACTACTATACTTACTTTGGGCCTGGGATGGCCAGTAGTATTTTACCAACAGTGTTAGCTCAGGAAGCCCCGATAACCGGAAAACTATCTTGCTTGTGTTCAACAGGGTGTGTCCGTTGAGGCTCTCCTCCTGGGCTTGAGCACGGGTCCCCTGATAGCCTTGCACTTCACTCACCAAAAGACCGCGTCATCTACAACGTGAATACTTCAAAGTAAGCTCCCAGACTTGGGCGTGCACGGATCAGGCCTTTTAAACGTGCTCGGGCACTAAAGCATCGGACCTGTTCCGGCCCTGAGGGAGGTGGCTTTATTTCGCCTGTATCCCTCCCACGCTCTCGGTTCGGCCAGACGGAGCATGAAGAGACGGCTCCCGTTTGAAGAGCTATAGTCTCCCTCTTGTAGCACCGCCAAAGGAGGCCAAACACACAACCTCCACTACAGTGCATTTTCGAGCTCCAATTCTCCCTACCCTCCAACTACTAAGCGAACGACGTTCGCCAAGTGAACGCAACGAACAAACATGAAAAAAGGTCATTGAATGGGTAAGGATTAGTACTTCGAGAGAGAATGATTTAGAAGCTGCATAAAGTTACTGTAAAAATACAGATGCACGATTTACAGTTTGACTCAACGCGATAATAATTTAAATGTCGACTTTATTTCTGAGCGAATTTAAATTTTTGTACACCTATCTTACAATTTACTCATTACATATTACAAGTTAACACCCATTATACACCCACCCACGATGTTTTACGACGACGCCCACCCACCCACGACGAC
Source organism: Pyrrhosoma nymphula (assembly GCA_963573305.1). Classification (NCBI taxonomy): domain Eukaryota; kingdom Metazoa; phylum Arthropoda; class Insecta; order Odonata; family Coenagrionidae; genus Pyrrhosoma; species Pyrrhosoma nymphula. Next base: position 98,891,688 of record OY754334.1, on the reverse strand, counting down.
ATTAACACCCACAATGAGAGATAAGCAGAAATAACAAGGGACACGCATAAAATGCATCTCTTATATCTGAGTATTGTCCATGGCTGCTAAATTTTAAATAATATCTAATATGTTTGCAACATCTCCGTTCGCCACCCGCCGATATAATTAATTGATTAATCAACTATCCAAATTATGATGGATTTGAAGCACCGATTGTGTCAATACTCTGCATGTGTTTCAATAGCCAGGACTAAATCACACCAGTTCATTGTCTTCTAAAAATGTAATATAAAACGATTCCTTTCCTCACCTTAGGATAAATCAGGTCAAATTATCGTGAGAATGCGTCGCAATACTGGAATCGATATCGTTCCGTGACGCCATCCGTCGGATTCTTGGTGACGTAGTTTTCTGATGCCGCGAAGTGCGTTTAAGTTAAAACTAGAAATATTTTATCGATATGCTATGATACATTCACGTTGTTTGTCGAAAAAATGTTTCCTATAGGTATATTGAAGAATATGGATTTCACTTCAATTTGAATGTATTTCTAAAATAACGCATGCTCCCCATTCCCACACAATAATCAAAATACAGAACCAAACAGTAAACTACCTGCTAACACATCTAAATTTTTGTTCTTTCCTACAGCCTAATCTTTTTACGAATTCTCATTGCTTTCGTGACTGGAGTACTAGTGAAAAATGTTTCCTGCAGGTATGTTGAAGGGCATGGCTTTCGTTTCAATTTGAAAATATTTTTAAAATAACGTATGCTCTCCATTCCCACACACTAATCCAAATACAGAACCAAACAGTAATGTACCTACTGACACATCTAACTTTTCGTTTCTTTCCTCAGACAAATCTTATAACCGATTCTCATTGCTTTCGTGGCTGCAGTACTAGGGCTCCCTGCCACACACACGAGCAGCTAATCCTACAGGTATTACGGGGATGTTCACGCAGCACGCTAATGCAGACGAAGAAAACATGCATATTTTATTATCCATAAGACTATCTGTATGATGCGCTGAGGACGAGTCAACTCTAATGCCAACCACTATTTGCTTCCACAATCAACACTTTTTATTCCAAAAAAAATCCATTCCCCCCTTTTCTCCTGGTGTCCAAACACCCCCTGCCAAACATCTAATCGGCAGCTTACAGGATAGCGAGTAAATGCAGACGTAAAGTACACTATTCCCTCCTGTTACGACTCCATCCCGTACGATACGACGCGACACACACCCCCCTCCGTCCACCTTTCCCAAAGCTTTAGGCGAGCACACAAGCTGCTCTCGCCAACCTACCAGTCTTGAGCTCCACCTCCCCTTCGCTCCTCTGACCCAGATAAACAAGGGGTGGCCAGGCGTTTTATTGTGTCACGGGCGGCCAGAGAGTGCGAGACACTCCTTTGGTGTTCTCTACCTCTCCTCCGCGGCGTTCACCGCCCTCCCTCGGCTTGCTTCCATCCCTCCCTCCCCCTCCCCCTCCCACCCCCCCCCCCTCATCCCTCTTCCCCATTCCGATCAAATAGTTCCCCCTACCTCTCCTCCCTTCGAGATCACGGGTAATACTCCTCCTCCCACGCTGGCACCAAAACCCCTCCCTTCCCCCCTCCTCCCCTACCTCTCACCTCCCCTCAACTGCCTGCCTCCTCCTTCATCTACCTCTCTCCCTCTCACCTTCATGCTCACCGTGGTTCAGTGTAACCGTTATGTAGAAAACTATCTCATTGATCTCGGTCAATTATTCTATCCGCACACTTTCCGCCGCGTCTTCGACTGCGCCGAATGTGGCGAGTTTTCGCCGTTAAAGACTGTTTTATTGATAAGTTTTTACGAGAAAATAAGGTTAGCTTTTAATTTTTGAGTCAACGTGGACCTCAGATGGCTTTTGGAGGGAATTTGAAACTAAAATAACGCTAACGTAATGGTAGAAGGCGACAAGATGGCGGTAAGCCCATTTCACAGAATGCTTGTTCCACCACTAGTTCAGGGAAGTTTCTCAGGACAAAAGTTTTACAGTATCGTGTGGTAGAGAGCCAGCAAGCGGACTTAAAGCATGATCGCCAGCGTATACGCTGATGTACTTGATTTAATAAATGTGTGATACTAGCTTGTAGCTTGCACCCGGTAAGGTCTAGTAGGTGTCGGCTAATAACGTTAATTTTTACCGTCGCTGAGCGATCTTCTTTATTTAGAATCAGGGCAATCTACACTTTATTGCTGCTATATTAGTTATCTGAATGTGAAATAATTAAGAGCCGAAAATTTCATTTCAGTTATTATGGTCACCAGCTGCCACATATCGCATAGATGAAAATAATAGTAGACATGCGCTACGATATAAATACAACTACGGCTCCCTCACCTGCACTAGATCAATGACCGTGTATAACCTTCTAGGACGGCTCAAATTATACTAGAATCATTCCTCAGTACAAGTGCCGGCTAGTATAGTAGGTCATGTGATGATGGATCAAGTATCCTGTGAAAGGGGGTAAGTTTTACGTCCACGAAGACGTAGGCGAGAAAACTTATGCCAAATTAACGTTAGCGTTCACTTGAGGTGGGCTTGACGAAAAAAGTATCGTGTAAAATTTGGATGAGTATAAAAAAATTATTCAATTGATTTTTCGAAGAGCCATCTAGAGCCCATGAAAATATTCGGTTGTACCAACTGTGCTTAAATTGAATGCTGCGGGGTATGGGAAGTTCTTGTGCATATGGTCAAGTGCATAGAAATATTATAAGGCCTTAAAGTTGGTTTATGATTTTAATTGGTTTGAAATGATCCTGAAATTAGCAATTATCAATACTGAGCGCCTCTCTAACGTTGGCCCATATGTCTTGTGCCAATTTCTGTAAGAGCTTACATTCGAACCATGATAAATAATTAGCCACTTGGTTGAAATAACGATTAACTATGATGATTGTAGATATGTAATTGATGGCATTACTTCTTCAGAATATTTTCGGCACCCACTCGTGTTGATGTTGATTTTGCTTAGGAAAATCTAATACTACTATTTTATTTACCGATATTCATGAAAGAGATTGATCAATAAGGGAAATATAATTAAACTATCGGAAGGTACCCGTTGAAATTCAACGGGTGTGAAAAGCATTGAACTTATTTTATAAGAAAACCAAAAAGCCTGAAGAAAAACTGTCAGCGTGGTAATTTGAGGAGTTCGTAACCTATCTTATATGTTGTGTTCGTTCCATGGGCGTATTTACGGGGGGACGAACGGGACAGGACCCTCCCCAGAAGCAACTTTGTTAAGGGTACCAACATTAATATATAAAATTATTTACTTAATACCTTTAAATATTTACATGAAAAAGGGCAATAAAATGCAGTTTTGTTATTACAATTTTCAAAAACATTCCCGGGTAGGGCCCCCAGTTTGGCTGGACTCAGAACCTTGGTACAGCCTATCAAAAATATTGCAGAGCCAAATTTTATATACGCCACTGGCTCGTTGTAGTAGACTCAATGACTTTTTTCCAGGTCCACGGAGAGGTGAGTGACCGATGGCCCTCTTTCATGCACGGGAAACCCAAAATTGGGCCACTCAGACTCATTAACACTTAAATAGCACCCAGGTTGATAGATGGTCACCTCGTACCTCCGGCTCTCTTGAGCCGTCTTTTGAGTGATTAACAGCTTGATCGCTTCCCTTTTGTACATAAATATATTTGCATTCAATGACTCAATTGAGTTGCGCAATTCACGTCGATATGTGCGCCGAGTATCTTAATCAGAATTGGAGAATAGGGTACAATCCAGCGATTGTCAACGTCAAAAGAAGTATTTGCTGCAGTAGCCATGTTTATTTGACCTATGAATCCTCCATCATCCGGACTGCGCCTTCGGTATAAAGGGTAGCCATAATCATTTGTTTCGGTTGCTAAATAAAAAATCTACGGTGATTCTTAATACACTTGTCGATTTTCATGCACAGATGTCGTTCATTGCGCAGAATTCCCATTCTCCATTCGGGTAAGAAGCATGAAGTGACGTCATTATAATTTCCGTCATCTTAAAACAGATTGGAGTTTCGAAACAGATGGTTCCTATTAAAACCTGATTTATGGTTAGTTACCCGTCCGTAGGTTGGGTTAGGACGAAATTTGTGCGGTTCTTAGCGCAACCCGAGAAACACCACGGGGAGATGCCCATGACATCACTAGTGGACATGTCTTTGAGCATCCAAGTCTAACCTTTGCCGTTTTTCAAGCAAGGACTCATTTATTCGCAGTGAATACATTCCTCTTGCTTTAGAAGATTTTTTCGAAAGGTTACTCTTTTTTCTATCAGACATGTTGATGGATACATGTTTAAGTCCAAGGAACGGAAACACAGCGGCAAGTGAGAGTCTAGAATAGGCAACTCGATGATTGAGTGAATGTACCTAAGTTAACTGCACTTTAACACTTTTAAGCATATGTAATAACTCGTACCGTTATTGATATGGGAATTGGTCTAAAATACAGTTTGCAATCGTAATGAGAGGCAGACGGTTCCACTTCGTGTAATAAATCTGAGTATTAAACGATGATAAACAACGCTGTTTGTTGTAGCAACAGAGGAATTATTACCATAATTATTCACAGCACGTAAATATTCTTGTACGTTTAATTCCTTTATGTATATCGTTTACTACGTATGTGTTCTCTTATATACATGCAGTGTCCTAATGAGAGCTACTTTGAGAATACACATTGAATAGTATAGGTAAGTGTTGTAAATATGCATCGAAGTTATCAATTATATACCCCCTGAAGCAATCAATCATGAGGCCCTTGGGACTCTGGGCCCTTCTTATACCGATTGTCTTTCAACGTGCTATTTGGGCCTACAGGAAAACTTAAATTTCAGAATTTCAAATTTGAAAATCAAATATCTGGTTAACAAGGAAATATGCTATTGTTGATGAAAGAGAAAAATGTGAGATTTTTCAGCAAAAAACATTATTTTCAGACAGTGACGAAGCGTAAAAGAAAATCAATTGATAGAATTAGAAACTTTATTTATTCACCCATCCGATAAAAAGAATCCCAGCCCTCTATCCTTAGTGAAAGTAATTATAAAAAGAAAAAAAATGAACCACTGCACCGAACCCAATGCTTAGCATGGACCATCAGGGGCCACCAGGGGGGGCCTTTTGGGGCCCTCAGGACTTTTTAATATGGCACACTATATATATGATGTTACACCCAGATACATTTTCTTACTACATGCCAAATTTCAGCTCAATCGGTTCAGTAGTTTTTGCGTGATTGAGCAACAGACAGACAGACACCATTAAATTTGTATACATTAGTATGATAACCTGATTTAACACACCATTATGTTTGTGAAAAGAGATAACCTACCATCTAAGTGCAATTAAATTAAAGAAAAACCTTGAAAGAGTGCATAAAGTTGCCCTCATACCACTTTAATATGCAGACCGCATGGAGGATCGTCATTCATTTGAAAATACAGAAAGCAAGTATATAATGCCACCTTAGGTAGCCTGATTGGTAAATTACCAGCCTGCCAAAGTCCGTGGGTTCATCTCCCATCACTGGAATGAATGTTGTGTTGGTCTTACAATGGGAGTACCTATCTAATAGTCGGGATTTGAATTTTGTCGAAAGTTGACAGGCATGTAGCCTTGGAATATTTATTTACGAATTACCCCAAATTGTATAACAATTTGTTTTAATTAAGTTACGCGTTTGAATTTTAAACTGCCATTAAAAACAAAATTATCATATTTCATCGAGCATCCGGAAATAGTCCAGGAATAAGGTAAGCGATTTATAATAAGGCGATTCCGCTTTCGAGTCTCTGTGCAGCTAAAATGTATTCTGATGGACAATATGCTTTTATTTCTTATAATTTTCGTCTAGTTCCTTCTCTTTCAAAAACTGCAATTGGAGCTTGGTGGTGGTAGTAATATCTTCACTCTAAAAAAAGAAAATTCAAGGCTTTTGTCATTTAAAGTATGGAGTATTCCATTATTAAATACACGGGAATTAGCCAGAATAGGGTAAATAAAAATCTAGGTCATCGCAGTGCAATACATTAATGTCCGATTTTTGTATGAAATATAAAACTATAGATGTAAATACAATACGGATGAGAAAATTGAAAATCTTTAACATTTTTTTAAGTCACATAACAAAATGGCGAATAAACAACACTGTGATTAAAATGATGAATGACTTAATTTCATGTCCCTTATTTATTTCCTATGCTATTTCCTAATACTCGTTGATGAATAGTTCGATCGAAAAACGTGCTTCTATTTCCAAAACTTTACTGCTTATAATATTCCACAGTTTTTTATTACCTTAAATAATTTCACTGTTTTTTTGCTAAACATATTTCACTCGCTATGAAAACGTTTCGCCCGTTTTTTGATGAAAAGGGAGGTAATTCGTAGAGACACTATTTTAGGACTAACCGCCTGTAAAATTTCGCCACAGCCCGAGATATATATATTAGAAACTCGCCTCGCTAGTAGTAAGGTCTTGGTATAAACGGTTTGACATGAAATTAACAGCTATATTAAGTCTACATTGAAAAGTCAACTTTGTACTTCCATTGAGTAATGGTAAAGTTGCCACGTGGAGTCAATTCCGCGTCAACTCATTCTCTCAGTTTATAATTCGGCCGAGAGGGAGGCTGGAGAGGAGGGAGAATATTTCAAAACATTTCCGATGCTTCGCTTGACAAGCGCGCCTTGATGAACTTGTTTGTAAAGGCCCCTCACGTCACCCCGCTGCCCTTGCAGCTCAATCCCCACCTTCCCTCCTCGTAAAAAAAGGTAACATCCCTTCCCGGCACCCACCTATACATTCACCCGTATACACATGACCCTCCAGTCCCATATTCCACCTTACATACACCCCCCTCTCTCCACGAACACTCTCCATACCGCGGGCGGTCAATCCACAGGTGTGTTAACCCGCCTCGTATCACAAACAGCAAGGGCTTTCGACCCGCGCAGTGGGTGTGTAGTCAGGAATACAAATACCAGTGTTCAAAACGTAAATATTAATTATGCACAAAAGTATTAGTGTTTCACCTAGAGTATACATGCTTTCACCTACGCTGTTCCAGTTTAATTGTTAACATACGGGAAAATAATACTACATCTAACTGATAAACTAATTTATCGCAGATGCAAAAGGATCTAAATAAAAATGTAAAAGTTGTAGTACAACCGCAGGGAACTCGCCAATGCAATCTTCGACCGCCATAAACCTGACCATTAACGCCGAACCAAAATAACGTTTCATCAGTTCATTTATTCATAGTAGTTGGTACCACTACTGAGTGCCTCTAGTCCCAACAAAGGCCCTTGGAAGGGTGGATTCATGGGCCCTTATCAAGGGGACTTTGGTTTGGACACGGTTATCCAGTTGAATTGTATTCCCCTGCCTTTTTTTAACGCAACAATCACAGTTTAGCCCCAAAAGAGAACAAAGTGTTATAATTCACATTTTGCTAACGGAAGTATTTAGTTATGAAAATGATAGTTGACTTTAATGATAGTTAATCAGTACTGATATTTACGTAATTGAACTATTCATCTCAACGATACATTGAACGAACAAAAATTAGTCCACCTGGCGGCGACCAGATTGCTCGCGAAGTACTCAGTGAACAAACTAATATCACATAGCACGAGCTAAAATGAAAATCATTTCCAATGAGTAATTTCATTAAAATTTACTCCTCATACTTGAATTGTTTATTTATGTGCCTCACGCCCCTGTGGTGTTTTTAATACATTTATTTTATAGGATGTAGTGGTTTCCAAGTATTTAGATTTTGATTTCCTTCAAACTGAGTGACTCAGCGCCTGGTGCAGTAAACAAATTATTTTGAATCGCTGGTTCGCAAACTACTCATTTGAGATTGTAGATTGGAGTAAGTAGTACCTAATTACGCTACAGGAAAATTAATTAATACAGCCTTAGGTGTCATCTGCCAATAGTTGGAGTAAAAACTAGCCAGTCTATTTTGTTTTTATAACAAATAATTGAAGCCTTTTTAAAACAATCTTGACTACTAAGAGTGTGAAGTAAACAAGTTTAATAACGCATGTTTCTTTACATGATCACTCTTTTGAAGTAATTTCCTGTGTCTTTTATGGGTCATTCATTAAATTGACATGTTTTAAACATAATAAATGAAATTATTAATATAACAACAGAAATATTTGTATTTTGAAATTGAAAAAAAACTAGAACCTATAAAATTAAACTAAAGCTTCCACTTCATCACGATGGATCCTTATACACCTCTTACGTTTTTCATCTGGGTGTGTTGACGCTTGTATGGCAACAGTTTCTTCCTATTTTCCAAGACATCTTCGAGTCAAAGCAGACCCAGAGCTGACCACTACCAACTGGTTACGCTTTTTGACATAACGGAGAAACTGAAGTCAACCAACTGCTGACGGAGGCAGCTGACTGTCGCGGAAAATGAAAGAGGACGATGTATTAGACAATGTTTTTTTTATAGGTGCGATATTCCACAGAGAAAAAATCATTCGCCTTGATCGGGATTCGAACCCGGATCTTTTGAATTCGCGCAGAGTGCTTTAACCAGTTAAGCAACCGAGACTTCCTTCACCCCTGTGGAATATTTGGTGGCTTTATAGCTTTGGTGCTGGAATATCGCACTTATGTGCACTTGCGGGTGACTCCGTAAAGGTAACTACCGTGGCTAGTCCCGGTATCCTCAAAATTGACCTCGATTGACCTCGTTAAAGATTGAGCCTCTATTCTGTGATGGAGTATTAATTTTCTGTGATGTGAGTGAGGAGTAGAATTAAAGGAAGTGCGGAGGACGGAAAGGAAGATGAATATGGAAGTGCTTAAAATAGAGGGTGAGGAAAGAAATCTGCTTGAAAACGTTCAGAGAGGGCTGATTAGGTGGATAGAACAAATGATGAGGGGTAAAGGGATGCTGGAGGCAAAATGGAAGAGGGGAGGACGTTGGGTAAGCGGTGAAGAAGAGGAAAGGGGATAGGCCTTACGGGTGGGATAAGAAGAGATAGCACGTCTACTGGGATGAGGAAAGATATTTTGTAAGGGGATAGGGGCCTGCGCCTGTAAAAATCAAGCGGATCTTTACTCCATTTCATCTAAGCCTACCTAAGCCGGTAGATTTCCATAACGACAATTTATCCTCCGCAATATAGCTTAGGAATGACAAATAACGGCTTCCAAATATACCGGTTAAAATAAAAACATGCCAATCCAGTAAATCGAAAAATTATTACCACACTTATCATTAATAATTTTATAATTTCCTTTCGTATAGAAAATTAACCGGATTTGTATCACGCATGCGTGGTATACATCAAGCATTTTGAACAGAATTATAGCCCCCTAAATTTCGCACCGGGGGAGCCATAAATTCACATGCCGGAACATTAGGAGCAGAGGAGGAAAAACAACTGAACGTTAAAGGGGAGAGTTCCGTGAAAATCGGACGGATTTGGCTCACAGGCTGAAAAGATGAAAATCGGGATTCTCTCTTATTTCTGTGGAATAAGCGGTAAATGGTGGCTGAAATACTGAGAGTCTATCTTCCATCCAATGAGAGTAAATGAAGCTGAAAAAAAATCGACTCATACTCGTCATAGTGGTGAAATGTCAAATCCTTGGGGAAGGAGCAAAAAAATTAATGTGCCCCTCAATCACCCAATAGTTATCTACACCTAGGAAGTACTACCGATCAAGATATTTCTAAAGAAATCTCGTAAAAATACTGAATAAAACAACGTGTAACTCATCAACAAGTGCATTAAGAAGAGAGACATAATTTTTATTTGGATTGAACGTAGTTATTCTGGCATTCAATATTGCGTTCAGTTATTTTCGTCCTCCGATGCACTCCACTATTACCTGCTCGGTTTTTCAGGGGATATTATGAAAAACTGAGACGTGGCAGAGCCATATTTAATGCTCGGTGATGGTAATAAGTATTAACATTCTTGAGAGGCTATTCGTAGTTGTGTAAAAGTTCAGACCTACAAAAAAAAAGTATTTGATCGGTACACAATTGAAGCTATATTTGGTTGGCTTATTAATTGGGGAGGCGACCGAAAACTTAGGTCATAAGTAGGTGGGTAATGACAGGAAGAATGGGGAATAGAAAGAGGGGGGAAAGACACCCGGTGCCAATGGTTGCGTACTCTTAATTAAAGGCACCAAGGGAACCCCGGTTTAACACCTAAACCGACGGATAAAGTACTGCACTTGAAGTACTCTCCGCATGTATCTCAAGAAGGGATCGGGATTTCACAGAAAAATTTTGCTACTAATGGGATTCCAACCTGGGACCTCTGGATGAGAAGCTATCATTCTTGCCACCTCACCCATCCTCGTCATCTTTCGTATTTATAGTTGTGTACTGCAAAAACGGTAAAGTGCCATTATTACTCACTTTCCAGCTCGGATCACTTCCGTAATGTTACTCCATTAACCAGCAAATTTTAATCACCCAGAACTTCAAAATGTGAGAGTATGATTTCCGCATCGGTGGTATCACTAGGACATATGAGGCACAGCCTTAATTACTCCTCGCTCGATTTCATCCGTGAAACGAGTGCCATCTTCTTGTACTAGATGGCACGCGAGATGCAATGTTTGCGTCATATTTCTTCTCCTTTTGGCACGCGAGCAGAAACAATTTGCCACACCTTTCCCTGCAAGCAATCCTGGCCAGCGATCAGAAGCCGCTGATTGATTTCTTAATTCTGCATCCATATCCACCCACTCTCCCAATGTATGAAATTGTAAAAAATGGAATTGGCGCGCATTTATTAAGGTCCTCTTGTAAGGTTTTGTTGGGCAAGGAGGGGATACTGCTGGGGGATACTAGGAGGCAGAGTAAGTGATTGGAACCGATAACGGGGCATTGGGATGCGGAAGGCTTTGATAGAAGTGAAAATGCGAGGTAAATGGACTTCATAAATGTCATAGTGAAAAAGAAGGGCATATTCCTAGCTAAGGAGAGAAAAAAGTACTAATTTATTTATATTCATTTATTTTCGATTTCCCCTAAAAACCTCTCTTGAAACTGGTACGATAACATACAGTAGTGGAAGAAGATAAAAGAGGTCAAATATTTGCGAAACAAGAAAGTAATACGAGCGGGATCAGCACTTGATGGTACAACGAGGCACTCGAAAAGATTTTCAAATGTAAGACCAAACGAGCCGAACATAACAATGCTCTGAAAAAGATGTCCTTGACTCATATTTCATCGACTATATGATATCGTATTTCATTGAATAGAAATTTTGTCAGATAAAATGGATATCTGAAATAAAAAAGGACATATTTAAGACGAAAAATGCCCCAAATTAGAGTATAAGTCACTAAAAATATTAATATTAGCCGGAAATAGATCATATTTTCCTTCTCGCTCAAGTATGGTTGAAGTAGTGGAATGAAAGTAGTATACATAACCTATCTAAAGCTACCAAAATAGTCATATACTTAATAGGGTTTATTTATACTTACTCGCTTTCTATATGGAATAAAGAAATATTTATTAAAGCCGAATGTTACAGGAGCCGAAAAAATACTCTCAGGAAATAGGATGTAACGATCTGTGAAAACTTCAATTTAAATTATCTAACATAGAGAAGGCATTTTGTGTTAATTTTCATCGTCTATTGTTTCTCTCCCAATCTAATTTTCCTCCATTGATCATTATCAGTATCTAGATACTAGAAGCATAAGAAAAAAAAACAATAAAAGAAAGTATTCAAGAACGGTAAATGCTTACGGTTATTGGAGTCATATACCTATAATTAACCCAGGTTACTACTACTTCAAGCTACTTATTACAGCAACTAACCTATTTAGTTTATACTTTACCTCGGACAATGCCTCGTGCCTCTGAGATTCTGAAGCGTTTAGGTATAAGCGCAGCCGAATCATGGCAAGGCTTCGTTTTAGGGTGGTCGGGTGTCCACTCTGTGGGACACTGTACATAACTAATTTCGTAACCCTACCTTATCTTCTGCATTGGGCACTGAGGTTGATTGAGGAAATCACTTGTAAAGCATACATCAGTTGTCTTATACCGGCAACTTTCTCATTATCTCGGCACCCAATTCCTCTCTTACCAGTTTATCTAACAGGCGAGACGGAAAAAAACTATCAAAATTTGTCAAATTGATACACTTAGTACGAAAATATTACTGGTTAAATGCGTACAGAAGGTTTTTCATCTACCTTTAAATGCTCATGCTATGCACTTTTATTTGAAACATTGCTGAGCATACATTATGTACGCAAATTCTCCTGAGATGATATGCAATAAATATCTTTAAATATCTTTTACTTCCCGACAACAAATTCCTCATATATTTTTCAGCAACGTTCATCCAAGATTCTTATACAAAGAGCAAACTTAAATTCAAATACGTATTTTCCAGTTTAAAACATTATTTTTTAAGAAAATAAAAATGTTTTATTTTTCTTTGAAGTTATTTGCTGAGGAGTGTGCAGGTGACGATGTCATTAGATGACTGCAGGGATTTAAGATGGGTCGTTCAATCCAAGAAAATTAAATCGTGTATAATGTGCTTTCATTTTTGGGATCAACCCCTCATTTAGGGTAATTGGAAAAGTAAAAAAAATGACGGATAAAATATAATTAAATAGATGCCAAATGGTTACATTGAAGGGTTATGCAGACAAGCAAGAAATAGAGCCAATAAGTCATTTTTGGAGGCATTGAGGCATGAAGGTGATATATGTAAAAGATTATAGAGAGAAATAAAGTGCTTCAAACTGGATAGAACTGCAGCGGAAGAGCTTTGCACGACCTTCAAAATGCTACAAAAAATAATGAGCATGACGAGTTCAATAATAGAAGTTACTGTTACAGAATAACATTTGAAAAATAGCACTAACATTCTCGCTGACTGCCATCTAAAGTGGCTAAGAAAACGAATATAGAGTACTTCTGTGTAACCTGGGTTTAACTGCAGCCAAAAAGTAACACACAACTGTGCAAATTGTTCATAAAGCCAATGATTATATTGGTTAAAATAATAATTGTCATGAGTATCGAACGCAATTTGAGAAACGACCCCGGAATTATATTTTATTTACAACCATATTAAGTGGCCAAGGAAGCGTGGTGGCCAAAGAGTCAAGGAAACGGAATGCGTAAAAGTGCCCACGCCTTTAAATACGATGTTTGGAAAAAGAAAAAAAAATCCTCTTAGCAAGATATCGAGGCCTGAAATGTCTACAATTTATTTCGCGTGTCACGCTATTCAATTTAAAGTATTACCACGGCACCCCGTACCAACAATGGGGGAACTCGAGCGAGAAACGGAGGGAGGAGAGCGCATTGTTGCACGACCAGCCCGAAGCCGCTCTCGATAAAAGGCGCGAAAATTGACTCTCTCTCTCGCTCTCCCTCTCGCTGGAAGGAGGGAAATATCATAACGCCCGTCCCTTTAATCTCACCCACAGTAACTTACGTTTCTCCCCCCATTAATTCCCTCACGCGCCGAAGTCAACAGAGAATGCCCCTTTTTCACGAACCGAAGAGCCAACCAAGCGGGAGAGGAAGAGGACCCACGCCGTGAAAAGGAAGGGGGGAGGGGAATCCATCGATCGGAGCAGAGAGCCGCCTCGAAGCAGACAGCGGCAACGGCGGCGCCTCCGGCCGCCGTCAATTGTGCCGGGGGTGGTGGGGTAGTAAAATAAAGAGGAGCCGGGAAGGGGATTAATGGCATCGCGACCCAATACTATCACCCGCATGGGAGATGGAGCGTCGTGAGAAATGTTGACAAAAGGGAAGGATTTAGCATGACTGCTCATTCTGTATCGGAGAGTGTGAACGTAAAGGTGTTAGTCCCCATCGTGTTGAGGTAGTTTGAGTGAAATTTTTCCATGGTCATAATAGAAACTATAGGCACTCAAATGTTATTTTTTAATTGTTTTTTAATTTTTATTAATTTAATTTATTTATTTAAATTTAGGCACCTGCAAGAAGCATTAATTAGATAATAAAACAAAAATGATGCAATTTCTTTGCGTTAAACTACTGAAATTATTCATAATTAACTAAATATAGACAGTTTTATCACAGAAACACTGTAAATTTCCACAAGTTTATTTTACAGACCTAGATTTCAGCAAGATATTTTACTATCAAGGTAAAGTAACAATTATCTGCAGATAATTGTTACTTCACCTTGATAATGACAATGCTTTCCTGAAATCTAGGTCGGAAAAATAAAATCGTTGTGGAAATTTACATTGTTTCTGTGATAATGCTGCTTGTCACACATTTCCACAAATTATCACCTAATACTCTAAAATCTATACATGTATAAAACTTACATGACTCATTTTTTTCATGTTGAAAGCTGAAAAATACATCAGAGCTAAAGATTATTTTGCGATACTGAAAAAAGTTTAATGCGGTGAGTCATTGTTTTAAAAAAATATGTAGTTGAAAAATAATACGAAGTACACGCAGTTTAATTTCAGACGAGATATATTCGTTACAAATTCCTTTCTTTATTGTCTCTCTGGATTGCATTCCCATACCATTTCCCATGGAAAACGACTTCTATATTTTGAAAATATCACGATATGTATGCTGGTGAGTAGAATAAAAGAAAGACGAGATTTATTTATGAGTACAAATTCATCGAATTATATTTGAAAGTACAACTCGCTCAAACTACCTCCAGAAGAGGGGATGAATCATGAATTAAGAACAATTCCTTTAAAACATTGAAGATAGATGTCGTTATGCCGAGGAAAAATCCGTAGGTTTTTACCTGAATGAGAATCGGGATGGAAGGGGCGTGCTGCAGGGGTGCCCACTATCGCCATTGCTTTATATGTATTCAGAATAAATGGTATGGGAGGCATTGAAGAATAAGGAAGTAGGAATAAAGTTAGGAGGGGAGCTAATAAAATCAGTGAGATTTGCAGATGATCAAGCATTTTTTTGTCACTCTGCCAAGGAGTTATAGTCAATGATAAATGCCATAGAGGTGTAGTGCGAAAGGTATGGGATGAAGATAAACCACAAGAAAATGAAAGTGATGAGATTATCTATAAGTAAGAAGGCGGGGTTGAATATAAGGGTGGGAGGGCACAATATAGAGTAGCTCGAGAAAATTACGTATCTGGATAGTATTTTGGAGGAAAATTGGTTTAAAGGTAGGGGCATAGGATGCAGAATTGCCCTGGCTACATTAACATTTCCAAAGAGAAGGGAATTGATGAGGGGAGGTCTGAGAAGACATGTAAAGAAAAGGCTGGTGAAGACTCTAATATTGAGCGTGGCGTATAGGTCGGAAAGTTGCTCATTGTGAAGGGATGATGTACGTATACTTGAGACATTTTAGATGTGGGTTTAGAAACGGATGGAGAGGGTGAGCTGGGTGGCGAGGAAGATGAATGAGGAGGTATTGGATATGGTTGGAGAGGAGAAGAAGCTGATGGCAGTGGTTCGGAGAAGGCAGAAGAAATGGATGAAGGAGGTTTTGAAATGACAGGGGAGGCCATGCTGAAGAGGGTGATAGAAGGAGGAAGGAAGAGGATAGGAATTCTAGACGAAATAAGAGGAAGTAAATGATATGATGGATTTAAGAGGGATGTAAATTGGCGATACATCCATAGGAAGGAAAGCGAGACAATTTTTGATAAAGTGGGATGCAGGAATGGGACTGTCCAAGAGCCTACCAGTCAGCTGGTGGAATACTTGAATGAAACGTCTGCGTTACGTTAGGATAACGTTTGACGTTTACTTGCGGGACGGAAACGGGTGGTGAAGTTCGCGAAGTTTGGTGATTTTTATGAATTGCAGCTTCTAACGATAGCCGGACGTAGACGCTGCCGTTAAAGGACGATGAGTGAACCTTGTCAAAGTCTATAAGTTTTCCATTAAGCTACACCAACGGCAGCCAATCAGAGGAGAACTTCTTCTTTCAATATTCACAGAATATCATTTCGAGAATATCCGTATTATTATGCACCTACAAATAGAAAAATTACTAACCTTCAATGGGGAATATTTGTCAGTATATTTTCATATTGATTATATTATTATTAGTTAGTCCACCACTTTAGGAAGTTTCCAATAAAATTCAGTAAAATCCTATAGATTTTTTCAAGTGCAGGGCCCTATCTACCAGTAATACCTCTCTCCTCGTATCAGTATACGTCTTCCCCTCCTCCATCCCGTCCATAAAACCTATTCTCTTCCATTCCTTCCCCCACTTACCCAATTAACTTAAGTTAAGCAACTCTTCGCCCCTGATTACCGCCTCCAGCCTCCTACTTTGCCTCCTCCGTCCACCGCACCGCACCAACTCCATCCTCCTACACACCCACATCTCGAACACATTCTGTCTCTGTCTTGAACACCATCTGTCTGTTTTCGCCTTCTTTTCTCAGAGCTTACGTTTCTATCCCTTACGATGCTTTTTTAATTTAAACTATGAAAATAAGCAGCTGCTTTGCAACCTTTTATACCTCCGTTCGTAAAAGCTGTCAATAATTGTCCCTAACACTCCCGTCAATCGTAATACACTTGATGGGAAGATGACGGATTATTGAACACCACCAACCGTTTCCTTCACATTAGTATACGTCGATCATAATCCCACCCTAATTGGGTAGTACTAAACAGCCGTAGAGCCAAGCTTGCGCCGTCGTTTGCTGCACTTGTCACTTCGGTTTTCCGACGCTTCCGAAGAACGTTCAGCCATTTCAGCAAGTACCGATTGATGGCTAATTAAAAGTATTTGCCGATGAGATATGCATGCTTGATTTTCCTCTGGGATAGGGTATGGGTTTTTAGAAAATGGGTTTTTAAAAAACTTTTTAGAGTCGTCATTCGTCACAGCTGTTATAAATTGATTAAATGATCATCAGCACTGGAAATGAAAATATAATCGAATAAAGGTGTCCACCCATTCCAGTTAATGAGGTTTTTAAAGTTTATTATCCCGATGAAATTTGGTACGCTTCAGACTGATCAGAACCTTGTCTAAAATAGTTGCACATTTAGGCCCTCCTTCATTTTCAAATACTTTGGATAATTCATCAGAAAAGGAAGGACATATAAATAGCACAATTGATATGGTTAAGTCAAAAGAAAATAATTTTTCAAACATCAAATGAAACAGTCTCAATATATGTTCTACATTTATCATTTACAAGTATGTCATTGCATCCAGAGTAAAACCATGTAAAAAATCATTTCCAATAGTTATGCATTATTTTGTGAGTTCCTCTAAGCTCAGTTATGAGAATTAACGAGCATCAAGGAAAAACATGCAATTCAAAATAAAAGAGGTCACTGAAGGAGGCTACATAATATACGCTTGTGCATATTGTGCAGCCACAACAATGCAAATCGAAAATATAGGGCCAAAGATTGAAAAAAAGGTCGAGGAACGGTTTTAATGCTGCCGAATGCAAGAATAATTCAATGACCCATTGACTCCCACATCGGCAACACTTAACGTAAGAACTGCAAAAAATTAGTTATTTAAGTATCTTTTATCTCGTAAAAAAATCTGAAACTTGACTGGCTCTCTTATTTTAAAAGAATTAAAAGGAAAACAAATAAAAAATGCACCAAAACTTATGATATTTTTTTTAAATCGTTCATATCTCCTGGCCTTCTGGTATTGAACAAATTAGTATTTTTGGACTCAACAAATTGCCTCAAAGCTCTTTGTCGCAAATTTCGTTAAAGCTCTGACAAAAACCATGTCGAAATTTCGATTTTAAAAGAATTAAAAGGAAAATAAATAATAAAAATGCACTAAAACTTATGATATTTTTTTTTAATCGTTCATACCTCCTGGCCTTCTGGTATTGAACAAATTAGTATTTTTGGACTCAACAAATTTCCTCAAAGCTCTTTGTCGCAAATTGCGTTAAAGCTCTGACGAAAACCATGTCGAAATATCGAAAGTTCAAAATAAAATTCAAACTCGTAGTTTTTCATTCTATTTAAAGCGTAGTGCGAGCACATTTTCAGTGAATCGAAATTTCTCATGCTTGAAGAATGTTTCATAGTCTGACTTTATAGCAGAATTTTATACTTGAAAACTAATTAGTTGGATTTTTCTTTCCTCAAACTAGTTATGTTTCTCCATATAGATATCTATATTTAACAGCAAGAGAGGGGGAAAAGAGAGGATAAGCGTCGAAAGAGTAGTGTGCCCCACACACTGTCAGACATTCATTCAGGTTCCCATTTCCCTCCCTTCCCAGAGTTCCTCGTCTCCCAAGACACGCGCACGCAGAAGGGCATTCCTCCTTGCGTCGCCGAAGACGAATGCGTTTGCAGACGGGATGTCAGGCGATCGCCGCTTTTTCATTCCTCCGTCTCTCTCCTCTCCGGCTCTAATTGATTTCCCTTCGGGGTCGTCTAGGTTCAGTGTCGTTCAAGAAAGATGGAGGGGAAACAAGGGTGGGTAGAGGATATTGAAGACAGACTCTTCAAAAACGAAAAAAGTATGAAAGAAAAATCAGTGGACGAACTCTTCGTGTTAAGGAAATGTTTATCGTCCCTCTCCTCACAATCGTTATAACGTCGCAAACTGATTTTTAAATATTTCAAATGATTTAGCTCCTCTAAAAGATTTTCAACGTCGTTTCAAGCATGTTTATTTTTATGCATAATTTAGCTTGATTTGAAAACACATTTAGGCTTTTAAGATTTCATGCATACCACTTTGGTTGAATTTTAAACTGATATCCATATAATTATGAGTGCATGCATGAATCGCTAGGTTTCAGTTCTCATGGGTTCTAGGATATATCAAAGTCAATTTTATATACATTCAAAGTGTCTGTTTTACCATCAAAAATCGAGTCAGTTAATACATTTAAATGAATAAATTTCCTCGTGAAAAGGAGACTTGAATGCTATTTGTAATGGATTGAAATGCTGTTAGTTGTCGTGATGAAAAACACACCACGCCACATATTTACCACGAGGCGTGGGCCAAGTTATAAAGGTATACCAAGAAATTTCACAATGAGTTGAATAACCTTTGAATGAGAAGAAATTAACAGTACATATTTCAAACTCATATCAAACCATGATTACAGATCCAGTAAACGCTTTCAGGAATGGGTAACTTCACTTAATATAATTACATACATGTATTACAATAACCAGTATTCCAGGTTGAAAATTAAAGAGAAAACAAAACAGCCTAGGTTTAAAAGACTGTTCACATTAAGAAATAACATCTCAAAAGATGTGAAATGTTTACCATAACATTGAAACTTATTGACACGGCACTGGAAAACAGCTTTCTCTGATTTATGGAGTTGACAGTAAAAACTTGGATTCATATTTATATTATTGAAATGATAGTCGCGACACATTCAAAGGCTATCGTTACATCATCGAGTAAACGGCAGTTTGGTATCTGCCACCAAGCTTTACGCCGCATATTTTCACTCAATAAAAACCAGTAGCAGCATCTGGGTGAATGCATTCTGCCACAATATTCCAACAAAATTCGCTCGCCAAACATTTCAGGAGACATAGATGCATTATCCACTCTCCACAAATAAACTGAAAAATGATAAAACTGAAAATGGAGGTATCATCATCCTCTGTACGGTACATCCCGAGGAATTTTTATCACGAAACTGTTCAATTGCGCGCGCGCGCCCAGAGGAATAAACGTCTAGAGTTTTACGATCTCACATGCCCACGAGTAGCAACGACAGCCATGCGAAGACGGGGAAGGTATAATGCACGGTGTAAAAATTGCACCCCGCGGCGTGATGCAAACCCTGAACGTACGTTATGGACGTAAAATATGCGGCTACGAGACGTAAACAAACATTTTGCACCAACGTTATCTCTTCCGCGGGACGATTCATCCGATGGCACTAGAGTACGCATGAAACCATCTCGGAGAAAAATAATAAAATTGAATCACGAAGAAGATATTGCTGCGCGTCTAGTAGAGGGATGATATGCGCATTTCCCTTTTCTTTTTTTTACCCCTCCTCCCTTCTCCATACTCTTCTCTCTACTATATTCTCTTCAAATACGAGACATAAAGATCAGAGAGATGTTTTCTCTCGTTTCAATGGTATATGTGTCTGCACCTGAGTCGTCACGACAGGTGGGAGATAAGAAACACAATGGAGTGCAGCTACGAGTTTAGGGGCGTGATTCCATTGGCAAGATTCAGATATATGACCAAAATTTGACAAAAGAAGAAAGTTGTAAAAGCTGAATGGATATTTTTACTAGAGAATATTTTGACATTATAGCACAAAAAAAGAAAAATGTTTGGATATCCCAATATGGAACAAAATCTTTAATTGAAATACAATTAACTTTCACGAGCAGTTTTGATTATATCGCAGAAATGCTTTGATAATATCTCAATTTCTGTTTTTTTATTCCCCATAAATACGTTTAATACTCTCAGCCGAAATAAAGTTTGATTTATTGACAAGTAGCGTCGATAAAGATTTTGATTATATTGCAGAAATGATTCGAAAGCATCTTCATATTTTGTTTTATATCCTCTATAAAAACGCTTAATAATCGCAACACATAAAAAGTGTTTCATTTAATAACAATGAGAGTCCTTAAACTGTTTTCAAATATCACAGAAATGCTACGGAAACATCTTGATAACGTCCTACAGGACCAGAGAGCAGCCTTAATGTGGTAATATTGCCGAGCGATGAGGAATTCATGATTAAACTTTACTTCACTGTAAACAGCTATCCATTTATAAACAAATGAGATAAAATTAGTAATTTTTACTTCAAACCGATTTCCCAATTTCAACAATATTGAATAATTATCGCAACCACTAAGAAACAACTGAATTACGTTTTTAGATGAGCCGTTAATGCCCCTTTTACAGAACAGTGGTACGTATTGACGTAGCAGCTCTACAAGCGTTTACGCGACATTGGCGTTACAGATGTAACTTTGTGCTACCCTCTCCAAGAATTTCCGCGAACAAGTGAAACGCAAGCAAGTAATTTCAAAAAAAATTATAATGGAGTGTTTGCATAAATTGGGGATTGCTATGAAATTCATTCTTCATCGTAAATTGTGTTTCCATAATAATATATTTAAATTACCAGCTCTTAATCTTGCCTACTTTGTTTAACAATCACGATTTATTGAGCATTGTTTTCACAACGATATTTTACGCCCAGCCATGGGCTCGTTGCGTAGTGACGTAGTCCCCCTTGCAGCAGACAGGTAAGACTGTATTATACCGTGTTGTGGATGGATGAAGTGGATATATACGAATTCTTCCGACTTTACTGATTAAAATTAGGGAATGATTACGTTTGTAATGTTAACAGGTATAATCGAGGGTTGATCCAACAATAAACCATGGTTGTTGCATCAACTATCACTTGGCGGGATGCGGATATTTTTGGGTGAATAGTAAAGAGAGAAATTGTCATTCAGTATTTCATTAGAATTTTCAAGTAATATAGTAAAAGTTAGAAAAAATTACCAAAGTTTTAAAAGACAAAACTGTAAAAGTATATCGTTCCTTATGTTATTTTGAATTTAATCGACGGCATGTGTACATCTTGTGCCAGGGTAAGGGAAACCGTTTGGTGTTTATTATTTTTCCATGCTAATTTGTACTACATACAGGTTATCTTATACTGCAAACTACATATATAATTGTTATTCATAATTATTCAATTCAATCACTAAATATCCAATGCCGATCGCTTCTATAGCAGTTATAATTTTCCTCGTCGGGTCAGTATTAACTTTTATAATGGGGTATATTTTCAGCGGTAAATTCATCGCCTAGCAGGTCGGAGGTTCTAAGGTTATCGTCTCTAACCTTGTAAAAAGTTATTCGGATTTTATATGAACATTGTGGCGCCCGACAATTTGATCGTATATTGAGTGCAACATAAGTAATAACCCTCTTCATTTTATAATATCAATCTTCATTATTTGAAACTTTTTTACAATCGATACGTGTATACACGAAAATGCCAGTCTCGTTTATCACCACACTAATCTCAATGGGTGTTTCCTCTTGCTGTGAATATATCTCCAAAATTATTACTAATAGTCGTTGAAAATATTTACTAATCTGGATACATTTGAAATCATTTTTCTAAAAATCTCGACAAATAAGAAATTTTCACCTCAAATCTTGGTTATCTGGGCACATTTTCAGCTCGTATTAACTGATAGTGAAGTAAAACCTAATCTACGAATATGCTGTTAATTTATAATATTTACGTACGTCTTAAATGGTGTTGACTACCGGGTGCTTTACTATGCATGTGTACGTGGTGGCACAGTCTAAACATACTGCGTTTACACTTGACAGTGGCAGGCATCACTTCGTATAAGTTATTTTTGTTGGTATTCATGATTAAGTAAAATACTAAGTACCTACAAATTTCGTAGAAAAGTATAAAGTATCTTACTTAATCATGAATGGAAATATACTGAGTTTAGTTTAGATAGTGCACGCGGGTTTTTAGCCGCCTAATTTGTTGCGTCTAACGGTTTGGTGGACGAAAAATATTGCCATCACTGAAATGAAAAAACATTTGGAAAATATTTTAAACATATATTCTATTCATGGATGAAATTATTTTACAATTTCCGTATTTTAAACAAAGATATGAGTTTCTAGATACGGCAACTCCGAGTTGGTCATGTATGTGCAAATGAGTTTAGCGTACGTGAGTCTAGTCAATATATCGGTTATGGTGATGGAGACGCCGTAAGTCATCGCCTATCAGTTCGGAGATCACGAGTTAAGAGGTCTGAGGGGGAACTTTTTCTTACTTTCCAGTTTTTATAACTATCCATAGTTTTTAACGTGCCAATGTCCTGTGTGCTTTGCTCTTTTTTTTGTTGTTTTTTACAGGATTGATGAAAGTGAATCAATGTATATAAGTGTTTCGCGGGCATACCAAACAAAATAATAGGCTTAAATCGCTTACATTATCGTTCGATTCATCAAACTCTAGTCCTTCTTTATCGCATTAATTATGCCATGGGTATAATTTGGTATCTACATGGTGTACTTCGGCACCCTATAGCCTATTGCACGAAATATTCACCGTTCAAGGCGGAAAAGAACCAGAACGAATGTAAACAAACCCGGTAGCGACTGCCGAGTCAGGGGGATTGCGTCACAGCAGTCGCAATATGGCCGCGGTCTGTTTGTGCGCAAGGCTAAAATTGTGATTTTAAATCTCTTATTATTACAAAAGTAGGCAATGTGCAACAGCCAAGTATTGAATTTAGGATTTTTATCTTCAAAGTTAACATTTCCCATTGTTTCCTAAATTTGTGCAAATACTCCATGATGATACCTTCTGCAATATTCGGAATGGTTTTAAGAGCAAATGGAGCTCTCCTCTGTTTATTAATCACATTTACAACACGCCATTACCTAATTTTTCGGAATCGCGCTTCTTATTTCCGGTTCCTCCCCCGCAACGCCAGCGCCAACCAACGTAAGGTCGGAATCGTTAGGAACTACGTATTACAGCTGTACGACCGTGCGATTCCACGGCGTTTTGGGCCTAGAGGCGTAGTTAGGTAATAAAGTACGTTGGTACGTACGTCTGTTGTGTAAATGGGGCATAAGGGTAAAAATGAAGTAAGCCAAAGATTCCCCTTTTAGGAAAGCAAATATTGAAATGTTAAACCCAATTTGCTGCTATCTGGTGGAAAAACATTGAAGCTAGATTCTCTCCACTCACGCACAAATCAGAGCACAGCCTGAGGAACGCATTTGTGCACTCAATTAAAATATGGAAAAAAAGACGAAGACGAATTTCGCTCTGAACGATTCATAATAGTTTTCTCTGCGCTCCGAAAACACTCGAACATTCCATGACTTCATTCAAATTGGATAATTTTATTCCAAGTCCAAAATTTACAATTAATTTAATATTTTAGAATATAAATAGACAACTAACTTAAAACTATTAGGAAATGATTATTTAAAATATTATCAATAATTATTTATGATGATAATAATGATTAATAAATTATTCGGTATAATAAAACATCTGGAAGGGATATTAGTCATCGACATTGAATTGATGGTTCATAATCTTGACATTCGACGGTCGGGTGGAGGAAATTGCGGTCACGTCTTGGTCTTATGCATTTATCCAAAACATATCTAACACATAATGCGAAAAATAGTAAATAATGTTCCCACACGAACGCAAAATATTCTTCAACCCGTCTTACATTCAATATATCCCTTTGTCGATTAATGATAGGCCTTAGTCGCATGCTGATAAAAATTATATAAGTAGATCTAGAAACCTTCTACGTATGCTCAAAACGTTTTCAAATTCGAAATTAATGTTGCTTCAATAAAAATATCTAAATATTTCTCCCTGTTCTTCCGTTCATTTCATGCATCTATTTTTTTTCTAAATCTACGTGTATGTTTTTTTTAATATACCATATATGATACAGGGACCACACTGATATTTTCTCGTTTTGTTGTAATAATTCAATCATTTACCACCCCCGAATCATGTGATTCACTTCTCCTTCCTGAAGTTCCAGAACCAATATCATTGTACCTATCTGTGTGAGCCCGTCACTCATGATCCTTCGTTTTACTTGTCGTTTTCGGATGAGTTGGCCCCCCTAATGGTCCCAATATCTCTTCCCAAAATTGGGACACCTATAACATTCAACCTCCAACACCCATTGGAAAGACAAGCGTGGCAAGAAGATATGACACGAAGGATGGGACAAAAATTGGACGTCGGATTGAACATGGAGACGAGCGGCTGGCTGAATATATGGCAGAGGAAGGACCCTCCTGAGGTGTCTGAAGAGCCCCTGCATTAAGTATAAGGGGGCGGAGGAATAGGATGAAGACGCAGAATGGGAGGACTAAAGGAGATTGATGATGCCTTGGTCTCCGTCTTCCTCCTTTTCGGGTACGAGGGCTGACTGGAACAAAAGCGGCAGGGAGGATTTTTATATTGAATGACCCACAGTAGGTGTATAAGCAGTTTCGAGACACGCCCCCAGACTACGCCCACATCCTAGCCAGACGACATGTCAAGCCATAGGTTAATCTGAAAGGTAAGGCGTCCATTGCAATGATTCCTCAAGTTCATTTAATTAATTGAGTCAATGGCTCATGTCCGGCCTCGTGATTGAATTAAATCTTGGAGTGGAGCATCCAGGAAACCTAATAACAAGCTAATTGTGTCTCATAGTAAGGTATCCTACGACCACGAAGACCAGCTAAAACCTGTAGAAGATAAAATATAGGCCCAAAAACGTAGAATTAGTGAAAAGGCAACCAAAGTCAACATGCCGTGTCATCACAATTTGTTATTCACTACTTCCAGCTACGGTTAAAGAAAACAAATTAAGTTTGCATTGGGATACATCTCTTCTAACTCTACCCTCTCTTTTGCCTATTTGTTCCAATCAAATTACAAAAAGTTTACAAACAGTTAATAGACGCTTATTGTTATAAAATCAAACACTTTTTATGTTTTGCGATTATTAAGCGTTTTATAGAGGATATAATACAAAAAATGAAGATGCTTTCGAAGCATTTCTGCAATATAATCAAAACGTTTATCGACGCTAACTGTCATTAAATCAAACTTTCTTTCTCCGTTGTCTCAGGCGTAACTTTGTGGAATTTGCTTAGCATATTGAATGAAAAGCCGTAACTTAGTGATTCCACATTTATTTATTGTAAACGACCCGGGTTTCGACGTAGCACGTCATCATCACCTGATGATGACGTGCTACGTCGAAACCCGGGTCGTTTACAATAAATAAATGTGGAATCACTAAGTTACGGCTTTTCATTCAATAAACTTTCTTTCGACTGGGAGTATTAAACGTATTTATGGGGAATAAAAAACAGAAATAGGGATATTATCAAAGCATTTCTGCGATATTATCTAACTTCTCGTGAAATTTAATTGTATTTCAATAAAAATTTTGTTTCATATAGGGATATTCAAACATTTTCTTCAGCTTAGCTATAATGTTTAAATATTCTCTTATAAAAATATTCATTCAGTTTTAACAACTTTCTCCTTTCGTCAAATTAATATGAGTATTCGATTTGATATCACAAAAAACCTGTGGACCGACTACAACATGAATACCGAAGAATACCTATGTGCGGCGAATGAGGAATGACTCGAGGAAGAGACAGACGGTAAGTTTGGAAGAAGAAGGGAGGAGGCCAGATGGTGGAGACTTGAGATGAAGAGGAGATAACGAGATGGACCAAAATAAAGGCAAAAAGATGAAGAAAGAGAGACGTACATAAGGAGGAGGCAGCAGCGGATAAAAATGTGGTCGGGAATAAAATTGCAAAAAAAAATATAATAATAATAGAAAAATGACGCAGAGAGTGATTGATCACAGGGGGACAGAACAATTGAAGAGTGGGCCGCGAAGAAGATTTTCTCAAAGACCTCCCGGAGGGATGGGTTTCGCCACCGGTGGGCGTCTTCGCTTGCACGTCGAGGGGTAGGGAAGAGGCCCTCAAGGAAACGGAAAGCGTTGTCGCTTTGAATGAATACGGCGGGCGCGTCACGACTTCAGTTGGGGAAAATTGAACGTGCGGCGTGCGAAAATGGTGTGGACTCGTCCGTCGCAAACTACAGCCGTTTCACTCTAATCCACATAGTCCGATATGGAAAGATACCTTTCATGCTGGTTTTGATTAAACATTTCCATTCGAATATTTTAGTACATCTATAGAATTACGCTCACCACTGACTGACTGACTCTGTAACGCTGTAAGATGGAGCCACAGTCACGAAAACGTTATTAAGCCCTGTGAAATACGTATTTCTTCAAGGAATCAGTATAGCGGTGGTGAATTGTGGAGTGGAAGGTATGGAGTTCGATGTTCTTGTGACGTTATTGTTTTTTATCGTTTTTTTTCACATATCCTTTTAGATATTGTGTTTTATTCATGGTAACTTCAATTAAAAATATTTTCACGCAATTCCTTACTCCCTAAAGTGATACACTTATTAATTCCAGGGAGCAAATGGAGTTAGATGGAGCCACAAATCAAAGCGTTTGTTATATTCTTCATCATTCAACGGGCGCTTAAGGCGCTTTACAACTAACTAGTAACTTATATTCATCAAAGTATAGTAAGCATGTACTTCAGTTTAGATATAGTGTAATTCAATGAGAGAGCAATTGAAAGTAAATAACGATTAATCGAAACATTAGATACAAGCAAAGGAATATTTTTACTCCTATGCATGCAGTTTGGTTATCCAGGTGGCCATCGACAGGGAGAGTTTAAATTTCGTAAACAAGTGCGCACTGTCCGAGGTTCAAAGTCCAATTGTGGGCACGTACTCCAAATATGATCCTTGGAATACACGCACGTGTTTACGAGATTAAAGGCTCTTCCTGTTGATGGTCATCTGTATAACCAAAGTGCCTGTATAGGAGTGAAAAAATATGTTTTTGCTTGTATTGACAATTTGCATTAATCTTTTAATTAAATCATATATTGTGATCTTGTGGTGAAAATAACCATTGCAATCCTTTTTCTTCGTTAAAAACTACTACGGGCGAACGATGAGTGAAACACCACTGATGAGGTTTAGGATCTGAGAATAACTTGGTCGGGAGCCGCTAGAAATGAGAAATTCACAGTTCAAATCAGGATAGTAAAGAAAATTACAAGAAACATTCAGACCAGACGAGTTTCAGTATGACAAGGAGGATATAATTTTGACCCCACGCAGAATCACTTCGTTAAAACTGCTACAAACAAACTGAAAGTGTAACAAAGCTGAGACTAGCATGGGAGTTGTTAGAGACTGGGAGGCTACACTTAAGGCTTAGATTACTTGATATACTCAGGCCAGGTGGGTTTAAGTAGGACATCGAGAATATTTTTTCACCCTCTAGAACTAAGAGAAGCGACAAAATAAGAACGATAGGGACATGGCCAAACAGATAGGTACAAAACCTCCCTCTCGCCTTTTTCACCGTAGCAAGAACAGAGCGTTCCATTAACATGTAATTTACTTTTATCCTCTCCCCATTCCTCACCCTAGTCCCTATTCTTACCCTTTTCATCGCTGGTGTTCTAATACCACCTGCCACATGACCCTGCGGTAGTTTACAGGGTAGTATGTAGATTTAGATAAATCCGCTATCATTTAGCGCCAGAAAATAATCCGGTTAGGGATGGTTCAACAAAAATTGATGACGAGACCTTTCTTTACAGATTTACCTTGCAATTGCATTCTATCATGAAGGTATTTAGTTTGAGTACTCATGAAAAATACTTCACTAGCACTGAAATTTTATTTTCACGCATACTTTGACGTAGTTCACAATATATCTTTCTCCATTTATTATTCATATGATATTCCATCATCACCATAAGTAGAGGTAGTATTCAGAGCTGAGAGATATGTCGACAACTGGATAATTTGCAACTCTATACAAATGACATCAATTAGAGATGCCATTAAAAAGGATGACTATATATTAAAGTTGTAAAAGTTTTGAAAAGCACCATTATAAAACTTACTAATTGATTAAAATTCTGTTCAATACACCGGTACATTTTATAAATTAAACGAGGTGGATTATATAATAATAATAATAAGTTTATTACTCCATACACAAAATATATTTCAGGCAAATTTTGAGTAACTTTAGGTAGCCTTGAAGGAGAACCGGTTTTAAGGCTACCATCAAATAATAAGACGTTATGCTTACACTTAAAAATACATATAGCTCATATAGTGTAAAAATGCATATAGCTCATGTAGTGTAAAAATACAAATAGCCGTAGCCCCATATGACAGGGTTCGTCGCCTGGAGCTGAGTCTAGGTCTCCCACAACAATCAGCTTAGTACTCATGTCGCGGTACCTGAATATGTCTCAATTCGTTAGTATATCACAGGTACTGAGACGGTAGTTCCAATTTTATAATTATTCTTGACTCATTTTCAATGATTGTTATGAAAAAACGCGAGAGGGCACAAATCTGTGATCACTGCTCATAATTAAGGCGAGGGAAAATCATTTGAATAATTATTTGGAATTATTCACTCATAAAGTTAGTTATTCATGAATTTAAAATTAGCGCTATTTGGTCTTCTGCACCCGATGATGAAGGCTCTACTTGAGAAACAACGTAACTTGAAACCTAGCTTTGGGGAAATTCATTAGAAACATTCGCGGCGCTGAATTAAAGAAATGTTGATTTATATAGCGTATAGCAGGGTGGTTCTCCGTTGAAAAAAAGCTATTTTGCTCTGCAAAGGCCATGTCAGGAATACACCGCAAGCATTGAGGACCCCACACAGCAAGATTTAATTCGCGAAGAGAATTAAATACCGAGTAAACCCGCATACCTTTTTAAAAACTGCAACAAGTGAATAGAGAGTGTAACTCAGCTGGTGAAAGGAATAGATCAGGAGCCGCTTGAGACTGAGGATGCATGCTAGGCAAAAATTACAAAAAAATGAGATAACGTTAGTTTCAGTGAGACACGGTATATATTTTAGAAACGTTTCATGAGTATTCCACCTGGTTATGGACGTCATATCCTCCGACGCTTCGAAGAACGGCTTGCATTAAAAGTGTAAGGGAAGACAATAAACTCAGTCAGCGGTCAATCAGACAAACAAACCAATCAGGAGACAAGGGAATCGGGAACAACTGTTCCCGATTTGTTTATAGAAATATAATGGCCAAATTTGACTCGTGAGGCATTCAAAAGCCCCGAAGATGAAAAAACAAGTCGTTCTTCAAAACTTTCGCAGATATGAAGTCTATTACCCGGTGGAAAACCCGTGAAATATTTCTGCATCAGATTCATTGAGAAAATCTTAGATCATTTGGAGTAAATATTATTTTTTTCCCGCACTATATCACTAGAACTTTTTGAGTAGACAAAATAAGATATATACACTGCCGAGCTGAAAGGTATGGGGTTTTTTTCGACAATAATGTAAGCTCTTACGGCTAATGTATATAATAAAGGTAATGAATGACTTCGGTAGCCGTAAAAGTTACCGTTATAGAAAAAGTAGAGCGCGATTCTTAAATAAGACACATCATTAAAATACAATTCATCTTCGCCAACTCCTTGTCTCTATTCCCTCCTATTTCATAGTTGCTGTCCCAACAGCCCCTGCCCGTACGCCTCAGCGGCGGCTCGCAGGGTAACATGTAGATTTAGATATGCATGACCGTCCAAGATACTGCTGTCACTGTCGGGATGCCTATGATGATTCAGAGTACAACGTCCTGCCCCGCTGTTCCCTGTGAAATTCACAGAAGTGGGAGACGGGTTTAGAAATAGCTCACATAGTCCACTCGCTTACGTGGGACTGCTGGAGGGAGATTTGGGTCAACCCCGCGATAGTGGCTGGGGATCACGGAGAAGAATCGCTGCAAGAGACGAGACGAATAAGGAAGGGAAGAGGACTGGGTTACCCCTGAGGGCGCTTAATCCTTCCGCCGAGTCATTGCCGAAATTTTCTGACGCACGCGCTCCTAAAAAAAGAGAGAGATATATACAAAAAGAATGACAGAAAATATTTTGACAGGTTTTAATTAAAAATTTGGCGTCGAGGTGGTCCTTCCCCCCAAACCGCGACCGCTTGAGGGAGGGCTTGGGGGGGAAGGGGGGTCTCGGGAGGCGGGACACGGGGGGCATATCTACACGGGAGGCCTCAACCGTCACGAAGGCCGAAACAAAAGACGGAGGAAAAAATTCCATGCGCAAGGTGAGTTTATTCCCCCCCGCCCTTTTATGGGTCGGACTTGAAAAAATGAGAAATGAAAACAAAAAAGGGTGGAGGGCGTGTGTCTATTCTATTGGATTGGACGAGCACGCGAAAGGACCCCGCGGGTAAAAATCTCCCTCATCTCCTTCAAAGAGAAAGATTGTCGTCCTGGAACGATCTCGGTCGGCCATTTTCGTGAGTCCAGATCACTTGATACGGGCTCACTTCACGGTGCTTTTTTGGGCGCTCGTGCTATTGGGATTTGGGTTTCCTCGAGTGTTTCAAATCTGATTGGTATCGATATACCCAAGAAAAATTGAGAAGATATTTGTTAACTCGAGTTTCATCGACGTTAAGTAACCACGGAGTCATGAGGGACCCTCTAGGCAAATCACCCCTGATGACGGTAATGAAGTCATCATCATCCAGAAGAAAAGTTTCCTTCCATACATAAAGGGTGCGACAGACAAGATAAGTAAAGTTCACTGCAAATACGATATTAAAGCTATTTTCAAGCCTTTTCTACAAGTTAAAAATTTTAGAAATGTGGACGGAACTACGCTGCGAATTGAAGGAGTATACGAAATTCCCTGTTGAACGTGCGGGAAGAAATATATCGGGGAGACAGGACGCTCACCCAAAACTCGACTGGAAGAATGGGCCATCCGATTGTGACAAACGACGAAGTTGACAGTTACGGAACATGAAGCCCTGGGACACGCGATCAACTTCGAAAGAGCTAAAATCATCGCCAAGGTGTAAAGATTCAAACTAATCCGCGAGGCCATCTAGATAAGGAAAAATAGACACAATTTCAATAGGGATGGTGACTCGAAGTCAATTACACGTGGAACCCAGTCATTTGCAAATATCCTCTACCTTCCCCTTCCCCGTCCTACCCTCACCCATTCCACCTTTCCCACTTGAATCACTTACAGATAATGATGCTTATATTTGGAAAACGCCGGCAGTGAGCATTTAATTACCGTGAAGAAGTGAACGGCAATGGGTCACAAAACGTCGGGCTTACACCGAGTAACACGCGGCACACACTTGGGTAGTTTTATAGGAAAATTTAAGACTTTGACAAGGATTGCTAATCGTTCATTGACAGTATCGTCCACGCCCGGCCCTCTTAAGGTAGTTCGAGCGAGTTATCACTTGAAATGAAGTTCCATGAATTTTGCCTCATTACACAGAAAAATATCTCATATTTTCAATGATAACTAAGTATCAGCTACACTACCTATCGACAAACCTAGATAAAAGTCTCATTGGCTGCTGTTATGGTCCCTTATAGTTCGTGGGAAAAATAACATTTTAAATCTGTCCGTTTTGCAGTCTAGTTCCCTAATTTTATTCTCATGATCTGATCTACCGTAGTATGTCGGATTTCGTAAAATATTATTAACGTCGTCAGAAAATAGATCGGTTTGGAACTTACATAATAAATGGATAAAGTTTAAATTTTAATCGACGGTCTGAAAGCGTTTCCCATCCCAGTTGCTGGGCGCAATATGGCGCAATATATCGAGCTCATCATTTAAAAATTATATCGCCCTTCTTATTCATCCACGAATAAACTTCATCGTCTCTAAACGGTCATTAGTTCACCGATTTGGAATAAGATTTCGTCCTGTAAGAAAATCAGAGCTCTAAATTATTTGATACGAGCCTTGATTCCTCTGCCTGTTGGAAAAATAACATTGTCGAAATAGAGGGAAATCGGAAAAGGGTATTTGGTGATAACGTACTGAACCCCATCTCAGGGAAAAAATATACATTCCGATAAATATAGTCAGCAACTCCCTGATGTTGCCGTGAATGTCTCTACTGAGTCCTCTGATAGTGTGACTATAATCGGGAGGGTGTTTTGTACTGTGATGGTCTGCGGCCATCGCAGTTTTTTTATATTTCCCTTTGTTGGCCTCGACATCAGGCATGAGTTCGACGACGGCTCAATGTGTGCGTGTATGTGTGAGTGCATGGGAGTAGTGTTGTTCGAAGTCGCAGAGTCGAGTGGGACCTAAGGAGGTATCGGCGACCCCAGTTAAGTGCCGCCGCTACATCCCAGTCGACCGTCAAATTGTGTGACCCCCCCCCCCCTCCCCTCTTCACCCGGGTATAAAAAGGCCCGAGGTGAAGAACGGGAGGACTATCTTGATACTGGCGCGTGACGGAGTAGGAGCTAAGACTACTCGCCGTCACTGTACTGCGCAAAGGGGAGACGAAGCCAGGGACTCTGTGCACGAGAAGACGGGAGGCGGAGCTGGGCAGATCACCAGGGCGGAGAGAAACGGGGAATCTGGGAGGACCCGCGGCATCCAGGAAAAGCGACCAGGATCTGCGGTGGCCAGATTCACCCACTGCCATTCTCCCCCCACCTCCAAGTGATCTGATCACCAGGACGGAGGAGAGAAACGGGGAATCTGACGAGGACCCGCGGGACGCAGGAAAGGCGACCAGGGTCCGCGGCGGCCAGATTCACCCACTGCCATTCTCCCCCCCCCCCCCTCCAAGTGATCAGTGGTCCTAGATGGTCCATACGAAGAGAAGCTCCCCCCACCAGGGCAACTTATTAGTGTTTTTTTTGTGTTGTAATTTAATCGAACAATATATTGTTTAAATGAAAGTCTTGAGTAATTGTGCTTACTCGTTCTCATGCCTGATGCTGAGCCCACTTCCTCCTAGATTGAATTACGTTTTCCTTTTTGACTAGCTGAACACGAGTCGGGGAACCCCCCAAAATCTTTATTTTTTTCAAATTTTTTAATGTATGTCGGTTTGTGCCTTCGGGACTCATCCGGGCGAGTCTCGGGAGCACGGATTCGTTACAGTACATATAAGAAAATATTGCTTGTAAAGTTAGGCAGTTGTAAAAATCATGCGTCTAGGCAACTAGGCTACTACTCGACCGTGCTTTTGATTGTAGCACACATCTTCCGTTCGCAATTTTATCAATAATAGCTTTTTTTTTGCTTATTACAAACATGACCGAGTACCCATCCCTGCAAAAGTCGCCGGAGCGAGCAGAGTCGGAATACAATACATACTGCGAGCGGCTTCCCGGTTGCGAAGGCGAGGAGCAATCGTTAGCGGCCGAATATGAATGCACTCGGCGGCATCGAACATGAATATACCTATGGATCCTAAACTTGCCCCCAGTGGGTGTTGCCAAACATTCCGCATGCACCGAAAAATCAGGACCAAGCAGATTGTAGCGCTGCCACTCCAGAAAAGGTGGTTCTAATAAGGAAAGGCCGTGATTCAAATGGAGATACTGGAAATAAAGGGCCGGAATTGGCCTCCCGGCCAACCGGCGGCCATTTTTGACACAGAAGCGGAACCATGCCGGCTGCAGCGCGACCTATCTTTTGCGGAAAGCTAGGCAACACCTCTGCCCGTACAGTGGTGCCGAAGATTTAGATCCATATGTATATTCATGGCATCGAGTATAGTCAAGAACCTTACAGGTTCTTGAGTATAGTCATACTCGGGCTCAGATTTCCGAACACTCCGCCAGGGTGCGGGCTCCCCACCTGTTTCTCCGTCAAAAACGTAACTGAGGCGGTGACTCATAACCAGACGACCGATTATATCCGAGTACGGAGGCCGTTTTGCAGGGCTGTAATCACAATCACCAAGCTTCGCGAACCCCACCGCTCGTTTCTTTGACGTCAGGATACGTCGAACGTAATCCAACGGTGGCCAAAGTGAATGGGTGCCAGCAACGAAACATGAGCAAACTTGTCCAAGTCTAAATTTTTCATCACGACACATCAACGGCAGCCAATCAGAAGAGAGCTTTTTCTTCAATATTTCGTTGACTTAGCGACACGGAAAAGCTAACACTTTTAAAAGGTTTTCTTGTCGACCATCGTACGCCGCCGTCAACGTACGGCCAACGTAAGGCTCAAAAACATATCAAATCACCAAACTTCGCGAACGCCACGAAATCCCGCACTCAACGACGGGGCAAGAACCTCGACGGTCACTGACAATGAGTATTACCTACCGTGAACCTACCTCTCCATCTACATCTACAAAATACCCTGCAAGCTACCTGAAGGGTGTGTGGCAGGAGGTGAGTAGTCACCAACATACATTACACTATACCCTATTAAAGTTAATGTAACTATGACTATTGATGCATTAGCATAAATCCCTAATGCTTGTCAGGAGGGGAAGTATATACCTCTTACGTGTACGCCACGTAAAACCATTGGACGAATTCCCAACATAGCCGCACCCCCGACTTTTCTCTGTTCAGTGCCGTTCCCCATTTTCAATAGTCATCCAGAGGAAATTTTATTCGAAACTCAGGAGAAGAGAACGTCACAAAAGAGAGAGCAAGAATGCAACTAAAAGAACGTAGAAGAATGTCAGGAATGGCCTAGCCGGAGTTTCTTCAGTGGGCCTCAACACACTTGAGATGTACACGGGGAGGAAGTGTTCTTGAGGAGGGGTAGGAGACAAAGCAAAGGGTGTGATTGTTAAGGTGTGACGGCGCGGTTTGGAGAACGTTGTAAACGCTCCGTTTAAAGTGGTTCCACCGTAACGCGCAATAACACGCGTTCCCTTAACGCGTGTTATTGCGCGTTAGACGGCCCAATTTACTACGCCATGCTTCAAAGTTTTTCACAAAAATATGACCCAGAAAGATGTGAACATGTAAATTCAACGAATATTCATGCAGATTAGCATAGTAATAACTGTATTTAGCAATTCTGTTTTGGTGATAAATTTTTTCTTACCTGAAGTTTGTATTTACTTTCACATTTATTGTATTTTAATTTATTATTGTGTACCTAACTATCAACATTTGAGTGTTTAATGACCATTTATTGAAAATAGAACAATGATAAATATATAATATACATTAGATACCGGAAAATAAACATATCCGTTTTTATGTGGATAATTTACACATTTTTGGAACCCTACCATGATTTTAATCCGCAGCCAAAGGGTTAAATAACATTTAATTCATATTCTGGCTGCTAACTGAAAAATGTACCCTCTTGTATGATTCGAACAACAAAGTTTTACCTTTCCGCGCTATTTTTTCCGCAAATTTAACTTGAAATACATTGTGTTCAATTTTGCGCTCCTTGGAGGAGTTCACCCTGAATGGAAAAGATTGAACAAAATGGAGATGGCAAATTCCTAAAGAAGACGCAAGTATTTCCCTTCCGAAGACCTTATGCGCTTTCTTTCGCCGCGTTCCTTTGCTCCCTTTTCAGGAACCCTTAAGTAGATACCCCTCTCCTTTCGGGGGTTTAACGAGCCCTCGGCGCCAGGGGTAGTGGATCGCCGACCCCCATGACCTCAACCCCGCCCACTTTTGGAGCAGGAAGGCAGGGGAAGAGTGCGGTTGTCATGGTAACGTCTTCGGGATGACAGGCGGCGCGGCGGTTGTCGTGGGAGGGAGAAAGGAGTAGTAGTAGTTACTCGAGTCGCAAAGGACGACTGCGGAAAGAAAGAGCAAAAATCCCCTTAACGTTTGAGCGCTTTAAGAGCGACTCAAGTCTCCCATTTAAAAGAGAGTTCGACTCAATGCCCACGAAGGAGGCTAAATATATCACAAATTGCCGGCTTCCGATGTAGCGGGGTAAAATCTCCGCCTGCTAACCCAAATATCACGTGTTCGAGTACCTTCTAGGTGGATAATTCACCATTCGGTTCGTGGAAGTTCGTGGGCGTATTTGCTTTAGCCTTATGTAAAATTTCTTCAGCGCTTCTTTCCGGGGTAGTTGAAGATAAATAAATAATTTCTTCACTCATTATTATTCTCAGTTGAAGACATAAAATGGTCTTTTTGATATTATTATTAGATGCATGACTCTAAATATTGCTATGTATTTTTGAACATAAATGCTAAATATTTAGAGAAAAGTCTCACTGTAGGTATAAAACCAAATGTTAGGCACTATGCACAGTCCTTGTGGTGAACTTTCCCCAAACCCAATTGGTATTATTATACCTATTATTTACGCAATGTACTATATCAACCATCTTCAGTTACACCGAAACTTTTACTATGCTAAGCTATCATGTACCAAGGCCTTCTAACAAAAACAAATATTTTCTTCAGCTTCTGCGCTTCTCCAGAATTATCCCGTACAACTATACCCACTATTTCCCCCTTGTATCACCCTCTTCAACATGCACTAATTTTTATCCAGTCCTACATTATTTTTGTGGGGTCACCTTCGACTCTCTGCATCAATTGAAGCATCTTCGAGCATTCATATTCCAGCATCAATATCAATTCCTCCCAAACTAATTGCAAAACATCATCTTCAAGACGGCCAGAAATAAATAATAAGAAATAAGTCCTAACAGCGATAGGCAAGGAAGGGAAGCTGTTTATGGAGTCAACAGTGAAGGGAGACTTTGAGTCGCAACAAGTGATGGAGGAAATAATTAGAGATTATTTCGGACGTCGAAGGCTGTAAGGGAAGGTAGAATATCTGTGAAATTGCAAAGAAGTAAAACTATAATTGTTCTATAATCAAGGAGATAAATTAGCGGAGATGGAAAATGTAAGTAGAAAATATGTGGTTGCTTTTGAAATGGAATATTTAAAAACAACGGTCATTTTATTTCGCGCCAACCTTAAATCGGGCGAATACTCAGAAAATTAATGTTAGTTTTGTAAATCTTGGCATCCTTGCAAATAATATACAGCCAAATGTGCTTTAAGTATCAGAATAACATTGTTTATTAATTTTCAGCTACCCAAGACAAGTTCACAGAAGGGCTAGTCCGATTCTGAAATGCTAATTACTTATGGTGGCAGCTATATTTTGCTTCACCTGATAAAATAGTAATGAAAGTATCTCGAAGTGTATTTTTCTCGCTTTTTCTCGCCCGTTTTGTCACTTAATATCTGAACATAAAAAATAATCTGTACACAGCAGCAGAGTCCATGTATATATTAGTGCATATGTTATTCACAAAATAAATATCGGTTTTTATTATGGGTGTAAACGTCACCAACTATTTTTGCTCCAAGTTTAGAATTAAGGTTTTTATTTAAATGATAGCCAAACCACTGTATGTCCATGCGCATGTGGTAAGTACGCCAAGTGAGACAATCCCGATAAATATATTCAAATTCTTATTCTATTTCTGATTGTCTCCCCATCCAAGTATACATCCACTCCAAAGAATTATTGTGTGCTTCCATAGCTATATATACGACTTACTGCCAGTGAAAACAGTCAAAATTAATACAAAATGGTGATAACAACAATGAAGTGTATTGATGCTACACTCCCGGGTCATTCCACGTCTAATGATCCAAATGTGTTTGCATGATCACTTATGAAAAATTTCATTTTTTTCACGCACACACCTACGCACATATATTTGCAGTTGAAAGCAAGGATTAAAAAAAATTATCCCTCCTCGCTTTCTCGCGGCAGCCGGCACATGTGAATTTTTGAGAATTTTGTTATTTACTCTATCCTAAATACCTCAAGAAATAATTATGACAGGTGAGAGATAATGAAGCTTTTAAAAAGATGTCCGACTTTTTTGGGACATTGTAAATGTAGACTTTAACGAAATTGAACTGTACTTTACAAGACTGAAACACTTAATTTGTGTTGTCGAATAATTTTTCTCAATTATTATTTTTTTATTTTAAAAATAGCAATTAAACAAAACCAGTTATGAACTAACTTTAAAGAAATAAAGCTTGTTATGTCACATGCCGTGCGTGCGTTTTTTAAACAATTTTTAAGAAACTTTTGTATGTCTACGATTAAACTATACTTTTTAGCAACAGTTTCACCGTGCTATTCTGCCGGCTTAGTCAGGCTTTCCTGACGGCAAATAGCACGGCAAAACTGTTGCAAAAACATTATAGTTTTTATCGCAGAAATACAAAAGTAACTTATCAAAATTAAATGAACTGCGAAAATCTACGAAATAAAATTTTAAGAAACTTCTATAATTCGAATTTTTGGATAATTCTAATTATTTACTTATCTGGTCCTTTCAGGTTTGAATAATCAAAGGTTCACTGTAATTTTAAACATAATGGAAAACATTTTTTACTTTTACATTTGTTTATTGGTGAAATATAACTTGAAATCAACATTTTTTTCCATGCAAAAAACTGATTTTAGACTCGAGAAAACTGTGCGAAGTTTGAAACCCTGGGATTTGAAAGTTTTAATACTTAATAGTTATAAAATAGAAAAATAATCGTAAAACGTTTTATGTATATGGCACAAACTCTTATCTTCAGGAAGAAAACTAAATGGATTGTCGCTGAAAATCAGCTATTCTTTAATTAATTTTCTCCATTGGGGGAGCCATTATAAACATGTGGCTTACACAGTACAGAGATATAATAAAATATAACTTAAAGTTAAAACTTGAATTTTGAGATTCTATGCGTAAGAGATTTCAGGGATGGCAACAAAACTGATAATTTAAAAACTGGTAATCGAATAAAAATTATGTCACGACACTTTCTTTTTTGATTGTTCCCTAAACAATTGAGTTCCCAAGCCAACGCGAAAAAATGGGTGTGTAATTTCAGCCAACGGATGTATTTTTTGCAACACAGTTGGCCATGCCCCAAAATTTAGTAAAACGTAATACGTCCAGCAATGGTTTGGTGGAAATTGGATCGGTCAGGGGAAACTCGTTCGATTTGACGTAGAATGATCATATATAATTATTGGTGCAATTTAAAGAGGAATGCGCAAGATAATTTTAATATTTTTCGGCCAACATTTAAAAGCAGACCATTCCATATGGACAGGGGCGTATTCTATTTGCGTCCCAGTGGATGAAGGAAAGGAACGAACTCGCCACTTTCGCGAGACATGCGGCACGCTTCAGAAGAAAAAAGGTTGGCACGACTTCTGGTGGTGTCAATCAAGGAGGAACTCCATTTTATACACTCCTGATGCTGTCGTAAAATTTGCAGACGGAGTGACTTTGCCTGCTACGGAGACACATGGTATTCTACTCACGTAATGAATCGATTTTTCTTGAGATCCCTACGAGCAGTAAAGTCTGGGACAATTTTTGAAGAGTTCTAGTGCTGGACATAATCATTGTCCTGGCACTTTCTCCATTCTTCTTTCCATGCGCATCTGAAAATATTTTAGAATATTTTACTTGGAAATAGGAGGCACATGTACGAATTGAATGCTATTGAATGATATGAAGACGTTCAGGACCATACTTGACACCAAATTCTACTCTTTCCATTAAAATAACTAATGAACGTATGGAAAAATGTGCATTTAAGTAATTAATAAATACATTTAAGACAATGTTTAAATAAATTACAAAACCTATGAAAATAATTAAATACAATTTCCTCCAGTTATACGTAGATCATATAATTTTAAACTACGG
The DNA here is from genome assembly GCA_963573305.1 of Pyrrhosoma nymphula. Classification (NCBI taxonomy): domain Eukaryota; kingdom Metazoa; phylum Arthropoda; class Insecta; order Odonata; family Coenagrionidae; genus Pyrrhosoma; species Pyrrhosoma nymphula. Next base: position 98,851,489 of record OY754334.1, on the reverse strand, counting down.
CATGTGGCTCCATACCTATTTTTTTACTTTTATTTTGTACTAAATCTACCGGTCTAGATAGATGTAAATGGAAGTAAGTAAAAATCTTCAAGATAAGTCCACGGCCTTATCGACCTCTAGTATTTCTTTCTTCATCTCAGCGTACGTCCTACCCTTCTTCTTTCCGTCCATAAAACCTATTTTCTTTCTTCCCCTTCCACGCTTGCTCAACATCCTTCCCTCTATCACGTTCTTAAACAACCATTCACCCCTCATAACCTCTTCCAAATTCCTACTCTGCCTCTTCCTAATCTAATCCAGAAGTTTCCTTTCCTCACCAACCATACCAAGCACATCCTCGCTTGTCATCCTTTCCATCCCCAACACCTTCTCCACCATCTCAAACGCCTGCAGCCAATTCTCGTCTTCCCTTCTCAGAGTCCAAGTTTCTGCTCCATGCAACGCTACACTCCATATCAAACTCTTCCCCAGCCTCTTATTTATATCGTTACCCATGTTCCCGTCATGAGCTCCCTTCTATTACTGAAGGCTTTATATACTCCATTCTAATATAATTTCCTCGCCATGAATAGTTGAACAGTTATTTTTTAACAGTAAAAACACAAAAGCACAGTAATACGGGGGCCAAAATTTTTATTAATACGTCAATTATTTCAGTTAAGTATAGGCATAATATAGACTAAATCACATTTCTCGTAGGTCTTTAAACGTTTTTCCATTGAGCACGAACAATCATATCTATCGTGAAATTAGTGATCACTCTGACTTTGAAACTCTATCATCGGATTTAAACAACGTTCATGTGTGGAGCCAAGAGTGGGGACTCGAACTTAATCTGAGCAAATGCACGGCGGTACATTTCTTGCGGAAGTCGTCCAACTATTCCCATGTATATGCTGTGGATGGTGTTAACATAAAGGCGACAGATGAAGTGAAGTATCTAGGAGTTACGATAACTTCGGACCTATCGTGGGGAGCACATATAAGAAATATTTGTGGCAGAGCTCTGAAGAAGCTAGGATTCGTCAAGCGTATTGTGGGAAGATTTTCGGATGAAAAAGTAAAAGAGAGGTGCTATTTCGCACTCGTCCGGCCACACCTTGAATATGCAGCGAGCATATGGGATCCGGTGCAGAAAGACTTAGTCCGGGAACTTAATAAAATACAAAGGAAAGCTGCGCGATTCGTCAAAAACAGCTACGGGCGTACTGACAGCGTTACACAGATGTTAAACGAATTAGGCTGGGAACCGCTAGAGACTCGGAGGCTGCGCGCTAGGCTTAGATTGCTTGAACAATTGAGAATAGATATCTTTCAGAGCGACACGGAGAACATCATATTAGAACCCCACTATATTTCCAGGTCCGATAGAAACGATAAATTAAGAGAGATATTTTGCCGAACGGATAGGTATGGGAATTCGTTTTTCCCCCGAACAATAAGGGACTTCAATAAATGCTAGGCGTAATTTCATTAGAGCGTTTCCTTTTTATCTTTAAGCGGCTGGTGTCCTAACACCCCCCCGCCACACGCCTATTGAGGCGGCTTGCGGGGTAATATGTAGATGTAGATGTAGATGAATCACTTTCCGCCATCTTGACAGCGCATGTGGTCCGTAGCAGTTCTCAGCTTTCTTTCTATAATTTCCTGGAATCGTAGAACAAATTAGTTGTAGATGCATTAATGCAATTCCGTTGAATATTAATCACTATTTTTGTTACTTCTGGAGATCTAACCCTAGCCATGTACTACAGCCTTGCCACGGTGGAAGGACCTAAGCGTTTCAATGGAGGCTAAACCTTGACTGGTGGGATCAATGATGATTGCTCCTAGTATTGAATGGGACCAAAGTCCTTCAGAGTGTAGTAGCCAGACGAAAGGAAGTCCACGTAATAAAGCGCTGGGAAAATCCCCCTCATCTACCCAACTCCCTGAAAAATGGAAGTCAATCATAAACACTAATGATGCCTAAAAATCAATCGAGGTCGATTGATTGATTGTTTGTCGGGGGGGCCTTCGACAGGAGCCCGGACACTTAGACCTTTCTTGGTTCATTGTGCCAACCCCATGCCTGTCTGCCACTTGCAGACAGGGGACAAGAGCACCACGGTAGAGGTACGGAGGAGTGGCCTCCATCCTCCCCAGTACAGGTATCGAGGGGTGTCCTCCCTCTAACCTTCCCGGTCTGGGCATATCTCCCTCCGGCCTCCGGGTAGTCTGGAGGGAGTTTCGCCTATCCATCCACGCCTGGTTGAGGTATGGAGAAGGGTCACCCATCCAACCCCCGTCCGGGCCCAACGTTGCTTAACTTCGGTGTGCTGACGGAAACCGGTGTTTCAACGTGGCTAGGCCCTTGCCCCAATCGAGGTCGATAGTACAAAAGAAGATATTAAAACTCAAAATGGATCTTTTTGTGGTAAGTTTTGCAATAGCCACCAGTGTTAAAGCATCCAAATATCTCCTTCATCGAGATTACCCCTCCCATAGCTGCGAAGCCCCCATGTGAAGCCACCATAATCCCCAATATTTGCAAACACGATCCTAAAAATAGGATTTCTGTTAAGGGAAACGGTTGGAACATCATGTCATATAAAAAGGATTGTAAACTATCGTAAAGTAAGGGAAATCGGATATAGTGGTGTAAAGTGGATTACTAGTGACTTGGTTCACAAATTCGAATCCCCCGCCGTTATTTAAAGCTTAAAAAGTTGAGCATCGATATTTTCAGAATGCGCAAATTTTGACGAGGAAACCACGAATAATACACTACAATAATACAATATATAGGCTCCTTAGAGGAAACAATGGCAGAAACAATCACTGCAAAGAAGGTGAGTATATATTTTTAAAAATTAAACATTTTATTCTGGTTTATTTTAAAATTTCATTTTATCATTAACAAACTATTGGGATGCTTATATCCACGTAGTAAATAACGTTAAACTGGCTGAAATATGATTGGCAATTCATTGGCTCAAGATAAGTAGAGTTTGGAGAAATAAATATTCTTGTTCAAATGTTCACAGAGGATGAGAGATTATAAATTATTATTTGGAGATTATTTAATAAGTATTTTCTCATTGAAATTCGTGATTTAAGCTTTTTTTTATCCTCTTTCCCCCACTTTACGGTACTCTTGACTTTCAAGCCTTTCAAACAAATCTTTTGGGTATTTAGGTATATATCTCTTGAAGGTCCTCTTCGGAGCATTTGAAGTGGAAGAGTAGAATACGAATATAAGGGAAGGGAATTTACGAACTTCGCTTGCTCAAAGTGAAAGGGAATATAGGCAAGAGTCATTAAAAAAGTTCATAAATTAGCGCTTCGAAGACGAGAAAGCGAAATGGTGCCGCGGCAAACACATAAAATGTACGTGTCGTCAGCAGGTGACGCCACTATTATAATACGCTATATGAGGGTCTCGCCGAAGAAGACAATTGAACAGCTCTTGGGGATGATTAATGACTTTTCGTCGGCCCCGAAGGATCTGCTTCGAGAGTATAAACATATCCAATAAATCATATGTGCAAACTCACATCAAGCCACTGCCAAATTCTCTTGAATTCCCTGCTAAGGGAGACAAATGCACACTCTGCATGAAATATTTTTTTTACTATTCTTTCACTATTTTAAATGTCGGATTAAGGAATGCTCACAGGTTAAAAATTCCGTTTTACCCTGAGATAACAACGCAAATCCACGGTAGCAATGCCCCATAATCATCTTTTGGCAGACTAGCAATATATTAGGAGATTGCTTACTTCCTACGTCTACTACTCTAGTTCGGGTTCTCTTGAAACTTGGCGGTCTTCACCTTTCATAGGTTATGTAAAGAAAATAATTCTTTCATTAAAGACATGCCTTACCCATTAGAAGCTAAGCTAAAATATAAACACTTTTTCGAGTCATAGGAGTAGAATGAAGCACCATTTTGTATTTAATTATTGTTTTATACTTGTTTCTGTAGTTATTCTCCAATAACTCTAATAAGAAAATGGACTGGTTCCTTTATATCAGCTCCAATTGATTTCCTGGCAGAATTGTCTTCCAATAAACCGTTTTTTTGTGAGCACGGCATTTATATTAGATATAAAAAAAGCTTTTTATTTCCCAAGTTTCACCCTCTCGTGCATTTAACGCCATGTTATTTTAAGTTCGATTTGCGAAAATTAGCATGAAAACATAGGATTAAGATGCATACCGGACGCGTTTTTCAATTAGTTTTCAGACTATGAATGGAAATTGATACTTTACTCGTTTTACAATTGTACCACCTTAAACTCCAGATACAGCCAACTCCCCCTTATGCCATCCATAAATCCTATTCTCCTTCTGCATTGACCCAACCATTGCCCCTAGATTACTCTTTTCAGCATGGCATTACCCTTTAATATGCCCTACAGACATTATTGCCTTCTCCTCTTTTCCAATATATCATCTTCTTAACCTCTCCTATCTGTTTTCACTCACTTTCCCTTTTATTTCTTTATCTATTCAACTACATTTTCCAATCTTTTTTATTCTCACACTTCAAAAGCTCCTGTCTTAACTCTTTTCTCTTCCAGAGCGAAAATGCTTAAGAACATAAAAATATATATTTTTCATATTAAGATTTTGATAATACATTCCTAACGTGTTTGCCTAAGGCTAAATACGTCAATCCTCTCCCCTTAGAAAATCCTTCTATTGCCTTCATTTCTCCTCTTGTTAAAATAGCTGATAAACCCGAATTATCCAAAATAATATCTATGTATATGAACTGTTTCACATATTCTATCTTATTAGTCACATTTATTCCACCCATGTAATTCCGTATAATCTTCAATACCTTTATTTTCATGGCTAATATCCATGTCAAAGCTTTTACACTGAATTTCTAATGCTCTCACCATTGACTGTATTACCTCTTGTAACTAACTAATCAAATATAGTATCACTGAACAAACTATCAGGTAATCGGTAGGTTTGTGGACAGCCCCTTACATAACCTCCCTGATTTCTTATATATCATTTCACTCTCTTACACGCTATAAGATCTCTCTTAATTTACTTTTAATATCCAGGCTGCGTACCTCCAGCCTCCGTACATTCTTCCTCCTTAATGACCAGGTTTCCGATCCTTACAGCACCAGGCTCCATGTTTGTTTTTTCGCCAATCTTTTTCTGTCCCTCCTCAGATTCCCCCAAATATTTTCCTGTTAGAAAATGCTTCCTTTGCCAGAGAAATTTTACATCTGATGTCACTTCCACTGAAACTACTCTCCTCTAAAATATTAACTTGGCAGGTAAAATGTTCCACCAGCTTTATCTTATGCCCTCGCGCCCATATATAAAGTCCCGCCTTCCTTCATCCATAAAACCTCTTTTACTAAATTATTTTAACATTTATCCCCCATACGCTTCACACTGCTCCTATAGAACATTCATAATTGAACCGAACAATGTTATATTGTTCGAATAATGGGATTGATTTCACATTTTACAAATTTTAGGCGAGTCTTTCGCACATTTCAAATGGTGCATAACGGTATTCCCTCCGCCAAAAACGTATTTATACCCTGATTAAGGTTGAAAGACGGTTTTAGCAATCCTCATATATAGGTTTTATCACCAGTAATTTCGTACCAAGGCCATTCTTAGGGAACAAAGGAAAAGCTTAATGGCATAGAAAAATACCTAAAATGTTGGAAAAGAGGTCCGTATTTAGTCCAAACATGATTAAGGAACTCATGTAGATAGTCTTTTTGACAGCTTCCTGAAGTTATATTTTCAATTTGAGTGGCCCTTCATTATTCTGGATTTTTATAACATCTGTTTTGGCTTATGAGCACTACCGGCAATGTGAATAATGATGACCTACATTACAGCGCATAATTTTAATAAGTCTTGTGCGCTGAAGTAAATATATGATTTTGCATGGACGACGACTACATACGAGCGGATAGTCATCTTTATCTTGATTTTTGAAATCGAAGGAAGCAAACTTTGACCTTTTCCACATTCAATCAATTTACACTATTCACAATTCTGTTTCTCGGAATTTGTTTTACCGACAAACAACGACCCTGGCCAGAGAAACCGCGCGTAGTAATCAACGAAGGGAAAGCTTTCAGAGTGAAGGTCGAGAGGACTAAATGTTCAGAGGAAACTTTCAGTGGGAGAATGTAATCACGATCAAGATGGCTGGAAATGAGTCCGTTGTAAAATCCATCCCTTAACAGCACTTCTCCATTTGCGGAGAGCTACCTATACCTTTGGGGCAGTCATAAAATAGCCATTAGCCAACAGTGTTGTGGATCTTGATGCTTGTGATGCGAAAGTTCAACATCGGACGCTCTGCACCTATGGCAATGTGCATCCCACGTCGTCCTCTTCAAGCCATTTTCGAGATCCTAATCACTGACTTTCTGACTTCTGATTAACTGAAGGATTTAAGGAAAGAAATCAGCTGCCCAGGAACGAAGTCAATTATACTTAGAGTGACACAATTAGTAGCAGGCTGTAAACTATTTTCCGAAAACCCAATGCTTGAGAAATAAAATAAAGTAGATTTCTCGATGAAGCTGAAGTCCATGAAATAAACTGCGAAGAAAGAAATATTAAAGATAACTGTAAAGAAGATCTGGTATTGGTGACGCACGTGGTCTAAAAGAAGTTCCTTTCACATAAACGGAACGTAGTGTATCTCCTGTGCGTAACATATTTTCACGATTTTCACGATGTAGAAAAACGTGATTTATTTTTTTCAATGTTTATAAAATGTATATCTTTATTGTTGCATTGGTTATGGAAACACAAAATTTAATTAATTGGCCTTACATTGACTAGCTTACGAAGGAATTTTACGAAATGTTCTAAACGAAGAAAAGACTATAAATAAAAGAAAGATAACGAAACTGTTATAGGGTTCAAATTTACACAAGAGGAGATTGAGTTATAGAAAGAGATTTTCTTTGTGCGTGGATATCGACCAGAATATGATCAAAACCTTAACTGAGCAAAGAAATACTACATGTTTCCTTCTGTATGAACTTGTGTTGTAGCTGATAACATAAATAGTTTTTTTTGCTTATTATATGACTACCTATTTTAAATATAATGTTAGTATAAACTATTTATTCAATTAAAAACCATCCTTCGCACATTAAATTCGTTCATACCTGTATGTACTATTGTGGATCGCAATGACCTCTATACCAAACACGAGATGAATAGGTACCAAAAACCAAAATAATAGTTTTTGGTGAAAATCAAGCATTCAAATCACCAACCGGCGTAGTCAAACAATTTGAGGAAAAAGTGGAAGAATTTGGTGATTTAAGAATTCAGAACACTAGATATAAAATCTGCGAGAAGGATAGTGATCAGAATAGTGCTGGCCAAGAAGGCAGTGTAAGAAAAATCTACTAAAGATTAGTATCTCAAGGGAAGTATGGAACCAATGTATTCAAACAAAAAATTATGTATGCTTTTAAATGGCAGTAAAACTTGGACCATAAAAAAGCAGGGTAATGAAGGTTGAAAGCAATAAAGATGTCATTTAACGAAGATTAGTGGAAATGAAATAGACAGTGAGAATTTCTAATGAAGAAGTTATACGAGGAGTGGAGGAGAAGAGATGATTTTTGAAAATTCTACAATTCAAAAAAGGCAATCCTCAACATTCACACATCTTCCTTTCGCAAAACCCAAGCCTTCGAACCATAAAGCGACACTCTCCTAACTAGCATTATTATTTTTATCTTTCCTTTGTGATATTCTTCTGTTCAAATTTCCCCTCCTTATTTCCGTGATTCAGAAATGGTTCCTTCGGCAATAAAGGTCTACACCTTACGCTCTGACTACTGGATTCTTACTTGTCCAAAATAGTATATATACATTAACTGTGCCACTTTTTACATTATCCAAACTTTAAAAAAATTCAGCCATTCAAGTATTCATGTTCAACTAATGAAGGTATTCCAATGTTTCCACTTCTCGTATATCCCTACACATTTTCATTTTTCGGTGTCGACTTGTCTTTTCGCTTCACCTGATTTTAGGATATCGTGCAGGAAGAGCGTAAACTAGGTTCCGCATGGTCTATTTTTTCGGGAGTGATTTTGAGTGCTGTCGAAGAAAAATCGATTTTCAAGGGACCTCGCAGTATTACTAGTAATTATGTGCTCTAGAAAGTTGCACGAAAGCGATGTTGACGATGTAGGCGAGTACACTCCTTGGTCTTGCTTGCTTCGGCGCTTAAATATTCATGTGAAATGGTCAATTTGCCATTCTAGTGGCACTTTAACTCCCGATAAAGACTTGACCTTACTTAACAGAATGTTTACGTTTTCCCTGAAATACCAAATATCTGCTTAGTAAAGGAACGATCCCTAATGAAATAATGGAACTATTGTGCAAAACGGTGAAGTCGCTGACTTTGTTATCCTGCTATGATTAATGTGTTTAAGGCATGGGTACCTGCAGATAACTCAAGTAGAATACTCAAAGTTAGACTAGAGTCATGCCTAATAGACCAAAATACCAATTTGTCCGATATTATAAAACAGTGTTTACTGATGCGAGATAAACCAATGGTATTGTTAGAACAAAGAGGAACTTACATTTTGAAAGCACGTTTTCTCGCAATTGCCACGAGTCATGCGGGACCGTTCATCCACGTAAGAAAAGAGTCGTCCCGCTTTGACTTACGGGCATAATACTCGTGGCATTTTTACCAAACACTTCCAGCAATTCAACCCCATTCTTTGTCCTCGCTTTCCCCCCGGGCATGATGAAAGCACGCGGGTGGAACAGCTTCGAAAGAAGTTGATTTCGCGTTTACAGAGAACCGCGTCAGAGTTTAAGCAAAGGGAATAGGGGTATGGCGTTTGATCTATTTTAGCTCACGCCCGTCTATCAGCGAGACGGGTTGACCAACCAATCCTTCCAATCCTCCCCCACCCTTTCGAGGAAACTTGAAGGAAGCAAACAGGTTAAGGGAAGACCCTCCCAGACATATCAAAGGGAAGTATATTCCACCAGCTTTACACGGAAGTTATCAAAGGAATCAATGTCACGCCCCCCTAGTCAAACACGCCGTTTTGACCTAAGTGCTTAGGTAAATCCGGAACTGAACTGTTCCGCGCTTAATTGTGGAGAAATAGTCAATTTATACCTGTCACCTATATATTTTTTCTGTAAAATGAATTAATGTGAACTGTCTACAATTCTGTGAGAAGTCTGCCTTGAGATGACCTATTTAAAGCCATTAATGATAAAAGGGTAGGTTTTTTGAGGTAGGTTTTTTCGAGATTGAAATAAATTGGATAAAAAATTAGTGTCATCTTCGGCTAAGTTCATTTCCCACCGACTAAATGCCGCTTGCACACAGTGTAAATATCACTCAGACGAATACGAGGATCACCCCTCCGATTTTAAACCGTGCTCGCCTTCAGCGACAGAACGGTAGTCGGTATTTCCATCGTGGCAGGTCGTTGCCGATTTTATATCCACCAAAATAAAGCCCTCCAAATTGGGAATTAGAAACGTATTCAACGAGAATTTCGTGTTTTGAATATTTTACAGTTTTCTCTGTTTTCTTGACAAACGATTTGAGACATTTTAAATGTATTACCTTCGCTAACTAATAATAATCGAAAAACAGTATATTCAAAGAGCTCTAGGGTGCTAGGCCAATGTTGTAGAACACATATACCTACATAAATTGTAGTAAATTACCGCCATCATTTCATAAAATAATTATACACGAACTATTGACAACTATCCTAAAAGGGCATGAAAATTTTAATATCCTCATAAAAAATGAATTTATAAGAATAAATTTGCCAAAAGTATGAATATGATGAAAATAATTGAATAAGTTGCATTTAATTAGGCTAGTATGTGAAATTTTAACCAGGATATCTGAATAGGGCCTTCCAAGGTCTTTACTCATAACTGACATAAAAGTTTTTTTTTAATGTCAGGAGAATTGATAGAAAGGTTTTAAATACGTAATATTCTGTCATGAAATATATTGCAATTAAAACTTCTATTCTGAGTTTTGCAGAATGACCTACTAAAATATTAACGAAAAATATACCTATGATATGTCGTAAAGTCCCTACGTGCATTTCACAGCTTTCTCTTGAAACTCGATTTTATTTCTGCATCCACAAATTAAGCTGTGAGAATATCGTGGGGAAAAGCAATTAAAACTGTGAATCTCGAGACTTAAAATGAAGTTGAGTGGGTGAATAATATCCCAGCCACGGAAAGTCCAATATGTAGTCGTTTGAAGTTTTACCCCGAACCGACAGAGGCCAAACTTTCAACAGAGTTTACTCGCCTACTCACAGAAAAGGGTGCAAGACTAGGTCACGTATCGCGAATGTTTTTGTTTTGTTTTACTCGCTTTCTTTGTTTTCTTGTTTATTCCAGGAAAACTACTCGATAACATTCGGCCTCAGCGATCACCGCCATCTCGATGCTAAAACATTTGATACCTATTTCTCAACTTTTCACCGCAATTCTTCTCAAAAGCAAAGCGAACTCAATGGATGCTTTGAATGCTCCACCACTCGCGTACCCATATTACGGCCAACTTGAATGGAATCCAGGTGTTTTAAGAGTTTACTAATTACTCATTTTAAGGGTTCTGCAACTCATTTCGAAGTTGGGAATCCGCAGATCCAGTGAGAGAATTGAGACATGGTGTGCGGTGGTCGTTTATAGTGCACGTATTCTACTTTTAAAAGAGCCTAATTTAGTTCCTAGATGAGCCAGCAACGATTGCTTCAATTTAACATGGTCAAATATAATATTCTTAGTGCATGGCTATAATTAGGGTGACACCCGAACTCAAAGTTAAATATTTCGGACTCCGTATAACAATATTTGGCAATATACAAACATTTTTAATTAGAAACAAATCGATAACTTTTCTTTCATAGAGCTTAAATTTCTCGTTTGAGGTAATAGATAAATTTACTCGAATGATAAACGAGATTATCATCAATTATGAATGTAATATGATTAAAAAGGAAACAACAGACAAGACACAAAATTATTCTACTTTTAAAGGAGCCTACTTTAGTTCCTGGACGAGCCAGCAACGATTGCTTCAATTTAACATGGTCAAATATGATATTCTAAGGGCAAGGCTATAATTAGAGTGCCACCCGAACTCAAAGTTAAATAATTCTGACTTCATCCTACATAATTTGACAATAAGTTAGCACTATTAATGAAAAACAAATCGATAACTTTTCTTTTCAAGAACTTTAATTTCTCGTTTGAGGTAATTGATCAGCGTACTCGAATGATGAACGAGATTACCATCAAGTATGAATATAATATGATAGCAAAATTGAAACACTATAAAAGATAAGAAATGATCGATATGAAAAGTTACAGTTTGGGATACTTCATCAATCTGTAAATAAAATAGGTCCTTATGCGAAAATATGCCATCTCGAGCAATGGTCTTTAACATAAGAACAAATAAAATTCTGTCTTACCCAATTACAGCATGGAGTTAACGCATTCTCAGTTCAACTTACCTGAAAAGAGAAACATAGAATTAGTCACAAGAATACTAAATATTGCTACAATATCATATGAGCTATTTGAGGTCTACAATCATTAATGATTTAAAAATGTAAATTAATAATGTATTACGCTTTAACTGGCTTTCACAGAAAATTTCAGGAGACTATTGCAAATTCATGCAATTTTACAATCATTGTGATTGCACAACGATGTGATACGCGGTCACGTGCACGGGTGCAAAGATATACACCAAAGGGTTTGAACATCGTCGTGAAAAATCATTTGACTCGACTTTGGGGACGAGATAAACTTGTTCGTATAAACTCTCGCTGAAATTCGTTTTCGATTAAGATGGCTTGGAGATGTGTAACTGGCTAACACACTGACAATTGTAAGATCTGGGCTCACACCAGGGGACAGGCCAAATGATTTTTTCATGACAAATTTCACCCTCTTGGGTGGAAACATTCATGCAGGAAACATTCATACATAAACTTTACAGCTGAAGGTATCTTTTGGATGACCGTTAATTACTCCATATCCAGGGTTTGTCAATTGAACAAATCGTCACACGAAAATTTGCATTTGTTGCTGTAAATCGAAGAAATTTTAATCTATTAAAAGGAGGAAACGCGACGGAAACTTACGTAGCTCTAAGGTACTGAAAAATATATCAATATTGTTTTATCAAATCATTTATCTTTAAATTTCCTTTTCACTCTAGTTTTATAATATTTTCTCATCATTTAACTCTTTTGTGGACAGTTGGATTGATACTTGCAGGGGTGTTCTCGAGTTCATACCTAACGCACAGCAGCTCAATCCCAGTGTGAGTGAAAATCTACGAACAAATGTTTTTAGGAAAATGCGCCCATATGCTGTTGTTTTCATATGTTTCACAACTACATTTCATCTCAACCAACACGACAAAATTAGCCGGCATTCTTCCGCCAACATATGAAGCGTTGCGTTTGGATTTACTTGAAATGAAACCCTCAGGCGTGTGGTATATCAAACTGGAGATGCTTGAGGTGTGGGTTTGAATACTGAAAATAATGTATTGATTGGCAGAAATATAAACAATCGAAGACGTTTAGTACACGATAGGGCTGAAAAGGGGTGGTGGTGAAAGAAATTTGGAGGAGGCAGATAAGTTAAGAGGATGATTTACCCGACATCCTCCCCTATATCACTGCCCTCAGAATCATCTCACCCCATTTCCACCACCCACTCCGCCTCATCCTAATCTTCTTCATAAGTTTCCTCTCCTCATCCACAATACCAAGCACCTCCTCATTCGTCTTCCTTTCCATCTACATCGAACTTTTTTCATTCTCCTCCACACCCATTTATATACGCTTGCAGTCAGTCTAATCTCATCCTCTTTCCTTAGAGTCTACGTGTCGGCACCATAGAACACTACACTCCATAACATAGGATGGTGCGTGATTAAAAATAGAAAATTGATGTTTCTTCTCCTCATCCACCATTCCATGTGCCTACTTGTTTGTTTTCTTTTCCGTCCATATTGAACATTCTCCATTCTCCACAACCACACTTCAAGCACTTGCAATCTACTTCCATCCCTCTCTTCAGAATCCACATTTCTGCTTCGTAAAACGTTACTTCATGTTAGATTCATCGCGTCTTTTCTTTACATTCTTACACTGGGTTAACGTCGTAAATTCTCTCCTAATAGCAAACGTTTCCTTTGCTAATTCATGTCTTCTTATAATATTTTTGATAAATGCCCATTTACTTCAAACGTACTACGAAATTAATTAAAGTGTTCTAGAGCCTTCCTACTTAAATTAACAGCCTCGCTTTCTTGGTCCTGGAGAATCTCATTACTTTCGTCGTTTTAGGTTTATCTTCATTCCCTATATTCCGCACGGATTTTCTTTGGAACATTCCTTAGCCTGCAATGATTGTATACCCCTGGTCGTCCGCGAATCTAATCAAATTTATCAGCAGTCAACCCACTTTTGTTCCCTTATCTAGATTTTCCCATGATACTGTCACCATTTTTTAAGACTAATTGTAAGACTGGCAGAAAACCTCATTGCTTTACTCAAACTGATGGATGACTCTAGGTAATAAAATGTAATATCTTCATTTCATTCTATTCAGATCCCCCATTCGGAAATTCATTTTACCCGATGCGGAAGTGCTCAGTTAGAGCAGCAGTTCTGCGACGACTCTCCGAGGCTGGGCAAGTGACTCGCTGTCGTTAGGAAGCAAGGAGAGGCCGCGAGTATGGAAGGGTGGGGTAGGAGTCAACGCGCTTCTGTCGCTTATTCAGCTGCCACTCCGTTTCCGTCGGATTCCTAGGAGACGTTGTTTATCCCGCGCAAACATTTGTCCACTAATCTGCACGCCCCCCGACTCGCACGTCCACCGGACAAACACAAGTCTTGCCCCTCCCACCACCCCCATCTCTCCCTTGCAGCCGCCTAGCCTCGCCGACAGAAGACCAGCCGATTCTGTTTCCTCATTCAATTTACCAGCCCTTTTTTGTAGCGTCTCCCTGATTAGCACATTTATTTAAAAAAAAGTGTATGCTTCAAAAATCTCTGAGACAATATTGGAAAGACAGTTAGTAATATTTTGTAAGAATGCGTGAGGCCATGACAAAAACATACTTGTTTTCAACTGTTCAATAAATAACAATAACTATATGATTATTGATCCAGACACTGAAACCGAGCTATTGATATCTTTACCAATGAAAGTTATCAATTAAGTTTAAAGTAGGAAGAAAAATGACGAGAGCTATACTTATAGTACTAATTTTTTCCAGTGTTATACACGCTTAAGATCAATTATAAGATTGCCTGATACTAACAGTGCCTGCCATAAAAAACGTAAGAAGACATAAATACTTCGTGTAAATTCTTTTCGGGATTTACACTGGGTTAAATTGGCAAAAAGAACCGACGCTTTGACGGACATGTAAGGGTACATGACTGAAGATAATGGACGAGTCGCCCGTCGAAACGTCGGTTCTTTTTGCCAATTTAACCCAGTGTAAATTCCGAGAGGAAATGACGCGAAGCATTCGCCGGGAAAGCATTAAACCTTTTTTTAAATAAATCCTTCTATTCCTGAAGATAATCGCTCTGCTCCTTTCCCACGAGCAAAATCTGAAACAATATCACCGACATCCATATCATTCCGTATTCGTAAATATTCACACTAGTTGAGTGATACGCGGGCATGCAATCGCCTTCTACTGAGAATTGGGAACAATAACGAGGATTTGGCCTTTACTTATATTACAGGCCTAGGACAACACAAACTTTTCTTAAATTTATTTGTTAAGAATTATAAATGCAGTCATACTCTGGGTAGAGAAATCGCACCCAGGTGAGAATCGATCCCGTTAGCTCATGATTAAGAGACTTGAAGAATGACTTGAGCCCGTCACCGACTTTAGGGGACAGAGGATTCATGCAACCTCTTCTACCAATGATATTTTCATGTTCAAGGGTTCTGTTCCTATCTAACTCCTAACCTTAAGTATCTTTGGTCCATTCCATCGTCACAGATATCAGCATCAGTCCTTTATATTCTTCTTTCTTAACTGTTCATATCTTATACTTCGCTTTTTGCTTCATAAAACCCCACTCTTCATCTGTCTCTACCTCTTTTGACCATCATTCTTCCCTCCTGCGATATCTTCAAGAGCCTTGATTTTTCCGGAAATAATTTCTCACTTGAAACATTCGACACTTTTCTATTCTTGTCGACCATGGTTTCAACATCTATGGACCTTGTGGATAATGAATCTTGATAATAATATTAAAGATACCGAAAAGTGTTTTTTTTTATGTGGACTACGCGAAGTGAGAAACAATTTCATGTAAGTTGGTTCCACTAAGTAAATCTTGAAACTTTAACCTACACGCACTTCACTTTACACATTCTACAACTGTATCCTCTACCCCCTTAGAATTACCAACTCCAACCACCTGTCCTCTTCCACTGAATTCGACACCTCTTCGTCCGTCTTCTTCTCAACCCAGCTTATGGATGGGGCATCCTTCTCACAATCTCTATAATTGGGACATCCTTCACCGAACTCTCCTCTACACTCACCCATTTCTCACCAACTTAGAATACGTTGCTAGTATTTGGGATCCTTATGACATAGGCAAGCTTAAAAAGTGACTCACAACGCGTGCATCGAAGATCGTTAAGAAACGTACAAGTTTTTAAAAATAATTTCGTTAGTTTTACTGACCTTTTGCAACAACTGGGATAGGAATCGCTTTCGGACCGTCATTTAAATTTTAGAATTAATTCCTTCATGTAAGTTCCGTACCAAATTATTTTTTTTACGACGTTAATAGTGAACTACGGAACCCACCGGCAGATCAAATCACGAGACGTTTATTTAGCAGCAGCTATTCAAATAATCAATTAAAGCATATCTTAGAAATATATTTTCAAAATGACAATATTACAACTGCAAAAAAATGTACTGTAAAAAGATTTATTGAAAAAAATGCAAGTAAAAAAATGTACGTAGTTGCAAAATTCATTAATAACTACAAATACCATCTCTAACATTGATAGCATGCCTAATTTGCAACGCATTTATGTGAAATGTCACCTTATGACAAGTATCTACAAGTTTTTCCAATGTACATACTAGAAGTGGTACTTTATTACTTTTATTACTTTATTGGTGTACAGCGTAGCACTTTTTTGTGATAAATTATCCCCTGCCACACACCCTTGAGGTGGCTTGCAGGATATTATGTGGATGTAGATTTCCTCAAAGACCAAGTTTCGGAGCAATGCAAAGCTAAACTCAATTCAAGAGCCCTCACTGGGACTGGAGGGATGGAGGAGCTTTTATGGTTTTTCCCCCATCGCGGGAAGAAAGAGAGGCGAAAGCGGAAGACATGTATGGGACCAGAGCACGAGACGTCCGGGCCCTTTAAGACCAGATTTAAAGGTACGAGATGACGCTATCTGATCTCCCCCTTCTTCTTACAAAGGAGAGGAGGAAGGAGAAAATTTGTGAGGATTTACAGCGGAAAATGAACTCACGTGGGGAAAGAAGTAGTGAATGAAGTGAGACAGCCACTAAAGGAAAAAAAAGGAGTTAGAACCCTCCGTAAAAAAATAAAATGGAGAACACACGTGAAGGGAAAGTGATTCCGATCAGTATAATGCCCGTTTCTTTCTTATTGGCCGACGACATACTTTTTTCTCCGAATAACTAGTTAATTTAAGATATTTAGTGGAAAAATTGGATTGGCGGGGGCATGTTGTGGGTTTAGATAAAAATTTTAATGAACTCTGAGGAAGCGTGGAAGAGGCATGAAGATAATAGGAGTTTTGGACGACATAAAGAGAGGCAGAGGGCACGAGGAACTTATGAGAGACTTGATGTGGAGTGAGTTATGTGCAGGACAATGAGAAGATGATACCGATTCGGGGATGTTTGTATGGTAATGTTGGAAATCCTTCGAGCTCACAGAAAACTTATTGAGTATCCATAAACGTTTTCGAGGTTAATGCATGCAATGGAAATACATGCATAAATGTCTTAGCTATAAAAAGCCATGGGTTTATAGTTAAATTTTCATTCTAACACACACTTTCTCAATGGTATAACTTCAATAATGGTATGCGTTGACGGAATAATACATCTAAGAGTTAGAAAATATTTTAATCTATAGTTGTAAATCTGTAAAATGGTAAGCTAGAAGGCCCTGGAGTATCGACCCAAAAATCCATAGTTATCGCCAAGTTGACAGCCATAACATCATCACGCGTGATTGCGTATCAATGAGCGTATTTTCCGCACTGACCATTATGTTGTGATCCATGTTTCCTAGAGGTAAATACGAATGTCATCATGCAAAACATTCCGTAAAGTCGGTGTCCCGCGGTAATTGTTTTCGTAAATTTATTAATTTATTCCATATTCATGAACCGTGTTTCGTGAACTGTTGGACCCCATGTCACAAGAGCAGGAAAAATTCATGAATTGGGCGCTGATCGGCTGACGGCCGAGAGGAGAACCTTTTCTGCTGCCATCAATAGTGTATTCTCTGTACGAAAAGAATAAGCAGAGAAGATACTTTTGCGGGACCTACGAGCCATGATATGGAATGCCACACACATTTTGCTGTAATTACCCGGGAATTGCATTAGCAATACGTATAAACTGAAAAAACTACAACAAGCATGCTTGCTCACGATGGAACACGTCAGAATCCTCCTATGTAGCATTTCCCCAGCCCAGCGTCGCCGAAACTATCTTCACCGAAGAAAAAGTCCGAAACTATAGATAGAAATAACGATATGATAAGACTATCCATCACTGTGTAAGAAAATATTGCAATTACTGAGTTTTAAAAAAAATGCTGTGACTTCAAGAAATTTGTTCACCATAAATTCACAGTTTATACAGTCGCGACAAGACGGACACAATTCTTGCAGCTAGTTGTTAGTAGCACCCCAAGCGGCGAACGTGTATAACTATCGTAATGTGGGGTGAGTATATACACTTGCGCGCATTGGAACTAGAACCTATTTTCTTCTTTGTGTAGTAATGGCATTATTTCTTTTGTAGAGAATATTTTACAATGTCTCACATTGAAGGATCAAATTACGTTAAAAGGCAATAGTGAGAATAAAACGCAGTTCAAGCATACTAGAAACAACCGTTCAAACTCATCCTGTATTTCAATCTCACGATACAATACCGTACTTTGGATATCATACCGATTTTAATTGAGACTAAGTGCTGAGTGCTGCGACTACGTACAGTGTTATTACATTTAATTTGTATTAAATAATACTGCAGCAGAAATCTGAAATGGAATTCAGGAGTGTCATTTTTTCAAATTCCCTAAGTACCATTACAGATTGGTCGGTGCATATTGATAGTTTTGAAGCTCAAAAAACGTGAGCGCTCTCTAATTATTTTATTTTAACACGCTAATGTAATTTATTATGATCATTACAGGTGCATACGATGGGTCACCCTTTGCCGTAGAAAATATTGAAACGGGAAAGATGCCGCTTACTTGTGTAAAAAATTATTTGCTCTGCTCGGGGCATTTTAAAGATAGCCAGTTGATAAAAAGAGATTGGTGCTAACTGCTGTCCTCATAATATTTGATATACCTAATAATCCGTCTCCAATAAGTTTTCAACGGAAGATACCTGCCATAAAGACAGTCTTCCCGAGGAAAAACTCTAGATACCAATCTCCTCTTATATCTAAAGAAAGTATCCTTCGATGGCTTTTTTTTAGCGTTGATAACATGTTTCTTTTCACCCAGTTTCTGCCCATCATGGCACATTTTGCCCTGATATACAGTTACAACAAGATCATCCAACGAGTGAGTCACTTTTAATTGAATGTCTATAGTTCGAAACCAGGCTATTAAGAACTCACTAAAGAGAGTAAGAGATTAGTTTTCTTGTTTGAGGAATAACATAACAGTTCTTCGAATTAAGAATATATTGAGATGTACTGGTGGTAGGTAGGAAATGGGCAGGGCAATTAACAATGCGGTTGCGATATATATTGCGGTAGTGCAAGATATAGCCACAAACTGTTTTAAACCTTTTGCCTGGAAATTCATAGGGAATATATTTTGTGGTCATGGATCTCATTGGTCCTGTGATGCCAAATGTTTTTCACCGAGTCTCCTGTATCGCAGTCCTTAAGCTTAGTCTAAACAAATAGTTTAGAATGTGCCTTAAGGTTACACATTTTTTCCGAACACTTTCATCTACCCTCTGTTCGTACGTGGTAAAATTTTGTCGAGGGAATAAATACCAAATGTGGCCTGGATCTAAGACTGTTTATGCTTTTTCATGAGAAGGCAATGAACTTGAAAGAGGACCAAAGGTTGGTTAATTTGAGCATAGATAAAATAGCAGTGGTGAGGCATTTGTAATACAATAATAATGTAGATTTTGTTTGTGGCTCAGAGGTCTTGGGTTTCTTCAGAAGCAGTAACATAACAAGTCCAGCTCTACTTCTAATGATAAAGGGATTGTTTTATAACTTAAGGAAGCCTATAGGGTATTTATTTTTCTGCCAGTCTGTAAAATAAAAAGTGTAAAAATGTTTTCAAAAGTTATTCAAAACTACTCTTGAAATGCTCTCTAAACCAGCGTTTACTGTGAAGACATGTATGACTGACCAGGGTTGAAACTTTGTTCTGATGCGTAATTCAATAGAAATATCAACTGATTTATCTTAGATTTATGCAGAAAATTAGACTATTTTTTATAATATTCCTCTATTGCTGGTCGGTTCCAGAAATTGCCTATTTAAATATGTTTGGTTCCATCTATTGAAAAGGTGAAATAGAGTTTTGATCTCTTTGGAGGTAATTTCTGAATAGTTCTCCCTGCATTCTAAGAATACAGTCAGACTTGCACCCATAGTTTCAAAAAAGCAGTAACATATACTACGTCATTCTACAGATGTATCTGCCATAAGCACTCATGTTTCTTGTGGATTAATGTCTGTTCAGTCACTGGCAACATCAAAATGTGTAAAAACGTAGATGATTTATTCGATATTTTCAACTCCCACGGAATTGTTTCAGCTGCGACACTAATAGTTACTATCACAGGGGAATATGAACACATTGAAGCCCTCGAGGCAATGAAAAATTGGCTAGGGTCAATCAGGTTATTTGACCATTAAGGAAATGATAATACATCAAAGGTGAAATTTGTTGAAGTTTGGCTTCTAAATATCAACTCTCTGCAAAAGATTTGGAAAGAGCTGAGAACCAAAGCCCTTTAGAAAGATGTCAAGAAACAAGAAAAATGAAACAAGACTTTTTCGAGAATTTTTCTCTGTTGTCCGCTACAAGGGTGGAGTATTCTTCAAACAAGAATGCAAAGAGATTTAACTCCTATTTCAATCTTTGGTTTTTTAATCGTTTCTGAAGCCTAATTCTTCCTGCGACAGTGAGGTATTCGATAGCCAGGAAGGAATCTTTGATAGCTTGAAAGAAGTGGTTGGTCAAAACATGATTTCTTTTTTTGTATAATTTGTTTCCGGGTAGCCAAGAACGAAAAGCTTAGAAATACAGAAAATAATGATATGATATATGGTTTTGGGCTATTTTCTGAGAAAGCTGCCTTCACTTCATTATTGTGAATGTAAGTACTTCCTCATTAAAATAAAAGATAATATCCGAGGGGAAAAAATTATTAACATACTTTAAAAACTTTCAAATTAGTGAAATTTCCTGTCTTACATTGAGCAGTGAGGAACTGAATTCCTTTTTCGAGGAATGCTAATCAAAATTGATGAGTAAAAATCAATGTGTTTTTAATTAATACAAATAGGGCGTCTTTTGGGAATGTGATTTGTGAATCAAACAAAATTCCTCTTCCAGAAAGATGCAGCTCAAGTGAAACATTTGCTTGTTAGAATCCTTGTTAGAACATGAATTTATTTTATATTTTGAAATTAAAAAATCAGGGTCTCTCTAGCTACAAAAATCGAAGGTATAAAACATACTTGAAGGTGAATAATACAGGTTACTGATTTGAATTAACTGTGTGAAAAAGCATTGTTCCGTAGATCCTTTTGTGTTTTTTTTCCTCACAACAAATTTGCAAAAATGTAATAGCGACCTTAACAAATACTCGTACATGTGCTTCCTGTTTGGTCTTTATGTCACTTGAAAAGTCAGAACAGATCTACGTCGTGTCATAAGCCATAAGTGCTAGACTGGGGTAACAAACTACTCAGTACATATTTCAAAAATTGAAGAAAGTTTTGCTCCTTCTTTGAAATGTCTAACCATTGAACGGACCATTTATTCCGCGAACGATAGTGTGACATCGGTGCTCTGAACGAGATTACGATAATTTAAAGAGGATGGAAAAGCCGTCACCATAAAGCATTACCCACAAAAATCAAATGTTTATTTGGCAATGCAAATGTTGGCGAAAGTGAGCAAAAGTTAGCTTCATTTACACCGTATTGAAAGTAGTTATACACGTTGACCACTAGAGGCGCTTGCTTCGGCGCGCTGCAAGTCTGTATATGGAAAATTACATGGCTTGACGCGACTGTATAGACTGTGATAAAGTTCTCCAATGGAGAACCGAAACCTCAATCCTTCACAAGCAATTCAAGCGCGCTCTTCACCTGACCACCCCTCATTAAGAGAGATTTGGCGAAATATGGCGTGAGGCTCCCAGCTCATGGTATGGCCTACTGATACTTTCCTCAGATTCTAGTTATTTTTATACGTGTTATTCTTCATATTACTCCTAATGGTCTTACTTATACGCGAAAACTATCATAATTTTTCTTGATTCCGGTCGAGTTTCATATTTTTTTAGGTAGTTCGTACAGATATCGTAAATTGTAAAGAAATCCGGAGTAATCCTCTCGCTCTGAAATTCTTTGAGTGAAGCAACGAATGTTCTGAGCGAGCAATTGACACTTCATAAATATCAAGCACGGTACCAATTAAATATATGAATGCAAAAATCATAAATCTATGACAATTAGTAACCTAAAATAAAGTTATTTAGAAAATAAGAAGTGAAGGATTTCCATCTCGTCGATAAAAACATTTTATCGTTGATTTTGACCATAATATATCTCGCATAATCTACAAATCTCTTTCTTAATTTTTAGAAAAACGGCAAGAGCATGTCGATAAGCGCAGTTCCAATGCCAAACAATTACATTTTTATTAAATAATAGAATAATATTCGATGTGCGAGATACTGCGATAACGTGACGGTGTTGGTCGTAGCGCATACGCGTAGAAAATCCAAGTTTCCGTGACCGAGTGACCGAGTTTCATGAAGAATTTACAGTTTTCGTATTTACGGAAATTTACCAAATATTGGCGTGCGCATTTGCAGTGTAACTCTGAGAGGGCCAACTTCGGGCCAAAAATCCTACATTTTGAAATCCTACAGCCTCTCGCCCAACTTCCAGCTTCCCACCTTGTACCTAGTGACTTCATATCTACCTCCTCTCCCTCATACTCCTTCTTCCTTTCTTCCATGAAATGGTATATATAGTAAATCAAAAGATTTAATTTCGCTTGAAGGTAACACGAAGTATCGAAACCTGAGTTGTGAAAATAAATTCTTAAAAGTGGTATTCAAAAAGTTATTTTTCAATTTCCCTCTTTATTTACTCCATGGACGACAATTAGTATATAACAACATCTAGCATATAATACATAAATTTACTATTGATGTAGGAACAAGAGGATATCTTATACATGGAGCTAACTACTTCATTATACGTACTTTAGTAAGCTCAGGGTAATAAAATGTCTGGAATAGGTACTAATCATGCGAGATAGTTATCACGGAAAGGTAGTTGAGACCAACACGGCAACTGGGACACATGCAATATCATGAAACACCCTATGTGGAATTGGAAAGCATCAAAGGATTGGAACCAGGATACAGTTGCGTTCTCTTACGGCAGTGCACATAATTTAACGTGATATAGTTGGTTGCAGGGTCGTTCCATTCGACACACCGCTCAAATGATATGTATCACTCAAGCGGCGATTACACACAGGAGTTGACTCCTATCTGATCGATTTATATCGAGTCGACTCCACTTGGAACCACCACTAAGATGGCGGCTACTCCGTCCAAGTATCGAATTCCGCCACTATCGATGGCGAACTCCTATAGGAAGTTTACATAGCGAAGTATGATACACGTCCAAGTTCACCTTCCAAGTGGACTCGTATAGGAGTCAACTCCTATGTGTAATCACCGCTTTATAGGAGGAATGAGATCGAGATATCGAACAACGACCTTAAATCGCAGGTATCAAGAACGACATCAATTCAGTCCAGTTCCATTCCCACCAGTAAGTTTCTTCTCCAACCTCGGTCCGAGATGAACAAATTTGACCCAGAAACCGAGTGGTATTCTGATATTTTGTTTTCCTCAAAATCGACTGTTCTCTCGGAAGGAAATATCACTTTCACCCTCAGTGGCGCTAGTGATATTCATCGCCTTTGGACATTTTGACAGGCTTGCGTGTCAAGAAGGAAAGGCAGGGTCGTTCTTGATTGCTCCCTTCCCTTGTGTTAGGGGAGGAAAGCCTGGAAGAGATACGCAAGGGAGTATTCCTTCCCCCAAACGCGGAAAATAGGTCATTGGGAATGAACCGGCGAATGAAATGGTGAATAAACGCATATAGTCTATAGCATTGTCCTATGTTTTCTCAAAACAAAAATCCATTCAGCAAAGGTCAAAAGGCATCTTAAAAACTTTAATTTATGGTGTCTTTAGTGAGAGACTTAAACTTAACATCAGTAAATTCACTGTAGCACACTTCTTGCGAGATAAATCACATCAAATCCATTTCAATTATGGATGAATAAATATAAGTGTATCGCACGAAGTAAAATATCTGGAAAAAACCATAACTATAGATCTAACGCGAGAAAAACACATTTGAAATATTTTAGTTGCTTAATTAAAGAGACAGATTTATCAAGCAAATAGTAGGAAGACCCTTGGGTTGAAAAGTGAAAGAGATATTTCGCTCTACTTAGGCCACATTTTGAGTAGATACGCCGACAGAATTTGAGACTATGCACAGAAATATTCAATAGCCAAAGTAAACAAAATACAAATGAAAGCCGTACACTTTTTAAAAACTAATACGAGTGAAAATAAAGCATAACACAACTAATGGATGGACTATGTTGGTAGCCGATAGAGATTAGGAGAATGAACGCTAGGCTAAGATTTTTTAAAAATTCAATCATGCAAGTGGATAGCGAATAGATAGATGAACAAAAAACCCTTATTTCCAAGAACCTTAAATGACTTTTACAATACGTAAGCGAGACGCTAAGTCACCCCATTATACTGCAGTTCTTTTTCGTCATCTCCCTCTTCCTATGTTATTCTCCTTATCAAGATTCTTTCTTGGCTGGTGTCCTGGTACGCCCTGCCAAATGCCTCAGAGGTGGCTCTACAGTAGCACGTAGATTCATTCATTTGTCGTCCAACCAACTGATTGGTGGGTCTACTGATAGGCCCTTTATATACTTACTCTATATTAGGGTCATCCCTAGCCTTTCCTGACCATGATAATTATTTGACCAACTCCGTGTCAAGTTGTCAAGCACCTCTTGCCTCTCTTTATGTTGTCCAAAAATCAAATTATCTTCCTTCCCCTTCCACACTTGCCACGCATATTCCTCTGTCACCCTATACAGAATCTTTTCTCCACTTAAATAAAAAATGAAGCAAAAACCTTTTGAAAAAATAACCAACCTAGTAGATACATTTTCAAATAACTATTCAATGCAGGGAAAAATCTTTGATCCGCGAAATAAAAGACATCTCGTGTAAACGTTCTTTTGGAAATATTTTGCCAATTTACAAAGGCCCTGAAAGCCTTTGCTGACTATTCTCCAATAGTTTTTTGATATCACTGTAAAAGGTTCTCCAATTAAGGCTTCTGAAGAGAGGAGACACGTCCCAAGCATAATAATTGCTAACTTTTTTCTTGTAAGATCAAAGGTTTCTTGGGAACGATGAAAATGAACTCTAATCAGCAGGGATGGAAATTCTTAAATAAAAATGTTATAACGTTCAACCAATATTACGTTCGAGCAAAAGGTTAAATTTCTTGCTCCTTCTTATGACCCCCACTTCTTTTATCTACTCGAATACAAAAATCCATTCTATTTTTTATTACAGATATGGCAACAGAAGTGTTTACACAATCTGTTTTTAACACCAAATATTTAAAGTATTATTTAAAGTAACAAGTTTTCTCACTCAATGTCATTTTATGATTGAATATGCAAATCACAAATATATAAAACACATCTTTTCTACTTTTATTAAATTACGATTTGGTGATGTCCTGAATCTGTAAATATCTCACTTTTACGGCAACCCCAACCTCAAATAAAAAAACTATGGCCCTTATGGTCTCCGATTTTACTCAACTTGATATATGGGTAGCAAATTATCTCACATGAGATTTACTTACACCCTTGTACCGTTAAAAAAAATTGCAAAAAACTCCACTACAGGAAGACGCCAGCACAAGAAGAGGCTTTGCGAAAACTACATTCAGAAAAGCTAAGTAATGACAAAAAACACAGTTTTCTCATAATAGAAGATTTAATGTGACTAGTTTGGATGTTACTACATCATCTTGAAGATGATGGAGTAACATTGAAACGTGTCCCGTTAAATATTTTTTTAGTGTAAAACTGCAAGTGTGTTTCTTCTGTCATTATGGAATGGTAACACCACATCAAACCGGAATTTCTATTTTTTTTAGAAAAGTGTAGAATTACCTTTGCATTCACAGTTGAAATATTCAATTATCAACATTCAGATGTGAGGTATAAAACAACTATGCAAGTCAATATACATAATGTTATAATAATATATAATATATGGCATAATATAGCTATATATTGAATGAGTTAATGATATAAGGAATAATCTCATATTTAAATACCCAAAAAGGTGTAGATACTTGTGGTAGAGAGAGGCTTTAAATCTAGTCCTTATCTTATTCACCATAACTGTTCAACACGGGGTCATTGTTCCAGACGACGGATCACTGGTCGAATATTCATCCGATCTCCTTCTCATCACACCTCGTCTCGCTGGAATGAACTCACTCAAAAATGTAGCTGTCAAGGAATTGAGGTCAGCCTTAAATTATTGCAACTGCAAATAAGTCTGGCCCAAAGGCCGGAGCCGATCTTTCAAAATGTCCGACTGATTCAATGGACCCCTCAGGGTGAGAAATCCAACTATCATTTCTCGCCACCCATTGTTCTTGAGACGTTCAAACTTTATGATTACACCGTAAAAGCGGTGAGTACTCTAGACGTCACTAGTGCCCCAAAGTTTGGAAATTGCAATTTCTGGGAAATGACCTCCCTACAGTTTTTTTCCCATATTTTTCAAATATGTAATTATTCGTATAGAGATTATCACGTTTGCTGAAACCGTTCGATTTCAATACAGACAAAGTCTATGCAGCAGATAGATTTGTTCCACTTGTTTTTTTTTTAATTTACATGCTGGGTCTAAGGGGAATGACAGTAGAAAGTAGCAGCAATTGAAAGAAACATTTTGATACAAGGAAGATGGAATCAGACACGATGCTTTATGCAACGTAAGATTACCTGAACGATGTGTACTATCAGATAATATGAGAAAATAAGTGGCAGAAAGAATATTTATGAAACACAGCGTCCAAAGACTGATTCATTCCAATTGATAAATGGTTGTGCAGTTAATGGTAGTGAGCAAAGGGGATTTTATCTGCACCTAATATTAGAAGTAGTAATTAATTACATTGGTTAGTTAAGGATAGCAGTTATTATCTCAGAATTTCCAAACTCCCGACAAGCGAAAACAAAGATAGTATTTTCTTTGTTTTCGCTAGTCGGGAGTTTGGAAAATCTGCGAAAATAACTGCTTTCCTAAATTAACCATTGTCATTTATTGAAGTATATGGACATTCTTAAAATATCAGCTACTGATATAAAATCAATATCTGATATTTTTCATCTAACCACTGTTATACTAAGTAAATAGGGAGTATATCTATCAGCTTCATTGATTCTTTCAAGAACTAAACAATTAAGCGAAATCCAATCTTTGTTGACCGAAAATAATTGAATACAGCCTTACATAAAATACATAAAATGTTTCTCATGTGTGAGAAATACTGAGCCTGTAACTATATAATATTAGTTAATAATTCACTTTTCGGAGCCGAAAACAGTTGCATCTCTTTTCCTGTGATTCAATAGGGAATTAAAACAATTTACTTTTCCTACGACTTGCTTTCCCGTGAATATTCGCAAAGACCAGCCTGCAATGGCACACACGATTGCGCAAGTCATGTACACCACAGTGCTAATAAAATATTAAAGACCAAAATATTAAACAATTATTTCGAAATTCTTTTATGGAATTAAATTGAGATGTCAATACCATGTTGGTAACATTTAATTTGAATACTAGAGTAAATATTTGGGTGGTGATTGATACGATAGACTGAAACTTTTACGGATATTTATCGACAAACTGTAATTTACTTTACCTCATTCTATAGCAAGTACAATTGCTTCAATTAAATCACTATGAAAATATGGACGATATATAATCAGTCTAGATCATAAATCATTACCTTTTGCAGATAATTTGACAAATTTTGAACAGTCTATATAATTATGAAAAATATATCGCATCCGTTTAAGTCAACGGAGGAAATTCTGTGATCATCAACGCATTTGGCCAATTGCGGCTCTATCAGCCTGTTATTATCATGACCTTGACTTATTTTTTAAGTTAGATCAAATAGCCCTGAGTCAATAGAAAATACTAATGCTAGACAAAATCATTAGATGCAGAGACCAGGAAAAAAACGTAAATATCCAGTCCTGGACAAATTTAACATAGAATTTTCAGCTGTCCTCTCACCTAGCATCTTTGAGCATCCTCCACTCTAAAATATTTACCCTAAACTATTGAAGGGAGAGAAATAGGTGAAGTTAGGGGGCCATGATTATACATAGGTAATTTCCTGAGTAGAAATTTACTTGTTTCGTGACAGCGGATGGTCTTTTCAGAGGCCGCCTATATAACTTCACGAAGATTTATGCTAATTTTGATTAGATATTTAAACATCACAGAAAGTTAAGAGTAACTAAATTTAGAAAAAATATCATAAAGTTGTAATGGTTACTATGCTCTTAAGACGTTAGTTTCTTCAGCTATATTTTTTTGTACTATACCTCTAAAGACTGTTTCGTAAGAGCATTTCGATTTAGCGTACTTAAGAAGGCTATGGTAATTTCGTTTTTTCTACCTGCCACTTGCAGACATAGGCAATAGGACTCAGAACAGGAAAGGAAAGACAAAACAGGAAAGGAAGGACAAAACAGGAAAGGAAGAACTGGAGGATCAACCCTCTGGATCCAACCTTTTCCCGGCGGTATATAACTTCCGTGATAGAATAGGAATCGGTGTTTCCATCGTAGCAGGCCTTGGCCCAGAAAATTTGCTACGTATTCCGGAAATCTAAATCTTTAATCGAGACTTCAAATCTTTTCGATCAAGTCTTTATGATGTTTTGAACCCATTACTTTTGTGTTGCTAGGTAAGAGCGTAACTTGTATGTCTTTCGAGATGGATACAATTTTCTAGATTCAAAAATTTACCATTATAAAGAGGTACATCCAAATAGGGGAGTATAGCGTAAGGTCCAGCAGCAATAGAGCAACAAGGCTAAGCCACCGGTTGGTCATTCAATTGTATTTATCTATGTACCCTTTAAATTCTTTGCTGAATCTTGCTATTCCACCCATTTCCCTTGTTTTCTCCTTCCCCAGACACCGTTCCCTCCACAGGGAAGCGTTTCGCTCCTCAGTCTACTTCCCTCCTTCACCCTAACACCCTAAAAGAGAATATGGCGTTATGGACATGGTGAAGAGAAGTAGGACGTATGTAGAGCTGGAGAAATATAATATGTAAGGAGTTTGAGGACAGTGTCTATAAAATCTAGAGGAGTTTTACTTTCTTTCATCAAAACCTGCCTTACCCAGTGAACTTTAGGCGATGCAAACTGTGGAAAGTTCTCATAATGAGGACAAACATATTATTATGTCTCTTTCTTATTGACAAGTTGAACGCTTTTGATGTTTCACATCATTATCAAAGGTGGCACCAGGATAACGGTAGAAAAAATCACATGGAACAGGGGTAAAAATAGTTATGGCCGACTTTAAAATGTATGGATAACGTTAACGGCAGGATGACGTAGCGCTTGAGTAATTTTCATGTTAACCTGGGTTTCGGGTAAATTTCCGCTCAGTTTCAATATTGGTAATCTGACCGTTTTCGATGCCTTGCACCATGAATTATGAAGAGGACCATTTATCAATGACTTCGATGAACTTATTACGACCGTGAACGTCACTCGTCTCAAATTAGTTTTTCTGAGGTATAGGTACATAGTTGATGATGGTAATATCATTTTTTTCATATTATTGCACTGTTAAATCCGTAAAAAGTGAAAGTTAACGACAATTATCACTCTCACCACGTAGCGGGGAATAATTCAAATCAAGTATACGTATCCTTCAATAAAAACGACGACTTTTATGAGCAAGTAAAATTATAACGCAATAAAATATTGAAACAATTAAAATTAGCAACGATATGAACGGCCTTGGGCTTAACTATGTGGAATGTCTCCACCACGAAAGTGATGAAAAGAACTATGTGACACACCACTTTAAAAAAATAAACAATTATATATTTTCTTAATATGAATTAAATATAACCCTCCTTTCATCACTTCCGAGATATTATCAGTTAAAAATGCATTTATATCATCAAATAAGCAATGTGCAGATGAACGACGATAAGACACGTGATCAGCATATGGAATTTACTATGATGAGGCGCCGATTATTTCACTAGGATATTCATTTCGCATAATCACAAGATATCTCGAGCCAAGCCTAAACGAAAGAAATGACCATAGTTTAAAAATAAGTGTGCGACAGCAAAAAACCGACACAGGAAAATGTGCCTTCGTTAACGGGACGATAGAGGAGGGGAATGCCTTACCTGTAGAAGTCTTAAATCCTTTCCCAAAAACTTTATAAGGAAGATAATTTGCCTCGCAAAATTTAAGCAAGCCAATTCATAATTTTTATGTGAAAAATATTGATCAATGTGATTGATACATGGACCATTACCACCAGGCAAAATTCTCAATGACTAACTGGTTAAATAAATAAATATAGTATCCATTGTTAAGTGTTTTTTATGCTCTATCCTTTATCCTTTTACCTGACAGTCACCTTCACACCTCACAAGCTACTTCGCTCACTTTCCGACTTGGTGCGTGCGCGTAAAAGGCAGGGTTTGCGTGTTCCGCGGAGATAGGCCGCGAAGATCTACGAGTCGGGTGTGTAAGGAGAAAGGCGGAGGAACCGAGGGAAGGGGGTGGACATGGTGGAGGAAAACGCCAGTTCTGAATGAGGAATGGAGGTTGAGAGAGGGTGAGGTGGAAGTTAGAGGAAGGATTGAGTGTAGGGAAGGGGGGTTGGACTGAAGTTTCCGCCTCGTGCCTCGTTCGCACCGCCAACGCGCCGAGACGGATATCAGGTTGGTGCAGCAGCTGGAGTACTGGCTTCCCATTAAGAGAGCCTGAGTTCAAATCTCGGCAGTTGCGGACTGTTGATTTTTTTATAGTTATCCGCGATTCTACTTAGTATACTGCGTGATAAGCACTTTGAGCAGTGTACTATATAAATAAATAGAATTCATTATGCTTTCTTTCCGGCCTCGGTGGCGACGGGCGTCCTTGCCTGCTATCCCGTAGGTCGCGGGTTCGAGTCCCGCTTGGGGAAGATTTTTCAGATCCCAGGGAATGATTGTGTGTGCTGTGTTATATTAACGAGTTAATTTGAAGTTCAGAGTACAGTGCTTATTATTATCATTATATATCTCCATTAATTTTTAAATTAGTTTATTTCTCTGTTACAACATTTCGCATGCATACTTATTCTGGGCTCAGAGAGAGTTTCATCCGAATTTATTAAATAATGATACCTAATATAGTGATCATGAAGGAATAATTATATAATAAATTCAGAAGGAACTCTGAAGGAACTGCCTTCATTATCATTATATTAGGTATCATTATATAATACATTTAGATGGAACTCTCTCTCTTTGATTCCTGAGGAAGCATGCATGCGAAACGTCGGTAATAAGAAATGAACTTATTTAAAAATTAATGGACCTATATCTCCTGAAAGAAAAAAAATATAATGACATAATACGAGGTGATGAAGAGGAATCATCTAGATAATATAACGTAGTTAAGCTTTACTTTGTGGAAATTTACCACAACGTTAAGTATGATTTCTCCTTTTAATTTATTGAGGATTGGTCGATTAAAATTCCTTTATTTATATTTACCCTGTAAATTGGAATGGTTGATATCATTTTGGTGTAATTAAAATTTCACAGCCCTGAGGATGGCAATAAATTTTCCGAAATGTTGGCAGTGAAATAAAGGAATTTGAATTGACCAATCCTCAATAAATTAAAAGAAGAGATTATTTATACGTGGTCAATAAATATATTAATTGTTAAGAATGATGATAAAAAATCTTTGCAAAAGTCCACACTTGTTTATTTACCGATCGATTTCGACGTCAAATGCGTCATTTTCAAGGTACACTGACAGTAGCACACCTTCTTTCGTTGCTTATTTAGTCATTCAGGTTGAGTGTAGGAGGGGCTGGAAATTGGATAGGATAGTTGGGTAAGATATGAAACAATGGGGAGGGTCAATTTTTGACGTTCGTGAGTGGTGTGGTGGTTCAAGTGAAAGGGTGGGGGTGGGATTTTTAAGGAAGGTGTCAGAGTTAAAAACCATTAGAAAACCTTTTTGATCATCTAAATGCTTTTCAAGGTTTTTAACTCTGGCATATACCTACCTAAAACTCTAACGGTGAAATAAATAATTGTGGAATCGTACAAAGTGATTTTGCCCATCATACTTAACAATACTATATACTTACATCGAATGGAAGAAACTCATATATTAAAGAAGAGAATTGATGGAACGATTTGGTAGAACAGCACAGGGGGATATTGAGTGATGACCATATTGAGCATGGGAATTAATAAAAGTCATGGACAAATTGCGCGAGTAACTCATGTTCGGTGGATCATTTTTTGCAAAAAAACAGGCCTCACTTTCGCGAGTCAATATGCCATCTACTCTCATCTTTGGGAGAAACTATAGGAATGGGCTAATTATTACGATGGATCTTCCTCCACCCTTACTGCATTCCTAGAGTAATCTTTACAAAGCCATTCTACCGACTTATGGCATGGCACCTTTACTGCCAGTCTTGCCCCAAATTACTAACGAGCCGAACCCTTGAGGACTTCAAAACAGTGAAAAGGTTTTAGCCTAATTTTTTTTGCATATTCGAGCACCTTATTAAAAATATACATCATCTATGTGGTGTCGTATGCCAAATCCTACTCATCTACATGTGTTTTTCATGCAAATTAAACATCAAAATGCGAGGGCTCACGGAATTTATGGATGAAATATAGGAAAAAATTATGTAAAAATTATTTTTTTTTTAAATTCCGACTGTAGCGTGGATATTTCGGAGGACACTTAGTAGAAAGGTTTGCTCACAAGGGGAGAGAGGGGAAGAGGAAGGGAGGGGGTAAAGCAGTACCGACATGAAGGGATGTCCCGTGAGCTTAAATCCCTCTTTTTCCGCCTTATTCACCACTTCCATCGGGAGATTTCCTTCTTTTTCTCGCGTTACCTTTCCTCTCAGTCTCCCTTCCCTTCTGCGGACCATTCAGCTGCATAAATGTTACCGTCCTTTATTCCACACGTTTTCCACGCAAGTGATAATTATAGAGTTTTCTACAATTATTGTAACAAGCAGTGCACCGATAGAGAGGTGTCTTTTCATGGCTCTGAAAGAACTCATCTTACGCCAGGAAAATGCCGGCTTAGCGGAGATGAAGGAGATTAAAAATTGGTTGTATCGTTTTGCGGATGTACGAAAAAAGATAAACTTCTAGAAATCTAAAACAAACTAATTTTATTCATCAAATAAAAAATCTGTATCGCCGTGATCTATTGTGTAAAATAAATACTACCGCTTAAAATAAACTTTGAAATAATTGATCTTAATTATTCTCCTAAAATAATTCTAATGTCTGTTCCCCAAACATTTTAATTGGGTGGATCTTAACTGCATACTAACAACAAGGCCTCTCCTTAGTTTATAAACATATATGAGTATTCGAGGCCAATAATGGTCGTTTCCATAATTCTAATCATAGTAGAGAGCGAAAAAAAGCTAAAACAATACGCAATTTTGATATCGCTACGTAATATTCCAATACAAGAAAGTCTAATTTTAGGCAAATTTCAGTCCAATTCTTGCCGTTGCAGGTGACGTTGTTAATATTTTAATGAGCGAATGAAAATTGATCTGCAAGGAAATTCTTCATTTTCCTCATTTAATCCCACTGAAAAACGATATTCTGTCTATTCTCTAAATATGAAAACTTTTTCAAAGTTTTCGATTTTTTCCTGACTTACTGGGAGATTATAAATATTCTCTCAAAATTTCAGCCTTATAGCTTGATGAGAAGTTCTCAGGAATTTGTATCAAATAGAGCTAACGTCATCTAACGTTTTTCGGCAGCCAGTCGTGTGACGTTCAACATCGCGTGACATCATCAAGCGAGCGTGTATACAGCGGGCGCTCTATTGGGCGTAAAGTACATAACTAAGGTTTAGAAGTTCCACTTTAAAAAGTACTCGTAATCCTGACGGGATCAGGAGAGGTGAGTTGGCCACTGAGCTGGAGGCAGAAGGTGTAGTACTACTACCGTCGTACGGGTCCATGGTGAATGTGCTTAAGTCACACGCTTTTAGCCTAATTTTAGGCGACATTTACTCTCCCTTTCCTCTTAAACCAGCTTTCGCCTTCGAAAAAAAATTCGCAAGCCCCGAAATTGGAATCGCATTTAAGAAGAAGTGAAAATTAAATTAGTACAAAGCATAAATAATTTCAATTTTTTCCTCGCCATATCTTGATACTCCCAAAAAATAGACATCCTGCTATATTTTCTCAACGGGTATCTATATCTCGTAGCACAATCCTTCTTAACTGGGATTCACAAGAGTCACAATTCCTTCTGCTCTTATCCTTTTTCGGGATTTAACTCAATATTTTATTTTCATCACAGATAAATGTGTGTATCTTTTTCGATTTTGGTGAATTATTATATGAAAAAAATGACAGCGAATGCTAGTAGGTACACATATATTCCTGGTGTGTTGTGACTGGAACGTATCAAAGACCGGAAGGTGCAGAAATAGGAGGGAGCGTACTTAAAAGACCAATGCGAGGGGGTGTTTACCTAGATACCTGTCAAAGCAATTTGTCTTGAAAAAGAATTGATAAGAAAAATGTGGATCAAAGATTGGATAATGAGATAAGCATTGATGTTCGATGAGAGAATGCTCTTGGTGTGAGATACTCAAGTAGAGTTAGCGGGCAAAACATTGGATATATTCAGTGAGGAAAGACTGTACCATTAGAATATGATATGGGTTTTTCACTAATGAACCACTGGATAAACGTTTTTCCAATGTAGGGAGCAGAAAATAAGGCATAATATTTTTTTTATTTTACATTTAACCACATTTTCCAAAAAGTGACACTTTTACTAACACCATTCTTTTCTCTCAACGGCAGAAGTGATTCAGCTTCATTTACTTGCCATTGCAGATAAATAGGTATAAGTTGAATACTTAACAAAATTTACAAGGTAATCAAATGAAAACCATACCAAATTGATAAATGTACAACGAAAAATAACGTAAAACTTAAACTTTTACGTGGTGAAAAACACGATTATTTCATAGTAAATACGATGAAAGAAAATCTAAAAAAAATTCTAACACCTAATAGAAAGGCATATTAAGAGTGTAATTGATGAAAGTACTAGTGTAAATAATCGCAGATGCATCTTCTCACTTTATAGGCTTCTGGATATCAGTGGCTTTTAGAAATTGTGATTAAAGGACTCGATGGGTGTGTTTGCGACTAACTAAGAAGAATACGGATTATATTTTTGCGTCTTGGGTGCATCTTAAGTAGAAATAAAACTAAAATATTCTACTTAAAATCTGAGTTTTCAACTACGATCCAATATTTTCCTCTCGAAGGAAAGTATTTTCAGCACTTTTATGCTCAGAGATTCTGAGAATATTCCAATGGATAAGGTTCCCGGCCTCTTAACTGTATTAATTTTAATCCATTAACGACACCTTCACTTTCTCTAGAATTTAGCACACTGATACGTGCCACTTGGATTTTGCAACCGAAAAGTGCGCGATCGGAAAATAATATTCTTTCTGCCTCGCACGCTTCCGTCTCCATCCTAGAACATCGCTAGAGGAATGCAGACACTCCCCCTTTCCTCCCGGCGGTCACTCGTTTCCCCCCGTCTGGACCACCCTCGACCCTTCTCGACCCTCCCGCCCTTGCGCTCTCCCTCTAGCAGACCCTCCCACTACCCTCCCACCGTCTCCACCCCAAGCCCTGCCCGAACCACCCTCCGTCCCTTTGACTCCCTCTCAAAGAACCCTATGTAAAAAAAACTCTCTTCCTCGAGACTCTCCCTCCCACTCCTTCCCCGATGCTCCACGCTGGAAGTTCGAAGAAGAGAAAATCGGCAACCGCTCGCCACTCCCCCAATCCTTACTGGGCCACGCGACCCAGCGCCCACTCTCTCCCCCCCTTTTTTTCCCCCTCTCGCTCTAAACCACCCAGCATCCACCCTCTCCCCCCTTTTTTTCTCTTCCCCTCTCGCTCAAAACCACCCACTCACCACCCTCTTCTCCCTTTTTTCTCCCCCTCTCGCCCCAAACCACCCATCGTACCACCCTCTTCTCCCTTTCTCACCCTCTTTTGACCCCCACCTACGCACTGGGTCAAACCGTATAAAAAGGCGACGTTCAGCATGGAAAAGCAGCACAGCGGAGGGAGAGGCACTAAGCCAGGACCCTCTCCGGGCGTCGCCAGCAGGGGCGCTCTCCGGGACCCCTGCGCTTCCGCCAAGTCTCTCCAAGGCCCTACGTCGCCCCACGGGACGTACTTCGGCCGCTCTCCTGCAGACTCCGGCGTCGCCAGCCAGGACGCCCTCCGAGACCCCTGCGCTTCCGCCCAGTCTCTCCAAGGCCCTACGTCGCCCCACGGGACGTACTTCGGCCGCTCTCCTGCAGACTCCGGCGTCGCCAGCCAGGACGCCCTCCGAGACCCCTGCGCTTCCGCCCAGTCTCTCCAAGGCCCTACGTCGCCCCACGGGACGTACTTCGGCCGCTCTCCTGCAGACTCCGGCGTCGCCAGCCAGGACGCCCTCCGAGACCCCTGCGCTTCCGCCCAGTCTCTCCAAGGCCCTACGTCGCCCCACGGGACGTACTTCGGCCGCTCTCCCGCAGACTCCAGGCGCCGCCCGCTGGGACGATCTTCGGCCGCCTGCAGCCAGAAGTCCGCTGATTCTCCAGAACACCGGCCACGCGACTACCCTAGGACACACCCGCCTCCGACCCTGCACCTTCCCGCCTCCCTTCGGCGAATCCGAGGAGGTCTCCGCTCCTTCCCGCCTCCCTTCGGCGAATCCGAGGAGGTCCCCGCTCCTTCCCGCCTCCCTCCGGAAAATCCGAGGAGGTCTCCGCTCCTTCCCGCCTCCCTCCGGAAAATCCGAGGAGGTCCCCGCTCCTTCCCGCCTCCCTCCGGAAAATCCGAGGAGGTCTCCGCTCCTTCCCGCCTCCCTTCGGCGAATCCGAGGAGGTACCCGCTCCTTCCCGCCTCCCTTCGGCGAATCCGAGGAGGTCCCCGCTCCTTCCCGCCTCCCTCCGGAAAATCCGAGGAGGTCCCCGTTCCTTCCCGCCTCCCTCCGGCGAATCCGAGGAGGTACTCGCTCCTTCCCTCCTGTCCCAAGGAAGTCGTGCCGGCCGGTCGTCGCTGCTCCGAGGTGGATGAGTTCGCCCCGGGCGCTGAGACGACGTCAACCGTTCCGCTGGCAGCGGGACCCTCCGAGGCAGAGTGAAGCAGCCATTCTACACCCGCAGCGCGGCGGACGATTCGCCGCCGTGGACATCCCAGGCGAGGTCCCTGAGCCCAGGGAGAACGCCTGAGCTGTTGTAGGCGAGATCCGCCGGAAAGCCGCTTCCCCCCCCCCCCCGCTGTTCGGGAGGACCTGTCGCTGCTCTTTCCCCAGTGCTCTCCCTACCAACTATCCCAACGCTCAGCATTGGACACATTCCCGAAATCGGGACCAAGAGAAACAATTCAAATCCTTAACTGATTTTTTTAAAAGAAAAACTAAACTTTTTTTGCCGTCTTCTAAATTCACAAGAAGACCTATTTTTGTACGCGACTTGGCGCATCCCGAAATCGGGACCAAGAGAAACAATTCAAATCCATAAATGATTTTTTTTTTTAAGAAAACCTGTTAACTTTTTTTTTGCCGTCTTCTAAATTAACAAGAAGGCCCTTTTTTGTGTGCGACTTGGCGCATCCCGAAATCGGGACCAAGAGAAACAGTTCAATTCCTTTAATGATTTTTTAAAGAAAAACTATAAACTTTTTTGCCGTCTTCTTAATTGACAAGAAGACCTGTTTTGTGTGTGTGTGTGTTTAAAGAGACATATATACCCCCTTTTGACGGGGTCAATCAACCTTTACCAATTTTATGGTTTTTTTTTATTTCCGTGAGCTGCCAATATACTGTGAAAATCCTAACTTGTAATAAAATCTTCCATTCACAAGATCGTGGGTGAGAATCTTTTCATACCTCCCCCCCCTCCCCTTTTCTCTATCCTTGAGATCACCCACTACCACTCCCACACCTTCCATCAATTAGCGGGTCTGCGCCCCGCCGCCGCCTACATCGCCTTCCTGACAGAAGAGGCAGCAGGATGGGGAAGGGAAAAAAGGCCCTTCCTGAGGAGGAGCGATCGCGGGACGCGTCAAATGGCGCCCAACGTGGGGCCAAATGCATCGAAGGTGGAGACCTTCGGGACCATGCCGCAGCCAACCCTGAGATCGAGTACATCCCCCTCCAATCAGCTCTACCCCCAGCCTTGCCGGACATCTCCAGAGCTATCATCCCCTCCAGCCCTGGCAGCGGAGCTCCACGAGGGACATCTCCGGTCAGGGACTTTGGTTCCTTACCGACTACATCCGCTCTTCCGAGAGAGCCCTTTAAACACTTGGTGGCGCCCAACTTATCACGCACCCGGCAGAGGACGAGATTCCAATGTGAGGAAGAAGACTGCAAGGGTGACGGCGAATACCTGGTCTCCTGTGGCGGCTGTCATGCGTGGTACCACCACGTATGCATCGGTTGGAGAGACGAAGCCCGGGACCTGCTCGGCCTCTTCTACCTCTGCCCCTCTTGCCAACACAGACCGGCGCATTCTCCCGCCCCCCGAACCAATCCCCCACGCAATGACCGCTGGGAATCTGCCTTCACCCCTCCCCAACCTGAATTCCACGGCCTGGACCACGAAGACCCTAAGAGATTCCTGGCAGCCATGAGGGACTCCTTTGCGAGCGACGGACTGCCCGGGAGCTTCTGGGTGTCCGCTGCTGAAAAACAGCTGAGGGGGGATGCTTCCAGATGGTGGAGCACGTACCGGGCGTTCGGACTCTCGTGGGAGGAGTTCCAGACGCGTATGAAACACAAATACGACAACGCAGCTCATCTTGCCCGCATCAGCGCTAATTTTTACGGCTGTTCCCATCTCCCAGATGAGCCGGTGGAGGGGTTCATCCTACGGAAAGTACAGCTGCACAGGCGGATACATCCCCGATCGGACGATGCCAGTATTCTGCCTACCCTGGTTGAACAGATTTCCCCGAACCTGCGACCCTTCCTCAGAGCGCCCATGCCGACCACGGTGGAAGAGCTCCTAGAAAGAGCTGGTGCAGTGGAGCGTGACCGCGCCGATATAACCAAGGCCCCTCGCTCACCGCCAGCACTGCCAAAATGCAGATTCTGCCCCGGTTACCACTACCATCGGGACTGCCCAGAAGCCCGACGTGAACGACCGGGAAACGAGAAAGCGGGCGAGGGAAAGACCCCTCCTCGTCCGCCCCCAAAGGAAAGGACACCATAGGTCAAACCTGCCACCTGGCCTCGGAGGAGCTGCCTAGGATACGGATCCAAGTGTTTGGGAGGGAGATTCCAAGCCTGGTAGATAGCGGAGCTAACGTAAACCTGATCCATTGGCAGTGCCTCCCACCAGAAGTGAGGACCCAGGTCAGGCAGGAGGAAGGGCAGCTGAGAACAGCAAAACAGGGTTCACACCTCGATGTCGTCGGAAGGATCCACTTGGCACTCCAGCTTCAGGGTTTGATAATTAACACCGAGTTCGGAGTGACAAAGGACATCGAGGAGGAAATGATCCTAGGGCATCCATGGCTCCGCAGTAATGAGGCAGTGATGGACTACGAGGAGCAAACACTGGCACTCGGGCGGCAGCAGCGAGTCACGGTCTCCTGGGCCCGAACTTCGAAGGTCCGTCCTTCGGTGGAACAAATGGATTCGGAGGCGTTCAACCACGAATTCCCCAAAGACCTCGTACCTAGGTTCGAGACGGCCTTACACCGATACGCAGAAGTATTTGCTGACGATCCAACACTGGGAAAAACCACCACGGTAACCCATGAAATCAAGCTGAAAGAACCCCTACCGAACAGACCAGTTGCGTACAGATATTCACCAGAGAAACGGAAGATTATCCGGGAACAGGTACGAGAGATGCTCGCCGATGGAGTGATCGAGCCTAGCCAGTCGAGGTACGCCTCTCCCGTGGTCGTCGTGGAGAAGAAGGACAAGTCACCCAGATTCTGCGTTGACTATCGGCGGCTCAACGGAGTAACAGAAGATGTCATCCAGCCGATGGTCAACATCCACGACGCCCTAAAGGACATTGGCCCGGCTACTATCTTCTCCACGCTCGACTTGAAGTCCGGCTACTGGCAGATCCCCATGCATCCCAAGTCACGGCCGTTGACGGCGTTCGACACACCAGATGGGTCACTCTACCAGTTCCGAGTCATGCCGTTCGGTCTGAAAAACGCCCCGAGCACGTTTCAGCGGCTGATGTCCCAAGAGGTACTCAGAGGATATATTGGTAAATTTTGCATTGCATATCTGGACGACATCATCATATACTCGAAATCCTGGGAGGAGCATCTCGAGCACCTGGAACGAGTGCTAGAAAGATTACGTCTGCACCGTCTGACCTGCGCCACAGAGAAGTGTAGGTTTGGAAGGCAGAAGTTGGAATACCTGGGGCATGTGATAACCCCCCAGGGAAACGAACCCCGACCAGAGAGTGTGGACGCCATCCAAAAGGCAGCGCCTCCCCGAAATCGCAGAGATGCAAAACGCTTCCTCGGACTGTGTAACTGGCTGCGAGACTATATACCGAGACTGGGTGAGATGCTGGCTCCCATAGCAGAGCTCACCGGCAAACAGGGCCGCTGGACGTGGACCCAACTGCACCAGGAGGCATTTGAGGAGGTTAAGAGTGCGTTCACTCGACTTGAGGGACTTTCCCGGCCGGACCCAAATATCCCGTTTGTAGTACAAACGGACGCTAGTGGCATTGGCATGGGGGCAGTCCTGTACCAAGAACCCACCCCAGGGGAACGCAGG
The DNA here is from genome assembly GCA_963573305.1 of Pyrrhosoma nymphula. NCBI lineage: Eukaryota > Metazoa > Arthropoda > Insecta > Odonata > Coenagrionidae > Pyrrhosoma > Pyrrhosoma nymphula. The sequence goes on along the minus strand of OY754334.1, from coordinate 98,810,647 downwards.
GTGATTGCGTATGCCAGCGCTAAGCTCAGCCGGACAGAGAGGCGATACCACGCCAATGAGCAGGAGTGTTTGGCGATAATATGGGCCATCAAAAGGTATCACCAATATTTGGTAGACAAGCCTTTCACATTGAGGACAGACAGTCGGGTCCTCACTTGGCTTGACCGCATGAAGGATAGCCGGGCGAAGCTCACCAGATGGGCCATGCTTCTCCAGGAATATAATTTCACCATTGAGCATTGCCCAGGGAAACAGAACGAGCTGCCGGACGCGCTTTCCAGGGACCCAGCGGGGACGGAAGAGGAGCACTTGCCCGAAATCCAGCGGATGTTGCCCCCGACATGTTGCCAGATAACCGCCGACGAATCTCTTCACGACAGAGCCAAGCGAGAGCAACTGGAGGATCCCCAGACGATGGCAGTGGTGAAGCGCTGGGAGACTCTCAATGAACGGGGGGCTCGGAACTCGAATCAACAGAGATTTTTGCGGCGCCATAAAGTGGAGAATGGCGTATTGTGGTCGCGAGTAAATGCCACCACACCATGGAGACTTGTGGTCCCTAGCACTCTCAGGGAGCAAGTCATACGACGGTACCATGACGATCCCACCGAAGGTCACCCAGGGGCTGCAGCTACGTTGGATGCACTATCCCGAATCTTTTACTGGTCCACAGCCCCCCGCGATGTGAGACGGTACGTAAAGAACTGCTTGCTTTGCGCCTGCAGAAAAAGAGGTCCCCCTCAAGCAAAAGGGAATATCCAGCCTCACACGCCGCGCCAACCCTGGGAAACCATAGCGGTCGATCTCATGGGCCCATACCCGCGCTCACAGAGAGGAAAGACTGGCATATTAGTAGTGACAGACCTTTTTTCCGATGGGTGGAAGCTTTTCCGCTGGGGTCAGCGGAAGGAAACGTGATAGTAAGGATTCTAGAAAGTGAAGTATTTGCTCGATGGGGATACCCCTCCACAATCCTTACTGACAACGGGCGCCAGTTCATAGGTTCCGTATGGCAGGAAGCATGCGCAAGGTGGAAGGCTAAGCATTGGACTACAGCGGTGTACCACCCTCAAGCCAATCCCACGGAACGTAGAAATCAAGAAATTAAGAAGGGCCTACGACTGCACATACAAAATGAGCGTCATCAAGACTGGGACAAGTACCTCAGCTCGGTTCTCTTCTCCCTTCGCCGACGACGGAACGCCGCTACCGGGTACTCCCCAGGGGAGGTCATAATCGGGCGACCAATCAAAGGACCTGGGGAATGGATCGATGGAGAACGGCAAGTTGTACATTCCATAGACGACTACGTCAAGCAACGATTGGAGGCGCAAATCTCCAGGGAAGAGCAGATACGGTGGGCGCAAAAGAAATACCAGAAGAGATATGCAACCCCACCGACGAAACAAGGCAAAACCTTCAACCCAGAAGAGAGGGTCTTAGTCCGTACCCAAGCGCTCTCTCGAGCCATCGACAAATTCCACGCAGGATTCGCCCCAAAATGGGAGGGTCCAGGCGTTGTGGAGGAGGCTGTCGGAAACACCGTCTACTGGATTCGAATGCCTCAAGGAGCAAGGCGAAAGGTTCATGTTGATGACCTACGACCGTAACCAGAGACAACGAATGTCGATGCAAACCTCCAAACCACGTCCAGGGAAACATAACAGACAACCGCACCCACGTTGCGGGGAGTGGAAATAAAGGAACCGGATGACAAGGTACGGACAAGAAGTGAAGACATCACGATAATTTCCCATCCTCACTTTTCGGTCTTCGACGGACGGGGGGTATGATACGTGCCACTTGGATTTTGCAACCGAAAAGTGCGCGATCGGAAAATAATATTCTTTCTGCCTCGCACGCTTCCGTCTCCATCCTAGAACATCGCTAGAGGAATGCAGACACTCCCCCTTTCCTCCCGGCGGTCACTCGTTTCCCCCCGTCTGGACCACCCTCGACCCTTCTCGACCCTCCCGCCCTTGCGCTCTCCCTCTAGCAGACCCTCCCACTACCCTCCCACCGTCTCCACCCCAAGCCCTGCCCGAACCACCCTCCGTCCCTTTGACTCCCTCTCAAAGAACCCTATGTAAAAAAAACTCTCTTCCTCGAGACTCTCCCTCCCACTCCTTCCCCGATGCTCCACGCTGGAAGTTCGAAGAAGAGAAAATCGGCAACCACTCGCCACTCCCCCAATCCTTACTGGGCCACGCGACCCAGCGCCCACTCTCTCCCCCCCTTTTTTTCCCCCTCTCGCTCTAAACCACCCAGCATCCACCCTCTCCCCCCTTTTTTTCTCTTCCCCTCTCGCTCAAAACCACCCACTCACCACCCTCTTCTCCCTTTTTTCTCCCCCTCTCGCCCCAAACCACCCATCGTACCACCCTCTTCTCCCTTTCTCACCCTCTTTTGACCCCCACCTACGCACTGGGTCAAACCGTATAAAAAGGCGACGTTCAGCATGGAAAAGCAGCACAGCGGAGGGAGAGGCACTAAGCCAGGACCCTCTCCGGGCGTCGCCAGCAGGGGCGCTCTCCGGGACCCCTGCGCTTCCGCCAAGTCTCTCCAAGGCCCTACGTCGCCCCACGGGACGTACTTCGGCCGCTCTCCTGCAGACTCCGGCGTCGCCAGCCAGGACGCCCTCCGAGACCCCTGCGCTTCCGCCCAGTCTCTCCAAGGCCCTACGTCGCCCCACGGGACGTACTTCGGCCGCTCTCCTGCAGACTCCGGCGTCGCCAGCCAGGACGCCCTCCGAGACCCCTGCGCTTCCGCCCAGTCTCTCCAAGGCCCTACGTCGCCCCACGGGACGTACTTCGGCCGCTCTCCTGCAGACTCCGGCGTCGCCAGCCAGGACGCCCTCCGAGACCCCTGCGCTTCCGCCCAGTCTCTCCAAGGCCCTACGTCGCCCCACGGGACGTACTTCGGCCGCTCTCCCGCAGACTCCAGGCGCCGCCCGCTGGGACGATCTTCGGCCGCCTGCAGCCAGAAGTCCGCTGATTCTCCAGAACACCGGCCACGCGACTACCCTAGGACACACCCGCCTCCGACCCTGCACCTTCCCGCCTCCCTTCGGCGAATCCGAGGAGGTCTCCGCTCCTTCCCGCCTCCCTTCGGCGAATCCGAGGAGGTCCCCGCTCCTTCCCGCCTCCCTCCGGAAAATCCGAGGAGGTCTCCGCTCCTTCCCGCCTCCCTCCGGAAAATCCGAGGAGGTCCCCGCTCCTTCCCGCCTCCCTCCGGAAAATCCGAGGAGGTCTCCGCTCCTTCCCGCCTCCCTTCGGCGAATCCGAGGAGGTACCCGCTCCTTCCCGCCTCCCTTCGGCGAATCCGAGGAGGTCCCCGCTCCTTCCCGCCTCCCTCCGGAAAATCCGAGGAGGTCCCCGTTCCTTCCCGCCTCCCTCCGGCGAATCCGAGGAGGTACTCGCTCCTTCCCTCCTGTCCCAAGGAAGTCGTGCCGGCCGGTCGTCGCTGCTCCGAGGTGGATGAGTTCACCCCGGGCGCTGAGACGACGTCAACCGTTCCGCTGGCAGCGGGACCCTCCGAGGCAGAGTGAAGCAGCCATTCTACACCCGCAGCGCGGCGGACGATTCGCCGCCGTGGACATCCCAGGCGAGGTCCCTGAGCCCAGGGAGAACGCCTGAGCTGTTGTAGGCGAGATCCGCCGGAAAGCCGCTTCCCCCCCCCCCCCGCTGTTCGGGAGGACCTGTCGCTGCTCTTTCCCCAGTGCTCTCCCTACCAACTATCCCAACGCTCAGCATTGGACACATTCCCGAAATCGGGACCAAGAGAAACAATTCAAATCCTTAACTGATTTTTTTAAAAGAAAAACTAAACTTTTTTTGCCGTCTTCTAAATTCACAAGAAGACCTATTTTTGTACGCGACTTGGCGCATCCCGAAATCGGGACCAAGAGAAACAATTCAAATCCATAAATGATTTTTTTTTTTAAGAAAACCTGTTAACTTTTTTTTTGCCGTCTTCTAAATTAACAAGAAGGCCCTTTTTTGTGTGCGACTTGGCGCATCCCGAAATCGGGACCAAGAGAAACAGTTCAATTCCTTTAATGATTTTTTAAAGAAAAACTATAAACTTTTTTGCCGTCTTCTTAATTGACAAGAAGACCTGTTTTGTGTGTGTGTGTGTTTAAAGAGACATATATACCCCCTTTTGACGGGGTCAATCAACCTTTACCAATTTTATGGTTTTTTTTTATTTCCGTGAGCTGCCAATATACTGTGAAAATCCTAACTTGTAATAAAATCTTCCATTCACAAGATCGTGGGTGAGAATCTTTTCATACCTCCCCCCCCTCCCCTTTTCTCTATCCTTGAGATCACCCACTACCACTCCCACACCTTCCATCAATTAGCGGGTCTGCGCCCCGCCGCCGCCTACATCGCCTTCCTGACAGAAGAGGCAGCAGGATGGGGAAGGGAAAAAAGGCCCTTCCTGAGGAGGAGCGATCGCGGGACGCGTCAACACCCATGGTGTTTGTGCTCCACAAGTAAACGAGTTGATGCTCAAAGTGTGGAGGCAACACACGGGAGTGCAACGGGATATCAGTGCGACAGTGGAGGGTCACGGTTCGGATCTCAGGAGGTTCATGACCACTTTTCTCACGTGCATGACGGACGCTGAGTATTTAGAGCGAGTTTGTTTTTTTGACGCGGTGCGCGTTTGAGCACACATGGTTTCGTTTTCTTCTAACATCTAAGAGAAACATAAGAAAAAGTAATTTCTTCGTTATTCTAATCTAGCCAGGACAATCATTCAGATTTAACATTTCTAAGATTTTTATCACGCTTGGTATGCATGATATCGCGAGCCAATGCACAGAAAGTGCAGGGAATCACAACCTGATATCCTCCCAACTGGCTTGAAACTGATTCGGGAAATTGTTAGTACTAATAAGAATAACATTACTTTTCGCTTTTTGGCCAGACGAACTAATAATTTTACTGTAGGAATCAATAAAGCTCAGATTGAGAAATTCAAAGAACAGCGGAATTGACCGCAAAGTAACGGAGCCACCCGCTGATGGTCACACAATTCTGTCAAATTCTCGGTGAAAAAATCATTCGCCTGGACTGGGATTCGAACCCAGGCCCCTCAACTTTTCCTCAAGTGCTATAACCAGTTAAGCTACTCAAGCGCGAATTTCACTGGGCTTTAAGAAGCAAGTTGTCGTTACGGGTACCGTACCGTACATACAATGCCATAGAGTACCCGTGTGCGAGCACTAAGCGCTACTGTCCACAAAGATCAGATTGAGACTGAATTAGTATCTTTTAGGATGCAAGAATTAGTAGTGTAAGTAAAAATAAATATTAGTGGTATCTTAATCAGTAGTAACTTAACTATTTTATGATTTATCCATGTATTGATTCCCTGATTGCATTTCGGTCCCTGCCTAGCGGCCAGGGGAGCGTGCAGGGTTCGGCCTAGAACTGGGAGCATTGCATGCCCGGTGTGGAATTATCCCGTGCCATACTCCTACAAATAGCTTTCACGGTACTTCGTAGATTTTGATGTAGATCTCTACGCGGTCAACGATTGTTATCCGGCATAGTTCGGGTTATAAGGAAAGGAAATATATATCCGCCACGGTCGAGTTTTGAACCGGGGTTTTCAAAAAAGGAAAGCCATGAATTTAGCCACTACATCGATCCAATCTCCTTCTACTCATGAAACCAAAATTACTGTAGCCGAAACTATTACAAGATGCCTGAGTAATCTTCAATGCGCAAACTGAGGAATAAAAATCAATGCTCACACACAATTGTAAGAAATTTTGCGTGCGATCGGATAACTTGCAATTCTCGTCTAAAAATGCGGAGGAATGCGAGGGACGGACGAATACGAAGTAAAATACGACGCCTATAAGGACGATGTGTACTGCCATATGTTATGAGTGCTTGCGCATTGCGCATGAACTCAAAACACACGACCGTATATGAGGATACGTTCCGATGTAAATTTCATCAGTATCCAATATATCGAGAAATATCACGGAACACCGTCAGGTGCACTCCAACTTATGAGGGATCTCATGAAAATTTACGAAGAAATCAAAGCGGTTTAACGTCTGAAACTGAGGGCCGATAGGGAATCATCATCTCATCAAAATGTCTTCTGTTCTTTTTATATATTCCCAGGTTTCCACTTTTTCTCTTTAATTTAAGGTAACCAAAGCAACCCCTGCCTACCCGCTAAGTGTGGTGTCCAAAATGTTTAGCCTATATTACACATCAAAGTTTGATTTTAAATATCTGAAGCCTAATCACCGATCTGGCTGATTTTTTTTCTTTAAGCGACTTCCTGAAGAACTAACTCTTGCTGAGCAAATTAGTTCTTAAAGCGTTTCTGAAAAACACGTTGTCGCAAGTCGACCAATAACTCCATATTCTCTTCCTCAATACAGTCTGAGTGCCTTACCAAAATGAATTGTATTATGTTTGAAGGCCGTTAAATAACATACTCTGCCTAGAAATCCCAATTGAAAGCCATGCTCTTCATATTTTGTCCTAAAGATCTTTCCCAGGTTCCAACTTGATCCTTCAACGAATTTTTCCGGGAATCAGACCTAATCCAATGAATTTTTCACACAAATCCCTCAGCAGCACGAACACCATCTGCTGTAAATTTTCTGGAAGTTATCAACAAAAAACGATCGCTATTATCGTCCATTTCACTAATACTCCCCGTTACTAAGCATTTGTGTGGCTAAGTTTTCTGTGAACTCGTTTAGCTGCTACTTCTTACGGCTTCGTTTGCTGCAGTAACATTAAGTATGGGGAGCAAGGAAGCTTCTCTCTTCCCAACACATTTGGTAGCCAAATTAGCGCCGAGGTAATGATCAGCAACATTTTTCCGCTATACTCCGCGCAGTTGACAGAAATGTAGTAAATTAGTAAATACATTGACTGCCGGCTGTAGAAGAAAATAAATAGATCGAAAAATACAATAATGGCCTCCTTTTACATCAAATAATCGTAAAAATATTGTTTTCCGTTCATTACTTTCTTTTCTAAACTAGTAGATTCCAATAAATCATGCTCTTTAAAATATTGTTTAGTATTTTCGTACGTATAAGGGTGTATATTTGCCACCATAATGACGTTTCTAAAAAAAAATTTATGTACCTACATTATATAACGGTGGAATTGTAATTTTAACTCGTCTCTGCTGATTTGTGAATAAATTTTCAAAAGCTCATTCTCCTCTTTGATTACTTGTCAAACCTTTCGCTTGAATCACTTGACCTCGATTGATTTTCATTGCCAATTATTCATTTTTTTTATTTTTAAAAGTAGTTATGGCAAGTTTTCTATTACATATATTTCTAACATGTTCGGGAGCCTTGTGAATTGCGTTTATCATTGACATTTCAAAAATAAAAGACATAATTTAGATATACGTTGTTAGATGATGCTTTGTATATTAGCATTGAAACTAGGTAACATATTGTTCGTTTAAGAAATTAAATCAGCTGTGAGAAAAGACTCCACGTTTTTAACCGTCGAAGAAATGCTGATGAAACTGCACCTCCAGGTTCCATCCGTCTTTTGAATCAACATTCTAAATTGTGAGGACTGGACGTAACATTCTCCTAAGAGTTGTTTTTATACTGTATTAGCTGAAAAAAGTTACATTTACCGCAGTTCCTCCGAAGTTGGGGATGATGCTCTTATATTATGGTCTTTCTTTGTTTAAATATGAATTAATACAATTACATCAATTTTATCTGTTGATAATTGTTCACATCTGCATCTTTTAAATGATATTTACAACTGCTGACTTGTTTTTTTCTCTGATAAAATAGTTTGTGAGAATGACCTAGGGAAATCAAATCTTTCTTATTCTATCTTATTCTGTTAGACTCGGCTCGGTTCGATTCTATCCTGTTCTATCCTACTCTATTCAATTCTATCCCACTCTATTCCATTCAATCCCATTCAATCCTGCTCAATTCTATTCATTCTACTCCAACCTACTTTATATTGTACCATCCTGTCTTACTCATTCCTTATCTATCATATTCAATCCTATTCCACCCTATTTTATACTGTTCTCCTCTATTCTATGCCATTCTATTCTGTTCTGTCCTTTCTATTCATCTGTTCTGAACTTTACCACCCCAATTTACTAAGGTGATACATAAAGGCTAGAATGAATTTATTAACTCTCACCACTCAAACCAGCCTTTTGCGGTTAAAGACAGCGGTTAGCAGGGGCTTTACACCCCTAGACTTGGCTGTGCGGAGAAATTCGGAGTGCTTAAGCCGAGAAGGACGGTCGAAGACCTAAGACGAGCCTTGAACCCCTAACACACAACGACTTAACTTTCTCGCCAAATACCCTGTCCAAAGGATACGGGGTCAGTTCTCCGTTCCCTACTCGACCGACCATACCCCCAAGAAACCCTTGTAACCGGCTCCACAAAAGCAATGGTCATCAATCCACGAAGTGGCGAATGGCCCCGACCACTGAGAGGACCACTTCTTCCTGCTTATTTAGTCCGTCCAATCCCACTTATACAATTACCGTCCCCCTTACCCTCCCGAGGGTCATTCCATGTACAATGATGGTTTAATTACCATTAAAAAATACAATTATTGCACGCACGCAGTTGAATGCAACGATTTAAAAATTTAATCCCCCTTCTTTAATTCGTGGTAGTCATTTTTTTTTAAATGGCGCATTTGTATTTTTGAGAATTTTAAAGTTTACCCTACCCTAAATATCTCAAGAACTAATTACGACAGATGAAATATAATTAAACCATAGTATTTTAAACTTGATTAAAAACATCTATTATTGTCCTTTTCCGTTTTAATTTGCTTATTGATGAAATTGAACTTGGAGTCAACATTTTTTTTCCTGTAAAAAACTGATTTTAGATTCTACAATTCTATACACGATGGTGGAAAGTCTCAGATTTGAGATTTTTTGCGCAAAAAGAACAAAAATATGAAAATAATATATATTATAAATTTTTGTGTGGTTAAATAATAAATAAATAAATGTGTCAATTACCCATTTTCTTCAAGAAGAAAACAAAAAAGGCTTCGTGCTAAAAATCACCTATTGTTTTTACTTTATTTTCTCCGTTGGGAAAGCTTTTAAAATATGTGGCTTACAGAATCTGAATATATGCAAACTCACAACAAAAACTTAAAAATATTAGTTGGAGATTCTACTCGTAAGAGAAATATGTCAGTTCTAAATTAGCTAGATACTTAAAATCAGCCACTTTTGGAAATCAATTTCTCTATTGAGTAAACCTTTTAACATTTGTGGCTTACAGAATATAAAGGTATGCAAGCGAGATAATGGAAACCTTTAATAAAAAATGCATCATGGATATGTACTCTATAGGCATCTAAGCGGGCCATTATTCCAAATATGTGGGAAAAACTAATATCTCGGAAGCTATAGTCTGCATAGGCTAAGTCTGTGTTTTATTCAAGAGCGTTTAGACTGAAGATTCAACTCAAAATATTTGTGAATGATATTGATCATCATATTTGAATTTGTATATTTTTACTATGATATTTCAAAATAAATAATATTTAAATACTAAAGATACTTATACTACTCGCATTTATACAATTATAGAATATCATTGGCACAAATTATCTGACAGCTACATGGACAGTCACAACTTGCAGTACCAAATATTTATAAAATGCAAGAAGCAGTTAAAGAATATTCAGGAAGGTTAACTGAGACTGAAACACCAAGAGAGGAAATAAATTCAACACTCTAATATTGAAAATATTATTCCGTTTCTGTACGTCTTGCAATGCCTTGCATACAAAGTAGAATTTTTGTGTTTTTTGTTTGCTTTAACTTATTATTTACATTTAAGAGTCTTCCGGGCGAGCTAGGACTATGAAACTTCCACACATACTTCTGTACACAATACCACTTGGAAAATTGCAAGAACCGCGGAAAAAGAATTCTTATAAAAATGTTATCTTTCCATTATCGTTTACTTATACTTCCATTAGGAAAGAGTTGATTTCCGTGCATAGCTTTCTTCTTATAATTTTTTTTAATTATTCAAACTCGAGATATTGGATGGAGATTGTCATCAAATTGGAAGTATTTGTATCCTATGCATCATTTTCAATGTGTTCTTTCCCTTCTGAATTTTAAAAGGTGCCTTCCGCTAGTATTCCATGCAGGTAAGTGCTTCATTCAAACGGTCAACCTTTAAATTCAAATATGAATCTGCAGCCGGACTAATGCTTGAAAAGGCACCTACTTTTTCAAGCCGCAGATCAAACCTTTCCTTTCAATGGGTCGCCCATCTTTCCTCCCCGTTCCAATGCCTTCCCCAGAACAAAATATTCGTCGGCGGTGGACGGCCGAAGCCATTAATTACAGCTTTCGTGACGAGAATCTGGTCCTCGTGAAATCCCACTACCCCTCCCTCCCTCTCTCTTATGGAAAGGGATTTAATTACGAATACCCTCCAAACGAGCAAACGGAATAAATGGACAAAAGAAATAAAACGCACGGCCCTTTACAGTCAAACGCAGCGAACGCCACACTCGGGACGCCATGGTCAACGGGACAACGTCACCCGCAGAAACATGAGGGACGAGAGATATTGAAAGGAAATAAATTCCGACGCGCAGGGTAAAACAAACGATGGTGACATCTTCAGAAGCGCACTCCCGATCAGCCTGCTTGTGCCTCGGATCGGAACGCTAAAGTCGTTGGTGAGAATTCCTCTTATGAGCCTCCCCATCGAAATAATTCAAATGTACTTTTTTATATTCGCGTAGGAAACTGTTTTCTCTGCCGTAGAATGTCAACAAAATCTTAGCTTTGTGCATAATTTGTTTTCACCAATGATAGTTAAAACTCTATGCATGAGTTTTGAAGGCGAGTGGTTAAAGCATGGGAAAATAAATATGATTTTAACCCCTACTACAAATGTTATTTTTGCGTAAACTTGCATAGAATGTGGACTTCACCCTTATTAAATTAAAATTAGCAAATCAAAACAGCAACACAAGTTAGATTATGAGTTCATTAACAATTTACGTTAAAAATGGAATGCATTTTTTAAATGCTAAATGCAGCCGGACGAGGTGATAGTAGTTTGAAAATAAAAATTTATTCATAGACATTTCGGAGTATTGTTCTCTTACGTGTTCTAGAAGTTAAGGCTTATCATCAGAAAAAACTATCAATGTATTTAAGCGACAAAAACGAAAATATGGGATATCTCATTCTTGTCAAGTCTTGTAATCTTCTAACGGGGAAACATTAATTATATCTTGATACCTCACTACAAGTCATAAATGTATATTTTTTCAACAGCTCCATCAAAACTAAATGTAGGTCAGTGACCCCTCCCACACGAGGAATCACTATTGACTAACTGTGAAGTGTGTTGACGATACCTTGCACAAACTTGCGACGACAAGCGTAAAGAACTCTGATATATTGTACAAAGGTGGAACTGTTAGATACGGTCAGCAATGAAAGGAAAAGGGAATGGAGTTGCAAGTAGTCGTAGTATATATAGTCGTCAACTCCATACGTATTCCACCTAATAAACTTAGGTCCCAAGACATTCCAGGCTTATTTCCCCCGACTGTAGAATCATTTCTGAAGTTTACCTCACAAAATTATCCATTACCCAAGCCCTTATGAATTCTTTGCTCATTTTGGAACCCCTCTCACAGTCCAAATTTTCTATCATTTTCCTCGTTATCTCGCGCCTCTTCGAACCAAAAAGCTTATTTTCTCTTCGGCATAAGTTCAATATTAGACCCCATGAGTACTACCGGGAAGATAAGAGGTTTATTCATTTGAAAATCGAAGGAGAAAAAATTTGGAATTACTGACGACACTGAAAACGGAAAGTTAAATAAGATTATAGACTGCAAGTGTCCCGCTCATAGAGGACTGATATTTTAAGCAGGTATGGTTCATAACAACTACGGTAATTTAAGAATAGGAATATGATAGGCAATGGTTTTTGCAAACGAAATTTCAGCCCATGCATAAAACATTAAATATGAAACAAGACTGAGCACACTAATTTTGACCAACTCTAATAAATAGTCCCCGTGATATATGAGTGGTCTATCCCGCCTGAGTTTATTGGTGGTCAGAAGCCGTATTGAATACAAAGTTCCTTCCATGTGCGTCACCTAGTTTAACAAAGAAGCATATTTAGTAAGATACCTGACAACTGCATGGCAGTCAGATTGACGGTTAGTGCATGCTTGGTGTGGAATCACCCCCTGCCTCACACCCATGAGGTAGCTTGCAGAGTAAAGCGTAGACGTAAGCCCGCGGGGAATTCAGTAAACGAACACCTGCTGATGAAGAGTAGTTCACATTTCAACCGATAATCCCACGTTTCATACCACCACCGGATAACGCACTGGACCAAGGGCGTAAATTGCATGCACACACCCCTTTAATTTGGAATATTACTAAATGCATCAAGGGAAGACGAGGTAACAGCTAAGGCCCTGCGGTGTCTACGGAATGAATGATGCCGCTGAGGAGTTCCGTGGACCCTCGTTTGCCGGCCGGAGGGCCGCCTCACTCTCTCGACCAAAATTACGGCCCAGTGAACCGCGCTGATTAACATCGTTCCGACGGATTCCGGGTCGAAATAAGAGCACGTCCAGCTCGCGGAGTGGCCGAGTCAACACAACGGTTTTGCGGAGTTGAGTACTAGTCGGAGAGTATTCTGCGACGGCACGAGAATCACCGTCAAAAGAGGGGGACAACGATAAGAAAGACATAAAGGGATAATATATTAGCACGAATGCCGATTTCGTCTACACTTGGAGATGTGCTCTAAAAAAACTTTTTATGCGTCAAGTAACATAAAAAAGAGCCAATTACAGCGCCAGTCTGACCAATGCAATATTCCCCTCTTCTGTTCCTGCTTTCCAATAGCCTATGTCTCTGAGCTATACAGCCTAACACTCCACGTAAATTTTTTCAGGTACCTACCGCTTCCTTATCGGTAATCCTATTTTCTTTTAATACTTTTTTCCTCATGAATGCTTTCTTTGGTTGAGCTAATCCTCGCTTGACGACCATTAAACTTCATATATACCGCGTCATGCAGATTCTAAAGTAGGAAAGAATTCGACTTGTTTAAGCACAACAGTAGCGGATTGTCTGCCTTCAGCTTCTCTCTTCCACTAGAGTCTCTGCTTATTTTTATTTTCAATACGTTCCAAATATACGTCCCTTTGTCCGTCTAAGGTATTTCGAAAAAGGCTTACCAGGGAGAAATACTTATTTACTTAGTATACATATATTATTTATCACTCAATTCATTCGTAAAAGGACTCTGCCGATTTAAGGTGGATTTTAATGGAAGTGAGAAAAAATCCTATAGGTTTTTACACGTGCAGGTCCCCCATCTGCCTCTAGTGTTTCTTTCTTTATCTCAGCGTACGTCCTACCCTTCTTCTTCCTGTCCATATTACCTATTCTTCTCTTCCCCTTCCCCGCTTGCCCAACATCCTTTTCTCTATCACAACATTAAGCAAGCCACAGCGACATGTTTTTTTTTATTTTTGCCATCAATTTATCCATTTATTACTTCTTCCGGTGGCATAAGAGTGTGGTCTAAACTTTTTCTTTCCCTGAACACCGGGTTCCTCCTCATCCTACCTCTACTTAACTACCTCTATATATTTCTTAACCAGCTTAGCATTGAGATGAGTCAATACGAGCTAGAGAGTCGATGGAAGAAAGGTTATAAAAAATTGTTTATGTAATAAAAACTAAATATTACTGCATCAAGCATTTATACGTGCCATATATTAATTAATGGGACCGTTTGACTAATAAATATGCATTCATAATTAATTTCAGCAAAGGGAAGATCGCCAATACACTTCATTTATTCCATTTTAAAATACAATTACGAATATTCTTTCTTACACTTTTCCATGTGTAGATAAACAGCACCACAATAAACAATTGAAAATCATTTCATAATTGTTACTTGCTCCACTATAATTATTCATAAATGCTTCGATTAATTCCATTTCTCCAATTCCATTCCAACAAAAAGAAATAATTATGGGTCGAAAAAATGCAGAGAAATTCTAAGAGTTGACAGTGAAAAAAGCTTTGGAACCCTTGGTCTAGAATCAATTTAAACTTCTCACGGTATCTCATCTGAAAGTGAACGTCACCAAGGTTTACTCGTGATTTTACAAACACTTGTACCTATACAGACGCCTCCTTTATCGATTATATCTTTTTAATATCCTGAGAGTGCACAGTCAAAAATATTTAGGTGGTGAAACAACAGCTGTTACCGACGGGATTCGATCGATTTAAGGGGGTTATAATGGCTACATTACCCTCAGCCTATATAACACGAATTCTAGAAAAACTGTAGTAAAACACTTTCAATGGTTGAGTGGCGGTAGTCACGAATCAAAAATCAATTTGGTGAGATGGGCATTTATTTCTTCCAGAAACGATAAAGCTGAGGCAACAACTGTCGAATTTCCTCGAAAAACAGCTTAGCGCAGGTATATTAATGGACCGGAACCGACCAGAATGACGAACATAAAATCTAACACGAAAATTCACGGCACCCCTTATCATTCCCTTCAGTCACATTGGCATAAAAATATTGTAAAAACTTATCTCTTTAAAGTTGGAGCTTTCAAACCACCACTGAGATTGGAATTTTTGCTTTGATGATATTTGGGGCACATTTTTCCTTCTCTTACGCCAATATACCGTGATTTGCTTGTAATGTACACGATTTACACCTCAGGAATATTCTGTGCCGAGTCACAGCATTAAAAAAAATAAAAGTTACGAAACGAGTGAGAAGATGGAATGTTGAATATCATATTGTTTTAGTCACGTTTTTGCCTAAATTTTCCCTCAATGGATCAAAAGACACACTGCTCATAATACGCTGGTTGGAAAGAAAAATAAATTACGGTAATTATTTGCAATATCCCATTAAGCAAAATGTAAAATAAAGAGAAGGTTTATACCATACAAATCTTTAATTTATTATCATGGAATCATGAGATGCCGGATAGTCAAAATGTATCATTAATTAATATTTATTGCCTTATGAGGCAAATTGGAGAAAAAACAACTAATAGACACATTTGAAATATTAAAATTTTCCTTTGATGATATTGGTGTATTTTCATAAACAAGTTCTGACTCAGCTGAAAGTTTTCCCATTCATTTCCAAAACTTTTACAGAAATAACTATCAGCGATTAATTTTTCATAATAATTTAATCTCTTATAATGCATAGTAGTCACATAATTATGTTACTTATTGCGCTAAATCGAGCGATAATTACACTTCCATGACCATTTTGGTTTTGGAGAAAATACCCACTAGTAGTTAAATTAATTGAAAATAAAGTCTCGCGGCGTAACAACTCTGGGATAAGGCTGTTTTTGCGCTACAATTAGCATTAAAATGAGTACATTTCAATTAAACCATTGCTTCATCTCTCCATTCGGACAAAAACAAAAATCTTCACTTCATACGTACTTCAGCCTGTACAAAAAGAAAAGATACATAAAAAAATTAAATCAGATTTCGGATTTGAGGAAAAAAACACAAGATATGTAGGTAGCGCAACCCAGTATTGATATCCATGAAAATGAACGGGAAAAAAGATATCGCTGAATGCTCGTCAAAAGGCAGAAAAGGTGAAAGGAAGAGATGTAAGGGAAACGATGTCATTTAAAAGGCTGTAGTGCATGTTGATAAAATTTCAAATTTTGACTGGAATTAAAAGCACTAGCAATACTAATCAGTATTAGTATATTGTACCCGTGTACTGCATATTACCATGTTTGTCAACGTAACGTTCCCTTGGTTTCTGGTCTGGTCTTGCATTTTTCTCCTGAGTGCTTTTTGATCCTCGCCTATCGGCCGGAAGGGGGAGCGTGCGAGGTTCTGATTGGAACTGGGACGATCGTTCCATGCCTGGTGAGGATTCACCCCGTGCTACACACCCTTCAGTTAGCTTGATCGGTATTTCATAAAGTAGATGTAGGAGTTGAGACACAGTGGTGAAGCTGGTTGATCTTGGACTTAATTTAGGGCCAGTTTTATAAAGTCCGCTTACATTTTCTGGCGATTTGAAAACCGATGCAATTTTGATTTCCCATTGATAACGCTCGTGTCAAGAAACCGACTGTCTTATTTAATATACAAAACTCAAACTCTCAAATAGTATCTACTAATTAAGCATAAAGGCAACGTCATTGTGTGGTCAAAGTTAATCAATCATTACAAAACTGGGCTTCAGAGTTATAACAATATGATATTGGTATATTATAATGGTACTTACATATAAAATAGATTTCTGCAATATTTTAAAATTATCACACATTCTAATTCCTTCATGTAGTGTGCATCATTACGCATTGCTATGCCTAGGAGCGTAAAATTGGTTTCTATAGATAAATAATTTAAGCTACTAAGGTATTGGAGGTAAGATATTGGATAAAGCTCTACTCAATTTAAAGACTAAAACTTCCAAGCAAACTACTTGCCCGGTCCCGGCTGTATTTGCCTGCATATAAATCAAGCTGTTGCCTCAAGAATCTGAGGAAGGAACCAAAATAAAGTTTCAATCGATTATGCAATACACATTTCTTGGATATCTAAGACGGCATCATCAAAATGTTGACGTCTCCACACACCAAGAATAAGAATAAATTTGCTTAAGATCACTAAACCGGATTGAAAAGAAATGAGGAAGCATGAAACAAGGAAAAATATGGATGGAGTGGATGAATACTGGAATGAATAGTGTAGAGAAAGAAGGCCATGAGTAACACTGAACGTGAATGAATGACCAGGTGGATCGGGTACGCTCTAATTTATAACAAATAAAAAAGGAATATTGATTGTGTTTTTGTGAATTGTGAAGAATAAGAAGGAGTATGAATCAAACTTAGGATAGAGAAAATTTGGAATGTCTGGAAGATCTCCTCGACAATTATTGGTCCATCTTTTAATTAACGAGGTTGAAAGGCGAGGAGAGTATCCAATCGGCATTTTTGAAAGGCTAAACCCTTCGGCTACCAAAACATTTGGATACAGATATACACCAAAGACGGAGAAATTCACGTCAAAATAAAAACATCATTAGATTTCTCCGGGATCCGAACCCAGATCACCCAATCGCCTGTAAGGTGTTATAACGAGTTACACCACCAAGCCATCTTAATTCAAGCCGAAGACCAACGAGTGTTTTTACGAATAAGGTTTTCCCGTCCCCAGTCTACATGGTAGCACAGGAGACGTGTCGTGCATGATATGCCACAGTCGCGGAGAATGAACCCAACATTTTCGCTTTAAAACGACCAACATTAGACAATCTTTCCAATTATTGCGATTGCACAAATTATGTGGTATGCAGTCACGTTCACGGGTGCAAAGAGATCCGGGTTTGAATCTTGGTCAAGTCAAATGATTTTTTTATGACGAATTTCACCGTCTTTGGTGTGGATGGTACATTATTATATCTTTACACCAGTGCGCTTAACTGCATACCACGTCATTTGCGCATCTGCGATGATTGGGAAAAAATTGGATACAGCCTGCATTGGAGTGAATTTTGTAATATCTTAACGCTAAAACGCTCAGTGGGAGTGAAGAAAAAGGAGACAACCTCGTATTCGTTTAGATATAATACTGGCATCGAGGAATCTGCCACATAAAATTTGAATTGTTAGTCGTCCAATCAGTGATTGTTGGTGAGTTCATGAGGGATGCAATTGAGCTATTCGGGCTTACAACTAGAAACATCAATTGGCGTCAGTTTCAAGCTAACATGGTTCATAATATCTGCATGTGGCAATAGTAAGATATATATTTAGTAAGCAGTGGAAGGGTACACTTTCAAGATGCTTAGTGAGTTAGTAATGAAAAGAAAGGAAGGAAGGGCTGCAGTGATCCAATCCTCACATTATATATATATCTGATAAGGAGGAGGAGTAAAAGCTCAAAGAAACTACTCAGTATAACCTTGACGGATATTTTAGTGGGCGTAATTAGAGAGAACGGGAATATTATGTATGATGATGGGTGTTTAGTAAGGATACAACATCAACATTGAGTATTTAACCAGCTTATCAGAAGATTTTTAGAACAATCCCTACGCTAAATTACCCTATTGGGGGTCATCTTTTCACTTTTTCCAGACCAACATTTCGGGGTCATTTGGTGCCCCTTTTTAGCCCAGCATCCTCTCCGCCTCTCCTTGCGCCGTCCAACATTTTTATCCACTACCTTCCTCCTTGATTGTCAAGCGGTCTCCGACCATCACACTCTTCAGCATGACGTCACCTCTGAACACGTCCCCCAAGTAAGTAAATAAGGCGCAGAACTGCATTGATCAAAGAATCATTTACGTGAACAGATTGATGACAGGGCGATAATGCAAAGACTTTATGAAATGATTAGTTAAATCTTTTATATGGAGCGTGGCTCTAAATGGGTTGGTCGGAGGATATTGCGGAAGGAGAATTTACAAATACTGAAGTTTTTTTGAGAATCAGGAGTGGAGAAGATTTCAGATCGTTATAAGAGTAGCGAAGAAAACCGACGACTAAGTTTTGGATATTAAAGGGAAGGAAAGGAAGCTGGTGGCGTAGATCCAGAGAAGGCGACAAATTTACATTTTGAACTTAGCAAGAGAATAAATGAAATAGAGAGAATTTTTTATTTCATACCTACTGAATCCTGTTGTACATTATTGGTACGTTCCTTTTAATATATAGCCCTGTAGGAGATTTATAAATAAATCGAAACGTTGGGAACGGCGTCTACTTATTCTTGACCAAACCCTCAAAAACCAGCCTTTATCAATAGAAAGTTTATTACTCGGAGAGTAAAAGTTTGGAAGGGATGAAGAGAGGAAGAAATTATGAAAATTTTACGAGAAATTCGAATCCTGGACAAATTTTCCATTACAAATTAGTTTACTTAGATTCCTAAATAGCGTTTTATGTGACAGAAAGATGCACTCTAAGAAAAGAAGATGAGAATTGGTTGCAGGGGTTCGAGATGCGGATCTGGAGGCGGACGGAAAAGGTATGATGGATGGAAAGGAGGACAAGCGAGGAAGTACTTGTTATGGTCGGTGAGAAATGGAAACTTCTGAGGGAGATTGGCAGTAGGTGGTTGTAAGAGGTAATTAGGGGCAACGGTTAGCTTAAGACCGTGATGGAAGGGAGGATGCTACGTAAGCAAGAAAGGGGGAGAAATAGAATATGCGTTACGGTCGGTATAAAGAAGGGTAGGATTTAGACTGGGATAAATACGGAACTATTATAGCTTGCTAGGGTCCTCTCTATGTTAAAATCCAAAGGACTTTGATGCAATTCCATTTAAACCAACCTTAACCGGTAGTTTACCTTAATAATAATAATAATAATAATATCCCATAATTGGAAAGTAATGACATAATCGAGGTATTCAGTATCAAAAAACTAGGGAATTTTGTACCAAATACGCCCGGTCCACGCCAGGGAACCACGGTCGATGGAAACACTGGGCACCTCGAGGTTATCCAGGTTCCTGGAACCCTGGCTCGTCCCATGGACCACGCCCTTCCGCGGATGTGGGTCCCCGCCGTTTCTCCCCCCCCCATACTCTGACCACTTCCATCCCCCCCTCCCGCCTCACTGCGAAGAGTAAAAGTACCTACTCAGCCATCCGTTAATGGCCTAATGGCCTTCTCTTCCTCTTCTCTGGGTCCATCCAGATACCTCTCACGGCGGAAAGGTTCCTCCATTTCTCTTCCCGTGGTTTCTCCCCAGTTCAGTTCGTGGCAACTGGACTTAAGTTTTTTTTATTCCCCTACTTCCCCCAGGAAGACCAGTTTAGAAAAAGAGTGGTTAAGGGTGCGTCGGAAGAAGGGCGGTTCACAGGATGTCGTGTGGACTGGTGAAGACGGTGAAGCCAGGGTTTTTAAGGGATGGTTTTGGAAAAAAGGGTGCGAGGAGACGATTCTGGTGGTGATCTATAGGCAGTAGGGGTTTCTGGGAGTTTCCCTTTCTCCCGGGATCCTCTTTCCTGCACCCGGAAACCACTCTTGCTGCGAGTTGAACGTTTCATCAATCACCATGTATAACCACTCTTTCTTTGGCCCAAATTAAGGTGGGGAGGATACTTTTGAGGGGTACACATATTAATTGGCCCGGCTGCCCATCTCCACTTTCATTGTCCCACTTGAAATTCAGTGTTCATTACGAAAATTTGCGATCGATAAGTATCTCGTAATATGACACATTTTCTACGTGGCTTACACTTTCCACTGACGAAATTAATTTCTGCTAGTTTTGATTAGTAAATCTCTACTTTCATGAATTCATTTTTGTGTCGTTTTGTCGCTATTTTGTGCGCCGATCACAGACCCACTTCCAGCAGTGGCAGCACCGATGAAAAAATACTACTATAAACCGTGACGTGTTCTGTATTCGGAATTATTTCCGTTTATTTTGGAGTAGCTGACTCGAGTTGGATGTTTTGGATCCTTATTAAAGACTGGATTCAACCCTCGACCTAACGGACCATCAAACCCTCGCCTGGTTTGAGAGTAACCAGCCTCTTGATCAATTAATGTTTCTTCGTTGAAATGAGAACCGAACATTCACCAATTGAATTTCTAAACATTTCTATCAATATACATGCACGATGCAAATGAAAAACTCTCTGAGACGGAGAAAACAATGTATGATAGTATTAAATCGCAAAAAGTAAATAGCATTATACTTCTGGAGCGAGCACAATGGTAAAAGTAGGGTAATATGTTGAAAAATGTAAAGCATTCCCGGCGAATTACCAATGTAAACCCTTCTCCGGCAAATCAGCAGTCCTGATTACGAGAGGAAATTCTCCATCCGAAGCTTCGAAAGACATGGAGAACGTCACCCAGAGGGAGGCCAAAAAAGATCTTACACAGAGTAATATGTAAAACAGACGAAAATCCAGATCAAAATCCAGAATGATATCTTAAAATAAAATGCTCGTATGTCACCCTCAGCTCAACTCGTTGCTGAGGCACATATGTAAGTAACTATACCCTGTCCAAGATAATATCGCAGTTGACAGTTATGAATGTAGCTAATCAGTAAATATGTATACGCAGTGCCATTAGCTCAAGGGAACCATCTGATCGAAGATCCATGACGGTGTTTTTTTTTAATCATACGACCGTGAAAAAATTGTTTACTTTTAAATTTATTCTAAGCCAATTCAGTATATTTCAACTGCACTATTACCATGGACGGACTCTAGTGGTTTATTTTTAAAAAAGATTTTATTTACTGAAATTTCAATACGCTTGCCTCTCTCAGATAATGTATACCACACAGGTTTTGATGAGTTTCTAAATGGGACAAAGTAAATCAATGAACGCACTGTTTTGCATTGCCAGGAGCGAAAGATCCTAAACTGCAGTCACGACGAGGAGCGATGTTTACCCGGAACGGAGTGGCTCCTCACACAAGGTGGACTCAGTTTCGCCTCCCGGCCTAACGTCCATTTTATTCCCGGTAGCTAAATGGCTTTTGGGTAATCAGCGCGACGATCACGCCCATGTGTAGTGCTCGCTGCCTTGATTACGTTAATGAATTTCGAGAAGGGGAATTCATTCTGGCGGACCTCTTAGTATATGGCCGTCAATGGCCGATTTTCTATATTTTTGGACCCTGTACTTCTCATTAATTACCATCACTGTAACGATGGCTCTGTTCACGCTCTTGCATGCCTGCAGGAACGTGACGAAAACGCCTACCGGTACAAGTCTTCTTATTACTGCAGCCTTTCACACCGCTGCGTTAGCCTCAACAGCTCTACACTGCTTCACAGCTGAGAATTTAATTTAGCATCCTTAGCAATAGCTAACATATCATACAAGATTTTTATCCTTTGAATGGATCTTTCGCAACACGAGTATCTTAAGATAGGTACAATAATGATTTGGCAAACATGGCCGTGGGATATAATTTTCATTTTGCCTTACACTTTGAAATCCATTGACTTACTTAAAATATTGTTTTAAGTAAGGAAAAATCGTCATCTGTGCCACCGGGGCTAGGTGTCACACAGCTATAGCACTAGGAACTCATTGCAACAAACATAACAGGATCACATGTGAAAAATGCAGGAGCTTTTTCCATTGTGTGTGGGCATAAAACTGTACAATAATCAGTCCATGTCTTAAAAAAGTTCTTTATTTTTTCATGAGTTTAAAAGTAGGATTCATGCTACATTCCTCTATACACTCTACTGGAAGAGTTATCTACATATTTACCAGCATAGCTAAATAACAAAACTTTTTTGAAGCCATGTGATAACATATGTATCATCAACGCTTCTGAAACTGAAATTTTAAACACATTTGACCATTTACGAAGTACGAAAATAACTTACTTTGAAAATGCGCTAAATAATAACCTCAAATGAACATGTTATTAAAGCCCCAATTGATTTACTTTCACTACAAAACCTTTCCAAAAACCGCAAATCATGAATCGTAGGATCCCATGGGATCGCGGGAGGAATAATGTGTAAAAGAAAACAATAATCATCACAATAAACCTTAAAATACACAATCCTTAAAAAAATATATTTATTCCTCATGATAAACCAGGCAGATGGCTTTACCCTTCTAAAAAAATTACTCAAAAAGTACGGCTCATTTATTGAATAGCACAGTAAATAATAGAACAGTAATAATATACGATTATTTTAACATGAGCATGGCTTCAGTTCTGAATTTTTACGTCCAATTTATGACAACCGAATTTATTTAGTTACACGTGCAAATTACTCAGCAGTCTGATGCAAGAATATATAAATGGGAGCTCCAGGTGATCATCATAAAAAAGAGTACAAGAATAAAAGGGGATGAAGGAGGGAATGTAAAAAGTTGCATTAGTGTTTCAACAGTGCTGTGGTAATGAAGAGGACTGGATCTAACAAAAGGGAGTGAAGTATTAAAATGAAAAACGAAAAAAATGAGCTCGCTCGCAATGTCTTCGTCAAGGCCACATGTGACTGATATTTATTAAAAGATAAACCCATTTTTCCAGCTCATCACTCTGTCACTTAGCCTGCCTTTTTGTTTATATGTCTTTCACACAATATTTTCAGTTATAGAGGTGTACTGCCGATCACTAAGTCATACGTCACCAGAAATCAGGTTACGGTTGGCTCAGTAGTCACGGCTATAGGATCGTGATAAGCCAATGGGTGTCGGTGACTCATCCAATACTTACCTAAACAACTAGTTTCTAAGGGGTCCAACATTTGTGTTCGTTAATTTCCCGTCAATATTTAGTAACCTGATGATATGACAGGGAAACATATCTATGAAAAAGTCACACTGAACCATCTTCTGAAATCGCGTGTACATAATTGAGGTTTTTATTTAGGGTTACCAAACTCTGATGTCCCAAAACCGAGACCTAGGAATGTTTTTGAAGAGGCTTAAAACGGGATAAGATTGGGACGTTTTTCATAAAATTAAGTTTTGCTGTAGAGTTATTTTATTCACTGATTTCAATCACAAAATAAAATGATTAGTTTTACTGGCAGCGGCTTGCTTTAGTGCAAAACTTTAGAGGGACGAGTTCAAATCTCGTTACAAGTGAGGTGGCTGAACCCTTCTTGGTCCCCGCTGAGTTATTCTTCAGAGCATCTCGGTAAAAGCTAAAACATAACGTTGCTCAGTTAGGCTTCTACTGTAGGGGTCCTACTACTTGGTCTTCAACCAAGTGATAAACAATTGTCTATATAGATCCATCGAGGGTACGTGATACTATACTTTATATTTATAAATTCCTCACCTTAAATTTGTCGCTTTGCATTTCTCCTTGCATTGGGCAGGGCATCTAAACGGAGACATTTCGGGATATTTCAGTATCAGCTGGGACAAAGGAAGAGACACCAGGACTGTCCCGGCCAAACCGGGTCGTACGGGGAGCCTATTTTTACATATAGTACTGGCCCCATGCTTTGATCAGTGGAAACGAATAATATTGAGGATCGGGTTGGTGTGGTAAGTACAGTGTTGACTTCCCATTTCGAAGGACACTAATATGACTGCCGTCAGAGGCGGAGATTTTATAGTGTAATCCGAATCCCCATTCGGCCTGTGAAATGCAATTAAATTGCATACCTTCCTCCATTAATCAAATCTCCCTACGAATAATAATCCTCCGGCCTGTCCTTAATGGCGCACATTATTTTAGTTGTTGGTCACCTTTCTCAAATAGCAAATAAATAATAAAACGATGATCAGCGTTAATTACCCTTAGATGAAGAAAGCTCAATGCGAACATTTTTACCTTTCCAAGCCGAATATCAATTCATCAAAATGGATTTAGCACATTAATGTCATCTCCAACGTTCATCAAGCTTAAAACATCAATATTTATTTATTTTAATGATAAAATTACTGTAATAAAAACTGACCGGTAGTGCACACTAGTAGAGAAAGTATACTTAAATATAGTATATTAAAAATAACATTAACTGGAAATAGTTATCAAATATAGGCTTGACTTTTTAAAACTTTTTTGTAATTTAGTTATGTCTAAAGTGCACAGAGTTACGCCGCTAAAGATACAAATTTTAAGCGATATACAGACCTTAAAAATTATGTTGAATGATATTAACTACAACTGAAGAATTTATACGCAATTCAGAGACGAACAAAGGTTTACATCAATGAACTATATATTTTTAGCCAGTACGAAAGGCTTTTTCCCATTCTAGTTTTTCCTTGCATAATTAACTTCAATCGGATAAAAAATTGTAAGAGTGAGAGACGGCACCAGACCTTTCCTTTCTACGTTCCCTGGAGCTTTCAATTTCGAGAATTTCCATTCATCAAACCCAACGATACATATGTATTATTCTTCCATTCATTTCTCTTCGCCCAAAATCTGTTTTCTCTCCCCATTCCACTGGAGTCAAGGTCCTCCGCCAACTGCGCCATCTCCTCCCTCCTTCGGTCCATCTCCCTCAGTACTCTCACCACCATCTCCTTGCTTTCCTCCACCTACGCTCGTACTCCCCTCCCCCACATCTTTTATCGCCAGAAGACTTGAACCACGCCTTCTTCTGCAGCCCCTTCACACAGCCTCCTTCCCCTCACGCCCGCTATTCATCCCCGAAGGCCCTTCTATCTCCACTGGTCCATTGTGCAGCATCCCGTGAATAAAGGAGACCAGCCTCGGCACTCTCAGGAGATACACACAGGAGGCATGCCTCTCACGACCAACCGGGCATATCTTTTTTCCCGAAAAAGAATACCGCCGCGATGGTGGAATGGTAATTTTTTTGGCTGAAGGTTGAGGGTGAGAGAGATAAGAAGGTTGGAAGGTTTCACGTTATTGAAGTGGTGAGAATAGGATGTGTGGATCGGATAATGTTGAAGTGCGACTGAAGAACCAGTGCAGAGAACAATTCAGAAATTTTTTTTTGAGCTAAGGGGAGAAATCAATATTAATATATTTTATTCCACACATAAAAAAATTACCAATTTAGCGGAGATATTATGAAAAAATTGGTACCATATAGGTACCCTAGAGGATATCCTATTTTGAGATCACCACCAGGGTTAACTTTAGAGAGGCAAACACTGATGCAAATGCACGCTTATCAATCACATTCTTAAAAAAGTGATAGTGACTTACAGTTTTTGTGTGATTATATCATTAAGAAATCATATCATCTGAATACAATTTTACATATGTAATGAAATATATATCCATTGATAATGAGAATACTTAGTAACTTTTTACATAACTTCAACTCATAGGTATGCAAATTAACATCTTTTAAGAACTCTTATACTAAATCTTTTTCAGCACACATTCAACTTACGAGATATAAGTAATTCATTGACTGCAATAGCAAATTTTATATCTGTTTTGTCTTGGACACAACATTTTACAGTGTATAGTAATTATGTCCCCAATTGTTGATTTTGTCGAAGAATTTCGTTCTTTGGTCTCGGTGTTTTAAAGTCCCACAGTATTGGATTTGGCATAGAAAATCACTGCTTTACTTTAAAGAGGGGATAAGCAAAACCGTCATCATTGTCTACGCTTCATAGCTTTTAACTTATTTCGTTGTACACTTTCCCTCTTAAATATGAGAAAATATCCCGCAACAATATTTCTTGAACTAGTTGACCCGGAATAGTCTGTTTTCATTTCCAAGGTAGATATAAAGGTACTAGTTATTGACGGTTTTGGAAGTCACAACACCCATTTTATTGCTGTATAAAGAGCATAAGTAACGAAATATTGCTGTTTATTGGCGAATATTTTAGGTAAAAAGGTCCCACATTTGAGTATATAAGGCAGCACTATGATGAACAAGGAGCGAAACATTATTTTTCCTCAAAGGTATGCCGACTGATAAGGAGGCCATTCCAAGAAGATATTGCAACCATACCGGTTATAAAATTGAGCCTAGCAATGTTACAACACAATCTACCCTTACAGTTGGATCAATAAATAATGATGCGATCGCGTATCTGATCATTAAATAAAAAATTGAATGAGCATGAATTTTAAACCTTCAAGATAATGCCAAAGGGAATCACGTTTGAGGGAACCAGGCAATGGAAATCAAGAAAATTATGTTAAAATTGCGAGGAACACAAGAGGAAATGGATTAACATAAATCGCAATAATCACCGTTGTGCATATACTTTCATATTTAAATGTCAGTAACTCCCGTAAAAATACACGTAAAGCTGATACACGTAAAGCTACACGAAGTCGAAAAACCTTCATTCTTTTGCAAAATTTATTTAGAAATAATGGTCGAACAAAACTGGATATTGTATGTACCAATAGAAATAAACATGAATAAATATTATTATTTTTATAACCAAATGTTTTCTTAGAGTCAAAATTGCGAAAACTTTAATAAAAGGTATCGATTTTCAGTATAAGCTTAGGGTTTTTGATAAATCGTCTCAATAATAATCATGCTGGTTGTTGAAGTCGAGATTCCGTATATTTCCACTTACTCTGAGCTAAACAAGAAATAAGTAAATTATTATACATATCAAAATCAATTATAAATAATAAATAAATATTAACGAGGAGAAAAAAAAATATAGACTATGATAATGACTTTAGTCGTTTAATTTTAGGTTACGCAATATTTTCAAAGCGTTAGAGTTACTTTTATAGCAACCAAAATTTTGTAAATGCAGCACAAATGTTTACCGACTATAAGTCTTTTAAATTGGTACGAATAGCGAGGTTAAATATTGCGAAATTGAGGTAAGTGTGATGAAATTATTTAAATACATTTAACGGTAAACATTATCGGATTTAAAACGTCACATTAATATTCTTAATGCTTACATTTAAATGACACTCCCGCCTAGTAATATGTACTTGTAAAGAGGAAAACATTCAGCAAATTGAACTGGAGAGCGGAATAGTATGACGGCATATGTGTGTACTTCCGCAAAAAACTGAGTTTTCATATATGATTTTCAGTACGCCTCTTGTAGTCGATAGAAAACATATGTATCATCATAGATAAGAAAAGGAACACAATATCGTTTGAAAGTAGAACGAAGCTTCGTCAACATTCACAGAAATATTATTAGAGGAAAAGAAGCTAAATATATAATTATATATATATATATATATATATATATATATATATATATATATATATATATATATATATAAATAAACTATGCCACAGGTGGGGCGGAATGAAATATAAACACATAAAAAAGAACACTCACACTATAAGTTGATATTTCGGTTGCTCTAGAACCTTTCTCAAAGATAGACGGATACAGAATGATGGATAGGCAGGGAACAAGAGGTGGGGTGAGATGGGAGGAGAGAGGGGTAGGGAGGGAGAAGAGGGGAGGGGCGGGAGGGGGTCAGAGGAAGAGGGAAGGGCAAGGAGGGGAAGAGGCGGGAGGGGGTCAGAGGAGGAGAAAGGGATGTGGGAAGGAGAAAAGGGGAGGGGCGGGAGGGGATTGAAGGAGGGGAAAGGGGAGAAGACGCGGGAGAGGTCAGTGAGCGCGATTTAATCCGGGCGGATTATGTGCGGAATAAAGCCAGATGCAAGCACTTTCTAGCGTACGCAGTTGAAGGGGAGAGGCAGAGGGAGGGAGGGAAGCCAATACGCCTACACGGAAGCATTTATCAAAAATGAGATTGTGGGAGGAAGCATGGATCGGGACGGGGAAGGAGGCATTGGGCGAGGACGGCTTGCAGCTGGCTCGGTGGCCGGTCATTCTAACACTGAGGGTGTTAGTGGTGAGACCAATGTAGTATGAATCGCACAGGTTGCACAGGAGGATGTAAACAACATTGTGGGAATATATATATATATAAGTTCTCTAGCAGATATAACTTTCACCCTCTAAGTCAATGAAAAAAATCAATCATAAAGCAAAGGAAGTGAGAATAAAATTCTGACTCCGAATAAATCCATTAAATAAGTTACTTAGGGAAGCAAGGAACAAAGTTATACGGAGGCTTATGCATCATTTTCTCGCAGAACAAGGTCAGACCATCCGCAAGCATGGAGCATCCAACATTGAAAGTATATATTGCATTTTCCTAGGCTTGGGCAAAAAATATCGATATATCAAAAACTCGATATATTTTATAAAATCTATCGATAATTACTGTCGATATTTTTCATGTCGATATATCAAAAATTGATTTTTTTTCCGAGTATCAAATTCGATATATTTTTTTAGCACGTCACCGTTGTAAAGTAGTTTCTCCAGCTGCGGTGTCTAGTGCTATAACGAAAATAAGTGATGATATTCGCTTAGAACATAGGCGAATGGGAAAACGTTCTCCAGAAGTACGATCTGCACAAACAAAACGAGAAAACGCTGATAGAAGTTCAATTTGGTCCAGACATGAACACCTATTATCTCTTCACACTACTACGCAAGAGATTCCTAGCTCTGGCTCTGTCCCTAATGAGCTGAAGAAGTATCTGGGCCAACCACTACTGGAGAGGAAATCAGATCCAATAAAGTTTTGGGTGAACTCCCGACACTTCACACCGGTTCTTTCGGAAATCGCGCTGAAGTACTTAATATGCCAAGCCTCATCTGTTCCATCCGAAAGAGTGGCTTCTGCAGTTAACTTGGTGGTACCGGACAACAGGAGTAGATTAACGGGGGAACATGTAAAACAGAGAGTTCTTCTGATGTCAATATCAGACAAATACTGGTTTGATTGATTAAAATTGATTGTAAAAATAAAAAAATAAAAGAATTTTTTATTACTTCTACATGTCCATAATTTTCCAAATTTTACTTCAACATTTTTTTTTTGGTGAAACTTTAAGGAACCACTTGTTTTGGCAAAATTATCGATATATCAAAATATCGATAATTTTGGCTCGATAACTATCGATACATGTTTTAAATATTGATACGATATCTATCGATATATTTTTTTTACTTGCCAATCCCTACATTTTCCTGAACACTTTCTCCTTATTATCTTCTTTAATTGAATGTGGATTTTTCTCTAGTTAAAAAATGGGTCAGGTCTTCATTGAAGCATTCCGTATTCGCCGGGAAATGAATAGTTATTATATCTTCTTAATGTATCCATAAAATATGAATCATGTGATAGAGATACACTTAAAACTAACAAATGATATACGCTACCAGAATATGCTAAAAATGTAACGAAATATCATGGAACGGCATAATACTGTAATATTGAGTCAATTATATTCAAGTGTTGTTTAATCGGAATCAATACCAACGTTCATCTCAGACTCACATTCAACAATCCACTCCTTGTCTCGAACAAATATTCACTGAAAAGTAGTATTCTTAAATTAAGAGGAAAATATTCTTATAGCTGACATCTAAGACGAGATTCTAGAATCTAGAGGATTTTCTTTCTGAGTGAGTCGGAACTATTGCCATCTAGCGGTCGCGGCCTGAAACTTGCAGGGTTTAAGAAAAAATTCTCAACGTTAGAATATTTTCGTAATCACATAAAACGTGTGGTAATTGGAAAAAATAGTTTTTATTCTCATTATTACTCACTTTATATCCATCTTATATGGAAACATAGGTTTCAATTAATTAATGCTTGATAACTGTTATCGTGATTGGATGGTATTTCCTCAAACTATCACGGCGTTGACATTTAAAAATTAGTTCTCGCATTTACTTTGACGCAAGGGAGTGGCCAGGTATGTACGACTTTTTTTAAGCGTGACTTTCAATTACGAGTTAGACATGACATAGGTAGGCATGAGATACACGTTGAACTATGCGGTCGGGTTGGTAGTTGTCATTGAGAATCGGCAGTGTGAATCAATATGTTATATGTTGACAAATTGCAGTGCTTATTTTACCATACCTCGATATTCTTAAATTATGAGGATAAAATTCTTAAAATGGCAATAAAATAATCTGAATGTAAGAATAAATTATACTTATCTCCCAAGAGAGTGTCCTTAAATTAAGAATACAGGACGCTATTCAATATTAAGACAATATTCTTAATTTTAGAATATTTTTCTTGTGACTACCACTCTAGTGGGACCTACTCTTAAATCAAGTGGGCACCTCTCGATTTAAGAAAATATTTTTTTCAGTGTTGATATGTGTGGTTGCCACCATCGTATGTCCATGACATAAATATAAATTTACAACAAATTCTGTTGAAATTATACGGCAATTTAAAGGTTAGAGAGA
Organism: Pyrrhosoma nymphula; assembly: GCA_963573305.1. Taxonomy (NCBI): domain Eukaryota; kingdom Metazoa; phylum Arthropoda; class Insecta; order Odonata; family Coenagrionidae; genus Pyrrhosoma; species Pyrrhosoma nymphula. The sequence continues at coordinate 98,779,890 of OY754334.1, read as the reverse complement.
TTAGTTCCATAGAATAAGCTGAGAGCTGTCACTCTAGAAATTAATAGGACCTCCAAAGTAGGCAAATACGAAGCACTTGAAAAACGTAAAATGTTTTTGCGTGAAGATATAAGAATGGAGTGCCTCTTCATATCCGAAAGTAATAACGGCGTATTGAAATCACTTACGTGTCTTAACAATCGTAAATTCTCGCCCGGCGTCACAATAGAATTCGAAATGAGTGGAAGGCATAAAGATGCAAAAGACATGGATTGAATTGAAACGAGAGGAGATAAACATAAATTCACAAATAATAATAATATCCATGGATGAAAGAGTAAAATAAAAACGGGAAAGATTAATGGACAGGGGAAAAATGAGGAAGCAAGATTTAGAGAAAGTTTATTCAAGTTGAGTAAGTTTGAGTAATTACGATACGTCGCCTGGCATTGACAAATGACTCGCGCTCTCCGTCCCATTATGGAATTGAACACAGAATAATCTTTCTACGTTACTTCTTACATTTTATGCCGTGCAATATTATTTGAGAAGACTGATGAGCTTGGGAAATAAAAATATCAAGAGTATTCAATGGCAGACAAGAACAAACAAATAGGGTCACCGTGATAATTAATTTAATGTCTTCATAATAAACTAATCGCGTAACAAAAATTGCAAAGTAAAAAATTAAAGGGCCACATAATATTGCCTCATTAATTTCACACGTACAAAATAATATTTGCCATTTTCAACATAGCCGCTTCGATTATATCGAAGCGGCTATGAATATCCTTACAGATAAGTGAGGATGATGAGAACTGTATACTTAACACGAACTTTACTGATTGAAGAGCAATTTTTCATGGTCCCCACGGAAAAGTTGAACCAAATTATGGCTAATAGTATCCACTTATTGAACATAATAATCATAACTACCATTACTAATCCTCCATCATTCTTGAAATTATACCAGTATCCTCATCTTGGTGACTTCAGTAATAAAATTGAATTTGTTATCACATAAAAACGGATTTTCCAAGGAAATTATTGGCAAGGTTTTAATATTTGTATATACTTCATTCAAGTAAACATAAGCTGATGGTATTCTTTGATTTTTCCATTTAATTTGGCATTTGTTTCATTGAATTACATCGTGAGACCTTTTCGTTTTAACTTAAACGCTTCTCTAAAAAAACGGGAGGGCAAAAAAACATGAAAAACACAATGAACGTCAATCGAATCAAAAGAGTACCACAACCATAGAACCTTCTCAACTTTATCAATGGCACACCTCGAATTCAATGCGCACTGATGACGCTTTCGTTCCCTGAGGTGGTCTAACTTCCGCCGACAGAATACGCTCGTTAATTAAACCAAAAGTTAATGGATTAATACTAAGCCTGTTACCTGAGACCAAGCGCAATAATCTCATCGCCATTCCGGCATATCCTGGATACTCAGGTCACCGGCAGCGTCATGAGGACTAAATATAAATTCGTCCATTGAAGCATGAACTAGCTTTCATAGGACTATTCATACTTCACACCCTTGTACCGGCATTCTCTTCCCAAGTGCTGCATTACGACCCAGTGCATATCCCTTCCGCGTACCTAGCCTTTCATCGCTGTCCAATGACCCGCCGAGGGATCAGCTCTCCTTTCGTCGAGATTTCATAAAAAAAGCAATCGCGGTGCACAGCATCTAACCAACAGAGCGGGGAAAGCACAAACCTTCACACGGTCTGGTGAGGATGGTTTGACTAACCACGAAATTAGATTAAAATCGACCACGTCAGGATTAAAAAGTCGCGGCAGGTTGAATCAACACGCTAATTTCTGATTCGGTTTACGGCACCTTTCAATAATTGAGTGCCACCTTGAATTCATTGCCAGAGGTCATCAATCCGATACACGGGTTTGCTGCAGTCCTCCTCTCCCTTCAGCTAAGTGCTTGATTTCGCATGAGCGAGATTTTTCTCTATCAGTATTTTAGACCACATTTGAAATTAACTTTAAAGTTCAAGCATTTATAAGAGGCATAAAGTAGATTAAGTCATATTAATGACAGAAAAACTACTAGTTCACTAAAGATACGTAATCGAGGCTTTAACTTGAGTCATTTGTTTTAAGCCGTACGCTGAAAAAGCTTACACAGCAGAAAGTATTTATGCGATTTTGCGCAAAGTATTACGACGATAAATTATGGTAGCGTTCCTCCCTGGAGCGTACACCCGTGCCACATCTCATGAAAAATTGATTCTATGAATTGGAAAATGTGTGGTGTAATGACACTTTGTGGATAACATTTTCGTATCATTATAAAGATGATTTATTTCTCTTTATAATGAGGCCAAAGTCAATTAATTATATGTCATCAAAGTTTTCCACCAGAGTAAAATCCATTGATAAAAGCTGTTTATTGAGGGTTTCATCAGGAATAAGTAGACGCCGTTGCCAACGTTTTGATTTACTTATAAATCTTCATCAGTGCTATATAAAAGGAACATACCAATATTATACACTTCTTAACAGGATTCAGTAGGCAAAACCAACATGTCTCATTGTACAACAATAATATTAAATACAGTACCAATACCTGGGAAGGGATGATATTGTGTGATAAGGGTCAATACTCTATTTATAAAGGTAAGGACTCTGTATTTCCTTTCTTTGTGATATTGAACCAAATTGATTTTGTCCCGTTCATAATGATGCACATTAATGAAGGCACTATTCTACTTTTATCAATGAATTATATCCTAATTGATATATCGTTCAAACTAACTTAACTCCTTCATAAACCCTCATTTAAACTTCTTTCATGACTTGGTTGACGTTTTACATCCTTGAAATTACTCCCAATAATTAGTAATTACCATACATTTTTCCTTCCAGACTGTGTCCAAAAAGTTTTTTTTTTCAGTGGTCATCAACCATTTTTTCTCCCCTGCTCTCGGTATATCTTCTGCAATGGTAAATTCTCTATTCTCTCTATTCTATTTGTCTACATCATTCATCTGTGACGTATAATCACAGGCATTACATCACCGTGGATGGGGCACAAACTCCTATAAGATCATCTTCAAGTTCCTCTTATTTCACCCGAAATCAATCCTGCGAGGTCTAATGATAAAATTACAGGAGTGATTTTGTTAAAATTTGTTTTAAATATCATTGAAACTAATAAATTATTATCCCCTAAAAGTATCCTCCCTGCCCAATAAAACACTATTTTCAAAGTTGCATCCACTACCGAAAGCGTGTAGAAAGGCCTTTATCATAATTACTCTTTCTGGGGAGAAAAATCACATTTTTAGAGTAAAATTTACTTCATAACCGAATATGAAACATCTCGCCCACCAAAAATCTGGGCAATATTTATTTTCTATATATTGGTGCACATCGGAATAACTACGTCTAGCAACTGGATCATACATGCGTCCACATAGCCTTTTATATAGCAACATAGTGTTTCAAAAAAAGAAGTTCATTCTCCCAAAATATTATTCAGAAGAATTAAAATTACTCTTTATTTTCAAAAGACTGAGGAAACTAATGTTTTCGGAGAATCGGAAAAAGATTGATTTAGGCATTTTAGGAAGTCATAAGCATGAATAAGAATATTCCCTTTCATTTTTTATTGAAAAATATAGTTAAGACATTTTCATGTGTAACTTAAAACTAATCCCTTGTGAATCCTTGAGACCATTGAAAGACAAACATTTCCTTTTCGACATGCCCATAATTCGATTAGCAGGATTGATAGCTGAACTGAGCCTTTGTCTTTCAAGGGGACTGGAACAAGATGGGTGGTAAAATTTAACGGAGACACAGAAGGCGAGAAAGATTTAAGCATGGGAGGAAATAAAGAGGCGTTGAGGGACAAAGCGAGAGAGGAACGAAGACAGACTTATGAGCGAGGAGTAGGCGGAAAGTGAGACGTATGCCTCGAATTCATCGGAAACAATAACTCAAAAACGTCGGGCAGTGGCTCCGTCACACTGAGGCCATTTACTCGCTCTTCACTCTTCAGCCCCATTCACCATTTCTCCACCCGCTTCCCATTCCCCCGCAAAGACCTCAAAATTCAAAGCGCACGGCCGCCGTCATTTGTTTTCTCCCATCCCCTCGAGGACGATGTCGCCTTTCGTTCCGATGCCCTTGTCGCGCGTCTTTTGTTTCGCCGTTCGTTTTCGAGGTTCCGAAATCGAACCCGACGTGGCCAACATTCATTCCCATAATGCAATTCCCATAACGCACCGTAAACTCTTTGTCAGACATACGCCATCCGTGTTTCTTTTTTTTCGAGGGGCTCTTCCGTCAACCACTTCTCTATCCGCCAGAATACCATTCAGTCATCACCACCATTATCAGAGGGACCTTCTTTGATGGTGGATTTAGCGATGACTAGCGAGGAGTGGTGGAACAGCACTGTGAAATTTTAACAGATAAAAACGACGGTTTAATAGATAATGACGCTTGGACGCTGAAATGTGAAGTACATTTAAACTTTTCATTTATTTTATGTTAATTGTTTAAAAATAAAGATTTTTCAGTTTTCCGATTTAAAATGATTTGCTTCCACGATTGGCTTCAATGCTTAGTTACATTTTCGAAAACTTAATAGTTATGTGAAACACTGAAAATGGTAGTGAAATTAAGACATAATTATGTGAAAACTGCCATCTCAAGTAATCATAAGGGAACAGCTCCACTCTATATGCTCGGATACTAGATGTTTTTTCCACCGCCAAAGATATGGTCGTTGCTCTCCTAATACGTTGAGTGCACCTTGACGAGTTGGTACACCCATATAACTACATAAATATCCATCACCTCGTTCCCTTTCAGGATAGGCATAGTCAAATAAGCTCTTTGCTACCTTTAGACAACTGGCTTCGACTTTATGGATGAAAAATCTGTTTATCGCAACCCAAAAAAGGTTTAGACAATTCGTATGTGTAGATCATTTTTTTACATTGAATGGATATATTTTTTATCCGCTGGCTGCGGATTTAAACTTCGTACCATCTAGTCAATAAAACAAATACCATCATACATCGGTCTAAATTGGAATTGCATACATCATTGTTGTGCTAAAGAACAAAAATTGCTATGATGTAATGCACAAAATAGTGAGCAACATTTTGAGGATATAATTCGAACATAGGTAATTAAGTATGGAATCAGTATATGCGGTAAGCAAGTTAAAAGAACAGATTTTTTGCGACGAAAATCAAATTTTAACGGCGATATCTCGAGGACCGCTAGCAATATCTGGCAAAAAGGAAAAATATATTTGTTTCAAATAAGGTATATGAATGAGAAATAAAATAAAATACAGAAACTGTCGTGAGAGTTGACATGAAATCACCCACGTCTATATAACACTATTAAAATTTGCTTGCATTTATCAAACAATAAAAAAATGGCATTCCAGCCTTAAATTAATAAGGAATATTTGATTTTTTTTCGTTTTGGTGGCATTTTCCTAATGTATACAAACCAATCATTTTTCATGAGCATTAATGTGTTGGAATTTTTGTCATTGCATCTCACAAAAAGATATTAGCAAAACGATGTAACAACGATAGAAGATTCATCCATCAAGCATCATGGCGCTTAATGATCTATAGGATACTTCATCAGTATTATTAAACATATTCATGGAAAAGAAGGGTAGAAGTTAAATAAAAAGGAGGATAGAAATACTTAATACAATATACTTGATATGTCCTAATTTACAGCCCATCACTCCCCCTTAAATTGATGGAAATAGAAAATGAAAAACTGGTCTTTAAGCCACAATAAAGCTACATACACCTTTGTAGCTGTGCATTTTGTATGTATAAAACGTCTTACCTTGAACTATCCTTTTGCTTCTCATGCTTTTCCATCCTGGGACGGAAAATCTTTCCTGAACTAAATTCCGGCCACTTTTCTAGAATTTTAGATTTTTCTAGGTGGTTTTAGGACATAACCATTCCACCTAACAAATTTCAACTGCAAGGACCCAATCATCCGCACACTTATATTGTTATTATAGGGGCAGATGAAGTTTTACAGCTATTCGTGTTGAATGCGGCTTACAGCCAACATGAAGCAGTTGTAAGCGTTCCTCTGGAAATTATTTTTTTATCTTAAATAGAACTTACCATTTATTTACACTTCTAATAGAAATATACTACTTTTTGATGTGTTATTTATCGAAGTATATGTATGTAATGTTCCATTGCTTAAAGAAGCAAACAAAAATATAATTTATCCTGCCTCGACTGATAGACATGCTTTAATCCATAAACGTTAAAATAACAAATAGTCAGTTAAATACACGTTAAACACAAAACACACAGTTCATAGAAGCTAATTGAGATAAAATGTAATATTTTTCAGAAATATTGAGGTAATAAAACGTTTTTATTTGACTAAGGTGTATCTGTATGAAATATTTGGTTAATTAAAAGTCTTTATTCGGTTCAAATATCATTCGTCCTTCGTCAAATTATTATATGCTATTGTAGACCACAAATCACCTGTGTAGGTACCACATACAACATAAATACAGATTTATATTTATACATTTCTCATGCCTATCCACTTTTTTTTTCGTGTCCGTTACGTCGTGTATATCTTTCATGGCCCATTATTTCCTCCTCCCCGAAGAAGCGAGCCGTTGATGGGAATCTGTCCGCGTTCAGTGGAGCCTGGCGAACTTCCCTTGTCTCCCTCTCGCTTTCCAAAGGAAAAACTCACTCGTCCGGAAAAAGCCGGAAGAATCGGAAAGGCCTGATTGGTCGGCTTTGCGTGTTTCTCGTTAACGCTAAACGCTATTGTGTGGATATATATCAGGGGGCTGTGCGAAGAATGAAAGAAGAAAAAGGGTGAGGAATTAATCTTTTACTGGTTTTTGTTCTTGGAAATTGACTCCTGATTAAAGGTATGTAAGACTTCAGTGCAACATGCGAAACAATGACCCATTTCCGTGTTTAAATTAGCAAAAAACTTGTTTTATAATTTCCCCTTTGAGGATAAATTATATAAATCTTAAAATTCTTAAAGAAATAAAAGCATTTTAGGCGCTCGCATTAAAACAAAATTTCCATCGCCAAAAAATATAATTTATTTGGTGCTGATTCCGCAAAGCAATCCCGGTTTCATAACTAGAAATCACTTATGATAGACCTTTGATAAAAATGGAGTAACAACTTAATCTGTAAATGACATTACTCACGTCCATTTTCAAATTTTTTCCAAGAATTTTAGTCTTATTTATCAGCTATAGAAGAGAATTTTACAGATAAAATCGCCATGTTTTGGGGGAGTTCGAAATTATTTTATTTCCTTCCAGAAATGTCTTTTGAATTGAAATACGGAAAAATCATTTTTTCAAAAGGGATGATTGGATACCGACGTCCTTTTAACGGAAAACAGCTTAAACGTTTTAAAATCCCTTTTCGGTGATCTAAGCAAACAACGCCTTGGAGCCTCCGGCAATATAACCGTGTTAATTCTGGAGATGAAGGTGGTAAGCGAATATGACATATCCATTCCGCAGAAATATTTTTTCTCTTTAAATCCCCATTGAAGTATTAAAGTTTAACTCATAAACATTCCCTGAATCTCTACGCATCATCACTGACTTCAGTCTTTATTAATTTTAACCTTGTATAACAAAATTCATAGTGTAAGAATCTCATTACGTGACGTCCAATTATGTCCATTACGTTAACGTTTAAAAATGGCGATGAATTGTCTAATAGTTATCCAACAGCCATTTTCTCTTTCTAGTATACAAACGCTCATACAAAGTAGCAAACGTCTAAATCAAGAGCCCTTCTGACAGTACGCATGAGGGAAACAATTTTAGATTAAATGTCACAATGAAATCAAGAGTTAACTCCCAAAAATAAATGCTTTGAGGAAAATTAATGAGGAAATCAATGAGGAAATATATTCAATATCACGGAAAAGTTTATTATTTTTTAACGTTGCATCATCTCTATGGATACTTTGAAAAAAATGGCAAGGATAATGCCCAGTACTAGTCATTAATAAACTTTGCCGTGATAGTGTAAATATTTCCTCACTAATATTTCCTCCAAGCATTTATTTGTGGGAGTTAACTCTTGATTTCGCTGTGGCTTAACCTAGAATTAAAATCTCAGGTCTAGTGCCTAAATCCCAATATAAAGTTCTGAATTTGGCTACCTGAAATAATATGGTGGATAAATAACGGCAGTTTTAGTCAAATATCACTCCGTATTCCAATAAATTTTCTGCCACATCAACTATGACGCAATCACTTTAAGGTACTTAAATACCCTCTGGCTCCAAATGAATATTCATCAATGTCACTTTATCTCTTTCTTCCACACTGGAATTTGATGACAGACACATGGAAATATGCATCCCAATTTTTCATGAGTAAACACGTTTGCTGAAAGCGATTGGATAAATCTATAACTCTCAGCTTGTTGCGCATGCCACAGACAATTTTGACACAATGTCTCCGTAAGGTAAATAAGCTGCGGTAGTTACAAATAGAATTTGATAGAAAATACAACCATTAATGAACGCTAAAAATAACACGGAATCCTAGCTTTAGTGGAGATTTCTCGCACAAATGATATTTAATGGGTTCCTCTGAACAGTGACGGATTAACATACTTTGGGCCCTGTAGTTATTACAAGCAACGGGGCCCACGTTAATAAACAAGCCGCAAGAGAAGAAAGGAGAAAACAATATTCAGGGCCCCCCGGGGCCCATAGGCAACTGCCTACTTTGCCTTATTGGTAATCCGGCTCTGCCTCTGAAATTACTTAAAACAAACGTGATGCATTCAATATATTTTTTTACATTTATTTGGGCGATTTTAATTTATTTATAATCACGGCATTTATATCCTCGGAATTACACTTCCCTAGATTTAACGAACCTAACACGTATTTGTAGGGCGAAAGAAAACATTGCATGTGCATTCACGTTTGAGTGGGAATGAATTCGAATATCTTTAGACTGAATGACCAATAGAGTCCCAAATATTTTATATGAACCGATAGGGTATTAGAAGTCCAATTTAAATATCTATCCAGTCTGAATATCAGTCATCTTGTAATCGGCTTCATCCATTTGGAGCTTCCGGCGGTTACTGAAACAATAAATGGAAGCAACTAGACTTCGTGCTTGTCTACCGCGACTTATCATATTTCCAATTTAGGCTAAGGTAGTTTTATTAATTAGATTTATTAATTTGGTTTTAAGGTAGTATAATTTATTTAGTAGTAACATTTCCTGACTACAGTTTCGCCGGAGTTGCAACAGGCGTCTTCAGGTCTGAAGCGATAAGACGCGGAAAACATCCCGGAATTTCAGTTGTTTCATTTAGACCAGTGATGGACAAAATTTTTATAGAAGGGGCCAAAGTAAAGGAAAAAAAACTTAAGACGGGCCAATATAATGTATAGAGTAATCTACTGGTTAGAGGTAGGTTATGATGAAAATCAGAGAATAATGTATTAAAAAATAAAAATGATACCTTTTAACAAAATTCTTGTGTTTTTTGTGATAGTAAGTCCTATTAATGACTGAAAGTAGCTTATGAAGGAGAATGTGATGAATAAAACTGTGACTGCATTTCTAAAAGTTTCTCATAATTTAGATCGAACTGGGATGCACTTATTCTTAGAAAAGAAGTTAAATGCTCATCTGTCAGTCTGTTTCTAAGGCAACTCTTTCGAAGTTTCATTGTAGAAAACACCTGTTCACATATACATATATATATGATGAAGCAAACATAGCAGTAACTTTCTGGGAATGTGATATCAGATTTGGGAGAGAGGATTTCGATAAGGACTTGTAGAACTCTAATTTTGGAATATCAAGAAACAACTGTTTGAGTTGAGTGTTACATTGTAAGTCAATCAATTCAAGTTGCAAGTCCCATTTCGCAGTTTCACAGTTCACATTAAAAGGCATACTGAAAATTTCAAAGTGTTTTTCGATGATACTGAAGTCTTCAAATCTTCGTTCAAATTCACCATGGCGTATTCGCAGACTATCTTCGTAGCCCTTAAGCTTTTCCTTCATCACCTCGGGAATTGAGACAAGTCATTCTTAGCAAGCTGATTCACGAATAGAACAATTTGTAGTTTAAAACATTTGAGATGGCCCCAGATATCATCAATCAACTTATTTTCGCCTTGCATGTTGACATTCAACTTTTTCATGTGGCAGAGAAGATCCGTATAAAATGTAAAGTCCGAAAGCCAAGCAGTGTCTTCCAGGATTTTATACTCTAGTGACCCCTGTTTCTCAAGGAAGAATGTCACTATTTCGTCTTTCAGCTGCCAAACTCGCTCGAAGACGCGTCCTGCGCCAAGCCACCTTGCTTTCGAGTAGTACAATATATCAGAGTACTGAGACTGCATGGATTCTAGAAACTCCCGAAATTGTCTGTGAGCAAGCCCTCGAGATATAATAGCATTGACCAGCTTCACAATAAGGTCAATCACAGGTTTTATATTCAAAGCAGATTTACACAGGGCGTCTTGATGTATGATGCAATGCAGTAATATAACATTGTTATCTGGATATTTTTCATTAAACATCCCAACAAATCCAGATTTTTTCCCTGTCATATTTCTCGCTTAATCTGTTGTTATACTGCATATGCAATTTGTAGGTACTTTCAAAGTTGAAATTCCTTCCATAAATTCATGTAAATATCTGACCCTGTTGTAGTTCCCTTCAACGACCTCATGCATCCTAGTTCCTCTGTAATACAGAAGTTTTCATCAGCATTTCTTATAAATAATAGTAACTGTGCAGTATCATTTATATCAGAGCTTTCATCCATAGTGATTTAGCAGAATTTAAATAGGCCAATCTTCGAGAAAATGGTGCGAAAATTTTAATGTTTATATCAGCGAGAGAGAAAAGTCTCGATGCACTTAAATAGCTAACAGCACCTTATTGGCGTATAATAATTTATAAAAAGCATTTAATGGTCAATTATGTAAGTAAATGAAGTACCATGGTACTTTAGCTGCATCTAATCGTACCGGTGAAAATTTCACTAGAATAAAAGCGGTAATGAAATGATGTGGGAGTGAAGAACATCACAAGTGATACAAGAAGAGAAGAAATTATATTTGCGAATGAAAGCGACAAGAGAAATTACCAAAAATTATTTTAGTGTCATGAATAATGAGGTACATGTAATTATACAGCCTCTTACTACAGTGGTAACTTAGCATAATACCGACATGTATAATGTGAATATATCAGGAAACGTAATTTGATGCATAAATATTATTGTTAGTGAAAATATTCTACGATGCAACCCTCAAAAACCCGCGTATCTTTACCTAACTTTCGATATCACTCTTGGAAACGCTTCGTACAACTGGCCATGAAGAAAATCAGGGCTTGACAAATATATTTGAAGACATAATATATAAGCCCAAGATTAAAAATACTTATTTTAAATTCTATAATATTAATTATAACGGAGATTGGTATAATAAAACAGGGTTTTTTCTCCATGCTCGCGTAGTTGACGCGAATTCATTTTTTTCTCATCAGAGATAGTTACCAATTAATATAAAGTAGCATAAAGTTGCAAGGCAATGAAAATTAGCATATAATTAGAACGCTAGTTGTCAGTGCCATTATGATTAGTATGAAGAATTAACGCATTGAAAGATCACTTAAAATAAATCACCACGCAATTCGGCTATATTGCATTTCAAGCCACTGCCGACCGTTTCGAAATTCATATTACGGCAGCAGCGGCTTCACGTTTCGTTTTTAAGGCAGCACAAGCAGTACTGGCAGCGAATTTCGGAACGCGCCCAAAGTTGCCAGCAGCCAGTGCCTCTCACTCTCAACATAACATTCCTATATCTAGGATAAGTCAATAAATGTTTATGTCGTTACTGATATAAAACAAAAGAGAAGAAAAAAGAGGAAAATATTAATTTTTCTTATAGCCTATATTATTTTTTATTCCTAAGATTAGAAATAATGCCGCGCGGGCCGGATAGAACATTTCTGGGGGCCGCATCTGGCCCGTGGGCCGTAGTTCGCCCATCCCTGATTTAGTCATTTTCGCGGAAGCCTCCATCATGATTAACAAACAGATTATTGATATTATTTTTGCAGCCGGAAAGGGAGGGATTATTATTTGTTTAATGATGGAAAGATGGAGAGAGTATTAGCCTGCTCTTAACAAAAGATGACAAGAGGACCGTTGTTTAACTTTGATGAAAATTCGATTCGACTGATAAAGAACTTACGGGGTCTTGCATTGTCCTACAAAAAGAATCCAAGAAGAGATCTGGGTTCCTTTGAAAAATCTATACCAATGCCGGGAGTTGAACCTGAGTTCTTCGAAATGAGAAGTTACTACTTTAGCTACCGCACTAACCCAAACGCTTCTGCAAACCCATTAAGCCTCGAATTTCACTTAGGTAGCGGAGGCATGGCGATCCGAAGGGGCATTTTTCTCGGTCTCGGAGGAGACCTCGCTTAATAACCCCAGCACCGCACGCAGGGGTTATCCTTCGAGGAAATGGGGGGGTTAAGGAGGTCATTACCCTAACAGGGGATTTCCGAGGGCGAGGAGAACGGACGGTACTATCAGAGGAGACGGTAATGGGGGAACACCTTTGCATAAGTCTGAACCGTTACCCCGCCGCTACAAAATAAAAAAATAAAAACCGCCAGCCTTCATTAAATGATCAACCATGGCCGGCCTGGCCGCGGGCTATTCCATAACGCCCTAGGAGGGCACCAGGTGGCGAGGTAATCTTTCCCGCGCTGGATATGAGATGCGAGTTGGAGGATTCGACGAAGGGAATCATGGAAGGGGATACGATGACTTGAGGAAAAGGAGAATGAGGAAATTCCGTATCCGAAAAATCAAAGGAAACCCATAGTGAGAAACGGGGAGAATCAAATTCGCAGGCACAGAAGCCCAGAATTGAGAGCATATGCTCCAGACTCATCAACCATCATCCATCTCCGATGGAATGGTGCTTTTCCTCAATAAAATGCTAAAATATAGAATTTTGCAGATTGGAGCCATTCAGACGTGATGTATGAGGACAAAGGGGATGAGATGATAGGAACGTAGAAGAGCGAAGAAATTTCGGTTCAATTGTGGGAACAGAGGAATAAACTGGAGGAAAACTCCAACATAACGGAAATGTTGGATATAGACGGAAATTAGTGACCACGGAATAAAGGTCGTGAGAAACGGAGAATATCAGTGAAGGTTTTAGACCTGAAGACTTTTGTATACGCTCAGGTTGACGATTTGTATTGGCTCATTTAAAAAAGAAGCTTTGTTTTGTAAAACCTTAATATTTGTTTGCCTCTTGGAAACACTTTGATTACTTTAATGGTTTTAATATTCTCACTGTAAAAATGTTGATATCCTACCTTGAATATAAAGATTATTATTATTATTACCTGAAACAATTGGCTAATTGTTTTTAAAAAGTGTAAAAATGTCAATAATATGGCATGGCAAATGTCGTGGCAGCGGAAGGGTGAGTTATGGAGGTTGGAAATATCATAAGTTGAATACAGTAATGATAATAAAATATATATTTTATTTATTTATTAGGTCACCCTGATTTAAATGTTGGCTGAATATTTTATATTAGTTTTACATTTTTTCTAAACACTAAGAGACCCAGGGCCAGTTGCTTAGTCTAAAACCTGATAATTAATTCTCCTTAACAATGCTTTCATTTATACGTACCCGTCACACCATTCCCTTTCGGGGTAGAGCTTAGCCTAGGCAACAAGCTCAAGTTTAATAATTTCATCCATGATGCCCTATCTTTGCATAACTCTTTTCAATGCTTTCATCACACTTTCCTCTTCTCAAGGGTCCTGATATTGCTTCTTTTAAGAGTCTCTTCCACTATATTCACCGGTGACTTCCTCGGTCTACACCTTTATCCCGCAGCATTCAATCGCCTATTATAAACCTATTTGGTACAGTTTCGATCAAATAATCAAGAAAAATAAGAAGACTAAAATTCACCGCGATCTCGCGATTTAACCGAACCATCAGATTGGCCATGGATGGAAAAGTGTTCAACAATGCTCACCAGAAGACCTGTAGCGTAAGAATTCACAGCCTGGTGGTTTTAGTTGAAGACCAAGTTTATGGTTGATTAACAGCTAGGTACCCTACTTAGGAAGGTAATGGAACCTTCAAGCATAAAACATAACGGAGTTCCAATGTAATTAACTCAAAATTATAATAAAATGCTGTTAAAAATCGATATTTTTCGATGCTGTGACTTCACGTCGAAGATATCGTGGCAGAGTCCTCAAATAAGACTGTTGGTAGATTTGTTCTCGAGGTGATTTCCTCACGTTTCGTCGTTGATATACAGAAAGGATAAAATCATCACATACGTTAATGTAGTTGCAAAATACATTGGTACCGATAGTTTCTGTAACACTGGCAGCATGTCTATCGTGCAGTGCATGTTGGTGAAATGCCACCTTCTGACAAGTATTTGCAGTTTTTTTGATAATTCATTTATAGCCGCAGTTTCATTAACTTTATTAGAGTAAAGCTGCCAGTTTTTATGCTAGTCAACGCTGAAACGGATAAGAATAGCGGTAGGGTATAGTGGTGAAAACTCTCCCCATGCCACACACTCTTGCTTATGGTGGTGGCTTGCATGGTGTTATGTAGATGAATCGCCACGATTTTTTTATTTTAAAAGTAAATCCAATAGATTAGTTAACTTTCTCTAGAGAAAATCTTCCAGGTCTAACTCTAGTCAGTGCTGAAACAGATATGAATAGTGGTAGCGTCAGGGTATAGTGGTGAAAACTCTCCCCATGCCACACACTCTTGAGGTGGCTTGCAGGGTATTATTTAGGTGAATCGCTACGGATTTGAATTTTAAAGGTCAATCCAATAGGTTAGTTAGCATTCTCTTGAGTAAAGCTGCCAAGTCTAACGCTAGTCAGCGCTTAAACGGATATGAGTACCTACTGGTAATATTAGGGTACATCCTAGTGCATTTTGGTGATAACTTACTCCCAGCCACAAACCCTTGAGGTGGCATTCAGGGTAATACGTAGGAGTAGATAAAAATAACAACACGAATGTTTCAAATAATATAAGTGGAAAAAATATTGAGTTGGTTTGTAGGAATGGAAAGAGAAATTGCATCCCCGTGTCCCCCCGATCGCTAAAATTAGTATTTTTATCGAAATCATGCATTATTAAACCACTGGCCCTAAGCTACCAAGTGTAATTCATTCTCAAGGGTCGGCAAATATAGAGTAAGTGTACGCTCTATTTACTTTGGATTTTCCGCTTCGTGTTGTGAAGAATACTTGTTCTTCCGGAGATATTGACGCCTCTTTGGGAACACGCTCACTCACCATCAATCGCCGTCCGTCTAGATTTTAGGAACGCAACCTTCGGCCTCCCCGAGCGCTTAATTTTTCATACAGCACACCCTCCCCTCGTTCTGCCGCGCATGGATTCGCGCTCAACAAATTCACCCCTCCATCATCATCCTTCGGGGAAAAAAGAGAAAGAAAGGTGGAAAATAAAAAGCCATCCCCACGAGCCTTCCTCCGCCCACGGATAAGGACCTCATCAACCAAAAACTCCCCCACACACGTAGCATGCTTTCCCCAAGCCCCCGCGGGTGAAACAACAAACCCGTTGGCGCCGTTGATGCAAAGGCCAAAAACCCTTAACTCATCAAACCCCTTTCTCGCCTCGTGTCTCTCGCCCTATAACCGTCAAACGCATCCGCGCGAACAACATGGCTACCGCGCGCACACGCGCAAATGCGAAAGCAAAGTATACCCGCCCACACTTCGCCTCACTTTAACCTCCCACCCCCTTCTCTCTCATCTCATAGCAACCAGCTCGCAACCGCAGACCGAAAAGGATCGGAGGGGGGTCGGGGTGGAGGGTTCCCTCCGTCCATAAAACACACCGATGCCTCCCTCATCGATTTAATTTATTATTCCCCGCGAGAAAGAGAAAGAAGAGGCAGGGTGGAATTTACGATCGGTTCAAGGGCTATTACGGGGGAGGCGACTGACATCTGAACTCATTTGCCTGAGCAAAAACCAGCCACAGTTCTCGCCGCGACGGTTGGTTGGATGGGGTGGAAAAAGGCACAACCAACGCTCAACTATGAGTGAAAGGTACTATAGAAGGTCGGATCCTTTCACAGACTTTCACGCTCTCGCACATAAGACCCTTGAATAATTGTATCCATATTTGAGCAGCGACGGAACCAAGGTAAACACCAAGTTCATTAGAGTGAAATTGATTAATAATAAATTTTCCAATGTCGAGTATCTATATTTTATCACGTTCCATTTCAGTCAAATTGAAATACAACAATTAGATACTGGCTATGAATGAAGCATCGAACTCACACTTTCAAAGATTGAGCTGATACACACCTATACTTAAACATTCAAGTCCGAAATCAGTATGAAAATTCCTACAAAACATGAATCAACTAATTCAGATCAAACGAAAAGTGCAATAATTTCTCCTCCTCTACTCTAGTAGACGCTCTCTACGTTTTGGTATGTAATTAAACTTACACTCACTATTACCATTTATTACGAGCACAAGTTAACATATACATTATTGAAAGATTATAATGTAAAATACAAAAATCAATGTATCTCAGTGCTTACTTATCCTTTAGGAGTAGCATAATTAGAGTAACTGATTTAAGCATGAATTTGGAATATATGCTGCCATAAGTTATTGACAGTGTAATTATGCGTGCAGTTCCTTGCAATTTATTCACTCACAGCAGGATTAAAAGCCTAAAGGCATCTCTATAAAACGAAACAGTGTAGCTGAGTTAATGACAATGTGTGATTCAAAATATAATGATAGTAAATATTTTGAAAGACATAAGGCAGAAATTGATTTTCGTGCAATCGGTTTACAAGCGCTGATAGTTTTCCTTGAATTATAAAACGCTGCTACCTTTGTAAGTACCTTATTTTCCCAATGATATCTTAATTGTTTCACGTAAAGCTAACATTTGCAGTACTATAAGAAAAATGCATTTGATTTTATGTAATTGTCCCGTAAAAACAACTATTACCTACTCTAAGAATCTCTCTAGACAAGAAAAGCATGGATTCTGACGTATTTTTGAATAATTTCTAACTGCATTCATGACATGCTTTCGATCGGATATGAAGACGATAGTAATATAATACACCCAAATCGCGCATCAATAATATTTTCGTAAACAGAGCCACTTCTGATTTTTTTCCTTCACAACACCAAAATTAGAAGATAAGATAAAAATAAATTTATTGCTCCACTTGAAAACAAATACAGTAACAAGTTTACCAATACAATAATGGAGCTTTAGGGAGCTTCAATGTTTTACACCAGTATCTACAGCAATAGTTTATTAGCACTGCACTTTTAAATTAAGAGAGAGGCCACTTTTTCAGTAATAACAAGCTTCATACTCTCAACTTTAGAACGCCGTGCCATTTAGAATTCGAACGACTCCATACGAGGACGGAATGAAATTAAAATTTGTATTTTGGCGGAATGAAACCGTCACCGACAGACGCAAAATGGCACGGCTCCTTTAGCGAGGCGAGAATGGTCCTTAAAAAGGTCCCTTTAAAACCATCGATCCCTCCCATCCCCAATGCGACAGTATCGAGGAATCTGTCCTTGAAGGACGGAAGAACCACCACCAGCGCGAGCGGCAAGGGACCACCTCCGCTCTGCGCAACAAACCGCCGACTGGGGTAAGGCCTCGAGGAGAGATGGCGATATTAAATGAGAAAGGGAGAGACCTCTCGAGGCGGATGTTAGGTCCGGGTGGGAGGAGGGAGAAGAAGAAGCCGCAGGAATGGATGGCTTGGATGGGGTGTGCGTGAAGATAGAGGAAGAGTACGCACGGAACATCCCACCAGTCTTCTCGCACAAAAAGGTTCCTGGCTCCATTTGGCAGGGCCGCCATGGCATGCATCGCCTCGTGGGTGCTCTCCTCCTCTTCGCCCGTAAATTTGCATGTGGGCCTATCGCCTGATTTTCGTTCGGGTTGGGTGACGGGCCCTCGTAAAAGTGCCAAGTGCTCTGACACACACCCCTCCCCCTCGATATCCCTCTCATCTCTCATACTCAATACACAAGCACAGGTCAGGGTACTTCACCGTCCCACTCGATCCAACAATGTGAACGAAATGCAACCTTCAGAAAAGTTCTTTGGCCGTTGAATGGTTGGTAAATATATTTCGGTTGTCATGGTGATCACATCATCATCAGAAATCATCAATACGAACATTGAGGTAGATGCAGAGGGCATGATGCTATCAGACCGGTTTGCCGGTCCCGGTGGCGGCGGGGTCAAGTCCTCGCCGGCTAATCCGAGGGTCGCGGGTTCGAGTCCCTCTGGGTCGGTTTGTCGCATTCCCAGGTGTTTCTTTCAAGTTCTGGTGGTTCGGCTGCTGAGAAACCTGACGACAAGCCAGTGGCATATGGGCTACCAGATCATCAGATGGGATCACAGGGGCATATGGGCCACCAGAATCGTCCGAGAGCAAAAAAAACTGTAACCTGACAACTGAAACTTCTACCATATGTGCTTCCCCCTGTTCTTTCCTGGCTTGCCTTAGGATAACACGGAAGAGTGGTCGCATTAGTGGATGTAAAGCAAAAATGTCTGTATTCTGTTGAAAATTTAAGGTAATTAGCTCTTGAAACATAAGTTAGCTTTTTGGAGTTATGGACTCTATCGATTTTACTATCGTTTTTCGCTGGGAATACGGATTAATATAAATTTAAATAAATTTATAAAAATATATGAAGAATGAATTTGCAAGTAAATTCATGTTGATTTCAACTGAGCCATCGATGGAAAACATCGTCATCATAATCATCATCAGTGACTACGAAGATTGGTTTGCAGTAGTTCTCCATTCCACTCTCCTCTCCGCCATCCGCTTCATTTACATAAGAAAAGCCATTGTCACTCATTCACTGACTCAGGAACGCTGTAAGACAGAGCCACAGTCACTTAAATTTTCAAATGCCGTTATTCAACTGCTTGCAATAAATTTCATAAAAGCGAGAATCATTTTTGATTTGGCTCCGACTGAGACAACACTCCCTTTCATCTTGCGACGACGATATTTTCCAGTGATTACGACATATAAGTCGCAGGGTCAGTCGCTTGACCACGTTGGACTTCAACTCCAAACAGCAGTATTCTCACACGGACAACTGCGCGTTGCACTCCCTAGCACGATAAATTCCCGCCAAGTGAAATTGTTTATCGAGCCCAACCCTCAGCAAGGACCACTGCGCAACGATAATCGTCAATTCACTCACAATGTAAGAAATAAACGGAAAGGATGTAATTTTTTTAATTTTGGGATTCAACTCATGATATCAAGTGTCATTTAATTTCCATATCTTCCTTGAATAAGTGGGCGCCACGGGTGCCTTTTGAATCTTAGTTCCTACATAATTATTTACTTCGACGTCCTTCGTTATTTGCTTAATGTATTACATTCTTCGTTATAATTATGTAATCTATATCGTCTATAATTATGTATTCTATATCGTCTATAGTTCTTCCTATTTATTTCTACTTACAATTTTGTTTTCTTTAGGCTGTAGTGCCACAAAACATCGTAAAATTACTAAATTAATGCGTCAGCCCATGAGAGGTAAGATAAGTCGGAAGGAGCAAAGATGGCGGAAGGGTCACTATCACGTCACAGCTCCAAGCATTGGCAACCATAGCTAGCACCCTCTCCATGTATTTCAATGGCTGTCATCAATTCGAAGACATTAGATGTCTCTGGCTCAACTTTGCGAAAATTCACGTTATCAAAAAAGAAAACTAAGTTTATTTCACTTATTAATTTAATATATGTTCGTTACATAGAGAGCATCATCAGTTTTTTTTTATTTGCGATCAATCCGAAGACCAGTTTGTTGCAGCTCTCCACACCACTCTCCCCTTAACTATAGGATTTACTCCATTATTCTTCATTCCTCTACCAATAAACAAAGCATTAACACGAAGGGCACACTGTAGAGTACATACAAACTGTCACCACGCGCTAAAATAATTGTCTGAGCCAGAAAAAAAATTAAGGCCGCATGTAGGATATATGTTACTTCAGGACAGAGTAGGTTAAAACCTTTCATAATTTGCTCCACATTTTCCATCCTAGGACTTCCTCAGTAATTTTTCTCATTTATTTTTATTTGCAGCTCTTTTTTCACCCACCCTACAGCTAGCCACTTCACTCATATTCATTATTGTGTATTTCGACGTGCAGCGTATTGAGTGAGTGCAAGTCGTGTAGCCCTGCTCTTCATTTCGTTATCAAACGGAAAAAGTATCATTCTAAATGGTTGTTCACCATGATCCTAACGTATTGCAATCATGCGCAATTTTGGAACGCGAGTGGTCTATATCTTAACACTCAGTTACTGCTAGTGAACATGTAAAATATAAATCATTGCCTGTTTCATCATAAAAGATTACGCAATATTCGACCCGATCCTATAACTGGCCCGCAGACAGGCGCACGAGAATTAGAGCCATTCTATTGTCACTCGGTTGACAATATTCTGAAAAGGACGCATTGTAATTGAAAGTATCAGAGAAAGCTGTGCTGTAGAATATGGGTTTAAGAGAGATGATGAAAGACATCCACGGCAGAAGCATTAAATACACGCAAGCTTCACAAGGTCCCCATTCAAAGTTGCGAATCGCTGTCGCCCACGTAATTCAACATTATCTGCCTTGATGCAGGCATCGGTTTCGGAGATGGAACTGACGAACCGGAGAAGAGAATGGACAAAGGCAGACGGTTTTGGCGGGCAAAGTGTGCGCGAAAAAGGAATAGCGGTTGTGCCCGACCGTCGCTGTGGACCGGGACACGGTTAAGTGGAGCGTTGAATCAGGTCCCACCTCAACGGAAGTAGGATTGCTTCACCCCCTTTCTTTTCCATCGGACCCCGACGATGAGACGAGCCAATGAGCATGAGCTGTGCCCACGCAGATCAGTTTTGGCAAACCATATACCTGCATCATGCAAAGGGGATTGTGTAAAAGCTGTGTAACTGTTTTCTGCTTCAATGGACCATTTAAGGAGATTTGAGCGACATTTATCCATAGTCATAACAGAGATCATATTCAAATTTTATTTTTTTAATTTCAGCAGCTGTAAGAAGCAGTAAGTAATTATTGTGATATAAATTGGTTCAAAAATATTGTTTTTAACGACTGAAATACTCAGTAATTAACTAATTATGCACACATAAGTTTTCAACTTGACTCATTTTTTCACTCCCCACATTTAAAACGCCTTCACAATCGAAAAATGTTTGCGATTCTGTAAAAAATAACTGCTTTAATTGGTTTATTTTTATTAATGTGTAGTTGAAAATTAATAAAAACTACACACTTTGAAGTTTCAGACGAAATCTATGCGTTAGGAATTCATCATTTTTAATAAAGTCTCTCTTTAGTGCATGCCCGTACCATTTTCAAGAGAAAATGGCAGATATTCTATGGAAAATAACTCAATACGTATACTGGTAAATGGATAATATTTTGTACCAAAGGAAATAGCAGATATTTTTCTCTATGATGAGGCCAAATTCATTGAATTTAGTCCAAAATGATATCTCCCTCAAACTACCTTAAGGTGAATGGCCAGCTAAACGACAATAGAATAAGTGATGGTGAGTTAAGATGGTGAATTGGTGGATGTTCTCAAGCTCGGACATCAAGTTTTTTAGTTTGTGAGTCGTAGGTCATAATACAAAGCTCTTTCATCGAAAGCGACGTTTCATTATTTACAAAAATCATCAAAAAGCAGGGTAACATTCTAAGGGGATTAATGAACGAGTACTGTAGGTTAAAATGTGTCGGTTTTGTAGTTATTTCTTTTCAAAAAACTTATGGTTACATATCAAATCACGGAAGAAATATAAAACAAATTAATTATTTGTCGTGGTTTCGTAACGTGGTAAAAAACGTGGTTTCAATAAATTAAGCTTTGATGGATTTATTTGGAATTATGTTCATATAACACGCTATAAAAGATTGAAATGAGTCAACAAATTCTTAAAAAAAATCATGAAACGCATAATTGTCGACAAATAATCAAGGTCAATAACTTGTCAAGAATATTGCATCTTTCGATTATTAAAATTATATTTCAGGACTAACACGCATTTAAGGTGTGACTTTGGAGAAGAATGGAGAGGGTAAGATGGCTGGCAAGGAAATCGAACAAAGAAGAGTTGGGTATGGTGTGGGAGATGAAAGGAAGTTGGTGGAGGATACACAGAGAAGGCAGAAAAAATGAATGGAAAACGTGCTGAGAGTCAGGGGACACGTTGAAGAGGATGATACATAAAGGTGAACGGTAGGAAAGCGCGGAAGGCGAAGAAGATAAGAATTTGGACGACATGAGGAGAAGCGGAGCGTATGAGGGACTCAAGCCCAACCCTACCTACAAGCGAGCAAGTAAATTGGAGGAAAGTGAGTCGCAGAAAATAAGAAGTTAGGACAAGGATTGTCCAAGAAAACTACTAATCTTCCGTAGCAGACTGACTGAACGCAATATCTGCACGAGCTCCTACTCGTGTCGGGACTTGATCCCACGAACTCTGGGTTGTTTGTACGACCTGCAAGGTACAAACCTACCTACCTCAGTCAGCCTTTCTCTATCTATCCATTTATAGACATTTTTAAAAGGAACGGTCATAAAACATAAATAAAATGATTGACAGTGCTATGTCTTCGCTATCACTAGTTTTACCTTTGTTTTCCGAAATAGATCGAATAAATATAAAAAAATCCATTATTGAAGTACAAATTCTTTTATGTCATTATGCATTTTATGCCCGCAATAGCGTCCGCTGTAAACGTGTTCACTTAGTGCGGAGTGAAACCATCTCATGAACGGTACGCAACCCGACACGGAAAAACGTCAAATCTCTTTAATAAAAAATTCCTGGGTATTTCCAAGCAAGTCGCAAGGCTGAAATTTTCAGGGAGTATTCCTAATTACATAGTTGGTTGGTAAAAAAACCGTGAAAGTCTCCATATTCTGATCACATACACAATTCTGTTTTTAATGGGATTATAAGGGAGAAACGGCGAATTTCTTTGCAGATCACTTTTTCTCGCTCATTAAAATATGAAAAAATACACCTACAAAGGCAAACTTTCGACTTATATATGCCTAAATGATTGTCTTTTTACTTTATTACATCAAATGATTACGTAATTATCTCTAAAGTGCAAAATATTATTAAAAAGCGTATATTTTTAGCGTTTTTTTCCTCTCTTCCATGAATAGAACTATGGCAACGACCATTATTGGCCTCAAATACATTTGTTTAGAAACTAATATAATGTGTGTCTCAGATTAATTTGTTTGAGGAACAGATATTAGAACAATTTTAAGAGCTTAGTACCGAGATCTGTCATGCGTCCACGAACCGAAGCCCATTTTTTAATATTACTACGGAAGATAAATGGAAGAATCTATAAAACCTCTAGATCTTCTACAGCCGCAGTCTCCAATATCTTTATAAGATTTCTTCCTTAACCTCAGCATACTTTCTACCTCTCTTCGTCGTATACTTAATATTCGTTTATAGTAAAAATATATGCTCCTGTCATTCTCGCTTCCCATATTATTTTTATTAAAGTGATCTACAGGTGAAGGTAGGTTTGAAGGGAAGTGTGTTTTGAAATGCACGAATAGAAGTGAAGTTCTTATATGTGCAGGTCGCTATCTACCTATAATATTTATTTGTATCTCAACGTACGTTCTACCCATCTTCATCCCGTCCATAAAGCATATTTTCTCACTTCCCCTTCAATTCATACCCAAGATCCAACCCTTTCTCATGGTCTTCATAATTTTTTAGCCTTTCACTACCTATAACAACCACCTACTCCGCCCCTCCTTAAATTCCTCCAGAAGTTTCCTCTCCTCACCCACCATATAAAACACTTCCTCGTTCGTCTTTCTTTCCGCATCCAAACCCAAAACAGTTTCCGGAATTCAATCAAAAACACCCACTTCCTCGGTTCCTTTCCCACAAACACCGGAGCCAAATCCGGAAGATTCATTCTTAGTGGGGAATCTTGGGTAGCAATCCCTGTTAAACCCGTCTCTCTCATTCGATCTCACTCAATCTCTCGAGATTCTTTCCGAAAGAACTTTTTTTCCTTTCTCCTCCTTCAATGCGAGACTACTGCTCGTTCTTCTCCACCGGCGATATCCGGAGGCAGGAGAAAGAGGGAGAGTGTCAATCGGAGAGGAATAGATCAGAAAAAGGGGAGGACAGAGGCGAAAAATAAGAGATTCTAGATCACTTCAAATGACGTAATTTTTATCCTGTCTTGCTTTCGACTTCCCCTCTCTCCCTAGATGTCTCCGTCCAAATGCACTTTTTTGCCCCGGCAAGACGAATCCGGTAGATATGCGTCTTCTATCCCGACGCCCATGCCTGAAAAAGTCTGGAATGTTATTTTTTTATTCTCGCTTCCTTAGAAAATGTCTTGACGGAACACACGCAAGGAAACTACCTACATGCTAGAAAGCAGGGTTTACCTTCGTTTAACAGACAGAAATTCAGCAAGAAATCGCTTGAGTTTGGTTGAATCCTGCTAGAGTATAAAAAAATACTTATTTTACGTCACTGTTGAGATTTTAATTTTTTTACCCAGATTATCAGAGTAGGTACACAAGTATTATGCTTCATGCAATTTACCTCATTTTATTCAACCATGTATCAGCGTTATGCCAATACTATCATGTTATTTCTCATTGACGTTCATTTTTAATACAGTAAAATACATTTTTAAACAAACGAATTACAAAATATGCAAAGGCAAAAATTAGTCATTTACACAATATATTCGTATATTCTTGATTTAAATTAAAGTACAATTTATACATTAGAAAACATTTAAAAATACAAATAAAAATAATGAATGCAAAGTATCTGTTTTTTCTAGTTTGCGATAAAGAGCAACCAAATATATCCGCAGAGTTTTCAAACTGATTACAACCTCTTATTATATTCTCCTAAGGAGCTACATGGCCATAGCATGCCCTGCGGCAGTTACTTCTAAATGAAATGGCTCTCGTTTGTGAGGTGGTAGACAACCCTGACATATATATATATATATATATATATATATATATATATATATATATATATATATATATATATATATATATATATATATAAATTCAAACTTACAGGAGGTAGGAGAAATAGGAAAAGATAAAGAATTCGTTCTTACGGAACGTTTCGAACCAGTTGGTCCTTCGTCAGCTCTAGAAGTCTGACTTCTAGAGCTGACGAAGGACCAACTGGTTCGAAACGTTCCGTAAGAACGAATTCTTTATCTTTTCCTATTTCTCCTACCTCCTGTAAGTTTGAATTTATATATTTGTGGCCAATTGGCGAAAACTTCCAAAGATTATATATATATATATATATATATACTCAATCATACGAAAATGACGCTCAAAGGCGCGAATAAATTCAAACATTCATAGGAAAATGGAAATGGATAGGTACACATAAAAGGACGAACACAGGGTTTGGTGGGGAAGATGAAAATGAGTGAAATCCAGACAGAAAAAATTTCACCTTAGCCGGGATTCGAACCCGGATCTCCCAATTGCCGGTCAGGTGTGCTACCAGTTACACCACCAAGGCTACTCAATTAACTTCTGAATTTGACGGGGTTTTATGTCACACCCCATGCCCAATTTGAACGACCCAGAGATGGCGCGCAAGGGCGATTTCACCCACCATATAGGGGACAAACACAATTGGAAGGTTGAAAGGAAAGAGGAATACAGACATACAACATATAAAGAGGTGAACAGTACGTTTAAAGGCACGCATAGCCGTAGAAGAAGAAAAGAGCCAACATGGCCAAATATACTCAATCATACGAAAATGACGCTCAAAGGCGCGAATAAATTCAAACATTCATAGGAAATGGAAATGGATAGGTACACATAAAAGGACGAACACAGGGTTTGGTGGGGAAGATGAAAATGAGTGAAATCCAGACAGAAAAAATTTTCACCTTAGCCGGGATTCGAACCCGGATCTCCCAATTGCCGGTCAGGTGTGCTACCAGTTACACCACCAAGGCTACTCAATTAACTTCTGAATTTGACGGGGTTTTATGTCACACCCCATGCCCAATTTGAACGGCCCAGAGATGGCGCGCAAGGGCGATTTCACCCACCATATAGGGGACAAACACAATTGGAAGGTTAAAAGGAAAGAGGAATACAGACATACAACATATAAAGAGGTGAACAGTACGTTTAAAGGCACGCATAGCCGTAGAAGAAGAAAAGAGCCAACATGGCCAAATATACTCAATCATACGAAAATGACGCTCAAAGGCGCGAATAAATTCAAACATTCATAGGAAAATGGAAATGGATAGGTACACATAAAAGGACGAACACAGGGTTTGGTGGGGAAGATGAAAATGAGTGAAATCCAGACAGAAAAAATTTCACCTTTTTTCTGTCTGGATTTCACTCATTTTCATCTTCCCCACCAAACCCTGTGTTCGTCCTTTTATGTGTACCTATCCATTTCCATTTTCCTATGAATGTTTGAATTTATTCGCGCCTTTGAGCGTCATTTTCGTATGATTGAGTATATTTGGCCATGTTGGCTCTTTTCTTCTTCTACGGCTATGCGTGCCTTTAAACGTACTGTTCACCTCTTTATATGTTGTATGTCTGTATTCCTCTTTCCTTTCAACCTTCCAATTGTGTTTGTCCCCTATATGGTGGGTGAAATCGCCCTTGCGCGCCATCTCTGGGCCGTTCAAATTGGGCATGGGGTGTGACATAAAACCCCGTCAAATTCAGAAGTTAATTGAGTAGCCTTGGTGGTGTAACTGGTAGCACACCTGACCGGCAATTGGGAGATCCGGGTTCGAATCCCGGCTAAGGTGAAAATTTTTTCTGTCTGGATTTCACTCATTTTCATCTTCCCCACCAAACCCTGTGTTCGTCCTTTTATGTGTACCTATCCATTTCCATTTTCCTATGAATGTTTGAATTCATTCGCGCCTTTGAGCGTCATTTTCGTATGATTGAGTATATTTGGCCATGTTGGCTCTTTTCTTCTTCTACGGCTATGCGTGCCTTTAAACGTACTGTTCACCTCTTTATATGTTGTATGTCTGTATTCCTCTTTCCTTTCAACCTTCCAATTGTGTTTGTCCCCTATATGGTGGGTGAAATCGCCCTTGCGCGCCATCTCTGGTCCGTTCAAATTGGGCATGGGGTGTGACATAAAACCCCGTCAAATTCAGAAGTTAATTGAGTAGCCTTGGTGGTGTAACTGGTAGCACACCTGACCGGCAATTGGGAGATCCGGGTTCGAATCCCGGCTAAGGTGAAATTTTTTCTGTCTGGATTTCACTCATTTTCATCTTCCCCACCAAACCCTGTGTTCGTCCTTTTATGTGTACCTATCCATTTCCATTTTCCTATGAATGTTTGAATTTATTCGCGCCTTTGAGCGTCATTTTCGTATGATTGAGTATATTTGGCCATGTTGGCTCTTTTCTTCTTCTACGGCTATGCGTGCCTTTAAACGTACTGTTCACCTCTTTATATGTTGTATGTCTGTATTCCTCTTTCCTTTCAACCTTCCAATTGTGTTTGTCCCCTATATGGTGGGTGAAATCGCCCTTGCGCGCCATCTCTGGGCCGTTCAAATTGGGCATGGGGTGTGACATAAAACCCCGTCAAATTCAGAAGTTAATTGAGTAGCCTTGGTGGTGTAACTGGTAGCACACCTGACCGGCAATTGGGAGATCCGGGTTCGAATCCCGGCTAAGGTGAAAATTTTTTCTGTCTGGATTTCACTCATTTTCATCTTCCCCACCAAACCCTGTGTTCGTCCTTTTATGTGTACCTATCCATTTCCATTTTCCTATGAATGTTTGAATTTATTCGCGCCTTTGAGCGTCATTTTCGTATGATTGAGTATATTTGGCCATGTTGGCTCTTTTCTTCTTCTACGGCTATGCGTGCCTTTAAACGTACTGTTCACCTCTTTATATGTTGTATGTCTGTATTCCTCTTTCCTTTCAACCTTCCAATTGTGTTTGTCCCCTATATGGTGGGTGAAATCGCCCTTGCGCGCCATCTCTGGGCCGTTCAAATTGGGCATGGGGTGTGACATAAAACCCCGTCAAATTCAGAAGTTAATTGAGTAGCCTTGGTGGTGTAACTGGTAGCACACCTGACAGGCAATTGGGAGATCCGGGTTCGAATCCCGGCTAAGGTGAAATTTTTTCTGTCTGGATTTCACTCATTTTCATCTTCCCCACCAAACCCTGTGTTCGTCCTTTTATGTGTACCTATCCATTTCCATTTTCCTATGAATGTTTGAATTTATTCGCGCCTTTGAGCGTCATTTTCGTATGATTGAGTATATTTGGCCATGTTGGCTCTTTTCTTCTTCTACGGCTATGCGTGCCTTTAAACGTACTGTTCACCTCTTTATATGTTGTATGTCTGTATTCCTCTTTCCTTTCAACCTTCCAATTGTGTTTGTCCCCTATATGGTGGGTGAAATCGCCCTTGCGCGCCATCTCTGGGCCGTTCAAATTGGGCATGGGGTGTGACATAAAACCCCGTCAAATTCAGAAGTTAATTGAGTAGCCTTGGTGGTGTAACTGGTAGCACACCTGACCGGCAATTGGGAGATCCGGGTTCGAATCCCGGCTAAGGTGAAAATTTTTTCTGTCTGGATTTCACTCATTTTCATCTTCCCCACCAAACCCTGTGTTCGTCCTTTTATGTGTACCTATCCATTTCCATTTTCCTATGAATGTTTGTATATATATATATATATATTTATTTATTTATTTATTTAGACTTCATATATATATGAAGTCTAAATGGTTCTAAGGTTAAAGGGAGGGGTTCTTCTTCCGCACAATTCCGGCAGGCAATATGTTCGTTTAATAGAGTAGAGAGTGGTATAACAGCATAAATGGTGATGACCTTATAGCATATTAGATTAGTACAATAAAGGCTTTATCACGTCCAATTAATTTTGCCTTTAATGGGATTCCCCCACTAAACTCGTCCCAATTTTATAACTCACCTAGTAAATACTTAACCAGAAATAATGCAAATGGCTCTGAAAAATATATATAAATCTAAATATCGCCAACGAAAGCATCATTGTTTTATTGGCTTCAACGAAGTTCTAAATTCTTCAAGGAACGTTTGCTTTAACCAAACCGACCTTTGACAACCCTTCATTTGTACCGATGAGGAAATGCACGGCCAAAAAAATCTCAGTATCTTAAAAATGACAATCAAAGCTTTAAAGACAATACTACGGCTGGTTACGTTTACGTAAGCAATGAAGGTGAACTCTAGGTGAAGTCAGTCCCAGCTGAAAGCGTTTTCTAAATCTATATTTTGACCTCTTTTTCTTTTGGAACATGCAGTCGATTTCGCCATTTTGCCAGGTTAGAAGGTTCTGCGGGTACATGTTTCTTGTCTGCAGTGCAGGCCGTCTTGGCCACTGAGAGATCGAGTAAATTTACTTTAGTTGCCCACTTGTAGGGCCCTACAACTGTTTGCTCTTTCGCCAGCGGAGCGAGCGGAGGTTTCTAAAGTCTCCGGGACTCCTTTCTCGCACTAAGTCCCTTTCTCTCTCAGCCGTATCTCGCGGAGTCCTTTAAGAGAAGACTTACTCCTCCTTTCACATCGTTTGACAGAGCGGAAAAAAAGCTTTTAAAGGTCTCATCCGTCTATCATCCTAAAAACCAAGTGCGACACCGCCAAGATTTCTCCTAAGATACATTTTATCCTGCCGTTCACTCGACTTCCTCAGCATTCATGCTATCGGAAACGTGGTGGGAACATGCTGACCTCCTTTAATCTATCTCTGAAATTGCAAAAGATCCTTCATGTGGTAGCAGAAAATTTCCTTCGAAAAATGTAACGTCAACCAATAAATTCAGAGATGCTACATCGGTGCTTAGAAAGAATCGGTTTCACAATATGTACCTGGTTACGGACTAAGTTACGGTTGTAAAGAAGATTTTTTGGTATAACCTTGACTGTGGCCCTAAGTCCGTAAACAGTTACTGTGCAGCTAGTCCTTACTGCGGCCGCCTGTCTCAGAGACTTAGGAAAAGTAATACCATACGTGAATACTGGAGAAAGTTCAATGGCCGTGCTGTGCACATTAAATCAACACAACCGCAGCAGTAATTTTTAGTGTGCCTTTCGTGGCGTGGTTTTATATTGAACGTTTGGAGTATCAGTACTCCAAAACTGAAAATATTAATTCACATTAACATACTGTCCTAAGAGCCGCCGTAGGGGTGGGTGGCATAGGTGTTAGTACACTAGCAATG